>OX336400.1:89667858-91096467 GCA_946902985.2 Meconema thalassinum | reverse complement strand
AGGGGATCTTTAACGTGCCAGTAAATGTACTGACACGGCTCCCTCGCATTTGCGCACCCTCAAATGCCAGCTGACTGCGCCAGGTTTCGAACCTGCAACCTTGGGCTCAGCAAGCGAGAACGTTACCCCTGAGCCACGCAGCCAGACAAAAAAAACTGTGAATTCCACAGTACGGTACTTTTGAGAAATAAATTACCAACTTGTAAAAAAAACAAGTAGTTCCGTGAAGAACTATACAGCCTATTTTCATATATCCTACTTATGTTAATTGCCACTATCAACATACACAATTTCAGTTTGATTGCTGTAATAGATTCGTAGATATTGAGAACCGACTAAATATTTCGGATGGTCGCCATGTTGGATTTTATATATGTATGTCCTAGAGTTATGTACTGTTACATGCAGATTATTGTGAACGTGTAGTATTCAAATTTCAATCGCATAATTAGGACACAAGGAAAAACAAGGAGATTTTAAAATTTTTCACAGCTACCATCTTGAGGTTATGTAAACAATTGAAATAAATTAGATGCCAGTGGATTAACATTCGTATAAGGATTTACTGTACCAAGTTTCACTGCACGCGGATGGTTCAATTGCGAGAAACGTCCTTGTGAATATTTATAATTCGCGTCACCGCCATGTTGGATTTGTGATCACCAGGTTATTTAAAGTCCTATAGGTGAACTTAAGTTCATAGCCCCTATGAACATTAAGAAATGCAGTTTGATTGCTAAAATAGATTCGTAGATATTCAGTATCGTCTAAATATTTCGAATGGTCGCCATGTTGGATTGTTAAATGTATAGGCCATAGAGTCATATACCATTAAAGGAAAATTATTGCGTAGGTTCATTATTCAAACTTTCACTTCGATCGCATGACTACATCACAATAAATAAAATCTTAATTTTAAAATTCGCACTGCCGCCATCTTGAGGTTATGTAAACAATTGAACTAAATTAGATACCAGTGGATTACAATGTGTATAAATATTTACTGTGCCAGGTTTCAGTGCGCTTGGAACATTAAATCGCGAGAAAGGTCTATTTAAAATTTTCAAATTCGCTTGGCCGCCATGTTCGTTTTGTAGTTAATCGGTTTTTGAAAGTCATATAGATGGACTTCCAATAGTGCCCTTTATCTCCGTACAAAATTTCAGGGTTTTACCGCTAATAGTTTCAGAGATATAGAATGCCGGTGAAATATTTCGCACATCCGCCATCTTATGATTTTGTAAACAATTGAATGAAGTTAGATGTCGGTGCATTACAATGTATATAAACATATACTGTACCAAGTTTCATTGCGTTTGGTTGGTCAAATCGCGAGAAACGTCTATTGAAAAGTCGCAAAATCGCTTGGCCGCCATGTTGGTTTTGTAGTTACCAGATTTTCAAAAGTCACATAAGTGAACTTATAGTAGTTCCCTCTATCACCATAGAAAATTTCAGGGTAATATCGGTAATAGTTTCGGAGATATTGAATGCTGGTGAAATATTTCGCACAGCCGCCATGTTGGATTGGTGAGTCGTAACAAAATTTGAAGGGCACGGTCGAGGTCGCCGGGAATAGTGCTATGAGCTTTCCGAGTTTCATTGAAATCGCTCCAGCCGTTTATATTTTATTAGGGGGACACACACACACGAATCACACACACACACGCACACACACACACACGGACAAAAGGTGATCTCATAAGCCTATTTTTTCAAAATTGAAAATAGGCTAATAAAAAAATAAAAAATGTTTACCTTTCTGCTTGAAATTGACAAATATTTAGATATTTGCCATTCATACTCCATGGATCGTAATAGAAAATTCAATAAGCATCAAATTTTATTTGTGTGTTGTGCTTATTTTACAACTTTTGTGTATTGCCAGTAGGCAATATTAACCTCGAATCTTATCTAAAACAATTACACAAAGTTTTATGCTCTAAGATATTGGTTGATATTTCTGAGTATTTTGCGGTGACAAACCCCTGAGAATACTCACAATTTTCCAGTATAGCCAACCCCCCCTTCGGAAAAAAATGTATAAACGCCCCTGCACCCAAACCTCAGTAGCTTCATATGATCACAGCCATGAGTAACACTGTGACAGCGGTGAAAAGCCACATTTTACTCTAGCCAGTGCCACAGACAAATGCAATAATGTATAGCATCTCAAAAATATTGCTGGTTCTTGCTACTTCATCCGTGAATCCCAACAAGGATATCCTAAGGCCGCAAATGAATGCAAATGTATTAAGACACTGATTGAAATAAGTTTCAGTTTGTAATCAATTTTATGTTCGACCCCAACTATTATGTGTCAGAGAACTGTATCATAATGAGGCTCATTAAAACACTATTTGTCATTATAAAACCGTTTCTCCCACCAATCAGAGCTCAAGAAACAGTTGTGTGACCAATTAGATGAGGATACCTTTGCGCATGCGCTCAAAATCCAACATGTCTATATAAATTACCGAAAGTGCACCGTCCACATGTTCGCGTAAATAAACTGGTGAATATGAGACAAGAAATAGCACTGTACCTTAATATCCCCTAAACCAATTTCTACACAACGCGTGGTTTTGAAACGACTTCGGTGACAGTTTTACTGAATACTGGTGCAATATCTGCACATATGGAATTAAGAACACAGAGCGCATGCTTCGGTTGTCCAGAGAGCTTGGAAAACAGAGATATACTACCCCCTGCAGCACCCGATCACAACATTCTAGTGACTGAACAGATATTTATGAATATTTATATTAAAACATATAATAAAGTTATAAGTATCGCCGAACATAAACAGTCGTATGCAACTCGCCTATAATGGTAATTGAGACACTCGTATGGAAATTATAAAACTCGCATACGCTCGTTTTATAAAAATACTCGTGTCTTAATTATAGCCATTATAGGCTCGTTGCATAATGTACTATTATGTTCGACCCTGGCTATTATGTGTCAGAAAACTGTATCATAATGATGATCATTATAACACTATATTTCATTATGAAACAGTTTCTCCCACCAATCACAGCTCAAGAAACAGTTGTTTGACCAATTATATAAGCATAGCATCGCACCTGTGCTGAGTTCCAAGGCCTTCTAATTTAAATTTCACTGCGTTGCCTAGCGTCATAAAGGGTAATCGAGGAGGCCATGGTCAAATACACGGTATTCTCTGCGTCCCATGCGCTGTGTTCAGTACATAAAACGGGGGAAATTTCGGCAGAAATTTATGAATATCTATGTTCGAAAATAAAATAGTTATAATAATTATCGTCGAACATAAACAGTCGTCTGCAACTCGCCTATAATGGTAATTAAGACACTCGTATGGAAATTATAAAACTCACATACGCTCGTTTCCTTAAACATACTCGTGTCTTAATTATTGCCATTAGAGGCTCGTTGCATAATATACTATTTGTTTTTTCATTTCAAATGATCCGAGTCTAAAGTTATGTGGGACGGAGACGGTTGCGTTACGGAGACGGAAGTGACGTCATGCAGCCGCGCGGGAAGCCTAAGTTAAGAGCCGGCCGGAGTCAAATCCTATTTCACCTTTCATTTCAAAACGTTGCCACTAATTTCGTTGTAGTCGCAGTCCCCTAGTAGTTACATAGCCCGTACATAGGTATCAGCACGGATTACCCCCTTACTGTGAGGGTAGTTCAAGGTCGCGCGTGCGAGAAAGTTCAAACTGCTCCGGGGTCCAAACACTGGGGAAATGCAATCTCGTGGCAATGCGCTTCAAGAATATCGCGACCAGAAAGTTCCAAGTGATAGTCTGTATAGGCTACTTCCAATTGAATGGCCGAAATATTTTGCTATAGATAAGCTAATAGTTAAACTACGGATTACGGAATTCACAAGTGACTGAAATATCCTTGACCTTCCTCGTGATGTAGCGGCTAGTATTCTTGGCTGTCGCCCCAGAGGTTCGGGTTCGATTCCCGGTGCCGATAAGAAATTCGATTCATTCTTGTCTGAGGGCTGGAATGCCCCGTGAGGCAAAACTGAAAAGATGTGGTTTCGATTCCCATCTCAGCCATCTTGGAAGTGGTTTTCCGTGGTTTCTCACTTCTACTCTGGCTGCGTGGCTCAGGGGTAACGTTCTTGCTTGCTGTGCCCAAGATTGCAGGATCGAATCCTGGCGCAGCCAGCTGGCATTTGAGGGTGCGCAAATGCGAGGGAGCCGTGTCAGTGAATTTACTGGCAGGTTAAAGATCCCCTTTGGGGCAAACTTCAAACACCCCGGCGTCTCCTAAAGCCGCAGATGTTTAAAGGGACGTAAAGCAATAACATTATTATTACTATTATTATTAATATTATCACTTCTGCTCCAGGCAAATGCAGCCGACTCCTTCACAATCCTCATCTGAATCACAAATATACACACTAACGCACTACCTCGTGCCACGCTGGTATCGAGAGAGCGTGGGTTTGATTCCCACCTCGGCCGTCTTATTACTATTTTTATTATTAATAATAATAATTAAAATATTTTCCGGATCTTGCATGTGGTGGGGGGGGGGGGAGGAGCGCCTGTTCAACCCTCTACCACCGGCGGCTTCTAATACTATTATTATTATTATTATTATTATTATTAGCTTGCCACGGTGGGTGAGTGGATAGCGTGTCGGTCTACTAACCCCAAGATTGCAGGTTCGCCCCTGACCGTGGTAAGTGATTTTTGAAAGGCGGCAAAAATACGATACGCATGTCATACGATGTTGGCATGTCAAAGAACCCATTTGAATTCAGTAGGCCGAGTTCATAATGGCAAAATTAATCTCGGGAGTTTCCGCCAGCACAAAGTTCTTCATTTCTCTACTAGAAAGCGCTATTGTGTTCAAGGAGATTAGATATCTAACATCTAACCTCCTTGACTTTCATAGTCAAGGAACTACGAAATTCGACTTGCAAGCTACCCTCTGGGTGTCAAATAGCAAAGCTTGCACCAGGCATCCGAGGCCATACGATATTATTTTTATTATTATTATAAATAATATTTCTAAAATTATTATCAGTTTCTGCAAATTTAGGAGGATTATAAATTAATATTACATAATTTGGCAATAGAGGTGAGGGAGCGCAGGATTCTCCAGCACCAGGGCCCATCACCACTCACTAACGCCTTGCATCCGGGGGTGACACACAAGAACGCTACACCACGAGATGGTCTTTAAAACAGTATGTTATGTATAATGTGATAACACAGAAAGAAATAAAATGTTATTCTTCAAGCTCTACCATTTCCTTACAGACCTTCCTTACATAAAACTGCCTATGTTGCGAAGTTCGAAACCGAACCACAATAAGGTTTCACGCCGTCGTTGTTGTTGCTCATGCTCCATTAGATTGTGTATATTCAATCATTTACTTTCATAAACATCTTCATACTGACATTATGGGGTTTGAGGCCATTTTTCAGCATTCCCTTAGTAAACAAAAGTTTGGTGCTTTTCGGTCGGTCAACACGAATGTACCCAAAAGAGTTGGGTTATACCCTAATCCTGAAAAAATTACAACTCTTTTGGGTACATTCGTGTTGACCGACTGAAAAGCACCAAACTTTTGTTTTATCTTCATAATAACCTTAATTGTGATAAAGAATCGTTCAGACTAAACTAATTCCTGAAAAGAGTTGAAAAGTAAATTTTCAACACTTTTGTTTGAATATTTCAAAATATAACTCATCGTGTTTACGATAACATCGAAAAGATACGTAAGGAAGCCTACTCCCAAGTATACCTGTAACTTAGTAGTATGGTGAAAAACTGCTGTTTATTTTCTAGAATTATATTTACGTGTTTTTGTAAGTAACCATGACAAGTTATTTTTTTCTTTTATTCTTAACAAAGGAGATATTTAAAAAAATGCAGAATACCTTTTTTGAAATTACATTTCTCATCACACAGGATTAACTTCAACGATAAGCTATAGCATATTATTATCAGGACTGAGTTGCTTCAGCTCTTCCTTTCGCATTGCCTTTTCCTCATCAACAACCAAGAAATGTCCAGGAACTACAAATTCAGTTGCTCAAGGGAAAGAAAACTAAGATCCGTTTCCCACGATTATCACATCACTATTCATGAACAAATATGGTGCAATTATATGGGGCAATTGTGATAATTAACTAATACATGTAACTTTTTCCAGGAGTGTATTTACATATTTATATCTTGTACCCCGCCCATTCATTGGGCACAGTCGTGTTGACCGACTGAAAAGCTACAAAAGACAATATTATAGCCAATATAAAAAATCAGTAGTAGTGGTGAAAGATTTCAGCCTATTCCTGTAACAACTTAGACCAGGAACTCATCCTAGCATCAACTCTTACCGCAGCTTCATTATAAACACAAATACGGTACATTTGATTGCCTGTAGCAGCCTTCCCTGGATACCATAACACTGTACTTCAGAATCCTCAGTTTCTTTTCCCTTGGTACTCTTCCGTACGCATACATAATCATGGAATTTATTTAAATTTGCTATACTATGAACATGCTTAATTAATTAATTAATTAGTATACCACCCTTTATTTTGCAAAAAAATATAATGAATAAAATGAAGAATCTACAAGCAATATCATGTGCAATATATATGATTTATATAACAAGTAGTTCCGTGAAGAACTATACAGGCTATTTTCATATATCCTGCTCATGTTAATTGTCTCTATTACATACAAAATTTCAGTTTAATTGCTGTAACAGATTCGTAGATATTGAGAACCGTCTAAATATTTCATATGGTCGCCAGGATGGATTTTTATTTTTGTACTATTACATTAAGATTATTGTGTACGTGGGGTATTCAAACTTAATAATAATGTTATTGGTTTTACGTCCCTTTTAACTACACTGGCTTTTAGAGACGCCGGGGTGCCGGAATTTTGCCCCGAAGGGGATCTTTAACGTGCCAGTAAATGTACTGACACGGTTCCCTCGCATTTGCGCACCCTCAAATGCCAGCTGACCTGCGCCAGGTTTCGAACCTGCAAATTCAAACTTCAATCGCATGATTAGAACACAAGAAGTAAAAACGAGATTTTAAAAGTACGCACACCAGCCATCTTGTGATTATGCAAACAATTGAAATAAATTACATGCCAGTGGATCAACATTTGTATAAGCATTTAACTTGCAACGTTTCACGGCACTCGGATAGTTAATTCGCGAGATACGTCCATTTAAATATTTATAATTCGCGTCGCCGCCATGTTGGATTTGTGCTCACCAGGTTACTGAAAGTCCTATAGGTGAAAATATGTTCACAGTCTCTATGAATATAAAAAAAAAATTCAGTTTGTTTGCTGTAAAAGATTCATAGATATTGAGAACCGTCTAAATATTTCGGAAGCTCGCCATTTAGGATTGTTATATGTATAGGCCATAGAGTTATGTACCATTCAAGGACAATTATTGCCTAGCTTCATTATTCAAACTTTCACTTCGATCGCATGATTACGACACAAGAATAAAAACTTAATTTTAAAATTTCCCACAGCCGCCATCTTGAGGTTATGTAAACAGTTGAATTAAATTAGATGGCAGTGCATTACAATCTGCAAAATCATTTACTGTACCACATTTCACTGCGCTCAGAGAGTTAAATCACGAGAAAAGTCTATTAAAATATTTCAAATTCGCTTGGTCGCCATGTTCGTATGGTATTTTACAGGTTTATGAAATATACATAGGTATACTTGTGTTAGTACCCTTTATCATCGTACAAAATTGCATGATGATATCTGTAATAGTTTCGGAGATATAGAATGTCAGTGAAATATTTCGCACAGCCCCCATGTTGGATTGGTGAGACGTAACAAAATTTGAACTTACCGAGTTTTATTGAAATCGCTCCAGTGGTTTAGATTTTATTAGGGGGACACACACACACACCTCACACACACACACACACGCACACACACACGGACAAAAGGTGATCTCATAAGCCTATTTTTTTCAAAATTGAAAATAGGCTAAAAATTAAATCAATATTACATATTTCAAATTTTTTAATGTAATATTACATAGAGGAAATGGAAGGAACGCAGATGCCCTACGTGGAACAATCTGTCATCCCTGCGGCAAATTGTGTGCCTCCCGCATTGGGCTGTATAGTCACCTCCGAACTCACCAATGAGAGACATTCCGGATTGAAAGGCCAATCTACTCGATACGAGTGTTTGCTATGATGATAGATATTGCATTAAAATCCTAGCCTTACTCATCAGTATATTGCCAAAATTGATCCAACTATGACATTTTAACGCATGATAACCTAGAAAGTCATCTCGAAATTGACATCTTAATTATTATGAGGTAACCCGTAGTGACATTCTCACTCCGATACTTACGATGAATATATGTGACACGAGGGTAGCAGTTTCTGACGTTATTCCTCCATATTTGATTTAAAAAAACGATCCGGGAAAAAATAGCTTATCCTCTTTGATATTAAATTTAATTTATCGATCAAGTCTTTGATATTTCCAGAGAAATGGAAACTTACCAAAGTCAGTCATATTCACAAGTCGGGGAAGATCTCACTAATTCTTAACTACCGAACAGTACCGGTAGCTACTATGTTAGCCCCAAACAAACTTTACGAGCAAACACTTCATGAACACATAATGTATTATTCAGGCATACATGCCATTTTATTCACGATTCATAACACGGATTCATCCCTCGATGATCAACAATAACCAATTTTCACGAGTCAGGAGTCATCTGGTTTGGATTAGAGGATAACGAGTCGATGTAATATATACACATTATTGGTAGAGTTAACCATGACGTAGCCTACAACTTACGAAAATGTCCTATTACGGATCATATTTACAGTATGTAAGAGGCAACACTTTGTATCATAGAGAAAAGCTCCATTCACCCTCTGGTGTTCCCCTGGGATCGAATCTTGTGCCTCTGTAATCTTTATCTTAATTAACCATCTCCGGGATGCCAATATATTATTATTATTATTATTATTATTATTATTATTATTATTAACAAATGACGTGTAATCGTTTAAATACATTTATTCGTTATGGGATTGCATGCTGCTCCAAAAGATGAAGAAAAAATAAATTGGAACAAAACAATTGTTTCGATTTATAAGTGTCATACGATTGCATTTACACGAAAACTTTGATAAAAACACCACCATTTCCTATGTAGTTCCCATCTCAAGTCATCTAGGTTTATGGTAGGCTATACTTTGATTTTAAAAAGTTATCCTTTTCTCACCGTATTGATCGAATTTTTGAGATATATTCAAAATGCTGGGATATGTAAGAAGATGCACATTTTATTTTAGGAACCTGTACATTGCTAAAGATTGTGCTGTATAATGCATTCGTATGAAGTAGACTTGAATTTGGCTCAATAGTTTGGAACCCAAGATGTGCGAATGCTAACTATAGAGTTGAATCGATAAAAAATAAATTCCCTATATTCTTGGAATACAAAAGACAAATGTATATCCTAAATATGCTAAGCGGGAATGTGGTGGCCCAGTGGTGTGGTCAAGCTGTTGGCCTCTCACCACAGCGGACCGGGTTCGGTTCCCGGTCAATGCATGTGAGATTTTCAAAGTGAAACCTCATGTCCAGTGGTTCGGATTCCACGTAAAAAGGAGGTCCCGTGGCTATTGATCGCGAGATTGACGATAACATAAACTACACATTTCCTTTAAAAATGCTAAGCATAATTTCTTACTGGAACTTTTTCTTTAAAGACTTTAGAGAAAAGTAGGCAGGTTATTACATTTAAATAATTTGATAACATCTTTGATAGACCTTATTTGTCATCTGAATTTGAACTATAAGTTCCTTCGCGGTCAATAAGACCGAAACGTATAATATCCCACTGTCCAAGAACCAATACAGAGTAACATAAACATTCGCCTGTATCGAACACATTCAATATCTAAAAAAAAGTCCTCTCGGCACGCCGGAAGGCGGAGGTAGATTTCACCGGACAAACTTGGGGATAGGCGAAAATAGGCAGAATATGCAGATTTTCGTAGAAGGATCAGACCTCATTTAATGCGAGAAGGTATGTTATAATTGGAGCTTAATTAACTTTGTTTTTCATTATATGCTTATTTTAAACATTTTATTGTCTTATGGGAACAGTAACCTTCTTGTCATTTGGGGTCCATTTTTATACTTGTGGTCACACTATCCTTATGCAAGGTTTCGACACTGATGTGTAACTATGTAACGGTCTGTTACTTCTTCACGCAAAATTATATCTACCGCAGAGATTTTGGTTGGTTCCTCAGTTTAGGGGCTGCGACAACGCGGTCATGTTACCCCGTGTACTTTGGGATGGCTGTATTAGTCTGTAATTCAGGTAAGGACTGCAGACGGTCAATTTCAAGCAGTAGTTACTAATGTTGCTACCAGGTACTACCGTCAACGACACCTAGCTGTGAACTTGGCTACTAGATGCCACCGCAACCAGCAACTAGCAACGAACGTTGGAACTTCCCCTCCAAAGGAAAGCATACTGAGGGATTTTTAGCGCTCTTAGAAAATCCGACGACTTCGGCCGGCTTTGAACTCGCGACCTTGGGCATAGACATTCAGCATGCTACCAGTTACGTCATCGAAGCCGCTTCACACTTAGATGGAAATCTGAATCTGATCTCGTGCAAGTGCGTTATCTTGGCAACGTCTGATGGCTCATCCCTCATCAATTTAGTAGTGTTGCCATGGCAACCACTGATAGGTCTTGGCATTTTCTTATAATTCCGAAATTATTTTTCTCATCCCTTGGCATAATGGTGGGTTATATCAAAAATTCTTTCAGACAAAAGTTTTAGGTAATTATTATGGGAATATTGTCCATTTTTTACGGTTTTGATATTGTGCCTATTAAGAGAGATATGATTAATGTTTCCCGAAAAACCCACTTTTTCCCACCCCTTTGGTCAATGGTTGGTGCTATAAAAAAACTCTTCAAACATACATATTTGGGCTTTATCCGACACATAGTATGAATGTTGAACGGATTTGATATTTCACATATTAAGAGAGTTATAGCAATATTTCACTTTTTCGAAAAAAAAGCCCCCCATTTTCACCCCCTTCGACCGATTTAGCCCAGTAACGAACTCGACCGAGATGTTATAGGTATACATATTCGGTAAAAAATTCAAAGTGATTGGTGCAAAATTACGGCAGTTATCGTGTCCACAATAAACTGATATACATATATACATATACATACATAAATTATATATAACTTTTGAACTGACGGTGGTTTTGGGGTCTGGGGGATGTGAAACGCGAAGATATGTCGAAATTTTCCGGAAGTCGAAACATGGTACCCATTGCAATAGTTAGCTTTCTAATGAAATCTACCTCTGGTGTGTTCCTCAGTTTAGGGGCTGCGACAACGCGGTCATCTAACCCCGTGTACTTTGGGTGAGTGTAGAATCTGTCTGATACACGGTGTGAATTGTAATGGCTGTATTAGTCTTAATTCATGTAAGTACTGCAGACGGCCAATTTCAAGCAGTAGTTCCGAATGTTGCTACCAGGTACTACCGTCAACGACACCTAGCTGAGAACTTGGCTACTAGATGCCACCCCAACCAGCAACTCGCAACGAACGTTGGAACTTCCCCTCCAAAGGAAAGCATACTGAGGGATTCTAGTGCTCTTAGAAAATCCGACGACTTCGGCCGGCTTTGAAACCGCGACATTGGGCATAGACATTCAGCATGCTACCAGTTACGTCACCGAGGCCGCTTCCCACTTTGTCAGGCGGCTTCGGTGGTGGAGTCGGTAGCATGCTGAGCTTCTATGCCCAAGATACCGGGTTCAAACCCGGCCGAAGCCGTCGGATTTTTTAAGAGCGTTAAATATCCCTCAGTATGCCTTCCTTCGGAGGGGAAGTAAAGCCGGCGGTCCCATGTCATAGATTTATGGCATGTTAAAGATCCTTTCACTAATTGCACCTGTGTGAAGCTAAATTGGATAGGTTAAGAATGTATGCAACGTTCTTAGGTTTCTATGTTCGTTGCCAAGAGCCGACTGCGGCGGCGTCTAGTAGCTCAGTTCTGAACTTGGCCTCGTAGTCGTTGACAGTGGCGCTTGGCGGCAAAAGTAGGAACTATCTGAAAAATTGTTAGTTGCAGTACTTAAATTAACAAACAGATAACACACACTAATACAGTCATCACAATTAACACCGGTTATCAGACAGATTCTACACACACCCAAAGTACACGGGGCTACATGACCGCGTTGTCGCAGCCCCTAACCTTTAGAACCAACCAACCAACCACTTAGCCAGATGGAAATACTGAATCTGATCTCGTGCAAGTGCGTTGTCATGGCAACGTCTGATGGCCCATGCCTCATCAATTTAGTAGTGTTGCCATGGCAACCACTGATAGCTCTTAGCATTTTCTTATAATTCCGAAATCATTTTTCTCGTCCCATGGCGTAATGGTGGGTCATATCAAAAATTCTTTCAGACAAAAGTTTTAGGTAATTATTAGGGGAATATTGTCCATTTTGTACGGTTTTGATATTGTGCCTATTAAGAGAGATATGATTAATGTTTCCCGAAAAAACCACTTTTTTCCACCCCTTTGGTCAATGGTTGGTGCTATCAAAAAACTTATTTGACATAAATTTTTGGCACTTATCCGGCACATATTATGAACTTTGAATGGATTCGATATTTCACGTATTAAGAGAGTTATAGCGAAATTTCACTTTTTCGAAAAAAGCCCCCCATTTTCACCCCCTTCGACCGATTTAGCCCAGTAACGAACTCGACCGAGATTTTATAGGTATACATCTTCGGTAAAAAAATTCGAAGTAATTGGTGCAAAATTACGGCAGTTATCGTGTCCACAAGAAACTGATATACATATATATATATACATATATATATATATATATATACATAAATTATATATAAACTTTTGAACTGACGGTGGTTTTGGGGTCTGGGGGATGTGAAACGCAAAGATATGTCGAAATTTTCCGGAAGTCGAAACATGGGACCCATTGCAATAGTTAGCTTTCTAATGAAATCTACCTAAAAAACATGCACACATTTCCATATATCATACAGCACCTTTTGTTCATTTGTATTGTAGAGAAATCACTTAATATCATACACTCCTTATCAGTGATTTTTAACATAATTTCAAATACGATACTTACGATACTTACTAGAATAATATTTAGTCATACGTATTATAAATATCATTTTATATTAGTGTAAGAAAAATATTAAAAATATTAAGAGTAATTCATATTGTTATTTCTCGTAATTAGGTTGTAACCTGCTAGAAGAACTATAAATAAACAAACAAACAAATAATTATAAATAAATAAACAAATTAGTTTAATGAAAATCAGGCCCACTTTAGTGATGGTTACTAACTAGTGATTGCTTGCTACTCATATAATAATTACTCTAACTTCAAAAGGCCAGTAGTCGCTACATCATATTTGGTCTGACAAAGCAACATTTTATTTACAATCCACCTCGTGGCGTAGTGGCTAGCCTACTTAGCTGTCAACCCAGAGGTCCAGGTTTGGGAGCATGGGGCTGGAACGGGATACACTGAGGCTTGTGAGGCAGGAATGGGAAGAGAAGGGTTACATTCTTACTTCAGCCATCCTGGAAGTTGTTTCCTCACTTATGCTTCAGACAAATGCTGGGATGGTATCTAACTTAAGGCCACGGCCGCCGCATATACAATACCCGTCCCAAATACAAATACACACCCTAATACATCCATCACAATAACACAGGTTATTAGACACATTATACACACACCCAAGTGCACGCAGTTACATGACCACCATGACCCAAATCTCCTTCACCGTGTCCACTGCCAATTGTAATGAAGCGACTGACAGCGCCTGGACATGAGCTGATTTCATCACTTCCTGGCATGAGATTACCATCTCTCAGAAGCCCGGCTCTGTCTTCCTTCACCCTGTGACAAGGACATGACTTTGCGACGATGCGGTATCTGACGGTAACTGCCTGAACTACCAGCACCTCGGACACGGCTAGCATTAGCAACAAAATATGCTTACATTTTCTAAAATCACGATTAAACATATACAGAGTTCTTAATTTTAAAATATGTTTCAGTAGCATGCTAGTGAAAACTATAAGCTGTCTTGCAGTGGAGTTTGTTTCAGTTTTAAACATCATCTGAAGGCACAGAAGAGTTTAGAAAAATCGCAGTTCAGAACTCTATTTTATATGGAGAATTGTGATTTTAACTACACTTTTTATAACTATCTTTGTATTCCTGTTCGATATGCTTTTGCACTGATGAAAAGGGTATAAAATACTACAGCGCGCTGTAGAAACAAAATCATTTTACCTTCTCCCGTTTCTTTATAAATCGTTTCACAAACTTTTGATCCATGTTACAACAAGAGCTGGGCTGGCGGCCGGCCGTCCCGACTCCGGCCGGCTCTTAATGGGTAAAGGACGGCGTGTGCGTGACGTCATGCAGCCACGCGGGATGCCGTAGTTAAGAGCCGGCCGGAGTTGGGACGGCCGGCCGCCAGCCCAGCTCTTGTTGTAACATGGGACAAAAGTTTGTGAAACGATTTATAAAGAAAGGGGACAAGGTAAAATTATTTTGTTTCTACAGCACGCTGTAGTATTTTATACACTTTTCATCAGTGCAAATGCATATCGAACAGGAATACAAAGATAGTTATAAAAAGTGTAGTTAAAATCACAATTCTCCATATAAAATAGAGTTCTGAACTGCGATTTTCCTAAACTCTTCTATGCCTTCAGATGATGTTGAAAACAGAAACAAACTCCACTGCAAGACAGCTTATAGTTTTCTCTAGTGTGTTACTGAAACATATTTTAAAATTAAGAACTCTGTATATGTTTAATCGTGATTTTAGAAAATGTAAGCATATTGTGTTGCTAATGCTAGCCGTGTCGAGGTGCTGGTAGTTCAGGCAGTTACCGTCAGATACCGCATCGACGCAAAGTCATGTCCTTGAACCAGGGTGAAAGAAGACAGAGCCAGGCTTCTGAGAGATGGATATCTCATGCCAGGAAGTGATGAAATCAGCTCATGTCCAGGTGCTGTCAGTCGCTTCATTACAATAGGCAGTGGACACGGTGAAGGAGATTTGGGACATGGTGGTCATGTAGCCGCGTGCACTTGGGTGTGTGTATAATGTGTCTAATAACCTGTGTTATTGTGATGGTTGTATTAGGGTGTGTATTTGTATTTGGGACGGGTATTGTATATGCGGCGGCCGTGGCCTTAAGTTAGATACCATCCCAGCATTTGCCTGAAGCATAAGTGAGGAAACAACTTCCAGGATGGCTGAAGTAAGAATGTAACCCTTCTCTTCCCAGTTCTGTCTCACAAGTCTCAGTGTATCCTGTTCCAGCCCTCAGCTCCCAAACCTGGACCTCTGCGTTGACAGCTAAGAAGACTAGCCACTACGCCACGAGGTGGATTGTAAATAAAATGTTGCTCTGTTAGTCTAAATATGATGGAGCGACTACTGGCCTTTTGAAGTTACAGTAATTAGTATATGAGTAGCAAGCAATCACTAGTTAGTAATCATCACTAAAGTGGGCCTGAATTTCATTAAACTAATTTGTTTATTTATTTATAATTATTTGTTTGTTTGTTTATTTATAGTTCTTCTAACAGGTTACAACCTAATTATGAGAAATAACAATATGAATTACACTTAATATTTTTAATATTTTATTACACTAATATAATATAAATGACACATAGAAAGCCTATGGAGATTTCAGATGAGTTGAGAAAATCCCGATCTGAAAGAATGAAAAATTACTGGAAAGAGCGCAAGAACCAAGCAGTAATACCTTCAAAGAAGAAGTGATTGTGGAACGACTCAAGTGGTCCAATGTGACCAATCAAGATCAATAATAATAATAATATAAAATTATACTTATAATACGTATGACTAAATATTATTATAGTAAGTATCGTAAGTATCGTATTTGAAATTATGTTACAAGTCACTGATAATGAGTGTATGATATTAACTGTTTCTCTACAATACAAATGAACAAAAGGTGCTGTCTGAAATATTGAAATGTGTGCATGTTTTTTTTTTTTTTTTTTTTTTTTTAGATATTGAATGTGTTCGATACAGGCGAATGTTTATGTTACTCTGTATTGGTTCTTGGACAGTGGGGTGTTAAACGTTTCGGTCTTATTGACCGCGAAGGAACATATAGTTCAAATTCAGATGACAAATAAGGTCTATCAAAGATGTTATCAAGTTATTTAAATGTAATAACCTGCCTACTTTTCTCTAAAGTCTTTAAAGAAAAGGTTCAAGTAAGAAATTATGCTTAGCATTTTTAAAGGAAATGTTTAGTTTATGTTATCGTCAATCTCGCGATCAATAGCCACGGGACCTCCTTTTTACGTGGAATCCGAACCACTGGACATGAGGTTTCACTTTGAAAATCTCACATGCATTGACCGGGAACCGAACCCGGTCCGCTGTGGTGAGAGGCCAACAGCTTGACCACACCACTGGGCCACCGCATTCCCGCTTAGCATATTTAGGATATACATTTGTCATTTTGTATTCCAAGAATATAGGGAATTTATTTTTTATCGATTCAAATCTATAGTTAGCATTCGCACATCTTGGGTTCCAAATTATTGAGCCAAATTCAAGTCTACTTTATACGAATGCATTATACAATCTTTAGCAATGTACAGGTTCCTAAAATAAAATGTGCATCATCTTACATATTTCAGCATTTTGAATATATCCCAAAAATTCGATCACTACGGTGATAAAAGGATAACTTTTTTATCAAAGTATAGCCTACCATAAACCTAGATGACTTGAGATGGGAACTACATGGGAAATGGTGGTGTTTTCTATCAAAATTTGTGTGTTTTCGTGTAAATGCAATCAGATGACACTTATAAATCGAAACAATTTGTTTTGTTCCAATTTATTTTTTCTTCATCTTTTGGAGCAGCATACAATCCCATAACGAATAAATGTATTTAAACGATTACACGTCATTTACAAATAATAATAATAAAGATATATGAGCATCCCGGAGATGGTTAATTAAGATAAAGATTACAGAGGCACAAGATTCGATCCCAGGGGAACACCAGAGGGTGAATGGAGCTTTTCTCTATGATACAAAGTGTTGCCTCTTACATACTGTAAGTATGATCCGTAATAGGACATTTTCGTAAGTTGTAGGCTACGTCATGGTTAACTCTACCAATAATCTGTATATATTACATCGACTCGTTATCCTTTAATCTAAACCAGATGACTCCTGATACGTGAAAATTGGTTATTGTTGATCATCGAGGGATGAATCCGTGTTATGAATCGTGAATAAAATGGCATGTATGCCTGAATAATACATTATGTGTTTATGAAGTGTTTGCTCGTAAAGTTTGTTTGGGGCAAACATAGTAGCTACCGGTACTTTTCGGTTGTTAAGAATTAGTGAGATCTTACCCGACTTGTGAATATGACTGACTTTAGTAAGTTTCCATTTCTCTGGAAATATCAAAGACTTGATCGATAAATTAAATTTAATATCAAGAGGATAAGCTATTTTTTCCCGGATCGTTTTTTATCAAATATGGAAGAATAACGTCAGGATCTGCTACCCTCTTGTGTCCCATATATTCATCGTAAGTATCGGAGTGAGAATGTCACTACGGGTTACCTCTTAATAATTAAGATGTCAATTTCGAGATGACTTTCTAGGTTATCATGCGTTAAAATGTCATAGTTGGATCAATTTTGGCAATATACTGATGAGTAAGGCTAAGATTTTAATGTAATATCTATCATCATCATAGCAAACACTCGTATCGAGTAGATTGGCCTTTCAATCCGGAATGTCTCATTGGTGAGATCGGAGGTGACTATACAGCCCAATGCGGGAGGCACACAATTTGCCGCAGGGATGACAGGTGGTTCCACGTGGGGCATCCACGTTCCTTCCATTTCTTCTATGTAATATTACATTAAAAAATTTGAAATATGAAATATTGATTTAATTTTTATATAAATCATATACATTACACATGATATTGCTTGTAGATTCTTCATTTTATTCATTATATTTTTTGCAAAATAAAGGGTGGTACACTAATTAATTAATTAATTAATTAAGCATGTTCATATTATAGCACATTTAAATAAATTTCATGATTATGTATGCGTACGGAAGAGTACCAAGGGAAAAGAAACTGAGGATTCTGAAGTACAGTATTATGGTATCCACGGAAGGCTGCTACAGGCAATCAAAAGTTCCGTATTTGTGTTTATAGTGAAGCTGCGGTAAGAGTTGATGCTAGGATGAGTTCCTGGTCTAAGTTGTTACAGGAATAGGCTGAAATCTTTCACCACTACTACTGATTTTTTATATAGGCTATAATATTGTCATTTGTAGCTTTTCAGTCGGTCAACACGACTGTGCCCAATGAATGGGCGGGGTACAAGATATAAATATGTAAATACACTCCTGGAAAAAGTTACATGTATTAGTTAATTATCTCAATTGCCCCATTTAATTGCACCATATTTGTTCATGAATAGTGATGTGATAATCGTGGGAAACGGATCTTAGTTTTCTTTCCCTTGAGCAACTGAATTTGTAGTTTCTGGACATTTTTTGGTTGATGATGAGGAAAAGGCAATGCGAAAGGAAGAGCTGAAGCAACTCAGTCCTGATAATAATATGCTATAGCGTATCGTTGAAGTTAATCCTGTGTGATGAGAAATAAAATTTCAAAAAATGTATTCTACATTTTTTTTAAATATCTCCATTGTAAAGAATAAAAGAAAACAAGATGTTCAGTATAGAACATATAGCCTACTTTCTCCTAAATGCATGGGTATTGTTATAACTCTTTGTCCTTTTCAAGGAGTATGATTGAATGTTGGTTGTAGTAGCTTGTTGAAATACAACGTGCTATAGGGATATTAAACATGGATATGAGGTGCCCTTTGTATGTGCTACCTCTGTACCAAATTTCGTTCAATTCGGTTTCACCGTGTTTGAATTGATAGGGGGAATTGATTTGCACACATACTTGGCCACCATCTCCAAACTATTGGGCTGATGTTCTTGCAGTTTGGTCAGAATATGTTTCCCACATAAAGATATGGTGTTGCAAAATTTGGTAGAGACTAGATTATTAGGTTGATCGTAATTACATTTTAGCTTTTAACATTTGGGTGGCCGCGATTACGTTTCCGTCAAGATAGCGGTGATATAAAACATGACACTGAGGTGCCCTTTGCTAGTGCTATCTCTGTACCAAATTTCGTTCATTCGGTTCCACCGTGTTCGAATTAATATGGGGAAACAATTTTGACATAAAGATGGCCGCCATACGCAAACTATTAGGCTAATGACCTATTAGATTGGTCAAAGAATGCTCCTTCCATAAAGGTATGTTGTTGCAAAGTTTGGTAGAGATCAGATGGTTATGTTAGTCGTAATTTAACTTAAGCTTTGAACATTCGTGTGGCCGCCATTACGTTTCAGTCAAGATGGCGGCGATATAAAACATGACACTGAGGTGCCCTTTGCTAGTGCTACCTCTGTACCAAATTTCGTTCCATGTGGTTCCACCTTGTTCGAATTAATAGGGGGAATCAATTGTGACATAAAGATGGCCGCCATCCACAAACTATTAGGTTAATAACCTATTAGATTGGTCAAAGGATGCTCCCTCCATAAAGGTATGTTGTTGCAAAGTTTGGTAGAGATCGGATGGTTATGTTAGTCGTAATTTAACTTAAGCTTTGAACATTTGTGTGGCCGCCATTACGTTTCTGTCAATATGGCGGCGATATAATACATGACACTGAAATGCCCTTTGCTAGTGCTACCTCTGTACCAAATTTCGTTCCATGCGGTTCCACCTTGTTCGAATTAATAGGGGGAAACAATTTTGACATAAAGATGGCCGCCATACGCTAACTATTAGGCTAATGACCTATTAGATTGGTCAAAGAATGCTCCCTCCATAAAGGTATGTTGTTGCAAAAGTTTGGTTGAGATCGGATGATTAGGTTAATCGTAATTTGATTTAAGCTTTGAACATTTGTGTGGCCGCCATTACGTTTCCGTCAAGATGGCGGCGATATAAAACATGACACTGAGGTGCCTTTTGTTAGTACTACCTCTGTACCGAATTTCGTTCCATTCGGTTGCACCGTGTTCGAATTAATAGGGGGAATCGATTTTCACACAAAGATGGCCGCCATCCGCAAACTATTACGCTGATGACCTATTAGATTAGTCAAAGGATGCTCCCTCCATAAAGGTATGAAGTTGCAAAATTTGGTAGAGATCGGATGATTAGGTTAATCGTAATTTGATTTAAGCTTTGAACATTCGTGTGGCCACCATTACGTTTCAGTCAAGAAGGCGGCGATATAAAACATGACACTGAGGTGCCCTTTGCTACTGCTACCTCTGTACCAAATTTCGTTCCATTCGGTTCCACCGTGTTCGAATTAATATGGGGAATCAATTTTGACATAAAGATGGCCGCCATCCGCAAACTATTAGGCTAATAACCTATTAGATTGGTCAAAGGATGCTCCCTCCTTAAAGGTATGTTGTTGCAAAGTTTGGTAGAGATCGGATGGTTATGTTAGTCGTAATTTAACTTAAGCTTTGAACATTTGTGTGGCCGCCATTACGTTTCTGTCAAGATGGCGGCGATATAAAACATGACACTGAGGTGCCTTTTGTTAGTACTACCTCTGTACCAAATTTCGTTCCATTCGGTTGCACCGTGTTCGAATTAATAGGGGGAATCGATTTTCACACAAAGATGGCCTCCATCCGCAAATTATTACGCTGATGACCTATTAGTTTGGTCAAAGGATGCTCCCTCCACCAAGGTATGTTGTTGCAAAATTTGGTAGAGATCGGATGATTAGGTTAGTCGTAATTTGATTTAAGCTTTGAACATTTGTGTGGCCGCCATTACGTTTTCGTCAAGATGGCGGCGATATAAGACATGACACTGAGGTGCCTTTTGTTAGTACTACCTCTGTACCAAATTTCGTTCCATTCGGTTGCACCGTGTTCGAATTAATAGGGGAAATCGATTTTCACACAAAGATGGCCGCCATCCGCAAACTATTACGTTGATGACCTATTGGTTTGGTCAAAGGATGCTCCCCCCATAAAGGTATGATGTTGCAAAATTTGGTATAGATCGGATGATTAGGTTAGTCATAATTTGATTTAAGCTTTGAACATTTGTGTGGCCGCCATTACGTTTCCGTCAAGATGGCGGCGATATGAAACATGACACTGAGGTGTCCTTTGCTAGTGCTACCTTTGTACCAAATTTCGTTCAATTCGCATTCACCGTGTTCGAATTGATAGGGGGGGGGGACAGACAGAGTACACACACTCACACACACACAGACACACACACACACACACACAGACTCACACACACACATACACACACACACACAGACTCACACACAAACATACACACACACAGACAGACAAACTTTTTTCGCCCTGCGTTGATCACATAAGTCAACTTTCATTTTTTGCAAAAATCGAAAGTAGGCTAAAAATAACTTGGCATGGTTACTTACAAAAACACGTAAATGTAATTCTAGGAAATAAACAGCAGTTTTTCACCATAAGTTACAGGTGTACTTGGGAGTAGGCTTCCTTACGTATCTTTTCGATGTTATCGTAAACACGATGAGTTATATTTTGAAATATTCAAACAAAAGTGTTGAAAATTTACTTTTCAACTCTTTTCAGGAATTAGTTTAGTCTGAACGATTCTTTATCACAATTAAGGTTATTATGAAGATAAAACAAAAGTTTGGTGCTTTTCAGTCGGTCAACACGAATGTACCCAAAAGAGTTGTAATTTTTCAGGATTAGGGTATAACCCAACTTTTTTGGGTACATTCGTGTTGACCGACCGAAAAGTACCAAACTTTTGTTTACTAAGGGAATGCTGAAAAATGGCCTCAAACCCCATAATGTCAGTATGAAAATGTTTATGAAAGTAAATGATTGAATATACACAATGTAATGGAGCATGAGCAACAACAACGACGGCGTGAAACCTTTTTGTGGTTCGGTTTCGAACTTCGCAACATAGGCAGTTTTATGTAAGGAAGGTCTGTAAGGAAATGGTAGAGCTTGAAGAATAACATTCTATTTCTTTCTGCGTTATCACATTATGCATAACATACTGATTTAAAGACCATCTCGTGGTGTAGCGTTCTTGTGTGTCACCCCCGGATGCAAGGCGTTAGTGAGTGGTGATGGGCCCTGGGGCTGGAGAATCCTGCACTCCCTCACTTCTATTGCCAAATTATGTAATATTAATTTATAATCCTCCTAAATTTGCAGAAACTGATAGTAATTTTAGAAATATTATTATTATTAATAATAATAATAATAATAATAGTAATAGAAGCCGCCGGTGGTGGAGAGTTGAACAGGCGCTCCCCCCCCCCCTCCCCACAAGCAAGATCCGGAAAATATTTTCATTTTCATTATTAATAATAATAATAATAGTAATAAGACGGCTGAGGTGGGATTCAAACCCACGCTCTCTCGATACCAGCGTGGCACGAGGTAGTGCGTTAGTGTGTATATTTGTGATTCAGATGAGGATTGTGAAGGAGTCGGCTGCATTTGCCTGGAGCAGAAGTGATAATATTAATAATAATAGTAATAATAATGTTATTGCTTTACGTCTCTTTAAACATCTGCGGCTTTAGGAGACGCCGGGGTGTTTGAAGTTTGCCCCAAAGGGGATCTTTAACCTGCCAGTAAATTCACTGACACGGCTCCCTCGCATTTGCGCACCCTCAAATGCCAGCTGGCTGCGCCAGGATTCGATCCTGCAATCTTGGGCACAGCAAGCAAGAACGTTACCCCTGAGCCACGCAGCCAGAGTAGAAGTGAGAAACCACGGAAAACTACTTCCGAGATGGCTGAGATGGAAATCGAAACCACATCTTTTCAGTTTTGCCTCACGGGGCATTCCAGCCCTCAGACAAGAATGAATCGAATTTCTTGTCGGCGCCGGGAATCGAACCCGAACCTCTGGGGCGACAGCCAAGAATACTAGCCGCTACATCACGAGGAAGGCCAAGGATATTTCAGTCACTTGTGAATTCCGTAATCCGTAGTTTAACTATTAGCTTATCTATACCAAAATATTTCGGCCATTCAATTGGAAGTAGCCTATACAGACTATCACTTGGAACTTTCTGGTCGCGATATTCTTGAAGCACATTGCTACGAGATTGCATTTCCCCAGTCTTCGGACCCCGGAGCAGTTTGAACTTTTTCGCACGCGCGACCTTGAACCATCCTCACAGTAGGGCGTAATCCGTGCTGATATCTATGTACGGGCCATGCAACTACTAGGGGACAGCGACTACAACGAAACTAGTGGCAACGTTTTGAAATGAAAGGTGAAATAGGATCCGACTCCGGCCGGCTCTTAATGGATAATGGAGTCTGTTGAAGGAGTCCTGGGGGGGGGGGGGGGGGGGGGGGGGGGTCGAGCAACGTGGGGCTTTGAGCGAAGCGAAAATAATACAGGGTGACTCCTAAAGAGGTGTAGAAGATGCTAGATAAGAATACAGGGTGACTCCTAAAGAGATATACAAGACGCCAGATAAGAATACAAGGCGACTCTTAAAGAGGTGTACAAGATGGCAGACAAGAATACAGGGTGACTCCTAAAGAGGTGTACAAGATGTCACACACGAATACAGGGTGACTTCTAAAGATATATACAAGATGCAATATAAGAATACAGAGTGCCTCCTAAAGTGGTGTGCAGGATGTCAGAGCAAAATACAGTACAAGATGCCAGATAACAATACAGGGTGACTCCTAAAGAGATATACAAGATGCCAGATAAGAATACAAGGTGACTCTAAGAGGTGTACAAAATGGCAGAGAAGAATACAGGGTGACTCCTAAAGAGGTGCACAAGATGTCGGACAAGAAAACAGCGTGCCTCCTGAAGAGGTGTGCAGGATGTCAGAGCAAAATACAGTACAAGATGCCAGATAAGAATACAGGGTGACTCCTAAAGAGATATACAAGATGCCAGATAAGCATACAAAGTGACTCTTAAAGCGGTGTACAAGATGGCAGAGAAGAATACAGGGTGACCCCTAAAGAGGTGCACAAGATGTCAGACAAGAAAACAGGGTGACTCCTAAAAAAGAGTACAAGATGTCACACAAGAATACAGGATGTGCAGGATGTCAGAGCAAAATACAGTACAAGATGCCAGATAAGAATACAGGGTGACTCCTAAAGAGATATACAAGATGCCAGATAAGAATACAAGGTGACTATTAAAGAGGTGCACAAGATGTCAGACAAGAATACAGGGTGACTCCTAAAGAGGTGTACAACATGTCACACACGAATACAGGGTGACTTCTAAAGAGATGTACAAGATGCCAGATAAGAATACAGGGAGCCTCCTAAAGAGGTGTGCAGAATATCAGAGCAAATTACAGGGTGACACTTAACGAGGTGTACAGTATGTTAGATTCAATTCAAATACAGGGTGACCCTTAAAGAGGTTTGCAATATATCAAATTCAAATAATGGTTGACCCTTAAAGAGTTGTAAAAGATGTCAGACTCAAATACAGGGTGACCTTTAAAGAAGTGCCCGCGCGAGAAGCCTAAGTTAATGGGTAATGGAGTCTGTTGAAACAGTCCTGGGGCTTCGAGCGAAGCGAGTCCCGAGCCTTTCTAACATGTGTAGCATTTGTAGCATGCGTCATTTGAAATTATATAACGTCTAGTCTTTCAGACAGACCGTAGTTTTTTGGTTTAGGCAAGTTCTTGTATCATAATTTTAATAGTACGGTATTGTTATGTTTCCAGATTAACAATTGTTTCCTATTTTAATAGTATTTTCGTTATCCTTCTTCTTGATTTTTAGGGGCTTTGCGACATCGTGGTCATGTAGCTTCGTGTACCGGGGTGTGTGTAGAATTTGTCTGATAACCTGTGTCGCTGTGATGTCTGTACTAGTGTGAGTAATCCTATTTGTGATAGAGGTGGGATTTGGGTAGGTAGCGGCCGTGGCCTTAAGTTAGGTACCCAAAGCTTAAAGTAAGACCACTTAACATACAGCAATAGTTTGTTTTAGTAAGCAAAAGTTGGTACACCCTTGAAGATATGGTGTCCGGACAGTTCCCCACACTGACACCTCCACACACTGCCCAAAATACTGACACTTCCAGACAGCCCTTGGACGTGGCTACCTGTTTAATGACTCAGAAATAATCTCGACTGACATGTCCACACACATCTCCCCTCTCCCCCAAGGCTACTATGGAAAAGATCAAGTTACTTGGTTGACAACTGGCTAGATAACCAAGACATTTCAATCGAGATGTGGAACTGCCACCAAGCACGACACAGGACAACGAATGCTGTTGAGGACTGGGACAACCGACTCAACAATCTTGTCAGGAGACCTCACCCCAAATTAAAAGAGGTTGTCAAAGTGTTCAAGTCGGAAGCTGAGAAGACAAACTGCGCATTTTTAAAGGCCGAGCTCAACATGGAAGGTAAAAAAGAAGACGAAAATATGTCAAACTGGACGGACGGATTGAGAACATTCAGAGAAAGTTCGAAAATAACAAAATATATGAAAAGTTTTGTGAAGGCAGTTGCCTATTCACAGAAAATGGAGTAGGTTAATATTATTGTTGAACAAATATGACAAAAACAAAAAAACTAAACAAAAACAAACAAAAATAAATAAAACAAGAAGTTCCGTGACGAACTAAAGAGCCTACTTTTCATGCCAATGATTAATCTATATGGATCTATCTAGAATAATGACGAAATTAAGTTGCTAATATCGAAATTTCTAATTAGTTCGAAGTACTGTATACCTGGCATAATGTAGCCTAATAGAGCTCCACAGTTGGCAGCCCTGATGACTGAATATATTCTTAGTTCCATCTCTTAAGGCACAGAATACAAAATTTGGTTGAAGTCCAATGAACAGCATGGACGTTACATGCAGTTAAACATTGGATCTAACAGCGCGCGTAAAATCATGTTGGCAACAATGTCATGCATGTATTGGTCAGAAATAATCTGAAATAATAGGATCTATTGTTATGCCAATTTTGAATGAAATCCATTAGTTAGTATAGAAGTTACATGCATTTTAAAATTGGACCTATCAGCAGGTTTAGAATCATGTTGGCAGTACTGACGTATATTAGTTACTCCAAATTCATCTTGAATGCCAGGTACTATACGTGTGCAGAGTTTAGAGCTATTGGCTTGCATACTTTGTGATATATTGATATTAGGGTAACAAAAATAGAGACAGCACATATTAACAGTTGGCAGCCCTGGTTGCTCTTAAGAATACGCATAGTCATATCTGTTATGGTACACATAGCACATACGAAATTTGGTTGAAATCCAAATGATAGTATGGAAGTTACATGTATTTAAAGTTGGACCTGTCAGCAGGCTTAGAATCATGTCGGTAGCACTGACGTATATAAGTTACTCCAAATTAATATAGAATGTCAGGTACTATACGTGTGCATAGTTTAAAGTTGTCGGCTTGCATACTTTCTGATATATTTGTATTTGGATAAAATAAATTAGGTGCATTTATAAACAGTTGGCAGCCCTAGTGGGTCTTAAGAATACGCTCAGTCATATTTGGTTATGTACACATACAACATACGAAATTTGGTTGAATTCCAATTGATAGTGTAGAAGTTATATGCATTTAAAAATTGGACCTGTCAGCAGGCTTGTAATCATTTTGGCAACACTGCCATGTATGGCCTCCTAGAAATTAAACGGCAATATTATTATCTATACGTGTGCCAATTTTGAAATAGCTCCCATTCATATCTTCCAAGATATCCAACATGGAGCCCAAATTTCAATTGCGATTTTTTAGCAGTTGGTTTTTCAAATATGGTCGTGAGATATTCAGGTATAGATCTTTACTCCCACCAAATTTTGTTTCGATTGCTCCAGCCGTTTAGGAGTTGATAGGGGGGACACACACACTGCCAGACAGACAGACAGACAGACAGACAGACACACACACATTTGCCCGATCTCATAAGTCTACTTTTTCCTCATTTTTGCAAAATGTGAAAAGTAGGCTAAAAATAAAAAATACAAAACAACTGACGAAGCCTAGAAAGCTGATTTTAAACTCGCCAAAATTATAACAACACCTAGCTGATCGGTTTTGTTATTATTTTGCCAGTCCACAGCCTGGATAAAGTGTGATGGAAATCAGACTCTGCATTTATTTTATTTTGATGGTAATTACACTACATCACAATTATATTTTCGAGACCGTGGTATGTAATGAAGTACATAGACCGAGCGCTTTTCTTCACTCCAAATGAGTATTATGTTAAGGTGCATTGTCACAGGTGCGGCTGTAACGAAGATCACTGAAGCCTATAGCCTTAGGGGTGGGGGGATGTGTGTGGAACTGTCAGTCGGGTATATTTCTGAGTCATTAAACAGGTAGCCGCGTCCAAGGGCTGTGTGGAAGTGTCAGTATGTTGGGCAGTGTGTGGAAGTGTCAGTGTGGGGAACTGTCATGTAATCGAAGATATTCCACACCACAAGACCTTTATTTTTGCATATCTGTGTCTCTCTCTCACATAACTGTTCACCGCATACCTCCCCTACCGCGTTGTTGGTGCTATTTCAAACTGAGCTTCACTTTCCTCCCCACAACAGCTGAATTCCCCTCCTACCCTCCTTCCAAGTTATCCCACAAGAACTTGACTGCTAAAACACTTAATACTTTTCCTCGTTCAATTGTATGAACACATATGCAGATGATTATGTAAAATATCAAATTCGGTCAGAGGTGGGGAAGAGTACAGGGAGTGTAAATACCTCTTAAATAGACATGAAGTTAGCAATAGCTTAAAAGTAATTTATACTAATATTAGAAGTCTAACAAAACACAAGAATAGCTTAGATATTACTCTGAAGGCTTATGAAAATATATTTGAAGTTGTGGTCTTATCGAAAACGTGGAAATTAAATAACGCAAATGTTACTAAACATAGCTGCTATAAATCTTACTATAATGAAAATGCAATACATCAGAATGATGGAGTAGTCATCATGATAAAAGATGGATTACAGCATGAAGTTAAGTGTGTAGCATATAAAGATTTCAAATTTATTCGAGTATTTATTAATAAAAGTGACAACAAAATAGCAAAAACAGGAGTGTACAAACCACCAAAATACAACAAAACATTCCTTCTGGAGAATTTAAATCATACTAATATATAACAAGATTTTCAGTAAAGAACATATAGCCTACTTTCTCCTAAATGCATGGGTATTGTTATAACTCTTTGTCCTTTTCAAGGAGTATGATTGAATGTTGGTTGTAGTAGCTTGTTGAAATACAACGTGCTATAGGGATATTAAACATGAATATGAGGTGCCCTTTGCTAGTGCTACCTCTGTACCAAATTTCGTTCAATTCGGTTTCACCGTGTTTGAATTGATAGGGGGAATCGATTTGCACACATACTTGGCCACCATCTGCAAACTATTGGGCTGATGTTCATGCAGTTTGGTCTGAATATGTTTCCCACATAAAGATATGGTGTTGCAAAATTTGGTAGAGACTAGATTATTAGGTTGGTCGTAATTACATTTTAGCTTTTAACATTTGGGTGGCCGCGATTACGTTTCCGTCAAGATAGCGGTGATATAAAACATGACACTGAGGTGCCCTTTGCTAGTGCTACCTCTGTACCAAATTTCGTTCCATTCGGTTTCACCGTGTTGGAATTGATAAGGGGAATCGATTTTCACACAAAGATGGCCGCCATCCGCAAAATATTAGGCTGATTACCTATTAGTTTGGTCAAAGGATGCTCCCTCCATAATGGTATGTTGTTGCTAAATTTGCTAGAGATCGGATGATTAGGCTAATCGTAATTTGATTTAAGCTCTGAAAATTTGTGTGGACGCTATTACGTTTCCGTCAAGATGGCGGCGATATAAAACATGACACTGAGGTGCCCTTTGCTAGTGCTACCTCTGTACCAAATTTCGTTCATTCGGTTCCACCGTGTTCGAATTAATAGGGGGAATCAATGTTGACATAAAGATGGCCTCCATCCGCAAACTATTAGGCTAATGGCCTATTAGATTGGCCAAAGGATGCTCCATCCATAAAGGTATGTGTTGCAAAGTTTGGTAGAGATCGGATGGTTATGTTAGTCGTAATTTGATTTAAGCTTTAAACATTTGTGTGGCCGCCATTACGTTTCTGTCAATATGGCGGCGATATAGATCATGACACTGAGATGCCCTTTGCTAGTGCTATCTCTGTACCAAATTTCGATCCATTCGGTTTCACCGTGTTTGAATTAATAGGGGGAATCGATTTTGACACAAAGATGGCCGCCATCCGCAAACTATTAGGCGAATGACCTATTAGATTGGTCAAAGGATGCTCCCTCCATAAAGGTATGTAGTTGCAAAATTTGGTAGAGATCGGATGATTAGGTTAATCGTAATTTGATTTAAGCTTTGAACATTCGTGTGGCCGCCATTACGTTTCAGTCAAGATGGCGGCGATATAAAACATGACACTGAGGTGCCCTTTGCTAGTGCTACCTCTGTACCAAATTTCGTTCCATTCGGTTCCACCGTGTTCGAATTAATAGGGGGAATCAATTTTGACATAAAGATGGCCGCCACCCGCAAACTATTAGGCTAATAACCTATTAGATTGGTCAAAGGATGCTCCCTCCCAAAAGGAATGTTGTTGCAAAGTTTGGTAGAGATCGGATGGTTATGTTAGTCGTAATTTAACTTAAGCTTTGAACATTTGTGTGGCCACCATTACGTTTCTGTCAATATGGCGGCGATATAAAACATGACACTGAGGTGCCTTTTGTTAGTATTACCTCTGTACCAAATTTCGTTCCATTCGGTTGCACCGTGTTCGAATTAATAGGGGGAATCGATTTTCTCACAAAGCTGGCCGCCATCCGCAAACTATTACGCTGATGACCTATTAGTTTGGTCAAAGGATGCTCCCCCCATAAAGATTTGTTGTTGCAAAATTTGGTAGAGACGGATGATTAGGTTAGTCGTAATTTGATTTAAGCTTTGAACATTTGTGTATCCGCCATTACGTTTCGGTCAAGATGGCGGCGATATAAAACATGACACTGAGGTGCCTTTTGTTAGTACTACCTCTGTACCAAATTTCGTTCCATTCGGTTGCACCGTGTTCGAATTAATAGGGGGAATCGATTTTCACACAAAGATGGCCGCCATCCGCAAACTATTACGCTGATGGCCTATTGGTTTGGTCAAAGGATGCTCCCCCCATAAAGGTATGTTGTTGCATAATTTGGTAGAGATCGGATAATTAGGTTAGTCGTAATTTGATTTAAGCTTTGAACATTTGTGTGGCCGCCATTACGTTTCCGTCAAGATGGCGGCGATATAAAACAGGACGCTGATGTGTCCTTTGCTAGTGCTACCTTTGTACCAAATTTCGTTCAATTCGCATTCACCGTGTTCGAATTGATAGGGGGGGACAGACATTCAGAGTACACACACTCACACACACACAGACACACACACACGCACAGACTCACACACACATACACACACACACACACACACACACATACACACACACAGACACACTTTTTTCGCCCTGTGTTGATCTCATGTCTACTTTCATTTTTTGCAAAAATCGAAAGTAGGCTAAAAATGAGATGGTGTGTGTCTATCTTTCTGTCTGTCTGTCTGTCTGTGTGTTACCTAATAACGCAAGAACCACTGGTCCGATTTAAATGAAATTTTGCATGGATGTAGCTGAAATACCAGGTTTACATATAGGATGCTTCTAATTTCGATATCTTGCACTATTAAGAAATGGCGACCATTTAAGTGACGTCACTACACCCTTTGGTTTCAAAATTTCATATTTCCATATCAAATAAAAAGAGAACGGTAAGAAATAGCAAACTTTTGATGGTATACACGAGCTTTAGCATTTAATTTTCTATCCAAAAGGTTCTTATCACTTTTCGTGTATCTCCGACGGTTAGCGAGTAAAACCTACATTTGAGCAATAAAACACGGTCAACACCGAGCGGTGCAGTATATCTCTACATATATAAATAGAAAATTTGTCTGTTTTTTTTCTGAATTTCTTCGGAAATTTGAGTTATTTACACGTTTCAGACTGTTTTATGATAGATGCGCGCGAAAATAATGTTTTGGTCTGTCTGTTTGTTTGATTGTCTGTGGACAAATTTGTTCCCTTATAACTCGAGAACGGCTGGATGTATCAACGTAAAATTTGGTACAGATATCCATCAGAGGCACGACACTAATCATTGATGTAACACTTCTCCGTACCTCTCATAAAAGGGGGCCTACCCCCTTAAAATGCATGCTGAAATAGGAGAAGAAGGACGAGACAAAGATCATTTTCAGCCCCTCGACGTGAGGGTCCCCGAAATCCACATTTTAAGGTCCTAAAACCAACCGTTTTTGAGATATTCCCAGAAAACTAACTTCATTTAATAAACTAATGAACGAATACAAGCCGGTAACCATGGCAACAGTTTCTCAGAGGTCCATCTATTGCTGTAAAACGCAATGCAATTCCATTAATTACATTGGTGTGAAAGTTTGCAAACGGCTAGAAGGTTATCACGGAACCAAATTAAGCTGTAAAATTCATCAATACGTATAATGCGCTTAAGGGGGTCAAGGGGTACACTAGAATTTTTTCACGCGATTTACACCTCCGGGTGTGGTACGGCAGGTCTATTTTATTCCTATCCCTATATTATATTATTATTATTATTATTTTTATATTATGGCGTACAACGAGGAGAAAAATCCCCTCGGTGCCAGAAATAAAACTCGAGGGTCCTCGAAAACTACATTATAAGGCTCTAAAACCAACAGTTTCTGAAATATTCCCAGAAAACTAATTTAATTTAATTAAACAAACTAATGAAGAAATGGAAATTGGTAACCATGACAACATTATCTCAAGGGGTGGCATCCAACTTTCCATCTATTTCTGTAAGAAGTAATGTCACTCCATTTATTACATTTCTGTGAAAGTTTGCAAATGGCTATACGGTTATCACGGAACCAACCAGAGGCGGTTCTAGCCCTGGGCCGGGGGGGGCCCGGTCCCCCCCAGTTTTAGTGAAATAATTATTTTAAAATTCCTTGGTTACTAAATAAATTGATAATTTACAGATACAATTTATCTGATATAAAACAAACTAATGCATTTAATTAAGTTATTTTTTCTTTCAATTTCAAGATTTATTTATTTATTTTATTATATGTAATTTAAACACACAATTGAAATCGTGTATAAATATAATATTTTTAAAATGCGTAGTGCATACACCAAGAGTATTAAACTCTTTTCCCAACTTAATGACATGCAAGTTCTGAAGTTTCCAATGTAGACAAACCTCCATGCGATACAAGTGCATCGATATATCCCCAACTCTGTGACAAAAATGTGAGTGCAACTGTTTCTAATATAGACGAACCAGTACCATTTTATATCAGTGACATTATCAGAGCCATGTAAAAGAAATCTTGATGAATGCAGTACATTTGCATTTGTCTGTTGGCACAGGCTAGAGTAAAAGGTGGCTTTTCACCGATGTCTCAGTCTTACTCATGGCTGTGATTATATGGAAGCTACTGAGGTATGGGTGGTGCTTAGTAATGACATTCAGGGCACAGTCAGTGCCTGTGGATGTTGTGAAAGGTTCTACTCATAGGGTTAGTACTACTGTTCTGACTCAGTGAGGAAAGCAATGGCAAACTACCTCACTCCTCTTTTTGCCTAGTACGCCTCAATATAGCACTGCCTTGGGTTTTTGTGGGTATCTACTCACATAACCTAACGGCGGTACTGTTTGAGGATCCAACCAGCCTTCGGGCTGACTACCTAACAGTCAGTCAGACAACATGGTAGAAGAGTTACTGCGTAGATTTACTGAAAATGATTTTGTGTGCAATGCAATGAATGCCTGTAACCCACGAAGTGAAAACTTTTTAAATTTTGAATATATATATTCTCACGGTCTGTGAAAAGTATAATCTAATCTTCACAGACCGTAAGGTGCTACAGACTGAAATCAGTTAAGCTAAGAATGTATTTAGAGGCAAATATCCAAACACTTCCTCATTCTATGATGGTCCATGCCAACCACGTAAATCAGTTTATAAACAAACGTTACTATACAATAAGAACAGAAGTTTTAACAGTAAATGGTTTGATAGGTATACATTTATTGAATACTCTGAGAACAAAGATGCTGTTTTCCGTGTCGTCATTTCGTTCAATCTGATTCAAGCATGCTGAACATGTTTTCAGTAAATCTGGATTTTTCAATTGGAAAAGAATATGAGAAAAACGTGCAAAGCATGCTGATAGTGAATGTTATAAATCTTCAATAGTAAAGTGAAACAGTTTTCTGGGAAGTGAACATAGCAGCACAGTGATTTTGAAGCTAAGCGAGAAACCTCTGGTTATATTGCGTAACCGCTCAGCTGTGGCAACAATGGCCCGAGTCGCATTACTTTGTGCTCGGCAAGACATTGGGCTTAGAGGTCATCGCCAATCAGTTTCGGATGATGATAGTGTTATTTATAAAGGGAATTTTGATGAAATTTTAAATGTAATTAAACTAGAAAGTGCAAGCACAAGTAGTCTACCAAAGAAAGCAACTTACTCACCTAAAGATTCTCAAAATGAATTTCTTGATATCTCAGATAATAAAATAGTTGATCATATTGGAGGAGAGACGAAAAAATATAACAATGATTATGTTTCCTTAATCCTGGATGAAGTTAAGAGTTGTTAGTAAAGTGGAACAGATGTCCGTATGTGTCAGATATGTAGGGCAAAATTCTATACAGGAGCATTTCATTGGTTTTATATATTTGTCTCAACTGAATGCTGAAAGTATAGCTAATTCAGCTTTAGAGTACCTTGTTTCAGTGGGTTTCGATCCATGGAAGTGCATTGGACAAGCATATGATGGAGCCGCGGTTATGTCAGGGAAGATAAACGGTGTGCAACGTTTATTGCGCCAAAAGGTCAATAACCCGTGTGTTTACGTGCATTGTTATGCACATCACTTAAATTTAGTTTTGGTGGACGTTTCAAAGCCAGTTTGTAGACGTGGTAGGGGACACTTTTGGGTTACTGGAAGCAATTTATGCTTTTCAGTCTGTATCTACTCTAAGACACCAAAAGTTTGTTGAGATACAGAGTGATCTTCATCCAGGAGAACGTGTTTTAGAGATACCTCTTGAAAGTGACACGCGATGGGTATGTAAATATAGAGGAGTAATGTATTTTCAGAAACGTTTTGCTTCAGTTAAAGCAGCTCTCGAATATTTTTCAAAGTCAGCTGACAAGAAAGAAGCAGCAGAAGCAAAAGGTTTGTTGAAACAGCTTTGTAAAGTGAAGGTGATGTTTGTGTCACAAATCTTTTCTGATATTCTCGAGCTTGCCATAATAGAGCCTCTATGTTCTTACAACAAAAACATTTGGACTTCGGAGGGGCACATAGATTGATCTATGGTCTTGTAAAATCGTTGCAAGAAAAACGAAATGATTATTTTAAGGAACTATGGGCGGTTACATGTGAGTCTGTTCAGTCGTTAGGCGTGAAAGTTTATAAGCAATCTAGAGTCTCAAGTATTCCAAAGAACTTTATAGACTATGTTTTATTAATGCCAGTCTCTGGGGAGAAAGAAGAGGAAAATGTCACATTATCAGAGACATGTTAAAGAAATCTTTTTGAAATATTAGACAACATGGTAGAAGAGTTACTGCGTAGATTTACTGAAAATGATATTGTGTGCAATGCAATAGATGCCTGTAACCCAAGAAGTGAAAACTTTTTAAATTTTGAATATATATATTCTCTCGTTCTGTGACAAGTATAATCTAATCTTCACAGACCGTAAGGTGCTACAGACTGAAATCAGTTATGCTAAGAATGTATTTAGAGGCAAATATCCAAACACTTCCTCTTTCTTTTTTTTCTGAACTTCTGAAAATGGAAGTTGCTTTTCCACAGCTACTATTATTTTTCAAGTTGATGCTGACTCTTCATGTGCCATCTGCTTCTGCTAAGCGCAGTTTCTCTGTCGTGAAACGAATAAAATCCTATTTTGAGCAACAATGGCAACAAAGAGGCTTTCCAATCTCGCAATTCTTTCAACTGAAAGAGAATTAAGTGGAAAATTACTTCACGACCCTTCTGATATAGTGAACCAGTTTGCTAAGAGTGGAAACAGAAGAATAAATTTATGTGACAGTGAAATATGCTATTTTTTTTACCAATGATAGTTTTTAGCCTACTTTTCTCATTTTGCAAAAATGAGGAAAAAGTAGACTAATGAGATCGATCCGGGAAAATGTCTGGGCCTCACCAGATTTAAGCTTCTCGAACCGCCACTGGAACCAACGTAGACTGTATAATTCATCAATGCAATTATGGGGGTCAAGGGATAACCTAGATTTTTTTCATGCAATTTTCACGTGCGACATATAGTACAGAAGGTCTATTATATCTCCAAACATTTTCAAAGTGAAATGCCATGCCCTGTGGTTCAGATTCCACGTAAAATGGAGGTCCCATGGCTTATGATCTCGCGATTAATGGTCACGTAAAACTACAATTTTCCTTTATATCTCCAAACAGCTACATTATTTTCAAAAATTCCTGAATTGAATCAGCATTTTTTTCGGCTTTTAGGAATTTGGGCCATTTGAGACTAAAGAACCTGAATTTTCATGCAACACAAGCCTTTATAAATTATGAAAGAGGTCTTCCTGTGTATGGGGACCTAACACAACGTAGAGGGTCATTTTTTATGTGAGGTGAATTGCGTTTCGTCTACAAGGCTTTCATTTCTATTTCACGTCAAGAAGTACACGTTAGGTGAATTTAGTTTGAGAGCAAATTTTAACTAATCTTTTTTTTTTTCTTTTTGTCGACATACGGGTTCATCGTAAGGATGATTTTGTTTGATACTGTATGGTAGATATACCCATATTTGGATATCTGGGTGATATGTTGTAGACGATAGAATTGTCTGTCTGTCTTTCTGTGTATCTTTATGTACGCCTATAAATCGTGTTCGGATGCGTGGTGCATCGTAAAATTAGGTATGGTAAACATGAATCAATACACCAATCATTTATAAAACTCCTCACCGTACTTTTCATACAGTAGAAGGGTGGATATAGGGAAAAACTTCTCAAAATACATGCTAAAATAGGCGAAATATAAAAATTATCCTAGAAGGACGATCAAAGCATATGTTGCCCTTCTCAATGTGAGACACAAAATACGCGAGTCTATAAGGGGTCTCCGAAAACCACATTTTAAGGCCCTTAAATTAACAGTGTGTGTGATATTCCCAGAAAACTAACTTCGTTCTGATAAACTTATGAAGGAATGAAAAACCGCTAACCATTGCAACAGTAGCTCAATTGACAATGTCTGGTGTTAATATATAACACCGTTCGAAGGACGGGTACTTCTGCTATACTAATATATAAATATTCCTCTCGGCACGCCGGAAGGCGAAGGTAGATTTTACAGGGCAAACTAGGGGATAGGCTATAATAGGCAAAATATGCAGGTTTTCGTAGGAGGATCAGATCTCATTTATTGCAAGAAAGTATTTTCATATTGGAAGTTAATTAACTTTTTTTTTTCGTTTTTGTATGCATATTTTAATCACTTTATTGTCTTATGGGGATGGTAACCTTCTTGTCATTTGGGGTTCATTTTTAGCCTATTTTCAATTTTGAAAAAAATAGGCTTATGAGATCACCTTTTGTCCGTGTGTGTGTGCGTGTGTGTGTGTGTGATTCGTGTGTGTGTCCCCCCTAATAAAATCTAAACGGCTGGAGCGATTTCAATGAAACTCGGAAAGTTCATAGCACTATTCCCGGCGACCTCGACCGTGCCCTTCAAATTTTGTTAGGGCTCACCAATCCAACATGGCGGTTGTGCGAAATATTTCACCAGCATTCAATATCTCCGAAACTATTACCGATATTACCCTGAAATTTTCTATGGTGATAGAGGGAGCTACTATAAGTTCACTTATGTGACTTTTGAAAACCTGGTAACTACAAAACCAACATGGCGGCCAAGCGAATTTGCGACTTTTAAATAGACGTTTCTCGCGATTTGACCAACCAAACGCAATGAAACTTGGTACAGTATATGTTTATATACATTGTAATGCACCGACATCTAACTTCGTTCAATTGTTTACATAATCACAAGATGGCGGATGTGCGAAATATTTCACCGGCATTCTATGTCTCTGAAACTATTAGCGGTAAAACCCTGAAATTTTGTACGGAGATAAAAGGGACTACTGGAAGTCCATCTATAAGACTTTTAAAAACCGGTTAACTACAAAACGAACATGGCGGCCAAGCGAATTTGAAAATTTTAAATAGACCTTTCTCGCGATTTAATGTTCCAAGCGCACTGAAACCTGGTACAGGAAATATTTATACACATTGTAATCCACTGGTATCTAATTTAGTTCAATTGTTTACATAACCTCAAGATGGCGGCAGTGCGAATTTTAAAATTAAGATTTTATTTATTGTGATGTAGTCATGCGATCGAAGTGAAAGTTTGAATAATGAACCTACGCAATAATTTTCCTTTAATGGTACAAGATTCTATGGCCTATACATTTAACAATCCAACATGGCGACCATCCGAAATATTTAGACGATACTGAATATCTACGAATCTATTTTAGTAATCAAACTGCATTTTTTTAATGTTCATAGGGGCGATGAATTTATGTTCACCTATAGGACTTTAAATAACCTGGTGATCACAAATCCAAAATGGCGGTGACACGAATTATAAATATTCACATGGACGTTTCTCGCAATTTAACCATCCGCGTGCAGTGAAACTTGGTACAGTAAATCCTTATACGAATGTTAATCCACTGGCATCTAATTTATTTCAATTGTTTCCATAACCTCAAGATGGCAGCTGTGAAAAATTTTAAAATCTCCTTGTTTTTTCTTGTGTCCTAATTATGCGATTGAAGTTTGAATACTACACGTTCACAATAATCTGCATGTAACAGTACATAACTCTAGGACCTACATATATAAAATCCAACATGGCGACCATCCGAAATATTTAGTCGGTTCTCAATATCTACGAATCTATTACAGCGTTCAAACTGAAATTGTGTATGTTGATAGTGGCAATTAACATAAGTAGGATATATGAAAATAGGCTGTATAGTTCTTCACGGAACTACTTGTTATACTTGTGATCACAATGTCCTTATGCAAGGTTTGGAACTGATGTGTAACTATCTAACAGTCTGTTACTTCTTCACGCAAAATTTTATCTCCCGCAGAGATGTTGGTTGGTTCCTCAGTTTAGGGGCTGTGACAACGTGGTCATGTAACCCCGTGTACATTGGGTGTGTGTAGAATCTCTCTGATAAACGGTGTTAATTGTGATGACTGTATTAATTTGTGATTCAGGTAAGGTCTGCAGACGGACAATTTTAAGTAGTAGTTCTTAATTTTGTACCATATACTAACGTCAACGACACCTAGCTGTTAACTCGGCTACTAGATGCCACCGCATCCAGCAACTTGCAATGAACGTTGGAACTTCCCCTCCAAAGGAAAGAATGCTGAGGGATTTTTAGCGCTCTTAGAAAATCCGACGACTTTGGCGGCTTTGAACCAGCGACCTTGGGCATCGAAGTTCAGCATGCTACCAGTTAGCCGCTTCCCACAGTTCCGATACTGAAGTCGCTTCCGACAGACAGATGGAAAAACTGAATGTAATCTCGTGCAGTGGCGTTGTCATAGCAACTGCTGAAGGCTCATCCCTTATCAATTTAGTAAAAGTCCTCTCGGCACGCCGGAAGGCGGAGGTATATTTCACAGGACAAACTTGGCGATAGGCGAAAATAGGCAGAATATGCAGGTTTTCGTAGAAGGATCGGACCTCATTGATTGCGAGAAAGTTTTTTATAATTGGAGCTTAATTAACTTTGTTTTTCGTCATTTTATGCATATTTTAAACATTTTATTGTCTTATGGGGACGGTAACCTTCTTGTCATTTGGGGTCAATTTTTAGCCTATTTTCAATTTTGAAAAAATAGGCTTATGAGATCACCTTTTGTCCGTGTGTGTGCGCGTGTGTGTTTGTGTGTGATTCGTGTGTGTGTCCCCCCCCTAATAAAATCTAAACGGCAGGAGCGATTTCAATGAAACTCGGAAAGTTCATAGCACTATTTCCGGCGACCTCGACCGTGCCCTTCAAATTTTGTTACGACTCACCAATCCAACATGGCGGCTGTGCGAAATATTTCACTAGCATTCAATATCTCCGAAACTATTACCGATATTACCCTGACATTTTCAATGGTGATTGAGGGAACTACTATAAGTTCACGTATGTGACTTTTGAAAACCTGGTAACTACAAAACCAACATGGAGGCCAAGCGAATTTGCGACTTTTAAATAGACGTTTATCGTGATTTGACCAACCAAACGCAATGAAACTTGGTACATTATATGTTTATACACATTGTAATGCACCGACATCTAACTTCGTTCAATTGTTTACATAATCACAAGATGGCGGATGTGCGAAATATTTCACCGGCATTCTATATCTCTGAAACTATTAGCGGTATCTCCCTAAAATTTTGTACGGAGATAAAGGGCACTACTGGAAGTCCATCTATAAGACTTTCAAAAACAGTTAAGTACAAAACGAACATGGCGGCCAAGCGAATTTGAAAATTTTAAATAGACCTTTCTCGCGATTTAAAGTTCCAAGCGCACTGAAACCTGGTACAGGAAATATTTATACACATTGTAATCCACTGGTATCTAATTTAGTTCAATTGTTTACATAACCTCAAGATGGCGGCAGTGCGAATTTTAAAATTAAGTTTTTATTTATTGTGATGTAGTCATGCGATCGAAGTGAAAGTTTGAATAATGAACCTACACAATAATTTTCCTTTAATGGTACATGACTCTATGGCCTATACATTTAACAATCCAACATGGCGACCATCCGAAATATTTAGACGATACTGAATATCTACGAATCTATTTTAGCAATCAAACTGCATTTTTTAATGTTCATAGGGGCTATGAACTTAAGTTCACCTATAGGACTTTAAATAACCAGGTGATCACTAATTCAACATGGCGGTGACGCGAATTATAAATATTCACATGGACGTTTCTCGCAATTTAACCATCGAGTGCAGTGAAACTTGGTACAGTAAATCCTTATACGAATGTTAATCCACTGGCATCTAATTTATTTCAATTGTTTCCGTAACCTCAAGATGGCAGCTGTGAAAAATTTTAAAATCTCCTTGTTTTTTCTTGTGTCCTAATTATGCGATTGAAGTTTGAATACTACACGTTCACAATAATCTGCATGTAACAGTACATAACTCTAGGACCAACATATATAAAATCCAACATGGCGACCATCCGAAATATTTAGTCGGTTCTTAATATCTGCGAATCTATTACAGCAATCAAACAGAAATTGTGTATGTTGATAGTGGCAATTAACATAAGTAGGATATATGAAAATAGGCTGTATAGTTCTTCACGGAACTACTTGTTATACTTGTGGTCACACTGTCTTTATGCAAGGTTCCGACACTGATGTGTAACTACCTAACGGTCTGTTACGTCTTCACGCAAAATTATATTTCCCGCGGAGATTTTGGTAGGTTCCTCAGTTTAGGGGCTGCTACAACGTGGTCATATATCCCCGTGTACTTTGGGTGAGTGTAGAATCTGTCTGATAAACGGTGTGAATTGTGATGTCTGTATTAGTCTGCAATTCAGGTAAGGACTGCAGATGGTCGATTTCAATCAGTAGTTCCTAATGTTGCTACCAGATACTACCGTCAACGACACCTAGCTGTGAACTTGGCTACTCGATGCCACAGCAACCAGCAACTCGCTTTCCAAAGGAAAGCATACTGAGGTATTTTGGCGTTCTTAGAAAATCCGACGACTTCGGCCGGCTTTGAACCCGCCACCTTGGACATAGAAGTTCAGCATGCTACCAGTTACGTCACTGAAGCCTCTTCACACTTAGTCAGATGGAAATCTGAATCTGATCTCGTGCAAGTGCGAGATCATGGCAACGTCTGATGACTCATCCCTCATCAATTTAGTAGTGTTGCCATGGCAACCTCTGATAGCCCTTGGCATTTTCTTATAATTCCGAGATCATTTTTCTCATCCCTTGGCGTAATGGTGGGTCATATCAAAAATTCTTTCAGACAAAAGTTTTAGGTAATTATTAGGGGAATATTGTCCATTTTGTACGGTTTTGATATTGTGCCTATTAAGAGAGATATGATTAACGTTTCCCGAAAAACCCACTTTTTCCCACCCCTTTGGTCAATGGTTGGTGCAATAAAAAAACTCTTCAAACATAAATTTTTGGGCTATATCCGACACATAGTATGGACTTTGAACGGATTCGATATTTCACATATTAAGACAGTTATAACAATATTTCACTTTTTCGAAAAAAGCCCTCCATTTTCACCCCCTTCGACCGATTTAGCCCAGTAACGAACTCGACCGAGATTTTATAGGTATATACATATTCGGTAAAAAATTCAAAGTAATTGGTGCAAAATTACGGCAGTTATTGTGTCCACAAAAACTGATATATATATACATAATATAATATAGATACATAAATTATATATTAACTTTTGAACTGACGGTGGTTTTGGGGTCTGGGGGTGTGAAACGCTAAGATATGTCTACATTTTCCGGAAGTCGAAACATGGTACTGCACTCGAAATCATGTCTAGGAGAGATAGTCCAGTCAAATTAGGATTTTTTGCTGCATTAAATCATGTAGTTCCAATTTTTTCTGGAATGTGTAGAGGGAGGTCCCCTGAACAACGCCTAATAAAGTCCCGTCGATTTCAGGTGCTGCGGGGGGGCAGAGGGGGGCTCGAAGGCCCCCCTTTTTCGTTTTTGGCGCATAGCTTTCAAACGGTGCATCTTACAGAAATTTTTATACTTTCCTAACTGAAAGGTAATTAAATGCCCTATACAATGGTATATTCATTTTCACACCTGTGTGTTACCTTCTTCGAGATATGAGCTGGTGAACATGGAAAATTTGCAGAAAAATATGTAGCGCCTGACGTTTCTCGTCAAACTTGCCCTTACAATTCGTTTGCCTTCCATTTAACAGGAATGTTGTGAGGAAGGAAGTTGTAGAGCACGAAGTTGCCTTCAAGAATATATATACTTATGCTAATTTATATTTATATATTTAAACGTTATAGCGTTTTGACGTATCGGGGTCGGTTTCGAGATTTCGCTAGTAAACTGCTCATTATTTTACTTATGTTTTCAACGGCTTTAACTCTCTGTAACTCGTTATTTATTGATTATGTAAACATAAATGGTATTTATTACCCATATAAATAATGGTATATACCTAGAATGTATAAATATATATGAACGCAGTGGCGTATATATGATTGTTTTGGGGGAGCCCAATATTTCGGAATACAATTTCGTTTTTATGGGAATGAAAACATGATCAAAATCTAATAGTTTGCAGTCCAGCCCTTCGGAGTATAACGGTATATATATAATCTGAAGAGTTTGTTATTTTTCGTTGTATATATTCTTTAAAAAATAAGTTATAAATGCCTATTTTATAGTTAACGCCACTGTTACCTTCTTATAATAAAAATAAATTTACTTGTTGGACAAAGAGAAACTTGAATATGTCATTCAATTGTTTAAAATGTTCATAAATTACTGACCAAATTGGGGGGGGGGGGGTGTTGGTTATAAACTGTATATGTTTGAAATGCGTACATTTTTCTGTGAGACTGTACCTAGCCCGTTTAGTACGTGTTAGTGCGTAAAATGGGTCACCTGGTATGTCCCCAATTACCGGTGTCCACTGTAAATGTATGTCTGGAACCTATACACCAAGGTACAAGAAGGCCACAGTTTACAAAAGTGACCACCTAGGAATGAGACATAGAGAGGAATAAGTAACAACCCAAACATAATTCTAATACAATCGTTGTTATTGACTATCAAACATTGCATACTCCTCACCGTCCAACTCATCTGACTAATTGAATGGGAGCACTGTTGGTGCAAGCGCCGTGGCAATTGCCACAGACAGGTGAGCAGTGGATGCCGGCTTTCCGGCATCCACATCTCTTACCGCAGCCTGTGGCACAACGGCAAAATATAGAATTGAGCACGCTGTCAGGTGCAGTAGCGGCCTTGGTTTTAATAGGAGTCAGATATCCCCCATCTCCCCTTGTCCAACCCCAAAGTTCAGGTTCGAGTGTTTCATTTCCAAACCACTGCTGAACCTGTAGAAACACTCTGCACGAGTGATATAGAGCAGCATCTTTTGTAGGTGGCAATGAAGACAAGTTTGCTTTCATCTTGGCTGACGATTTGACGAAGCACATGTACCTGTGAATAGAACATAATACAATAGAATATGTATTTATCAAACAACAACGAAGTTAGTACATGCAATACAAAATGAAATGTACCTGTGATGATTGAAGTCATGCTCGTGGAGTGGTGCCTGATACATCAGTAGGAACATTTGTTCCCCAGCTTCAGCGATATCTCCTGGCGAGGATGTGGAGTCATAAAAAACTTCAGCGATGCTTTTGGTTTCGTTTGGATACCGCTCGAAACATTTGATTATGGCTGCTTTACTTCTCCCAAAAATGGCAGAAGTGGTATCGTATCCAGTGAAGCCATGGATAAATAGAATGTACTGGCAGAATTGGCAAGGTCTGAAGATGTTGGGAGGAGTACAGTCTGTCTTCTCGAACCTGAACGTTGGGGTTGGACAAGGGGAGATGGGGGATATCTGAATCCTATTAAGACCAAGGCCGCTACTGCACCTGACAGCGTGCTCAATTCTATATTTTGCCGTTGTGCCACAGGCTGCGGTATGAGATGTGGATGCTGGAAAGCCGGCATACACTGCTCACCTGTCTGTGGCAATTGCCACGGCGCTTGCACCAACAGTGCTCCCATTCAATTAGTCAGATGAGTTGGACGGTGAGGAGTATGCAATGTTTGATAGTCAATAAAAACGATTGTATTAGAATTATGTTTGGGTTGTTACTTATTCCTCTCTATGTCTCATTCCTAGGTGGTCACTTTTGTAAACTGTGGCCTTCTTGTACCTTGGTGTATAGGTTCCAGACATACATTTACAGTGGACACCGGTAATTGGGGACATACCAGGTGACCCATTTTACGCACTAACACGTACTAAACGGGCTAGGTACAGTCTCACAGAAAAATGTACGCATTTCAAACATATACAGTTTATAACCAACACCCCCCCCCCCCCCCAATTTGGTCAGTAATTTATGAACATTTTAAACAATTGAATGACATATTCAAGTTTCTCTTTGTCCAACAAGTAAATTTATTTTTATTATAAGAAGGTAACAGTGGCGTTAACTATAAAATAGGCATTTATAACTTATTTTTTAAAGAATATATACAACGAAAAATAACGAACTCTTCAGATTATATATATACCGTTATACTCCGAAGGGCTGGAGTGCAAACTATTAGATTTTGATCATGTTTTCATTCCCATAAAAACGAAATTGTATTCCGAAATATTGGGCTCCCCCAAAACAATCATATATACGCCACTGCGTTCATATATATTTATACATTCTAGGTATATATCATTATTTATATGGGTAATAAATACCATTTATGTTTACATAATCAATAAATAACGAGTTACAGAGAGTTAAAGCCGTTGAAAACATAAGTAAAATAATGAGCAGTTTACTAGCGAAATCTCGAAACCGACCCCGATACGTCAAAACGCTATAACGTTTAAAGATATAAATATAAATTAGCATAAGTATATATATATTCTTGAAGGCAACTTCGTGCTCTACAACTTCCTTCCTCACAACTTTCCTGTAAAATGGAAGTCAAACGAATTGGAAGGGCAAGTTTGACGAGAAACGTCAGGCGCTACATATTTTTCTGCAAATTTTCCATGTTCCCCAGCTCATATCTTGAAGAAGATAACACACAGGTGTAAACATGAATATACCATTTTGTAGGGCATTTAATTACCTTTCAGTTAGGAAAGTATAAAAATTTCTGTATGATGCACCGTTTGAAAGTTATGCGCCAAAAACCAAAATGGGGGGCCTTCGAGCCCCCCTCTGCCCCCCCACAGCACCTGAAATCGACGGGAATTTATTAGGCGTTGTTCAGGGGACCTCCCTCTACACATTCCAGAAAAAATTGGAACTACAAGAGGAGAAGACAGTATGAGGTATGAACCAAGGACCACATCAGAAAAATGGCACATTTTAAATTTGGAATTTTTCTTATTATATTAGCTGTCCAGATGGAAGAGAACGTTAATACAAGCAATTGGGAAAAATTTCGTCTGAAGAAATATTTTTATTTCATGAATTATGGAGATTTTAAGATTTGGTAATTTTTTTACCATGAACAAATGACTGAGATACTGTTCTGCAAAGTCGACATTTTTACGAGGTGCGCGGCGAGAAACCTGTTTTGACGTGAGGGGGAGCGAAGGTGGCATTGAGGTCACGACACACGCCAGTATCAAGAGTGGGAGAAGCTAGCGCGTGGCAGGGAGCGCGCCACTTTTTAAGCAAGAACCAATGTGAAAATAGTTTGAATGGTAAGGAAGGAATAAATATTAAAATCTTTATTTTAATATTTTATAAGAGTGTTGCACATTGAATTCACCAGCCGAGAGAGAGAAATTTAATTGGCAAAACAGATTTTAAATTGAAAGATTGAGAGAGAAGTTATGTATGAATTTGTTAATATTCATAGCGGTTGGAGGCTAGTTAGTCAGATATGCGAGGGAAATCTAACCGAGGAAGCTAGGAGACGCGAGGAAACGAGGTTTTTTCTACACAGACCGTCGAGAAGACAAGACGTATATTGTATTTACTCTTCAGAAGTATTAGACAAAGGTTTTGTGAACTGAAGACTTCGAGATGAAACAAGCAGTAATGAAAACGAATCATTAATATATTACAAGTCAACAGTATTGAGAAAAGTTATTCATCATAAACAGAAAGAAGAAATCTACGAAAATAGAAAACGTTGCAAGTAACAAACTGAACATCGAACACGTAACTACGCAGAACGAAAGTCTGAAGAAGGGAGACTTAAACTATTGGAAGTTCAACAATCTGTACAAGAATGATTAAGAATTCAGGTCGAAGGGGAAGAACTACGACTACAAACAATTGCGCGATGAGAATGATGTTTTAAATTCACCATGTTGGGAAGATAGCACTAGACTGGACCGGCGAGATTCAGAAATGACCGGGATGACATAGCAGTAAGCAGAGCGAACTGCAAACCACCGCAGTTTCGCTAACATAACGTTGCAAGCTACTACAATGGAATTTCACGACTTGGAGGTGATCTTTCATGATGGAAAGGACTATACAAACTACCGACTTCAAAGAACATCTAGATCTGAGAAGAAGAAGACAAGCGGATTCGTGAGGGAGACAACAAGGAACCCAGGACTGACGGACGCGAGGCCAGCAGCAGAGCAGAGGCGAGGACGTGCCGTCATCTTGCGGGAGAGAAGTGGGTCACGAACGGGGAGTAAGCTGATAACCTGTTCTGAGGACAGCCCACAAGGTCGTTCGACTGTACTGCAGTCCAAGCAAGGCCGTGGTGATGTAACACAGCCAGACTGGAGCAGCTCACAGCACTCCGGAAACCATATGGTGCCGTTACGAGGACACCAGGGTCATCAGGTTTGTCACCAACGATCTCAGAAACCAGGTAGAACAGTGCATATATTCCATATCTGTAGTTAGACTTTGTACACGTTATTCCAGCATCGACCAACATATTTGCATTTATAACCTATGTTATTATTGTCTTGAAAGTTTTAGTAAAATTTTGTAAAATGCGATAGTTATTACCATACGTCATGTGGACGTATTCTGAAAGTCTTGATCGATGAGATTAGACATCGTTAGTATTTTTCAGTCATTTTTAGAGCGTTAAAATATTTCTTACGAACGATTTCGTTGCGATTGCGAACCTATATTCCGTAGACTTGTTGTAACATTGGAAAACTCCGCAGATTTATTGTAACATTGGAAAACTCCACAGATTTATTGTAACATTGGAAAACTCCGCAGATTTATTGTAACATTGGAAAACTCCGCAGATTTATTGTAACATTGGAAAACTCCGCAGATTTATTGTAATATTGGAAAACTTAGTAGATTTGATGATGTGTTAGAGAATTTTGTATATTTGTGGAAAGGTTGAAGAACGATGATATACTTGTATTGAAACAAGAGTAATGAAGCACAATTTTGTGAGAAATAAATCAGTAATGTATCAGAGAAAGAATACAGTCAGTTGTTTGATGAAAGTGAATAGTTTATTACTTGAAGTGAGAAAAGGGAAGTCAAAGAATCTCATAAGTGGAGTGTTTATTCATTTCAGAAACGAAATAAGATGTATAGAACGATAAAGTTAACGGAAGTACTCTATATTGGCATAGAGGTAACTTTTGTATGCTAGTAATGGAATGACATTGTAAAATCCAGAATTTTGATGTACGGAAAGGAACAGTATGCGATAGTTGAAAGGCAAAACTGAACGAGAAATGTTATTATCAAATGTTATGGATGTGTATTTATCATGAAACGATACTGTCAGTTGGAAGGAGAGATATAAATATTTATTATGAACATGAACGTGAGGGAAGATTATTGTTATTTTTGTAACAGACACAGGCAGACTTGGAATTCAGAATTAAGCGATAAATTGTAACAAAGTAATATGTGAAGTGAAGGAGGAATTATGTGGAAAGTATTCGGACATAGCACGAGATGTATAATCGATAGAGGAGTTTGTAGGAAGGAGAGAGACGTATTCATGAAAGTTGTTACAGTCGTAATCTCTAGTAGGAATACTAAATATCATACATTGATGAGATTAATTGATATGGAACGCTAGAAGTTTGTGAACATACTAAAAGAAAGGGAAGTTGATGAAATGTATTTGTGTTAATGAAAGGCGTAACTAAAGACGCGATAATATGCTACGTGAGTTATTGAAGAAAGGTTTTGTAATATTTTGTGATGAGGAAGAGAAGTCATATGTTGTATTTGGAGGTAATAAGAGTATGGGAGTGAGGATTCATGCCACACACACTCGGTTTTTGGTTGAATAGCTTATCTGAACAGTCTTGCATTGTTAGTTTGTTTTATTATTTATTATTGAAATACCAGAGTTGTACATTAAGTGATGAAATATTAACTTTACTGTTCGTATTTATGATTCACATGGATTTGAAACACAAACACCTATTTTGACTAGTTTATTGTGTGAGATACGCAGAAAGTTGGAAATACACGTAAAAGGAAGATGGTCAGACAGGAGGAAAGTGATAAGATGAACTCTAATGATTTGGAGATAATTGTTTATATCGTGCGGGACGCGATCATGTATAAAGTGTAAATACGTTATTATTTTAGTATTAATTATTATTTTAGTATATTTAGGAACATAAGATTTAGATTGAAGACTTTAACGAATGTATTATGTTGGGAGAATATTTGTTGCGATGAGCGTTAAAGCATAAATATTTAGTAAACAAGTAGGACAGACATTACTGTCAGTAATTAAACTCTGTGTTTATTTAAATGTTGCTAAGCAAGATATATTTGTTAAAACAGTATAAAGATGCAAGAAGACTTTTATTAAACGCATCAGGCCTAAGTGAGGCACATATAATTATTTTATTTTATATTTTGGTGAAGGGAAGATTTTTATCATGTGATACATTTTATTATTAATAAATGGCGAGAACGTTTTTATTCTTGCTGAATTTTTAGACCTGTTTCTTTGATTCAATGCTTAATTACACTAGAACGATACCGCTAGCTAGATGCACGCAGATGATCGACGACTTATCTTAACGCCCGATAGCCGAGTTGCTCGTTAATGCTCAACCTTCACTTGTTTATATTTTCTGTACTGTATGCAACTAGTTAGTAGTATAGTTAGAGATGTATATATGTGTTCCTAGGGTTCCCTAGTCATCAGTCTGGTGAGAGTTGTTTAACTCATAGCCAGGTGTTGACATTCTCACGATCCTTTTACCATCTGTGCGGATTTGGGACTGTGCTCTAGAGGAATTCGGGCGCAGTACCGGTACCCATTGCAATAGTTAGCTTTCTAATGACATCTACCTAAAATTCATTTTGCAATAAATAGAATAGGATAAAATTAACCAGCCGCCGTGGCCAAGAGCGCTACCTTGTACCTCGCTGGTATCGGGAGAGCGTGGGTTCCAACCCCACCTCGGCCGACCTGAAATTGGTTTTCCGTGTTTTCTAATTTTCACCCTTGGGCAAATGCTGGGACGATTCCTTTCAACAGGTCTACGACCAACTTCCTTCCCACATTCTTCCTTTTCTGACCCAAGTTAGCGGTCGCTTGGGCGATCGACCAGTCAGCATCCCCAGTTGTATCTGCTTTTTAAGTGTATCCAGCTCCGAGACACCGTCCTTGTGGCGGTAGAGGAATGATCCCTCGCAGAGTCCGGGGGTGTAGTCGAGATGGAATGATAAGCGATTAAACATCCACAGTTGGTAGCCTTGCTGCCAAGCAACTCAATGTTAGAAACATCCTTTAATGTCATAGACTAGACCTTCGACGAACATTATTCTTTCTTTGGTGCATTTGTAATTCATTTTCGTTGTTTCCTCCACTTTTCTAAACGTAAAGGACACACTGAAAGTTTCTTACGAGGTGCCGTCATGATGACACGCGGTAGACTGATGATTGTTGACCGGAAACTCAACCATATCCGGTCGATTAGATTAACAGTTTGCCTTTATTACCGATACGAGCGCTAGTGTGAGTCAATGAACCTCAACCATATCCGGTCGATTAGATTAACAGTTTGCCTTTTTACCGATACGAGCGCTAGTGTGAGACAATGAACCTCAACCATATCCGGTCGATTAGATTAGCAGTTTGCCTTTTTTTTTACCGATACGAGCGCTAGTGTGAGTTAATGAACCTCAACCATATCCGGTCGATTAGATTAACAGTTTGCCTTTTTACCGATACGAGCGCTAGTGTGAGACAATGAACCTCAACCATATCCGGTCGATTAGATTAACAGTTTGCCTTTTTACCGATACGAGCGCTAGTGTGAGTCAATGAACCTCAACCATATCCGGTCGATTAGATGAACAGTTTGCCTTTTTACCGATACGAGCGCTAGTGTGAGTCAATGAACCTCAACCATATCCGGTCGATTAGATTAACAGTTTGCCTTTATTTTACCGATACGATCGCTAGTGTGAGTCAATGAAACTCAACCATATCCGGTCGATTAGATGAACAGTTTGCCTTTTTACCGATACGAGCGCTAGTGTGAGTCAATGAACCTCAACCATATTCGGTCGATTAGATGAACAGTTTGCCTTTTTACCGATACGAGCGCTAGTGTGAGTTAATGAACCTCAACCATATCCGGTCGATAAGATTAGCAGTTTGCCTTTTTACCGATACGAGCACTAGTGTGAGACAATGAACCTCAACCATATCCGGTCTATTAGATTAACAGTTTGCCTTTTTACCGATACAAGCGTTAGTGTGAGACAATGAAACTCAACCATATCCGGTCTATTAGATCAGCAATTTGCATTTTTTTACCACTACGAGTGCTAGTGTCAGTCAATGAACCTCAACCATATCCGGTCGATTTGATTAGCTGCTTGCATTTTCTACCGATACGAGCGCTAGTGTGAGTCAATGAACCTCAACCATATCCGGTCGATTAGATTAACAGTTTGCCTTTTTACCGATACGAGCGCTAGTGTGAGTCAATGAACCTCAACCATATCTGGTCGATTAGATTAACAGTTTGCCTTTTTACCGATACGAGCGCTAGTGTGAGTCAATGAACCTCAACCATATCCGGTCGATTAGATTAACAGTTTGCCTTTTTACCGATACGAGCGCTAGTGTGAGTCAATGAACCTCAACCATATCCTGTCGATTAGATTAGCAGTTTGCCTTTTTTTTTACCGATACGACCGCTAGTGTGAGACAATGAACCTCAACCATATCCGGTCGATTAGATTAACAGTTTGCCTTTTTTACCGATACGAGCGCTAGTGTGAGTCAATGAACCTCAACCATATCCGGTCGATTAGATGAACAGTTTGCCTTTTTATCAATACGAGCGCTAGTGTGAGACAATGAAACTCAACCATATCCGGTCTATTAGATAAGCAGTTTGCATTTTTTTTAACCACTACGAGTGCTAGTGTCAGTCAATGAACCTCAACCATATCCGGTCGATTTGATTAGCTGCTTGCATTTTCTACCGATACGAGCGCTAGTGTGAGTCAATGAAACTCAACCATATCCAGTCTATTAGATTAGCAGTTTACATTTTCTACCACTACGAGTGCTAGTGTGAGTCAATGAACCTCAACCATATCCGGTCGATTAGATTAGCTGTTTGCATTTTCTACCGATACGAGCGCTAGTGTGAGTCAATGAAACAACCATATCCGGTCGATTAGATTAGCAGTTTGCATTTTCTACCGATACGAGCGCTAGTGTGAATAATTGCAACGTTTCACTTAACTGCAGTCAATTTTGGTAAAAAAATTACAATTCTTTTTTATTGGTAGGTTTTTAGGTTTGGACATTCATTTACAATTAGATAGTTTTGCTTTACTATAAACCCATCTCTAAGTGGTTGTAATCTGCATTTAAATGTCAATTTTACTTTGTGCCACACCCACTTTTATGTTTACTACAATGATGTCCAAAATTTATCAAATAAAATTGATTGATGGGAATATCCTTATTTTTATGTCGGCAGCACATTCCTGTTCTGTGCTTTTCATATGTTTTCTCCGTGCTGGTTGTGTTTGGTACGACATATGGATAGCATATGGTCACAACATTCGTTTATAATGGGTCGATCACAGTGATTCTTCAAGATACGTAAGGGAGGGCCTGGTCGGAGAAACATATTTCTTCAGAGGACAATGTGGAATGAATAAATAATGCTGACAATACTCCAGTTGCTGTGTATAATAAATGTGAAGGAAATGTAAATAATTTTAGGTTAGGTGACAATATTTCTCCAACAACTTATGGTAACAATGAACAACATTCACACACAAAAGGCTGAAAAGGAGTTGGAATTGTTGAAGAAAAATTCTATACAGCATGTCAGGCAGTTGAAAACGCTATGGAAGATGTAGAAAATGATGCTGATCCAGTATATGGAGCAGGAATATTTTGAGGTCAGTACAACATCATGTAAAACTTCAATGGCCATTTTCTCCAATATATAATTTTTGAGATATGTGTACATTTTTCTCAGGATCATACAAAGGCAGTGCCTTGATAGTTTCGCAACATATTGTACTAATACCATACCATCTATGGACATTTTAGCAAGGCTCTAGATTGTACTAGAAGGTATTTGTGAACCCAGACACAAATAAAAGAATTAAAAAAGATACCATAATGAAATTATTCTTAATATATAAATTATAACAATCCTCATTGTAAAAATATGTCAGTATGTATCAGAAGGTGTCATACACATCCCATAAAAATTTCATATGTTTATTGTAAATAGTTCCTGAGAAAAATTGGCAACAATCTACCATATTTAACATTGTAGACATACGGACTACAGTCTCCCCTTAAGCCCTTCCGGTGTAAAGATTTTTCAAAAAATCAAAAAATGCTTGATAGTATAAAATCAAGGAACGCATTAAAGAAAAAATATGTAAATAAATTAATTTTGGCTAAGATTTGAATAAAAAAAACAATAAAGAAACAAGCGATTTTTGGCTGTTATTTCGGAACTGCATTTAGGCTGGAAGTGATTTTCAAACTTTGGTTTTTTAGTTTAATGGAGCTCTCAAGGACTCAAAAATTCAAACCTTTTGGGCATTTCAAAGTTTGGATAAAATGACTTAAATTTACGTTTTTGCGAAGTTGGGGACCCCTAATTTATCTGCTAAGAAATGTTTCCAAAAATAACAAGTAGTTCCGTGAAGAACTATACAGCCTATTTTCATATATCCTACTTATGTTAATTGCCTCTATCAACATACTAAATTTCAGTTTGATTGCTGTAATAAATTCGTAGATATTGAGAACCGACTAAATATAGCTGATGGTCGCCATGTTGGATTTTTACATATTATGTAGATCTTAGAGTTATGTACTGTTAGATGACGATTATTGTGTACGTGTAGTATTCAAACTTCGATCGCATGATTAGGACACAGGAAGTGAAAACGAGGATTAAAAATTTCGCACAGCTGCCATCTTGTGGGTATGGAAACAATTGAAATAAATTACATGCCAATTTGTATAAGTATTTACTGTACCAAATGTCACTGCACTCGGGTAATTAAATTGCGAGAAACGACCATGTGAATATTTATATTCGCGTCGCCGCCATGTTGGATTTGTGATCACCAGGTTATTGAAAATCCTATAGGTGAACTTATGTTCATAGCCCCTATGAACATTAAAAAATTCAGTTTGATTGCTGTAATAGATTCGTAGATATTGAGATCCATCTAAATATTTCGGATGGTCGCCATGTTGGATTGTTATATGAATAGGCCATAGGCCATTAAAGGAAAATTATTGCGTAGGTTCATTATTCAAACTTTCACTTCGATCGCATGATTACGACACAAGAATTAAAAACTTAATTTTAAAATTCACACAGCCGCCATCTTTAGGTTATGTAAACAATTGAACTAAATTAGATACCACTGCATTACAATGTGTATAAACATTTCCTGTACCAAGTTTCATTGCGTTTGGATCATTAAATCGCGAGGAAGGTCTATTTAAAAATTTCAACTTCGCTTGGCCGCCATATTCGTTTTGTAGTCAACCGGTTTTTGAAAGTCTTATAGATGAACTTTCAGTAGTGCTTTTTATCTCCGTACAAAATTTCAGGGTGATACCGCTGATAGTTTCGGAGATATAGAATGCCGGTGAAATATTTCGCACAGCCGCCATCTTGAGGTTATGTAAATAATTGAACGAAGTTAGATGTCGGTGTATTGCAATGTGCATAAACAAATACTGTACCAAGTTTTATTGCGTTCGGTTGGTTAAATCGCGGGAAACGTCTGTTTAAATGTCGCAACTTCGATGGCCGGCATGTTGGTTTTGTATTTACCAGGTTTTCAAAAGTCACATAGGTGATAGTTTCCTTTATCACCGAAAAATATTCCAGGGTGATATCGGTATTAGTTTCGGAGATATTGAATGCTGGTGAAATATTTCGCACAGCAGCCATGTTGGATTGGTGAGACGTAACAAAATTTGAAGGGCACGGTCGGGGTCGTCCGGAATAGCGCTATGAACTTACCGAGTTTCATTGAAATCGCTCCAGCCGTTTCGAAGTTATTAGGGGTGGGGGGGGGGCACACACCATCACACACGCACACACGGACAAAAGGTGATCTCATAAGCCCATTTTTTCATGAATGAAAATAGGCTAAAATTATAATTGTAATGTCAGCGGATTTGGACAACACACGTGCTCTTGCGGGTCGGATGCGGATAACGTTTTGTTTAATCGCGCATGGCTCTATCTATCGGGAATACGGTGAAAGTACCTCACAACGCCAGCATGCCACTCGCCTACCGGGGACTAACAGAACCTCTACAAGACACACCACAGCCACAGAACATAATCAGTGTACATATTCAAATTATATTTCAAGCAAATAATATGTAAGCATACACAAGAAGATTAATATACTTTGCTGTACAAAAATATTTTATGTCGGAAAAATGTACTCGTTAATCTCGTATTGCAAAATTCTGGTTTTTATTGGCAAAGTAAGTTGTAACACTGTAATGTGCGAAATACCTCACGTGCTATAAATATTTATGACAATGCATTTGTGGTTGCATAACAACAGAACGCAATTTTTCATTAAGAAAATTCAATACATCCGGCGGTGTCTACGATTACCTAAGTAATAATTATGTCCGACCAAATTGGTGCTAACAAATAATAGTAAATGTTAGTGTTAGCTATAAAATACTAGACTTCTCACCTGATTTAGTAATCATCATACTAATATATGGCAAGTAGTTCCTTGAAGAACTACACAGCCTATTTATGTTAATTGCCACTATCAACATACACAATTTCAGTTTGATTGCTGTAATAGATTCGTAGATATTGAGAACCGACTAAATATTTCGGATAGTCGCCATGTTGGATTTTTATACTGTATACGTAGGTCCTAGAGTTATGTACTGTTACATGAAGATTATTGTGTACGTGTAGCATTCAAACTTCAATCGCATGTTTAGAACACAAGAAGTAAAAACGAGATTTTAAAATTTCGCACAGCTGCCATCTTGTGCACATGGAAATAATTGAAATAAATTACATGCCAGTGGAATAACATTTGTATAAGGATTTACTGTACCAAGTTTCACTGCACTCGGATGGTTAAATTGCAAGAAACGTCCATGTGAATATTTATACTTCGCGTCACCGCCATGTTGGATTTGTGATCACCAGGTTAACGAAAGTCCTATAGGTGAACTTATGATCATAGCCCCAATGAACATTAAAAAATTCAGTCTGATTGCTATAATAGATTCGTGGATATTCAGAGCCGTCTAAATATTTCGGATGGTCACCACGTTGGATTGATAAATGTATATGCAATAGAATCATGTACCATTAAAGGAAAATTATTGTGTAGGTTCATTATTCAAACTTTCACTTCGATCGCATGATTACGACACATGAAATAAAAACTTAAATGTAAATTCGCACAGCCGCCATCTTGAGGTTATGCAAACAATTGAAAAAATTAGATACCAGTGCATTACAATGTGTATAAACATTTCCTGTACCAAGTTTCATTGCGTTTGGAACATTAAATCGCGAGAAATGTATATTTAAAGTTTTCAAATTCGCTTGACTGCTATGTTCGTTTTGTAGTTAACCGGTTTTTAAAAGTCTTATTGATGAACTTCCAGTAGTGCCCTTTATCTCAGTACAAAATTTCAGGGTGATACCGCTAATAGAATAGTGATATAGAATGCCGGTGAAATATTTCGCCCCTTCGCCATCTTGTGGTTATGTAAACAATTGAACGAAGTTAAATGTCGGTGCATTACAATGTGTATAAACATATAGGCCCTACTGTACCAAGTTTTATTGTGATTGGTTGGTTAAATCGCGAGAAACGTCTATTTAAGAGTTGCAAATTCGCTTGACCGCCATGTTGGTTTTGTAGTTACCAGTTCTTCAAACGTCACATAGGTGAACTTCTAGTAGTTCCCTTTATCACCGCAAAAAAATCCAGGGTGATATCGGTAATAGTTTCGGAGATATTGAATGCTGGCGAAATATTTCGCACAGCCGCTATGTTGGATTGGTGAGACGTAACAAAATTTGAAGGGCACGGTCGGGGTCGTCCGGATTAGTGCTATGAACTTACCGAGTTTCATTGAAATCGCTCCAGGCGTTTAGAAGTTATTAGGGGACACACACTCACACACTATCACTCACGTACACCCACACGGACAAAAGGTGATCTCATAAGCCTTTTTTTTTTCAAAATTGAAAATATGCTAAGAATACATTTAAACAAGATGTTCAGGAAAGAACATATAGCCTACTTTCTCCTAAATGTATGGGTATAGTTATAACTGGCTGTCTTTATCACCTCCTAATCTCTTCCTATTCGAAGTGCAAATTGGCACACAGGATTTGAGGAGTGGCGTTCATACCATCAGCAAACACTCCAAACAACGTAGGTATTCATTTTATTAACACCGACTACTTACAATAATTGAAACTTCGTTGCTCTAATAAGGCCATCCACAATGCGCAGTCGGCAGTCCGTTGTTTGTTAGTTCTCAGTCGGCAGTCGCGGTTGTCCCCGTGTATACTATAGGCACCATACACAACATTCAGTTGCAGTTGGTAGCTGGTAGTCGATAGACAGTAGTCGGCAGTTGAAAATTTTATCCTCGACTGCAGCAATGTAATAGCCAATCAGAGCAGATCAGAAAATGACGTCACGTTGTTGTTCTGTGTCGTGTACAAAGAGAATATAGGCCTATTTGAAGTAACTTCGCAACCCGTAAATTTATAATCTTAAATACACGGTATAACAAAATAATCCATCTCCAATTCATCCATACTGCAAGTTTTGAGGTTATCAACAGCGCCTCGGCGCACAAGGAATAAACGAATGCCATTGTACTCGTATTATTACTCCTAGCAGTCGTTAAGACTGGGTTCGCTAACTCTGCCGAGGGCTGTGGTTAGCTCCATCGCTCCTGCATAGTACAACTGAAGGCTGGTAGATGTCACTCCGGTGGAGAATGTTGTTTTAATTAAATATATATTTTCCATTGCAAAAAAAACAACATATAAGGCTTTATTTTATAACGTCTTAGTACTCAAAAAACAATAAATATAACAAGAAGTTCCGTGACGAACTAAAGAGCCTACTTTTCTTAAAATTTAAGATTCATGCCAATGATTAATCGATATGGATCTATCTAGAATAATGACGAAATTAAGTTGGTAATATCGAAATTTCGAATTAGTTCGAAATACTGTATACCTGGCATAATGTAGCCTAATAGAGCACTACAGTTGGCAGCCCAGGTGACTGAATATATTCTTAGTTCCATCTCTTAAGGTACAGAATACAAAATTTGGTTGGAGTCCAATGAATAGCATGGACGTTACATGCAGTTAAACATTGGATCTAACAGCGCGCGTAAAATCATGTTGGCAACAGTGTCATGCATGTATTGGTCAGAAATAATCTGAAATAATATGATCTATTGTTGTGCCAATTTTGAATGAAATCCATTAGTTAGTGTAGAAGTTACATGCATTTTAAAATTGGACTTATCAGCAGGCTTAGAATCATGTTGGCAGCACTGACGTATATTAGTTACTCCAAAGTAATCTAGAATGTCAGGTACTATACGTGTGCAAAGTTTAGAGCTATTGGCTTGTATTCTTTCTGATATATTGATATTAGGGTAACAAAAATAGAGACAGCATTTATTAACAGTTGGCAGCCCTGGTTGCTCTTAAGAATACGCACAGTCATAGCTGTTACGGTACACATAGCACATACGAAATTTGGTTGAAATCCAAATGATAGTATGGAAGTTACATGTATTTAAAGTTGGACCTCTCAGCAGGCTTAGAATCATGTTGGTAGCACTGACGTATATAAGTTACTCCAAATTAATATGGAATGTCATGTATTATACGTGTGCATAGTTTAAAGCTGTCGGCTTGCATACTTTCTCATATATATTGGTATTTGGATAAAAGAAATTAAGAGCATTTTTTAACAGTTGGCAGCACTGGTGGTTCATAAGAATACGTTCAGTCATATCTGGTTATGTACACATACAACATACGAAATTTGGCTGAATTTCAATTGATAGTGTAGAAGTTATATGCATTTAAATATTGGACCTATCAGTAGGCTTATAATCATTTTGGCAACACTGCCATGTATGGCCTTCTGGAAATTAAACTGCAATATTATTATCTATATGTGTGCCGATTTTGAAATAGCTCCCATTCATACCTTCCAATATATCCAACATGGAGCTCAAATTTCAATTGCGATTTTTCAGCAGTTGGTAGCACTGACATCATTTTCAAATATGGCCGTGAGATATTCAGGTATAGATCTTTACTCCTACCAAATTTTATTTCGATTGCTCCAGCCGTTTAGGAGTTGATAGGGGGGGGACACACACACAGCCAGCCAGACAGACAGACAGACAGAAGGACAGACAGACATTTTCCCGGATCGATCTCATAAGACTACTTTTTCCTCATTTTTGCAAAATGTGAAAAGTAGGCTAAAAATATTCAAGCAAAAAATATCCACTCTAATAGGATTTGATCCCCGGCCAGCCAGGTGAAAGACGAAAACTCTAACCAGTCGGCCAATCATATTCTAAGCGTTATCAATCAAATACATACATCGTATTAGCATCTCTCTTATTATTGTTACTTCGGAACAAATCGCTGTCCGAGTAAACTCTGAGTACTTCGCACTTTGTATAAAAATTCATCTGAACTTCAAGACCATCCCCTACGCAGCGACTGTCATCCTCTACACCGGCGTGACGTCACAACCTCACCTGACTTCGTGTCCTTGGCATTGAGACCTCGCCACGTATTGGAACCAGCGCCATTGCTGTCTACAAGTCTTCAAGTTCATACAGTCATTCTATCATCTGCCCTTAGTGGCTTCTTACTCGTCAAATCATTCACTGTGCAATCTCATCTCCGCTACATCCAACTGCATGTGGCTACATTCTTCGCCAACGTAACATTATAATCAGCTCTTCAAAACTTCAGTCCATCTACGTACATACACACATCAAAAAAAGTTTTGCATCACCTCGGTTCCAAGAGTTCCGGAACCGTTAAATACAAAGGGAATAGAGATCAACACAAACAACATTTCAGCTCGTTTTATTGCTCATGAGACCCACACATTGCATGTTGTACCATCATACAGCTAGACTTTCAGCATTTGTGGTCCAGATTGCAGTACACACCACTACCTCTAATACCCAGTAGCACGTCCTCTTGCATTGATGCATGCCTGTATTCGCCGTGGCATACTATCCACAAGTTCATCAAGACACTGTTGGTCCAAATTGTCCCACTCCTCAACGACAATTCGGGGTAAATCTCTCAGAGTGGTTGGTGGGTCAAGACGTCCATAAACAGCCCTTTTCAACATATCCCAGGCATGTTCGATAGGGTTCATGTCTGGCGAACATGCTGGCCACTGTAGTCGAGCGATGTCGTTATCTTGAAGGAACGCATTCACAAGATGTGCACGATGAGGTCGAGAATTGTCGTCCATGAAGACAAATGCCTCTCCAATATTCTGCCGATATGGTTGCACTATGGGTCGGAGGATGTCATTCAGGTATCGTAAAGCCGTTTCGGAGCCTTCCATGACCACCAGTGGCGTACGTCGGCCCCACATAATGCCACCCCAAAACATCAGGGAACCACCACCTTGCTGCACTCGCTGGACAGTGTGTCTAAGACGTTCAGCCTGACCAGGGTGCCTCCAAACACGTCTCCGACGATTGTCTGGTTGAAGGCATATGCGACACTCATCGGTGAAGAGAACGTGATGCCAATTCCGTGGGGTCCATTCAGCATGTTGTTGGGCCCATCTGTACCGCGCTGCATGGTGTCGGGGTTGCAAAGCTGGACCTCGCCATGGACGTCGGGAGTGAAGTTGCGCATCATGCAGCCTATTGCGCACAGTTTGAGTTGAAACACGACGTCCTGTGGCTGAACGAAACGCATTATTCAACATGGTGGCATTGCTGTCAGGGTTCCTCCGAGCGGCAATCCGTAAGTAGCGGTCATCCACTACAGTAGTAGGCCTTGGGCGGCCTGAGCGAGGCCTGTCATCGACAGTTCCTGTATCTCTGTACCTCCTCCATGTCCGAACAACATCGCTTTGGTTCACTCTGAGACGCCTGGAAACTTCCCTTGTTGAGAGCCCTTCTTGACACAAAGTAACAATGCGGACGCGATCGAACTGCGGTATTGACCTTCTAGGCATGGCAGAACTACAGACAACATGAGCAGCGTACCTTCGTCCTGGTGGAATGACTGGAACTGATCGGCTGTCGTACCCCCTCCGTCTAATAGGCCCTGCTCATGCATGGTTGTTTACATCTTTGAGCAGTTTTAGTGACATCTATGAACAGTCAAAGGGACTGTATCTTGGATACAATATACACAGTCAACGTCTATATGCCGGAGATCTGGGAACCGAGGTGATGCAAAACTTTTTTTGATGTGTGTACTTTCATACTGCTATAAAGCATTATCATCTACGTCCTACGTCATAGCCCTAGCGTACAGTGACCTCGCCCGCTATATCATCCGCCGAGCTGACAGCTGCAAGCCTCTTTCATTGGTGCCAGGCGCGCAGCTTGCTCATACACTTAATCATCATATCTATTCATCCACCAGCATCAGTGAGCGCTTAGCACCTGTCACACTACGCATACATATAATACATCCACTCATCATGCAGCAATAGTGAGCTAGTAACACACTGCTCCTACAACACACATTCAAATTATCTCACTTATTCATATCCCACTACCAGCCCATCTAGTAATTCACCTTCCATCCCCAATACTTCCCGTACGTCGCTTAGCTCGGCTTCGCCCGTTATATTCATACACTGTCCCGCGCCTGCTACTTTCCCAACCTTCACCTACATTTCATCCATCTGATACCCAATTCATTCCCTTTCCCCATTTCATCCCACATTACTGTGGTGTCCTTAGATACCTGCGCTACTGCTTTAGTGTCCTGCTGTTCCCAAACTGGTTTACTTCCGACACTACTCATCATTCCAACAAACACATTCATCATCAAATAACTCTTCTTTTTCAACCCTTTTCCTCTTTCTCCTTTTTTAGGGACTTAGTGCCCTCTTCCTGAAATTCCTTTTTGCGGTCATTGTACTCGAATCCCCCCGCCTTGATAAAATTACCCCATCCTTCCCACGTTTTCCTTCATTACACCTATTCGCAATGGGTCGTGGTAAAGGTCGTGTGTCACCAAATCGTGATCCGAGAAAGAACAGGGGTGTAAACAAGGAGACTTCAGCGTGTCCTAATTTCCAAGGCGCAATCAGCAAAAATCTGAAAACCACACAATCCACCACGTCCCCCGCTACACCGTCCACCTCAGGCACCCACCCTCACCTCCCCCCAATCGTCCCACAAACCAGCACCCTCACGGCTAAACGCAAAGTTTCTGATTCATCGGAAACTGACATTGCGCAACGCGCCTGATTACGTGTCCATGAGGGGATGGAAGAAGGGGGCCATTCCACTATTTCCTCACTGGACGCCGCAGCACTTTCCAACCCCATACCCTCCCTTCCCCAGATGCCGCCTCTCCCCCTCCCCTCGGGGACTTAACCCTTCCAGGAGGGGCCGACCCCCTCCACCCTCCCCCCATCCTCCATCTCCTACGCCAACAAGGCTGCGCAGCTTCCACCCAAACACTCCTTCCTCATCACCGGTCTCCAGCACCTTTCCAGACAGGAAATTTCCGGTGCCCTGGAGACGCTCATCCCCCCCACACTGCCATTCCTCCTAGTCTCAGTTACCAACGGAGTCATCCTGAAGACTGACGACGATATAGTCGCCACTACTCTTGAAGACTCCCAATCAGCTGCCCGTCTTGGACCTGCAGTGACGATCGGTCCCCTCAACCCCCGTCAATCACCCACCTCCGCTCCCCCTCCTCCTCGCTCACCACTCTTCTCCTGCGTTATCCGGGGGGTTGACCCCGAGGTACCAGAGGAGGCGGTCATCTCCGAGCTTCTGCGTGATCAGGTCCAGGTCAAAAAGGCCTTCCGTATCAAATGCCCCACCGAGCCCACCTGGATGGTGCGGATCCTTCTGGCCACACAGACTGAGGTCGACCACCTACTTCATCTCGGCGTATATATCTTCAGGTATCACCATCGAGTCGAACCGTCGAAGGCACCGGCCCCCATGGCACTTCGATGTAATCGGTGCCTTGCATAAAATCTCCATTCCACCGAACAGTGCCGGGCACCCCGTATCTGTCCACATTGCTCCCTGCCGGATCACCCTCTACAGCAGTGCCCCAACCTAGCCCAACCTCCTAAATGCCACCAGTGTTCGGGCCAACACCCTACCCACTCTTATAAGTGTAAGGGCAAACCCGCTCCTCCCCCAGATCATCCGGAGCTTGTAGTCCCTATCAAGACTATCGATCCCCCAACCCCCACCACTAACACCCAATTCCCCCCCCCCCCCCCCCCCTGACGGTGGAAAACCTCCTCCGCTTCCTTACAATCTCCCTCCAAAACTTAACGCCCTTCCAACGCCTCTTAGTCCTTACCCAACTGCAACAAGCAGCGTTGCAAATCTTCAATCTCCGTTTCTACCCCTCTTACGCCGGGCCACTGACACACTTCACCTTCTCCCCGTTGAATGTCCCACAACATGGCGTATAAACCCCACCACCCTGGGCCTCCGAGAACTATCTCTCTCCTTTATAGCAACGTCTGCTCTTTCTATAAAAAGCGAGCCCTCCTCAAGTATACCATTGCTCTAAACTCCCCAGATGCAGTCCTCCTCAACGAAACCTTCCTCCGTCCTCATCAAGCAGCCAATATACCAGGCTACATCATGCATCGTGCAGACCACCCCCGAGACATCGGTCGTGGAGGAGTTGCTCTCCTCCACAAGCCACGCATCCCCGTCCGTATCCACACCCCTCCCCCTCCCCTCTCTTTCCCTGAAAACCTCATTGCCACCCTCTATTTCCCTTCTCGTGTCCTACATATCTTCACTATTTACACACGTCCAACACACCCCTTCCCATGGGACTTTCTCACCCACCTCCACGCTACTTATCCCCACTTCTTCATACTGGCCGATCTCAACATGCACTCCCGCACATCGGCGGACATAACAAATATCAACCTTTTTCTGCAATCTGTCGACTTTACTTTAATAACCATCCCTAAACCAACTCGCTCCATTTCAAACTCCACTCCCGATGCCGTAATCGCTCACAATCGCCTAGCACACCTTCTCACCGTCGACGTCCTACTCAGCATCGGCAGTGACCACCTCCCGGTCTTAGCCACAATACCTATTCGTTCCTCTCTCGTAACTCCCACCCCTCCAGTACTCAGGCAAAACTATATAAAGGCCAATTGGCCTCCTTATCGTGAGCAAAAGACTGACTTTTCTAAAACAGCCACTTCCAAATCTCACATCCGCGGCCACAGTGGACGTATATGCTCAAACACTCGAATCCGCCCTTACCAACGCTGCCTCAGCACACATCCCCCTGACCCCGTACTCCCCCTCTCGACTCCATTTACCCCCGAAAGCACTTCCTCTTCTCCGCCAATCGCATAGGTATCTGGAACATTACAAACGCTCCCGCGACCGCCACTTCCTCACTCTACATAGACGGCTATTTCGTCAGGTAATCATACCTCCGTGCCTTTCACCGTCGAAACTGGGTAACTGCTTGCAACTCCCTACAGCAGAAAAGGTCCAACCTGGCCTCCTACAGGAAGAAGCTTAACACGCTAACCGGTCACTCCCCTACCCCCTTCTATCCCATCATCCATCGAGGCACTGCCCCACCAGATCTGCCTGCCAAACTCGAAATCTTCACCCGGCGATTCGAGAAAGTTTTCAAACCAGCCCGAAACTTCAGTATTCACCACGTAGACGACGACGAGATCGACTCAATTCCACAACGTCCATATCTCCAACCTCACCATCTGCATCCCCCTATTCAACACCCAATCAACGAAATGATTACGCCCATTGACATCTAGATCACCCTCACACAAACGAAAAACACTGCTCCGGGCCCCGACCAAATTCGATACGTTCACATCAAGGAAGCACCCCCAGTCTTCCTACAGCTCCTAGCCACCCTCTATAACTACCTCCTCCAAACCGGCTTCTACCCTGCAACTTGGTGCGCCGCAACAATGTTACTCTTCCCCAAACCTCACAAACCACCTTCCGACATCACATCCTTCCGTCCCATCTGCTTAACAGCCGTTCTCTCGAAACTCTTCGAGAAAATCCTCTCCGCCGCACCCACTCCACCTTTCCAACCACAACCTCCTCCCTCTTTCCCATTGCGGTTTCCGACCAGTTCTTTCCACCCACGATCAGCTCCTACGTCTCACCACCCTCACTGCCGATAACCTAAACCGACTCCGCCCAACCCTCCTCCTTACCTTCGATTTTCAAAGTGCTTTTGACACCGTCTGGCACGCTGCCCTCCTCCTGAAGCTTCACTACTACCACCTCCCTCTTAACTTCATCCGTCTCATCCGCAATTTCCTCAGTCCTCGCACCGCTCGCATCTCCCTCTCTCGTTCCTTCCCCCTGATCCAAGGTGTCCCCCAAGGTTCAGTCCTCTCACCCCTTCTCTACATCCGGTTTGTCGGAGATATCCCCTAGCCTCCGGCTCCTCTTCACCTCCTACAATTTGCAGACGACACTGCAATCCTCGCCCCCTGCCCCTCCCTCACCGCCATAAACCGCCTCGTTCAGCCGTATCTAGACACCTGCACGGCCTGTCGTGACCGTTGGCATCTAACTCTGAACACGGTCAAAACTCACGCCGTACTCCTTCGTCCTCGCCGTCATGCCAACGGACCATCACGTAATCCCGCTCTACTGAACCTCCAGTTCCATGACCATCGTCTTAGCACTAGTCCGTCTCTTCGCTATCTTGGAGTGGAGTTTGACCAGCACTTAAGCTTTAGATCTCATCTCCGAGCTCTCACGGCCTCAGCACAGAAACGCTCTCGGCTACTCACCCGCCTACTTGGCACCTCCTGGGGTCTCCATCCACCTACTGTCTTCTACGCCTATAAGACATTAATACGTTCATTCATCACCTACGGTCACGTGGTATGGGCCGGATGCACTGCCAGTGGTTTCCGCCCGCTCATTACGATGGAACGCCGTATTTCACGTATCGCACTCCGCCTTTCACTGATACATCCAAGTGAAGACTTATACCGGTTAATGCCGTTACCACCAATCACCACATACATCCACCTTCTCCAACTTTGGTATCTTCAACGAGCTCGTCGAACCCAAACCCCCATGCTGCAGCAGCTTGAGGCTCTCCCAGCCCGAGCCCCCGTCTACACCAAACTCGGCCTCACACACCTCAAATCCCTCATCCCAGCCCCCGACTAAACATCTCGCCCCCTCTCACTGAAAACGTGAAATCCCAACGCTACTCCAGGCATAAAAAAACCTCATCTAAGCCCACAACTCTTTTTCTTTTCTTTCTTTTTATCTCTTCTACAACACTACTCTCTTTCTCGTCTATACGATCATCTTCCACATCACACATCACCCCCAACTCCAACGCAATCCTCCACCCCTATTTAAAAAACCAACTCATCTCATCTCACATATCTTTCTTTTCTTTTCTTTTCTTTTCTTTTCTTTTCTTCATTCTATCTCTCCTCCAACACTGCTCTTTTTTTCATCTCTACGCACATCCTCCATGTCACCCATCACCCCCACCTCCAACGCAATTCTCTATCTCATTAACAACAACAACAACAAAATCATACAAACGAACACTATCACTCTCCTTCATATCATCCCCTCACCTCATCCAAATCAACACTCTAACAACCTCTTACTTTTCCCCCTTCTCATACATATTTTCTCCCCTTACTTCTTCTCTCAGCACCTTTTCTCATCTCCACAAAAATCACCAACAAGCCCTTCTCAAAATACATCATCACCCTTTTCTAAAAAAAAAAAAAAAAAAAAAAAAAAAACTCGAAATTTGGAACTACCCTACTTTCACAAATTTCCACAATATAAAATTCAAGCTTTCTCCAACTCTCTTGCTAACAAAGCAATCAATTCATGAACCACAAAACTTCAAACCTCGCAACTCAAAAATTACAATAGTACAATGCACAAAAGAGCAATTTTCACTAACTTAACAACTTTCAAACTTAAATCTTAGCCAAGAGGTCAAAACATTTCTCCTTCTCCAATTTATTCAATGCACCACCACCCTTCTCCTATTACTCTATAACCCCCAATGCACTCCCCTCCTGTGGCCCAAGAGATGGTGCGGCCATCTATAGGGGCCCGCCCACCCTTTCCTGGGTGGAAATGAAATGACCCAATATATATATATCGTATTAGCAAATAATCACTTGGACTGAATGATTTCTTCACTGGAGTACATTTCAAACAGTGTTCATTTCATATTAAGTTCATATAATTTTTATCAGTAGGTTATATTGCATGCAACATACTGAAACTAGTAAAATATAGGTCAGAACGAGAGATCAGCTGCCATCTTGTCAAATAACCGAGACGACTCAGATTTTTAAAGTCACTTCTAGACTATAATATTACAATATAATCTTTTGATTTCGAACGAATCACGTCGTTTAGAACAGATTAAACGATTCTTGGTTTGATAATCGGAACTGTTATGGATAATAAAGTTTGCATAATTCACACGGCCGCCATCCTAAATGGTACATTTGATGACCTTGTAGTTTGGGCACAAGCCGCGTCCCATATGAAGGTATGTTGGTACCAAATTTGGTAAAGATCCGATGATTAGTTTGGTCGTAATGCATTATTAAGTTTTGACCATTTGAGTGGCCGCCATTATGTTCTGGTAAAGATGGCGGCAATATAAAACAAGACACTGAGGTGCCCTTTGCCAGTGCTACCTCTGTACCAAAATTTCGTTCAATTCGGTTTCACCGTGTTCGAATTGATAGGGGGGGACAGACATTCAGAGTACAGCACACTCACACACACACACACACAGACTCACACGCACATATATACACACACATACAGACACACAGACTCACACACACATACAGACACACACAGACACACAATTTTGACCCTGTGTTGATCTCATAAGTCTACTTTCATTTTTTGCAAAAATCGAAAGTAGGCTAAAAATACAAATCGATATCGAAGGCCCTTTTAGCTAAACGACTGGGAGCACTCAGACTTAATTGTAAAGAAGCACGCGAGGGAGACAATTTTCAACGAACAGTTAATGACTGATTTAGTGATGAACTCCACGCTTTACGGTGGCAATCCCTTCCTTCTAATCATAAGATAATTATGCGAAGTCTTTAATGGATATATTTGTGTTTGAAAACCATGGCTTTCACAAAGAGAGAATATTCAATGTGTCTCTCAAATATTGAAGCTGAGAACCCTCGGACTGTCTCTGGCTTTTGCATGAAATCTAGTTTTATTATTTTAAAAATTGCAAGGTGGGCTTATGTGACAAATAAATCAGTTTCTCACATTCATTAGAAATGTCTTTATGGGGAAATGAAAACCACGGCCTGTTTTATATTTAGGCAAAAGATTTGTGTTATGCAACCAGAACAGGAATTCACCTTCACGGCTTCTTTAATATTAATTATTATTAATTATTATTATTATTATTATTATTATTATTATTATTATTATTATTATTATTATTATTCTTGCATCGTTATGCCCGACTCAGGAGCACGGTTGAACCTGTTTAGCTGATGTGTTGGCCTTCTTTTCCTTCCAAAATCTCTTCATCCTCTCGCTGAGCGCCTTTCTTCGGTCTTCTGTCCAAGTTATGGTGGCCCTGATGTTGGGTTTGTCTTCAAATTGGTGATTGTCGATTAGGGTTCTGAATTTGCATCTGTCCTGTATAATATTGTCTGAAATGTTGATTTCCTGGAGATCTGTTTCAATTTCACGTAGCCAGCTGTTCTTGGTTTTTAGTGAGAGGGCCAAGTTGAGAATTCTTTTAGTCAATCTGCCATTGTTCATTCTGATTATTATTATTATTATTATTATTATTATTATTATTATTATTTCTGTCTATTTTAAAAAGAGGTAGAAAGTGACCTAGAGGAGGTGGAGAATACCTGTGGAGATATTCAAGAACGCAATCCCCTCAGGAAGAAACTAAACGAGCACCAGGGTTTTAAAGAAAAAACAAAGCTGAAGACGGGAAAGATGTGGATGGAAGAAAGAAAAGAGAAACGCCGGCAACGTATGAAGGAGCACTAGGCAAAGATCAAAGCCCAGTGAAGACAGTTGAAACCACGTGGTCCGTAGTAGGCCACTAAGTATACAGGGTGTTCGCAGCAAGTCCTACTTTGTGCTGTAACTCATTTGTCTTTCAAGATATTTTAATGTTGACCCTTGCTTTGGAAAGTACTTTTCAAGCTCTAAAACTTTTGTTTCATTGTTTTTTGTGCGAAGTTCGCACATAATGCGCAAATCAACTTTTTGTGGCATGGTTCTGGCACTTTTTTGCACAAATCTTTTTTTTTTGACATCGCCTATCGAAAGAGCGACATCGAATTAGTCGAATAAGCCACCAAAATATCAGGTTTTGCCCAAATTGAACTCGAAAAAATGCGAGTTTGTGTTTAGATTTTCGTCCGCTCATAGCATGCGACCTGCCGTACGAAGGCTGTACCTAAGATCGTTACATTTGATTTGTTTTTTATCGCAGGTTTTCCCTTGTAGATTCTGTAACCCTCAGATTCCATGGGATTTTCGTCTACTGTCGGCGCAGAAATTATGTGCACCCGAGTTTGGAGATAAATAGTAACACAACCGAAAGGCCTACAGAAAAACAAGTGACATGAACGTTTTCCTTGTTTATTTCTGCGTTGATTGATGATAAAGGTAGTTTTTAGAAACTTATTTTAATATCCCTTGTGGCAGGTATAACGTAAAAAGTACCGTTTTTTTGCGGGGTTCGAGCGAAGTGTCGAATTTAGAGATTCACAACTCTAAACTCAGTTGCGCTACAGCGCCCAACTTTGGATATGTGATAGATATGTTTTCTGTGTATATGTGAAGTTTCAAAATTTGATCTCCAACACAAACAACTCAACAATCAATTATGTGAAAGGCTCGTATTTCGAAACTGGACTCCCGCAGAAGTTCGTTCTTGGGTGCGTTGTAATCCACATATAATAACCGTTTGCGATATGTAACTATCCGTGATCTAGATAAATGGGTTTAGTTTATATGGATTGATATTTATTATGCGCTCGGTGTATGTTGTTCTCAGGCGAGGTCCGCAGGAAGGCTTGTGCTGTGTTGCCGCGTTAGCTTGCTCTGACCCGCCCGAGAATGCCACCGACGGATCATAACTTCGTTCACTCTGCTCGTGGTCGGAGATTTACGAATGAGGTGTCGTTGGACTCGAGCTGACGGGGGCTTTGCTATGGACCACTTGTTATATTTCTATTTTTTGTTGTTGAAATTTTTTGTTTTCGAAAGTAGGCGATAGTTTGAAAACCAAACATGATAGAACGTTGTGCCATAGTTGAAACGAATGGTCTCTATGTCCTTTATTTTTTATAAAAAACTTTTCATTTTTTTGAGATTTTTTGAAAACACTTAAATTTTGAAATTTTTATATTTTGGAAACTAAAGAGTTTACAAAAAATTTTGTTTGACGTAAATGAATGGCCCTGACCCCCTCTACCCCCAAAATAAATTTCAAGTCTCTAGGACCAAAACTGTGCTGTAGTGCTGACTAGCCGGTTCTGAGTCGCCCCCTACTTTCATATAAAACTTTGCCAATATCTCCCGAACACGTGGTCGGATTTTAACGAACGAGGTATTGTTGGCGTTGGGATGACGTTCTCTTGGCTAAGCATGTGTGTTGGTATTTAAAGAAAAATTGAAAATTCTTGTTTTTTGGATTGGCACTATTTTGGAAACGGTGAATCGGAAAAAAGTTTGTTTGACGTTAATGAAAGGTGGGTATGCCCTCTAGGCGGGCAGCAAGTTTCAAGGGTGTAGGAAGAAAAACAAAATGATGGCTTACTTTCTCGTGAACATTGGTGATCATTGGCGAACGGATGGTCGGATTTTAACAAATGAGGTGTTGTTGGCCTCGAGCTGACGACCTCTTTCCTATAGACCACTCGTTATATATATATTTTATTTTTTTTGAAATTTTTTGTTTTGGAAAGTAGGCGATAGTTTGAAAACCAAACATGATAGAACGTTGTGCCATAGTTGAAACGAATGGTCTCTATGACCTTTAATTTTTATAATAAAACTTTTTTATATTTTGAGATTTTTGAAAACACTCAAATTTTGAAATGTTTATATTTTGGAAACTAACATGTTGACAAAAATTTTGTTTGACGTAAATGAAAGATCCCTATCCCCCCTACCATGAAAATAAATGTCAAGTCTCTAGGACAAAAAAAACTAGGCATTTTATTTTTTTATTTTTTTTAAATAAAAGCGTGTTTGTAGACAGAGAGCCGGTAGCGCTTGACGTTTGTTACAACGAGGCTATGATTGGCCATGGTGGATATGGGAAATGACTATTTCGGCGGGGGCGATGTATGGCAAAACGAGGGGTTGTTTTTCGATATGTTTTCCTATGACGAATGAATGAAGGCGAATATTTTGAAATGTGACAAGCATGCTAAGATTTTTACCCCTGAAGGGGATCTTTAACGTTTTAGTTAACGGTGATGAGCGAGATCGCTCTCTGACACAACAGACGGTTGTAGGATATGACCAAGTGATTCTTAGACGTTGGGTGATCTCGGTGACCGTGCCTGGATGGCGGGGGCAGCTCTATTATTCAATAATTTATATTTCTTTTCAACCAAATAAATTTCATATTGCGTTCTACACTTGTAGATGTGCTTATTTCTCTTAATATCTGCCAAATTTATATAAAAGCGATTCCCACAAAAATTAAGTGCTATTAATTGATTGGCTGTTGAAATATTCTGAAAAAGGCTCCTGGGTCTAGCCTCTTCTCCACGGGTCGTGTGCATTGCTTTGTTATGATAGCCTTGCTAACCAAACTGGTTTTCTGGTGCCAAACATGAAGCTTTGTACAAAATCCAGCTTCGAATGATCGAGCTCTTCCTTAGTTAAAATCTCATTCACCAGAATATTTCCAAATAATACATTCCTCAAAATGCTTCAAATTTCTCCAAAATACTTTCATTATGAATCATTTGCATCCCATAATACATATATATTTATTAAATTATTTTAATTTCAAATTTCCATTTTTTTCTTTCAATGGTGCACAAGTCGTTCGAACCTCGGCTCGGTCAAAGGTCCTAAGCTGGGCTGAATTCGAGTTCAGTTCAGAATACAAATTTTTTTCGAAGTCCAATGGATATCATGGACGTTACATGCAGTTAAACATTGGATATATCAGGGCGCGTAAAATCATGTTGGCAACAACGTCATGCATGTGTTGGTCAACAAATATCTGAAATCTATTGTTGTGGCAATTTTGGATGAAATCCATTTGTTAGTATAGACGTTACATGTATTTTAAAATTGGACCTATCAGAATGCTTAGAATCATGTTGGCAGCACTGAGGTATATTATTTACTCCAAATTAATCTAGAATGTTAGGTACTATAGATGTGCAAAGTTTAGAGCTGATGGCTTGCATTCTTTCTGAAATATTGATATTACGGTAAAAAAAAAAAGACAGCATTTATTAACAGTTGGCAGCCCTGGTTTTTCTCCTAAGAATACGCATAGTCATATGTGTTATGGTACACATTGCACATACAATATACAGATGAACTCTAATTGATAGTATAGAAGTTACATGTATTTAAATGTTTGTCCTATCAGAAGGCTTAGAATTATATTGGTAGCAGTGACGTACATTAGTCAATCCAAATTAATTTAGAATGCCCGGTTCTATACGTTTGCATAGTTTAAAAGTGTCGCCTTGCATACCTTCTTGTATATTGCTATCGGGATAAAAACAAGATGTTCAGTAAAGAACATATAGCCTACTTTCTCCTAAATGTATGAGTATAGTTATAACTCGTTGTTATTATCAAAGAGTATAATATAACTATTCTTTGTTGAAGACCTTAGAAACGATTTACCTCTACCAAACGCCACAACCTAGATAAAAACTGCTACCATCATTGAAGAAAGAAAGATAAGAAGTATCTAAAGAATGTTATGGATCTGGAGACATAATCGACCGGACTGGCGGCGTGGCTCAGCGGTAACGTTCTCGCTTGCTGGACCGTATGTTTCAGTTTCGTATCCTGGCGCAGTCAGCTGGCATTTGAGGGTGCACAAATGCGAGGGAGCCGTGTTAGTAGATTTACTGGCACGTTAAAGATCCCCTTCGGGACAAAATTCTGGCACCCTGGCGTCTCTAAAAGCAACAGTAGTTAAAAGTGACGTAAAACCAATAACATTATTATTATTATTATTATTATTATTATTATGATTATTATTATTACATAATCGGCCTGACGCGGGCAACATCCAACTTTGAGTTGAGGTATGTCTTTACACGTCCTGCTGCGTATGACTTTCACAACCCTAATTGAATTAACAAATCTTTCCATGACCCTACAGAGACGTGTGTATACCAACTATGTGGATATTTTCGATTGCTATTTGGCTGAAATAAAAGTATTAATTAATATCCTGAACTAGCACCAACGGTAGAGTTCAGATACTATGTGAAATCGTTTTGTTCTTTACTTCAATTAACATTTTCAAATAACGCACAATAGGCTGTTACAAACCCTTTAAAATAGAAAGTAAAAATGTATCGTAGTATCATCTTGTCATTCTTCAAATTCGATGCGCATAGAATGCCAATGGTATAGTAATCAATGGAGCCCCACGTAGACTAGTCGTGATATCTAGTGGTGAAATATCGAACAATATAATCCTAACAGAGCGAGTGCATTCTAGCGGCCAGAAGAAGAAACTTTTCAATAAAATCTGGTCGGCGTGCAGTTACCTTTTTGGCAGCTAGATGTCTCGAGTAAATCTGCTGGCGAATTATGTTTTAATTAAATATATATTTTACACCATAATATGCACAATATAACGCTTAATTTTAAAACATCTGAGTCATTACAAAACAATAAACATATAAAATTTCAAGCAAAAAAACTAGCTCTGATCGGGTTTGAACCATAGGCATTTGAGCGATAGGCTAACGCTCTACCACTGAGCTAATTGTGTCAACGAATATCGTTCTATATAAAATGACTTACATAGAACTTGTTAGCAAATAGTGATTTATACTAAACGATTTCATCACTGGAGTATATTATTTATATATAAAGCATTTCATACAAAGTTTATTTATTTTGTATCAGTACGCTATATTGCATGCAATACTCAAATTAGTGAAATATAAGTCAGGCACAAGATATCCGCTGCCATCTTGTCTTATTACTAAATCGGCTCAGCTTTTTAAAATCACGTCTGCACTATAGTATTACAAAATAAACTTTTAATTTCGAACGTGCCTCTTCCTTTAGAACAGTTAAAACGATTCTCGGCTCGATAATCGGAACTGGTGGGTCCCATGATATGGATTATAAAGTTTGCATAATTCGCACGGCCGCCATCCTGAAATGGTATGGCGGACGACCTTGTAGTTTGGTCACAAGACGCATCCTATACGAAGGTATGTTGTTACCAAATTTGGTAGAGATTGGATGATTTGGTTAGTCGTTATTTGATTTTACGTTTTGAACGTTTGAGTGGCCGCCATTCAGTTTTAGTAAATATGGCGGCGATATAAAACATGACACTGAGGTGTCCTTTGCTAGTGCTACCTTTGTACCAAATTTCGTTCAATTCGCTTTCACCGTGTTCGAATTGATAGGGGGGGGACCACTGATCTCTATACATGGATTGCTGATGGCAGCTCTCCGCTGCACGAGAAAGTACGCCAGGTTGAGCGCGCGGTCCGCCATGTTGGTGTGCCCATTCTCGAGCCATCATTATGGGGAAGCAATGATAATCTAGTCAATTTTAAATCGTAATTAATGGTGCTTTGGAACAAATAAAAATATAGAGATATGTTCAATCATAGCATAAGGGCATTGGGATCACTGACACGTCATTCCGAGGTCAGTAAATCTCCGGAATAGCAATAAAAATGAATGTATAATAACGGCTGACAAATATCAACTTAGGTGCTGAGTACACGCAATTAGCGATCAGTAACAGAGTAACGAGTGAAAAACAATTTCTGGAAACTTTCTTGTAAATTGTATAAATATATATGCCACGAAATTATGCATTCTTCAAATGGTGTACCTATAAACGCAGCTCACTATACACTCGACATATCGTAATCGGTTCTTGGTAATGAATTTCTGTTTCCATGAAATAACGCGCAGTTTAATTTATAAAATGAAAATATCATTTAAGAAAATTGTACGTATTTATGAAACCAGCAAATATTCAGACCTTGTCAATATATCACATAACCAGCAGCTTATTTGTCACAGTAAAAGTTACACAAAAATTAATGTACCGGTAGCCTATATAATTATCAGGGTGCGAAATCGGAAAGAAATGGTGGTGGGGGGCAGAAGGATTACAGGGCTTAATTACTAATCCCAGCACTCTACATCAAATACTACAGCTTTTAATCACGCTAGCAGCACAATAAACTTAATAATAAAGGGAAGTAGATCTAGGCCAAACTGCACTTTAAGCCAAACCAATTTCACTCCTCAGCTCCACATAAAAGTTAACACAACTAAAAACCTACTCAAAATATACTCTCCCCACAGTTTTACAACTATTAAGCGAACTATTCGCACCCAGAACCGAAAAACCCTGAAATGGGATCAAATTTAAACACGCAATAGCCTAGCCCGATCACTTATGCTTCAGCATCACCGCATATGTATACTTAACTTCACAATAGCTTCAAAATTACGGCTAAGTGACCTGTCTGCCTGAGAAGTAAAGGTATTACCGACTTGCTTGGGATGATGGGTCACCAAATCGGTACTTAAAACTAAGATTTTACGCTTTAAATAACCAAATTCAGCCCATTTTACAACTACAAGAAACACAAAATATTTACTGCCAGTGGCCTATATGTATAACATCTCTTACTTTCTCTTCTTGCTGTTCGGTTCTGTTTGTACATCCATATGCTAAACACTGCGGCATGTTGAAACCTCATTCAAAATTCACATGAACACATAGTACACATTGAAATTGAATCTTGTAATTTACAAGTATAGGCTACTACTAGACATCGAACCTAAATTCGCAAAATACACTACTACTTCTTTTGCATTAACCCAACACAGAACACTCCTGGAACTACAATCAAGAGGCCTGGCCACAGGGCATGGCGTCACTGAATAAGACAAGAGCGCTCTACGGACCACGTGGTCTACGAGCAATATTGCACCATGCGCTCGCTGCCATCTTGCTATACCTCCTGTCATCGCCTATTGGGCTTACTGCTGCCTTAGCTACCAGCCATCCATGTATAGAGATCAGTGGGGGGGACAGACATTCAGAGTACACACACTCACACACACACAGACACACACACACACACACAGACACACACACACAGACTCACACACACACATACACACACACAGACAGACACACTTTTTTCGCCCTGTGTTGATCTCATGTCTACTTTCATTTTTTGTAAAAATCGAAAGTAGGCTAAAAATGGGGAGAGCTTTTAATAACGGTTGTCAGCCCTGGTGTCTCTTAAGAATACACTCATTCATATCTGCTTATGTACGCATAGTAGGCTACTTACGAAATTTAGTAGAAATCCAATTGATAGTGTAGAAGTTATACGCATTTGAACATTTGACCAATCAGCAGGCTTAGAATCATTTTGGCAACACTGAGATGTATGCCCTCCCCCCCCCCCCCCCCTTCCTGGAAATTGAACTAAAATATAATTATCTATATGTGTGCCAATTTTCCATGCATACCTTCCAAGATATCCAACATGTAGCTCAAATTTCAATTGCAGTTTTCAGCAGTTGATAGCACTGACATAATTTTCAAATAAGGCCTTGAGATATTCAGGTATACAGTATATCTTTACTCATACCAAATTTGGTTTCGATTGCTGCAGCCGTTTAGGAGTTGATAATGGAGGGGGGGACTCACAGACAGACAGACAGAAGGATAGCCAGACGGACAGACACACATTTGCCCGGATCGATCTCATAAGTCTACTTTTTCCTCAATTTTGCAAAAGGTGAAAAGTAGGCTAAAATGTGCCATCCCGGCATTTGCCTAGAGTTGAAGTGGAAAACCACGAAAGGAAAAGAAAAATACATGGCCATTGGCTGCATTAATAAACAAGTAGTTCCGTGAAGAACTATACAGCCTATTTTCATATATCCTATTTATGTTAATTGTCAATATCAACATACAAAATTTGAGCTTGATTGCTGTAATAGATTCGTAGATATTGAGATCCGTCTAATATTACAGTTGGTCACCATGTTGGATTTTTATATATGTAGGTCTTATAGTTATGAACTGTCACATGAAGATTATTGTGTACGTGTAGTATTCAAACTTCAATCGCGAGATTAGGACACAAGAAGTGAAAACGAGATTTTAAAATTTCGCACAGCTGCCTTCTAGTGGTTAAGAAAACAATTGAAATAAATTAGATGCCAGTGGATTAACATTTGTATAAGGATTTACTGTACCAAGTTTCACTGCACTTGGATGGTTAAATTGCGAGAAGCGTCCATGTGAACATTTATATTTCGCGTCGCTGCCATGTTAGATTTGTGATCGCCAGGTTATTGAAAGTCCTATGTTCATAGCCCCTATGAACATAAAATAATCAGTTTCATTCCAGTAACAGCTTCGTAGATATTGAGAACCGTCTAAATATTTCGGATGGTCGCCATGTTGGATTGTTATATGTATAGGTCATAGAGTCATATACCATTAAAGGAAAATTATTGCGTAGGTTCATAATTCAAACTTTCACTTCGATCGCATGATTACGACACAATAAACAAAAACTAAATTTTAAAATTCGCACAGCCGCCATCTTGAGGTTATGTAAAAAATTGAGCTAAATTATATACCAGTACATTACAATGTGTATAAACATTTGCTGTACCGTGTTTCATTTCGTTTGGATCATTAAATCGCGAGAAAGTCTAATTAAAACTTTCAATTCGCTTCGCCGCCATGTTCGTTTTTTAGTTAACCGGTTATTTGAAAGTCTCATAGATGAACTTCCAGTAGTGCCTTTCATCTCCGTGCCTAATTTCAGGGTGATACCGCTAATAGTTTCAGAAATATAGAGTAACGGTGAAATATTTCGCACAGCCGCCATGTTGAGGTTATTTAAACAAATGAATGAAGTTAGATGTTGGTGCATTACAATGTGTATAAACATATACTGTACCAAGTGTCATTGCGTTTGGTTGGTTAAACGCGAGAAACGTCTATTTAAAAGTCGTGACTTCGCTTGTCCGCCATGTTGATTTTGAAATTACCAGGTTTTCGAACGTCACGTAGGTGAACTTCTAGTAGTTACTTTTCTCACCGTACAAAATTCCAGGGTGATATCGGTAATAGTTTCGGAGATATTGAATGCTGGCGAAATATTTCGCACAGCCGCCATGATATAGATTGGTAAGACGTTACAAAATTTGAAGGGCACGGTCGGGGTCGTCCTGAATAGTGCTATGAAATTACCGAGTTTCATTCAAGTCGCTCGAGCCGTTTAGATTTTGATAGGGGGAGACACACACACGAATCACACATGCACACACAGCCACACGGACAAAAGGTGATCTCATAAGACTTCTTTTTTTCATAAATGAAAATAGGCAGAAAAGTAGATGCCAGTGGATTAACATTCTTATAAGTATTACCTGTACCAAGTGTCACTGCACTCGGATGGTTAAATTGCGAGACACGACCTTGTGAATATTTATAATTCGCGTCGCCGCCATGTTGGATTCGTGATCACCAGGTTATTGAAAGTGCTAGAGGTGAACTTATGTTCACAGTCTCTATGAACATTAAAAAAATTATTTTCATTGCTGTAATAGATTCGTAGATATTGAGATCCATCTAAATATTTCGGATGGTCGCCATGTTGGATTGATATATGTATGGGCCATAGTCATGTACCATTAATGGAAAATTATTGCGTAGGTTCATTATTCAAACTTACACTTCGATCGCATGATTAAGACACAAGACATAAAAACTAAATTTTAAAATTCGCACAGCCGCCATCTTGAGGTTATGTAAACAATTGAACTAAATTAGATACCAGTGCATTACAATGTTTATAAACATTTCATGTACCAAGTTTCATTTCGTTTGGATCATTGAATCGCGAGAAAGGTATATTTAAAATTTTCAAATTCGCTTGGCCGCCATATTCGTTTTGTAGATAACCGGTTATTAAAAGTCTTATAGATAAACTTCCAGTAGTGCCCTTTATCTCCGTACAAAAGTTCAGGGTGATACCGCTAACAGTTGCAGAGATATGGAATGCTGGTGAAATATTTCGCACAGCCGCCATCTTGAGTTTATGTAAACAATTGAACGTAGTTAGATGTCGGTGCATTACAATATGTATACGCATATACTGTACCAAGTTTTATTGCGTTTGGTTGGTTAAATCGCGAGAAACGCCTATTTAAATGTCGCAACTTCGCTTGGCCGCCATGTTGGTTTTGTAGTTACCAGGTTTTCAAAAGTCACATAGGTGAACTTCTAGTAGTTCCTTTCATCACCGTAAAATATTCCAGGGTGATATCGGTAATAGTTTCGGAGATATTGAATGCTGGTGATATATTTGGCACAGCCGCCATGTTGGATTGGTGAGATGTAACAAACTTTGAAGGGCACAGTCGGGGTTTTCCGGAATAATGCTATGAACTTACCGAGTTTCATTGAAATCGCTCCAGCCGTTTAGATGTTATTAGGGGGGGGGGACATACACCATCACACACACACACACACACACACGCTCACACAGACAGACACACGGACAAAATGTGATCTCAAGCCTATTTTTTCATAAATGAAAATATGCTAAAAATAAATAAAAAATTAAAAACAAAAAACAAACTACAAAAAACCAGTTACAGAATGGCCGAGGTAGGAATCAAACCCACTTCTTCTCAGATTTGCTTCACTAGGTTGAGTGTACCCTGTACCAGCCCTCAGACCAGAATTAAATTTCTTGGAAGAGCCGGGAACCAAACCCGGGCCTCCACGGCGACAGAAGAATGCTAGCCACCATGCAACGAGACACAGTGGTCCTTTTGCACTATCTGGGCGCTCAATATGTAAAAAATTAATGTTATGTATTTACATGATTTATGACGTTTTTAGTACCAGTATTGTCCAATGACCTCAGAACTGTGCCTATATGTCATATTTGTTCACCCCCTGGAGAGTGAGAGACTGCTGAAGTAGGATGTTCCTTATCGCATCCTCAGCCGGAAGCGGGGCTGATTATTTGTGTTTTAATCTTGTGCTTTTAAAGACGGCTTTGTTGAGCTATCTTCGTCGTTTGCCACTGGATATGACAGACCAAGTTATGCTCTTTCTTTACTGAATTTGCAAAATCGTATACAAAATGCTGTGTTTATGGGATAAACGCTTGAAATTAGTGACTTTCAAAACAAATTTTATCCTTCTTCTATGGGTTTTTAGACCCGGAAATTTGTAATTGTCAACCATTGTTGAAATTCATTTCATTAGAATATAGCCTATACCCTCTTCTTTTGTCTGTATAAAAACTGCTTGCTACATTTTTGCAACTTTGGCTTTTTTTTCTCCTTTTAGTGCTGTCGGAAGAAATTTCGCGGAAAGAACTTTTCGATGTATGGCGCCATGCAAGTGGGAAAGTGAATGAAAGTGTTGTCTTACTAAACTATTTGATAGAAAATACTAATCTGAATACCCTTGGACAGTCTGTTAAAGATATTGTTAGAAGAAACGTATTAATTTTTCCGCGCAATTAAGAAAAATGCGAGTTGCAAGTCACAGGACATTAAAAGCAAGTTTCAGTCGCAAAATAAAAATTGGCTGGAAGGTAACATTGCATGGCGCTCATATAATAAAATCGTCCCTCGTCCCTATAGGTCAACTTTCAGAAGAGGCCCATGAGGCCCTCAATAAATCCAGCAAATTCTTCCGTCTGTGGAATACGAGAAAATGTTCAAGGAAGCAAACAATGGAAGATATGCTGAATATGCTCTTGGTGTCATCTGATCCCCCAATAAATAGCCTGAAGAAGAAAGCTACAAAAGACAAACGACCCAATTCATTCTGAGGTTCTAAATTTACTGCAAGATCCGGCATCAGAACCAATATAGAGAAATGGACTAGTATGGTTTAAAGAATAATATAAAAACACTTTATTTATTACGTAGCGCAATATTTGTATACATTGAACGAAATTAGATACCAGTGCATTACAATTGCACCAGCCCTCAGACCAGAATTAAATTTCTTGGAAGAGCCAGGAACCAAACCCGGGCCTCCACGGTGACAGAAGAATGCTAGCCACCATGCAACGAGACACAGTGGTCTTTTGTCGTCCTAATTTTTAGCCTACTTTTCACATTTTGCAAAAATTAGGAAAAAGTAGACTTATGAGATCAGGCAAATGTGTGTCTGTCTGTCTGTCTGTCTGTCTGTCTGTCTGTCCTTTTGTCTGTCCTTCTGTCTGTCTGGCTGTGTGTGTGTCCCCCTATCAACTCATAAACGGCTGCAGCAATCAAAACAAAATTTGGTGGGAGTAAAGATCTATACCTGAATATCTCACGGCCATATTTGAAAATGATGTCAGTGCTACCAACTGCTGAAAAATCTCAATTGTAATTTGAGATCCATGTTGGATATCTTGGAAGATATACAAGGGAGCTATTTCAAAATTGGCACACGTATAGAAAATAATATTGGAGTTTAATTTCCAGGAGGCCATACATGGCAGTGTTGCCAAAATGATTATAAGCCTGATGATAGGTCCAAATTTTAAATGTGTATAACTTCTACACTATCAATTGGATTTCAACCAAATTTCGTATGTGCTATGTGTACATAAACAGATATAACTGAGCGTATTCTTAAGAGCCACCAGGGCTGCCAACTGTTAATAACTGCTCTCAATTTTTTTATCCAAATACTCATATATCAGAAAGTATGCAAGCCGACAGCTTTAAACTATGCACACGTATAGTACCTGGCATTCTATATTAATTTGGAGTAACTTATATACGTCAGTGCTACCAACATGATCCGAAGCCTGCTGAGAGGTCCAACTTTAAATACATGCAACTTCTATACTATCATTTGGATTTCAACCAAATTTCGTGTGTGCTATGTGTACCATAACTGATATGACTATGCCGATTCTTAATAGTAACTAGGGCTGCCAACTGTTAATAAATACATTCTCTATTTTTGTTTCCTTATATCAATATATCAGAAAGTATGCAAGCCAATAGCTCTAAACTTTGCACACGTATAGTACCTGGCATTCTAGATTAATTTGGAGTAACTAATATAGGCCTACGCCAGTGCTGCCAACACGATTCTAAGCCTGCTGATATGTCCAATTTTAAAATGCATGTAACTTCTATACTAACTAATGGATTTCATTCAAAATTGACACAACAATAGATCATATTATTTCAGATTATTTCTGACCAATACATGTATGTCATTGTTGCCAACATGATTTTACGCGCGCTGTTAGATCCAATGTTTAACTGCATGTAACGTCCATGCTATCCATTGGACTTCAACCAAATTTTGTGTTCTGTACCTTAAGAGATGGAACTAAGAATATTATTCAGTCACCAGGGCTGCCAACTCTAGTTCTCTATTAGGCTACATTATGCCAGGTATACAGAATTTCGAACTAATTAGATAATTTCGATATTACCAACTTAATTTCGTTATTATTCTATATAGATCCATATAGATTAATTATTGGCATGAATCTTAAATTTTAAGAAAAGTAGGCTCTTTAGTTCGTCACGGAACTTCTTGTCTTTAATCGAATAGATGTGGGGTACTTCAGATTAATTCTGTACACCCCTGAAAGATCTTATATTGTGTTAATTAATTTATTCTATTTTTCAGTGCTTCGTTGCACCACAAGTTTAGCTGTGAAAAGAACCTGATGGAAGGATCGGGATGTGTTTCGCCTGACTCATAAAGTCGCATTTCAGTGATAAGTTATTTTATTACTGTGTGTGCCAGAGATATAGAGATTGTGACGACAAAATTTCAGTTTGATTGCTGTAATAGATTCGTAGATATTGAGAACCGACTAAATATTTCGGATGGTCACCATGTTGGATTTTATATATGTAGATCCTAGAGTTATGTATTGTTACGTGAAGATTTGTGTACGTGTAGCATTCAAACTTCAATCGCATGATTAGGACACAAGAAGTAACAAGGAGATTTTAAAAATTTTAAATTTCGCACAGCTGACATCTTGTGGTTATAGAAACAATTGAAACAAATTAGATGCCAGTGGATTATCATTCGTATAAGGATTTACTGTACCAAGTTTCACTCCACTCGGATGGTTAAATTGCGAGTAACGTCCATGTGAATATTTACTGTATACTTCGCGTCGCCACCATGTTGGATTTGTGATCACCAGGTTATGTAATGTCCTATATGTGAACTTGTGTTCATAGCCCCTATGAACATAAAATCAGTTTGATTGCTATAATAGATTCGTAGATATTCAGAGCCGTCTAAATATTTCGGATGATCGCCATGTTGGATTGCTAAATGTATAGGCCATAGAGTCATATACCATTAAAGGAAAATTATTGCGTAGGTTCATTATTCAAACTTTCACTTCGATTGCATGATTACGACACAAGAAATAAAAACTTAATTTTAAAATTCGCATAGCTGCCATCTTGAGGTTATGTAAACAATTGAACTAAATTAGATACCAGTGCATTACATGTGTATGTATATTTCCTGTACAAAGTTTCATTGCGTTTGGATAATTAAATCGCGAGAATGGTCTATTTAAAATTCCCAAATTCGCTTGGCCGCCATATTCGTTTTGTAGTTAACCGGGTTTTGAAAGTCTTATAGATGAACATCCAGTAGTGCCCTTTATCTCCGTACATAATTTCAGGGTGATACCGCTAACAGTTTCAGAGACATAGAATGCCGGTGAAATATTTCGCACATCAGCCATCTTGTGGTTATATTAACAATTGAACCAAGTTAGATGTCTGTGCATTACAAAGTGTATAAACATATCCTGTTCCAAGTTTTATTGCGTTTGGTTGATTAAATCACGAGAAAAGTCTATTTTATAGTCGCAAATTTGCGTGGCCGCCATGTTGGTTTTGTAGTTACGAGTTTTTCAAAAGTCACATAGGTGAACTTCTAGTAGTTCTCTTTATCACCGTAAAAAATCCAGGGAGATATCGCGAATAGTTTCGGAGATATTGAATGCTGGTGAAATATTTCGCACAGCCGCCATGTTGGATTGGTGAGAGGTAACAAAATTTGAAGGCACGGTCGGGGTCGTCCGGAATAGTGCTATGAACTTACCGATTTTCATTGAAATCGCTCCAGCCGTTTAGAATTTATTAGGGACACACACACACACCTCACACACACACACACACACACATACGCACACACACACACGGACAAAATGTGATCTCATAAGCCCATTTTTTCCAAATTGAAAATAGGCTAAAAAGGAGGAAATAATGGGTAATGAATACAAGATGAAAATAAATAAGTCAAAGACGAAAGTTACGGTCTGCGATAAAAAGGCAGACTCAAGTATGAATTAAGTGGTGGGCAACAAACCACTAGAAAATGTTCAAGAATTTAAATATCTCGGAAGCAAAATTACCAAAGATGGAAGAAAAAAAGAAAGAAATCAAATGTAGAATTTTACAAGCCAAATTAGCATTTCACAAAAAGGAACGTTTATTCATTACAAATTCCATTAATCTTAAAACCAGAAAACGATTATTAAAAGCGTATGTTTGGAGTATTGCCCTTTATGGTTGCGAAACGTGGACAATTGGAAAATAAGAAAAAAGGAGGATAAATTCTTTTGAACAATGGTGTTATAGTAGAATGCTAAAAATTAGATGGACAGAAAAAATAACGAATGCTGAAGTATTTAAAAAGGTGGAGGAAAATTATACCTTATGGAAAAGCATAAAGAGGAGGAGGACTAGACTGATAGGACATATTTTGAGACACGATAGCCTGCTGAAAACAATAATGGAGGGAATGGTTGAAGGCAAAAGATGTCGAGGAAGACCACGTCTACAATATGTACAGCAAATCACGTCTGATGTAGGATGCAGAAACTATGAAGAGATGAAGAGGAAAGCTATAAATAGAGCCGACTGGAGAACTGCCGCAGACCAATCCATGGATTGAATACTTAAGAAGAAGACTAAAAGAGTTCAATTGTTATTACTAGAACTGGGATTTCTATGTAATTACATAATTTACATATTTTTTCATATTTGTGGGTATTCTACATATTCTTAGTGATATTACATAAAATTACATATTTCAGAGTTTTCCTGTTTTTATATGAAATAAATTGCTGAATTGAAGTTTCACAAATAATGTGGGGCAGTTGTCTGTCCTCTCAACGGGGGGATTAAGGTAATTATGAGTGACAGGTATTTGAGAGGATGATAAGTGCTGTGCATGGGGAAACTGGTGCAAGTGTATTGAGTAAATTGCAAAAACTGTTGAAGAGAAATCCTGGTTATTCAACATTTGACAGTGTGTGCCGAATTCTAAATGGAGATGACGTTGATCCTTCCGAGGACATATCTCCAGCGAAAATTCCTCTCCTAAAATTTGCCCCAGTTACATCATGTGATGTTGAAAGAGCTTTCTCTGCATACAAGAACATCCTAAGTGACAAACGCCTTTCTATGACCACAGAGAACATCGAAAAATACTTAATAGTTCACTGTGCTACAAAATGTAATAGATACACGTGCTTTGAGTTATGAAAATAATAAATTTCTATTGAATATGTGTGTGATATATTCATATAATATGAGTCCAAAGAACATTTAAAAAGTACTTCATTGTTCACTGTGCTACAAAATGTATTATAATGCGTGTTTAGAGTGTTTTAACTGACAAAATGGTAAGTTTTTATTAATTATGATATTCCATATTTTGGTCAATTTACATATTTTGCTACATATTTTGGTGCTTTTTGTTACATATTTATGTACATATTATGCCACTTGATATTACATAAAAATCCCAGCTCTAGTTATTACTGTACCTACACATCAAATACTATTTTGTAATGTAGTGCATTCTCAAATGAAAATTAGCCTAATGTGGCATAATATCTGTAATAGTTCAATTAAAATATCTATGGATTGTATGAAGCTAGGAGTCCAACATAGCATACACATTGTTGCCGATTTATTTTAATCTGGAGTATTTTTCTAAAACCTGTTGTCACGAAATCACCTACACTCAGCAGCATTAAGGAAAGCCTTCATCCAGTTGAACATTATTAATATTATTGTTATTATTAAGACAAGTTTATCCTCAATTCGTATAAATAATATTAAGGAAAATGTTTAACATGCTTTTGAACAGTTATTTTAAGGTTTATAGACCTCTTCCATATGCAAAGGAATTTTGCGCGGTCAGATAGGCTAAAAGGATCACTGTGCGAGATTTCGTTATCCATTCCGGCAACTATAGAGGGGGGAGTTTGATTGAACTAGAGTAACACTAGAGGAGATCAAATCCTACGTAACAGATGAAGAGACATCATGTGCCTGACAAACATGTCTGTCGTCATTGACTGCTCAAGAAATAAAACCCCTTATTTATGTAATGTACGCCTAGCCCATATTTCCGGTATAATAATATCGTATGGCCTCGGGTGCCTGGTGCAAGCTTTGCTATTTGACACCCAGAGGGTAGCTTGCATGTCGAATTTCGTAGTTCCTTGACTATGAAAGTCAAGGAGGTTAGATGTTAGATATCTAATCTCCTTGAACACAATAGCGGTTTCTAGTAGAGAAATGAGGAACTTTGTGCTGGCAGAAATTCCCGAGATTAATTTTGCCATTATGAACTCGGCCTACTGAATTCAAATGGGTTCTTTGACATGCCAACATCGTATGACATGCGTATCGTATTTTTGCCGCCTTTCAAAAATCACTTACCACGGTCAGGGGCGAACCTGCAATCTTGGGGTTAGTAGACCGACAAGCTATCCACTCACCCACCGTGGCAAGCTATATTTCAGGTGCACTAGTGGTAATGACTAGGGCTCGGATTTTTAGGTAAATAAATATTAGTTTAAATAAATACATATTTTAAGCATTTTTTCAATAAATACATAAATTCCTGCTTTTCGCTTATTAGCGCATAAAAACAAAATGTTTACTTTAAAAAATCAGTATGCTAGATCTCTCAATTTATTGCATTTTTGTTTTGTGTTACTTCAACTGGGAAGAACCTGTGAGCTATCTGATCTTCATGCAGAGCGATATGTCAGCTTGCAACTTTGTTATTCTTAACTTGTCGCCCCGTGCCACTCACTGTGGAAGCCGGGGATTTATAGCCATATTGCACCACGTGCTAGACCTCCCCCTCCCCCAGCTACCTGGAACATTCAGTTCATTTCTGGCACTGTGAAGTGTAAGGCAGTTCTACGATGCCTAAAGTAAAAACAACTACAAGTTATCGTCTGTTGCAGAATTTAAAGATAATTTTATTTCTGATGGGGGCGTTCGGCTCTGCCAGCCATATGGGAAAGCAATCAAGGCTGAACAGTGATCTGAAGTTACACAACACCTCAAGGCCAAGAAACATATTGCCGCAGTTTCGCGCCTTCAGAAGAAGTGTTTCGCGATAATCGTCGGTCATTTGTGATGGACAACCTGAAGATGTATCTCGTTGTGTATTGTAATGCTTCAGCAGTCAGTGGGACATAGAATAAATTGCATTCGTGAGTGCTGCATATTGTTTATATTCATATTCATAAACTGAATTATAATTAAATATTTTTACTTTTTTGTCACATATTTCAGGTATTTTTAATACATAAAAATAAATATTTCCCCGATTTTTAGCACCTAAAAATCCGAGCCTTAGTAATGACAGTAATTTCAATTGGTAATGACTCCCGGATTATGAAACAAGGTATGGAAATCACATTGTCCAAGCATCGCCGTCTATAATTCTCAAGCCGTACTGTTGGTAGAAATGGCAACACGCTGGTTATGCTGTAAAGTGTGTAAAGAAGCTAAGCTGACAATCTAACTTTCGTTTGTAAATCTAGTTTATTTTGACAAGATAGCATTTAAAATCAGATGGTATTTACTATTTCAAAACCCGTTAATTCCCCGTGCTAAATCAGAATTGCTGAAAGTTGTAGAAGTGAGTATTTCCCGTATTAAGTTGGTTGGTTGGTTTCTAAGTTCAGGGACTGCGACAACGCGGTCATGTAGCCCCGTGTACTTTGGGTGTGTGTAGAATCTGTCTTATAACCGGAGTTAATTGTGATGACTGTGTTAGTGTTATCTGTTTTTTAATTCAAGTAAGGACTGCAGACTTTTGAATTTTTCAAATTATTCCTACTTTTGCCGCCAAACGCCACCGTCAACGACTACTAGTTCAGAACTTAGCTACCTGATGCCACCGAAGTCGGCTCTTGGCAACGAACGTAGGAACCTAAGAGCGTTGTTTACATTCTTAACCTATAAAATTTTGCTTTACATAGGTGTAATTAGTGGAAGGTTCTTTAACATGCCATAAATCTATGACATGGGACCACCTGCTTTACTTCCCCTCCGAAGGAAGGCATACTGAGGGACCGTATTAGGTTGTATGTAGGCCTATGACCACAGCTTGGCAATTAATTCAACCAACAAATTCTTCACTAATATTTTCATTTAGTTATTTCAGATGCCTAGGAAGTGTCGTGTGTCTGGCTGCGAGGCAAATCATGACAGTGGCATGAAAATAACTGATTTAAACGTTTACCTTCCCGAAAGACGAGGAAACATTAAGCTTGGAGACCTAATTGTGACTATGAGTGCATCTGTGGAAAAAGAGTGTAGAATTTAATATTATTATTATTATTATTATTATTATTATTATTATTATTGTTATTATTTATTTACCAAAAATTGTGCCTACAATAAATAAAAGGGAAGATACAGGCACGCACACACACATATACACACTCACGCACGCACATATGCATACATACTTACACGCACACACTCCCACTCACTCACAAAGTTACATTATATAAATTCAATTTACATGGGGTTTTAGTCCCTTTAGAGCCTTCACTTTGCGGAAAAATTGTCGTGGAGGAAGGTCTTTTATTGCATGAGGCAGGTCATTCCAAAGTCGAGCAGAGCGATTGTCGAACCCAGATTGATAATCTGTTGTCCTAGCGAATGGAGGAACGAGGGTGACACCCTGTGCTCTACAGACTGAGCGATATGACAGTTGAAGGCGGTGAAATGGGGACAGTTTAATGGTGCCAGCTAGAGATTTTCGGAGAAAGGTGAGATCTATTTGGCTACATATGTCATTGATTGATGTTAGTGGTTTTGTCAAAACTTTGTTTCCCTGTTTGTAAATGAGTCGCTATGCTCGACGTTGGACTGCATTTAACTTCCTCATGTTTTCCTCGGCAGTGGGATGCCAGGCAGGAAGTCCATACAGAAGAATGGGCCGTATAGTGGAGAGATACGCCGCTCGGAGTGCACGGCTTCTGAATCCCAGAAGATTGCGTCTTGCAAATCCTAGAATTCTAAATGCCTTACACCTAGATTCCTCAACGTGTACATTCCACTTCAAATTGCTGGAAATGTGTATTCCCAGCATTCGCAGTGAATTGCACATGGGAAGAATTTTGCCGCTCAGTGAAAGGCTATGTTCAACAGGCTGTCTGGTCCTACTTAGCCGAATATATTTAAACTTGTTTACATTCAAGGTCATCTTATTTACATCACACCACAGTGCCACACTGTCCAGATCTTCCTGTAGTGCTTTGACGTCATCATTATTTTTATGGCTCTGTAAATTATAGAATCGTCTGCATACTGCGCCATCGTATACGTCACACAGCTTGGAAGGTTGAGGGTAAAAGCCATGTACAACAAAGGCCCGATCACCGACCCCTGTGATACTCCCGAAATTACCACTATGTTCGGCGACTTGGCCCCGCCAAACACGACACACTGCGTTCGACCTACCAGGAATGACGTCAACCATGTAATCAGTTTGCCTCCGATGCCATATTTGCTAAGCTTTAACAAGAGTCTTTGATGAGGTACCTGATCAAAAGCTTTGCTTAAGTCCAGGGCCACACAGTCTACTTGGGAGACGTTAGTCTGATCCAAGGAGTTCTGCCAGTCATCAATCACTTTTGTCAAAAGAGTTGTACAAGATTTCCCCGGAACGAAGCCATGTTGGCTTGGATTTAACAGGCCTCGTTCGCTCAGGAATTCTAGTATGTTCCTAGCAACCAGGCGCTCCATACATTTACAGATACCAGACGTTAGAGAAATAGGGCGGTAGTTGTCCATGTCTTCCTTTTCACCATCTTTGAACACAGGGACCACGTTGGCATGTTTCCACTCTTGTGGTAGAGTCCCGGTGTTAATGGACTGGTTGAAGAGAGCGCACAATGAAGGCGCCAGGGCACCTGCACAGTAATGAAGGATCCGAGCAGGGATTAAGTCTGGACCTGTCGCAGCATGGGGGCGAGTTCTCCGTAGGTTGTCTCGAACTTCATGTTGTGAGAAATATAGACTGGCTAGGGGAAAGAGAGGGGATGATGTCCTTGGTAGGAACATTCCTTCACTGGTGTCAGGTGGAGAGAAGTTATTTTTGAATTTACAGTTGAACGAGTTGGCTATGTCTAGCGGGTTGGAAATTGAAAGTCCGTTATGTTTAAAGCTCTGTGGAGCGGTGTTGCCACTTTTGCTCCAAATGAATGTCCACATTGCCTTGGGATTAAAGCTTCATTTGTCCATATACGCACTGTAGGCTTCACGAATTGCAGATTTGGTACTATTTCTAGCCAGTCTATACTTTTCCCACCTGCTGTCACTTGGGCACTGCTTCCACTTGTTATAGAGCTGATTTCTCTTTCTTATTTTGGTCATTATGTCCTTTGAGATCCAAGGTGTTTTTTTCTTCTTATTTTTAATTGTAATCTTAGGGATCACTTCATCAACGCACTGAAAAAAGATTTCCTTCCATGTATTCCAGGTACCATCTAACTGTACACTGTTGGTGAGTTCAGGTGTAATGACCAGTAATCTGTCCAGTAAGATATCAGAAAGAAGTTTCCAGTTGGTACGGGAGTAATTGTAAACTGTTCTGGTTTGTAATTTTGGACTGTTTTTTTTTTGTGGATAAATATAGCTAGGAGGGCTTGGTGATCACAGAACCCAGGGATGACTTGTAAAGACTGAATTGAGGACGGAGAGTTTGTTAGAAAGAGATCGAGGGTCGAACGGGAGGTCTCAGTGATACGGGTAGCTTCAAATATGAGTTGATGGAGGAAAAGATCATAGAATGCTGTAAGGAAGTTGTTAGATATAGGATTATTTGGGATAGGAGCGGCGTTTCTATTCCATGTGATTTGTAGGTTGAAATCACCAACAATGTAGACAGCGCCATAGTTTTGTTGAACGTTTTGCACCCGTTTGAGGGAGAGAATCAGCTCATCATTCATCAGCTGGGACGATTTCGGAGAGCGATAGACTGAACCGATCAGATATTTGCCGTTACTGCATTGAACACGGCTTCTGCTTCAGTTTCCAGCTGATGGATGCGAGTTGCATTGTACTCAGGCTTCACAGCAATAAGGACCCCGCCCCCTGAAGTCCGTGGTCGATCTTTCCGGAACAGCTGGTATGTGTCTGGTAACGCCTCCCGATCTCTTACCACCCCAGAGAGCCACGTTTCACTGCAACACACGATACTTGGATCTAGGGCGGTCACTGTAGCATGAATGTTTTGTTTCCGTCCCGGCCGCGTGATGCTGCGAGCATTGAAGGCGAATAGTGATAAGTGTTTATTTACAAGTGAACTATTCATGTTATTTATATTATTTACAGAGTCACTGGGAATATCACTGGTATTGTTGCACAATGAGTCGGTAAACGGTGGCATAGCACATTGCCAACATGTCCACGTTCGCGTGCCTTTTTTTAATGCACCGGAACACAGAGGTACTGATTTTAGCACACGTTCTGTGACTCGACGTGTTACAATTACTGCACTGAATATATAGCTGATTTTTTCGGCCGATTTTTTCACATATTGCGCATCGCAAAGGTCCAGGGTTGAGTTCTATGTCGCCGGTTAGAGCTAGCGCTAGGCAGCAGAGTGAGAACCCGGCAGCAGGTAGCCTTTCGACACCTACCTCGCCCGCTCGGCGTGGCCGGCTAATGGTGGCCATCCCCAGACCTTCGCTGCCACACCATGTCCAGGAATGTCTTGTACATTTATCACTCACCAGAAGCTTTTCCAGAAGGGGTTGATTCTTCAGATCCTGCTCACCATTAACGGCCACTGAATGAACATATCTTGCCACAGTCACTGCACATTTAACCAATAAAAATACTAAAATTACAGAGAGCACACTTCCCTTCATGCAGGCACGTGCCGCCATCTTGGACTATCAAAGGCAGTCTCTAATTTCGTTAGAATAGTTTTAAATAACGTTCCTGAGCACGTCAATGACGGCATACCAGTAAAACTCCACACATTACGACATTGAGGTACCTTAAAGCTTTTTATTATCACCTTATCGGGAATTGACATTACAGTGCTCTGTCGATAATCCGGCAGATATCGGACCAGAGCACTGCCGGATTACCGAAATCGCCAGATTACTGAAAAATATCGAGAAAAACGCAGATATCATTTGAAAATCAGTTTTAATTTCTTGGTAGCCTACTATGCAAAGTAAAAAAGTACGAAAATACATCATATAACTCACGTTATTCCTTGGAAGTAGACGGCTGGAAATATGCTTCAATTGTCTTTTGCTTTTTACGGTTGAGAGACACTTCGAGAACTTGTTTCTGTAACGTTCTTAAAACTAAGACATCGTTAGCAGAGACGCCATTCTCCTCCACCCAGGCAATTGACGTGGCAAACGAGGCGATGGCCGCTCGACCAACACCGAATTCATTAGCAACACTAGTTAACGTTTCGCCCTTTTCAAGCCGCTTTAGGATTTCATGTTTATCTAACAAAGATAGAGTTTTATGATTACGTTTTTTCTGCACGGATGCCACCTTAAACACAACACTACTACAGTACAACTGCCCTACACTAAGCACCTGAGGGGGGGCGTGCGTGAGTCGTCGCTCTTGGCGCCAATGCATTTTTTACTCAGACCTAGACTTGTCGCTGCGTGGGAAACATTGTACAGTATTGGGGACGCATTATCAAATCAGGTGTTGAGCTCGTACTCGAATACAAAACGCCGGATTACTGGGAGTGCCGGAGAGCTGAGATGCCGGATTACAGAGTGTAACGATAACCTTAGGATTCGGGATTCGATAAACGGAACACATCTCTGCAATACGTTGCGCAACTATGTAAATTGTTATTACTTCAACATACATAATAAATGTTGGCACTGGGCTATTATGTTGTTAGTTATTATTTGATTACCCTATAAACCTGTATGTAAATGTTACATGGTGTCAGAAGTAATTGGGTTTTCTGAATTATAAGGCAGCAAACAAAAATAATGGCCAACGTAGAACAAAACGCCCAATATCAGAGGCTAACTCATAGAATTAATATTCGACAACCTAAACCCCTGGAGTTTGGCAAAAATATGGCACAGGAATGGAAAACGTGGAAAGTGTCTTACAACTGGTACTCAAAAGCAATTCAGCTGGATAAAGAACCTCCCGAAGTCCAAGTCGCTACGTTTATGACAACAATAGGTTATGAAGCCGAAGAGATTTTTCAGTCATTTAACCTCACTGAGTCAGAACAAACAAACATGCAGGTAATCATGGACAAATTTAACAATTATTTTGTGCCTAAAGCTAATGAAACATATGAAGCATACGTTTTTCATAAAATGTTACAAGAATCAGACGAACATTTTGAACAGTTTTTGATTCGCGTAACAACTCAAGCAAGAAAATGTAGTTTCGGTCAATTAGAGAAACGAATGCTAAAATAAAACATTGTTAGTGGCATCAATAACGATACGTTACGTGAACGATTGTTGGGTACAACAGACCTAACCTATGACAAAACGGTAGACATGTGTCAAGCAAGCGAGCTGGCACACAAACAAGCCATCGACATGAGTAAGAATAGCGAATCAGAATCACAAATGTCAGTCGCCGCACTCAAGAAAATGAAAAGACAAGGAGTTAACATAAAAAATACTGATCAGTTTAATTGCAACAGATGTGGTATGACACATGGAAAGCGATCTTGTCCGGCGTATAAGCAAAGATGTAATTTGTGTAGGAAGTTAGGACATTTTGAAGTCTGTTGCAAGTCCAAAAAGGAGATTCATGCAGTACACGGCTCTAAAGACGACGATGCAACCTCTCAATCGTCACGTGATAGAGATATGATGTACATTGGCAGTGTTACAGTACCAGCAAGACAAGAAGATTGGAAAGAATGAATAAAAGTGGGAAACAAAGCGTTTCATGCTAAACTAGACAGCGGTGCTCAATGTAACATTCTTCCGACTCACATAATCGAAAAACTGGGAGTCACTGCTAAGATAACACCATCCAAAGTAAAAATGTTGGTAACATTTAGTGAACACAGGCTCAACGTTGTCGGAGAACTGAAATTGAAATGTAAGATCAAGAATCGTCAAACAGGAGTAACATTCTTGACTGTGAATGAACAAGTTCAACTAATAACCGGCAAAAAGTCTTGCGAAGAAGAAAATCTGATTATTAGAGTACACAGCGTGAAGATTAGCAACCCGAAGTTAAATAACGAACAGATGTTTAATGGATTGGGATGTTTCAAGGGTTACGAATACGACATAGACATTGTAGAAAATCCAAAGTTCGAGATTAGCTCAGCTAGAACGATTCCATTGGCCATAAAGGAAACAGTTAAGCAAGAACTTGATAAAATTGTTAAAATGGACGTCATCAAACGAGTCACGAAACCCACTGTAGCAGTATCTCCTCTTGTAATCGTCAAAAAAGGGGGCAAACTTCGTTTGTGTAACTACCCTACAGATGTAAATAAAAATATCATTAGAAGGCATTTCCCATTAAACACGATTGAAGCCATTGCCGCAAGAATCAATGGTACTAAGTAATTCACATGCCTAGATTGCACTCGAGGTTTTGGCAAATAAAAGTCTCTGAGAGAACACAAGAATATTTAACATTTGCAACGTTATTCCTGCAAACGTCTTCCGTTCGGACTATATTACAAAGAAACAGTTTGTATCTATTAATGTAACGTTTGTCTTACTCATAATATTTGTGATATTGTTTGTATTTAGACAAAAATTAAGTAGCTTGTATCATCTTGTGAAGCTTAAGTGTAAAAAGAAGGTAACTATCGCTGAGGTCAGCGACTCGAATCTTAGGGGGGAAGAGTCATGTCCATTGCCCAGTAAACCCCTTACTAGCCATGACCAAGAGACAACCCTTACTAATTTTGTTTTTTAAATGATAATAATTATTATAAATACTAATTATTATTATTACTATTATTACTATTATTCTTACTGTCCAGGAGAGACGAAGTATATTCTCTTCAGGAAGTCAGAATATTATCAGAGTCCACTCCAAGCCCACAGGCAAAGCATGTAAAAGCTTGCTATTTCAAAAGCACTTTAAGTGAACATATTTCCATTAGATATTTCTCGGAAACACAGAACTGGGAGTTGGCCACTGCTAACATTCTTAAACTTTCCAGACTGTCTACTATTTCACAAGGGACACATATTTCTGTTAATTCCTCATAATAATTCTTAGTATTGAAGCTTTCCACAACGACTTTAAGGTCAGCCCAACCAAACCCCAACGCATATGGTTTGATTGGCTAAAACCCCCTCTTACCACTAGAGATACACGCCATTGGTGAATCTCTACATGTGACAGCTTTTCCCTCTCCAGAGAAAGTCATAGTTTATAAACTGAAGCAGAGCTGATAATCACTCTCTTCATAACAATACAGCAGACCATGTGGTTACTCTTCAAGACAGCTATATAGATACTGTGTACGCTCTGCCTCACGGCAAGCAAGTCAGGCTTCATGTAGAAGTATTGCAATTACTTAGGTAACCAATAAATTAACATCTTCTCAACGTCTTCTATTCTTTTGTAAGTATAACAGTATACAGCGCGGTAGAACTTGAGTGGACCTAAATAGTAGATCCTCTAGCAATATTCAAATTAAGTGAGTGTGGATAAGTTCACTCTTCTCCAACTAGACAACTGGCCGGAGATCTACGAAAAACTTATCTCGGTGACTTGCAACAGGTCGCCTCTGGAACAAGAAAAACCTATCTCAACGTTGTCTCCTGCCTTACAAGTAATTGTTAGGACAGGTATTTTAATCCCTGGGTAATGACAACATGTCGAAACAGTAAACATAGTTGCGATGTTAACGACAAGACTCCCTGTAGAGCATGCCCGCTATCTGCTGGCTTTGAAAGAATAGTCTGTGCCCAGTGAGGACAATGACCGCAATATGGACAGGGTTCCATGACCAAACCAACGGTCCTCTCACCCCCAACTTGGGAAAATCCCAGATTTGACGCGGGAATGTCCAACATCTCGTAGTTGGTATGAAGGAGGCTTCGGTGGCGTAATTCGTAGCATGCTGAGCTTCTATGCACAAGATCGCGTTTTTTAAGAGACTTATAAATCCCTCACTGCCTTCCTTCGGTGGGGAAGTAAAGCCGGTGGGTCCATGTCATAGATTTATGGCATGTAAAAGATTTATTTATTTAGCGTATGGCATGCTACATCTACATAATTACAAGCTAAGGAATACATTATGTACATTATGCAGCGAGCCTATAACGGCAATAATTAAGACACGATATAAAACGAGCGTAAGCGAGTTTTATAATTTCCATACGAGTGTCTTAATTAGCATTATAGGCGAGTTGCATACGACTGTTTATGTTCGACGATGATTATAACTTTATTATATGTTTTAACATAAATATTCACAAATATCTGTTGAGATTCAGTCAAAACCACTGGTTGGCTCCGGCGACCCCAATTAATTGGGAAAAGCCGAAGAAAGAAAGTTTTATCTGTTGAGAATCAGTCACTAGAATTTTGTGATCGGAGTGCCACAGCTGGGTAGGATATCTCTGTTTTCCAAGCTCTCTGACCGACCGACGCATGCGCTCTGTGTGCTTGGCAGTTTATTTACGCGAATATATAGACGGTGCACTTTCGGTACTTTATATAGACATGTTAGATTTTGAGCGCATGCGCGGAGATATCCTTACCTAATTGGTCACACAACTGTTTCTTGAGCTCTGATTGGTGGGAGAAACTGTTTCATAATGACAAATAGTGTTATAATGAGCCTCATTATAGTACAGTTTTCTGACATATAATAGTCAGGGTCAAACATAAAACATATTATGCATTAGCATTTAAAAGAACAATAAATATTAAAATCATTTTTGATGAGGGGAGACATATTCAACAGATAAAATGTTCAGATTTGCAAGGTAATATTTAAATTTGAAATCCAATCAAGAGCAGGCTGTGTTGCATCATGAAAGTGTTTCAGGTTCCCATTATAGGCTCGAAGGCTGCAGTCCTCCACAATATGTTGGATGGATATGTTCAAATCCACAGTCGCAGTGAGGTGAGGAAGCTTTATTCCACTTGTATAAGCTGTCTGTGCAGACCCCATGTCCCGTTCGAATTCTGTTGAGTGATTTCCATGTATGGCGTGGTAGTTCCATGCAAGCTGGTTTCTTGATAGGATCAATGAAGTTTTTATTTCTCATGGAATAAATCATTCCACATCTCAGACTACTTGTTGTTAATCTGAAAATTATTTAATTGTAGCGAATCCACTTTTAGGACGGGAGGTCGGTGGGATTTCAAGCGATTTATCTTGAAGGTATGTCAGAATGAATAGGAAGCTGTGGCGTGGAGATTATCTATTAAGTTCCAACGTTCGTCGCCAGGTGCCGGTTGCAGTCGCATCTAGTAGCCAAGATCGCAGCTAGGTGTCGTTGACGGTAGCATTTGGTAACAAAAGTAGGAACTACTTGAAATTGATCGTCTGCAGTCCTTACCAGAACTACAGAATACACACACTGATACAGATATCACAATTAACACCGGTTATCAGACAGTTTCTACACACACCCAAAGTACACGGGGCTAAATGACCACGTTGTCGCAGCCCCTAAACTGAGGAACCAACCATTGTTGTTGGTGTTGTTGTTTCATTTAAGGTCGCAGATATCGTGGTTAGCCAATTTCAGCCCCGTGTATTTTAATGTGTGTATAGTCTAATAACCTGTGTTACTTTGTAGTCTGTTTGGTATTCAGCCCGGAGGTGGGCTGAATTCACAAAAAGTGCCATCATAGATTTTATGCTAGAAACCCACAAAACCCAAGGCAGCACTATAAAGAGGCGTACTAGGCAAGGTGGGGAGTGAGGTAGTGTGCTATTGCGTTCCTCACTGAGTTAGATTGTCGTTAATCAGCTCCACTCATACCTCAGTAGTTTCCTATAATCATTGCCATAAGAGGGACTGAGACATAGACCTACTGTAGGTGGAAAGCCACATTTTACTCTAGCCTGTGTCAACTGACAAATACAAAATTACTGCATCCATTAAGTGATGGCAAACAGGTAACTTTGTAATTCCTCCCTGGCACTACAGCCCATGAAGGACCTAGCCCTACCAAGCGACCGCTGCCCAGCCATTTGGCCTGCAGATATCGGGGTAACGCATGGTCACCGCATCGGGTCCCCTTGGCCGTTAATCTTGGTTTTCGTGACCGGAGCGCTGCCTCACTGTCAGACAGCTACTCACTTGTCCTCACGAGGCTGAGTGCACACCGTTCCAGCCCTCACGTCAGTTTCTAAAATCCTTCATGGAGCCGGGAATCGAACCTGGGGCCTCCGTGTGAGAGGCAGGCGCGCTACCCCAACACCATGGGGCCGGCAAACTTTGTAATAGTGTTTGTAATAGTGTGCCCACCTAATGGTGTAGTGGCTGGCATTCTTCAATGTGCCCCGGAGGTCCCGTTTCAATTCCTACCTCTGCCAAGAAATTTAATTCAGGTCTGATGGCTAGAAGGGGGTACACCTAGCCTCATGCGGCAAAACTGAGAAAAGGCGGGTTTGATTCCTACCTCACCCACCCTGGAAGTGGTTTTCCGTGGTTTCACCCTTCTACTCCAGTCAAATATCGGGATGGTGCGTAACGTAAGACCACGACCACTCTCTACCAAAATCCTACCTGAATTACAAATAATAATAATAATATCGTATGGCCTCCGGTGCCGGGTGATAGCTATGTTATTTGACACCCAGAGGGCAGCTTGCATGTCGAATTTTGTTTTTCCTTGAAGCACTATGAAAGTCAAGGTGGTTAGAATCTAAGTTCCTTGACACTATAGCGCTTTCTAGTAGAGAAATGAGGAACTTTGCGTTGGCGGAAACTCCCGAGATTAATTTTGCCATTATGAACACGGCCTACTGAATTCAAATGGGTTCTTTAAACATGCCAACATCTTATGACATGCGTGTCGTCATTTTTGCCCTCTTTCCAAAAAAAAAAATTATCACGTATCACGGCCAGGAGCGAACCTGCAAGCTTGGGGGTTAGATATCCCACACGATAACCACTCACCCACCGTGGCATGTAATTACAAATACACACACGAGAAGAAACATCACAGTGCCACAGGTTATCAGACAAATTCCTTAGACACCCAAGTACACGGAGCTACATGATAACAATGTCGCAAAGCACCTAAAATAAGCTACAACAACAAATAACATTCTTGGCTGTTGCCCCGGTGGTCCAGGTTCGATTCCTGCCTTTGTCAAGAAATTTAATTCTGGTCTGAGGGATAGAACGCGGTACACTCAGCCTCGTGGGGAAATACTGAGAAGAGGTGGCTTCCACTCCAACCTCAACCATCCTGGAAGTGATTTTCCGTGGTTCTCCCACTTCACTCCAGGAAAATGCTGGGATATTTCCGAACTTACGGCCAAGGACACTTCCTTCGGAATCCTCACCCGAATTAGAAATCAACACACTAATATAGCAGTCACAATAACACAGGTTATCAGAGAAAATTACACACATATACATCTAAGTGACCTGTACTATTGACCACGACGTACAAGACCCTCAAAGAAAACAACAACAGGCGCTCACAAGCGACCAATCGTGAAAAATGAGCATTCAAATGAAAGAGAAGATACATTACCAGTGACGCATTGCACTCTAATTTCATAAATATCTATAATTTCTTTAAAAAAAATGACTTTATAAAACTGTACAAAGTGTGAGATTTGCAGATACTGTTGCTGCAGGAAGATACGCTCCATAATTGCTGTCCACTTCACATTTTGGCCGCTGTGACGCCCGTTTCATGTCATTTTAACATTCTGAGGTCTTTCCTTTATCATTTTGCCTGGATTTCAGAAACAGCAATTTAAAGGAATGAGTATTCAAATCGTATAATTTCTTAAATATCGAATAACCGGTGAGTGTTACGGAAAGCTGTCAATCAATGGACTCAGCACACAAATGGCATTAGCAGTGACGAAATGCATTCTAATTTCATAAATATCAATTTTTGTAAGAAGTGTGCGATTTGCAAATACTGTTGCTGTAGGAAAATACGCGATATCATTGCTGTTCAGTTCGCATTTTGGCCGTAGGGACGCCTGAAACGTAAATAGTGTTCTATAATCATTTGGTTCAAATAAAAACATAACAACCTTTCTCCTTAAGTCTCTTATTATAAACCTATTGGGAAAGTGTGGTTTATGAACATGCGAGATTTCTCGCATGGGTCCACTAATATATATTATTACAGTAGTATAGATCCCTCCTGCGGCGCTCACAAGCGACCGATCGTGACAAATGAGCATTCGAATGAAAGAGAATAGACATTAGCAGTGACGTATTGCGCTCTAATGTCATAAATATATATAATTTCTTTAAAAAATGACGAAGTGTGCGATTTGCAGATGCTGTTGCTGTAAAAAATACGCTCTACAATTGCTGTCCACTTCACATTTTGGCCGCTGTGACGCCTGTTTCATGTCATTTTAACATTTTGAGGTATTTCTTTATCTTTTTGCCTGGATTTCAGAAACAGTAATTTAATGGAATGAGTAGGCTACTCAAATCGTATAATTTCATAAATATCGAATAACCAGTGAGTGTGACGACTAAGCTGTCAATCAATAGGCTCAGCACACAAATGACATAAGCAGTGACGAATTGCATTTAAATTCATAAATATCAATATTTGTTGCTGTAGGGAAATACGCGACATCATTGCTGTTCAGTTCACATTTTGGCCATGGGTGGGCATCAATTCCACCCGGGAATTCCAGTCAGGTAGCCAGGGTTACCTCAATTCCACCCGGTCCTCCAAGGGACCCAGAAATGAGTTCCTCTACTCCGCCCAGGCTTTTCCCCAATGTCATAAACAAATGCCGTAACCCTCCTGCTCGCATACCAAGGGCGTAGAGATTTATGTGATTTTAAGATACTGATTTTTCTTATTTTATTAAATTTCCTGCCCATATTTTTATTTAACAACAGTGATTAATATCTAGCTCTTTATGTATTATGTTTATATCTGATTTAACGAATGAGCGGATTTGACTTCAGAGCGTTTGACCGATGGCATGGTGGTGTTCGCAAGACATTGTTGTGCCATTGGTCGACCGCTCTGATGTCAAGTCCGCACATTCGTTAAATCAGGTATAAAGTGTTTGGCACATTATAACTTATATGGCAGAAAATACAAGTGATTTAAAATTAATCATAATATTCTTTTAAATAAGTCTGCCAAGTTTTCTATTTTTTTCTACAAATTTTATAGAATGTTTTTAACATGTGCATAATTAAATGTTTGTATGTTTTTTGACCTCGTCAGACAATATTGAATTAAATTTAGATAATAATAGGTGTATAATTTGACCTAAAAGAATACTTTCGATATCAGCTGCGGATGCTGATAATACTGAGAACGGAAAAATCAGCTGCATTCAAGAATTCACTCATGCGCTGCATAAGGTGTTAGACCCGGCCTTTTGTATGCGAGCAGGAGGGTTATGACATTTGTTTACGTCATTGGGGATAACCCCTTTGCCGACCCCTTGTCAAAGCCTGAGCGGAGTTGAGGAACTTATTTTTGGGTCCCCTGGAGGACCGGGTGGAATTGAGGAAAATCGGGCGGAATTGATGTTCGACCTTGGCCATAGGGACGCCTGAAACGTAAATAGTGTTATATAATCATTTGGTTCAAATAAAATCATAATAACCTTTCTCCTTAAGTCTCTTATTGTGCCCAACTCTAGGAATGGGTATTCCAAGATTCAGACACCTAGATATCAAGGGAAAGGCTGTAGCCGCTTTTGAAAGTTGAGATATTTGAATATCGCGCTACATTGCTTCGAGAAGGATTTGGAAGGAATTTACCGATACTTGGATGTCAAGTGACGTAGCGAGTAATAGCAGAGGTCGAGGCTATTTATTGATTAAATAGTTAACCATGGAGTAGAGACTTGAGACTGGGATCAGATTACTGGCTTGGCCAAATAAAAGAGAATGCAATTAGTATCAAGTAAATCGGACCAGGGATACCAGAGATATGAGGATTTCCAGATTACAACGTGATGATGCGTGACCCTGACAGTTTTGAATAAAAGCCGGCTGGTCGAAGCATCGATAGCTCATTTCTACACAAGCATTTGCCGAGCAAGTTGCATCTACGCTGAGCCAAGGCACATGGTTGCCGGATCTACGCAGAAGTTCTTTTCAAAGTCGTGATAGTCACGAAAGTGCTGCGCTACGAGTTGGAACTTAGTAAGTTTACGGCGAGGAGAATCACTGAGGTGATTGATTTTCTACAGACATTGGTGGAAATATTTATATTTCTACATGGACATATGCTAGACTTTGTCTAGAATTAATATTTTGTCACAGTCCAGTAATAACATAATACTTGGATATTTAAATCCATTTCAGTCAGTTTTCATATTTGTAACTAGTTAACCACTTCGATCTATCAGTACACTGAAGACTAGTCTATAACGGTGGCGTTCATTAGTCTACGCAAGGGAAACTACAAGTTGCTTAGCGCATGGTAGATGGTGATATAATAAACCATGCCCAGGGAACGATCTTCAGAACAGCCGTTGATTGCTTAGACTGTCAGTGTTTTTCTTGTACTGATCAGACTACCGTGAGTTATGTTACAACTGACATATCTAAGAATAGATCACTTAGATCTGACCCCATTTAAACAAACTATTATGGCTTTGATAGAAGCCCATATTAAAATGAATCAACAGTTAATTCAAACGTCAAGAGATACTACCACTATGTCTGACTAGATGGATTGTGGGTATATAATGGCGGCCGATACAAGGATTGTACATGCTTGTCCGCTAGGGCATGTCTATGGATAAATCTGGTACAGACCAGGTTTACTACGCTTCAAGACCATCAAGAAATGTAAGCCACATTTGAATTATATTATGCCTAGCTAATTGGAACAAACTATTTTTCTGCAGATGACCAACACATTTATTTATTTTTCTTCGTATTTAAATCTTGCAATGATTTACGCAAGACTTGTTAGAGTTATTCTGAGTATTTTCAGCACTCAGAACAGTTTAGGATCGATGACCGAGCATTTCGAGCATTTATTTGAATATTTCATATTTTTGGGAAATCACGGTAATCAGCCGTTGTAACTGTAAAAGTTAATAATTATTTTTGTTGAGGAATGGATATTTTTTTTCCATATTCGAAGGTTCGAACATGTGGATTCTCACATAATGAGATGATAATTAAACACATTTAAAATGGTATAAATAATAATAATAATAATCCACTAATAATAATAATAATAATTTTTTATAATTTTCTAAATAATTCTTGGATATTATATTTTCTAATAATCATATGTATTGAGAGAGAGCCTATGAAGTAGTTTAATCATTTCTAGTCTGGAACAGGAGATTTTCCGAAGGAAAGTGGTTAGCGCAAGCCCGCATTCAACCAACATTTCAGTTCTGGTTGAACAGTTGATATTTGCAATGAGCAAAGTATATTTTTCAGACAACACGGAGAGGCATGAAACGGGAAGCAAATGATATTTGTATCAAATAGGATATTTTTGTATTTATATAAAATCATGACGTAAATACACTCGAAAGTGAAATAAAGATTTTCATAAGTATGGTAAATTCACGGGTTGAACTGAATGGTAAAATAAAATAAACTTGTAAGTTTATTAATCTTCCAGTGTTGATAACAAGCAGAGGCTCGATTTATTGTATAAATTTTGGGAAGAAAATTTATATGTGTGGAGTAGTTGAAATGCCATTCCCAGGTGCGCATGTTTAAGTCGCAGGAATGAAGATGTTTTTTCGAACATCAATCAAATAGCAGGTTCGATGGCTCAGGTTTATAGTAGGTGTATTGGAACTACACATTTCGTCGTATGAATGACCCGAAGGTTATTTCTTGAAAACCATCAGTTCTTATTTCAACCTTGTTTACGAATTCCATTTAGACTTTGATTTTGCTAGAACCCGGATTTGTCATGATAGTAGTTTATTCTTCTTCAGAGGAAGACCTTTGCCGTTGTTGTTGTAATATTGTGTTCTTACACAAATAATAGAATGGGCCACTGCCAATTAAAAATAATTCTTTAACCACGAATAATTTGAAGGATGTTTTCAATCCTAGTGCCATGAACTAAATGAATTCATTATAAAACTACAATTCTTATTTCCGCATTCTGTCGAAGAATTGCAAGTTGTGAAAGTTGCTAAAAATGGCCATGAATATAAATATTTTTTATAATGATTCCAAGTGGAAAATTGAATAGTTGAATGGTTCAACCATTTATTGATCAAGTTGATGATTCAGAAATCATATATTTTGTTAAGAACTTGAAGTTCATAATCGAGTCACTTTTCGAATGTTAAATGTCAGAAGAACAATTAATTGTTGTTGTGCTTCGCACAGTTCTTCGATGCTATGCTCAAGGTCAAATACTTTTCAGATGTTATTAATATGTGTAAATAATTTGTGTTGCTTCAATGATGATAGTATTTTTCGACGATATATTTTTGAAACTGGAAAAATAAGTGAAAGTTTAAAAATGCTATGAACATTTATTCTACGAGTGTTAATATTATGTAAAAATTCAAACAGTGATCTACGACATTTCCAGTAGAGACAATTAAATTTGAACTGGAATTAATTATAAATAATTTTGGAACACAGTCTACAGGACTATTAATCGGACTTGTGTTTCCAAAAAGATTGTCAAATGTGTTTGGAAAATTTCTGTATATTGTGTAAATAGGAGTGTGGGTCGCCACACGTGAGTGATGCTGCTTTGAGCATTTTTGCAGTCAATTTTAACTTCAAAATAAACTGAGATAATTTTACAGGATGTGTTACTCAAAATTAAATCTCCTTCTATCCTTATTGTTGCATTGAGCCAAAAATCAGCAAAGCATTTTTTTTTTAATTTGATGTCGTTTTTGCGATTTGCTTTAACCCATCTGGCGCTCCGGGATATTTTGACTCTCGTGCTGACTGATTATTGGTAAAATGCATATGTGGTCGTGCGTACTCCGGTCTAAACGGGCACATTATTATAAACCTATTGCTCGCACGGGTCCGCTAGTAACCTATAAATTGTGTCAATCTTCGCCGGGAAATTAAAATTACTTCGAGATCTAGAAGTTGAACTGTACATACTTTATTTCATCTCATTGTCACTGGCGCTGTGTAGCCATCTATGCCTGTAGTATTTGGTATAATTCAGCTCATACCAGACAGGTAGATATACAGGGGTGGATTTACCAATTAGTCCCATAGGCCCCGGCCTAGGGGCGGACCATGCTGAGGGACGCAAATTGAATCCGCTTTTCATTTTTTTGGTCACGAAAAAAAGTACTTTATACGGTTCAAAAATAGACAAATCAGACTTTTACTACTTATGATTTTTAGCCTATTTTCAATTTATGAAAAAATAGGCTTATGAGATCACATTTGGCCGTGTGTGTGTGCGTATGTGTGTGGTTCGTGTGTGTGTCCCCCCCCCCCCTAATAAAATCTAAACGGCTGGAGAGATTTCAATGAAACTCGGTAAGATCATAGCACTATTCTGGCCGACCCTGACCGTGCCCTTCAAACTTTATTGTGTATCACCAATCCAACATGGCGGCTGTGCGAATTATTTCACCAGCATTCAGTATCTCCGAAACTATTACAGATATCACCCTGAAATTTTGTATGGTGATAAAGGAAACTACTACAAGTTCACCTATGGGACTTTCAAAAATCTGGTGACTACAAAACCAAAATGGCGGCCAAGCGAAGTTGAGACTTTTGAATAGAATTTTCTCGCGATTTAACCATCCAACGTAATGAAACTTGGTACGGCAAATATTTATACACATTGTAATGCACCGACGTCCTATTTAGTTCAATTGTTTACATAACCTCAAAATGGCGGCTGTGCGAAATATTTCACTGGCATTCTATAACTACGAAACTATTACCGATATCACCCTGAAATGTTGTACGGTGATTAAGGGCACTGCTAAAAGTTTATCTATTAACTTTCAAATGTGTAAAGTACAAGACGAACATGGCGGCCATGCGAAGTTGAAACATTTTAAAATACTTTTCTCATGATTTAACCATCTGAGCGCAGTGAAATGTGGTACAATAGTTGATTATACATATTGTAATGCACTGCCATCTAATTTAGTTCAATTTTTTACATAACCTCAAGATGGCGGCTGTGCGAAATTTTAAAATTATTTTTTAATTTCTTGTGTCGTAATTATGCAATCGAAGTGAAAGCTAGAATAATGAAGCTACGCAATAATTTTATTTTAATGGTGACTCTATGGCCTATACATATAACAATCGAAAATGGCGAGCATCCGAAAAATTTTCACGGATCTCGATATCTACGAATCTTTTACAGCAATCAAACTGATTTTTTTAATGTTCATAGAGGCTATGAATATAAGTTCACCTATAGGACTTTTAGTAACCTGGTGAGCACAAATCCAATATGGCGGCGACGCGAAATATAAATATTTAAATGGATGTTTCTCGCGATTTCACAATCCGAGTGCAATGAAACTTTGCACGTTAATTGCTTACACAAATGTTAATCCACTGGTATCTAATTTATTTCAATTGTTTTCATAACCACAAGATGGCAGCTGTGCGAAGTTTTAAAATCTCGTTTTTACTTCTTGTGTCCTAATCATGCGATTGAAGTTTGAATACCACACGTACACAATAATCTTCATGTAATAGTACGTAAATAAAAATCCAAACTGGCGACCATCTGAAATATTTAGACGGTTCTCAATATCTACGAATCTATCACAACAATCAAACTGAAATTTTGTATGTTGATAGAGGCAATTAACATGAGTAGGATATATGAAAATAGACTGTATAATTCTTCACGGAACTACTTGTTTTTTAAACCGATTTCGTATAATTTTATGATTTAAATTAAACTTTGTAAAATATTGATACTTTTCCAATTTATATTGTGGCCATCGTTTTCCAACAAATGTTTTGCAACAGCAGATTTTTCGACTTCAGCTTTAGAACAGGATTTTTTTTCTGATTTATTAGGAGAACATTTAAGTCTTGAATATTAATATTAGTTTAATTTGATTAATTCATTATGCATAGTTTAGGTTGTATGATGTAGTGTATGTTTATATGTGAATATCTGTAAGTGTATAATGAGTCTTAAATGGTTTAATAGTACATTATGCAACGAGCCTATAATGGCTATAATTAAGAAACGAGTATTTTTATAAAACGAGCGTATGCGAGTTTTATAATTTCCATACGAATGTCTTAATTACCATTATAGGCGAGTTGCGTACTACTGTTTATGTTCGACGATAATTATAACTTTATTATATGTTTTAACCTAAATATTCGTAAATATCTGTTGCCAGTCAGCCACTTGAATTTTGTGATCAGAGAGCGAGCGCTGTGTGTGATATCTCTGCCTTTCAAGATCTCTGAACGACCGACGCATGCTCTCTGTGTTCTTGCAATGCCATATGCAGGCCATATGTTTACATCTGCCGTCCCTCAGTAATATTGTCACCGGAGTCGTTTCAAGGCAATGCGCTGTGTAGAAACTAGGGTTGGTGATATTAAGGTACAGTGCTATTTCTTGTCTCATATTCGCCAGTTTATTTACGCGAACATAATATGGACGGTGTGTATTCCATGTCGGTAATTTATTATAGTTCGATGTTGTGTTTATGTCCGACATGTTGGATTTTGAGCGCATGCGCGAAGGTATCGTTACCTAATTGGTCAATGAACGAGCTCTGATTGGTTGGAGAAACTGTATCGTAATGAAAAACAGTGTTATAATGACCATCATTATGATAGAGTTTTCTGACACATAATAGTGAGGGTCGAACATAAACGTGTTTAAATATCTCGTTTATATATACACATTTAGAAACAGTTGATTCTCTCGTTATGTTAATTTATTTAATTTATTTTACTTCACAATACATTAGAATAAAATAAAAATTACCTTCACAAGGACCTTTCTGAGGTCTAAATGCTCCCTCCTTCACGATGGTATAAAGAAGGGGCGCCAAAAACCCACGGCCTAGGGGCGCCAAAAAACTACATCCGGCCCTGTGGATATAGCACTCAACTTCACGTGCAGGATCATAACAGGCGGATTAAAATCCAGTCCAGTCGAATGGCTTTTCCACCTCCACCTGTATGAGGACAATGATGATAATTGTTAGGTAGATTTCATTAGAAAGCTAACTATTGCAATGGGTACCATGTTTCTACTTCCGGAAAATTTCGACATATCTTCACGTTTCACATCCCCTAGACCCCAAAACCACCGTCAGTTCAAAAGTTTATATATAATTTATGTATATATATATATATACATATATCACTTTCTTGTGGACACGATAACTACCGCAATTTTGCACCAATCAATTTGAATTCTTTACATAATATGTATCCCGATAAAATTTCGGTCGAGTTCGTTAATGGGCACAATCGGTCGACGGGGGTGAAAATGGGGGTCTTATTCGAAAATGTGAAATATCGCTATAACTCTCTTAATATTTGAAATATCGAATCCATTCAAAGTTCATACTATCTGTCGAATAAGGCCCAAAAATTTATGTTTTAAGAGTTTTTTGATAGCACCAACCATTGACCAAAGGGGTTGGAAAAATTGGGATTTGCGGGAAACATTAATCATATCTCTCTTAATAGGCACAATATCAAAACCGTACGAAATGGACAATATTCCCCTAATAATTACCTATAACTTTTGTCAGAAAGAATTTTTGATAGACCCACCATTACGCCAAGGGATGAGAAAAATGATTTCGGAATTATAAGAAAATGCCAAGAGCTATCAGAGGTTGCCGTGACAACACTACTAAATTGATGAGGGATGAGCCATCAGACGTTGCCATGACAACGCACTTGCACGCGATCACATTCAGTTTTCCATCTGACTAACTGAGAAGCGGCCTCGGTGACGTAACAGGTAGTATGCTGAACTTCTATGCCCAAGTTAACGGGTTCAAAGCCGGCCGAAGTCGTCGGATTTTCTAAGAGCGCTATAAATCCCTCAGTAAGCTTTCCTTTGGAGGGGTGATCCAACGTTCGTTGCGAGTTGCTGGTTGCGGTGGCATCTTGCAGCCAAGTTCAGAGCTAGGTGTCGTTGACGGTAGTATCTGGTAGCAACATTAGGAACGACTGCTTGAAATTGACCGTCTGTAGTTATTACCTGAATTATAGACTAATACAGCCATCACAATTCACACTGTTTATCAGACAGATTCTACACTCACCCAAAGTACACGGGGTTACATGACCGCGCTGTCGCAGTCCCTAAACTGAGGAACCAACCAAAATCTCTGCGGGAGATAAAATTTTGCGTGAAGACGTAACAGACCGTTACATAGTTACACATCAGTGTCGAAACATTGCATAAGGGCAGTGTGACCACAAGTATAACAAGATGTTCAGTAAAGAACATATAGCCTACTTTCACCTAAATGCATGGGCATTGTTATAACTCTTTGTCATTTTCAGGGAGTATAATTGACTGTTGGTTGTAGTAGCTTGTTGAAATACAACGTGCTATAGGGATATTAAACATGAATATGAGGTGCCCTTTGCTAGTGCTACCTCTGTAAAAAAAATCATTCAATTCGGTTTCACCGTGTTTGAATTGATATGGGGAATGGATTTGCACACATACATGGCCGCTATTTGCAAACTATTGGGCTGATGACCTTGTAGTCAGTCATAAGATGCTTTCCACAAAATGGCATGTTGTTGCAAAATCTGGTAGAGATCAAATTATTAGGATGGTCGTAATTTGATTTAAGCTTTTAACATTTGGGTGGCCGTCATTCCGTTTCCGTCAAGATGGCGGCGATATAAAACATGACACTGAGATGCCCTTTGCTAGAGCTACCTCTGTACCAAATTTCGTTCAATTCAGTTTCACCGTGATTGAATTGATAGGGGGAATCGATTTGCACACATACTTGGCCACCATCTGCAAAGTATTGGGCTGATGATCTTGCAGTTTGGTCAGAATATACTTCCCACATAAAGATATGTTGTTTCTAGTGCTACCACTGTACAAATTTCGTTCCATTCGGTTTCACCGTGTTCGAATTGATAGGGGGAATCAATTTTCACACAAAGATGGCCGCCATCCGCAAAATATTAGGCTAATGACCTATTAGTTTGGTCAAAGGATGCTCCCTCCATAAAGGTATGTTGTTGCAAAATTTGGTAGTGATCGGATGATTAGGTTAATCGTAATTTGATTTAAGCTTTGAACATTTGTGTGGCCGCCATTGCGTTTCCGTCAAGATGGCGGCGATATAAAACATTACACTGAGGTGCCCTTAGCTTGTGCTACCTCTGTACCAAATTTCGTTCCATTCGGTTTCACCGTGTTCGAATTAATAGGGGGAATCGATTTTGACACAAAGAATGCTGCCATCCGCAAATTATTAGGCTAATGACCTATTAGATTGGTCAAAGGATGCTCCCCCGTTAAAGGTATGTTGATGCAAAATTTGTTAGAGATCGGATGATTAGGTTAATCGTAATTTGATTTAAGCTTTGAACATTTGTGTGGCCGCCATTAGGTTTCCGTCAAGATGGTGGCGATATAAAATATGACACTGAGGTGCCCTTTGCTAGTGCTACCTCTATACCAAATGTCGTTCCATTCGGTTTCACCGTGTTCGAATTAATAGGGGGAATCGATTTTGACTCAAAGATGGCCGCCATCTGCAAACTATTAGGCTAATGACCTATTAGATTGGTCAAAGGATGCTCCCTCCATAAAGGTATGTTGTTGCAAAATTTGGTAGAGATCGGATGATTATATTAGTCGTAACTTGATTAAGCTTTGAACATTTGTGTCTCCGCCATAACGTTTCCGTCAAGATGGTGGCAATATTGTTACGTGCCACCCCCTAGTGGCACTTTTGTTAACTGGATTACGGTGGGGGTACAAAGCACAACACCAATTACTGCTTAAAGAAATACTTAACTTTATTGTGGCCAGAAAATTACACTAATCAGCAAATACAAGCAATTAGGAGCCTTACTCCAGCTTCCTTGAGCGCTCTTGGCCCTTCCACTTGTCAACAGACCACAGAAGTTAATCCGTCCTAATGAGTACGGTGGCCTTGACAGAAACTACCTGTTCCTCTCCCTTATGTTCACCGAACACAATTACTTACGATCACTTGCTGCAGGCTATTTCGCTGTCCACAAGCTGGAGAAACAATGTCACTGGATTTCGTAACTCGCACAGCACTTCGTCACCACACTTCTGTCGCACAAGATAATCGCTCGCACTAGCTCGTAAAACACAAGAACAACAACTGCTTGACGGGTCACTCTTATATAGCAGGCCGGTGACTCAATAAATGCTTCTAGATCCATCCAGGGTCCACGGCTTCTCGAGGTTTCCAGCGCTGGTCCAGTCACGAATATTCTGGACTATCCCTTTGTCCTAGTAGCCCTGTTGCATAAGGCGCGCGCAATACAGGAGGCAGGGCACAGCCCAGCCCTGGGGCAGTTGTGACTCATGCGGCGAGTGATGACACAAACTCACAGCCGTAACACCACCCTCTTCCTAAAAAGGCTGATTGTCCCGATCAATCATTGGTCCGTCTGTGTCCCTCGGTAGGCTGCCAGGCAATCTCGATGCACGATCTTCATCTTCGCCCTCGGGCTCCGCTGGATCCTGTAGACGACATCGTTGATCCGTTTCACGACTCGGTACGGGCCCTCCCAGGGCTTCTGCAGTTTGGGTGACAGGCCTTTCTTCCGTAATGGGTTGAAGAGCCAGACCAGGTCGTCCTCGTGGAATCCGCCGGCATCCGTCTGCTGGTCGTATCGGGTCTTCATTCGGTCGGTCTCGATCCGCAGTTTCCTCCTCGCGAACGCGTGCACGTCCTCCAGTTGGTCGACCAATTCTTGACAATACTGGCTTACCGGGATCGGATCATTCCCAGGTCGGCCGAAGGCAAGATCGACAGGTAGGCGGAGCTCCCTCCCAAACATGGCCCGGGCTGGTGTGCACCCGGTGGCTTCATGCACGGCGGCGCGGTAGGCCAGGAGAAATAGTGGAAGATGTTTGTCCCAATCCCTCTGGTGCTCGCCGACGACTATTCGGAGATGGTTCTCGATGGTGCGATTGAATCGCTCTACCATCCCATCGGACTGAGGGTGTAGTGGCGTCGTCCTTGTCTTCCGGATTCCCAGCAGCTGGCATAGGTTCTGGAACACCTGCGACTCGAAGTTCCTCCCTTGGTCGGAGTGCAGCTCCAGGGGTACTCCGTACCGGCTGACGAATTCCTTCACCAGGGTCTCTGCAATCGTCGCGGCTTCCTGGTTAGGGAGCGCATATGCCTCCGGCCATTTGGTGAAGTAGTCGCTGACGACCAATATGTAGCGGTTCCCTGCCTCGCTTAATGGGAATGGCCCAGCAACATCGATGGCCACTCTCTCCATGGGACCGCCCACGTTGTAGGTCTTCAGTGGACCCCGCCGTCTTCGTCCTGGGCCCTTGCTGGCTGCGCAATCGTGGCACCTCGCGCAGTGGTTCTCCACGTCGGTTGAGCATCCGATCCAGTAGAACCGCTCTCTCAGCTTCTCCAGGGTCTTCTTTATACCTAGGTGTCCACCAGATGATCCTCCATGGACTTCCTTCAGGACTTCCTCCGTCATAGCCTTTGGAACGACGACTTGTTCCCGAGATGTCTTCCCGTCGGTGCTCTCCCATGCGCGACAGATGAGGCCATCCCTTACAATCAGCGAGTCCCACTGCGCCCAGTAGGACTTAAACTTTGGGCTACAGTCACTCACAATGTTCCACCCGGGTCTGGGGACACAGGCCCTCTTCCATTCGGCTATCAGTCCCAGGTCATCATCTTCTGCTTGTGCCCGCGTGAAAGATTCGCGGCTCCAGTTCCCTTGACGTTCCACAGTAGTCCTCCGGCACTGTATCCTGGTGTTCTCCTCCCTCCTAGTACAGAAGGTGCAGTCTTTGGGGCACGGTCTTCGTGACAGGGCGTCGGCGTTAGAATGCAGTTGGCCTTTCCTGTGCTGAATCTCAATGTTGTACTGCTGAAGCCTCTCTAACCACCGCGCGAGTTGACCCTTGGGCTGCTTGAAGTTCAGGAGCCACCGCAGGGATGCATGGTCGGTCCTGATGAGAAATTCTTGTCCGTACAGGTACTTGTGGAAGTGTTCAATGGTCTTCACGATGGCGAGCAGCTCCTTTCTGGTGACGCAGTAGTTCCTTTCTGGCTTTGACAAGGCCTTGCTGAAGTAGGCCACTACTCTCTCCTCGCCGTCCACTACTTGCGACAGGATCCCCCCCTATGCCAAAGTCGCTGGCATCGGTATCGACGATGAACCTTGTTCCAGGTCTGGGGTAGGCCAGAATAGGCGCGGTACACAGACCCTGCTTGAGTTGCTCGAAGGCACTGTGGCATTCTGCTGTCCACGTGAAGAGTTGGTCCTTCTCAGTCAGTCGATGTAAAGGTTTGGCGATGTCGGCGAATCCTCTCACGAAGCGACGGTAATAAGTGCAGAGTCCCAGGAAGCTTCGTAGTTGGGACTTGTCCTTCGGAACTGGCCACTCCCTCACAGCTGCGGTCTTCTCTGGGTCGGTGCGCACCCCTTCCTCGGAGACGATATGCCCAAGGTACTGGACCCGCTTCTGGAAGAGCTGACACTTCTTGGGGCTCAACTTCAGCTGGGCAGCCCGTAGCTTCAACAAGATCTCCTTCAGGTTGCTGTAGTGCTCCTCGAAGCTTCTCCCCAGAACGATGACGTCGTCTAGGTAGACCAGGCAGGTCTTCCAGTGTAGTCCCCTCAGAATGGACTCCATTAGCCTTTCGAAGGTCGCAGGGGCGTTGCACAGACCGAATGGCATGACGGTGAACTGCCAGAGCCCGCTGCCCACAGAGAACGCCGTTTTCTCGCGGTCCTTAGGGTGGACCTCCACCTGCCAGTAGCCACTCTTCAAATCCAAGGTGGAGAACCTTCTTGACCCTGATATGGTGTCCAGCGTGTCGTCGAAACGGGGTAGAGGGTAGCTGTCCTTCTTCGTGACGTCGTTCACCCGCCTGTAGTCCACGCAGAACCTGGTGGAACCGTCCTTCTTCTTCACAAGCACGACCGGAGAACTCCAAGGACTATGTGACGGCTCGATCACCCCTTGATCCTTCATCTCTTCAACCATCCGGTCGACTTCGGCTTGCTTGGCGAGCGGGACACGTCGGAATGGGGCCCTAATCGGTGCGCTGTCACCAACGTCGATTCTGTGCTGGACCAAGATTGTCCTGCCGAAGTCTTTGCTCCACACGGAGAAGACATCCTGGAATTCGCGTAGCAGGTCCCGAAGTTGGCGTGATTGCTCTTCGTCTAAATGGTCCTGGGATCCTTGGTACAGCTTCTGTAGTTCTTCTGGCAGGGCGCGTCTTCTTCGGTCGTCCGTCTGCAGGTGTCCATCCGTCGTTTCTGTGATGCGGGCAATCCAGGTAACGGGCTCGCAGACTCCTAGGTTGGTGTCCCGGTGAACCGTAATGTCGTAGTCGTTCAGGTTGGACAGGCGGACGTACGGCCGAGACGTCATGTTGATGAGAGTCTTGGCAACTAGCAATCCTTTTGTCTGGATGTCCTCATATTTTGGCTCGATGACAGCCGCCACTCCCTCAGCAGTTCCGTCGACAATTACGGCAGCGCTGACCTCCGTCCTGGCGGGAACGATGACGTCTTCTCTCAGCCTTACTCGTCGTGCGGTGATGGACTCGTGCGCAGGTTGCAAAGCAAGTTCCTCACCTCCGAAGTGCAGAGTGTTGGTACTCTGATCCAAGATGATGTTGTTCTGGTCCAGGAAGTCCAGTCCGATGATCACTTCATTTGATACGTTAGCCACAAGCACTGGATGCTTTATCGCCCGTCGACCAATGACGAACTCCAGTGATGCTTCGCCATGTACCGGTGCGGTCTCTCCAGTCGCGGTTATTAGCTGGAGGTTCCTTTGTGTGGGTTGAACTCTCCACTTCGGGATCACGGTGGGACTGACGATGGTCCTCGATGCTCCCGTGTCGATTAGCATGGGCCAGCTCTCTCCGTTGACGACTCCGTCGACCATCAGGCTGCTATTGTCCCTCCGTAACTTCGTCACACGAACCTGGACTGCCGGGGCTTGACGACTGTCACAAGCCAACCTTTGCCCCCCAAGGCTGGCTAATACTCGTTTCCCTGGGTCGCGCGGTTTTCAGACGACTGATTTCCCGTCGGATACCCTCGGCGGCGGCGATCACCGCAGTCCTTCCTCAGGTGGCCTTTCTTACCGCAGGTCCAGCAGGTCGGTAGTCCTCTTCCGGGGCGCCTCTCCGGTTGCCATCCGGCTGTGTCGTTGCTGGTGGTGCCGCGACTATCGAAGAAACGGCTTAGCGCCTCTATCAATGCGTCGGCCAGGGGCTTGGTCTCGTTGGTTTTTACTGGTTCGTCAACGTCCACTTGACGCAACCGCACGTGCATTCTGGATGCCTGTTTTCCGTCTCGATCTCAAGTGCGTGGCTCAGCGCATCTGCCAGGGTCTTATTGCGCGCGAGACGCAGCGCCTGTTGAGTGTCCGAGTCCCGTAGCCCGTCGGTGAAAGTCTGCGTCGCTATCTGCTCCAGAAAGTCGGCCGGCGCTGTTGGGTAGGCGAGCCTTACGAGGCGTGCGATGTCCATCTCGAACTCCTGCAGGGTTTCCGCGTTCTTCTGTACCCGGATCCGGAGCTGCATCTGATAGGCCTGCTGAAGATGGCTATCTCCATATCGGGACTCCATATGGGCGATCAGGGAAGCGTAGTCCTGGGATCCAGTCGGGATGGCCTGAAGGACGTTAAGGGCGTCACCTCTCAGCGCTACAATGAGAGCTGTAGCCTTTTCTGTGTTGCTCCAGTTATTTATGGAACAGGCCGCCTCAAACTGACGTAAGTAGGTGCTCCACGGGACCTTTCCGTCGAAGGTTGGGGGCGTCACTCTGCTATGTCCCGTTCCTGATATTCCCGGTGTAACGGTGGGCGGGCGTTGGCGCAGCTCGGCAACTTCCTCTCGTAGAGCGTTGAATTTCTCCTCGACCCCCTTCAGCGGCCGTTGGCACAGCTGGGCAACTTCCACTTGCAAGGCGTTGAATTTCTCCTCCACCCCCGTCAGTGGGCGTTGGCGCAGCTCGGCAACTTCCTTTTGTAAGACGTTGAATTTCTCCTCCACCCCCATCAGCGGGCGTTGGCGCAGCTCGGCAACTTCCACTTGTAAGGCGTCGAACTTCTTTTCCACTGCCGTGACTTCCTCACGCAGACCCAGTTCTAATTTCTTCAGGTCCTGTGTCAACTTATTCTGACCGTCTTCCATCTTCTTCTGGCCGTCCTCTATCCTCTTCAGGTCCTCCGCTAGCTTATTTTGACCGTCTTCCATCTTCTTCTGGCCGTCTTCTAGTTTGGCAGTTAGGTCCTCGGCTAACTTCTTCTGGCCGTCCTCCATCTTCTTCTGGCCGTCTTCCATCTTCTTCAGGTCATCCTTCAGGTCCTTGACTAATTTGTTCTGGCCGTCTTCCATGCCAGTTAACTTTTCTAGCAATGCTGCCAATTTCTCCTCCATTTTAGTTGTTTGTCTTGTAAAGGGCATGCACTCACAGGAAAATTAGAGAAAATGACCTGCTCGGGTTTTGAAACCAGGACCGTCAGGTGTTGTGCTTGAGTTCGTAATCCGGCTTCTGACACCAGTTGTTACGCGCCACCCCCTAGTGGCACTTTTGTTAACTGGATTACGGTGGGGGTACAAAGCACAACACCAATTACTGCTTAAAGAAATAATTAACTTTATTGTGGCCAGAAAATGACACTAATCAGCAAATACAAGCAATTAGGAGCCTTACTCCAGCTTCCTTGAGCGCTCTTGGCCCTTCCACTTGTCAACAGACCACAGAAGTTAATCCGTCCTAATGAGTACGGTGGCCTTGACAGAAACTACCTGTTCCTCTCCCTTATGTTCACCGACCACAATTACTTACGATCACTTGCTGCAGGCTATTTCGCTGTCCACAAGCTGGAGAAACAATGTCACTGGATTTCGTAACTCGCACAGCACTTCGTCACCACACTTCTGTCGAACAAGATAATCGCTCGCACTAGCTCGTAAAACACAACAACAACAACTGCTTGACGGGTCACTCTTATATAGCAGGCCGGTGACTCAATAAATGCTTCTAGATCCATCCAGGGTCCACGGCTTCTCGAGGTTTCCAGCGCTGGTCCAGTCACGAATATTCTGGACTATCCCTTTGTCCTAGTAGCCCTGTTGCATAAGGCGCGCGCAATACAGGAGGCAGGGCACAGCCCAGCCCTGGGGCAGTTGTGACTCATGCGGCGAGTGATGACACAAACTCACAGCCGTAACAATATAAAACATAACACTGAGGTGCCCTTTGCTAGTGCTACCTCTGTAGGAAATTGATGAGGATGCGAAAGGAGATTTAATATTGAGATCAGAATTTGATAGAGCTTTGGAAGACTTAAGCAGGAACAAAGCACCAGGCATAGATGATATACCGATTGAGTTGCTACGCTGCATAGGAGATGAAGGTCTGATCAGGTTATTTCACTTGGTGTGTAGGATTTATGAGACAGGTGAGGTACCCCCTGATTTCAAGAAGAATGTAATCATCCCTATACCAAAGAAAGTGGGAGCTGACAGATGTGAAGATTACCGTACAATCAGCTTGATTACTCATGCTTCAAAGATCCTGTCTAGAATAATTTACAAGTGGATTGAAAGCCAGATAGAATCGGAGTTGGGTGAAGACCAGTTTGGTTTCAGGAGAAATGTAGGAACAAGGGAATCTGTACTAAGTCTTAGGCTGATTTTGGAAGGTAGAATAAGGAAAGATGAGAGAACGTTCATGGCTTTTGTAGACTTAGAAAAGGCTTTTGATAACGTTGATTGGACTAAATTGTTTGACATTTTGAAATCGATTGGAATAAAGTACAGGGATAGGAGGGTGATATACAATCTGTACAGAAACCAGACAGCAGTCATTCGAGTTGAAGGACATGAGAGAGAAGCTGGTATTCAGAAAGGTGTAAGGCAAGGCAGCAACTTATCACCCATACTTTTCAATCTTTACATTGAACAAGCAATGAAGGAAATTAGAGAAAAATTTTAAGTGGGAGTGAAGATTCAAGGTGAAATAATTTCAACTCGGAGATTTGCTGATGACATCGTCATCTTGGCCGACAAGCCTGAGGATTTGAATGAGTTTTTGAATGGTATGGACTCCATCTTACGGAAAGTATTCATGATGAAAATAAATAAATGTAAAACAAAACTACTGGAATGCAGCCGAAATAAATCAGAAACCTCTATGAAGATCAAATTGGCAGGTAAAAAGCTGAAGGAAGTAGGAGACTTCTGTTACTTAGGAAGCAGAATAACCAGTGATGGACGAAGCAAAGAGGATATTAAAAGTAGGTTGGCTCAGGCAAAGAAAGCATTTCTACAAAAAAGGAATCTGCTGACATCGAATATAGATTTAGGTATTAGGAAGTCATTTTTGAAAGCCCTTGTCTGGAGCGTGGCGCTCTATGGAAGTGAAACTTGGACTATTGGTGCAGCAGAAAAGAGGAGAATTGAAGCATTTGAAATGTGGTGTTACAGGAGAATGATGAAGATCAGATGGGTAGATAGGGTTACAAACAAAGAGGTATTAAGACGAGTGGGAGAGGAGAGATGTTTCTGGCGACTGCTAATGAAGAGAAGAGATAGGTTGGTAGGACACATACTAAGACACCCAGGAATAGCAAGCTTAGTTATGGACGGAAGGGTCGAGGACAACAACTGTAGGGGTAGACCAAGGTTAGAATATGTTAAACAGATTGCCTCGGATGTAGGGTGTCGGAGCTTTGTAGAGATGAAACGATTAGCTCAGGACAGGGAGGCAAGGAGAGCTGCATCAAACCAGTCAAAAGAATAAAGACTCAAACAACAACAACCTATGTACCAAATTTCGTTCCATTCGGTTTCACCGTGTTCGAATTAATAGGGGGAATCGATTTTCAAACAAAGATGGCCGCCATCCGCAAACTATTAGGCTGATGACCTATTAGTTTGGTCAGAGGATGCTCCCCCCATAAAAGCATGTTGTTGGCAAATTTGGTAGAGATCGGATGATTAGGTTAGTCGTAAATTGATTTAAGCTGTGAACATTTGTGTGGCCGCCATTACGTTTCCGTCAAGATGGCGGCGATATAAAACATGACACTGAGGTGTCCTTTGCTAGTGCTACATTTGTACCAAATTTCGTTCAATTCGCGTTAATCGTGTTCGAATTGATAGGGGGGGGGGGACAGACATTCAGAGTACACACACTCTCACACACACAGACTCACACACACATACACACACACACAGAGAGACAGACACACATTTTTCGCCCTGTGTTGATCTCATAAGTCTACTTTCATTTTTTGCAAAAATCGAAAGTAGGCTAATAAGAAAACACGTGTCTGAGGGATTTTCGATGTGGTGCATATTATGAGGTGAAAGGGGTGAAAAGTGGGGGTTGAAGGATTCCTAACGGAGCGAGTATCATTATTAACACGGTCTCGAAAATATAATTGTGAGGTAGTGTAATTTCCATCAAAATAAAATATATGAAGAGTCTGATTTCCATCACACTTTATTCAGGCTGTGGACTGACAAAATAATAACAAAACCGATCATTTTGGTGAAATCATTTTGGCGTGTTTAAAATCAGCTTTCTAGGGTTCTTCAGTTGCTTGGTTTTTTTGTTGTTTGTTTTTGTCATATTTTTTCAACAATAATATTAACCTATTCCATTTTCTGTAAATAAGCAACTGCCTTCAGAAATTTATCATTTTTTTTGTCATTTTCGAACATTTTCTAAATGTTCTCAATCCGTCCGTCCAGTTTGACTTATCAGGGGAAGATCTTACGCTATACTTATACTTCAAAGGCTTCTATGGGGAGGAGCCTTTGGAAATTTCTAATTTTTAGCCTATTTTCAATTTTGAAAAAATAGGCTTATGAGATCAACTTTTGTCCGTGTGTGTGTGTGAGATGTGTGTTTCCCCCCTAATAACTTCTAAACAGCTGGGGCGATTTCAATGAAACTCGGTAAGTTCATAGCACAATTCCGGACGACCCTGGCCGTGCCCTTCAAATTTTGTTACGTCTCACCAATCCAATATGGCGGCTGTGCGAAATATTACACCAGCATTCAATATCTCCGAAACTATTCCCTATATCACCCTGGATTTTTTTACGGTGATAAAGGGAACTACTAGAAGTTCCCCACGGCCGACTGAATGCGCTCATACCGGCCTAGACAATGAGACCTTTTTCATGAAATTTTGTTAGTTACTCAACTGCTCACACAGCGCTGTTCACCAAGCATTGCACGACTAAGACTTATCTCTACTTAGTGTAAAACAAAGTCCCCGATTCTTGGATATCACGGGTAATCTCGAGAACCACTGGATGGATTTTGATGCGGCTTTCACCATTCTGTACAGGTAATATCGAGGAAGATTTCTGTAGAAAATAATTTATTTATGATCAAAGGGAGCCAAGCAGTAACGATTTTAGATTTCAGTGAATAGGTCGAAGAAAGAACTTTACGTCCGTGCGCTTTTTAAGCTTACGCTGGACAAACCGTTAAAAATATCAATATACTATGAGTGTAAGAATTGTTCAGCATGAAAAATTGTACAAAAAAGTCCGCGTGAGCATATCTCTATCTTCGATACATCGCCCACTATAAGTGTTTTTAGTTTGGACGGGAGGGGTTTTTGGCTTGCCCCTCGCCATTCTTAAATTACGTCTGACAGGAATTCCTTGCACATTCATAACTGTTCCCGGGCGAAGACGGGGCGGGTTGCTAGTGACACTATTATATTATCATTATAATTCCCACAATATCAACATGCAAATTATATCACAAAATAAAATAGCGTGCTAATAAATCTAAGAGAAATTAGACATACCTTGCACCTCGTTACAGTTGAATTCGATCAGAATCACTCGGTTTTCATTAAAGTTTATGCATTTTTCTGCTGAACGGTTTGGAAGTTCGGCAACAGGAAACTAGGACTGTTATTTACTTAAAATATTCATTTTTGTATTTTTGTACTATTTGTGTTCATGATTTCATTACATTGTCAGAATTACCGACAGTAGTGGCTACGCTGGCTAAAGCGCAGCGTTAGGCCATGGGGCCAAGCTCTCTGCTGACTCGGTAGACGCGTGTGTTCGAGCCCCACCGTCGGCCGTCCTTGAAATGATTTTCCGTGGTTTCCCATTTTTCAACACCAGGCAAATGCTGGGACGGTACCTTCTAACAGGCCACGGCCGCTTCCTTCCACATCCTTGCCCAGTTTCATTCATCTTCATCCATTCCATCTCTCATACTGACGCGCAGGTCGCCCACGGGCGTCGACTAGAAAGACCTGCACTCGGCCTCTCAGGAGGCCACACGAAAAAAATGTCAGAATTAATGCTTTAATTAGTAGGGTATACTATTCAGTGTACCTATTATAAATAAAAACCGTGGGGTTTCTCACCTCCCCATATTACGAAACCCGGTTGCCTAATACGGGGAAAGTGCACTTTTAAAGTTAACAATAATATCAGAGGGTATTACAACATCAAACGTGCCCATATTTGTAATATACATAGTATATCGCCTGAGGTTTACATTGGTGAGAAAACCAAAATTATTCCGTTCCTTCTCATGTCTAATGTGAGCCCTATAAAAAAACCTCCCCATATTTGGCGACTTTCCTCTACCCATTTTTAGAAGATACCTTATGCACTGGACAGCTGAATCCGTGATTAATTGTATAGGTAGCTTCGTAAGTCTCAGAACTCAGGAAGTCCTTTCTAGCAGCGTTACTAGCAGCTTTCAAAGTTTCAAGGTAAGAAAGAAAATATTCCTCTAGCCAGTTTAGGCGACTGACATTTAATGAGAAAAAAAAATGCCCTTTATCTGGATTTCTAGACTGAATATGATGATATGTGATGCTTACGTCATGCATAGCGAACCATTTATTAACGTTTTTCAAAGAAAATGGTTGCTTCTGCGTCCATGAATGTGTACCCTACGCTTCCGGGTACATGCCTATATTTTCTTTCAGTGTACTAATGGCACCAATAACTTCTGACGAGAACACTTCCTTGGCACGCCGAACATTCATTTTTTCAAATTTAGTGGGTTCGATGTGTTTTTAGTGAGGTGTCTGACCGGTTTGACGATCTCACCCTTTTGCATTGTGTATAGCAATGACAAGTATTTCCCTGAAATTATTTCAGTACCATCAGTCATCTCTCGTTACAGAAACTGCGTTCTAATGTTTTTGTTTTCTTTTAGAATGTGACAATGATCAAAACTAGGAAATACATTCCTAGACTCGTCGTATGGGTGATTGACCATTGGTTGCAAATTCCCTCCCCCTAAATGCCTCATCATTGTAGTGTTAGTTTTGTGATTATCAGAGACAGTTATTATAATTATGAAACTGCATTGTTCAACCTCGAGAATAACGTCCAGCAGGAGTTTATGTAAGTCCCGTCCTGACAGCTGCTTCGTGAAAAAGAAGGCACACGGTATCTGATAATTTGTCGAAAGATCTCTTAGCACAAAACACAACACACGATTAGCTGCTACTTGTTCCCGGCTGTAATTTTGATCCTCTCTTTCCTTTTAATGAGACGGTGCTGGAGTAGTGTCCTTGTACCCGAAGAAGGTGCAAGGTATGTCTAATTTATCTTAGATTTATTAGCACGCTATTTTATTTAGTGATATAATTTAATTTTGATAATGCGGAAATTATAATGATAATAATTATATAGTGTCACTAGCAACCCGCCCCGGCTTCGCCCGGGAACAGTTATGAATGTGCAAGGAATTCCTGTCAGACGTAATTTAAGAATGGCGAGGTGCAAGCCAAATGCCCCTCCCGTCCAAACTAAAAACACTTATAGTGGGCGATGTATCGAAGATAGAGATATGCTCTCGTGGACTTTTTTGTAGAATTTCTCACGCTGAACAATTCTTACACTCATAATATAGTGATATTTTTAACGGTTCGCCCAGCGTAAGCTTAAAAAGCGCACGGACGCCAGGCTATTTTTTCGAACTTTTCACTGAAATCGTTACTGCTTGGCTCCCTTTGGTCATAAATAAATTATGTTCTACACAAATCTTCTTCGAGATCACCTTTACTGAATGGTGAAAGCAGCATCAAAATCCATCCAGTGGTTCTTGAGATTACACATTTAATATACGTACTGTACAGCTGATTCCTTATCGCTCCTATAATGGGAGGGGAGTGCGCTCTACCGGCAACGAGTAGAAACTTTCCAATTACATGTTATACATGGGTTCTGACTGGGAATGTCAAGGCCGGTATAGAGCGCAGCTCGTATTCAGTCGGCCGTGAGTTCACCTATGTTACGTTTGAAAAACTGGTAACTACAAAACCAACATGGCGGCCACGAGAATTAGCGACTTTTAAATAGACGTTTCTCGCGATTTAACCAACCAAACGCAATAAAACTTGATACAGTATATGTTTATACACATTGTAATGCACCGACATTTACATTGTTTACATAACCACACGATGGCGGATATGCGAAATATTTCACCAGCATTCCATATCTCTGAAACTAATAGCGGTATCACCCTGAAATATTGTACGGAGATAAAGGGCACTACTGGAAGTTCATCTATAAGACTTTCAGAAACCGGTTAACTACAAAACGAACATGGCAGCCAAGCGAATTTGAAAATTTGAAATAGACCTTTCTCGCGATTTAATGATCCATACGCAATGAAGTCTGGTACAGAAAATGTTTATACACATTGTAATGCACTGGTATCTAATTTAGTTCAATTGTTTACATAACCTCAAGATGGCGGCTGAGCGAATTTTAAAATTAAGTTTTTATATCTTGTGTCGTAATCATGCGATCGAAGTGAAAGTCTGAATAATGGACCTACGCAATAATTTTCCTTTAATGGTACATGACTCTAAGGCCTAGACATTTAGCAATCGAACATGGCGACCATCCGAAATATTTAGATGGCTCTGAATATCTACGAATCTATTATAGCAATCAAACTGAATGTTTTTATGTTCATAGGGGCTATGACCTTAAGTTCAGCGATAGGACTTTAAATAACCTATGATCACAAATCCAACATGGCGGCGACGCGAAGTATAAATATTCAAAGGACGTTTCTCGCAATTTAACCATCCGAGTGCAGTGAAACCTGGTATAGTAAATCCTTATACGAATGTTAATCCACTGGCATCTAATTTATTTCAATTGTTTCCATAACCACAAGATGGCAGCTTTGCGAAATTTTAAAATCTCGTTTTTACTTATTGTGTCCTAATCATGCGATTGCAGTTTGAATGCTACACGTACACAATAATCTTCATGTAACAGTACATAACTCTAGGACCTACATCCAAAATGGCGACCATCCGAAAAATTTAGTCGGTTCTCAATATCTACGAATCTATTACTGCAATCAAACTGAAATTTTGTATGTTGATAGTGGCAATTAACATAAGTAGGATATATGAAAATAGGCTGTATAATTCTTCACGGAACTACTTGTTAATGTTCTAGTACTTGTACTTGTACTCATAATAGCTGAAGACCATTAAACATTTTTGCCTCAAACCTTATACAGTAGTTCAGTAGTTAAAGAATATAATATGTGATTCCAGAGATATTGCAAATACTTAACAACAGTAGGTCAAATTTCAACTTGATCGTTTTCATAGTAGCCTTGGGGGAGGGAGATGTGTATGGAAATGTCAGTCGAGATTATTTCTGAGTCATTAAACAGGTAGCCACGTCCAAGGACCGTGGGGAATTGTCGGTATTTTTTGCAGTGTGTGGAAGTGTCAGTGTGGGGAAGTGTCCGGACACCTGTTATTACAGTTTCACTTTTGATTGGTGACGTTGATTTATTTAGTTCAGGTTTTAGTTTCTGAAAGGTTCATACTGGCTCCGTATTGATGAACTAATTAGTAATAATTGTGAGAAAAGTGCCGCCTAATCTACACCGTCCTATTATTTCAATAAATTATCACTTTGTGGTAATTGGGGACATGTTTCGAGGCCTAATTGTTTTAGCCCCTTCATCAGACGATATAGATCAAAATGTCAAGGAAAATAGGTGGTTGAAAAGTTTAACACTAAGAAATACGAGGGTTGGGGCAAAAGTCATGGCAACTATTTTTTTCTGGAAGATACCAGTCCGGTTGGAAAATGTGTCATATACAGACGAGAGGACAAAGTGTTAACTACATGTGTGGACAATGAATAGCACTGAAATATCGTAACACACTCATTTATTCCGGTAGTATAAGCATACAGGGCAATATGGCCTTCACGGTGCAAAAGTATGACAACACAGTACACATACAGTTGACATGGCAAACCTGGGCCTAAAGACCCTCAAAATAGTCACCTGCTACTGTCACCAGTAGTATAATTCGCTAGACTTTGGATATTGCATCATCATGACCAGGAATTGCGTAATCCTGATGACGTCATGGGATGACGTCATGGGTCCTTAGAGCGAGCACGTGGTCCAGGAGCGAGCATGTGCAGTGCACGTGTTAGCGTGGGAAGAGGTTGACCCTTTGGCTTGTTTGTGCGATGGTGATAAAAAGTTAATGGGTGTTGACGTCATGGAGGATGTTTATTAGGATGCTAACTGTCATCTGACACCCATGCGAGTGTGAGCACCAAAACAAAAGGTTATTCGCGGGTAGTGGGGTAGTGTATGTTCTCTTGCAAGTCGCGTGTGTGCTTGAATACGTATGGCTATGTTGGGAAATGTTTGGTGGCGGGCGAGGACTAGGGTTGAGTGAGGGTTCGTTTAAATGCTATTTTTCCCGCTCTATTTGATGGTGAGGTAATTTTTTAAAATGGGTGGAATTTGGAAACGCAATTTGAGGTAAACGTGCTTTTTTGACAATTTGGCGAATTTAATGAGCTTGTAAGGCTAGAACGATGCATATAGGGTGTCGTAGGACTTGTGGTGAACCACCCCTTGCTATGGACGGGAGTATATCCACCCCAAAATAAATCTACCCTTACCCGGAGGTTAAGTAGTGGTTATTTTTGTATGCATGCGCACTTGAGGGCTTTTGTAAGAGAGCGGAATTTTTAAAAGATTCTTTATAGATGAGGCTTTTTAAAAAATTTATTAAAAAAACAAAAAACTAATAGGTCATTCGATTTTTAGTATCTCGCTAACCAATAATGCGATGTAAACATATGGGGTGTCATAGGACTCGTAGTGAATTCTCCTTTTGTATGAATGAGGTATGTCAACCCCCAAAATAAAAACTACCCTTACCTGGGGTGAAAGAGCAATTTTTGTATGTATGCACACCGGTGGCTTTTGTCAAAAGGGTCTAACTACACATTTGTTAATATTTTCTGAACCCAGGATGGGATTTTCCCATAGGCAGTATCCTAGCACTTGGGGTGACACCTCGTTTTTGAAAGTATCATTCATTTATTTTCTTGTCAAAAGGGCCTAACTACACTTTTGTTAATATCTCGTGAACCAATCATGCTAGGGACTTGTATGAGGGGTCCTAGCACTTGGGGCGACGTCCCCCTTTATGGGGTGAAACTACCCCCCCAAAATTGAAAACTCAATATCTTGGAAACTATGAACCCTAAAATTAGGCGTTATAGCTTTAAAAATAGGTGATGACATAGGCTTTTACCTGGATTGGTCATTTCACCCCTAAAACAGTAAATAGTCATGTTATGGGGAAAAAACGTGTTAAACACCTAAAAATGATAAATGAAACTAAGATCTTTTGTTTTTGATGAAAAATAGCAGGGGGGGTGAAAACTACCCCATAATTGAAAAATCGATACCTTGGAAACTAAGAACCGTAAAATTATGTGTAATAGCTTAAAAAATTCGTTGTGACATAGGCTTTTACCCAGATAGATGATGTCACCCCTAAAACAGTAAATAGTGATTTTACAGTGGGGAAAAAGGTTTTAAACGTGTAAAAATGATAATTGAACCTAAGATCTTTTCTTTTTGATGAAAAATAGCAGGGGGGTGAAAACTACCCCAAAATTGAAAAATCGATACCTTGGAAACTAAGAACCGTAAAATTATGTGTAATAGCTTAAAAAATTCGTTGTGACATAGGCTTTTACCCGGATAGATGATGTCACCCCTAAAACAGTAAATAGTGATTTTACAGTGGGGAAAAAGGTCTTAAACGGGTAAAAATGATAATTGAACCTAAGATCTTTTGTTTTTGATGAAAAATAGCAGGGGGGTGAAAACTACCCCCAAATTGAAAAATCGATACCTTGGAAACTAAGAACCGTAAAATTATGTGTAATAGCTTAAAAAATTCGTTGTGACATAGGCTTTTACCCGGATAGATGATGTCACCCCTAAAACAGTAAATAGTGATTTTACAGTGGGGAAAAAGGTTTTAAACGGGTAAAAATGATAATTGAACCTAAGATCTTTTGTTTTTGATGAAAAATAGCAGGGGGGTGAAAACTACCCCCAAATTGAAAAATCGATACCTTGGAAACTAAGAACCGTAAAATTATGTGTAATAGCTTAAAAAATTCGTTGTGACATAGGCTTTTACCCGGATAGATGATGTCACCCCTAAAACAGTAAATAGTGATTTTACAGTGGGGAAAAAGGTCTTAAACGGGTAAAAATGATAATTGAACCTAAGATCTTTTGTTTTTGATGAAAAATAGCAGGGGGGTGAAAACTACCCCAAAATTGAAAAATCGATACCTTGGAAACTAAGAACCGTAAAATTATGTGTAATAGCTTAAAAAATTCGTTGTGACATAGGCTTTTACCCGGATAGATGATGTCACCCCTAAAACAGTAAATAGTGATTTTACAGTGGGGAAAAAGGTCTTAAACGGGTAAAAATGATAATTGAACCTAAGATCTTTTGTTTTTGATGAAAAATAGCAGGGGGGTGAAAACTACCCCAAAATTGAAAAATCGATACCTTGGAAACTAAGAACCGTAAAATTATGTGTAATAGCTTAAAAAATTCGTTGTGACATAGGCTTTTACCCGGATAGATGATGTCACCCCTAAAACAGTAAATAGTGATTTTACAGTGGGGAAAAAGGTCTTAAACGGGTAAAAATGATAATTGAACCTAAGATCTTTTGTTTTTGATGAAAAATAGCAGGGGGGTGAAAACTACCCCCAAATTGAAAAATCGATACCTTGGAAACTAAGAACCGTAAAATTATGTGTAATAGCTTAAAAAATTCGTTGTGACATAGGCTTTTACCCGGATAGATGATGTCACCCCTAAAACAGTAAATAGTGATTTTACAGTGGGGAAAAAGGTCTTAAACGGGTAAAAATGATAATTGAACCTAAGATCTTTTGTTTTTGATGAAAAATAGCAGGGGGGTGAAAACTACCCCGTATATGAAAGGAGTGTAGACTTATTGATGTTGCAGATTGGAAACAGTGAAAGTTATCACTTTTGTTTAATTAGAAATCTTGCTCGCCTTGTGCGTTCAAGCATCACTAGCACTCAGAGAAGGATTTATATATGTAGACGTTGTTTGTCATATTATCTTCTTGAGGATGAGTTAAATGTTCACTTTGCAGACTGTAAACAGTTTCCTGTTGCAAAAAGCATAATGCCGACTGATGAACAAAGATTTGTTAATTTTACAGAATTCCGAGTTAAAGATACAGTTCCATTTATAATATATGCAGACACTGAATGCGTTTTGTCTCCAATTTCCTCCTGTTTTCCAAATAGTGACATTCATAACTCTACTTTAACACATAAACATATTCCTTACAGCATTTCTTTATACCTTCATTGTAATTTCGATAGTGAATTGTGCAGTTTCAAGCTCTTTAGGGGGAAATAATTGCATTGAATTGTTTGTAAAGGAACTTTATAGTATTGTGGATAAACTTCAAACATATTACTTATCGGTTAAGCCAATGTTAAAGATGACCGAAAATGAAGAAAGATTATTTTTGTCAAGTAAAATGTGTCACATTTGCGAGAAACCGATTGCAGTTAATGAACTCAAAGTACGCGATCATTGTCACTTAACTGGAAAATATAGAGGAAGCGCACACAATAGTTGTAATTTAAATTACAAAGTAACAAAGGTTTTGCCTATAGCATTTCATAATCTAACCGCCTATGATGGACATTTTATAATTAAAGAAATTTGCGAGAAACGTGATGGAGAGGTGTTACATAATCCTGGTCATATAAAATTGTTAGCGATGAATATGGAACGTTACAAAGGGTTTACAAAGTATGTACGGGCTAAGAATGGATTCATTCAGTTAAGATTTTTCGATACATATAATTTCTTGTCCTGTTCACTAGATCAATGTTCATCTTCGTTAAGCGAAGATTCAAAGCAAATAACACAACGTTATTTTAATGATGATGCACAGTTTCGACTTACTGCGAGAAAAGGTGTGTTTCCCTATGAATACGTCACGAGTATGGATGTTCTTAACGAAACTAAATTACCTGAAATATCCAAGTTTTATAGCAGCCTTAATGATCAAACAATATCGAATGAAGAGTATGAGTTTGCTCAATCGGTGTGGGAAACGTTTTCCTGTCAAACATTAGGAGAATACGCAGATTTGTATTTAAAAGTTGACACACTTCTTTTGGCGGATGTCTTTGAAAATTTTAGATCGAATGGCATGGAAACTTATGGCATTGATGCAGCTCATTTTTACACTGCTCCATCTATGTCTTGGTGTGCTATGAAAAAGATAACCAACGTTCAACTTGAATTGCTTCAAGATATTGATATGTTACACTTTTTTGAACGATCTATTCGAGGAGGAAATGTTCAGTGTATAACACGACATGCGATTGCTAATAATAAGTATATGAAAACTTATGATGAGAAAAAGCAAGAGTCCTACATAATGTACTTTGACGTTAATAATTTGTATGGATATGCGATGATGGAATATCTTCCAACGGGTGGCTTTAAATGGATTGCAAATGTTGAAGGCTTTGATGTTTTAACTATTGATGATACTTCAGAAATTGGATATATTTTGGAAGTAGATTTGACTTATCCTCAAGAGTTACATGACAAACATTCAGATTACCCTCTATGTCCAGAAAAGTTGACAAAGCTAATGGCTACCCTAGATAATAAAGAACGTTATGTTTTGCATTATAGATTGTTAAAGCAATGTATTCAACTAGGAATGAAATTAGATCGTATTCACAGAATAATTGAATTCAATCAGAGCCAATGGCTAAAACCATATATTGATGTGAACACAGAGAAACGAAAACAAGCCAAAAATGATTTTGAAAAGAATTTTTATAAATTGATGAATAATGCAATTTTTGGTCGTTCACTGATGAATGTGAGGAAGTTAAGGGACATCAAATGGGTCACCAAATGGCATGGAGCTCGTGGTGGTAGGTCTTTAATAGCTAAGGCTAATTTTAAACATAGAATTATATTCGATGAACAATGTATGGTCATCGAGATGAGTAGACTAAAGATTTTTCACAATCAACCAGTATATGTTGGTGCATCTATATTAGATTTGTCTAAATGTAAAATGAATGACTTTCATTACAATGTTATTTTAGCAAATCCTGAATCAAATGTGAGGTTGTTATACACAGACACCGATAGTTTTATGTATATATTCTATTATGATATTTATGAGTTCATGAAACAACATTCAAATTTGTTTGATACTGGAAACTATGAAACAAACAATCCTTTTGGCATTGTGAGACAAAATAAAGGTGAAATTGGTTTAATGAAAGATGAAAATGCTGGAAGGATTGTTGAAGAATTTGTGGGGTTACGACCCAAAATGTATGCAATAAAATTGTGTGATGAAATGAATAGCTTGTGTAAGGCTAAAGGCATTAAGAAGAGTGTGAGTAAAAGTAAGAATATTGATGAGTATCGAAAGTGTCTTTATAACAGAGAAAAAGTCAACAAAGTTCAAGTTTGTATAATTTCAAAATCTCATTCTGTATTTACTGTTCGGCAAAATAAGTTGGCAATTTCATCAAACGAAGATAAAAGACACATAACTGAAAACGGAATTGATACTTTACCGTTTGGTCATTTTTCTCTGAAAAATGATTAGAAACAAATTGAGATTAAAGCAGTTCATCTCACTTACTTTATTTCTTTCACACACACACTTTTATGCTGGTAATAATACTAATTTTTGTGTGTTCCTTTGCTTATGAAATCCTAGACTAGGAGTTCCACATTCGACATGATAGCGGAGTTTCATCTCCCATAAACTCGTCTCTGAGGTGGGTGCCAGAAAAGGCATCCAGCTGTAAAAACCACACCCTCACATAGACTTTCATAACTTCTTACGTTGAGGTTCATAACACTACGTTGATTGATTTATCGGTTTCCTTTTCACAATTCCTGTCTATACATTCCTCTTGAAGGTTGCAAGATGCTTGCAAGGTTCCTAAAATGCAATTAAATTTAATAAATACCTTAAGATGGTTTGATTTGTTTAATGATATGGTGTTAATAGTATTTTTAGGTTTTGACTGGCTTTGCATTAAGAATTGACTAACCAAACATGAGTTACCTATCAGGGAAACATTTTGGCCACTATGTTGGCTATTGACCAGTGAGTTTAGCTGTTTATCATTTTTTTAAATCATAAACAACAGAGGGTTAAACGTATAGATAAACCGTGTGACCATGTTTGTTAAACAAGACATTATACCAGAGACAATTAGAATACTTATGTAGAGTTTACCAAAAATAATGTTGTGTAACAGTAAATGCTAGTCAACAGTTATACACTTCTAAAAAAATCATCATACAATACCTGAGAGCTCTTCTAAAATTATTGATGTGTAACATGATTCCACTAACTTGCTATGTATTTTTTGGCTTGGGGGTGATTTTCAAGAAATGCAAATGGAACTGAAATGCAATACAAACAATGAGCGTGCCTGGTGGCTGAGATTGATACCACGACGTACTGTCGGTTATGTAGCTATGTGGAATGTATATCAAATATGGTTTACTTCAAGGTCTGGAGATCCCTACAATTCCTACAATAAATGATCTTGAAATGGTCATCCTATGGTGTGAAAATATTTATTAGGTATATATATTTACTGAAAACAATTATGATTTATTAAATGTTTATATGTTTACAGTATTGTTATTTAATGTAAGCACTTGAGGCACTACCGACCAATGGGAAGCAAAAAGTGGGAGCATATATGGGATGAAATGTGGGAGCAAAGCAAATATAAAAAGTGGGAGCAAATATGCTAACTTGAATTGTGTATATACTTTACTTTCAACTATCTTGAATTGTGTATATACTTTTGCCGGCATATTTGTTGACATATTTGTTAGCATATTTGCTCCCACTTTTTATATTTGCTTTGCTCCCACATTTCATCCCATATATGCTCCCACTTTTTGCTTCCCATTGGTCGGTAGTGCCTCAAGTGCTTACATTAAATAACAATACTGTAAACATATAAACATTTAATAAATCATAATTGTTTTCAGTAAATATATATACCTAATAAATATTTTCACACCATAGGATGACCATTTCAAGATCATTTATTGTAGGAATTGTAGGGATCTCCAGACCTTGAAGTAAACCATATTTGATATACATTCCACATAGCTACATAACCGACAGTACGTCGTGGTATCAATCTCAGCCACCAGGCACGCTCATTGTTTGTATTGCATTTCAGTTCCATTTGCATTTCTTGAAAATCACCCCCAAGCCAAAAAATACATAGCAAGTTAGTGGAATCATGTTACACATCAATAATTTTAGAAGAGCTCTCAGGTATTGTATGATGATTTTTTTTAGAAGTGTATAACTGTTGACTAGCATTTACTGTTACACAACATTATTTTTGGTAAACTCTACATAAGTATTCTAATTGTCTCTGGTATAATGTCTTGTTTAACAAACATGGTCACACGGTTTATCTATACGTTTAACCCTCTGTTGTTTATGATTTAAAAAAATGATAAACAGCTAAACTCACTGGTCAATAGCCAACATAGTGGCCAAAATGTTTCCCTGATAGGTAACTCATGTTTGGTTAGTCAATTCTTAATGCAAAGCCAGTCAAAACCTAAAAATACTATTAACACCATATCATTAAACAAATCAAACCATCTTAAGGTATTTATTAAATTTAATTGCATTTTAGGAACCTTGCAAGCATCTTGCAACCTTCAAGAGGAATGTATAGACAGGAATTGTGAAAAGGAAACCGATAAATCAATCAACGTAGTGTTATGAACCTCAACGTAAGAAGTTATGAAAGTCTATGTGAGGGTGTGGTTTTTACAGCTGGATGCCTTTTCTGGCACCCACCTCAGAGACGAGTTTATGGGAGATGAAACTCCGCTATCATGTCGAATGTGGAACTCCTAGTCTAGGATTTCATAAGCAAAGGAACACACAAAAATTAGTATTATTACCAGCATAAAAGTGTGTGTGTGAAAGAAATAAAGTAAGTGAGATGAACTGCTTTAATCTCAATTTGTTTCTAATCATTTTTCAGAGAAAAATGACCAAACGGTAAAGTATCAATTCCGTTTTCAGTTATGTGTCTTTTATCTTCGTTTGATGAAATTGCCAACTTATTTTGCCGAACAGTAAATACAGAATGAGATTTTGAAATTATACAAACTTGAACTTTGTTGACTTTTTCTCTGTTATAAAGACACTTTCGATACTCATCAATATTCTTACTTTTACTCACACTCTTCTTAATGCCTTTAGCCTTACACAAGCTATTCATTTCATCACACAATTTTATTGCATACATTTTGGGTCGTAACCCCACAAATTCTTCAACAATCCTTCCAGCATTTTCATCTTTCATTAAACCAATTTCACCTTTATTTTGTCTCACAATGCCAAAAGGATTGTTTGTTTCATAGTTTCCAGTATCAAACAAATTTGAATGTTGTTTCATGAACTCATAAATATCATAATAGAATATATACATAAAACTATCGGTGTCTGTGTATAACAACCTCACATTTGATTCAGGATTTGCTAAAATAACATTGTAATGAAAGTCATTCATTTTACATTTAGACAAATCTAATATAGATGCACCAACATATACTGGTTGATTGTGAAAAATCTTTAGTCTACTCATCTCGATGACCATACATTGTTCATCGAATATAATTCTATGTTTAAAATTAGCCTTAGCTATTAAAGACCTACCACCACGAGCTCCATGCCATTTGGTGACCCATTTGATGTCCCTTAACTTCCTCACATTCATCAGTGAACGACCAAAAATTGCATTATTCATCAATTTATAAAAATTCTTTTCAAAATCATTTTTGGCTTGTTTTCGTTTCTCTGTGTTCACATCAATATATGGTTTTAGCCATTGGCTCTGATTGAATTCAATTATTCTGTGAATACGATCTAATTTCATTCCTAGTTGAATACATTGCTTTAACAATCTATAATGCAAAACATAACGTTCTTTATTATCTAGGGTAGCCATTAGCTTTGTCAACTTTTCTGGACATAGAGGGTAATCTGAATGTTTGTCATGTAACTCTTGAGGATAAGTCAAATCTACTTCCAAAATATATCCAATTTCTGAAGTATCATCAATAGTTAAAACATCAAAGCCTTCAACATTTGCAATCCATTTAAAGCCACCCGTTGGAAGATATTCCATCATCGCATATCCATACAAATTATTAACGTCAAAGTACATTATGTAGGACTCTTGCTTTTTCTCATCATAAGTTTTCATATACTTATTATTAGCAATCGCATGTCGTGTTATACACTGAACATTTCCTCCTCGAATAGATCGTTCAAAAAAGTGTAACATATCAATATCTTGAAGCAATTCAAGTTGAACGTTGGTTATCTTTTTCATAGCACACCAAGACATAGATGGAGCAGTGTAAAAATGAGCTGCATCAATGCCATAAGTTTCCATGCCATTCGATCTAAAATTTTCAAAGACATCCGCCAAAAGAAGTGTGTCAACTTTTAAATACAAATCTGCGTATTCTCCTAATGTTTGACAGGAAAACGTTTCCCACACCGATTGAGCAAACTCATACTCTTCATTCGATATTGTTTGATCATTAAGGCTGCTATAAAACTTGGATATTTCAGGTAATTTAGTTTCGTTAAGAACATCCATACTCGTGACGTATTCATAGGGAAACACACCTTTTCTCGCAGTAAGTCGAAACTGTGCATCATCATTAAAATAACGTTGTGTTATTTGCTTTGAATCTTCGCTTAACGAAGATGAACATTGATCTAGTGAACAGGACAAGAAATTATATGTATCGAAAAATCTTAACTGAATGAATCCATTCTTAGCCCGTACATACTTTGTAAACCCTTTGTAACGTTCCATATTCATCGCTAACAATTTTATATGACCAGGATTATGTAACACCTCTCCATCACGTTTCTCGCAAATTTCTTTAATTATAAAATGTCCATCATAGGCGGTTAGATTATGAAATGCTATAGGCAAAACCTTTGTTACTTTGTAATTTAAATTACAACTATTGTGTGCGCTTCCTCTATATTTTCCAGTTAAGTGACAATGATCGCGTACTTTGAGTTCATTAACTGCAATCGGTTTCTCGCAAATGTGACACATTTTACTTGACAAAAATAATCTTCTTCATTTTCGGTCATCTTTAACATTGGCTTAACCGATAAGTAATATGTTTTGAAGTTTATCCACAATACTATAAAGTTCCTTTACAAACAATTCAATGCAATTATTTCCCCCTAAAGAGCTTGAAACTGCACAATTCACTATCGAAATTACAATGAAGGTATAAAGAAATGCTGTAAGGAATATGTTTATGTGTTAAAGTAGAGTTATGAATGTCACTATTTGGAAAACAGGAGGAAATTGGGAGACAAAACGCATTCAGTGTCTGCATATATTATAAATGGAACTGTATCTTTAACTCGGAATTCTGTAAAATTAACAAATCTTTGTTCATCAGTCGGCATTATGCTTTTTGCAACAGGAAACTGTTTACAGTCTGCAAAGTGAACATTTAACTCATCCTCAAGAAGATAATATGACAAACAACGTCTACATATATAAATCCTTCTCTGAGTGCTAGTGATGCTTGAACGCACAAGGCGAGCAAGATTTCTAATTAAACAAAAGTGATAACTTTCACTGTTTCCAATCTGCAACATCAATAAGTCTACACTCCTTTCATATACGGGGTAGTTTTCACCCCCCTGCTATTTTTCATCAAAAACAAAAGATCTTAGGTTCAATTATCATTTTTACCCGTTTAAGACCTTTTTCCCCACTGTAAAATCACTATTTACTGTTTTAGGGGTGACATCATCTATCCGGGTAAAAGCCTATGTCACAACGAATTTTTTAAGCTATTACACATAATTTTACGGTTCTTAGTTCCAAGGTATCGATTTTTCAATTTGGGGGTAGTTTTCACCCCCCTGCTATTTTTCATCAAAAACAAAAGATCTTAGGTTCAATTATCATTTTTACCCGTTTAAGACCTTTTTCCCCACTGTAAAAATCACTATTTACTGTTTTAGGGGTGACATCATCTATCCGGGTAAAAGCCTATGTCACAACGAATTTTTTAAGCTATTACACATAATTTTACGGTTCTTAGTTTCCAAGGTATCGATTTTTCAATTTTGGGGGGTAGGTTTTCAACCCCCCTGCTATTTTTCATCAAAAACAAAAGATCTTAGGTTCAATTATCATTTTTACCCGTTTAAGACCTTTTTCCCCACTGTAAAAATCACTATTTACTGTTTTAGGGGTGACATCATCTATCCGGGTAAAAGCCTATGTCACAACGAATTTTTTAAGCTATTACACATAATTTTACGGTTCTTAGTTTCCAAGGTATCGATTTTTCAATTTTGGGGTAGTTTTCACCCCCCTGCTATTTTTCATCAAAAACAAAAGATCTTAGGTTCAATTATCATTTTTACCCGTTTAAGACCTTTTTCCCCACTGTAAAATCACTATTTACTGTTTTAGGGGGTGACATCATCTATCCGGGTAAAAGCCTATGTCACAACGAATTTTTTAAGCTATTACACATAATTTTACGGTTCTTAGTTTCCAAGGTATCGATTTTTCAATTTGGGGGTAGTTTTCACCCCCCTGCTATTTTTCATCAAAAACAAAAGATCTTAGGTTCAATTATCATTTTTACCCGTTTAAAACCTTTTTCCCCACTGTAAAATCACTATTTACTGTTTTAGGGGTGACATCATCTATCCGGGTAAAAGCCTATGTCACAACGAATTTTTTTAAGCTATTACACATAATTTTACGGTTCTTAGTTTCCAAGGTATCGATTTTTCAATTTGGGGGTAGTTTTCACCCCCCTGCTATTTTTCATCAAAAACAAAAGATCTTAGGTTCAATTATCATTTTTACCCGTTTTAAGACCTTTTTCCCCACTGTAAAATCACTATTTACTGTTTTAGGGGTGACATCATCTATCCGGTATGTCACAACGAATTTTTTAAGCTATTACACATAATTTTACGGTTCTTAGTTTCCAAGGTATCGATTTTTCAATTTTGGGGTAGTTTTCACCCCCCTGCTATTTTTCATCAAAAAGAAAAGATCTTAGGTTCAATTATCATTTTTACCCGTTTAAAACCTTTTTCCCCACTGTAAAATCACTATTTACTGTTTTAGGGGTGACATCATCTATCTGGGTAAAAGCCTATGTCACAACGAATTTTTTAAGCTATTACACATAATTTTACGGTTCTTAGTTTCCAAGGTATCGATTTTTCAATTTTGGGGTAGTTTTCACCCCCCCTGCTATTTTTCATCAAAAACAAAAGATCTTAGTTTCATTTATCATTTTTAGGTGTTTAACACGTTTTTTCCCCATAACATGACTATTTACTGTTTTAGGGGTGAAATGACCAATCCAGGTAAAAGCCTATGTCATCACCTATTTTTAAAGCTATAACGCCTAATTTTAGGGTTCATAGTTTCCAAGATATTGAGTTTTCAATTTTGGGGGGGTAGTTTCACCCCATAAAGGGGGACGTCGCCCCAAGTGCTAGGACCCCTCATACAAGTCCCTAGCATGATTGGTTCACGAGATATTAACAAAAGTGTAGTTAGGCCCTTTTGACAAGAAAATAAATGAATGATACTTTCAAAAACGAGGTGTCACCCCAAGTGCTAGGATACTGCCTATGGGAAAATCCCATCCTGGGTTCAGAAAATATTAACAAATGTGTAGTTAGACCCTTTTGACAAAAGCCACCGGTGTGCATACATACAAAAATTGCTCTTTCACCCCAGGTAAGGGTAGTTTTTATTTTGGGGGTTGACATACCTCATTCATACAAAAGGAGAATTCACTACGAGTCCTATGACACCCCATATGTTTACATCGCATTATTGGTTAGCGAGATACTAAAAATCGAATGACCTATTAGTTTTTTGTTTTTTTAATAAATTTTTTAAAAAGCCTCATCTATAAAGAATCTTTTAAAAATTCCGCTCTCTTACAAAAGCCCTCAAGTGCGCATGCATACAAAAATAACCACTACTTAACCTCCGGGTAAGGGTAGATTTATTTTGGGGTGGATATACTCCCGTCCATAGCAAGGGGTGGTTCACCACAAGTCCTACGACACCCTATATGCATCGTTCTAGCCTTACAAGCTCATTAAATTCGCCAAATTGTCAAAAAAGCACGTTTACCTCAAATTGCGTTTCCAAATTCCACCCATTTTAAAAAATTACCTCACCATCAAATAGAGCGGGAAAAATAGCATTTAAACGAACCCTCACTCAACCCTAGTCCTCGCCCGCCACCAAACATTTCCCAACATAGCCATACGTATTCAAGCACACACGCGACTTGCAAGAGAACATACACTACCCCACTACCCGCGAATAACCTTTTGTTTTGGTGCTCACACTCGCATGGGTGTCAGATGACAGTTAGCATCCTAATAAACATCCTCCATGACGTCAACACCCATTAACTTTTTATCACCATCGCACAAACAAGCCAAAGGGTCAACCTCTTCCCACGCTAACACGTGCACTGCACATGCTCGCTCCTGGACCACGTGCTCGCTCTAAGGACCCATGACGTCATCCCATGACGTCATCAGGATTACGCAATTTCTGGTCATGATGATGCAATATCCAAAGTCTAGCGAATTATACTACTGTCACCACACGCTGCCAACGATGTGGGAGGCGCTGAATACCATCTGCCTCAGCATTTGCCGCACCATGTGTGAATTGGGTCACCTGTTGGCGCACAGCATTAGCAATGTCCTCTCGTGTTGCAAACCGCCTACCACGTAGTGGTGCCTTAATCTTCCCAATGAGATGAAAGTCACAGGGCGAAATCTCGGGAGAGTACGGTGGGTGCTCCAATTCTTCCCATCCCTAACGTCGCAGTAGCTGCTCTACACACTCTGCTTTATGTGGTCTTGCATTGTCGGGCAGGATTATTGTACTGTCCACAAGATTGGACGTTTCTCCCGAACGCCATGTCGCGTCGTACCTGTCGCACCAGGAAGTCCCTGTAGTACTGTGCGGTCACTGTTCTGCCATGTGGAACAAAGTGGCAAACAATGACACCCCTGACGTCATACGCTACGTTCACCATCAATTTGACTGGGGAAGGATTCTGACGGAATTTCTGCCTCCTTGGTGATCCAGCATGTCGCAAATCCGCGGACTGACGTTTCAGTTCTGGTTCGTATGCCCTGGCCCAAAATTCATCTCGCACGACACTCACCAACTGACTGATTTCATAGCCTTCGCTGCGCTACTACCAGCTATCACAGAGCCATCGGTTGTTCTGCATACACACTATGCCTGCTGACCTTCCACATGACACATTTACGTTTTTTGATCCGTTCACATTATCTAAAAGAAAGAAAAAATAGTTGCCATGACTTTAGCCCCAACCCTCGTATTCTTATCAAGAAACCTATTATGGTGCACCTTAAGGAAAGATGGAAGATGTTTACCCTAATGATACAATAAAATAATAAATGAATGAATATAAATAAAGAAGGAAATAGTTGATATTTGAAATTTGAACACAATATGATTAAACTCTAAAATGTCACTTTATCTTGTAAATCGCTGTATTGGGCATTTTTAGCCTACTTTCGATTTTTGCAAAAAATGAAAGTAGACTTATGAGATCAACACAGGGCCAAAAAAGTGTGTCTGTCTGTGTGTGTGTATGTGTGTGTGTGAGTCTGTGTGTGTGTTTCTGTGTGTCTGTGTGTGTGTGAGTGTGTGTACTCTGAATGTCTGTCCCCCCCTATCAATTCGAACACGGTGAATGCGAATTGAACGAAATTTGGTACAAAGGTAGCACTAGCAAAGGACACCTCAGTGTCATGTTTTATATCGCCGCCATCTTTACTAAAACTGAATGGCGCCCACTCAAACGTTCAAAACTTAAAATCAAATAACGACTAACCAAATCATCCGATCTCTACCAAATTTGGTAACAACATACCTTCGTATAGGATGCGTCTTGTGACCAAACTACAAGGTCGTCCACCATACCATTTCAGGATGGCGGCCGTGCGAATTATGCAAACTTTATAATCCATATCATGGGACCCACCAGTTCCGATTATCGAGCCGAGAATCGTTTTAACTGTTCTAAAGGAAGAGGCACGTTCGAAATTAAAAGTTTATTTTGTAATACTATAGTGCAGACGTGATTTTAAAAAGCTGAGCCGATTTAGTAATAAGACAAGATGGCAGCGGATATCTTGTGCCTGACTTATATTTCACTAATTTGAGTATTGCATGCAATATAGCGTACTGATACAAAATAAATAAACTTTGTATGAAATGCTTTATATATAAATAATATACTCCAGTGATGAAATCGTTTAGTATAAATCACTATTTGCTAACAAGTTCTATGTAAGTCATTTTATATAGAACGATATTCGTTGACACAATTAGTTCAGTGGTAGAGCGTTAGCCTATCGCTCAAATGCCTATGGTTCAAACCCGATCAGAGCTAGTTTTTTTGCTTGAAATTTTATATGTTTATTGTTTTGTAATGACTCAGATGTTTTAAAATTAAGCGTTATATTGTGCATATTATGGTGTAAAATATATATTTAATTAAAACATAATTCGCCAGCAGATTTACTCGAGACATCTAGCTGCCAAAAAGGTAACTGCACGCCGACCAGATTTTATTGAAAAGTTTCTTCTTCTGGCCGCTAGAATGCACTCGCTCTGTTAGGATTATATTGTTCGATATTTCACCACTAGATATCACGACTAGTCTACGTGGGGCTCCATTGATTACTATACCATTGGCATTCTATGCGCATCGAATTTGAAGAATGACAAGATGATACTACGATACATTTTTACTTTCTATTTTAAAGGGTTTGTAACAGCCTATTGTGCGTTATTTGAAAATGTTAATTGAAGTAAAGAACAAAACGATTTCACATAGTATCTGAACTCTACCGTTGGTGCTAGTTCAGGATATTAATTAATTCTTTTATTTCAGCCAAATAGCAATCGAAAATATCCACATAGTTGGTATACACACGTCTCTGTAGGGTCATGGAAAGATTTGTTAATTCAATTAGGGTTGTGAAAGTCATACGCAGCCGGACGTGTAAAGACATGCCTCAACTCAAAGTTGGATGTTGCCCGCGTCAGGCCGATTATGTAATAATAATAATAATAATAATAATAATAATAATAATAATAATAATGTTATTGGTTTTACGTCCCTTTTAACTACTGTTGCTTTTAGAGACGCCGGGGTGCCAGAATTTTGTCCCGAAGGGGATCTTTAACGTGCCAGTAAATCTACTAACACGGCTCCCTCGCATTTGTGCACCCTCAAATGCCAGCTGTCTGCGCCAGGATACGAACCTGAAACATACGGTCCAGCAAGCGAGAACGTTACCGCTGAGCCACGCCGCCAGTCCGGTCGATTATGTCTCCAGATCCATAACATTCTTTAGATACTTCTTATCTTTCTTTCATCAATGATGGTAGCAGTTTTTATCTAGGTTGTGGCGTTTGGTAGAGGTAAATCGTTTCTAAGGTCTTCAACAAAGAATAGTTCTATTATACTCTTTGATAATAACAACGAGTTATAACTAAACTCATACATTTAGGAGAAAGTAGGCTATATGTTCTTTACTGAACATCTTGTTCATTTGGGAAATAGTTACGTGGTGTTAACCTTTTCAACCACCTGTTTTCCTTGACATTTTAATCTATATCGGCTGATGAAGGGGCTAAAACAATCACGCTTCGAAACATGTCCCCAATGACCACAAAGTAATCATTTATGAAAATAAAAGAGTTCCGTCCCACGAGTTCCATTCCCATGAGTTCCGGAAACAAATTTCTTAGGAAAAACGTCCCATGAGTTCCGAGCGCGTATTCACGCCTGAGTAAATAAGCTAATAAGTCCCACTAGTTCCGAATATCTCTGGAAAACCCAGCTGTCAGTTCAGAGGTTTGACCGGCTAATTATAGTACGACGCGACCTAGAAGAGGTTATATTCGTGAGCATTCGGGTCACTTCGTTAGCTCCGCTGGGCTGTCTCTAAGCGCTTAGAGACAGCCCAGCGGGGCTAACGAAGCGACCCGAATACTCACGACCGCAACCGATCACCCATCCCGCTTCTTTTGACACGCACCGAGGCAGACCAGCGCAGCGGGGCAAACCGAACGTGCCCGAAACTTCACAACCTAGACCGATCATTAGGGCTAGGATTTTTATATAAATACATATTCCTTCCCTTTGCTTATACGTGACTGAAAATGATAAATGTCCATGAATTAGAACCTTAACTATCATCTAATTATATTTTATTGTTACATATTTTACATATTTGATCAAAATGACATTTTTTTTACATAACTTTACTTGATTTATTTAAAATTACATATTCTGTCTCTTACTGTAAAAGAAGAAATGTATTTTTCGCAAGTGAAATATATTTGTTCACTAGAAACTCGGGTATATGAAACGTATTTTCCAAGCAATTCATAAGATGTTGAGAAAGGGCCAGTGAAGATATTAATGGAGATAAGGGGATGGACACCCTGCCGGAGACTCGGTGGCTGGACTTTAGTTTATTTCAGTAGTCCAGTGAGTGCCTGAGAATTAACGCACAGAACAACAAATCAAGTGATTATTCACAGAACAAATAGCCCGTCGATAAACGAAAGAAAAATTTCTGCCCAAGGATCATGCCCCGCTTGGTCTGTCTTATATAGTACGTGGAAGAGGTTGGCTGATCGGTTATATTCGTGAGCATTCGGGTCACTTCGTTAGCCCCGCTGGGCTGTCTCTAAGCGCTAGTGAGTTAATGGCCTTATTACCAGGTATGTCATTTGTGTTTGTGTCTTTGAGAGGAGCAGATAAACATGGAGTTCACAACTACGGTAGCTTTAAAGGAAACCATATTTTGATATTTAATGGTTACCATTTTTATAAGAAACACGACAACAAATCAAGTGAAGTGTGGATTTGTGCTGCAAAACCATGTGCCGGTAAAGCGACATGCTGTTAGCCTACTATTTTAAGAAATTTGTAAATATAACTCAAAACTGATTATTTTGACGAAGGCACATGCTGATGTAGATACTGACAAGGCGAAAGCAGCTTACGGGAGCTACCGGTCCATGGCGTCCGCCCCCTCTCTTAGAGGAGCCAATTCATTAAAGAGGGCACGCACTCCCGGCTGGAGCTAACAATGGACCTTATTTGTTTCAGTAATAAACAAATTAATACAATTTTGCTGTAGAAAACTAAGCTGGAACTCGCTTAGGTAGTGTTCGGAATTGATGGGACTCGCTCAGGTAGTGTAATAGGCAGATAGCTAATCCGCTAAACAATTTGGAACTGGTGGGAATCGGAACTCATGGGAGGACACGAAATAAAAGGTATTGATTTGGCGGAACTTTTGCCACAATTATTACTAATTCGTTCAGGTTAGTGAAATGTTTTAACTATCTATTTTTGCACAAATGATCTTTATGTTCGCGTTTAATGATCCTCGAATTTCGATCGACTACACCTGAATTCAATACAACACCTGGAACAGGAAGCGGGCGTGTAATTTATTGGATCACACAAGCAGGCGTTTCATTTACTCCCGGCTGAGTTAGCGTGAGCCAACTGGAAAATTTGTGGATGGGGAGCAGCTTCATAACGAAATATCATGGCTTATGTTTCAATCATTGAGCTGAGCATAGTAGCGTTCATTCGCACTCGTTGACTGAAATCTGCTGTCTGATAGATTGGATCATCAAACAATACTACCATAGGTTGATGTTTGAGTCCTCAGTCTTTTGACTGGTTTGATGCAGTTCTCCTTACCTCCCTGTCCTACGCTAATCGCTACCACACCTTACATCCAAGACATTATATTTATAATAATAATAATAATAATAATAATAATAATAATAATAATAATAATAATAATAATAATAATAATAATAATTATTATTATTATTATTATTATTATTATTATTATTATACATAATATTTACCGTTTTCAAAATAGCGCCAATCCAAAATCAAGTTTTTTTTAAATACCAACACACATTCTTAGCAAAGAGGACGTCACCCCAACGCCAACAACACCTCGTTCAGTAAAATCCGATCATGCGTTCTGGAGATATCAGCAAAGTTCGTAGGAAAGTAGGCTAGTAAGCAGACGACCCCTTACCACACTTCTGTCAAGTTTTTATCCTAGAGACTTCCAATTTATTTTGGGGATAAAGGGGGTAGGGACCTTTCATTTATGTCAATCAAACTTATTTGTAAACTTGTTAGTTTCCAAAATATAGGATTTTCAAAATTACACTTTTTTCAAAATAACACAAAAAATAAAAAAAGTTTTATAATAAAAAATTAAGGACATAGAGACCTTTCGTTTGAACTGTTGCACAAAGTTCTACCATGTTTGGTTTTCAAACTATCACCTACTTTCCAAAACATTTTTTTTTCTTTTAAATATAACGAGTGATCCATAGCAAAGCCCCCGTCAGCTCGAGTCCAATGACACCTCATTCGTGAATCTCCGAGCACGGGTTCGGGAGTTATCGGCTCGCATTGGGAGTAGTGGGGGTGGGGCAGAACCCGTCACTCTCCCTTACTGTTAAGAAACAGAACTGTTTTGTTCAACGATACAGAAAATTACCAACAATAGCATCAAACACATTATTGTGGGGTTTGAAGCCATTTTTAAGTGTTGCCTTAGTAAGCAAATGTTAGGTGCTTTTCAGTCGGTCAACACGAATATACGACCACAGCTAGTGTATGAGTGAAGTCGGAACTGCACGTAGCTCCAGCGAGGAAGACAACTAGATAAGTAGTAGCCTGTACAGTATAACCATGACGAATAGAAATAAACAGTGTCATCACTCCGCTACTTAAGCATTGTAGTTCATGGTCCAGCCAGTGTGTGGCGCGGAAGTCGCGCCGAACCATAAGCAGGTGTGACAAGTAGCCCACGAGGTTAGTACTGTAATATCATGTGCGCGAAAAGTCATATTATGCGAGGGAATTTGTTTCTTTGTAATAGTTTACGAATGTCTGTGCAGTGCTTTGTGTGTGCAAACAACTAAATTTTCTGCTGTTTCGGGAAAATGCCGTACTGTTTCGTTCCTGGTTGTAAATCGGGCTAGGAAGAAAATCTGATGGTAGACATGTTTTCACACCGCCAAAAGAAACACATCTGTTTGTGAAATGGGCGAGAGTTATTACGCGGAAAGGTAAGAAATTGTCGATCAAAAATAGAATCTGTGATGTGCATTTTTCGGAAGATTTAATTATTATAAAGGCGGACTGTTTCGTAGTGAACTATGAGGACGTGGAAATTCCTCGCGTGAAGTGGAAATTTAAACCAGGATCAGTACCTCACATTTTTCAAAATTTACCGAAATATCTATCCACTGATGTAAAATCACGAAAGGCGCCCAGTAGGATGCGGAATGGAGGCAGCCTTCCATGGTTACTTGTTCTACTTCGTGCCATCCTTAGGCTACCTAAAACGAAAAAATATATAATCCGTCTTAATAATAATAGGCCTAAAATAATAATAGTTGTTGATTCTTTAGGGACTTCGTGACATCGTGGTCACGTAGCCCCGTGTGCTTGGGTGTGTTTAGAATTTTGTCTGATAAGCTGTGTCATTATGATGTATGTAGTAGTGTGTGTATTTGGAATTAAGGTAGGATTTGGGTAGGAAGCGGCTGTGGACTTCTGGTAGGTACCATTTGCCTGGAGGAGAAGTGGGAAACCACGGAAAACCACTTCCAGGATAGCTGAGATAGGAATCGAACGCGCCTCTTATCAGTTTTGCCTCACGAGGCTGAGTGAACACCGTTCCAGCCCTCAGACCAGTATTAAATTTATTGGCAGAGCTGGGAATCGAACCCGGACCTCCTCTGTGATAGCCAAGAATGAGACGGACATATAATAATAATAATAATAATAATAATGGCCAACCTGCTAATAAAATAAACGGCCATCCAATTCTTCGCTTCCGTTACCGTCCTCCTGATCTATGGATCTTGTTTTAACTTTGTCTTCAGTATCAGAGTCACAAATTCCTTTGAAATTACTGAATCATAAACTAGCTATTCGTTATCTTTCAGCAGAAGGCGACACGCTTCATCTGCATCCTTAGGTTTCCGTAAGGCGCAATCTCCTTACTGATATTGGGAGCGCTGGTACTATCAATCCCACGCTGACAAAATGTTACTCGTGGAGAGTTACTTTTAGGCACATCGTTTCACAACTCCAGGTAAATGCTTACTAAAGTTTGGTGTAATATGTCACGAGACGATAAGCTCATAACTTGAATTGTTGGCTTGATATTAAAACTAAAATGAACCATGGAGCAGTCAGACCAATGTGCGAATAACGGAGGTTTTTAAAAGATAGTACTACATGGGGACTGAGAATATTAATAATAACTTGTTGACAGTATTATTCATAAGTCTGAACAAACAATTAGTTATAATCGCATTACCGCAGCCTTCGTAAAGAGGTTTATGTAGCCCACCGCGTATCCCACTTTTGAACAGCTGACCGTGTAGTGTTGGGGATCTGCGCCGCTAGCGCTAGCCGAGCGGGGCGCGCTTGAACTCGGTCAGTGATAACACTATTTAATTCTATTCGTCATGGTATAACCATAGTTGACTTTTCACAACCACATAGTCACTCCAAACAGACAAACTCCGGATTTCTATCACCATTTTAGCATTTCACCTAACACCATATATAGGCTACTACAAATAGCATACACCGACAGTTGCATTACCAATACTGCAACTAAATAACTGTACATATTGTAAATATTTTCACTTGTATTTTCATACATAGATTTTATAGCTTAAGTGTACTGGATCTGACGATGATCGCTTGACTATAAAAACTGGTCCCGACTGAAAATCACCAAACTTTTGTTATCAACTACAATATACACAATTCGCAATTTAGGAACTATAGTAATTACATTGCAGTATTTACACGAAATTTCAATTTTCTCTTAAACACATCAATATGTTTGGGGAAAGGCTCTAAGACTGAGGCAGGTAATGAGTTCCAATTATCAATACCACGATTAATGAAAGAATAGTTTCCCTTAATCTGTACGCTGTGGTCGGCTCTTAACTTGATGTGGATGATCTGCCCTGCTCAGGTAGGCGGGATTTCCCAGACGTTTCCTTAGTTCTCCCCATGGTGGCCGATTAGTGTAAGTGTTAAACATAGCGTATAGTCTGGATTTCATCCTTGTATCTTCTAGAGATTCCCTTTGGAAGCCTCCGTGGCTTAGGCGGCAGCACGCCGGCCTCTCACTGCTGGGTCCGTGGTTCAAATCCCGGTCACTCCATGTGAGATCTGTGCGTGACAAAACGGAGGCAGACAGGTTTTTCTCCTGATACTCCGGTTTTCGCTGTCAAAATGTCATTCCAGCAACACTCTCCACTATCATTTCATTTCATCTGTCATGCATTTAATCATTGCTCCAGAGGAGTGCGTCAGGCTTCGGCAGCCGGCACAGTCCATATCCTCGCCGTTAGATGGGGGCTTCATTCATTCCATTCCTGACCCGGTCGGAGACTGGAAGCAGGCTGTGGATTTTCATCTTCTAGAGATTCCCACCCTAGTTTTTCTAACAATCGAGTTACACTACAGGTACTTCTAGACTTAAAATCGTTGAACACAAACCTAGCAGCCTTCCTTTGTACCATATCCAGCTCATTTGATGAGCCCTACCTGATATGGGTCCCAAACCGCTGAGCCGTATTCCCAGATTGGCCTCAGCAGGGCAAATATCCTAATTCTTTTGCAGTAGAGCTACTGCCTTTTAATACCCGCATTATAAAATGAAGTGATTTGTACGTTCTGGAGACGACACATATGTTTAACATATTCTAACCTTGGTCAACCCCTACAGGTCTTGTCGTCGACCCTTCCTTCAATCACAAAGTTTGCTATTCCTGTGTGTCGTACCAACCTATCTCCTACCTTCATTAGCAGCCGTCAGAAACATCTCTCCTCTCCCACTCGTCTTAATACCTCTTTTTTGTTACTCTATCTACCCATCTGATCTTCATTATTCTTCAGAAACACCACATTTCAATTCTCCTCTCTTCTGCTGCTCCAACAGTCCAAGTTTCACTTTCATAGAGCGCCACGGTCAAGACAAATGCTTTCAAAAATGACTTCATAATACAGTCGAACCTCCCTTCTGCGGACACCGTCGGTTCCGAGGGAAAATGTCCGTTACGAGAGGTGCCCGCTGAAACAAGTTTGTAAAAATAATCAAACATTTTAACGGCAAAGTACATCCACCTTAAACATAAACATACATATCTTTATTTTGATTATTCTAAGTCATTACTCTTTAAGTATTTCCTTGGGAGTTATTACAAGTGTTGTTACATAATTTACAAAAATTACAGCGTCGTGAAGTAATCATTAAGATTTGTATGTGTAGATTTAGCACATGTTTTCTTAACTGCGATATTATCGAAAAGGGAATAAAGTCGGATAAATGGTTCCATTGTGTTATCGCCGTACTCGCGGTCCAGCGTGGCACACAATTTCCCTTGTCACTTTCTACAATCACATTTCTTCTTGTTTGGGGGTCTAAACACGTTCGTCCCCTGTTACTCATGTTTACTTGAAGACTGAAATGCTACGGTATTTCTGTCTCACTAATTAGCGCATGTACTGCATCCTTCTCAAGTTGACTACCTGAGCTAGACCTTATCGGTGGCAATCTGAGTTATGAATAGAATGATGCAAGCAGGGAAGAAAATTCCCAGGTAACTCGTGAGTAAACAGTCACTGGAAGCAATCCTGGACAATTAGAATTCTCGGAATGTACACCAGTAGGTAGAACTCCATGACGAAAGATTTGGAAAAAGGAATGTACAGAAGAATTAACTTTCTCCTTTGACTCGAAATATGTGTAGTACAGACATTCAAGAGGGATTTCCGTATGTCTGCAGAATGGTTTTAAAAGGAAGTATGACTTGGTCCGGTTTAAAAAATGTCTTGCAGCGTGTGACGTGTCCGCTTAAGTCAAGTGGACGGGACAGATGGCAATGTCCGCTGTCCGGACTTCAAGGTGTCCGCTGAAATGAGGCTAATTTAACACATGTCTTATGTAAAATAAAATCGGTTCCAAGGAAAAATGTCCGTATAGGCAGGTGTCCACTGAATAAGGTTGTCCGTTAGGGTCGGTTCGACTGTACCTTAATTTGATGTCAACAGATTACATTTCTGTATAAATGATTATTTGCCTCAGCTAACATAGTTTTATATCGTCTTTCCTTAGTCCATCACTGGTAATTTTACTTCCTAAATAACAAACGTATCCTACTGTAAATTTGACGTTAATAGTCCCCGTGTGGGTGCGGGTTAGAATACACCTACGGTATGCTCTGCCTGTCGTAGTAGGTGACTAATAAGGGGACCTTTCCAAAGGTCTCTTTCGATTTTCCGGTCCCAATTTTGGTTTAACCCTTAGAAATAAACGTGCATGCTGCTTGAGGAAGAGCTACCAAATTGGCCATATGGCCAGAAAGCCTAAACGGTATTCCCGATCCCGTCAGGTGGGTGCGCCCTTGCAGTAGTATCCGCCTCACAACGGAGGTCCCTGAGATAAGTTTGTAGATCTCTGGCCGGTTGTCTAGGCGAAGAATGATCAACTTATGAAATTTATATTTTTAGCCAAGAATTTCAGTGAGAATCGACTTGATTCGGACCTCACGGATTCTCCTCGCGTCTGAGTTATTAAATATTCAAAGAACTGAAGACGTTGAAAAGTGATGTTTATTTGTTAACCATTACCAAGTACTTTACAATATTTATATTTATGTGAATTCTAGCTTGCTTGCCATCTGGCAATGCGTACACAATATCTACATAGCTAGGATGCTTGTTGAAGAGTCAGTCTTGTCAAATGACAGCTCGTACAAAATGACCACTTGGTCTGAATATATAATTTGGTGAAGAGGGGTTTTGCAGTTCTTACATAATATTTTATATGAGGTTAGTTTGGAGGGGAGACGACACGAACTCTTTAGGGTTTCCGAATGGAGTTCGCCAATAGGAAAATACATATACAGGGTCCGGCAGCATAACTTCCTTTTTTAAAATGTGCGCCATTCAGTCGGTTGATGTCGTAGCGGAGCGCTAGTGGTCTCGTTCGTGAGGTGGTACTATAAGGTTTTGTACCGACACAGTTCAGTTGCCATCATGCGTTGTAATAGGGAGGAGGCCTACTTTCTGGGCAGATGTACTGTGATCGCAAACGAGCGCGCCTTTCAGAGGCACTTTAATTTAGCCCCGTTGGCCCCTGTCGTGGACCGGAAATCAATTGTTACGTGATTCACTACGTTCAGGCGAACTGGAAGTGTGACAGGACGAAGAACTGGAGTCTCTCGGCCTCATCTCACTTATGAGTGAATTGGAGTGGCCGACCCATTCTCCTAATTTATCCCCTTGTTATTTTTTTATGTTTTTTTTGAAATCCCGTGTTTATGTGATGATGATGATGATGATAATTGTTGTTTTAAGGGGCCTAAGTGTTTACGTGAACTGTCCAAAGACGCTACATGATTTGAAGACCAACATCCAGGAAGAAATTGCCAACATAAAGCCTGATATGCTGGCAAGAGTCATGACAAACGCCAGAAAGCGGTTTACTCAGTGTATGGAGAATGGGGGACTTCACCTACCTGATTTGATTTTCAAAACTGAGTAAAACAGAACTTTATGTATGCGCCTACATTATAAAAAATAAATTAAAGTTTTCTGATTCATACAATGGGTTTTATTACGTGTTTAAAAAAGGAAGTTATGCTGCCGGAACCTGTATTAGTTAGTAACCAGTAAGAAATAAGACTGTGGTAGGGGGGAGTAGCAACCAATGACAACATGCTTGTTGGGGCGATGTCAGGGGCGTAACTAAATAGCAGCACCTTGACTTCTTAGAAATCCTGTGACGAAGGAGCAGGACTTACGTTCAGATTTTCTGAGAATGGTTATCAGAGCCGTGTTAAGAAAGTAGCAATATATGTTTTGCTTGTAGCGAGGTACAATACTTTACTTTTAAGGGAATATGACAAACTCTGGGGCTTGGCTTCTACCTGGCCAGGCGAGGTGAGGTCAGTTAATAGCTTGAGGAAGTGTGCTCTGTATATTGGAAATCTTAGCAGAATACAATTTCTTGCGTTTTCAGCAAATGATAATAATAATAATAATAATAACAAAATGATATTTAAAACCCCAAATTAGTGGAAGGTGCAGACCGTTCATGAATATTAGGTGGGTCATTAGACAGGGTACATGACTCATACACGGCCAAATATTTGCGCCGAACATATCACTGTGCATGCCGAGGGGTATGCGCCTGTTGAAGGCACTAGGACCCCGGGCAATACTTACTATCGCCAGGTAGGTATTGCCTTGGCTGGGTGGCGCCCACAGTGATGGCCCTCGTTCGGAGTAGGTAGTATTCGGGGAGGATGTTTTTCGGGATGACGCGAAAGCGCTCCAATAACACTTCACAGGTTGGCCCCCTCAAAAAGCCGTCTGTAGAGTGTTGAGCGTAATACGAAATACTTTTCTTTTTTTTTTTTTTTTTTTTATAGAAGTGTGCAATTTTATTATAATAAAGTCAAATAACAAGTGGGATGTGCATTCAAAGCAGTTTATAATGCCTTAAAAATAAAACGGGTCACCTCCGTAGCGTAGCGGTCAGCGTGGTTAGCTGTCGTCCCGAAGGTCCTGGGTTCGATTCCCGGCTCTGCCACGAAATTTGAAAAGTGGTGCGAGGACTGGGACGGGGTCTACTCAGCCTCGGGTGGTCCAAATGAGTAGAGAGGGTTCAATTCCCACCTCAGCCATCCTCGAAGTGGTTTTCCGTGGTTTCCCATTTCGTCTTCGGGCAAATGTCGGGATGGCACCTACTGTAAGGCCACGGCCGCCTCATTCCTTCTTCTTTGCCTGTTCATCCCAATCTTCCCTTCCCATCCCTCATTAGGCCCCTGTTCGCTTTGCAAGTGAGGTCGCCTGGGCGAGGAGCTGATCACAACTCACCAGTTGTATCCACTCCGACCAGATGTTCCCAGCTCTAGGACACTGCCTGAAAAGGTGGTAGGGGTGAGTTTCCTCGCTGAGTACGAGGGAGCCACCACCCTGGAGGGTAAACTCGATAAAAAAATATAAAGAAAGGACGTATATGTGGTACGCCATTTTGTTCAGAGAACTTCAGAGATGTTTTGAAAAGAGAAACTTAGAAACATAGACAGGCATATTTTGACTTCTCGGGATGACTTTCATTAAAGCAATCAGTAATAGAAGTACGAAGAGGTGATCAGAAACTAACGATACAAAACCTGCAATATAACGTGTACATTTTATTTCATACAACTAATACAGCCATAAATTAGGTTTAATTTTCGACATGGTCTCCATATCGGTTTAGACACTTATTGCTCTGTGGGGTGAGTTTGAATAATCGCTCGTGGTAAAAATCATATCCTTGCGTGTTCAGCCAAGTTGTCGCGAAGAGGTTCACCCCCTTGTCTGAAGCGAATTGTCAACCTCCTGGGTGCTCCTTTCTGTGAGGAAACAGGTGAAAGTGCACCTGAAGTGGTGGGGCTACATACACCCTGCCTCCTTGAGGACCTTGAGCAGAAGGCAGGAGATAACATGAAAAGAAAGATAAGGCTGACCCCTCGCGGAAGGAGAGTATCAGGAAATATGAGACAAGGGCCAATTAAGACGGGAAGGGAGGAGATTCCCTAGGCCTCGGATATCCTAATACCGTCGGGGTCGGAAAAGAACAAGAGTTGACCAAGACAGTCCGACCGGAAAGAAGACGGAGAGGATCCAGGCACTAGTAAGTGGAAACAATGTCGGACTCAGCTGGCGACCCGTGGTCGCCAACCCACGTCCCGCAAGTTGTGAGACCCTGGGGGCTATCTTAATAGAACATCTCAACATTTCGACAAAATGTTTACATCCTGACGTAGACACATTCTCTCATGGGATCAAGTGTTATGCAGCAGTCCAAGAAAATTTGTTTCCCCCGTCTCCTAAGAGATCTGTGTCACGCTAATCCCACTTCTTCCGCCACTCTCATGTGCCAGAGACTTGCGGCTTTAAAGCCTTCCGTAATCATTGACGTGATATACTGGGGAAGATTGGCCTTGGCATTGTGACAGCTAGACCGATTCCTAGACATGAAAGTATCCTAGCCGGGTGTTTGTTCCCTTAAACTGTCTCATAAGGGACAATCAGTCAGTATATTAGCGAAGATCCTATTATATTATACTGTATGTAGAGCGCTATTGTAAAGGAGATCTCAAACTCAAAGTGTAATCGTAGAAGTCAAGTCCAGTCGATCCAAAACAACAAAACAAAAGAATAATATAAAATAACGTAAAAAAGAAACAAATAGCAACATAAAACAAAAATAAAAAACAAAAAATAAAAAAACAAAAACAAAAACTCCAAATCCGAAATCCAAAATCCAAAATCCAAATTAAAAATCAACAAGTAAATCCGTGAAGAACTATACAGCCTATTTTCATATATCCTACTCATGTTAATTGCCTCTATCCACATACAAAATTTCAGTTTGATTGCTGTAAAAGATTCGTAGATATTGAGAACCGTCAAAATATTTCGGATGCTCGCCATTTTGGATTGTTATATGTATAGGCCATAGAGTTATGTACCATTAAAGGAAAATTATTGCGTGGCTTCATTATTCAAACTTTCACTTCGATCGCATGATTACGACACAAGAAATACAAACTTAATTTTAAAATTTCGCACAGCCGCCATCTTGAGGTTATGTTAACAATTGAAGTAAATAAGATGCCATTGCATCCATCATTTACTGTACCACATTTCACTGCCCTCAGATGGTTAAATCAAGAGAAAAGTCTATTAAAATGTTTCAACTTAGCTTGGCCGCCATGTTCGTTTTGTACTTTACAGGTGTTTGAAAGTTACACAGATAAGTTTTTAGCAGTGCCCTTTATCACCGTACAAACTTTCAGGGTGATATCGGTAATAGTTTCGGAGATATAGAATGCCAGTGAAATATTTCGCACTGCCGCCATTTTGGTGTTATGTAACCAATTGAACTAAATTAGATGCCAGTGCATTACAATGTGTAGACACATTTGCTGTACTAAGTTTCATTACGTTAGGATGATTAAATCGCGAGAAAAGTCTATTAAAAGTCTCAACTTCGCTTGGCCGCCATGTCAGATTTGTATTTATAGCCTGACACAGCAGTTTCTGCCGCGATATGACCGGACAGGCGTGGCTTCAGAACAGTGGGAGGGAAGAAGGACTGTCTAGCACGACTGACGACTCACGTCACGCGTCACCGAAATGAAATATCACGCGCACCGAAGGGGTCAAGTTTGACAGGATACGATTTCTACATCAAAGTAGGATGAAAGGCAGCATTTTACTGAGTATATAGAAACATGAATCACAATTCTACGCTCAGTAGTTTACTCTTAATGTTATTTTAAAACATGCCTCGATACGAGCCGCTGCTGTGTTGGGGAGCCAATGTAATGTTGCCAAGTAGTTGCACAATGACGAGCGGGTGAACGAAGCTCTCGTCTACATTGCGTAGCATTATGTTATCAAGGCCAAGTCCAAGCAGAGAATGAACGAAGTTTCTACATCGGGACTAGGGGAGTCAGAACGTATCACGTGTGCCAGAGGAGGTGTGAACGAATTAAAGTGCGTAACTGCGTCGCGGCAGACATTCCTGAGTCGGGCTTTACCAGGATTTTGAACGTCTCATATGTAAATGTCTAGTAGTGCCCTTTATCACCGTACAAACTTCAGGGAGATATCGGTAATAGTTTCGGTGATACTGAATGCTAGTGAAATATTTCGCACAGACACCATGTTGGATTGGTGCGACAGAATAAAATATGAAGGGCTCGGTCGGGGTCGGCCAGAATGCTGCTATGATCTTACCAAGTTTCATTGAAATCGCTCCAGCCGTTTAGATTTTATTAGGGGGAGGACACACACACGAATCACACACACACGGGCAAAAGGTGATCTCATAAGCCTATTTTTTCATAAAATGAAAATAGGCTAAAAATTGAAAATCAAAAATTTAAAATCCAACATCCAAATCAAAAAATCAAATATAAAATAATAAATATCAAATGCCAAAATGTAAAATGAGGCTTATCGTGGTCCATAGTTGGCCAATTAGTGAAATTGAATGAATGAAATATCAAATATCAAAAATCATAAATCAACAATCAACAATCAACAATGAACAATCAAAAATCAAAAATCAAAAATAAAAAATCATAAAAAACTAAAAACAACAAAACAAAAATAGCATAAAGAAGCAAAAAAGCCATAGCCAAAACCAAAAAAAAGAACAAGAAAGAAACAAAAAGCAACATACAAACAAATACCAAAAAACTTAACAAAAACAAAAAGAAAATCGAAATTCAAAATTTTAAGTTCAAAACTCAAAAGTAACAAAAATTGGGGAAAACAAATCAAACGGCGTGAACGTGAATCTTACAATCACGCTGTAACTGTGCACACATATTGGTAAGAGCACAGGAAAACATCGATTCCCGGCCGCAAATAAGCATTCCCTTCTAGACCACTTTGTCGGCCCTGTGGTGCTGGAGTAGCATGCCTGCCTTGCACCCGGAGGCCCCGGGTTCGATTCCCGGCTCCGTCAGGAACGGGGTGCACTCAGCCTAGTGAGGACAATTGTGTAGCTGTCTGATAGTGAAGCAGTGCCCCGGTCACGGAAACCAAGATTAATGGCCGAGGAGACCCGATGCACTGACCACGCGTCACCACATAATCTACAGGCCAAATTGCTAGGCAACGGTCGCTTGGTAGCCCTAGAACCTTCACTGGCTAATGACGTCACAGGGTTAACTGGACCACTTCGCGGTGCAGTGCTTGGTTTGTAGTTGGGTCCTCAGTTTAGGGGCTGCGACAACGCGGTCATGTAACCCCGTCTACTGTGGGTGTGTGTAGAATCTGTCTGATAACCGGTGTTAATTGTGATGACTGTATTAGTGTGTGTTATCTGTTTTTAATTCAAGTAGGGACTGCAGACAATAATTTCAAGTAGTTCCTGATATAACAGCTTAGGCTTCCACGGCCGGCGTTCATAATTAAGTGCAAGTTTTTCGGGCTTGTAGGCCGTGGTCCAGACAGGATATCTCCCGACGTTTCACCGGAAACTGCGTCCGGCATTATCAAGGGTTCCGCTCCTTTCCGTGGTCAGCAGTGGAATGAGGAAGAGGCTTGAAATAATGGGTAACGGTTTGTAGTGGAGTATTGTTGTTTGAATATGACTGGGTGAGGAAGAGGAAGAGCTGGAACGTTTCCTGGACCACCTTAACAGCCTCAACACCAGCATAAAATTTACTATGGAGAAGGAGAAAGACAACTGCCTGGCCTTTCTTGACGTGCTGATCACCAGGACTAATGACCTGCGCTTGGGGCACACCGTATACCGGAAACCCACACACACCGACACAAGACATTAAAACATTGGTAGACCGTGCTAGGAGAATCTGTCAGCCATCCAACCTCAACCAAGAGCTGAAACATATAAAGAGGGCCCTATGCGCCAACGGATACAGCCATAAGGAGATTGAGCGAGCCTCTCATCCCAGGCGCCGAAGCACGAGGAAAGATTCTGAGGAAATTCCGGTGGCCACCGCATTCCTGCCGTACGTGAAGAAGGTGACGGACAGGATAGGCAAATTACTGAAGACCTTTGGGGTGAAAACGGTTTATAAACCCTCCGCCAAAATCCGGGACTTGCTGCGATCCACTAAAGACAAGCGCCACCCACACTCCAATGCAGGTGTCTACAGAATCCCGTGTTCCTGTGGGAAGGTGTACATAGGAACGACGAAGAGGAGCGTGACCACCAGACTCAAGGAACATAACAGACACAGCCGCCTGGGTCAAACTGAGAAATCGTCAGTCGCTGAGCATTCTCTCTTGCCGGTCACGATGTACAGTACGGGGACACGGAGATACTCTCCACGACCACACACTACGACGCCAGGCTGCAACGGGAAGCCATAGAAATCTTCAAACACCCCGACAATTTCAATAGGAAGGAAGAAATTGAACGTGTGCGTAATACATGGATCCCGGCTCTTAGGAACACCAAGGCCAAGAAATCACTCACACGTCAACCTGAAGAACCTTCCCGCTACAGCCCGGCAGTCGCCCTGGGAATACCTGACCCTCACAAGCTTGGTCGCCGAAGCCGGAGCACGCACCGCACCCCGCAACATGTACGTGAGATTAGACGATCCAGCCGGAATGCGAAGAGAACGCTCGGCTCACCATGCTAATTTGAAGATCCAAAACTACCTTCCAGCCGTTAGTTCATCGCCAAGATCCACCCAACCAACAGTCATATTCAAACAACAATACCCCACTACAAACCGTTACCCATTATTACAAGACTCTTCCTCATTCCACTGCTGACCAAGGAAAGGAGCGGAGCCTTGATAATGCCAGACGCAGTTTCCGGTAAAACGTCGGGAGATATCCTGTCTGGACCACGGCCTACAAACATGCATTGACCGGGAATCGAACCCGGGCCGCCTTGGTGAGAGGCATACAGCTAGACCGCTGAGCCACCATGCCACCAGTATTAAAGGTGCCTGGACGTCCTCATAAGACCGTCAACGCTTAGTTCGAATGGGTTATGCTCCACGCGTGGCGAGGGCTAATCCACGGTCTTTAATAATTGTAGACCCACCTCATTCAATAACATACATCTTATCTAGGTTAGCAACACCTCACATAAACACATCGCTATCACTCCCCACAGCACGTAGGAGCAGGGGGGAGAAAGCAGGGAAAAACCAGTCGTTAAGATAACCACCGCAGTCTACCGCATAGTGAGTTCCAGTGAGCACGAAAAATGCGAGTAGCTGTTATACGGAAGACAATCAGATAAGTAGTTAGCCTAAAATTTTATAGTTTAACCATAGTTTACAACCATATAATCTCTCTAAAGTACAATCTACGGATAGCTATCACCATTTAGCATTTCACCTAACATATATACTGCATTTAGCATACACTGACAGTTGCAGTACCAATACTGCAACTAAATAATTGTACATATTGTAAATATTTTCACCTGTATTTCAAACATAGATTTTGTAGCCTAAGTGTAATGGATCTGATGATGATCGCTTGACGATCGAAACTGGTCATCCTAGTGTTTTATTAATCTCATGTAATTTATTTCAGGATTAGGGCATAACCCATCTCTTTTGGGTACTTTCGTGTTGACCGACTGAAAAGCACTAAACTCTTGGTAAGATTACCTCAAACTAGATTATTAAGCATTTGCAATAACAAAACTATTTTTAAAATATGGCTAGGTTGTCGAAAACATCCCAATGTGCCTGGTAATGCTAAAATTGCTAGAACAAAAATTAAATATTTGTCTGTTTTGAAAACTGTACCTGTTTTAGGTATCCCAGGCCAACACTAATCCAGGGGTCGATAGCCTAGATGTTAGGCCCCTTAAAAGAACAATTATCATCATCACCAACACTAATCTCTTGTCCGCAATCTGGACAGGGTATATTTATTTGTTCGCAATCTGAACGGTTTTTGACTTGTTCGCAATCAAGACACAACCGATTTGAAATGAGTCACTTCAAATTCACACCACTCGACACAACATAATTCGGTAGAGGGGTGGAGGGAGGGAACCTACCTGACCGCTCTCAATGGGCGCAGTTCCACTGCCACTTTTGAAAGGTTTATGACCAGGGTCATTAGTGAATCTTGGGCGCAGTTCCATACAACCCTATGGACCACGGTGCTTGTGCTTTAGCTGTTGACTGCCACTCCTGGTGTTTTGGTGGATTTTTTGCCGGCTGCTTGTTTGCTGGAATCTTGAGCCTGTAACCCTATGAGGTTACATGTTCTTTTGCATGTTCTTTTGTTCATAGGTATATATTTTCCCATCTGTGGACATAGTATCTATGTATAATTTTAGTTTGTTTTTCTTATCTCTTTGATTTTTTTATTCCATGCAGATTACTGTATTCTATGCTAAGATATTAGATCAGTTGAGTTTTGAATTCCATGAGGGATGATTATTGAGATGTTTATTCCGTGCTAAAAAGATAGGATTATTATTGAATTCTTTCCTCTGTTCTTTTATATGTAAAGCGATATCTTAAGTTGATTGAGATGTTCATGGATGGAAGATAATAAATGATATGGAAATTAAATGATACAATTTGGCTCTCCCTTATGCTAATAATTACCACCACGGGCCTGATAACCACAAAAAGCAGTAAGTAAAGTTACAAGCCTTTCTATTGGACCAGTAATCTTTCATTTTCTTGCTGAACACTATCTTACGTTTCTCGGACCATTTCCTGGACGCGTTGTGGTGAACCTCTGTATTGGATATGAGGAAAGGACTGGCTTCAACTGTCAGACGGTAGCGACTCCTGTCATTAATTGTGTCTTGCTGAATTTTTCATAAAATGAAAAAAAGAAACTAAAAAACGAAAAACAAAAAATTAGGTAAACACAAAAAATAAAAAAATAAAAATTAGAAAGAAAATAAAAACGAAAATAAAAGAAAAAAAGACCACTCGGCACGCCAGAAGGCGGAGGTAGATTTCACCGGACAAACTTGGGGATAGGCGAAAATAGGCAGAATATGCAGGTTTTCGTAAAACGATCAGACCTCATTTATTGCGTGAAAGTATTTTATAATTGGAGATTAATTAACTTTGTTTTTCGTCATTTTATGCATATTTTAAACATTTTATTGTCTTATGATGACGGTAACCTTCTTGTCATTTGGAGTCCATTTTTATACTTGTGGTCACACTGTCCTTATGCAAGGTTTCGACACTGATGTGTAACTATGTAACGGTCTGTTATTTCTTCACGCAAAATTATACCTCCCGCAGAGATGTTGGTTGGTTCCTCAGTTTAGGGGCTGCGAAAACGCGGTCATGTAACCCCGTGTACTTTGGGTGAGTGTAGAATCTGTCTGATAAACGGTGTGAATTGTGATGGCTGTATTAGTCTGTAATTCAGGTAAGGAATGCAGACGCTCAATTTCAAGCAGTAGTTCCTAATGTTGCTACCAGATAATACCGTCAACGACACCTAGCTGTGAACTTGGCTACTAGATGCCACCGCAATCAGCAACTCGCAACGAACGTTGGAACCTCCCCTCCAAAGGAAAGCATACTGAGGGATTTTTAGCGCTCTTAGAAAATCCGACGACTTTGGCCGGCTTTGAACCCGCGACCTTGGGCATGCTACCAGTTACGTCACCGAAGCCGCTTCACACTTAGTCAGATGGAAATCTGAATCTGATCTCGCGCAAGTGCGTTGTCATGGCAACGTCTGATGGCTCTTCCCTCATCAATTTAGTAGTGTTGCCATGGCAACCACTGATAGCTTTTGGCATTTTCTTATAGTTCCGAAATAATTTTTCTCATCCCTTGGCGTAATGGTGGGTCATATCAAAAATTCTTTCAGACAAAAGTTTTAGGTAATTATTAGGGGAATATTTTCCTTTTAGTACGGTTTTGATATTGTGCCTATTAAGAGAGATATGATTAATGTTTCCCGAAAAACCCACTTTTTCCCACCCCTTTGGTCAATGGTTGGTGCTATAAAAAACTCTTCAAACATACATTTTTGAGCTTTATCCGGCACATAGTATGGACTTTGAACGGATTCGATATTTCACATATTAAGAGGGTTATAGCAATATTTCATTTTTTCAAAAAAAGTCCCCCATTTTCATCCCCTTCGACCGATTTAGCCCAGTAACGAACTCGACCGAGATTTTATGGGTATACATATTCGGTAAAAAATTCAAAGTGATTGGTGCAAAATTACGGCAGTTATCGTGTCCACAAGAAACTGATATATATATAAACTTTTGAACTGACGGTGGTTTTGGGGTCTGGGGGATGTGAAACGCGAAGATATGTCGAAATTTTCCGGAAATCGAAACATGGTACCCATTGCAATAGTTAGCTTTCTAATGAAATCTACCTAAAATACTACCATCAACGACACCTATCTGTGAACTTGGCTACTAGATGCCACCGGAACCATCAACTCGCAACGAACATTGGAACTTCTCCTCCGAAGGAAATCAAACTCTGGGTTTTTAGCGCTCTTAGTAAATCCGACGACTTAAGCCGGCTTTGAACCCGCATCTTTGGGCATAGAAGTTCAGCATGCTACCAGTTCCGATACCGAAGTCGCTTCCCACAGACAGATGGAAAACTGAATGTTATCTCGTGCAGTGGCGTTGTCATAGCAACTGCTGATGGCTCATCCCTTATCAATTAAAAGTAAAGTTGTCATGGCAACCTCTCTTGGCACTTGGCTTTTTTAGGTAGATTTCATTAGAAAGCTAACTATTGCAATGGGTCCCATGTTTCGACTTCCGGAAAATTTCGACATATCTTCGCGTTTCACATCCCCCAGACCCCAAAACCACCGTCAGTTCAAAAGTTTATATATAATTTATGTATATATATATATATATATATATATATATATATATATATATATATATATGTATATCAGTTTCTTGTGGACACGATAACTGTCGTAATTTTGTACCAATCACTTTGAATTTTTTACATAATATGTATACCCTTAAAATCTCGGTCGAGTTCGTTAATGGGCAAAATCGGTCAAAGGGGGTGAAAATGGGAGTTTTTTTTTTCGAAAAAGTGAAATATCGCTATAACTCTCTTAATATATGAAATATTGAATCCATTCAAAGTTCATACTATGTGTCGGACAAGGCCCTAAAATTTATGTTTGAAAAGTTTTTTGAGAGCACCAACCATTGACCAATGGGGTGGGAAAAAGTGTTTTTTTCGGGAAACATTAATCATATCTCTGTTAATAGGCACAATATCAAAACCGTACAAAATGGACAATATTCCTCCAATGATTACATAAAACGTTTGTCTGAAAGAATTTTTGATATGACCCACCATTACGCCACGGTGTGAGCAAAATGATTTAAATTATATGAAAATGCCAAGTGCCAAGAGAGGTTGCCATGACAACTTTACTTTTAATTGATAAGGGATGATCCATCAGCAGTTGCTATGACAACGCCACTGCACAAGATAACATTCAGTTTTCCATCTGTCTGTGGGAAGCGACTTCGGTATCGGAACTGGTAGCATGCTGAACTTCTATGCCCAAGGTCGCGGGTTCAAACCCGGCTGTAGTCGTCGGATTTACTAAGAGCGCTAAAAAACACTGAGTTTGCATTCCTTCGGAGGAGAAGTTCCAACGTTCGTTGCGAGTTGATGGTTCCGGTGGCATCTAGTAGCCAAGTTCACAGATAGGTGTCGTTGATGGTAGTATTTTAGGTAGATTTCATTAGAAAGCTAACTATTGCAATGGGTACCATGTTTCGATTTCCGGAAAATTTCGACATATCTTCGCGTTTCACATCCCCCAGACCCCAAAATCACCGTCAGTTCAAAAGTTTATATATAATTTATGTATGTTTATATATACTCTCTCTCTCTCTCTCTCTCTATATATATATATATATATATATATATATATATATCAGTTTCTTGTGGACACGATAACTGCCGTAAATTTGCACCAATCACTTTGAATTTTTTACCGGATATGTATACCCATAAAATCTCGGTCGAGTTCGTTAATGGGCTAAATCGGTCGAAGGGGATGAAAATGGGGGGCTTTTTTTTTCGAAAAAATGAAATATTGCTATAACTCTCTTAATATGTGAAATATCGAATCCGTTCAAAGTTCATACTATGTGCTGAATAAAACTCAAAAATTTATGTTTGAAGAGGTTTTTTTATAGCACCAACCATTGACCAAAGGGGAGGGAAAAGGTGGGTTTTTCGGGAAACATTAATCATATCTCTCTTAATAGGCACAATATCAAAACCGTACAAAATGGACAATATTCCCCTAATTATTACCTAAAACTTTTGTCTGAAAGAATTTTTGATATGACCCACCATTACGCCAAGGGATGAGAAAAATGATTTCGGAATTATAAGAAAATGCCAAGAGCTATCAGTGGTTGCCATGGCAACACTACTAAATTGATGAGGGATGAGCCATCAGACGTTGCCAAGATAACGCACTTGCACGAGATCAGATTCAGATTTTCATCTGACTAAGGGTGATGCGGCTTCGGTGACGTAACTGGTAGCATGCTGAACTTCTATGCCCAAGGTCGCGAGTTCAAAGCCGGCCGAAGTCGTCGGATTTTCTAAGAGCGCTAAAAATCCCTCAGTATGCTTTCCTTTGGAGGGGAAGTTCCAACGTTCGTTGCGAGTTGCTGGTTGCGGTGGCATCTAGTAGCCAAGTTCACAGCTAGGTGTCGTTGACGGTAGTACCTGGTAGCAGGTAGCAACATTAGGAACTACTGCTTGAAATTGACCGTCTGCAGTCCTTACCTGAATTACAGACTAATACAGCCATCCCTAAGTGCACGGGGTTACATGACCGCGTTGTCGCAGCCCCTAAACTGAAGAACCAACCAAAATCTCTGCGGGAGATATAATTTTGCGTGAAGAAGTAACAGACCGTTACATAGTTACACATCAGTGTCGAAACCTTGCATAAGGACAGTGCGACCACAAGTATAAAAATGGACCCCAAATGACAAGAAGGTTACCGTTCCCATAAGACAATAAAATGTTTAAAATAAGCATAAAATGACGAAAAACAAAGTTAATTAAGCTCCAATTATAAAATATCTTCTCGCTATAAATGAGGTCTGATCCTTCTACGAAAACCTGCATATTCTGCCTATTTTCGCCTATCCCCAAGTTTGTCTGGTGAAATCTACCTCCGCCGTTCGGCGTGCCGAGAGGACTTTTTTATAATTGAAATCATTTTGCTCCCCCCGTGACGTAATTGTGGGTCATATCAAAAATTCTTTCAGACAAACGTTTTAGGTAATTATTGGAGGAATATTGTCCATTTGGTACGGTTTTGATATTGTGCCCATTAACAGAGATATGATTAATGTTTCCCGAAAACCCCACTTTTTCCCACCCCTTTGGTCAATGGTTAGTGCTATCAAAAAACTTTTCAAACATAAATTTTAGGGCCTTGTCCGACACATAGTATGAACTTTGAATGGATTCAATATTTCAGATTTTAAGAGAGTTATAGCGATATTTCACTTTTTCGAAAAAAGCCTCCCATTTTCACCCCCTTTGACCGATTTTGCTCATTAACGAACTCGACCGAGATTTTAAGGGTATACATATTATGTAAAATATTCAAAGTGATTGGTGCAAAATTACGACAGTTATCGTGTCCACAAGAAACTGATATACATATATATATATATATATATATATATATATACACAAGCTGACCCGGCAGGCGTTGTCCTGCCAATCAAGGAAAGTGTTGTAACTTTGTTTCTTGAAGTGCTTTTGGATACGCAATATTTTTTTCAATTTCTGTTAACTGCCTTTAAACTATCGTGAATTGAATTAACTAATTTAGAAACATTCGTTGGAGCGTGCACAACAACTCTCCAAAGTTTCATCGCAAACGGATAAATGTCATTTAACGCATACGGGATTTGGTTTAAATGATTCGTGCGCTGTCACTCATTTGTTGAATCTACTCGTGCTCTACCAACTGTGAAATGGATTTACTAAGTTAGAAAGCTTCACGTAAGTGTACACAACAACTCATCAAAGTTTCATCACAATCGATGAATAGTATATGAACGCATACAGGATTTTGTTGGAACGCTTCGCGCGTCGTCACTCATTTGTTACATCTACTCGTGCGCTACCAATATTGTAAAATGGATTTACCAAGTTGAACACCTTCCCTGGCTTGTACACAACAACTCATCAAAGTTTCATCGGAATCGGATGAATGACATATGAACGCATAAGTGATTTTCTTTAAACGATTCGCGTGCCGTCGCTCATTTGTTGAATCTACTCGTGCGCTACTTATTAAAAACTGGATTTACTAAAACAGAAACATTTCCTGGAGTGTACACAACAATTCACCAAAGTTTCATCGCAATCGGATAAATGGTATATGGACGCATACGGTACTTTGTTGAAATGATTCGCGTGCCGTCACACATTTGTTGAATATACTCGTGCGCTACCTATTGTAAAATGGATTTATTAAGCCAGAAACCTTCCTTAGGGTGTACACAACATCTCACCCAAGTTTCATCGTAATCGGACGAATGGTATTTGAACGCATACGGGACCTTATTGAAACGCTTCGTGCATCGTCGCTCATTTGTTGAATCTACTCGTGCGAAACCTCCTGTGAAATGGATTTACTAAGTTAGAAACCCCCACGTAAGTGTACACAATATATCACCCAAGTTTCATTGCAATCGGATGAATGGTATATGAAAGCATACGGGACTTGGTTGCAACGATTCGCGTGCCGTCACTCATTTGTTGAATCTACTCGTGCGCTATCTATTGTAAAATGGATTTACTAAGCCAGAAACCTTCCCTGGAGTGCACTCAACATCTCATTCAAGTTTCATCGCAATCGGATTTATGGTATATGAACGCATACGGGACTTTGTTGAAACGCTCTAACGTGGAGAGACAAAGAGAAGTATTCGACATCACCTCCACCTATGGTACAAAACATAACATTCCGCCCCGGGCGGAGTGTAAGTTATGGCGGTAGTTGTACAGGTTGCGACCAGGTGGCTCTAACGTGCAGAAACAACCCGTCCTAAGACATCAGCTTCACCAAGGCCAAGGCTTGTGGTTTCCATGACGACTGTTCTTGACTGTATAATGTGGTTCAAAAATTGTGTGAAAATTGTGGTTCTACAATTGTGTTCATTCCACCTACTGGGTCAGATTGTGAATCTAAACCATACATGGACCCACCCTAATATACATACCAAATTTCATCAAAATCGGTCCAGTCGTTTAGGAGGAGTTCAGTCACATACACACGTGTCGAAGAATTATATATATAAAGATATATATATATATATATATATATATATACATACATATATATACATACATAAATTACATATAAACTTTTGAACTGACGGTGGTTTTGGGGTCTGGGGGATGTAAAACGCGAAGATATGTCGAAATTTTCCGGAAGTCGAAACATGGGACCCATTGCAATAGTTAGCTTTCTAATGAAATCTACCTAAAACTAGGTAAAAACAAGAACCAAAAAACAAAACGAAGATCAAAAATTCATAAAACTAAAAACTAAAAACAAAGAACAAAGGACAAAACCAAAAAACAAAACAAAAATAAAGAAAAGACAAAAATCAATAACAATATACTAGTACTACAGTGGAACGTGGCTAATTCGAACGTCTATAATTCGAAATCATCTTTAATTCAAAGTTTTCTCTTGGCCCCTAGCATTTTATATTCAATCAAAGCTAAAAAATCGTGGTTAATTCGAATTATATTTTGGATAATTCGAAGTTTTTAGAGCAAAAAGCCGATTGGACGAATATGTCGCAGTTTGTGGTAAGATGACCAACGCATAAATCATCGCCGTTGTACTGAACTCCGAAAAACAAGATAGTGACGACGCATCTGGCGATGATTTCGTGGAGGAAGTTCCCGAAAAAGAAAGTTCCGAGTACAGCCCAAGCAACAAACCACATCAAAGAACTTAGGCGTTTTTTTGAAAATAGAAATGACGTAAGTGATTCTGTTTTCCGTTCCTTAAATTTGTTAGATTCTTTTGAGATGGCCGAGAGACTTAATTGTAAGAAACAGGTAAAAATCTCAAACGTTTTTGAAAAACATCTAGATTTTTCTAAGACTTAACTAGATTGCTGGATTACTACTATCTTTAAATAGGTGAATAGTACATTTTGGTTTTATTTTATCATTTGAATCTTTTGAGGATATTCACGATACAGTAAATATACAGTGCCGTTGTCTGTTAATCTGCTTGTTGAACGTAAATCTTTATGTAAACGTAATACAATATATTTTCTCTACCCTTTTCAAAGAAATTTCTTAATTCGAATTTTTGGATAATTCGATTTTTTTTACTGGTCTCTTGAGGTTCAAATTATCCAAGTTCCACTGTACTACTAATTTTACAAACGCAAATGCTCCTGGGTTTCCCTCAGCCTACAACAGAAATGGGTACCGGAGTAATTCCTGGGATCAAAGATGGCCGGACATAGAGTGCCGATGTCACGAAGGATGGAAGCCTCTACCGTCCACTCTGTACGAAGACCTACAAGTTTGTTTTTTTTTGGCTTGAGTTAATAAGCTGCTTTTATATATCCGCTTACGAGAGAGTAAATATTAACGCTTCATGGCCAGATGGACTAAATGCAATAAGTGGACTCTCAGGTAGAAATTATGTCTTTGAGTGGCAGGTCACGTTATTAAAATCCTGTGTGTTCTGTGTGTTCACCAGCAGAGAAACCTCTAGCTTGGTAAAACCTTATACTATACGGAATGCTTCTAGAATGTGTGCTTTAAAAACAGTAAACCCTAAGGCTGTGTCCCAAAGCCTTATTTTCAGCCGTAGTGAACTAGATAGTCGACTAATTTCCGGATGTGGCGTCACAAGTCATGATCCAAAGGTGCTTAGCACATAGCAATCAACACTGTAGTGAACGAAAGTGCATGCAAGATTTGTCGACTTGTACAAGGAAGTTATAGAAATTGTAGGTTGTCTTTGGTCTTAATTATGAATCCTCTTTGCTTGGGACTTGGCCTATACTCTTTGCCAATTTCTCAACCGTGTTTCAACCCACGTGCTCTGTTGTTCTGTTTATTTAATTTATTATAAATGGATAGTACTTCTGAAAGCTCTCTTCCCGTAGAAAGCATAAATGGTGCGGAATTTAAATGCTTGGTTTTACGGAAATCACGACCGAGGATTGAAACGACATCTCGATTCATGCTCTCTAGCACACAATAAGGGCCTCGTCTCAAGTTTTCAACTTGCCGCTGCCTTATAAACATGATTGCCCTTCTTCTCTTCCTCCTGAACGGAATTCGCATAATCAGCCAAACACAAACCATAATTAAGGCTCGGCTAAAAAGAGATATGCAAGGCGCATCCATGATGGTATCCAAAGCAATCCAAAGAATTGTATCGTTATTTTAAAACAGCTGATATCTAGGCAACTCTCAATTTGGTTTTCTAAAGAATATGTCTACACGTGATGCTATCGGGTCTTTGCGATGTCTTGGAGAAAAGATGTTAAGCGTAAACAGAAACTTTTACGTGTGCTTTGTGGACTTCGAAAAAGCATTTGATAAAGTCAGCTGGCACAAGCTGTTTCCCCTTCTGAATCAAATAAGATGTCCCCATCGATTAATCAGATTAATATTTGATCTGTATATAAATCAAACTGCTGTTGTTAGGCTTGGAAATGACGTATCAGAACCCGCTAAGATCCGTAAAGGTGTGCGACAAGGTTGTTTGCTGTCCCCTGGACTGTTCAATGCCTTCGCTGAAGCTATAACGAAGTGGTCTTTTAAAGGTTCTAATATGGTAGTGAAAGTTGGTGGAAGACTTATCCAGAATATTAAATTTGCTGATGATCTGGCATTACTTGCAGTAAATCCGCATACATTAACAAACATGTTGCAACGTTTAAATGATACAGCTACAGAATAGGGAATGAAAATCAATTGTAAGAATACCAAGATTCTGGTGATAAGTAAGCATCAACACGAACTAAATATAACCATAAATAAAGAACCAGTACATCTGGTCAGTCGATTTAAATACCTTGGTCAGATCTTCACAGAAGACCTACGATGTGAAGTTGAAATCAGGAGCCGTATAGCCATGGCCAAGCAGGCATTCCGTGAAAAGCATTCTCTAATTTGTCAACGCTCGATGTCCCTCAGCCTTAGAAAACAACTGGTTAAGACATACATATGGCCAGTTGCAATGTACTGCAGTGAGACCTGGACAATGAATAGAGGTGACATTAAACGACTAGAACCGTTTGAGATGTGGTATTGGCGCCGAATGGAAAAGATCAGCTGGGTAGAGAAAATGACCAACATAACGGTGCTGGATCGAATAAAGGAAATACGGCAAATGATCCGCCAGATATATAGAAGGAGATCCACCTGGCTTGGCCACAGGTTACGACATGGTGGCCTGATGATCGACATACTAGAAGGCAAAATACCTGGAAAACGCCCTCGCGGGAGGCCACGGAACACATTAATGAGTTTTTTCCTAGATAGCTCTGGCCTACGAAGTTATGAAGTGGTGAAAAGGACAGCACAAGACCGAACAACGTGGAAACGACTCATTGTAGGGGCAGACCAGTCGCTTAACTGAAAAACACGATGATGATGATATCTTAAATTTGAACACTCTGCACTCGTCATGAAAGCGCAAAGAGCTTACAAGGAGTAGCAGATCACCGCCATCTTGAGTGTTGGTTTGGTACCAGCATGTACAGTACAGTAAGTCCAGTGCGTTTCAGAACACAAGTCTATGAAGGAGGCTGTGAACAAGCACACATGTCCCAAAGCTCCGTAGTGAGTAGTACTGTCGCGTGCATAAATAACGGGCCGCCTTGCCGTGCAGGAGTTGAGTTTTCGAGCCATCAGGTTGCCATCACTTGGTGTGTTCTCGGGAGGGGAATGCTCAGAGTCGTGGTTGGGCAACTGTCCTTGTAGGAAATGGGGAAGAGGATGGGGGAGTGTGGTATCTCCTGTTAATCACACGAAGCTAACAGTGGCACAGTAACACGACAGCGAACTCGATTTTGAGGTCCGTGACCTTTAATATGAACGACCGTTTGCTGAGGAGGGGGAAGATGGTTGGGCTCTGAGAAGCTGGCGTCGGAATAACAGAAATATAATTAGTTTAGGACGTTTGCGATTTCTTCTTTTTCTTCTTATTAAACTGGGTTTACTCCCTAACTGTGAAAACTCGATTCTCAAAAGAATTCACACACAGTAAAACCCAACAGTGCATTTCTAACGAGATTTAACAATTAATGGGTTACTTAGCATTTCAATTTAGATTTATTAAAACCGTCTCGTTATCTGTAACAATCTTCCAAGCGCGAAACTAAAGAAAATCAAAGTTGGCGCTGTGCTCCTCGATCTGTCCCCCTCCTCTCCCCCCTTGCCTACAAGGACAGGTGTCCAACCATGGCGCTGAGCATTCCCCTCCCGAGAACACCCCAAGTGATGGCAACCTGATAGCTCGAAAACTCAACTCCCGCTCGGCAAGGCGGCCCGTTATTTATGCACGCGATAGTAGAGCAGACGCAAGAAAAGCTTGCCGAAACTCAAGGATGCGCAGATACCAATATCTCAATCGGCGTATTTTAATGCTCATTGTGGGGCTCCTGTAATGCTGATTACCGGGCTCACTGCTCACTCAACTCTTCAAGAACGCAGCTTGCTCCGAGACGGTCTACAGCTGAGATCTCACTTGAACCCCAGTCACAGTCAGCCTGCCAAGCCTGGGCAGACGATCCGTTCAGAACTGCTGCTAGCCAGCTACTGCCGGGAAGTGGGAGGGGCGTTGTATGCCACTACCGAACACTCACGAACACCCGAACATGGCCGAAGATCTGCGCATCATTTTTCGGCAAGCTTTTCTTGCGTCTGCTCTATCTAGTCAGTAGTTGCCAGCAGCTAGTCAATAGCAGACAACTTGAGCTTTGGGACACAGCCTAAAGTGTATGTTTCACAAAACTCAAGCTCATGCTCTTAAATCAGAGGTAGTTACAAGGTGCGGTTTGTACCAAAATCTTCCAACTCGTCTCAATAGAACACGACATTTCTTGCAATTCTTGAAATGTCAACGGAAATAATATATGTATCTTATTTCAGTAGTATAGATCTCTCCTGCGGCGCTCACAAGCAGCCGATCGTGACAAATGAGCATTCAAATGAAAGAGAATAGACATTAGCAGTGAGATATTGCACTCTAATTTCATAAATATCTATCATTTCTTTGAAAAATGAAGTGTGCGATTTGCAAATACTCTTGCTGTAGGAAAATACACTCCATAATTACTGTCCAATTCACATTTTGGCGACTGTGACGCCTGTTTCATGTCATTTTAACATTTTGAGGTCTTTCCTTTATCATTTTGCATGTTTTTAAGAAACAGTAAATCAAACGAATGAGTACTCAAAAGGTATAATTTCATGAATATCGAATAACCTGTGTTATGATGATCCAATTTTCAGTGATTGCCTCAAGTTAGGGAACGTACTTGGAATTCTAACTGAAATGTAAATAGTGTTCTATAATCATTTGATTGAAATAAAAACATAACAACCTTTCTCCCTAAGTCTCCCATTATAAACCTATTGGGGAAAATGTGGCTTATAAACATGCGAGATTTCTCGCAAGGGGCCGCTAGTTTGTTTATAATGTGCATGTAAACAAAATATAAACCAGACTACAGCCCCGGCCGGAAATACATCGCGTCGAGCCCGCTTAATATTTAGTCCGGGCGGGTGGTCTATACACATGGTTTTCGCAAGTAACCGATCGTAATAAATAGAGCTTGGATTTTTAGGTGCTAAAAATCCGGAAAATATTTATTTTTATGACCTGAAATATGTGACAAAAAAGTAAAAATATTTAATTATAATTTAGTTCATTACGGTATTGTGAATATAAACAATATGCAGTACTCACGAATACAATTTAGTTTATGCCTCACTGACTGCTGAAAAATTACAATATACGGGGTACAGCTTCAGGTTATCCATCACAAATGACCGACGATTATCGGGAAACTCTTATTCTGAAGGAGCGAAACTGCCCTCGATGTGTGAAGTAACTTGTAATCGCTGTTCAGCCTTGATTGCATTCTCACTTGGTTGGCAGAACAGACCGCCCCCATCAGAAGTAAAATCATATTTAAATTCTGCAATAGACGATAACTTGTAGTTGATTTTATTATACTTTGGCCTAGGCATCGTAGAACTGCCTTACACTTCACAGTGCCAGAAATGAACTGCATGTGAGTGACACTGGTTCCAGGTAGCTGGGGGAGGGGGAAGTCTAGCAGGTGGTGCAATATGGCTATAGATTAGGAAATCCCCGACGTCCACAGTGAGTGGTACGGGGCGACAAGTTTAGAATAACACAGTAGCAAGCTGACATACGTTCTGCATGAAGATTAGTTATCTCACAGGTTCTTTCCCGTTGAGGTAAAACACAACAAAAATTCAATAAACAGAAAGATCTAGCATACTGACTTTAAACAAGAAGTTCCGTGACGAACTAAAGAGCCTACTTTTCTTAAAATTTAAGATTCATTCCAATGATTAATCTATATGGTGTAACCTTGGAGAGAAGCACTACACGAGACAGACATTCGGGGGTGATCGGTCCATACAAAGTATAAAGAGGAGAACGTGCTTCTTAAAAATTTCCAGGATTCATAATAAAGGAACTTAAGGCTATAAATGAAATATGACAGGTTAAACACAACAATTTAATACGGATAAAAAATAACAATTAACAATAAACCACCCTCGTCGAAGTATTAAAATACTGGTTCAAACACCAGTCCAAGAAAAATTACCTCCAAAATCAACTTAGACAGTTGTAAAAGAAGGATACAAGACTATCACCTCCAAGAACATTAAAGTTTAAACAAGAAAATATCAAATACAAATTAAAACAGAAAAACATGTTTATTGTGCTGTGTGCGCGTTCGGACAAGGAAAGATCTGAGTACTTGACGGGTAGTTCACTTCCGATCGACCACACGATTAATTTGTGAACCCCGTATTGCGAGTTGGTAAATCTTGATAATTATGGGCATACACTCTTAAATGGTTAATACAAAATATAAAGACACTGACATAGTCTACCCTTACAGAAAATCAATCATACACGGATAGTATATTTACACTTATGTGACTGCCGGACAGACGGTCTTAGGTCAAGCAAAAATAACACAGAATACCCACGTGACAACAAAGATAACGGCACGCCGCTTGCGACCTTTAAACTGAAAAGTTACAATGCTTGGCCAGAATCCAAGCAACAAAACCAACCAAATTAAAATACCCCAGCGGGCTGAATACAAAAATTTACATGTGACACTTCGATTAATACGAACTGAAATATTTAAATAGGGGCGTGGGCAACTATCCCAATTCATATCAAAAGCAAGCTGTAATATGCCACGCAAGCAATCTACCAATTAGTTACAGGAAAGCGTAGTACGCACACTACTTCCTTATCAACATTCAGAGAACTGAGTACATAGGTCAGACAAGCTAAAGTGTGCTATAGTGTGTCAGTAGAAACTCACAGCCTCTGAAATCACGAAAAATACATCATAAAACATCAATATTTCTTGACCAACCACTCATTGTGTCAAGATCCAAATATCAGCAATACGTCCCTCTGGTACGTTTACTGAATCACGAGGAGCAACGGAAATTGGATCTCCATGCCCATATCCTGCTACCTCTTCGAAGAATATCATATAGCACACACACATCTCCATACCTGACCAAAATACCTCTATCGTGCCCCAGATCCCGAATACAAATACCACACAAAAATTCTACTATATGACTACAGCAAGGCGGACGGCCTTCTGTAACAACATAAAGTTGCTCAAAGCAAAACAATCTAAGCATTTGCCTGGATAAAAATTTACAACCAAGAAGATGGGAAATCCCCCCATTGTCTAACATCAAATTTAAATGCAGTCCCACTTATCACCCCTATCTAAGTTTTCAACCGTAAGTAATCTCGCTAGTGTCTTATATTCATGCGCGCTGCAACATGAAGGTAAGCACTCTATCAAACAAAGCAACGGGTAAAAACCCAAGAAAACACACAAGGAAAATTAATCTAATATTTACACAAAGTCACGTGATGCTATTTAACTTATTATGTCAGTGAAACGAATCTACATGTAATCACAGCAAAGCAAAATTATTTACAAAAACATAATTTCCCAATTAATTATACATGATCCCTCCCCGTCAAAATTAAATACATTAAATTTGTACTCATCTCATTCCAAGCTGCCCGGTGCCGGGATATCACCCGCCACCTTCCATGTTCATGGCCTAGCCCATCATGCTAGACATAAATCCATTGGATACGACACTACCCATTCTTGAAGCCATGGTTACGGTCATCTTGCTAAAGAAATATACAGTTATAGTTATTATTTCAGGCTCCTAAATGTACTGCATAATTGAGCTACTCAATTTACCCATAAACTACGTGCAGTATCGAAGACTTTCCCTATACTGTGTGGATATTTTCCACCTAAAAACACAAACACAAATCTATGTTGCACGTCATGCAACACAATAAAAATATTCAAAGTATCTCGTGCAAGCCCAAGCACCCGCAAAAGTTAATCAATCAGCGTGCCATGTCTTCAGACAAAATGACATCCTACTCGCTCGAAGACATCTATAATTGTGACGGCGTCTGTTCACAGACCACTATATTTATATGATTCAATCAAATCTCATGTGGAAGTGGGTAACTCGCTTCACAAAAATAGTAATAATAGTCGCACACGCATGGGAGACATCTCATTCAGCTCGTAAAAATCAGAACAAACAATTGACACTAGCGTGCAGAAAATCACATCGTAGGAACATCTATTTATCAGGATTCGCACGTAAACACACTGCGCGGGCAAATTTGGCGTCTTGCTCTCATTGGCTATATTTCAAATTATACGGTGACAGCAGGGTGATGACCTTTCTCCCACTCTCATGTTTGGTCATAAACTCACTCATCAGTTGGCCTATCAACTTCCTTCTCCAGCGTTTAATACCATGAACCATTTATACCACTCATTTTGAACAAGTTAACGGCTCCCTGGCTTGCATCCACCTTTCTCTTTTTCCTGGAACTGGCTATATTTAACTTGGCGTTGCTTCAATTGCGACAGCGGTAGCAATGCTTCATCCCAACAGACAGACTACTGTTTCAAACATGACCAACATTTTCTCAACTGAGCTGAATCTTTAGCTGAAGAATTAAAATTATTTGAGGACCTGAATGTAGGCATACATCTAACGGCTTATTCACCTCTTAAAAGGTGGAAATTGTACTTAGGTAGAAGTCAATTTTCACTGTCAAAAAGCACAATCAGTCAGACAGTGGCATATCCCCTCTCATTCATTCATTTCCAGACGCCCCTGCTGCTATTCAGAGCTCGGTCACTTGGCACTTAATGAGCGCATTCCAATTGCTCGCCGCCTCAGGCCACACGAGTCTCTCCTTATCTCGCTGCCGTTCACACATACAATAGATGTCAACACAGCTACTTCAGACTGCTCACAGTACAACTTACAGACGACCCAATGTTTACGTTTTCTTCTCAGAGTACTGGCTCACTCGCGCCACGTATATTTGGTGCAATCTTACATCTCCACATAATTTGCTGTTTCGATGTCATTTCTTCTCGGCTCCAAAGGCTCAGGTTTATTATAGATTTTCATATTTCCGATGTTATAAATTGCCTGCGTACCCGTGCTTAGCTCTTTCACTCTATATGATTATTACCAAGATTTTGGATTATCTTGAACGGTCCCAGATAACGGATGCAAAACTTGTGAAATACTTTGTTTGAAGGATCAGACAACGGAGGCTTCTAAATCAGGACTAGTTCATTTACAACCATTTCACGGTGGAATCTCTTCCCTCTCACAGTTCTCAGACGTCGGTCCGCTTGAGCTCTCATGTGTGTTACAGTGTTTTGGATACGTAACTCATGTGCTGGCATGAGATCACGTGGGCAAGTGATAATGTTATCCCACGATCTCTCCGGTGTTCTATTATGGCGCAAAACCATAGGTATCTGACCCGTAGAATCGTGTCTCGTAGAATTTATGCAGATTACTATGTCCTTCACCTGATCAACCCATTTGTTATGCTCATTAGGTACAAATACCCTAAAAACATCGAAATATTTCTCATCACGCGTTCGTTCGGGTTCGCGGATGGATGTCTTATCGAGGATAAAATGTGTTTTATTCCAAGATCTACCATTCCCTTCTTGAATTCATTACTGGTGAAATAGCTTCCGTGGTCAGATAACAGGAACTCAGGTTTTCCCATAGTAGGAATGACTTTATTCGTATTGCGGCTTAGAATTTGTTTTGTAGTGGTTTTCTGTATTGGGCACAAAACCACGAATTTTGAAAATATATCCAAACAAACTAGTAGATTTGCATATTAAGGCTTTCACGGCCCGGATTATTATATAAACAATTCATGCTTTTGGGCTAATGCCGTGTGTATTTTTAATTTAAGACCATACGTTTCGGAGAAACCTTGCCTCCTTTTTCAATGGAAATAAACAATGTGGCCAAAGAAAGTATATCAATGAGATACTTTCTTTGGCCACATTGTTTATTTCCATTGAAAAAGGAGGCAAGGTTTCTCCGAAACGTATGGTCTTAAATTAAAAATACACACGGCATTATTGATATACTTTCTTTGGCCACATTGTTTATTTCCATTGAAAAAGGAGGCAAGGTTTCTCCGAAACGTATGGTCTTAAATTAAAAATACACACGGCATTAGCCCAAAAGCATGAATTGTTTATATAAACTAGTAGATGTTTGCAACCTCTCCTTCCCTTAGGAATTGGATCATATGTATCAATCTCAAGTAGTTCTCCAGGCTTTAATGGCAACAACGGTTTAGGGTACTGTTTCATCAAGTAGTTATTTGGTTTCGTGCGCTGACAGGTGTCACATGTCTTTATTACTTCGCATAAGGTTGATCTGCGTGGCCACGTAAATGCTTCGGCGATAGTTGCTTCCGTTTTATCTAATCCAATATGTCCTAGACTTTCATGTACATGCCAGGTTAATCCATGCTGCACAGAAGCTGGCACCATAATCCTTAATTTTGAATGTTCCTCGTCCACAAATTTGAGTAATACGCCATCTCGATACATGTACTTTCCCTCCTTCTGTAAAGCTTCCCGATGTGCTGGTGATCCGGCTGGTAGTTCTCCTTTAAAGAAACGTATCATCTGAAGCATCCAAGGTTCAGCCTCCTGCTCTCTGGGTAATTCCCTCAATTCATCCAGAAACCTATGGTCCTTGTCCGCCAGTTCAATAAGATTCACAACCATTTCCTCTTCAACTTCCGCTTCGGGGTTCCTGCTTAAAGCATCCGGTATGATATTTAATTTGCCAGGGCAGTGCTCAATCTCAATGTCAAATTGCTGGATATAGATTGACCACCTGGTGATCCGTTCACTGAGCATGGTAGTTTTGAATAAGAACGTGAGAGCTTTGTGGTCCGTTCTTATTGTTATGGGGTAACCGAATATTATTTTCCGCCATGGTTGTAGACTATGAAGTATGGCCAGGAGCTCCAACTCAGTGACAGTGTAATTACGTTCGTGCTTACGTAACTTTCGACTTACAAATGCCAGATAAGACCGGTTCTGAAGGTTACTCGGATCTTCCTGGTATAACATGGCTCCAATACCTATAAATGAAGCTTCAGCTTGGATTATAAATCTACGGCTAAAATCAGGATAGCCTAACTTGATGGAATTCTGTAACAGAAGTTTCATCGCTTGGAAAGACTTTTCACAGCTGTCATTCCATTTCCATTTGTTGTTCTTTTTGAGGAGTTCCTGCATAGGTGCTACTGTCTCTGTGTATCCCGGGCAATTTTCTTTGAAAAATCCCGTAACTCCAAGGAAAGCACGCACATGTTTCACCCTGGTCGGTGTGGGGAAATTCTTTATGGCTTCAATTTTGGCAGGGTTCGGTCTCACGCCCTCTTTGTCGATTACATGGCCTAAATATAGTATTTCATCCCTGATGAAATGGGACTTCTTAAGGTTGATTTTGAAGTTCGAAGTACGAAGGTTTTCCAGTAACTTATCCAAGATGTTCATATGTTCATCAATAGAGTCAGAAGCCAGCAGAATGTCATCAATGTACCTGACAGTCATCTCTTTAACCTCATCAGTAAGGTTACGGTCCAGAGCTCTTATCAAGGCACAACCAGCTCTTTTATCCCCAAAAGGCATCCTACAAAAAGTGAACGTCTGATTGTCGAACAGGAAACATGTCAACAATTGAGATTTTTCATCCAACTCAAGATGGTGGAAACGTGAAGTCAAGTCGACGCTTGGATAAATGCTTTTTCCTCTAAATCCTTTTAATACGTCACGTATTAATGGCGCTTGGTCATATTCTGGCATCAATCGAAGGTTGAGCATTCTTGCGTCTAAACAGAGCCTAATAGAACCATTTGGCTTGGCTACAGCCAAAATTGCATTGAGAAAAGGTGTGGGTGTCTTCCTTATAAGTCCCGCCTGCAGTATTCCTTCAATAATCTGTTTAACTAGTGCATGATGTTTTTCTGGGATGGAATATAGTCTGCTTCGAAATGAGGACCAATCATCAACTTGCATGGAGTATTTAAAGTTTAAAATCTTCCCAGGTACAGTGTCAAAAACTTCCCGATGTTTTCTAAGTATGTGTTCAAGTCTCTCCTTCTCTGCACCCCTTAATTGCACTCCTTCCAGCCGCTCTTGTAATTGTTCTTCGAAGTCGTCCGTGATGTCCTCTGCTTCAGCCAACAATGCCCATATCTCGATGCCTTCTTCTTCTTCTTCTTCTTCTAGTTCGACGACCGCAGTAGTGATGTCATCAGTGTCCCCCTCCAATAAGTGTTCCTCAGTTTCTTCACTAATTGCCTCAAGCAACAAGGTGTTCGCCTCATTTCCTGTTGTCACTCCTTCCATATTTAGTCCAACTTTCCTCATTCCTTCTATGTTCTTAAAGCTGACCGTATTTTGGTGTAAGTCAATGACTGTTTGATGTTTGCATATAAAATTTGATCCCAGAATGATATTAAAATTTAGCTTCGGCAAAATCACGAAGGTCTGTGCAAAAGTGTGCTCCAGTATTTCTAATTCCAAATATGCCTGTGTCTTACATGTTACAGTGCGTTCAGGAATAACGCCACGTACTTTCATTTGAGGGACCGGAATTATAGGTACATAATAATTCCGCCCTATTTCTCTCACTAAGGCCTCAGATACTAGACTGATCTGAGCCCCTGTATCAACCAGACATTTTACTTTTAAACCGCCGATCAGTGCATATATTACAGGCAATTGTGTCATGGTGTCATTCAGTGGTTTTGTAATTTCTTCCAAACAATCTTCCGGTCTAGCTATCCACTCCGTAATATTTGCCACAATCCATCCATCTTCTCGCGAACACCCTTCATTTCTGAGGCTATCTGTTTGATCACTTATTGATTTTTTATCGTTACGGCCCCCATTCTGTTGTGGTCGACCCTTCTCCTGACGTTCATGTTGCATAAGCAGGCTCTGTGCTCCTTCATCTTCCATATGAGTATCTGGATTTCGGCGCTTGTCCATTATGCGTTGCCAACGGTCTTTTCCTTCTTCTTCCTGAGCGTGCAGCTCGTCCAGATATCTCTGTGACTCCTCGTATCTTTGATCCCAATTTCGATAGTCATCCCTTGGTTCGGATTTCTCGTATATACCGTTGGTTCCTTCCGCCTGCCCGATCATCGTATCGTCTCCCTTGCCAATTCTGATTATATCGGCTATCGTAACTCCCTCTTCGATATGGTGTCTCCTGTCGTCCATAATAACGATCTTGCTGATATCTGCGTTGCTGATATCTGCCGTCATTATTATATCTTTCCCTCTGGTTATCGTAGTAACGTGGTTGAAATCTCCTCTCATTATTTTCTTCGCTATCTCGCCTTGGGTTATTTCCAGTTGTAGCCCCTTGTGTCTTGGTGTGAGTCACCTGTGACTTAATGACCTCAGCCGTGTTGACACTTTCCACATGTTTCGTTCCCTCCTGTGAAACTGATTATTAGTCTCATCGAGATGACGCAAGAGTTCATCGGCTTGTACAGCTGAGCTTACGTTACTGGCGGCTAAGAATTGCTGCGCGCTACCGGGAAGTTGTTTACTTATCGTTGTTATCATGTCCTGCTCGTTCGGTGGGCTGTCAAGATCTCTCAGATTTAACATCTGTCTAGTGAAATACTCAGCGAATTTAGTTTGTGGAGAGCTATGGTATTTTCGGGCACACAAATCAAGTCTCAGGTTCTGCTAATGGCTCCCACTCCAAAATTTCTTCAAAAATGCCTCTTTAAAACCAGCCATTGTTTCAAAGGTGTAACGGAAACTCAAAAACCAAATTAATGCAGCACCTCCAAGATACCTCTCTACCATTCTTAATTGTCTTTCAGGGGTTGGATTCTGGTCCAAAAAGAAGTAATCAAGTTCTTTGAGGAAAGATTTAGGTGTGGTCCCCGTGTCAGGAATAAACTTATTCGGACGGAATTCGTTCGCTCTGATTATCTGTACGACTTGTGTAGGTAATTTGCCCTCCTGCGGTGTAGATGTTCGACCTTATTAGTAGATATTGCGGAAATGTTAACTGCAAACGTAACGGCGTGGAAAGATGAATGGAACAGGTCAAGTGGGGAACATGTCACTCAGATTCAGGAACGAATTGAAAGAAAACTTGCCAGTACTCAGGTAGATATCAATAATGAGGTAGTTCAAATTAGAAAGGATTTGAGTATAAGGATGGATTCGCTATCCGAAAAGCAGGTAGAGGATAGAATTCAAATGGGTCAGGACGTGCAAGCATTGAAAACTGCGTTAGAGGAACAAATTCATAAGGTTGTCTCTGATGTCAATGAAACTACGAGCAAACTTCAGAATTTGAAACTAGGAGAAGCTAGCATGATCGAAACCTATAAAGAAGAGTTAATTAGGAAAGTCATCACGGAAATCACAGATAAGGATCCAGAAGGCTTGACTTGCGAAGATGATAGGAATTACGTCAGAAGATGTAACCTCGCTACAGAAGAGAGAGATATTAGTCCTGAGGAACGTATATCCAGATTTCGGGAAGAAGAAGAAGAGGATAGGAATATTGAACCTGAATGGAAATATCGAGATAGTGGGAAGAATTACATGGATTCATATCCGAGAAATGTGACAGTCATCCGAAACTTTGAGGACAAACCTCAAAAATTCAGTAATACTGATAGTCTAACACCGATAGAATATATCAGGAACCTGAAAGACTATTTCATTGAAGCTCACATTCCCAGAGAAAGAGAGATGAGAATAGTAGAAAGATTTCTAGCTGGAGGACCCCTTGAATGGTTCAGAGCATTTCGGTACACTTTCAATAATTTTGACGAATTTGCAGAGGCACTGATAAAACGATTCTGGTCCATAGAAGCGCAAAATTCATTAAGAGCTGAGGTATACTCGAGGAAATATTCAGGTACTCTTCCAACACGGTACGCTGATTTCTTCACAAGCCAGTTATCGCGCTTGAGATTTTTGCAACCCCCATTGTCGACAGAGCAGTTGATAGATGCTATTTCTCGTATGCTGCCTGTGGAGGTGAGAAGACTTATCATATCTTCAAACATCAGGGATTTGACCAGTATGGACGAGTCATTGAGAAGGCTTGACTACACGAGTCCGATGCCAAATGTGGTACAAAAAGGTCAGAGGCACGAATTCAAGGACATTAATACAGTCTATATGGATCAAGTTCAGCAAACTGATAGCCTAATGAAGAGAAAACTGAAAATGTAGGTCCTCACAGGAATAATCATTTTCGCAACCACAGATCGCAAGGCTACCGTCCATATCAGCAAAGAAGAGGCTGGAACAATAATAGAGGGAATTATAATAATGGAAGAGGTAGATACTACAATAACCAGGGCTACAATATGAACTACAACCGAAATAACCAGCACCAGAATCGAAATCAGAATTCTCAAGGTCAGGTTATGGCACCCGACAAGTATCAAGAGAGAGAGAACGAAAGTCAGCAGTATCTTAAGGAATTACGAGAGAAGGAAGCTGAAAACCAAAAGAAAAGACAGGATGTAGTTATCGATCCTGGTCCTTCTACAAGCCAGCAGAATTTGGAAAACAGGAATACAGGACAGAAGAGAAAGTAGAGAGAAGAGAATGCATTAGCCACACACAACCCAGAGTAGAAGAGACTTATGATTAAGGAACATAGAGGAAATATCATACAAAAGTAAGCCAATAATAATTCAATTTCGTGTTCAAGTGAATTAAGATACTTATAACACAGAGTTTAAAAACAATTTGCAACTGTCTTTAAAACGTGGTGAAGGGAGAATGCCACCGTAAATTGAATTATATTGAGACCACGGTGGCTGTATTGGCAAATGTGAAGAAAGTTGTGGCCGTCATAGTTGTGACGTGGATATTCATGACGTAAGCACGGATGACGCAGACTTCATGCAAGCAGGCTGCTTGAGCTGAGATTCTTGGTGACGTCATGATTTTGTTCGAGAAAGATCTGAGATTTACGACGCAGTCGCAGGAAAACATGGAATTGTGCTGAGGAAGAAGTTACGCTATTGGAGGAAAGGCTCGAACCAATGAACGATAGTTTGGAGGGAGACGGAGATTACTGAAACTACAATATTTAATTACTTTTGGAATGCAGAATTGTGGAAATCTATTTTCAGTTATGGCATTGATTTGGAATTTTGAAGAAATTAATTTTGAGTTTTAGAAATTTTAAAATCCGTCAAGTATTGCCAAAGTTAGAACTTCTAGCGATGACGGAGGAACAAGCTATGGAAGTGATGGATATGCCCCTTAAGAAGTTGATAAAAGGCCTTGCACAGCAGTGAGAAGCTCTCGTATCTCATAGATATCTCATGTGTCTCATATTTCTGAGGACATATAGTCGTTTTTCTGAGTTGGTCAGACTTCGAGTGATTACAGTGAAGCAAGTCGTCTTTAGCGTGCGTGGTAAAGCCCACCGCATCGAACGAGCACGGAGCAGTGCAGCAGTACCATTTAACGGTGATTGAAACTAGGCGAAGTTGAAACGCACACATAAAGGAGTCTACAAGAATATACATCAAGAGTTAGCTAATGCCTATAAGCTAATTCTATTGTGCATAACAGTATTAAAGTGTGTAGTAAAGTTGAACATTTTCACGATTATAATTTGGAAGATATTGGCATTTTAAGACTGCAGACAAAAGTGATTTTCTCGCCACCTGAGAAGCACTTTTATAACACCACATTCTACGCTACGGCTGACACGTGTATTGCAACCTTGATACTACATATTGCATTTGGTGATATAACGCTACATTCTAATATGGAACAATATAATATGGCAGTTCTTTCAACTATTATAACGGAAATGGAGATGGAAGGCTAAGACTTTAATGCAATTGGGACATATATCAATGGAGTGAAATAGCAGCATTGAACTTCGTTAATCGCCATTCTACACAAGTAGCATGTAGTGAACATCCAACTACACTCATGCATCGTGGTCCAACGCTGAATTATATCAAATGGCAGTGGAAACTATGAATATTTCTGCGGAAATAACTGCAATAAACTTCATGGCGAATTTCTACCAGAACTACAGGGAACTATGAAGAGAGGCCAGGGTGGACCCGGCTCACAAAGAAGAGTTTTGCCAGAAGGATGTCTATCGTCTACACGGAGCAGTGCAATTTCCGGAGGAGGAAGCAGTTCGATTCTCCGAGCGCACTAGTTCCAGGTTCGAGGTCGGAGCACATCTTTACGTTGGTGAAATGGAACCATCAGCAGTCTTCTTTGGAAACTTTCCTCTGGAACTTCAATCAACAGATAAGGTAGTCGTGAACGTTTCTTGTTTTATTTGAGCCATTTAGCGATATCTGAGCAACCATTTTTCTCATATTTTTTGTCCCACATATTTTGCCCCATTTTCTTGCTTGACATTTCTGTACTCAGTACACTTCGATGAGTTATGCCTTTTTTCTACGTTTTATTGAGACATTGTTATGTCATTGGCATATTTAAATAATTTTGGATCAGTTGAGACTGATATTTTGATTCTTTCAGTAATTTGCATATTTTTGTAGTCACGATTTGACTGTAAAGTTAATGATTTTCTATGGCAGATTTGAATTCAGACAGCGTGTCACTTTATTGAAGTAATTCTTTTCAGTAAATTACTTTGACCAATTTTCTGTCATCCTCAAGAAAGAAGAATAATTAAAAGATTTTAGAGCGTTAAAATCTATTACTGTATCGACGATCTTGGAAATACTAGTCGTTTTATGAACATGATTACAACATAGACATTTATCGTCAGTTCTGAAATACCATTGCATTATAGACAATTTTATGAAATATAAACTTTGATTACGAGTTATTGAATACACTATAGTAATGAACATTTGATAGGAGTTTTTCTCAATTCTAGTTTGGAACAATAATGTTTGCATTCCACAGTCTAATTGTATTCTATTCGACTATTTATGCAGTTTAGATGAACTTTGATTGAAGATAGTATTTTTATACTACGTTACTTTGAAGATATTAATCTCAATTTTGATAGACCAGGGAGGCGTGTATAATCGTATTTGCTATTAAATTTATTTGTGATTGGCAAATTTTTACTTCATATCGATTCATGAATGAAACCTACGAAGGTTAATATAATAACAGTTTTGAAACAATTAATGAATATAAGAATTTTTAAAGGGGAACTATGGATGTATAATCGTTAGTTCAGTGGACGTGTAAAAGTCGCTGATGAATAATGCCCTTGAATATGTGAAGGAGGTTCCCACAGTAATAGTAATGATGTTGAAGAATTTGTTAGTGGAGGTTTTTTGAATGTATTGTGGAAGATTTTGATGCCATATATATTGAGATATATGATGAATTCTGGGCCTATTTTGTGCAATTTTGTACGTTTGGAGCGAGGTATTTTTCCGCTGAGTGTATTGTCCAGGTCCTTTGAAAATTAATCATGTGAAATTACTGTTATAATTAACAAGAATGTTTAAATAATTTGAGATAACGATTTTGAATGGAGGTTACCGTCACAAATAATAATAATAATTATTAAACCTTATTAAACTTGAATTTGAACTTTAAATATAACTAACCTTCATTAGTCGATTATATCAACACGATTTGAGTAATTATCAACCGGATAAACGTGTGGTTTAATGTATTTCTAAAATAAATTATAAATGTTGTAAATAATTATGTAAAAATCTTTAATAATAATGTGGAACGAAAGGGATTAATAGAGTCGTGTATAGATTTTTCAACTGTCGTTTGACAATGTCATAAACAATTTAATATTGTTATAAACAATTAAAGAGCTTTTTGTTATTAACATTTAACGTTTTGTTATATACTCTAAACAACGCTAGTTAAACAATTGGATTAACAATTAAACAAGTTTTGGGATTATCAGAGTAATCCAGTGATATTTGGATGGAGCATTTAAAAGATTTGCGTGATAATATTTGAGTTGAGTTGAGGACAATTAAAGTGTTTTGAGAAGGAGCTAGGCTCTGATGTAACTAGCACATGCTAACGTTGGCTGGACGGGTGAGTCCATTTGACGAGGTTGGCATGCGACATGATGCAGGGTGTATCGCAGCTGGCCAGACAACTGGTTGTTAGAGGCCAAGGTCGACTACATAGTAGCCTTGCGGCTATAAATAATAATGTGATGTTTATTAAAAGGAAAACAATTGCTATATGTCTCGTCCCAACTCCCTTATCCATTCCAAGTGTATTATGATTATTACGTTATTTTAAGCTAGTGAAAGATGAAATTTTGTATGCTAAGTTTACAAGTCCTACAGGAGGACATGATTATATTGACAATGGCTTCTGATTGCCACGTGTATTTTGTTGAATTTTTGTTAGAATCATTCCCTTTATGTGAAATAAAATATTGTACAGTTTAAAGTTTCTTGTTTCCGCCTTGGTTCATTTTAAATATCATGGTGGAGGTTATTGTGAGGGCATACTTTTAGTGATCCAGTTGGCAACCCAGACCCGAGATTAATTTGAAGAGGTAAGTAAAGGTAAGTATGAACCCCCGTTTATTTTGGTGTGTTCCACAATAATTTCTTGTTAACTGCTGTGCTCTAATCTCGGTAGTATCTGTCAGTGCCATTTTCATTGATGTAGCTGTGCCGGTGCGTTTGATTATTGGCAATCCGATTGAGGGGGCGGATATCTGACAGCCTACTATCCGGATTATCGGGGACAGTACAATAACTGAAATGTTTATTCCACCAGGTCAATATAATGTAGAAAATTTACAAAAAGCTATTCAAATTCAAGAACCTAAGATTAGTATTGAACAAAATAAAATTCTAAACAGATTGGAAATAATTAGTGATTATAAAATATATTTTGACCAAGAAGAAAGTATTGGTTCAGTTTTAGGTTTTAATAATCAAATTGTAGAAACAAAAACCAAAACACTTGCTCGGAACTTACCTAAAATAATTCCGTTCGAAAAAATCCGCGTTTATTTCAATTTAGCGGATGGAATGTTTGTAAAAGACTCTGAGCATTTTCACCGTGAAACGAATATTATTGCATCATTTAAACCAGCCCTAGAATTTAGTGGTCCAATAATTTATGAGCCGAATTATCCTGTATTTTGCCCAGTTTTCGATATAATTCAGAATTTAAAAATTACTGTGACCAATGAAAATGACGAAGTAATAGATTTCAACGGCGCAACAGTTACTGTAATTTTAGAGATGAGTTAATTATTTCCTCTTCATTTAATTTTCTATTATTTTTCTTATAATAAATGAACAAAGTAGAAAGTTACCAGTGGCAGTCTTTTCCTGTAAATGAAAAGACTAAAAACAATCTAATTTGCCAAACAAGGACGTGGAAATAGATATTAAAGTTGGTGATGGTTGGATTGATAATAATGCGCACCTGTATATTACTTTCGTTGTAACTCATGCTGATGGAACTGATTACACTAACTATGAAGGAAAGTCAAATGTAAAGCTAATTGACAATTACCCCACTCAATTTTGGAGCACTGTAACCGTGAAAAAACGAGGACACACTATCTATCGAATTGACCATCCAAATATATCTTCAACGGTTCTGTTTAATTTAACAGCCTCTTATAGTGATAAAACGATATATTCAGGTAATTTTCTTAATAATGGTAAATTGCAGAAAAAAACAAATGAGTTAAGGTACCCTTTAAGTCCTTTTGGTGGCTTTTTTAATGATTTTAAAGAGATTATGTGGGAAGGAGATTTAACTGTTACATTTTCATGGAGTCAAAATGCAAACGATGCTTTGTATAGATGGTGGACTAAGAATCCCGATGGGGGCAATGCACCTGGAACTCTCCCGGAGGAAGGAAAAGTTACCGTAAATTCAATGGAGATAAAAATTCCTGTTGTTAAATACGAACCAAATTATGAGCTTGAACTGAGAGAAAAAATACTGCAAGAACCACGAATACCTATATCATTCTTTGACCTTCAAACTCAAGAAATTTCAGGCCTAAGTGGGAAAAGGAATTTTGAAATAGATATTACTAATTACTACAATTCAATGGAGTTTGATCTGCCATATATTATTTTTGTAGTGTTTCAAACTAATAGAAAAGGTAACCAAGATATGAATAGTTCCAAATTTGATCATGTTCAGCTTCAAAATATTTACATGAAAAAACGGGGGAAACGAAATGTTTCCGGAAGAAATGTGGAATATCAATCCTCCTAATACTTATCTAAATGCCTATTATGCTTTTAGGGACTTTAAGCGTACAACTGAGCTGAAGTAAGATGTTGTTATAACCCCCACAGAGTTCATTGCTTCTTATCCTATTTATGTTATCAATATAAGTCGGCGTAGAAATGTAGTGACACCTCAGAAAACCAGTATGAAATTGGTAGCAACATTTAATGCCAATATACCTGAAAATACGCTTGCTTATATAATTATGTACTGTAAAAAGAATTTAACCTATGATGCTAAGCATGGAATAGTTACTGAAAACTTTTAAATATGAGAGTAGTTGTTATTCATTTTAACAAATTAGTAAGAGTTTAGTTTTTAAGTTCAATTGAACTTAAAAACTAAGAATAAAAAAGAGTTAGTTTAAATTTGTTGAATTTGAAAGGGCAATTAAGTTTGCAGTATTTTCTTATTTAAAGATCAAAAAACAGTTAATAAATATGGAACCCGAATATAATATAATGCCTTGCAGCCTGACAAATATTTTAAAACGGGGTATTGTTTCAAATACACCCTCCATTGCCAGGCGTTATATGCCTGACAGTATTAAAAATATAATCTATAATTACTACCGTAAGATACAAAATTTGCAACTAACGATCTTAAAACGCGTTAGTGATTACAGTGATTACGTGGAAATTGATAACGCCTTAGAGGAATTAGAAGAACAATTAGAGAAACTAATATTGCAACTAACGATCTTAAAACGCGTTAAAGATGACAGTGACCGTGTAGAAATTGGTAACGCCTTGGAGGAATTAGAAGAACAAGTAGAGAAATTAATAGTTTCGGCTGAGCACAGTACAAAAGAAGAAGAAGAAGGAAGAAGTTAATAATAATAATCCGCTTGTAACTCATTCATCCGTAATCAGTGTACTTGACCGAGAAACCCTGTTAGCTTTGATACCCTCCTAGCCGATAAGATAACCTTACTAGTATGCAGTATGTGTCATTTGAGCTTGCCGTCCGCTCGCTCGCATGGAAATGATCTGGTGAATTAATTATTTCTTAGAAGCCAGCTGTTGGTCTTGTCACAGTGAAAGCTCTAGCAGCAAAGCTAAAAACTACGTAGTATGTGTAGCGCAATCTATTAGCAAACAATAAATGCTCTTCCCACTGTACTTGCCATAAGCAATTGCACCACATCAGCTGATGTTAGTCATGCAGATTGTAGCTCATAAGATCGCAAACGCGCTTCTTAATCGCTTTCCTCGTAGCTCAGGAGGTTAAGTGTCTGGTTTGTTGAGACTTGTTCACTTAGAAGCGGAGGCGCCCCGTTTTCTATGGTTCGAATCCCACTCAATCCTTTCAACAAAATAACTGAGTCATTAATGGAGAGAGGACTAAAGAGCAAATGCTCTCCAGGCACATAAGGGAGCCTGAGAGATGCAAAGTAAAAAAGTGTGGCCACTCAAGGAGCGAGAGAAGGAGAACAAAGAACAAAGAAAAAATCCCCAGGGGGTAACAACGAGGAGAAATTAAAAAGCAGCGCTGGCTTCGAAACACCCCTGGGGGTTTCTCCGAAATGTCGGAGTTTTGCAAAAATTTTGTTAACTGTGACCCTTTAACGCTTAAATAGCGGTGAGTCGTCACCAGAAATATATCATAGTCTTTGATTCTATTAAAGTTGTTATTACCATAAGATAAATCTAGAACAAGATTTTCCACTTTAAAACAATTGTTCTATATCATATTTCTTTAAAAAGTCACTAGAATTTATAGCCTTGTTTTAACCATTATTTTATCCCTAATTTCTAAAAGGTCATTGGTAATTTTAGTCATTATTTTAACCATTATTTTATCCCTAATTTCTAAAAATGTTACTGATAATTTTAGCCTTGTTTTAACCATTATGCTATCCATAATTCTTTAAAAAGTTACTGGAAATTTTAACAATTATTCTATCCTTAATTCTTTTAAAAAGTTACTGGTAATTTTAGCCATTATTTTAGGTGTCTGTAGGATAAATTTGTGTTACGTTTTATAGGTGGAGGTAAGGATTACTTTGTCATTTATATATTAGAGTCATTTTTATGGTTTCTTTTAACCATATTTTATTAAAAATAACATTGGTAATTTTATTGATACGTTAACCATAACTTTTTATGGCTGGTTTTTATAGATAGAATAACCATAACTTTTGATTACGTTTTATAAATAACTAGCAGAAGTACCCGTTCTTCGAACGGTGTTCGGTGTTAACACCAGACATTATAATAATAATAATAATAACAATGTTATTGGTGTTACATCCCTTTTAAGTACTGTTGCTTTTAGAGACGCACCAGACATTATCAATTGAGCTACTGTTGCAATGGTTAGCGGCTTGTCATTCCTTCATAAGTTTATCAAAACGAAGTTAGTTTTCTGGGAATATCACACACACTGTTAATTTAAGGGCCTTATAATGTGGTTTTCGGAGACCCTTTATAGACTCGCGAATTTTGTGTCTCACATTGAGAAGTGCAACATATGCTTTGGTCGTCCTTCTAGGATAATTTTTATATTTCGCCTATTTTAGCATGTATTTTGAGAAGTTTTTCCCTATATCCACCCTTCTACTGTATGAAATGAACGGTGAAGAGTTTTATAAATGATTGGTGTATTGACTCATGTTTACCATACCTAATTTTACGATGCACCGAGCATCCGAACATGAGTTATAGGCGTACATAAGGATACACAGAAAGACAGACAGACAGACAATACTTTCTACAACATATCACCCAGAAATCCAAATATGGGTATATCTACCACACAGTATCAAAGAAAATCATCCTTACGATGAACCCGTATGTCGACAAAAAAAAAAAAAGATTAGTTGAAATGTGCTCTCAAACTAAATTCACCTGACGTGTACTTCCTGACATGAAATAGAATTGAAAGCCTTGTAGATGAAACGCAATACACGTCACATAAAAACTGACCCTCTACGTTGTGTTGGGTCCCCATACACAGGAAGACCTCTTTCATATATTATAAAAGCTTGTGGTGCATGAAAATTCAGGTTCTTTAGTCTCAAATGGCCCAAATTCCTAAAAGCCGCAAAAAATGCTGATTCAATTCAGGAATTTTTGAAAATAATGTTGTTGTTTGGAGATATAATAGACCTTCTGCACTATAAGTCGCATGTGAAAATTGCATGAAAAAATCCTAGGTTACCCCTTGACCCCCTTAATTGCATTGATGAATTATACAGTCTACGTTGGTTCCGTGATAACCTTATATTTGCATGCTTTCACAGAAATGTAATAAATGTAATAAATTGCTTCTTACTGAAATAGATGGAAAGTTGGATGCCACCCCTCGAGATAATGTTGTCATGGTTACAGATTTGCATTCCTTCATTAGTTTGTTAAATTAAACTTAATTAGTTTTCTGGGAATGTTTCAGAAACTTTTGGTTTTAGAGCCTTATAATGTAGTTTTCGAGGACCCTCGAGTTTTATTTCTGGCACCGAGGGGCTTTGTCTCGTCGTTGTACGCCATAATATAATACTACTAATAATAATATAACATAGGGATAGGAATATAATAGACCTGCCATACCACACCCGCAGATGTAAATCGCGTGAAAAAAATCTAGACTACCCCTTGACCCTCTTAAGCGCATTTTACGTATTGATGAAATTTACAGCTTAATTTGGTTCCATAATAACCATCTAACCGTTTGCAAACTTTCACACTAATGTAATTAATGGAATTGTATTGGGTCTTACAGCAATAGATGGATCTCTGAGAATCTGTTGCCATGGTTATCGGCTTGCATTCGTTCATAGTTTATTAAATTAAATTAGTTTTCTGGGAATATCTCAAAAACGGTTAGGGCCCCTGAGTTTTGTCTCTCACATTGAGGGGCTGAAAATGAGCTTTGTCTCGTCCTTCTACTCCTATTTCAGCATGTATTTTAAGGGGGTATGCCCCCTTTTATGAGAGGTATAGAGAAGAGTTACATCAATGATTAGTGTCGTGCCTCTGATGGATATCTGTACCAAATTTTACGTTGATACACCCAGCCGTTCTCGAGTTATAAGGGAACAAATTTGTCCACAGATAATCAAGCAAACAGACAGACAGACCAAAACATTATTTTCGCGCGCATCTATCATAAAACAGTCTGAAACGTGTAAATAACTCAAATTTCCGTAGAAATTCAGAAAAAAACAGACAAATTTTCTTTTTTATATATGTAGAGATATACTGCACCGCTCGATGTGACCGTGTTTTATTGCACAAATTTAGGTTTTACTCGCTAACCTTCCGAGATACACGAAAAGTGATAAGAACCTTTTGGATAGAAAATTAAATGCTAAAGCTCGTGTATACCATCAAAAGTTTGCTATTTCTTAGCGTTCTCTTTTTATTTGAAATGGAAATATGAAATTTTGAAACCAAAGGGTGTAGTGACGTCACAAAAGTAGGTTTTACTCGCTAACCGTTGGAGATACACGAAAAGTGATAAGGACTTTTCGGATAGAAAATTAAATTTTAAAGCTCGTATGTGCCATCAAATGTTTGCTATTTCCTACCGTTCTCTTTTTATTTGATATGGAAATATGAAATTTTGAAACCAAATGGTGTAGCGACGTCACTAAAATGGTCGCCATTTCTTAATAGTGCAAAATATCGAAATTAAAAGTAGCCTATATGTAAACCTGGTATTTCAGCTACATCCATGCAAAATTTCATTTAAATCGGACCAGTAGTTCTTGCGTTATTAGGTAACAGACAGACAGACAGACAGAAAGACAGACACACACCATCTCATTTTTATATATTAGTATGATTTTAGCCATATTTATGTGCATTATTTTGAATTAAATTGCCTGGTTACTTTTAGCCATAGTTTTGAAAAGCTCATTGGCAATGTTATGGATGGCTTTAACCATAAACAAGATTAAAAAATAAAATAAGTTAAGGTTAAGGTAGACCACCAAAAATAATAAGTTAAGTAAACAATTTTTAAGGTTAAATAACAACTTAAAAATAAATAACATTATGGTTAAATTTAACCATAGAAGTAGGCTTGCTCCAAAGTTGCCCATATACTACTGACGTCCATGCTATCCATTGGACTTCAACCAAATATTGTATTCTGCACCTTATGAGATGGAACTAACAATATATTCAGTCACCAGGGCTGCCAAATGTAGTGCTCTATTAGGCTACAGGTATATTTCGAACTAATTAGACATTTTCATATTACCAATTTCGTTTGCCTATTTTTCTAGATAGGCCTATATAGATTGGCATGAATCTTAAGGTTTAAGAAAAGTAGGCTCTATAGTTCGTCACGAACTTCTTGTTAAATGTATGTAACTTCTATACTAATAAATGGATTTTATCCAAAATTGGCACTATAAAATATAGTAATAATTCAGATTAATTCTGAGCACGCATTCTTGACGTTGTTGCCAATATGATTTTACTCGCACTGATACATCCAATATTTCACAGCAAGCAACGTCCATACTATCCATTTGACTTCAACCAAATTTTGTATGTGCATTCTGTACCTTAAGATATGGAACTAAGAATATATTCAGAGTCACCAAGGCTGCCAACTGTACAGTTGTATTGGAATACATTACTTCAGATATATTCTAAATAGAAAAGTTAGTATTACCAACTTAATCTCGTCATTATTCTAGATAGGTCTATGTAGATTAATCATTGGCATGAATCTTAAATAGAAAGAAAATTAGGCTCTTTAGATCGTCACGGAACTACTTGATTTTATTGTTAATATTATTATTTTACTGTGGAGTAAACAATGCTGTGAAAATTATATTAGTTTCACGAATAGTACAAATATTCATGGTTTTGATTGGGAAAGTGCAAATTCGAATGATAAAATAGAATGAGTTTTCCCTACCAATATCCATTATTAACATCGCCCCCCTAGATCTTGCGAGCAAATCGAAGTTGAAAAGTTGCATCACACAGTAGTTTTGACACAACAAAATAATTCAAAAAGAATAAAAATTCCCACCATAGAGCATCTTGAACCCAGGAACCATTAGATACCAAGTTAACGCTTTAGAACTCGTACACATTAAATGTACTATGCTGGTTCACAACTTCATCCATATGGCTAAATGTCGAATGATTTCCGTTAAATCTTAAATACTGACAGAAATGCGTTTAATCAGTCAGTGCCCTTTCCTGTATTCAACGTAACGGAACTAAATGACTGATTTCCATTAATAATGCCAATGAACTGCAAATATTACTCTCAATCCACAAGTTTCCTCCATCTTTGATTTCATGCAGCTGAGCCAATCGGAACAAGTAATGCAGGCACGAATAACGTTATTCAAGCCTGTACCGGAATTGTGCTTGTATACAAGCTTTAACGTTGCGATCTGTATCATTTGTACGCTGATGGCCAATGATTGCGGTACAACAAATGTGATATGTCCATAAGCAGCGGGTACTGATCAGCACAGTATAGAAGCACCTGAGGTTGGATGTTATACAGTAATATTCTACGTGCTATTTTTAGCTTACTCTTCACTTGTTTAAAAAATGAGGATGAGATAGACTTATGGCATCGATTCTGGCAAATGTCTGCCTGTCTGTCTTTGTGTGTCTCCCCCTATCAACTCCTAAAAACTGCAGTTATCGAAACCAAATTTGGTATAAGGAAATATCTCTATCTGAATATCACACGGACATAATTGAAAATGATTTAAGAGCTACCAACTGCTAAAAAACACAATTCACTTTTAAGCTCTACGTTGGATATCTCAGACGTTATGCATGCGAACTTTTCCAAAATAAGCACACACAGGGATAATAAAATTCCAGATACATTTTAAGGAGCCCATATATGACAGTGTTGCCAAGATGATTCTAAGCCTGCTGAAAAGTCCAATGTTTAAGTACATCTAACATCTATACTATCAATTGGATTTTAACCATTCGTACGTGCTTTGTGTACTATAACAGATATGTCAATGCTTATACTTGACAGCCATTAGGGCTGCCAACCGTTACTAAATGCACATTCTCTTCATCCTAATACCAATATATCAGAAAGTATGCAAGCCAACAGCTCTAAATTTTGCGCATGTATAGTTGCTGAAATTTTAGATCAATTTCGAGTAACTAATGTACGTCAGTGCTGCCAAAATAGTTCTAAGCCTATGATAGGGCCAATTTTTCAATGCCTGTAGCTTCTATCCTAATACATGGATTTGATCCAAAATTGGCACTATAAAATATAGTAATAATTCAGATTAATTCTCAGCACGCATTCTTGACGTTGTTGCCAATATGATTTTACTCGCACTGATACATCCAATATTTCACAGCATGCAACGTCCATACTATCCATTGGACTTCAATCAAATTTTGTATGTGCATTCTGTACCTTATGACATGGAACTAAGGATATATTCAGAGTCACCAAGGCTGCCAACTGTACAGCTGTATTGGAATACATTAGTTCATAAATATCTCAATCCAAATAGAAATGTTTATTATTACCAACCTAAGTTCGTCGTTATTCTCGATAGGCCCACGGTATATAGATTAACTTAATCGCTGGATTGAATCTTAAATTTTATGGAAAAGTAGACTTTTTAGTCGGTCACCGAACTGCTTGTTTGTCACCTGGCAGCACTACGAATTCATTTATAGCTATCTTTATATTGGTACACTAGTAGGAGGATACCGTTATTGAAATTTGGATCCTAGTACGAGGCTAATAACGTTATTCAACCCGGGACCCATACAACAGAACACGAAGTTAATAACGTTATTCGACCTGCGAGGCATGCAGCATAACACAATGCTATCCGGTCTTGTCAATAACGTTATTTGAAGTTCGGATTGAGTGGTAGTTGTTCGCGACGTGTTACGGCACGAATAACGTTATTCGACCTGCGAGGCATGCAGCATAACACAATGCTATCCGGTCTTGTCAATAACGTTATTTGAAACATCTGAGTGAATGGGGTACATATGATCGTGTTACAACGCCAATAACGTTATTCGACTTGTGTCTCCTGCGAAAACTAAAATGCTAACCGGTATGATAATAAAATATTTATAATAACGGTATATATACTGTATCCGTTTATTCGTTCTTCGTATGAATAATGTTACAACAAACTTTCTGTTATACGTTACGCGATGTATAACGTAACGCCAAACAATTCGTTACTCAAGGCCAATATGTTGAGTTATCCAGCCTTGCCAGAAATGTAACTTAATTTAATGTATCCATTATTATCGGCGATGATGCTAGTTGTGTTATTAAATATTTCTACGTGAAATTACTCGCGGTACCCCACGGCAGAGCAGTTAAATCTTGCAATTGTAAACTACGATACATCCTTTCTACGTGAATTTCGAACCTCTGGAAGTGAGTTCTTATACTTATAACATAAATGTAACCTATAAATCTGATATCAACATTAGTACATCCGTAGTTTCCACTCATTCCCTGTAGATGCGAGTGGCTTGCTATCAGTAGGCGAGAGTGTGAATCAGACGTAGTTCAAGCCTCCGTCAATCGTAAGCCGTCATTTTAGGGTCTATGGCGCTGTATTACGTGGGATCGGGGAACTTGCGAGAGGAGAGATACCAACCGTACGCTGAATATTAAAAAACTTTACGAGCCTTACAGTAGTCGCATATGATGTATTGAACCCTTTTATCCTCTGTTGGATAAATGATTCTATGTTTTATTTCTCCAATTAATAAATATTTCAACCAGCATCATGAAAGTAGCCAGACGGAGATGAGGAAATATCAAGCATTGGTTGGAGACAGCGGGGACATACCTGAAGCAGGTTGACAATAGGCTAAATATTTTAGCTGTGAAAGGAAATAGCCTAGCGATGTGTAACAAGGACAGGTGGGGGCCGCCTCAAATAGAAGCGACGCGCAGTGAGACATGCTGCCGGTATGTTCATTGTGATATTCGCGCCTAGAAGAAATATGATGCAGTAATGTGAGTGGCTGATGAGCAGGCTGGACACTCCTACGACGCCAAGATCTGCTATGAACCGCCAAATTACAGAAAATGTGAGAACCAATGAGAGAAGAATGCCTAGTTAACGCGGCAGGTCTAGCGTGGGTACGCTCGGCTAGCATTCACGCGGGAAATCGCCTAGACAAAATCTCTACAATCGATTCTAGGATTAATGAGCATATTCTTGACCTGTGCAATGTTACGAGTTCAGTGATATTTATTTCATGCCTGTACCACAATTATTTCGAGAAATTTTTACATAAATTCCCCCCCCCCCCATCGAGACCTAGGGCCAGTTCTTTTATAAGTGGCATGAAGAGCCAAGATTTAGACTTCTATTCTGTGCGTCTACGGACGTAGACTTCTATTCTGTTCGTCTGAGGACGTAGACTTTTATTCTGTGCGTCTACGGGCGTAGACGTCTTATTACTGTGTTCGTCTGCGGACAGAACGACTTCTATTTTGTGTGTCTTGGACACAGAAGTTATTCTAAATTGTTAAATTCAGTGATAGATAGTCACAGTACTATATTGTAGGGGCAGTATCGTCGATAATTCGCCAACGAACTGTGACAGGGAAAGTAGTACCTGAACAGCGAATTTTGTAGTCAGATATCAAGTGTATAATAATCTAATTTTTGAAGCAGCGCCAGAAATGACACCGACGACTACAGAGGAAGTTTGGAGTTCTCAACACTCCGTCCAGATGGCTGAGATGAGACAGAACCATTCAGTTGGGAAATGGCAGCAGACGTTCTTTGAAGGGTGACTACAAGAGAGATGAGTACAAAATAATATTCTTTATTATTTGATAAATTAACTTATGGTTTATGGGACATATTTTTGTAAATACATTGCTTGTGTGATTAACGTAGTATACTTAGTTTGGGTCTGACACACTTTTGTATGGAAGCAGCTCGCACGAATGTAGTTAGTGGAAGGTTCTTGTTTTTGTATTGTGTTAACTAACGTAGCTATGTGAACGGCCGTGTTTGCATATGTTACGCAATGCGGTTAAAAACGTCTCTCGGAGATCTGTTGTGTTTCAGATGTAGGACTGAATTAATATAATTATACAGTAGATTGGAGGGTAATTAAAATTGTTTAAGATTTATTATTGATCAGATTCAGTGTGACTATTGCCGATTGGAGCAATGTAATTTGTGACGAAGAGTAATCAGCTCTATCGTAGGTTTTAAATATTGTGTTAAATGTTTGTGAGCACCTATTCAGCAGACCTGTGTGGAAAGCGTCATGTCGGTCCCAGATGTGTGTATGTGTGTATTTTTGTGGTATTACAAGCGGGAATTTCAGCTGAGACTGATTTCTGTCAGCTTGGTACCCGGTCCCTATTGTATCCTTGCGAGGGCAATTGTGGATATGTGATTATGTCTGACCATTGTTGAGTTGGATGAGATTTTTGTTGCTGTTGATTCCGTGAGGTAACGGAACAGCTGGTCGGCTATTTATATACACTGGACTGGGACACGACAAGTATTTGAGGAAAGGGGGGAGATGTTTCACAAGGCTGTCTGAACGTGCAAAGCATGGTCATTAGCGAGGAGTGCTCGTTGGCTCCCTAATTACTTAAATTACAGATAAGAACTGATCAATGGTAAAAAATTGTTGAAATAAATGGGAGTTGCCTACGAATCACGATAATCTCCGAAGCGTTACCTTAACATGCAGTTTCGTTCATATAAAGTAATCTTAGCCGGTCAGGCTTTTGTTGTTGTTGGTTTATTCCAGGTTTATTTTCATTTCAGTGACCCGTGAGTCACGTGCAATGCTGTCTTTCCTTGTGTGTATTGAGCAATTGGCCAGTTGGTAGCTTATGTTGTTAAGTGCGTCTTCGCGCTAATGAGGATCTCAGACAGATTCCTGTAAATAATAGATTTGTAGTGTGTGTCAGCATTAGAGTTTTTAAGGGTTTTTATTAATGTCATGCCCATATCCATAAACGTTGATTTACGTGATGATTGTTCGTGAGCACCGTGGCTATTAACCCGCTGTAAACGAACGATCATCCAAGTACTCATTTTCTCGTAGTTAGTCATCACGCGCACAAAAAAACTCAAATGCAAGGTAGTGGAACTAGGATCCACAATTTTATTATAAAGGGGGAGATCCATCTGACTCCTCAAAGTGTTAGATATTCCTGTCAGGGAAAAATTCAGGGAGGATATATTTTTATTATTGTTTGTTTATTTTCTTTTATGCACAATTAGTTATTAAATCTTGTTATTATCTTACGTCTTGTCTCCTTACTTTCTTAATTACAGTTTTTATCCTATGACCCTTGCCTCAGTAAAGCATGTTGTTTGGCGGACGTAAACATCACACTATGAACTGAGCGCGACCCCTTGATCAAGATTCTTGCATAAAACACTGATATTCTGAAGGGTTCATAGGGATAAAACTGGCGCGGCCAAGCGTGGGGCCATTTACGGTGGTGTAACGGCGGAGATTACACATGTCAATAGTGGCGTATTTGAGTAAAACTGACATGCCGCAAGTGCAGGCAGATATGACAGTATTTAATCACCGGGAAGTGATATTTTATTAAAAGTTATTGAGGCGGAGTGGATACCGCCAAATGGGTGAAAAATAAATTAAAATCAGGAGTTTGCAAAGTAAAATACGGTTCACGTTTTTGTCTTTTAAATTAAAGTAAAATTAATATGTGATACCGGGCGCCCAATGTTAAAATTAAAACTAGATTTGCTTAGAAAGTCAAACTCATGGAAATATTAGGAGGCTGTAGCCTAAAATGACAATTAATACTTTGTTAATTAGTCAGTGTTAATATCAGATCAGGATGACAATTTAATGACTAAATATGTGCTTGGGTTTAAAATTAAATTGAGTAAAACTAGAACCACTCAGAGATGCAATTGACTAGTGGGAATAAATGTAAAATAACTGAACTGAGTTGGATAAAGAAAGTAAATGTGCATTGGATTTTATGTGTGTGTCAAAGGGCATTGATTTATGCCATTTCCCTAATGTCTCATATAAAGTGTGCATTATGGCAACGGTGGAGCAGATCCAGGAGATCATTGAGAGTGCGGCGAGGAGAACTCAGGAATTGTTGGATACTAAATTGGCGGAACAAAGTGTATCGCTAAACACGAAGTTATCTGAACAAATAAACACTAAACTATCAGAACAGAGTCAATCTATAAACACTAGTATATTAGAACAAAGTGAGTCCATAAACAAATTATCTGAGCAGAGCGAATCGATAAAAACTAAACTGTCAGAGCAAAGTGAATCGCTAAATACTAAACTGTTAGAACAAAGTGAACAATTGCGGACACAATTAAATAACAGTAGAATTGAACAAAATGAATATCAGGCGGAACAAGCTAGGTTATTAAAGAACGAAATTAATGACACTATCAATTCGCAGTTAGAGGCGCAAAATATTAAAAACACGAACCAATTAGCTTCGTTAACCGCAGAAATGAAAGATCACACAAATCAACAGATGGTATTACTGGCCCTAGATGTTAGCAAGAATAATGAGAAACAATTAGAGCAGATTAAAAAAATGGAAGATATTTTTGATCAAAAACTTAGCATTCTGGATGAAACGGTGTTGGCTAAATTAGAACAAATTGAAATAGCATGCACGATGAATACAAGCAAGGCCAAATAGCTCAGGATAAATTGGAAGGACGATTTAAGGAAGTGGAGAAAAGCGGCAGGGTCATTCAACAACAATTATCAGCAGTAGATGAAAACATATCCGGCATAATTAAAGATATGGACCGTCTCGAGATAAAATCAGCGGAACAATGGGAAAGCCTAAAAACGGAGCAAGAGAAATTTAAGAGTACATTAGACGAAAGGCTGAGCCAGATAGAAAGTAATCAGGATGACACTAAAAGCCAGATCGAAGGGCAAGTAAGCACGATTAAGGAACAAATAAGGAAAGATTGGAAGAAAATGAATAATGATTCTAAAGAGGAAAGATCCACCATTCTTAAAACAGTAGGCGAAAATCACACGCGTATTCAAGCTTTGGAGCAAGAGGTGAAAAATAAACTTAAAGAGCAGGCGGACAGGATTATTAAAGCCGAACTCCGCTCATTAGAACAATCATCTATATTTAGAACGGGAACAGTGAAAGACAAGCCGGATAACTCAAATAGTCCCGAGTCCAGCACAGCAGGAAGTCAGACTCAGGCAGACAGCCCATTAACAACAAACACGGAAGGATTTCGTAAGAATGTTGATAGGAGCTCGACACCACAAGACGGTCATCAGCCCACACAACTTATTCAAGTAATTCGCTCAAATGACTACAAACCGCAGAAATACACGGAAAATTCAGGGGTGACACCTAAAGCCTTTATCAAAGAGATGGAAGACCATTTCAATGACACTGGGGTACCTGAAGCAGGTAGATTAAGGATGATGGAGAGATTTTTATCGGGAAATGTCCTCACATGGTTTTTAAGCTTCAAATATACATTTGGAAACATGTCAGATTTCAACTTAGCGTTTCTGCGCAAATACTGGTCGCCCGCAACACAACAGAGTCTAAGGATGGAGCTTTACTCTAGGAAGTACCAAACCACCCAGTAAACAAAATACTCAGATTTCTTTAACATGCAAATGTTAAAATTTCGTGACCTTGATTACCCATTAAATGAAGCAGATCTGGTGATGACTATAGCGAGACAGATGCCAGTAAACGTACAACAAGTACTAGTCGCAGCGAACGTTAGTACGGCCCTACATGCAGAGCAGATACTACGGCAAATAGATGAGACTACATCTCATAGTCATTATAGAGGAGGAAGGCAGCTGGAGTTAGTCAATACTACAGAGGTCGTAAAACCAAAACAGGCAAACACCAAAACGCAGGGCACTAACACAAGCACTTCCACACCTAGGCGAAACCAGGAAGAAGGAGAAAACAGACCATATCAGCGTAACGAAAATCATTACAACAATAGGTCATACCAAGGTAACAATAGATACCAACAGAGAGGATATCAGCAATGGCGTGAAAATCGAAGGAATGACAGGCCTTATGGAAGATACGGTGATTACAATGCCAATCAACGATGGAAAGGAAGAAGAGATCAACATCAAGGAGAGCCACGTAACTATCGAGATGACTGGGATGATAGGCACGCTCAATCGCAAAATTACTTAGAGGAGTTACACGCTAGTCAAGGTGGAGAGATAGGAAGATGGGAAAAGGCCATTGGGAACAAGAAGAATCCCGATACACATACTGAGGAATCTGGAAGTCTACTGAGACAACAGGGATATCAAGGACATGAGCGACAGAAGGATGATGGGAGTCTCAATGGAGCTTAAAAAAAAATGTTAAATTTGGATGAAGGAGACAGGCTACAAACACAACAGTCGGAAGTTGAAGATGGATGGATAGTAGCGAACATACAAGAATGGATTGCTTTGCCAGAAGACTGCCTGGAGGAGACGGTGAAACCACGGAACGATGAAATTAGGCAGTTACCCATTATTTACGCGAGGATTGGTGGAATTAATATAAGATGTTTATTGGATACGGGGTCACAGATCAGTCTAGTATCGGAGGCCTTGGTTCGAGAGTTGGGACGGAGTCAGAATATTCCTGTAATTCCGGTACCACAGCTCAAAGTGAGGGGTGTTATTCCTGAACGCACCGTCACTTGTAAACGTCAGGCATACTTAGAACTGAACATATTGGAACACACTTTTGGGCAAACGTTCATTATCATGGCAAAGATGAATTTCAATATAATTCTTGGTGCAAATTTCATTTGTGACTATCAAGCAGTGATAGATTTGCACAAGAATACTGTCAGTTGTAGAGAGTATGATCAACTGAAAAATGTGGGATTGCATATGGATGAAATCACTACCGGAAGAGATGTAAATTCTTGGACATTGGAAGCAATATCGGAAGAGACGGAAGAGGAGGTACGAAAGGCAGAAGATAACATCATAGAAGGAGCTGTTGTGGAACTAGATGAGGAGAGTGAATCCCAGGAGATATGGTCTTTATTAACAGAGGGAGATAACAGTGATGCACAATTTGAAGAGTTACTACAGGAGCGGCTCAATGACATTCAACTTGGGGGTGAACACAGAAAGCAATTGGAAGAGATTTTAAGGAAACACAAGAACGAGTATCCAGTAAGAACGTGGAAACGCATCATTAACTGTCCACAAGATCCAATGATAGCACCTGACTTGCGAATTGAGAGGACGAGAGCCTACATGAGAAAACAAGCAGACCGCAGATTACGGCGAGTGAGAAATAAGAGGTTTCACAGGGATCTTGAAATCAACCAGCTCGTTTTGGTGAAACGACCTGCTACATCGGACCCGGAGAAGAAAATCTTCAGTAAATTCTGCGAAAAGTTCATAGGACCCTTTTCTATCGTAAGAAACCTTGGGAACAATGCTTACAGAGTGAAAGAATTGAGTACAGGAACAATGTCAGTCTACAACGCTGCCAACCTAAAAAAGTATCGTTGAAGTGAGCCATGGGAGCGCCAGAATTAATGATGCAGTTTGAATATATGGACGTCCTATTATCAACAAAGTGCACGCGAAGTAGTTGAGTACGGCACGTAAACGAGGAAGTAGTGTTGTTGTTGACAAACATTAACGAGACGAGCAGAGTGTTGCCTCAGGCACCAGAGCGTCATGCAAGCAGACTGAGAGGGAAGATACGAGCAGGAAATGAAAACGAGTAAATGCCATTCAAGACAGGAGCGACTTGACCAGTAATAGAAAAGGGGTGATTCTGAAATAAAACAATTTGGCCTACGGAAGTCTTTTAAAAATTGTCGACTTTATTCCTAAGTTCGAAATTTTGTGAGTGGGAGAGTTGTGAACCCTTTTACCTCTGTTGGATAAATGATTCTATGTTTTATTTCTCCAATTAATAAATATTTCAACCAGCATCATGAAAGTAGCCTGACGGAGATGAGGAAATTTCAAGCATTGGTTGGAGACAGCGGGGACATACCTGAAGCAGGTTGACAATAGGCTAAATATTTTAGCTGTGAAAGGAAATAGCCTAGCGATGTGTAACAAGGACGGGTGTGGGCTGCCTCAAATAGAAGCGACGCGCAGTGAGACATGCTGCCGTTATGTTCATTGTGATATTCGCGCCTAGAAGAAATATGATGCAGTAATGTGAGTGGCTGATGAGCAGGCTGGACACTCCTACGACGCCAAGATCTGCTATGAACCGCCAAATTACAGAAAATGTGAGAACCAATGAGAGAAGAATGCCTAGTTAACGCGGCAGGTCTAGCGTGGGTACGCTCGGCTAGCATTCACGCGGGAAATCGCCTAGACAAAATCTCTACGATCGATTCTAGGATTAATGAGCATATTCTTGACCCGTGCAATGTTACGAGTTCAGTGATATTTATTTCATGCCTGTACCACAATTATTTCGAGAAATTTTTACATAAATTCCCAAGATGGCCATTCAGAATTTAATTAATGTTAAACTAGCAAAGTTGGAAGGGCACTTCGTGAGTAACACCTTATAGAAAGTTACAATTTTATTAATAATGGTGGTTAGTAGAAGGTTGAGGAAAGATCATTGGGATATAGGATCAATGTTCATGGCCGTATTTAATATAACCGGACGATCGCGACGCGGTAGAAACGTGGAGCAAGCACTGATTATCACTATGGTCTGTAAAGAGTGATGCAAAGTTCACTGTAGAAACTCGAAAGTTCATGAGAAAGAAAGTTATTGCAATTATGGAAATAACTGATTGCACTATATAGGTGAGAGTCTATTTCTTGAAAAAGTTGTGATTTACAATTAAATGCGCCATAGAATGATCCAACGGGGGAAGAAAGTTCGCTATTGCAGTAATTTAAGAAAGATTCCTCATTTTAACCAGCATTTTCACAAGTGCGTGAAAAATACTTGACGGCAAGACTCGCAGATAGAGTACAAGATCTCGAAGGTTCCAGAACGACCTTAGCAGAAAAATGGGGTTGAGAATATCCAACGGAGGAACTAGCTTTATAATTATAGACAGCGGGTATTAGATAATATCCCACGTAGCGAGAGGATTTCTCATTTAAATAGCTTAAGAAAAGCTCTTTTTTAGTAAGGTTGGCTTATACAAGCAAAAGCTCAACATGGCAAATCCCACGAAGAATGATTTTTGCCCCAAAGTATATAATTTCACACTGTCTATAAAATATCATTAAAAGCACTTGGAAGTTAAAACCATGAAGATGAGGTTAAAACTTTTAAAATGGTACTTATCTTGATTTCATGTTGAAGTCGAAGTTTCCGTTGGTGACTACCTAGCCAACATGGCGTAGAAGAGTGTGTGCCTCTTGGTTTGAGGAGGCTAGCTCGAGCGGAGCTTTGACTGACCGAGTCAACTGCAGACTGAGAAGTGAGAGCTGCTCAACGGAGCACGGAGGGACCAGGGAAGGGGAAAAGAGTGGGGGGTAGGAGACAAAAGGAGAACATATAAGCATTGCCAATGTTGTGACAAAAAAATAATCTTCTCTTGCTGAGCTGGTCTTCAAAGAGTTGATAACAGATGATACTAGCGCAGCATGGTGAGTAAAGAGGTAGACGTAGTCCTCTTGCTCAAGGAGAAAATAGCTGGCGATGATAACAGGATCTGGTAGCCAAATGGATATGGAATTCCTCTTGCGCGAGGAAGAGTTGAAGAGCTTCAGAGATTCGTTGTTATATGACGCTAGGTGGGTCACAGAATATATATCTGGAACAGACTCATACAAAATATAAGCGACCTGAACCCCTAAGAGAGAACAGAAGATCACTGTTGGTGTCTGACAAAGAGGAAGGAAAGAACATGCAAAAACATTAAAAATATAATCTCAGGTACCGTGTATTCCAAGAATGCACCAGATTGTACGTTTCAAGAGAAACAAGTCCTAAACCATAGGGTTTTTCACTCAATTCGATAGGAGGGTAAAAGTCTTAGGCTGACTTCAGGTCCACGTCCATGCAGTGTAAACGTTTTACTTTCTGCCGACATACTGGCGGCGTTTTAGCTTATGCTGCGTCTTATATTAAAAAAAATAAACACAAACGTCCACACTGTTGGCTGTTAAACGTTTGCTCACGTTTCACATTATAATATATCTTGATCCTATTTCCAAAATAGGTCACTAGTTCCGTGGGCGGAGGCAAATTCCCAAAACTGTCAAAGTACCATACAGAGGATCCCTCTTTGACATAAGCTACATAATGCGTTCCTGGTCCTCGGTGATCTTCCAAATTGACAACAGCACATTCCTGTTTCCAGGGTCGTGGGGGTAATTGGTTTCGCATAAACACACCTCGAAAATGAGAAAGCTTTAGTTGTTTAGCATAGCTTTCCACTTGTTGATGCGTCAGGGCATGTCTTGCTATGCCTGAGGTTATTTTTTTAATACATCGAAATGGTGAAATCCCAAATCCTTGTTGATAAAAGGCTGGCTTTAAATTGGCAATTCTAGCCCCCATGGCAATCGCTTCCATCGTTTCATTGTGTCGCTGACTTTCTTTGAGTTGTTGCTTGCCCTGCTGCGCGGCTTTAATGCTTTTCGCCACTGCACTGGCACAACCCAAAAGTGAACCCAGAGCAGCCAAACCGGCAAATAATGCAGGTAAAAATCCCGCTCGTTTGGGGACGGGAATCACTCGCCCTTGGTTTGAAACCTGTCGCCGACGTTTTGGAATAACATGTCTCAGTGCTGCTCGAAAGGCTTTCCTTATGGTCAATACATTATTTTTTCTTTCGCAAGGGCTTGTCCACGAATGTCTTAAGCCCAGGCTTTGCCAAGGACATAGTCCTTTTTTTAGTCCTTCTCACCGCATACCTTTGTTTCACCATGATGATAATGACCAACAACCTTTCACAAGAAAGTTTAAATCACAACTAACATCAGATGGTTATTTTATGGCTGTATATTCCAATTCCACATAAAGTGGGAAATCGTTTAAGGTTTTTGCGCTTGCTTTTCATCCCATGTCAACATGAGATGAAAGGATAATTCGTCACCTGCATTGACCATTTCATGGTTATGGATCAACATCCTATGACCATTTATCTTTATTTGTAAATGGTTCTCATCAGGTATGGCATATTTGATGTGAATGGTTCCATCATAGTGTAATCGATAGTGGCTTAAACCCGAAGCAAGCACATAGGTCAAGTGCTGATCATGGACTAGCGGTAAATGGTTTCTGTCATTCACAGGTCTTTCATTTGTCAGATACACTAAAAATACAGATGGGATAAATTTATAAAGCCTTTTCATTTCATAGGTCATGTAACGCTTGGTACAAACATCGTCTTCGTCTCGCGGGTCTTCCACGTGAATAATCCGATGGTGATTAGCGCTATAGCCATTCACCGTAAGCTGGGGCACTTTGTCATAAAACTCATACACTTTGTTATCCACATACTTTTTCGTACTAACGTCTGTAGACACTAAAGGATGTTTTACATGGGCTAACCGCTTTCCCTTAAAGTCATAATCTCCCTGTTTTGTGCGTGGCACTACTGACCTATCCACATAGTGTTTATTAGCAGGATCTGTTTTTTGTTTAGGATCATGTATGGGGACAGACCTAGTTTTGGCCATCAACGCACGTCCAAAGACATCCATTGTCAATTTGTAGTACCAGTCTACTGTTTCTATGGCAAGGTTCGGTGTCCTGTATATAGACAACCTGCTAGCCTGTCTAAGCCTTAGTTGAAATGAAGATTATTAAGCAGCAAGAGTCATTCCCCGTGGGGGACATGGTTTCCCATCTCTGTCCCACATCACGTGAACAACGCCATGGTTCACTGTTTCCATCTTCCATTCGCTGCATCATTGTGGGGCCTTTCGGCTGTGGAAAGACCAATCTTTTGCTAACGCTCATTACAGCGCCCAATGGTCTGCGTATTCAAAATATTTATATTTTTGCAAAATCTCTCTACCAACCCCTCTACGTGTTTCTGGATCAAGTCATGTCTGGATTACAGAAAGAGAATATGGGTTATTTTACATTTTCCATGCAAGAAAATGTGATTTCACCGGATGAGGTAAAGCCTGATTCACTCATGATTTTCGATGATGTATCCACTGAACGTCAAGGCATCATTCAAAGCTATTTCAGCATGGGTCGACACAAACATATCGATTGCTTCTATCTTGGACAAACGTATTCTAAAATGTCCAAACAGTTGATTCGTGACAATGCCAATGTCATTGTTTTATTTCGTCAGGACGAGAGGAACAGTCGTCACATTTATAATGAACATGTGAATCCGGATATGACCTTTCAAATGTTTACAGAATTGTGTGCCAAGTGCTGGAACACTCAACGTCATGCCTGTTTAGTGATTGACAAACAAAGTGAACTCAACCAAGGACGGTATCGCTTAGGGTTTGATCATTTTATTGCTATTTAAGGCCCTGTCTCATTCCCCGGCAAGTCATTTGTTAAGACACCATGGCGTTAGCAGAGAGTCAATTGAAAAAGCATATTATTAGAGCAAAAAATACTATTCGCCAAAAGTTTCGTCAATTGAAACAATCACGTGCAAATCATGCTTTGTTTATCCAACAACATTTAGCACCTCCACTAAAAGCCATGTTGAAACCCTCTTTCAAGCCATCTAAAACGCTACCCACCGTTTCACAAGCCACACAGATGCTGCACGAGGACCCTGAGGAAGAGAAAGAGGAACAGGAAGATTTGACTAGTGTTAGCGAAGTTGAGGATGACGAGGAACATGTGTTTACGCCTCAAAAAAAGGCCGCACCCCTTGCAGAGTTTTTGAGAAAAAAGAAATCCTTGGCCATGGTCGAAACACCTTGCCCTTCCAGAGCGTCTCCGTTTTCACAACTCTTGGCCATCCCTCAACATAAAGCTCAACTGAAAACCATTTTAATAAAATATTATTGATCAACATTGGAACCCTATTTCACCGATCTATTTATTGGAAACACAGATACCACGTATGGTGTTCGCTGTGAGGATGATAGTTTTAAAATTGGCGATTCATCCATTAAATTTGCTCGTACTAAAGCTGTCATTAAAAACATCAACTATAAATTAACCCCAGGACTGTTAAAGCTGCTCTTTTCTCGGACACCCTCTTCCCATGATTACACGTCAGAGGATCTTGACAAATATAAATCCATTTTATTGGATACCCATGCCCACAAAAGACAGTATGATCCAGCTCAACAAGTGAATGCCAATATATCTCAAAAATATAAAACCATCATTGCAAAAATGTTTCCCACTAGTCAAAGTACTCGCCGTAAAGCATCCGCTTCGGGAGTGACATTTAAACCATTAAAACCCCTTGTGGATGTTACCTACTGGCACAATCCCAATAAGCTCGTCCAGCGGCTACAGTTGTTGCATGCCTCACGTCAAGCTGGCCAAACCGGTCACGATTGGGAAATTCAAGAAATTGAACAAGAACTTCGAAATGCCAAAATTATTGTTTAAGCCCTCACCCATTAAAATGGGTGTTGTTCACGAGTTGCATCGCCCAGCAAGGCGTTACTATCCACGACTCAATGTGATTTCACGAGGTGTGGATGAACTTTGGCAGGCTGACTTGGTTGAAATGATACCCTATGCTGGCGTTAACGACGGTGTACGCTATATGTTGACCGTCATTGATGTCTATTCCAAAATGGCCTTTTTTGAACCTGTCCATCGCAAGTCTGGCCCACTAGTTACCAAGGCCTTTCAACATATTATTCAACACTCCCAACGTCAACCTCAGCTGCTACAAACTGACCAGGGAAAGGAATTTTTCAACAAGGATTTCTCAGTTTTCTCAAATCTAAGGATATTCACCATTACACCACGTACAGCAATCTCAAAGCCAGTGTGGTCGAGCGGTTCCACCGAACATTGAAAACCCATATGTGGAAAGCGTTTACAGCTCAGGGCAGTTATCGCTGGTTGGACATGTTACCTGAGCTAGTATCACGTTACAATGACACCAAACATAGAACGATTGGGACCAAGCCACGCCTCGTGACCAAAAATATTCAGCGATTGGATAAACGGTTTAACCCCATAAAAACACCCGATCCTAAACGTCACCGACTGAAAATTGGGGATTTTGTTCGTGTGAGCAAATTTAAGTCTGCCTTCAATAAGGGCTACACACCTCTGTGGGTGACTGAACAATTTCGAATTCGTCGAGTCAACTTGGACACTCCAGTCACCTATTTACTCGAGGACCTCAACCACCAACCCATAAAAGGTAGATTTTATCTCCATGAACTTCAGAAAACAGCATTTCCTAAGCATTATCTTGTGGAAAAAGTGTTGAAACAAAAAGGACATAAACTATATGTCAAATGGTTAGGATTTAACTCTACGTTTAATTCTTGGATCAATAAATTACTTGTTGTGTGAACCTGTGTACTTCTTATTCACACATGTTGTACACCACCTATAGCTCTATGTGTACAGTCCTCAGCTCCACATATTTATTTCTCTTTCCACCTGTGTTCTCTTATACATTACCCCTCCCCCTCTCCCTCCCTTCACCTCCCACCACTGCTGTTTGCAGCTCTTGCCTATCTATTGGTTGTGACATCATTCCCACAAGTTGCATCATACTTTTTACTGATTCAGCGATTCCCACGCTTTGAACATTCTGTTATCAGGCACGTGGACAGCTAACATCCAAGGTGAACGACTGTGGCAGATCAAATTTCACGTCAACTTGCATTTTGTCACGTACGAAGCAAAACAGGATGCAACTTGTTTAGCCTACATGTGGTTTCACACATGTTCACATGCATTTCGCTCTTCCCTGCCACCACAGAGGTCAGATTATTTCACCTTCAAGCGTCATTGTCATTTTTTCATTGCACTTGTTGTCAAGTCAGATCAGTGCATTCCAATAAGCTCAAATGACATTCACCTCCTGCTCGTCTGCAAGTTTGTTTTCTGTACTCGCTTCGACCAACATAGGACCAAGTTCTCATCACCGTTTACACGTTAAAGGTAAAATAACAGAAAAACGCACGCTCGCTCTGTCATACACCGACCCGCCGAAATAGCGATTGTTCTATTAAGCATGGTCCTTGTGGTTAGCGACAGGTTCGTTGAAACACACACACACAGCAGTATCATCTCTCTCAACCACCACGCTTCATGAACATTATAAACAGGTAAAGAAAAAAAACAGTTTTTTTCAACATGTATGGCGTTAGGCCCTTTGTCAAAATTTCAAACATAGTTTCAAACAGGGGGCGTTAGCCCGTGTCCTAGGACACCTCGTACACGTCTCTAGCGTTATTGTTTCGTGAGATATCGGCAAAATCACAAAAAACCCGTGCTTACCCCAAAATCGAGTTTCCTTTTTTTTTTAAATATAACGAGTGGTCCATAGCAAAGAAGACGTCAGCTCGAGTCCTTGGACCCCTCGTACACGCCTCTAGCATGATTGGTTCGCGAGATATTAAAATCGGATGACCTTTTAGATTAGGTCTTTTATTTAAATAAAGAGCCTATAGGAAAGTAGGGCGCATCACTACGAGTGCTAGGACACCCTGTATGTTCAAATCCCATGATTGGTTAGCGAGATATCAGGTTCGGGGCAAATACGAGGAGGGTTCAAAAAGAAGTGGGCCAGCTTTCCCACTACCACACTACTGTCAGGTTTTTATCCTAGAGACTTGAAATTTATTTTGGAGGTAGGGGGCATAGGGACCTTTCATTTATGTCAAACAAACTATTTTGTAGAATTCCTAGTTTCCAAAATATAGGATTTTCAAAATCCGAGTGTTTTCAAAAAAACATAAAAAGTAAACAAGTTTCATTATAGAAAATAAAGGTCATAAAGACCATTCGTTTGAGCCATGGCACAACGATCTATCATGTTTGGTTTTCAAACTATTACCTATTTTCGAAAACAAAAAATTTCAAATTTTTTTGAAAAATATAAACAGTGGTCCATAGGAAAGAGGACGTCAGCTGGAGTCCAATGACACCTCATTTGTCAAAATCGGGCCATGCGTTCGAGAGATATTTAACATGGCTGAGGCTTAGTAGTGGGGCAAGGAGGGTTCTGGAGTGCGTTAGAACTGTCATCACTCCACTACTAATCCTATAGGTGAACTTAAGTTCCTAGCCCCTATGAACATAAAAAAATTCAGTTTGATTGCTATAATAGATTCGTAGATATTCAGAGCCGTCTAAATATTTCTGATGGTCGCCATGTTGGATTGTTAAATGTATAGGCCATAGAGTCATGCACCATTAAAGGAAAATTATTGCGTAGGTTCATTATTCAAACTTTCACTTCGATCGCATGATTACGACACAAGAAATGAAAACTTAATTTTAAAATTCGCACAGCCGCCATCTTGAGGTTATGTAAACAATTGAACTAAATTAGATACCAGTGCATTACAATGTGGATAAACATTTCCTGTACCAGATTTCTTTGTGGTTGGAACATTAAATCGCGAGAAAGGTCTATTTTAAATTTTCAAATTCGCTTGGCCGCTATGTTCCTTTTGTAGTTAACCGGTTTTTGAAAGTCTTACAGGTGAACTTCCAGTAGTGCTGTTTATCCCCGTACAAAATGTCAGGGTGATACCGCTAATACTTTCCGAGATATGGAATGCCGGTGAAATATTTCGCACATCCGCCATCTTGTGGTTATGTAAACAATTCAACGAAGTTAGATGTCGGAGCATTACAATGTGTATAAACATATACTGTACCAAGTGTTATTGCGTTTGGTTGGTTAAATCGCGAGAAACGTCTATTTAAATGTCGCAAATTCGCGTGGCCGCCATGTTGGTTTTGTAGTTATCAGTTTCGAAATTCACATAGGTGAACTTCTAGTAGTTCCCTTTATCACGATACAAATTTCCAGGGTGATATCGGTAATAGTTTCGGAGATATTGAATGCTGGTGAAATATTTCGCACAGACGCCATGTTGGATTGGTGAGACGTTACAAAATTTGAAGGGCACGGTCGATGTCGCCCGGAATAGTACTATGAACTTACCGAGTTTCATTGAAATCGCTCCAGCCGTTTAAAAGTTATTAGGGGGGACACACACACACCTCACACACACGCACACACACACACACACACACACACACACACACGGACAAAAGGTGATCTCATAAGCCTATTTTTTCAAAATTGAAAATAGGCTAAAAATTAAAGTTTGTATGTTTTTTTTTCGCAATTTCTACGGAAATTTGAGTTATTTACGCGTTTCAGACTGTTTTATTATGGATGCGCGCGAAAATATTTTTTTGGTCTGTCTGTCTGTTTGTTTGTCTGTGGACAACTTTGTTCCCTTATAACTCGAGAACGGCTGGGTGTATCACCGTAAAATTTGGTACAGATATCCATCAGAGGCACGACACTAATCATTGATGTAACCCATCTCCGTACCTCTCATAAAAGAGGACCTACCCCCTTAAAATACATGCTGAAATAGGAGTAGAAGGACGAGACAAAGATCATTTTCAGTCCCTCAATGTGAGAGACAAATCTCGAAATCCACATTTTAAGGCCCTAAAACCAACCATTTTTGAGATATTCCCAGAAAACGAATTTCGTTTAATAAACTAATGAACGAATACCAGCCGGTAACCATGGTAACAGATTCTTAGAGGTCCATCTATTGCTGTAAGACGCAATGCAATTCCATTAATTACATCGGTGTGAAAGTTTGCAAACGGCTAGAAGGTTATCACGGAACCAAATTAAGCTGTAAAATTCATCAATACGTATAATGCGCTTAAGGGGGTCAAGGGGTACACTAGAAGGGAAGCCCCTCGGTGCCAGAAACAAAACTTGGGGGCCTCGAATACTACATCATAAGGCTCTAAAACCAATAGTATCTGAAATATTCCCAGAAAACTAATTTAATTTAAATTAAGAAACTAATGAAGGAATGGAAATCGGTAACCATGACAACATTATCTCGAGGGGTGGCATCCAACTTTCCATCTATTTCTGTAAGAAGCAATGTCACTCCATTTATACCTTGCCACGGTGGGTGAGTGGATAGCGTGTCGGTCTACTAACCCCAAGATTGCAGATTCACTCCTGGCCGTGGTACAGGCCGGACTTTTGTTTTAGACGAGTGAAAAATCTTAACGGAAGCCTGGATGCGAGTTACTACAGTACCTGTGTTGTTATCAGCTGCCCCAAACGCTCCGATGATTGATAAAGCTGTTTCACACTATTGCTGAAGTATAGTCACTGGCAAATATAATGACGTTCTGTTCGTAACTACGTAACGTGTACTTCCGTGTCACACAATACTTCGACGTGGACTGTACTATCTGGTTAAGTCTGGAATTCCATTACATCAGATCGGTGGTGACAAATATGAAGTGATAGGGTGAGAGAGTGACTGTGTACAGGCTCACACGCAGGCTTCAAGGTCAAGGGCAATCGTCTAAAACAAACGTCCGGCCTGTACGTGATTTTTGAAAGGCGGCAAGAATACGACTCGCATATCATACGATGTTGGCATGTCAAAGAACCCATTTGAATTCAGTAGGCCGTGTTCATAATGGCAAAATTAACCTCAGGAGTTTCCGCCAACACAAAGTTCCTCATTTCTCTACTAGAAAGCGCTATAGTGTTCAATGAGCTTAGATATCTACCCTCCTTGACTTTCATAGTGATTCAAGGAACAACGAAATTTCGACATGCAAGCTACCCTCTGGGTGGCAAAATACGATGCTTGCACCCGGCGCCCGAGGCCATACGATATTATTATTATTAGGCTACTCCATTTATTACATTTCTGTGAAAGTTTGCAAATGGCTATAAGGTTATCACGGAACCAACGTACAGTAGAGTGTATAATTCGTCATTGCAATTAAAGGGGTCAAGGGGTAACCTGGAATTTTTTCATGCAATTTCACGTGCGACATATAGTACAGAAAGTCTATTATATCTACAAACAGCAACATTATTTTCAAAAATTCCTGAATTGAATCAGCATTTTTTGCGGCTTTTAGGAATTTGGGCCATTTGAGGCAAAATAACCTGAATTTTCATGCACCACAAGCCTTTATAATTTATGAATGAGGTCTTCCTGTGTAAGGGGACCTAACACAACGTAGAGGGTCATTAGCCTACTTTCGATTTTTGCAAAAAATGAAAGTAGACTTATGAGATCACTACAGGGCGAAAAAAAGTGTGTCTGTCTGTGTGTGTGTGTATGTGTGTGAGTCTGTGTGTGAGTGTGTGTGTGAGAGAGAGTGTGTGTACTCTGAATGTCTGTCCCCCCCCCCAATCAATTCGAACACGGTGAGCGCAAATTGAACGAAATTTGGTACAAAGGTAGCACTAGCAAAGGACACCTCAGTGTCATGTTTTATATCGCCGCCATCTTGACGGAAACGTAATGGCGGCCACACAAATGTTCAAAGCTTAAATCAAATTACGACTAACCTAATCATCCGATCTCTACCAAATTTTGCAACAACATACCTTTATTGAGGGAGCATCCTTTGAAGAATTTTAATAGGTCATTAGCCTAATAGTTTGCGGATGGCGGCCATCTTTTTGTCAAAATCGATTACCCCTATTAATTCGAAGACGGTGAAACCGAATGGAATGAAATTTGGTAAAGAGGTAGCACTAGCTAAGGGCACCCCAGTGTCATGTTTTATATCGCCGCCATCTTGACGGAAACGTAATGGCGGGCACCCAAATGTTCAAAGCTTAAATCAAATTACGACTAACCTAATCATCCGATCTCTACCAAATTTTGCAACAACATACCTTTATTGAGGGAGCATCCTTTGAAAAATCTAATAGGTCATTAGCCTAATAGTTTGCGGATGGCGGCCATCTTTGTGTCAAAATCGATTACCCCTATTAATTCGAACACGGTGAAACCGAATGGAATGAAATTTGATACAGAGGTATCACTAGCAAAGGGCACCTCAGTGTCATGTTTTATATCACCGCCATCTTGACGGAAACGTAATGGCGGCCACACTAATGTTCAAGCTTAAATCAAATTACGACTAACCTAATCATCCGATCTCTACCAAATTTTGCAACAACATACCTTTATGGAGGAAGCATCCTCTGACAAATCTAATAGGTCATTAGCCTAATAGTTTGCGGATGGCGGCCATCTTTGTGTCAAAATCGATTACCCCTATTAATTCGAACACGGTGAAACCGAATGGAATGAAATTTGGTACAGAGGTAGCACTAGCAAAGGGCACCTCAGTGTCATGTTTTATATCGCCGCCATCTTGACGGAAACGTAATGGAGGCCACACAAATATTCAAAGCTTAAATCAAATTACGATGAACCTAATCATCCGATCTCTACCAAATTTTGCATCAACATACCATTATGGAGGGAGCATCCTGAGATCAAACTAATAGGTCATTAGCCTAATATTTTGCGGATGGCGGCCATCTTTGTGTGAAAATCGATTCCCCCTATTAATTCGAACACGGTGAAACCGAATGGAACGAAATTTGGTACAGAGGTAGCACTAGAAAAGGCCACCTCAGTGTCATGTTTTATATCACCGCCATATTGACGGAAACGTAATCGCGGCCACCCAAATGTTAAAGGCTAAAATGTAATTATGACCAACCTAATAATCTAGTCTCTACCAAATTTTGCAACAACAAATCTTTATGTGGGAAGCATATTCTGACCAAACTGCTAGATCATCAGCCCAATAGTTTGCAGATGGTGGCCAAGTATGTGTGCAAATCGATTCCCCCTATCAATTCAAACACGGTGAAACCGAATTGAACGAAATTTGGTACGGAGGTAGCACTAGCAAAAGGTACCTCAGTGTCATGTTTTATATCGCCGCCATCTTGACGGAAACGGAATGACGGCCACCCAAATGTTAAAAGCTTAAATCAAATTTCGACCATCCTAATAATTTGATCTCTACCGGATTTTGCAACAAAATGCCTTTTTGTGGAAAGCATCTTATGACTGACTACAAGGTCATCAGCCAAATAGTTTGCAAATAGCGGCCATGTATGTGTGCAAATCCATTCCCCGGATCAATTCAAACACGGTGAAACCGAATTGAATGATTTTTTTTTTACAGAGGCAGCACTAGCAAAGGGCACCTCATATTCAAGTTTAATATCCCTATAGCACGTTGTATTTCAACAAGCTACTACAACCAACATTCAATTATACTCCTTGAAAAGGACAAAGAGTTATAACAATACCCATGCATTTAGGAGAAAGTAGGCTATGTGTTCTTTACTGAACATCTTGTTGTTTATGTGAGGTGTATTGCGTTTCGTCTACAAGGCTTTCAAATCTATTTCACGTCAGGAAGTACACGTTAGGTGAATTTAGTTTGAGAGCACATTTTAACTAAACTTTTTTTTTTTTGTAGACATACGTGTTCATCGTAAGGATGATTTTGTTTGATACGTATGGTAGATATACCCATATTTGGATATCTGGGTGGTATGTTGTAGACAATGGAATTGTCTGTCTGTCTTTCTGTGTATCTTTATGTACGCCTATAAATCGTGTGGTGATGCTTGGTGCATCGTAAACTTAGGTATGGTAAACATGAGTCAATACACCAATCATTTATAAAACTCCTCACCGTACTTTTCATGCAGTAGAAGGGTGGATATAGGGAAAAACTTCTCAAAATACATGCTAAAATAGGCGAAATATAAAAATTATCCTAGAAGGACGATCAAAGCATATGTTGCGCTTCTCATTGTGAGACACAAAATTCGCGAGTCTATAAGGGGTCTCCGAAAACCGCATTTTAAGGCCCTTAAAATAACAGTGTGTGTGATATACCCAGAAAACTAACTTCGTTCTGATAAACTTATGAAAGAATGACAAACCGCTAACCATTGCAACAGTAGCTCAATTGATAATGTCTGGTGTTAATATATATAACACCGTTCGAAGAAAGGGTATTTCTGCTAGTTTCAAATAAAAAGAGAACGCTAAGAAATAGCAAACTTTTGATGGCATACATGAGCTTTAACATTTAATTTTCTATCCGAAAGGTCCTTATCACTTTTCGTATATCTCCAACGGTTAGCGAGTGAAACCTAAATTTGTGCAATAAAACACTGTCAACACCGACCGCTGCAGTATATCTCTCTATATATAAAAATGAAAGTTTGTCTGTATTTCTCTGAATTTCTACGGAAAATTGAGTTGTTTACGTGTTTCAGACTGTTTTTGATGGATGCGTGCGATTTTTTTTTCGTCTGTCTGTCTGTTTGTTTGTTTGTTTGTTTGTTTGTTTGTTTGTTCGTCTGTGGACAACTTTGTTCCCTTATAACTCGAGAACGGCCGGGTGTTTCAACGTAAAATTTGGTACAGATATCCATCAGAGGCACGACACTTATCATTGATATAAATCTTCTCCGTACCCCTCATAAAAGGGGGCCTACCCCCTTAAAATTCATGCTGAAATAGGCGTAGAAGGACGAGACAAAGCTCATTTTCAGTCCCCTCAATGTGAGAGACAAATCTCGAAATCCACATTTTAAGGCCCTTAGACCAACCGTTTTTGAGATATTCCCAGAAAACTAATTTCATTTAATAATCTAATGAACAAATGCAAGCCAGTAACCATGGCAACAGATTCTCAGAGGTCCATCTATTGCTGTATAAGACGTAATGCAATTCCATTAATTACATTAGTGTGAAAGTTTGCAAATGGCTAGAAGGTTATCATGGAACCAAATTAAGCCGTAAAATTCATCAATACGTTTAACGCGCTTAAGGGGATCAAGGGGTACTCTAGAATTTTTCACGCGATTTACACCTGCGGGTGTGGTACGGCAGGTCTATTTTATTCCTATCCCCATATTATTCATTCATTCATTTCGTATAGGCAGCTATGGACCGCGTCATTCCCACCGTCTCCTACTGGCTTTGATGTTTGCCCAGTACGCTCGCATTCGTTCTCCCTGGACTTCCTTCCGTTCCTGGGTCCAAATCTTTCCCGTTTTCAGCTTCGGTTTTTCTTGGAAACCTTTGCAAGCTTGAAGTTTCCTTTTGAGTGGGGCGCGCTCCTGAATGTCTATTGGTGTAATCCCCACTTCTTTCAGATCTTTATCCAGTTCTATGAACCAGGCCCATTTTGTTTTCCTCTCCTGAAAGTAAGTTATGTTGCGGTTGGTCAGTCTCGCTGGGCTCATTCGTTTCACATGCCCAAAAAAATGGTATCCTTCTCTTCCGGATGACGTTACTTATCTTCTCCACATGAGTATATTGTTCATGGTTATGCAGTCTTCTGTATTCCCCATTATCTTTGATGGAACCGAATATCCTTCTCAAAATTTTTCTTTCTTTGGCCTCCAGTTTCTCGACCAAGCCTTTCTTGTTCATCGTGAGGCATTCAGAAGCATGCAAGACCTCCGGACGGATGACACTGCAGTAATTTTTTAGTTTTGCGTTGAAGGATATTGACATTTTCTTATAGATGACCTTGGTTAAATGGTAAGCCATTTCCATTTTGCTCATGCGTGATTGAATGCTTCTTTCTCTGATAATATCCCTTCCCTGATCCGTCCTGAAAAGATAAGTACATGGCCATTGGCTGCATTGATAATTTAAAAAATAGGTGTAATAATTTCTCCCTATATTATATTATTATTAGTATTATATTATGGCGTGCAACGACGAGACAAATCTCCTCGGTGCCAGAAACAAAACTCGGGGGCCCTAAAGGGTCCTCGAAAACTACATTATAAGTCTCTAAATCCAACAGTTTCTGAAATATTCCCAGAAAACTAATTTAATTTAATTTAACAAACTAATGAAGGAATGCAAATCGGTAACCATGAGAACAATATATCAAGGGGTGGCTTACAACTTTCCTTCTATTTCTGTAAGAAGCAATGTCACTCCATTTATTACATTTCTGTGAAAGTTTGCAAATGGCTATAAGGTTATCACGGAACTAACGTAGACTGTACAATTCATCAATGCAATTAAAGGGGTAAAGGGGTAACCTAGAATTTTTTCATGCAATTTTCACGTTCGAAATATAGTACAGTAGGTCTATTATATCTCCAAACAGCAACATTATTTTCAAAAATTCTTTAATTGAACCAGCATTTTTTGCGGCTTTTAGGAATTTGGGCAATTTTAGGCTAAAGTACCTGAATTTTCATGCACCACAAGCCCTTATAATTTATGAAAGGGGTCTTCCTGTGTATGGGCACCTAGCACAACGTAGAGGGTCAGTTTTTATGTGACGTGTATTGCGTTTCGTGTACAAGGCTTTCAATTCTTTTTCACGTCAGGAAGTACACGTTAGGTGAATTTAGTCTGAGAGCACATTTTAACTTTTTTTTTGTCGACAAACATGTTCATCGTAAGGATGATTTTGTTTGATACTGTGTGGTAGATATACCCATATTTGGATATCTCGGTAATATGTTGTAGACAATAGAATTGTCTGTCTGTCTTTCTTTGTATCTTTATGTAGCCTACGCCTATTACTCGTGTTTGGATGCTTGGAGCATCGTAAAATTAGGTATGGTAACCATGAGAGTCAATACACCAATCATTTATAAAACTCTTCACCGCACTTTTCATACAGTAGAAGGGTGGATATAGAGAAAATCTTCTCAGTACATGCTAAAATAGGCGAAATATAAAAATTATCCTAGAAGGACGACCGAAGCATATGTTGCGCTTCTCAATGTGAGACACAAAATTCGGGAATCTATAAAGGGTCTCCGAAAACTAAATTTTAAGGGCCTTAAATTAACCGTGTGTGTGATATTCCCAGAAAACTAACTTCGTTCTGATAAACTTGAAGGAATGACAAACCGCTAACCATTGCAAAAGTAGCTCAATTGATAATGTCTGGTGTTAACAACGAACACCGTTCACTATAAAATGGAGAAAATGATCTTATAATAATAAACTCACCAATATTTCAAAAATGACTTCTTAAGTTCAAACTGAAAAGTCAATCAAAAGAGATTTCTAGGTTTATGTTCACTTTAGTCAGAGTTGCAGTGCACTACAAGTGTCATTCTGATGTTGTCAAATGTAAATGATCTGCGGTTATCAGCCAACGAGTTTTTATATCTCGAAAAGCTGTGTTCAACATCTACTGATGTGATCGGAGCGTACTTGAAGTGAGGAAGGTCGTTTGCTGCTAAATCCACCTTAATCACATCCGTGCAGTAGTTTTCACCAGAAAGAATGTCTGAGATTTTGCATAATGTTTTATACCCAGTGTTTTTGTCCAGCACTTTTTTCAGTTTTTATGCAATACCCGCAGCAATTTCGCCACGATTGTTGCTAAGACTAGTTTCCACCCGGTTGAATAAGGAAATGGAATCAATATTTCAATATTTTAAATGATCTTGCATCAGCTACTAGCTTCTTTTCAACTCTGAGAGACGTAACTCCCTCATATAAAGCTGTGACATGACTATATTGGAACAAAATGACCTTATAAGGCCGATTTCTCTAAAATAAGACCAAAATATCTAAAGAACCTAAACCTACTCTGAAGAACAGAAGAGCGAAGTAGGAGAAAGGATGAGAAGATTCTGGCAGAGAGTCAAGGTAGAGAAGGCAAAGCATAATGTGAAGCGTGGTCCATACAAGGCCAAGACGAAAATAAAACAAGATGTTCAGTAAAGAACATATAGCCTACTTTCTCCTAAATGTATGAGTATATTTATAACTCGTTGTTTTTATCAAAGAGTATAATAGAATCATTTCTTGGTTGCAGACCTTAGAAACTATTTACCTCTACCAAACACCACAACCTCGAAAACAACTGCTACCATCATTGAAGAAAGAAAGAAAGAAAGAAAGAAAGAAAGAAAGAAAGAAAGATAAGAAGTATCTAAAGAATGTTATGGATCTGGAGACATAATCGACCGGACTGGCTGCGTGGCTCAGCGGTAGCGTTCTCGCTTGCTGGGCCCTATGTTGCAGGTTCGTATCCTGGCGCAGTCAGCAGGCAATTGAGGGTGCACAAATGCGAGGGAGCCGTGTTAGTAGATTTACTGGCACGTTAAAGATCCCCTTCGGGGCAAAATTCCGGCACCCTGGCGTCTCTAAAAGCAACAGTAGTTAAAAGGGACGTAAAACCAATATCATTATTATTATTATTATTATTATTATTATTATTATACCGACAGCAGTGGCTCAGCTGGCTAATGCGCAGCGTTAGGTCATGGGACCAAGCTCTCTGTTGACTCGGTAGACGCGTGGGTTCGAGCCCCACCGTCGGCCGTCCTTGAAATGGTTTTCCTTGGTTTCCCATTTTCAACACCAGGCAAATGCTAGGACGGTACCTTCTGATAAGCCACGGCCGATTCCTTCCTCATCCTTGCCCAGTTTCATTCATCTTCATCCTTTCCATCTCTCATCCCGACGTGCAGGTCGCCCACGTGCGTCGAATAGAAAGACCTGCACTCGGCCTCTGAGGAGGCCACACGACAAAAAATATTATTATTATTATTATTATTATTGTTATTATTATTATTATTACATAATCGGCCTGACGCGGGCAACATCCAACTTTGAGTTGAGGCATGTCTTTAAAAGTCTGGCTGTGCTTGGCTTTCACAACCCTAATTGAATTAACAAATCTTTCCTTGACCCTACAGAGACGTGTGTATACCAACTATGGGGATATTTTCGATTGCTATTTGGCTGCAATAAAAGTACTAATTAATATCCTGAACTAGCACCAACGGCTAGAGTTCAGATACTATGTGAAATCGTTTTGTTCTTTACTTCAATTAACATTTTCAAATAACGCACAATAGGCTGTTACAAATCCTTTAAAATAAAAAGTAAAAATGTATCGTAGTATCATCTTGTCATTCTTCAAATTCGATGCGCATTGAATGCCAATGATATCCTAATAAATGGAGTCCCATGTAGACCAGTCGTGACGTCTAATGGAGAAGTATCGAACAAGATAATCCTAACAGGGGAGTGCATTCTAGCGGCCATAAACATAAACTTTTCAATAAAATCTGTAAGTTAATCTGTAGGCCGGCGTGCAGTTCGCCATGATAATTCACTTTTTGTTCCTAGATGTCTCGTGCAAATCTGCTGGCGAATTTTGTTTTAATTATATATTTTCCATCGTACTATGCACAATATAACGCTCAATTTTAAAACGTCTGAGTCATTACAAAACAATAAATATAAAGAAATTCAAGCAAAATACCTAACTCTGATGGGGTTTGAACCATAGCCAAAATATTGATATGCTAACGCTCTACCACGGAGCCAATTGTGCCAACGAACATCGTTCTATATAAAATGACTTACATAGAACTTATTAGCGAATAATGATTTACACTAAACGATTTCATCAGTGGAGTATATTATTTATATATAAAGCATTTCATACAAAGTTTATTTATTTTGTACCAGTACGCTATATTGCATGCAATACTCAAATTAGTGAAATATAAGTCAGGCACAAGATATCCGCTGCCATCTTTCCTTGTACTGAGACGGCTCATTTTTTTAATCACTTCTGCACTATAGTATTACAAAATAAACTTTTAATTTCGAACGTGCCTCTTCCTTTAGAACAGTTTAAATGATTCTCGGCTCGATAATCGGAACTGGTGGGTCCCATGATATGGATTATAATGTTTGCATAATTCGCGCGGCTGCCATCTTGAAATGGTACGGCGGATGACCCTATAGTTTGGTTACAAGACGCGTCCTATATGAAGGTATGTTGTTACCAAATTTGGTAGAGATAGGATGATTTTGTTAGTCGTTATTTGATTTTACGTTTTGAACGTTTGAGTGGCCGCCATTCAGTTTAGGTAAAGATGGTGGCGATATAAAACATGACACTGAGGTTCCCTTTGCTAGTTCTACCTCTGTACCAAATTTCGTTCAATTCGGTTTCACCGTGTTTGAATTGATAGGGGGGACTGACATTCAGAGTACACACTCACACACACACAGACTCACACACACACACACACACACACACACACACACACACACAGACACACAATTTTTCGCCCTGTGTAGATCTCATAAGTCTACTTTCATTTTTTGCAAAACTCAAAAGTAGGCTAATAGAACCAATACCAACAGCAATCTAAGAGAGATGGGCACATCTTCCGTATGGACAGTGACCGGCTCACGAAGAAAATCTAGAATTTTCTAAAATCCAGAACATCTAGAATAAAGTGGTTTCAAGAGTGTGAGAAAGATCTGAGAGAGATAGGCATTGTAAATAAAATAATAATTTACAGGGACAGTTTCAGAAGGACTGTGAAAGACCATCAGGGTTTTATAGTGGATTGAGAACCCAGGAAACAATATAGTTTTCGTCGCAAGCAGTTACAAACTCCTGATTGGATAGCTCTCGACACACATCTCAAGGAACAACAGCGTCTCATTGAAAAACAGTAAAGTTCTCGTTTTTTCACCCTTTATAGGGAAATTTGTACCCAAACAGAGGTCACTCCTGATATGCCTCAGGAACTTGAGCTTGAGCCCACGCAATCAGCCCCGGACACTTGCGACCACTGGACTCAATCCTCTAAAGCCCTTATCAGACCTCCTAAGAAACCTAGGAGGAAAAATAAGAGCATCCAAACCTCACTCCCGGACACACCTCCTCCCTCTAACACAGTAAACTCACCTGCCCCTCCCTCCGTCACTCAGTCTGATAGCCCGGCCGTCTCTCCCTCTGAGAACGTCCCCTCACTTGCCCCCCCCCCCTCCTTCCCCTGTTTCAGTAAATTCAACACCTCAACCAAGTACACGGGCTACTCCTCGCCCCCCTCCTAAACCACACTCTACACTCACAATACAGTGTTATAACTGCCAAAAATTGTACCACAATGCTGCCAGTTGCCCCCACGAGACCCGCTGTAACAGGTGTGGTGATCATCATCACCACTCAGTTTGCAAGGTCGCACGTGACCACCCCAAGTGCGTCAACTGTGGTGGGGCGCACGCAGCCTCTTATTTGGGGTGCAAATACATAAAAACAGCTATAAAACGTCGGCAGTTACAACTCAGACAACACGCTAACACTCCCATCCCTCCCCTCATGACACTATCGCTTTCTCCGCCCTCTCGAACCCAGAACACAGCCCTCAGTCAAGTCCTCCACCTACTCCAACAATTAGCCACGATTACCCTCTAAATTAACTGCCATGCACTCCGACAGCAATCCATGAACTCACTCCTTGCCCCGCGCAGCGTGGTGCGCCTGCTCGGGGGGCTGGCCACGGCCGGCTCTCCCGGGATGGCGCGCTACGTGGCGCTGGCTCAGCCCCAACACTTTGCCCTTCTTCGCCTCGCCACATGCCTCTCTTGGCTTTAAATTCACTGCCTCCCAGGCACCAATTCTATTCTGATTTTCTTCCTTCATAAATACTATCGCCTCTATGGCTCTTCGATTTCTCACTCTTTGTGCTATATGCACCAGGTCACACTCTGACCAATCATGATGTACAGGTCAAACCAAAGCCCCCTTCTTCAAACCAGTTCTGTTTAATTTTTATTCCGTCATAGATACAGCTCTCAAGGCCCGTACGGGCTGATCTAATATATAAAAGTGAAAGTCTGTATGTATGTATGTATGTATGTATGTATGTATATATGTTGGTTCCGTATACAAATCTACACCGTTCCACCAATCTCAACCATATTTTGCATACACATAGTTTAGGACCCAGAAGGAACCGCTGGCTACATGAATTTTCGATAGTCTTTCTCATTCTTCTGATTTCGGCCCTTTTTCACTCAAAAACAGGCTAATAAAATCATAAAATATACTCATGAAGGAATGGCAAGGCAGATAGTTTCCATGGCAACATAGCTCAAGTCGAGACAAGGCCGACTTGATGCCAATTGCGCTCAGCACTACCGGTATAGAAAATGAGGATCTTTACTTGAAATCCCGTTAGTTACTCAACTGCTCACACAGCACTGTCAACCGAGTTTAGCATAACAAAGACTTGACACTATCTTCTTTCTACTATATATTTTTCAAATACCACTCACTCACTCATTCATTTATTCATCACGAAATCTCAGAAACCACCGAACGGATTGGAATGAAATCTGGTATGCAGCTTCCTCAAGGGCCGCAAATGCCCACTAAGAGAGAAATTTTGGCTATTCAGGTTCTAAAGGGGTGTTAAGGGGGTAGACCTGCATTTAATTGAATAGCAATATCTCCCGATTGGTTTCATGGGGGGATGTGATACTCGGCATATAAACTCATCATTAAAAATAAGAAGACATGTGTCCGAGGGTTTTTCGATGTGGTGTATATTATGAGGTGAAAGGGGTGAAAAGTGGGGATTAAAAGATTCTTAACGGAGCGTGTGTCTCTTAAATGACATAGGCGAGGAGTTTGAAACACAGCGAAAAAAATCAACATAAAAAAGAAGTAAATATGTGTTTGACAGTTTTTTCATAAATCCAATTTAAGGGGCCCATGGGGAGAGATGAAATTCTGGGGGGGGGGGGGGAACAGGAAAGAAAGTGTCCCAACTGATTGACTGACTGGCTCACTCATCAAACTCAGGGGGGAAAAACTGCTTTAAAGTAAGTAAATAGCTTTTCGACAGTTTTTTTTTCATAAATCAAATTTAAGGGGTTCATGGGGAGGGGTGAAATTCTGAAAAAAGAAAATTGAAAGAAAATGTCCAGACTCACTCACTTACTCACTCACTCATCATCGCCTAGCCAAAATTATTGAAGTTAGAAACATGACAGTTTGGGGATATGTTCATTGTATGTCAAAACCGTCTACTAAGGGAGGATTTTCGGATATTCAGGTTCTAAAGGGGTCTTAAGGGGGTTAAACCTGCATTTCATTGAATAACTATATCTCCCGATTGGTTTCATTGGGGGATGTGATACACGGCATATAAACTTATCATTAAAAAGTAACAAGACACGTGTCTGAGGGTTTTTCGATGTGTTTATGAGGTTAAAGGGGTGAAAATTGGGGATTGAAAGATTCCTAACGGAGCGTGTATCTCTTAAACGACATAGGCGAGGAGTTTGAAACTCAGCGGAAAAAAAATCATCATAAAAATAAGTAAATATGTGTTTGACCGCTTTTCCATAAATCCAATTTAAGGGGCCCATGGGGAGGGGTGAAATTCGGGGGGAGAGACAGGAAAGAAAGTGTCCTAACTGATTGACTGACTGACTCACTCATCAAACTCACGGGAAAAAACTGCTTTAAAGTAAGTAAATAGCTTTTCGACAGTTTGTTTTTCAATCAAATTGAAGGGGTTCATCGGGAGGGGTGAAATTCTGAAGAAAAAAAAATGAAAGGAAATGTCCTGACTCATTCACTCACTCATCATCGCCCAGCCAAAAATATTGAAGTTGGAAACATGACATTTCGGGGATATGTTCGTTGTATGTCAAAACCGTCAACTAAGGGAGGTTTTATGGATATTCGGGTTCTAAAGGGGTCTTAAGGGGGTTAAACCTGCATTTCATTGAATATCAATATCTCACGAGTGGTTTCATTTGTGGATGTGATACTCGGCATATAAACTAATCATTAAAAATACGCAGACGTGTGTCTAAGCGTTTTTCGATGTGGTGTATTATTATGAGGTGAAAGGGCTGAAAAGTGGGGGTTGAAGGATTCCTAATGGAGCGTGTAGGCCTATCTCTTAAACGACATAGGCGAGAAATTTGAAACTCAGCGAAAAAAAATCAGCTTAAAAAGTAAGTAAATCGGTTTTCGACTGTTTTTTCATAAATTAATTTAAGGGGCCAATGGGGTGGGGTGAAATTCTGGGGAATAAAAGGAGAGAAAGTGTCCTAACCGACTGACTCAGGGGAAAAAGACAGCTTAAGAAATAAGTTAATAGGTGTTCAAGCGTTTTTTAATCAATCCAATTTAAGGGGCCCATGGGGAGGGGTGAAATTCTGGTAAAATAAATGAAATAAAATGTCCTGTCTGACTCACTCACTCATCACGCCCAGCGAAAACTATTAAAGTTGGAAACATGAAATTTTGGGAAAAGGTTCGCTGTATGTCGGAAACGTTAACTAAGGAATGATTTTTGTTTATTCGGGTTTTAGAGATGTGTCAAGGGGGTAAACGTGCATTTCATTGAATAACGATATCTCATGAGTTGTTTGTTTGGGGATGTGATATTCGGTATATAAACTAATCATTAAAAATAATCAGACATATGTCTAAGGGTTTATCGATGTGCTGTATATTATGAGGTGAAAGGGATGAAAATTGGGGGTTGAGGGATTCTTGACGGAGCGTGTATCTCTGAAACGACATAGGCGTGAAGTTTGAAATTCGGTGGGAAAAAACAGCTTAAAATACAAGTAAATAGGTGTTCGAACGTTTTTTCATAAATCCAATTTAAGGGGCCCTTGGAGAGGGGTGAAATTCTGGGGGAAAAAAACAGGAAATAAAGTGTCCTAACTGATTGACTCACTTACTCACTCATCAAACTCAGGGGGAAAACAGCTTTAAATAAGTAAATAGGTGTTTGACCGTTTGTTTCATAAATCCAATTTAAGGGGTTCATGGGGAGGGGTGAAATTATCAAAAATAAATGAAAGAAAATGTCCTGACTGACTCACTCACTCATCATCGCCCAGCCAAAATTATTGAAGTTAGAAACATGAAATTTTGGGGATATGTTCGTTGTATGTCGAAAACGTCCACTAAGGAAAGAGTTTTGGATATTCAGGTTCTAAAGAAGTGTTAAGGGGGTAAACGTGCTTTCCATTGAATAACAATATCTCACGAGTGGTTTCATTTGGGGATGTGATACTTGGCACATATACTAATCATTAAAAATAAGCTGACACATGTCTAATGGTTTTTCGATGTAGTGTATATTATGAGGTGAAAGGGATGAAAAGTGGGGGTTGAAAGATTCCTAATTGAGCGTGTATCTCTTAAACGACATAGGGAGGAGTCTGAAACTCGGAGGAAATCTATCAGCTTAAAAATAAATAAACAAATGAATAAATAAATAAAATAAATAGGTGTTCGACCGTGTTTTCATAAATGCAATTTAAGGAGCATATGGGGAGGGGTGAACTTCTGGAAGAAAAACGTCCACTAAGGAAGGATTTTTGGATGTTTGCTCTCATCGACCAACCAAAACTATTAAAGTTAGAAGAATGATATTTTGGGGATATGTTTGTTTGTTGTGTGTCGAAAACGTCTACTAAGGAGGGATTTTTGGGTATTCAGGTTCTAAAGGGGTGTTAACGGGGTTAAACCTGCATTTCATTGAAAAACAATATGATACGACTATGACGCGAGCGATGCGAGGCTAAAATTGAGATGGTGTGTGTCTGTGTATTACTCAATCTCGCAAGTACCACTGGTCCGATTTACGTGAATTTTACAAGGAAGTAGCTGATTTACCTGGTTAACATATAGGTTACTTTTGATTTCAATACTTTGCACTATTTAAAATGGCGACCATTTATTGACGTCACTACACCCTTTGGTTTCAAACTTTCTTATTTCCATTTCAAATAAAAAGAGAACGCTAAGAAATAGCAAACTTTTGATGGCATATGCGAGGTTTAAAATTACATTTTCTATCCGAAAGGTATCTGCAACTGTTAGCGAGTAAAACCTAAATTTGTGCTATAAAACACGGTCAACGCCGAGCGGTGTAGTTGGACAAAATGTTCCATCCTTAATCTCCCTCTGCGCAGCACCTCGCCTATCCCCTGTTTTAACTGTCACCTTCACATTTTAATTTATTTATGACGCGTAGCGAAGCACGGGTACTTCAGCTAGTAGGCTATAAAAATGCGCGCAAAGTCGGCCGCCGACTTTACGTCGCATGGTTTGCTTGCTTGCTTGTAAGCAGTTACAATCTCGGGATTGGAGAGCGCTCGACAGACATCTGAAGAATAAAAACTTCTCGTTTGAAAAGTCGTATATTTTTATTCATCATCATCTTCATTTCCCGTTTCGAGCTTCCTGGGTCGGGTTGTGAATTAAAGACCTCCACCGTCGCCTGTCTCCCCACCGTTCGTCTCCTTTTTTTTAAAGTACATCTTCAGGTTTTCTTTCCCTCTTCTCTATGCACTCCTAGACTGTATCCGTCCATCTCATTCGGGTTCTTCCTCGTGGTCTCTTCCCTGACATCTTTTCGGAAAAAGCTCTCTTTGGTACTCTCTCCTCTTCCATCCTCATCATGTGACCACACCTCTTTAACTTTGTTGTTTCTATCCTTTCCTGCAGCTTCAAGATTCCTGTCCTTTTTCTTATCTCTTCATTTCTAACTCTGTCTTCTGGTCTTGTCCTCTATGCCTCTTAGAAATGTCATCTCCGCTGCTTGTATTCTACTCTCCTCTCATTTTGTAGTAGTCCATGTTCCAGCTGCATATGTTAGTGTAGGCTCGTAATAGGTTGAATATAGTACATTTTACATTACCATGGGACGTCTCGGTTCCAAAGAATACCCCTTACACTTGATTAAAAATGCTTGCATTTTGTATTCTCCTTCATAAACTCTAGAAAACTTACCCAGTTAGATGAGCTCTGCCTGTGCGATCTGAAAGTCTTAACCACGTTCTGTTACACTTATTTTCTTGTGATCTAACTAATACTGAGCAGAAATACTCTTGTTTGATGTGGTGATCTTTATATACCGCAGTGTGACATAATGTAACAGTGCTCTCATTTTAGCCATTAAATAATCAGCTGGAGATTAAACTAAATTCTTGATAAGATATTTATCATCAAATGTGGCATTGAAATGTTAAATATTTAGCCCAGAATTGCTGGTAGGTTACGTCACCATGGTCATACAGGTTGGTTGGATGGTTCCTTGGTTTAGGGGCAGCGACAACGCGGTCATGTAGCCCCGTGTACTAGTACTTTGAGTGTGTGTAGAATCTGTCTGATAACCGGTGTTAATTGTGATGTCTGTATTAGTGTGTGTTATCTGTTTTAATTCAAGCAAGGACTGCAGACAATAATTTAAAGTAGTTCCGACTTTGCTACCAAATGCTACCGTCCACGACAACTAGCTGGCGGAATTTGGCTACTAGATGGCATCGCAGTCAGCACCTGGCGGCGATTTTTAACGCTCTTAAAAAGTCCAACGACTTCAGCCGGGTTTGAACCCGCGATCTTAAATACAATGTTGAACTGGATTCATTAAAAATAATTTTAGTTTTTACGCCTTTCACGTTTCTTGTTAATTCCCTATTTGCTTTCGCTTGGATTGTATGAGAATAATAGAGAAGTGAGAGAAGCCAGTCCTGGAAATACCCACAATTATTCTTGACTTTTGCCAAAAGGGAAAATCCTTTATACCTGCGCTTGCCTGCGTGGGTATATCCGATGAGTAAGTGAGTGCTATAATCAGCCACCCGCTGTTTCAGTTGCCGTTACTCAGAGGGACAAACCTCAGTCAACATTGTCTTGCGATTCACACAGCCTGGGGGAACGAATTTGTCAACAAATGTTCAAATGTGTTGCTTTGATACTTTGTCTAATAATTTAGAAATATAATTGTAATGTCAGCGGACTTGGATAACACACGTGCGGATACGGATACAAGTCGTGCGGTTGCGGTGCGGATACGGATACAAGTCGTGCGGTTGCGGTGCGGATACGGATACAAGTCGTGCGGTTGCGGTGCGGATACGGATACAAGTCGTGCGGTTGCGGTGCGGATACGGATACAAGTCGTGCGGTTGCGGTGCGGATGCGGATAAAATTTTGTTTATCCGAGCTGGGCTCTACCTATCGGGTATACGATGAACGTACCGCACTCCGCCAGCATGCCACGCACCTGCCGGGGACAAGAGGAACCTTTACAAGACACACAACAGCCACAGGACATGATCAGTGTACATCTTTAAAATACATTTCAACCAAATAATATGTAAGTATAATCAAGAAAAATAAAATGCTTTGCCGTACTGTAATATTTTACGTCGGAAAAATATATTCATTAATCTCTTGTTTCAAAATTCTGGTTGTTATTGACAGTGCAAATTGAAACACTGCTATGTGCGAAATAACACTTGTCCAATAAATTTGTTTGCATTGCCCATTTCGTTGCGTACAAATCAGTAGGGATGGGTTGCGAACGGAGTCGCGAAGAGTCGAGACTGCTGCCGCTGGAACCGATACTCTCGACTCCAGTGTCGACTCCACTCATGCACTAACGCCATCTAACAACTGTTTTTGGAACTGCTTGAACATGTATGCTGGCAGCAACGTTGTTCGCTATTGCTGCGGCATGTTTAAAATACAGCTGAATAAATCTTGCTGCTAGCTTGCCAGTGATACTTTTTTGGTATTGAAATGTATGGCAAGCTATTATAACCTGCAAAACGATTCAATAGAATGATTATATGCATAGTCGTTCTTTGTTATGATCTACTGTAGGATTCTACAGTATGAGGATATGCTGTATAGGCCTAGTTGATGCCATGGTGTAACTACAATGGTGAGGCGGATCGCTCCCTCTCTCTCGTGCGGATGACGTCACAACGGGAGCGTTGCGTTCGGTGACACAGCACTCTGTAATGCGGCTCTGGTCATAATAATATAACTTGAAGGCATTAATAAAAGCATTTATTATAACACTGTACATACTTTGTATTGTAAATACTGATATTAATGTTGGTAATTATGAATACGGCGTACCTCTAAACAATAGTAATGGCCCTTTAACGAGATCCATTATTTTTTCACATTGGTGAATTTACACATTTTGCGATTCAATTTTCTCTGTGAATTGCCGAAACTTATTTTTCTGTTTAAGTCACGCAACCTAATATATGTTCGGGTTCGAGCTAAACAGTGAATAACCTCATATGCAATATTAATATGAGGCAATTTTCTCAAGGTCCTGCTGGTTAATTCATTGAATATAAACTTATCAGTTGATAGCGAATTGCCATGAAATTTATGAAACTCAGCGTCCATTGTCTTTGCAACTTCCATAAGTTCATTAGAGGGATACAAAAGATTTCCCCTTGAAATAAACTGGATCCAATCTGGGCCTTCTTTACTGGGTTCAAGTTCTTGAGATAATGTTCCCAAGTTTTTGTACTTATCCCTGAATCTGTGTGCTACATATCCTGTAATGTATTTTAAACCTTCGTGGTTCATTTCATCTTTAAAATCCGAGAGATCAAATTCATCGAACAATTCATTCTGATGATCGGTCATTTCAAACAAACTCATGTTCATTTCCTCAGTTTCGTAATTTGATTCAACAAATAAAGTAGAAACTAGTTTTTCTTCGTCAGGAGCATCCACGATATCAGGAATACGTTTGGCAACACTCACTAACGCAGTCTGCGAGAAACAGGTGTCAGTTTCTGTTTCCATTGGTTTAATCAGACACTTTTCGTCAATATCCTCCTCTGTATTTCTATTTACAGTAAAAATTGAAGCAGAGTGCTTGCCCAAAATGTACCATTTCAATCTATATTTAATGTCCAGAGGAGATGGGTGATCATTGGAGCCTCCCATTCCTCTAATATACGAGAAAAGGTTCTCCAAAATATCTTGATTTAGACGATAAGTTATTATGTACTCGACTTGGTATATCGGCTTCAAATATTTAAAAAGGTTAACTAGAGACGTGTTGCTTAGTAGAATTCCTTTTTGAAATGGGAGTAAGGCTTTATGTCGGCCAACTCTCATGGACGTTATCAACTCATTAACATTATTTAGCAAACTGATTTGCTTGTCTAAATCAGTACCAAATGCATTTCTTTCAGAATGACTCCCAAATTTGTTCTTAGCATTAAATAAGTCAAACCAGTCATTTATTAATTTTATACATCTAGCCGCTTCTTCCCAGTCAATGTTTTTCATCAACCCTTTCCCTCCACACCATTCAAGAGCCTTTGATACCTGATTTGAAAGTACTTGAGCTGCAGGCCGAACTTTTTGTCTCTCTGATCCCTTTAAATCTAAATGATATCGGCTAATTTTGTGCGCAATAGTGAGTTCAGAAGAAGACATAGAAATTAATAGTTCCAAACATTCCTTGTTCACTTTTTTCCCATTGAGCAGCACAAATCCCTGATCTAACAAATGATTTCTCACAAGTTTCAATAAATGAGGAATGTCTGCAAACACAAACACTTTTAAGGAATCGTTGCTTGGATGATTGAAGAAACATTCCTTATTATGTCCAATATTAAGCTCTGACCACAAGCCCATATTCCCAGACCCCATATCACTTGTAATGGCTACAACAGTGAAGCCTGCAGAATGTAGATTCGATACTATTCCAAGAATAATATCTTTTTTCATTCTTTGGTCAAAGGCATAATAAAGAGGCTGCTTCCACTGACCAATCAAACCTCGTGCCATGACAACTTGGCAAGTTTTGTGAGGGCCAATTTTCTGCTGGTTGCTTCTGTCGATACACATGCGATTTGAAATATAAATTTCGTCAAATGTCAATACAGTCAAGCGTTCCAATTCGGTTAGTCCTGCTGATTTATATTTCATTAGTTTCACAACATCTTGCAAAACACCCTGCTCTAAATTCAAACATTTAGCCCAATCACGTAACGTCGTCAGTCCTGGCAAGGGATAGTTATTAGCCCTTAAAAACCGGTAGGCTTTAGGGCTCACACTTCTGAGTGATATAGCCGCCGCTATATCGTCAGAACACCAATTAATTTTCTTACGTTTCTCTGTACGTAATAAATGTTTTATTTGACCTGGAGTGAAGACTTTACCCAGTATCGTCTGAATTTCTTTGCAACGACTGTTCCTCAGATCGGCGATTTCTTTCTTCAACGCCGAATGGTCTGCACATAAATCATCGTACTTTTGTTTCCAAGCTTCGGATTCCTCACGTACCTCCTCAACTAATTTCTTCAAAGTGTTGACCTCATCTTCATGAGAACGAGTGCTTAAAAGGAAAGACATTCGTTGAATTATCAGGTTTATTTTTTGAACTTATATTGGAACTAGAGTAGCCTACGTTTCTATTCACAAGAGCAATATTTCTTTCATATGACCACTAAACTACGGCTGCATGAAGGTCAAGATTAGATTAATAAATACTATAGCTACACCAGGCTTTAATTAAACTCATATCAATGTCTCAACGATCTGGTGAAAGCAGTGCTTTACTCCGCTAGTTACCTCTCTTTCAAGTATCATAATGAACCTTAGTTGTATTGTGCGTGTAAAATAAACAAATTCACCTTTTATTATTAAATGAGATTTCAATGTTCAAAAACAAAAAGAAGCTTACCTTATTAACTCCTTCGCATTCAAGCAGGTATGTTTAGATTGTATTCCTTCGGTGAGTGTTTCATTGTTATGTATAATTTCACTTATAACACTTTTACGACGCCTCTTTTCCAGCCTTATCGACCGACTTTCAGCTTCTTCCAGAGATCTTTTCCTTTTCCTTTGTGTAATTTGAGTGGATTTTGGTAGATTTTCAGTCGGAATGGCATCTAATTTTAAAGTTCTACTGTGCACTGGAGTATAGTTCAACAATTGCTGTCGAAGTGGAATAGCAAAACTGTCTTTAGTGAAATGAAGAGAACATACTCGAGCTGAAATCATAATAATAATAATGTTAATAATAATAATAATAATAATAATGCTAATAATAATAATAGACCCTAATAATCTCCACTCGTAATTGTTATTTGGTTTGCCTATTCATTTCTATAATATTCTTTTAATATCTCAGTTTGAAAATGCGTCCAGAGCTATTGCAATGTTTTAATTTTGGAGAGAAATAATTTAAAGAATGATTTACTGTTCTGTTCACAACAGACAGATTAGTTTTAGAAATCATAACTTACCATGCTTTAAATTAAACATGTCCTCCCTCCTGCAAGCTCTGACCCATGAGCTCGCTACATCTTTGTCTTGTGGAAATACAAAGTATTTTATATTAGACCCTTTTGTTTTCCTGGAGTAGTTGTTGCAACCATACATAGCACAATTCGGCATTGCATCCCACTTTCCGTCGACAGAGATTAAGAAATACAATACTTTCACTAGCAACGCACACACTTGTCAACATTAGCATGTTTCAATCGACTGCTGATCACGCGCTTGACTCCCGCCTATAGCCACAACTCGCAGATGCCCCCGTTCTGACGTCATCCGCATGAGAGAGAGGGAGCGATCCGCCTCACCATTGTAGTTACACCATGGTTGATGCATAGTAATGGGATATTTATTTTGCCGGCAAGATCGTTATATGGAATGTCGAATACCAATTACGAAGTTCTTGGCACTGTGTGGGTTATTCTTACTTTGATTATAGGGTGTTTCATTTCCGTGTCTCCAATAACAAAATGTGAGTGTTGAATTAATGTAAGATTTGGAATATGTTATGGTTTGTTAATTGCTTTGTTTAAGATGTGCGCACAGGCCTCTCACATTGTGACGGTCTTGTTATCCGTCCACGTTTGTCCCTTGATACCTTGTTTTACGATGAATACAATAGGATTATTAGCCAGCAAACATGGATGATTGTTTCGGGTTATCATCGGTAATGTTGTAGGCGTAATTGTTATTGTGTTTATTATGATGATGATTATTAATAACAATAATAGTAATACAACCTGTCAAAAGTGCAATATCACAACAGTTTGGTACAATGATTGTAAATAATAATAATAATAATACTAATAATAATGAGAGATTCTGATAAAAAGCGACAGTGTGCCCCCCGCAATACTCATCAGATGAGCTTGGAGTCGCGAGGCTTCATGCGAAGCGGCCCCGAAATACTCAACAGGGGAGCTTGGAGTCGCGAGACTTCATGCGAAGCGGCCCCGCAATACTCATCAGGTGTGCTTGGAGTCGCGAGTCTTCATGCGAAGTGACCCCGCAATACTCAACAGGTGAGCTTGGAGTCGCGAGTCTTCATGCGAAGCGACCCCGCAATACTCATCACGGGAGCTTGGAGTCGCGAGTCTTCATGCGAAGCGACCCCGCAATACTCAACAGGGGAGCATGGAGTCGCGAGTCTTCATGCGAAGTGACCCCGCAATACTCAACAGGTGAGCTTGGAGTCGCGAGTCTTCATGCGAAGCGACCCCGCAATACTCATCAGGGGAGCTTGGAGTCGCGAGGCTTCATGCGAAGCGACCCCGCAATACTCATCAGGTGAGCTTGGAGTCGCGAGTCTTCATGCGAAGCGACCCCGCAATACTCATCACGGGAGCTTGGAGTCGCGAGTCTTCATGCGAAGCGGCCCCGCAATACTCAACAGGTGAGCTTGGAGTCGCGAGGCTTCATGCGTAGCGACCCCGCAATACTCATCAGGTGTGCTTGGAGTCGCGAGGCTTCATGCGAAGTGACCCCGCAATACTCATCAGGGGAGCTTGGAGTCGCGAGTCTTCATGCGAAGTGACTCCGCAATACTCAACAGGTGAGCTTGGAGTCGCGAGGCTTCATGCGTAGCGACCCCGCAATACTCATCAGGTGTGCTTGGAGTCGCGAGGCTTCATGCGAAGCGGCCCCGCAATACTCATCAGGTGAGCTTGGAGTCGCGAGTCTCCATGCGAAGCGGCCCCACAATACTCATCAGGGGAGCTTGGAGTCGCGAGGCTTCATGCGAAGCGGCCCCGCAATACTCATCAGGTGTGCTTGGAGTCGCGAGTCTTCATGCGAAGCGGCCCCGCAATACTCATCAGGTGAGCTTGGGGTCGCGAGTCTTCATGCGAAGCGGCCCCACAATACTCATCAGGGGAGCTTGGAGTCGCGAGGCTTCATGCGAAGCGGCCCCGCAATACTCATCAGGTGTGCTTGGAGTCGCGAGTCTTCATGCGAAGCGACCCCGCAATACTCATCAGGTGAGCTTGGAGTCACGAGGCTTCATGCGAAGCGACCCCGCAATATTCATCAGGGGAGCTTGGAGTCGTGAGTCTTCATGCGAAGCGACCCCGCAATACTCATCAGGGGAGCTTGGAGTCACGAGTCTTCTCCAGCCCCCCTGCTATACTTAATGGCCAGGGAATTCCTGTCTCGAAATACTACTACAATACAGAGACAAGGGTACATTCACGAAACAGAGGGGCAAATTAATGGAATTGCCAAGGGTCGAAAATGTCGGCAGCATTTATCTAAGGAGTGTGACATGCCACCAAATACAGGTAATAATAATAACTAGTTACGAATAAATTCACCTTAATATGTATTTATTTATAAAAACGGCAAATATATGTAAATAAATAGAAAATATTTTGTAAAATTAAATATATATAAACACATATCTATCCGGGCCTTACTCATCAGGTTAGCTTGGAATCGCGAGGCTTCATGCGAAGGGACCGTGTGGCCCCGCAATACTCATCACGGGAGCTTGGAGTCGCGAGGCTTCATGCGAAGCGGCCCCGCAATACGCATCAGATTAACGTGGAGTCGCGAGGCTTCATGCGAACCGAGACCGGTGTTTGGAGTCGATCGAGTCGACACTCTCGATTCCGGGCTTCAGTCGCGCCCATCCCTACAAATCAGATTGAATAAGCTCCGCACACATATATCCAGTTCTTTTACGGGGGCTGTCTTATTGGTCGGTTGGCCCCACAATCCTAAACTCAAAACCTTAGTTGTGATGGCGGCCAGTTTTCCGAAAATGGGCATTCTGCCCTCCTTCGGAGAACAAAATAACCCATTTTTTTTTGTTCGCCTTTCGTTGCAGAACTATGGTAATTGTTGTTGTTTGAGTCTTCAGTCTCTTGACTGGTTTGCTGCAGCTCTCCATGCCTCCCTGTCCTGAGCTAATCGTTTCATCTCTACATAGCTACCACACCCTACAACCGAGGCAATCTGTTTAACATATTCTAACCTTGGTCTACCCCTACAGTTCTTGTCCTCGACCCTTCCTTCCATAACTAAGCTTGCTATTCCTGGGTGTCTTAGTATGTGTCCTACCAACCTATCTCTTCTCTTCATCAGCAGTCGCCAGAAACATCTCTCCTCTCCCACTCGTCTTAATACCTCTTCGTTTGTAACCCTATCTACCCATCTGATCTTCATCATTCTCCTGTAACACCACATTTCAAATGCTTCAATTCTCCTCTTTTCTGCTACACCAATAGTCCAAGTTTCACTTCCATAGAGCGCCACGCTCCAGACAAAGGCTTTCAAAAATGACTTCCTAATACCTAAATCTATATTCGATGTCAGCAGATTCCTTTTTTGTAGAAATGCTTTCTTTGCCTGAGCCAACCTACTTTTTATATCCTCTTTGCTTCGTCCATCACTGGTTATTTTGCTTCCTAAGTAACAGAAGTCTCCTACTTCCTTCAGCTTTTCACCTGCCAATTTGATCTCCATAGAGGTTTCTGATTTATTTCGGCTGCATTCCAGTATTTAGCCTACTTTCGATTTTTGCAAAAAATGAAAGTAGACTTATGAGATCAACACAGAGCGAAAAAAGTGTGTCTGTCTGTGTGTGTGTATGTGTGTGTGTGAGTCTGTGTGTGTGTCTGTGTGTGTGTGTGTCTGTGTGTGTGTGTGTGAGTGTGTGTACTCTGAATGTCTGTCCCCCCCCTATCAATTCGAACACGGTGAATGCGAATTGAAGGAAATTTGGTACAAAGGTAGCACTAGCAAAGGACACCTCAGTGTCATGTTTTATATCGCCGCCATCTTTACTAAAACTGAATGGCGGCCACTCAAACGTTCAAAACGTAAAATCAAATAACGACTAACCAAATCATCCGATCTCTACCAAATTTGGTAACAACATACCTTCGTATAGGATGCGTCTTGTGACCAAACTACAAGGTCGTCCGCCATACAATTTCAGGATGGCGGCCGTGCGAATTATGCAAACTTTATAATCCATATCATGGGACCCACCAGTTCCGATTATCGAGCCGAGAATCGTTTTAACTGTTCTAAAGGAAGAGGCACGTTCGAAATTAAAAGTTTATTTTGTAATACTATAGTGCAGACGTGATTTTAAAAAGCTGACCCGATTCACTAATAAGACAAGATGGCAGCGGATATCTTGTGCCTGACTTATATTTCACTAATTTGAGTATTGCATGCAATATAGCGTACTGATATAAAATAAATAAACTTTGTATGAAATGCTTTATATATAAATAATATACTCCAGTGATGAAATCGTTTAGTATAAATCACTATTTGCTAACAAGTTTTATGTAAGTCATTTTATATAGAATGATATTCGTTGACACAATTAGCTCAGTGGTGGTCATTGCCAAAGTTAGGGGAGTGCTGATCCAATTTGGTCAAAGAAACCTCAATATAGTGCAACGGGTCATGATCCTCAACGTGTTTGCGCTCTCTAAAATATGGTATGTTGCACAACTTTTCCCACTTCCCAAAATGTTTGAGAGCCAATTGGCAAAATATACAGGTTGGTTTATATGGCAAGGATTTTTGTTCCGAGTACAACGGGAACAGTTGTATCTCCCATCCCGGCAAGGCGGGCTAGGGCTAACAGCTCATGGCATGAAATGCCGTGCACTCCTCTGCAAGAACGATATCACCATTCTTTCCCAACATGACACTTTTACGAAAGCGCTATACAAAGATATTCGAAACACAGCCCGTGGTTGTGATAGAGCTTTGCCGAAGATATTTAGGGACCATCAACAGCACCTTCTGGAAACTGTTCGCCAAATGCCTTCAGGGACTGTTCCAACGACGAAAAGTATTTATAACATGTTGCGGCAAGTGGTACACTCCAAACCGCGAATCGAGGCCACCACCCTCTACGTCCATTGGCCCACTGTTTGGAAAAATTTTGGGGCTATGACCATTTCTTCTGCTGTACACTCCCAGGTTTTTATCTTCCTCAACGATCTCATCCCAACCGCTCTACGGCGATATACCATCCGTCTTGAAGCTTACCCATGGTGTACTATATGTGGTCACACTGATACGGCGATACACCGCTTCACATCATGCACGCGAGTTGCCTCCACGTGGCTGTGGTGTAAGGGAAAAGTATGTCAACTATTAAATGTGCCCACGGATGACCTTGATGACAGGAAGTTGATTCGTTTGTCGATGACCGCCTTCCCCCAAATTAAACAGACTGCCATTGTGTGGATAATGGGCCAATATGTACACTTCGTGATGGACAATGATCAACATTTCTCGTTCCAGGACCTCAGGTACCACCTGCAAAAAGAGCGTTGGAAGCTTAGTGAAAGTGGACAATTGTACGATAAATATGGACACTATCTGGATTTCTTGTGATGTATTAGTATGGTATTTATCATATCTGAAAATTCTGTAATTCTGTAAAGAGCTAATAAAAAATAAAAAAAATAAAAAAAATAATAATAAAAAAAGTGGTAGAGAGTTAGCCTATCGCTCAAATGCCTATGGTTCAAACCCGATCAGAGCTAGTTTTCTTGCTTGAAATTTTATATGTTTATTGTTTTGTAATGACTCAGATGTTTTAAAATTAAGCGTTATATTGTGCATATTATGGTGTAAAATATATATTTAATTAAAACATAATTCGCCAGCAGATTTACTCGAGACATCTAGCTGCCAAAAAGGTAACTGCACGCCGACCAGATTTTATTGAAAAGTTTCTTCTTCTGGCCGCTAGAATGCACTCGCTCTGTTAGGATTATATTGTTAGATATTTCACCACTAGATATCACGACTAGTCTACGTGGGGCTCCATTGATTACTATACCATTTGCATTCTATGCGCATCGAATTTGAAGAATGACAAGATGATACTACGATACATTTTTCCTTTCTATTTTAAAGGGTTTGTAACAGCCTATTGTGCGTTATTTGAAAATGTTAATTGAAGTAAAGAACAAAACGATTTCACATAGTATCTGAACTCTACCGTTGGTGCTAGTTCAGGATATTAATTAATACTTCTATTTCAGCCAAATAGCAATCGAAAATATCCACATAGTTGGTACACACACGTCTCTGTAGGGTCATGGAAAGATTTGTTAATTCAATTAGGGTTGTGAAAGTCATACGCAGCCAGACGTGTAAAGACATGCCTCAACTCAAAGTTGGATGTTGCCCGCGTCAGGCCGATTATGTAATAATAATAATAATAATAAAAATAATAATAATAATGTTATTGGTTTTACGTCCCTTTTAACTACTGTTGCTTTTAGAGACGCCGGGGTGCCAGAATTTTGTCCCGAAGGGGATCTTTAACGTGCCAGTAAATCTACTAACACGGCTCCCTCGCATTTGTGCACCCTCAAATGCCAGCTGACTGCGCCAGGATACGAACCTGAAACATACGGTCCAGCAAGCGAGAACGTTACCGCTGAGCCACGCCGCCAGTCCGGTCGATTATGTCTCCAGATCCATAAAATTCTTTAGATACTTCTTGTCTTTCTTTCTTCAATGATGGTAGCAGTTTTTATCTAGGTTGAGGCGTTTGGTAGAGGTAAATCGTTTCTAAGGTCTTCAACAAAGAATAGTTCTATTATACTCTTTGATAATAACAACGAGTTATAACTATACTCATACATTTAGGAGAAAGTAGGCTATATGTTCTTTACTGAACATCTTGTTTTGTTTTACATTTATTAATTTTCATCATGAATTCTTTCCGTAAGACGGAGTCCATACCATTCAAAAATTCATTCAAATCCTCAGGCTTGTCAGCCAAGATGACTATGTCATCCGCAAATCTCAGAGTTGAAATTATTTCTCCTTGAATCTTCACTCCCACTTTACATTTTTCTCTAATTTCCTTCATTGCTTGTTCAATGTAAAGATTGAAAAGTATGGGTGATAAGTTGCAGTCTTGCCTTACACCTTTCTGAGTACCAGCTTCTCTCTCATGTCCTTCAACTCGAATGACTGCTGTCTGGTTTCTGTATAGATTGTATATCACCCTCCTATCCCTGTACTTTATTCCAATCGATTTCAAAATGTCAAACAATTTAGTCCAATTAACGTTATCAAAAGCCTTTTCTAAGTCTACAAAAGCCATGAACGTTCTCTTATCTTTCCTTATTCTACCTTCCAAAATCAGCCTAAGACTTAGTACAGCTTCCCTTGTTCCTACATTTCTCCTGAAACCAAACTGGTCTTCACCCAACTCCGTGTCTATCTGGCTTTCAATCCTCTTGTAAATTATTCTAGACAGGATCTTTGAAGCATGAGTAATCAAGCTGATTGTACGGTAATCTTCACATCTGTCAGCTCCCACTTTCTTTGGTATAGGGATGATTACATTCTTCTTGAAATCAGGGGGTACCTCACCTGTCTCATAAATCCTACACACCAAGTGAAATAACCTGATCAGACCTTCATCTCCTATGCAGCGTAGCAACTCAATCGGTATATCATCTATACCTGGTGCTTTGTTCCTGCTTAAGTCTTCCAAAGCTCTATCAAATTCTGATCTCAATATTAAATCTCCTTTCGCATCCTCATCAATTTCCTCCTCCCTTTCCATTACATGATTCTCAATCTCCTTTCCCTTATACAAACTCTCTATGTAAGCTTTCCATCTCTCAACCTTTTCTTCCCTATCTGTTAGAGGCTTTCCATTTGTGTCCTTAATATTACAGCACTTAGTCTTCTTTTCCCCAAAAGTATTCTTAATCCTTCGATAAGCTGTGTCTACTTTTCCTAATTTCAGACAATTTTCTATACCTGCACATTTCTCTTTCAACCATTCTTCTTTCGCTTCCTTGCACTTCTTGTTAACCTCATTTCTCAGACGTCTGTATTCTGCTTTTCCCTTTTCATCTCTTACATTCTTGTGTTTCCGCCTTTCATCCATCAATTCTAGTATATCCTGAGTGGTCCACGGTTTTCTACCTAATCTTTCTTTCCTACCAATGTTTTCTTCTGCGGATTTTGTTATTTCATTCTTTAAAAGTGCCCATTCGTCTGCAATTGAAGTTTGTTTAGGGTTTTTCATTAGTCCTTCCCTTATACTCTTCTTGAATCTTTCGTTTACATCCTTCTCTTTCAGTCTGTCTATTGCCCACCTTTTTGGCTTTTGACTTTTCTTCAGTTTCTTCAACTTTAATCTGCATTTCATTACAACCAGATTGTGGTCAGAGTTTATGTCAGCACCAGGGTATGTTTTACAATCCAAAATCTGGTTTCGAAACCTCTGCTTGACCATAATGAAGTCGATTTGGTAACGCCCTGTATCTCCTGGTCTCATCCATGTGTATATTCTTCGATTGTGGTTATTGAATAAGGTGTTAGCTATGACCAACTCATGCTCGGTGCAGAATTCTACCAGCCTGCTTCCTCGATCATTCCTTTCACCTAATCCGAAATCTCCTACTATCTTCCCTTCTCTCCCTTTTCCTACCACAGCATTCCAATCTCCCATTACTATAACATTTTCATCACCCTTGATATACCTCAGAATTTCGTGTATTTCTTCGTAGACCTTTTCAACATCCTCATCATCAGCTTGACTGGTAGGCATATAGACTTGCACCACTGTGGTGCAGGTAGGTTTAGTATTGATTTTTGCTACAATAATCCGTTCACTATATTGCTCATAATATTCCACCCGCTGTCCAAGTTTCCTACTCAATATGAGACCAACCCCTGCTTGGCCATTGTTTGATTTAGTGCTAATGACCCTATAGTCTCCTGACCAAAAGTCCTGTTCTTCCTGCCAGCGCATTTCACTAATCCCAACCAAATCCAACCTCAACCTATCCATTTCCCTTTCTAAGTTTTCTAACCTTCCACTTCCTAGCAGACTTCTAACATTCCACGCTCCGATCCGTAGAATGTCAGATTTCCTCTTTGTCACTTCTGTGATGTTAACCCCCTCTCGAGTAGTCCCCACCCGGAGATCCGAACGGGGGACTAGTTTACCTCTGGATTGAAATTTTACAAGGGAGGAGGCCATCATCACATGTAATTATGCATAGAGAGGTGCATATCCTCGGGAATAACATACGGCTGGAAATTATTCTTAGTTAAATTATCTGGCACAAATATCTAGCTCTTTCTCCAACAATTGTCTAGTGTTAAAAAAACTTACTACTTGACCGCATTTCCTCAACAGCACATATCTTTCAAGTAAACTATAACGTGACATCTGACTGAGCACTTTACAACTCTACCAACTCGACTTTTAGTGACTAATCAAGACCCTAATAGTACATTATGCAACGTGCTTTTAATGGCTATGGAAATTATAAAACTCGCATACGCTCGTTTTATAAATATACTCGTGTCTTAATTACCATTATAGGCGAGTTACACACGACTGTTTATGTTCGACTATAATTATTATAACTATTTTATGTTCGAAGATAAATATTCATACATATCTGTCGAGATTTCGCCAGTTTTATGTACTGAACAGAGCACACGAGACGCAGAGAATGCCTTGTATTTGACCATGGCCTTCTCGATTACCCCACTATGACACTAGGCAACGCAGTTTAGAAGGCCTAGGAACTCGACGCAGGTTCGATGCTAACCTGATCTAATTGGTCAAACAACTGTTTCTTGAGCTGTGATTGGTGGGAGAAACTGTTTCATAATTAACAAGATGTTCAGTAAAGAACATATAGCCTACTTTCTCCTAAATGTATGAGTATAGTTATAACTCGTTGTTATTATCAAAGAGTATAATAGAATCATTTCTTGGTTGAAGACCTTAGAAACTATTTACCTCTACCAAACGCCACAGCCTAGAAAAAACTACTACCATCATTGAAGAAAGATAGATAAGAAGTATCTCAAGAATGTTATGGATCTGGAGACATAATCAACCGGACTGGCTGCGTGGCTCTGCGGTAACGTTCTCGCTTGCTGGGCCCTAGGTTGCAGGTTCGTACCCTGGCGCAGTCAGCTGGCATTTGAGGGTGCTCAAATGCGAGGGAGCCGTGTCAGTAGATTTACTGGCACGTTAAAGATCCCCTTCGGGCCAAAATTCCGGCACCCCGGCGTATCTAAAAGCAGCAGTAGTTAAAAGGGTCGTGAAACAAATAACATTATTATTATTGTTATTATTACATAATCGACCTGCCGTGGGCAACATCCAACTTTGAGTTGAGGCATGTCTTTACACGTCTGGTTGTGCATGGCTTTCACAACCCTAATTGAATTAACAAATCTTTCCGTGTCCCTACAGAGACGTGTGTATACAAACTATGTGGATATTTTCGATTGCTATTTGCCTGAAATAAAAGTATTAATAACCTGAACTAGTACCAGCGGCTAGAATTCAGTTACTATGTGAAATCGTTTTGTTCTTTACTTCAAATAACATTTTCAAATAACGCACAATAGGCTGTAAAATAAGAAGTAAAAATGTATCATAGTATCATCCTGTCATTTTTCAAATTCGATGCGCATAGAATGCCAATGGTATACTATCAATGGAGTCCCATGTAGACCAGTCGTGAAATCTAGTGGAGAAATATCGAACAATATAATCCTAACTGGGTGAGTGCATTCTAGCGGCCATAAGAAGAAACTTTTCTATTAAATCTGGAAGTTAATAAGTAGGCCGGCGTGCAGTTACCTTTTTTGGCTGCTAGATGTCTCGAGCAAATCTGCTGGCGAATTATGTTTTAATTAAATATATGTTTTGCACCGTAATATGCACAATATAAGGCTTAATTTTAAAATGTCTGAGTCATTACAAAGCAACAACAAATATGTAAAATTTCAAGCAATAAACCAAACTCTGATGGGGTTTGAACCATAGGCATATGAATGACAGACTAACGCTTTACCACGGAGCCATTTGTGCCAACGAACATTGATCTATATAAAATGACTTACATAGAACTTGTTAGCAAATAATGATTTAGACCTAACGATTTCATCAGTGGAGTATATTATTTATGTATAAAGCATTTCATACTAAGTTTATTTATTTTGTATCAGTACGCTATATTGCATGCAATACTCAAATTAGTGAAATATAAGTCAGGCACAAGATATCCGCTGCCATCTTGTCTTCTTACCGAGACGGCTCAGCTTTATAAAATCACTTCTGCACTATAGTATTACAAAATAAACTTTTAATTTCGAACGTGCCTCTTCCTTTAGAACAGTTAAATCGATTCTCGGCTCGATAATCGGAACTGGTGGGTCCCATGACATGGATTATAATGTTTGCATAATTCGCACGGCCGCCATCCTGAAATGGTACGGCAGATGACCTTGTAGTTTGGTCACAAGACGCGTCCTATATGAAGGTATGTTATTACCAAATTTGGTAGAGATCGGATAATTTGGTTAGTCGCTATTTGATTTTACATTTTGAACGTTTGAGTGGCCGCCATTCAGATTTCGTAAAGATGGCGGCGATATAAAACATGACACTGAGGTGCCCTTTGCTTGTTCTACCTCTGTACCAAATTTCGTTCAATTCGGTTTCACCGTGTTCGAATTGATAGGGGGGGACAGACATTCAGAGTACACACACTCTCTCTCTCACACACACACACACACAGACTCTCTCTCTCTCACACACACACACACACACACACATACACACACACAGACAGACACACAATTTTGGCCCTGTAGTGATCTCATAAGCCTGCTTTCATTTTTTGCAAAAATCGAAAGTAGGCTAAAAATTACGAGCCTTACTGTAGTCGCATAATTATGATGTGTAACATCTGACATAGAAGAAACCTCACGTGAAATTGTTAATACACCGGTATTTTATAGTATTATTGGCACAAATATTAATCTATTGTAAAAGAGAGTGTTTTACAGATATTGTAGTTTATAATACGGAACTCATTTTATTAGATGATTTGTAGCTTCCACCAGCACTAGCTTAAATAAAGAATACGATATGGATCAACTTAGACGCGACACCGCTCATAACCTTCAATTCCTTATAAACAGGTCCTCTTGATTCACAGACCAACATGTAATTTCATATGAATTCTGTTACAATGAGTCATATTGATATGATAAATATCGTTTAAAATGATAATCTGGTAGCAAAAATATCTACCCCGCCCAGGATCCGAACCCAAGATCTCTAGATTCGCAGTCATAAGCAATAACCCCACGGCTATTTCGACTACGCGAATGGTGTGCACAAGATGGTGACTTATTTCCGCGTTCCAATAATACTGCATTACGGAATTAAGTTTCATTTATATTTTGCTTGTTTCGATCCCGGTAATGTTCCTGAGTGACATTGAGTTTAAAATGCCTTATGCAATGCAATGCCGACTACTTACAATGTTTGATATTAAGGCATTTTACTATTTAAATACTGATACGAAGACTTCGAAATGTACCATGTCATTTGTTTAAATCACTTGACTCCACAGTTCGCATGAGCGTTTTCCGTTCAGTATGTCATATACATTCCACATGGCCGAGAGTGCGTCATGGTATCAATTTTCGACACCGCGCACTGATTGTTTCTCTTACCAGTGCCAGCTGGATCGATCGATCGAGTTGGCAGTGCGTCTTATACTTCCGTTCGATCCACCACTGCCAGCTAGGGCACACTTCCATTCGATCGATCGAGCGGGCAGTGCATACTTCCGTTGTCCACCACTGCCAGCTAGTACACTTCCGTTTGATCGATCAAGCGGGCAGTGCATACTTCCGTTGTCCACTACTGCCAGCTAGTACACTTCCGTTTGATCGATCGAGCGGGCAGTGCATACTTCCGTTTGATCCACCACTGCCAGCTCGATCGTTCCGATCCACTTCCGTCCCCAATTTTCAAAATCACTCCCACAAAACTTTCCAGCAACCGAGCGGAAAAATGTTACACATCAATAAAAACTTTACGAGCCTTACAGTAGTCGCATATGATGTGTAACATCTGACATAGAAGAAATCTCTCATGAAATTGTTGATATACCGGTATTGTATGTCTACCTCTTATTATTCCCGTTTTCCTACGGGGTCGGGGATGAGATGCGATGGAAGTATTTGTGGCGGATGGTTTTTACGGCCGGATGCCCTTCCTGACGCTAAACTCACGAGAGGAGTTAATGAGTGATGGTGAATGAAACTGTGTAAGGATGTGGAAGGAAGCGGCCGTGGCCTGTTAAAAGGTACCGTCCCAGCATATGCCTGGAGTTGAAAATGGGAAACCACGGAAAACCATTTCAAGGACGGCAAATTATTGATACACCGGTATTTTATAATATTTTTGGCTCAAATATTAATCTATTGTAAAAGGGAGTGTTTTACAGATTGTAGTTCATAATACGGAACTCATGTTATTAGAGGTTTTGTAGCTTCCACCAGTACTAGCCTAAATAAAGAATACGATATGGATCAACTAGATTAATTGACGCGACACCGCTCATAACCTTAAATTTCCTACAAATAGGCCAACTTGCCAGTAAATGCAATGTGCACAGCAGTAGATCATGAAAGGCTTGCCTAGTTCCCGGACCTCTTGATTCACAGACCAACACGTAATTTCATATGGATTCTGTTAAAATGAATGAATGATCGTGTGGCCTCCGGAGAGGCCGAGTGCAGGTCTTTCTAGTTGACGCCCGTGGGTGACCTGCGCGTCATAATGAGGATGAAGTGATGATGAAAACGGCACAAGCATCCCGTCCCCGAGCCACGGGAATTAACCTCAGGAGATTAAAATCCCTGATGGCTCGGCCGCGTATCGAACCCGGGGCACATTAGGCCAAAGTCTAGCGCGCTAACCATTTAGCCACGGAGCTGGACAGTTTAAAATGAGTCTTATTGATATGATAAATATCGTTTAAAACGGTAATCTGGTAGCAAAAATATCTAACCCGTCCGGGATTCGAACCCGAGATCTCTAGATTCACAGTCAATAACGCAAGCCTCACGGCTATTTCGACCACACGAATGCTAGGTACAAGATAGTGACTTATTTTCACGTACCAATAATACTGCATCGCGGAATTAAGTTTAATTTATATTTAGCTTGTTTCGATAATGTTCCTGCGTGAAATTGAGTTTAAAATGCCTTAAGAATAGGCCCTCTTGTGAGTAAGGAGAATGTATTCACCAATAGTTCATGAAGGCTTGCTCAGCTCTCGTATAAACACAACGATTATATTATATTGATGACTGCATTACCGTTATGTGGGTTAATATTTGAATAGACATTGTGCAGAAACATAATACCGACAATGCCGACTACTTACAATGTTTGATATTAAAGCATTTTATCATTTAAATACTGATACGAAGACTTCAAACATGTGCCATGTGCTTTGTTTCAATCACTTGACACCAGAGATCGCATGAGCGTTTACCGTCAGAATGAAAGTGTTCAGCACACTGCCGGCTGGATCGCACCCCTCCTGGCTGCTTTAAACTGCCTGCCCATTCAACGATTACAGAATTGGTTTCAGGGTACAACCACGTTTCCAAATAAAGGCGCTAGGAAGCAGCACCAAGTGACTGTGGCAGACATAAATTTTATATTGATGTTAATGGCGAAGTTGTGTTTGGAATTTATTCTGAACGATTTTATAATGCTGTAAAGCTACGTGCCCTTTTGTAAATCAGAACAGGGCAAGTTAGAATACCGGGGAATCTCATTTCATGAGATACCATCGGACAATTCACTGCGTGGGATGTGGTTACGAGCAATTTCCAGAGAAGGTGACGAAAAGGAAGCAAATAAATAGAAAAATTAAAAAATACATAAATGAATGAATGATTAAGTGAGAAAATGCGCGAGTCAATAAATATGTAAGTAAATAAGTAAGTAAATAAATATGTAAGTAAATAAGTAAATAAATATGTAACATTGGGGGGTTTATTATTATTATTATTTATTTACCATAAATCGTACACGAAGTATGGAAGGCCTAGTGAAAAAGGGCAAGCTCCACATACATATTTCATGCTTCACAGGCACAGCTTACATCTACATTTGTTTTAACAATATTTACAAGTTTTACAAAGATATTTGCAGTATTTACATATTTAGAATATTAACATAGTGCATTTTCCTGTTCACTCACTCTCTCACGCACGCACTTTCATAGCCTCGATCACGCGATACATACATTCATTCCATTCAGATACTCATTCATTCAGCGAGACATTTTTCAGTGTTGCCTAAGTAAACAAAAGTTTGGTGCATTTCAGTCGGTCAACACGAATGTACCCAAAAAGAGATGGGTTATGCCCTAATCCTGAAATTAATTACATTAATTTTATTAATCTCATGTAATTTATTTCTGAATTAGGGCATAATCCAGCTCTTTTTGGGTACATTCGTGTTGACCGACTGAAAAGCACCAAACGTTTGTTAAAATATGTAAGTAAATAAATAAGTAAAAGAATAAATAAGTAAATAAATAATTAAATAAACATGTAAGTAAATAAGTAAATAAAAAGTGAATAAATAAGCAAATGAATAAGTAAACAAATAAATAAGGAAATAAGTAATTGAATAAATAAATACATATGTAAGTAACTTAAATGAGTAAATAAATATATAAGTTAATAAATAAGCAAATAAGTAAACAAATGAAGAAGAAAATAAATAATTAAATACATAAATAAGTAAATAAATAATTAAGTAAATACATTAGTAAGTAAATAAATAAGTAAATAAATAAACAATCTATCCAAAAAATCTGTAAAAATGTATAATACAGCCATCACAATAAGACGGGTTATTAGACAAATTCAGCTCACACCCAAGTACATGGGGCTACATGACCACGATGTCGCAAAGTCCCTAAATAAATCAACATCCCATTTTTCGGGGGCCGGAGGCATTTCATTTCCCTGTCCTTTATTGTCCTTATTCTTTTCTTTTCATCTCGCCAAGTATATAAGTTAGATTTAACTCAGAAGTAGTTGTATTTTTACTATCATCTGCATAATTACGGGAAAATGAGCTAGACATTTCGCTCCTTAAAACAATCGCCTCCACCACATGTATTGTTTGTTTTCCTTTATAATGAAAATTTTCCCGTAAGTATGTGTCCGAATACTTTTAGATGATTGAATAACAAAATAACTAACTTAGTGTAATGTTTTCACGCCCGTCAATCTCAATATTAAGCCTCCAAACATAACAATCCTTCGTTTCAGGTATCTTCCTCTTTAAAAAGCCGCGGCAATCCCAGTGCGTTGGTGCTGCATCTAGCGGTGAATTAATGCATATATCTTGTACGCCTGTGAGTGTCGAATGGGCAGGCAGTTGAAAGCAACCAGGAGGGGTGCGATCCAGCCGGCAGTGGTTCAGCAATGCGATCCAGCAGTGCGTCTTACACACTTTCGTTCGATCCATCAATGCCAGCTGGATCGTCCGATCCACTCCTGTCCCATTTTTCAAAATCACTCCCACAAATATCCAGCAACCGAGTGGAAAGATGTTTCACATGAATAAATAATTATTATATATAATTCAGTCCCACCAACAGTTCAGGAAATTAGAGAAACAATTCAATCACTAAAAAATAACAAAGCCACAGGAGAAGATCAAATAACTGCAGAACTTTGGAAAAATGCAGGGGAAAATTTCACCAAAAAACTTCACGACATTATGCTGGACATCTGGCAAACTGAAAAAATACCAAAGGATTGGAAGATGGCAATAATACACCCCATACATAAAAGAGGAAGCAGGTCTGATCCAAACAATTATAGAGGTGTTTCCCTTCTGCAAGTCACATATAAAATTCTCTCAAAAATTCTACTCAACCGTACAGAGAGTCAACTTGACCAAATAATTGGTGAATACCAAGGAGGATTCAGAAAGGGGAGATCCTGTGCTGAGCAAATTCTGAACCTGAAGAATACTATATCATATTTTCGGAACACAACAAACAAAAATTATGTCATCACATTTGTCGATTTCAAAAAGGCCTATGATAGTATAGATCGCATGTCACTTGTTAATGTTTTAACATAATTTGGACTTGATAACAAAACAAGAAATATTATTAAAGATACACTAACTGAAACGAAGGCTAAAGTTAAATTTATGGGTGGTTGTAGTGATGAGTTTGAAATAAACACAGGTGTCCGTCAAGGGGATGGGCTCTCCCCTTTACTTTTCAATTGTGCTCTTGAGAAAGTTGTCAGAGAATGGAGGAAAGCAGGTGCACCATCTCACCGCCTGGGCCCAACTATTAAGGGTATTGACTTAGATTGTCTAGCGTTTTCTGATGATTTAGCACTAATTGCCAAAAACGTCGCTGATGCACAGAAACAGCTTTTTATACTGGAGGAGCAAGCAGCCAAAATAGGACTAAAAATCTCCTATGAAAAAACTAAATTTATGACAAATATTAAGAATGGTCCACCTGAAATTATCATTGGTATCAATAGGATTGCAAGAGTGAAAGAATTTAAATACTTAGGTGAATGGATCACTGAAAATGGCAATGAAAATAAATCTGTAGCATCACGAATTCAGAAAATGGAAATTGCTTTTCAACACACAAAGAATGTTTATAACAAAAAAAGCTTGTCCTGGAACAACAAAATTCGTCATTACTGTACTGTGATTAAACCTGAAGCTCTATATGCTTCAGAAACGCTCAGTTTACATCGTAAGACCTTAAAGGAAAAATTAGAGATTAAAGAAAGGAAAATCATGAGGAAAATCTTAGGGCCTAGAATTGTAAATGGCATACACTACCCCAAACCCAACTCTGAAATTTATAAAAGAGTTTCTAAATTAACTGATACAATGAGATTGCGACGAATTCAGTTTCTAAGCCATTTGGAAAGAATGAATCCTACCAGACTCACTTATCGAATCCACAAATTTCTGCAAATGTTGTACGCATAAACCAAGGCGAAGTCCAGTTGGATCGTGTTCCGTGTTAATATGACCAAGAATTCAGGAAATTCGTAAGTTCAATGAATATAACTGTTAAAAATTGAGTAGCTAAGTGAAAGCATTCATCACGTGTGTAGCAAAGTGACGTACTTTGATAATAGGAATATAATTGTCTTTACTGAGAGATAGACACATACTGCGCGCCATTTTGGGATCTGGTGGTGAAACATCACAGCCACATAGATCGTAAGGTCAGATCACCAGTACGGGTACATTGCGGAACGAGTGAGTTTGCAAGGAGTGTTTTAGGCTGCTGGAAGACTGCGAGTATACGGAGAGATGGATGCACAGCGCTCGGTTTCATTGAGTGATCTCAGGATGGAAAATAGAGATGGCAAGGATAATGCCTGTAGGAAACGAGTTACATCCGCAGACCCTTGTAGTATTTCCCAAGAGTCATATGCTAAAGGGAATGAGGATATGTGCCCAATATGTGAACGGAGGGTGGAAGAAAATGAGACTGCTGTTGCTTGTGATGGTATATGCCAGAAATGGCGTCATCTTCACTGTGCTGAATTGCAACAGGGACAATTTAATGCCCTTAAACCATCCAATAAAAGAAAATCTAAGCTGTTATGGCTTTGCTCTGGATGTCAAGAGGATTTCATTTTATACAAAGCAGGGAAGACTATGAAGAATGAACTTGAAGATATGAGAGCAGAAATCAACATAAAAATAGATCAAATGACAAGCGCACTTAGTAAATTGCACAACGAACGTCGACCTTCCATCTCATCAATCTTAGGAAACGAATATCATCGAGTGAAGGGAAACAGTAAGCCTGGGTCTCTGCCAGCTATAGATCATGCCAATCAAGGAAACAATACGGTAATATCATCCCCGAAAGCACCAGCTGTATGCAGCACCATATCAGATCATACCAATCAAGGAAACAATACGGTAATATCATTCCCGAAAGCACCAGCTGTTTGCAGCACCATATCCCATGGAGAAGCTAAGCAGAAACCAAATGAGGTCAATGATGGAAGCTTGGAAATTCCTCGGTCTCCAGTCGAACAATTGATCAACCAGGTGGGTTCAATAAGCAAGCCACAGGGCGTTCATAAAAGCAATGAATTTCAGTACACAGAGGAGAGGAGAATTGAGAAAGAAGATGGTTTTATTTTGGTAGAGAGCAATAGGAGGAAAAGAAGAAGTCAGCAGATCATAATTGGAACAGACACATCTTCAGTTTTAGCACTACAAGCAGGAGAAAGATTCGCCTGGCTCTATGTAGGACGATGTTCTCAACAAGCGACGACAGAGAAATTGAAAGGCTTCCTTTCGGAAAAGGGTATACGTGGTAACACCACTTGTGAGGAACTGAAAACAATGGGAACGAATAAGGCGTTCAAGTTAGGAGTACCATATCAGTATCTTCAAGAAACAGAGAAACCAGAGTTTTGGCCCAAGTATGTACTCGTAAGGCCCTTTCGTATTCGAAGACAGGGACTGTACAACAGAGGAGCCGATTTGGAAGGAAATAGAGCATTTTCCACACACGAAAAGTAGATCAGAGATTTTACGAACATTTCTATGGAATGTGGAAGGTCTAAGGAGCGTCACAAATATTGTACCGGACTACGTTTTTGCGGAGCATGATGTTGTGATACTTACAGAAACAATGCTGACAGTAGAATGGACGGCAAACTATGCGTATACGTTTAATATACTAGCGAATCAGGGACCTCTGGGTAGACCAAAAGGGGGAATTACATGTCTGCATAAAGCCAAACTAGCACCATTCAGAATTTTACATAAAACAGACAATGTACTAATGATAAAATCAAGACTATGTGTAATCATGGGAGTTTATTTTCAACCTGACAAGTCAGCTGTTGATATAATTGAAGAGATAGCCTATGCAATGAACAATACAACAGTAAATGATGCTTTAATATTGGCCGGAGACCTTAACTGTCGCATCGATAAGACATGTCACAAGACGTCTTCAGTGCTAGACTACTTGGAAGGGGAAGGATTGACTCTTGTGAATAACGCCCAGCAGATGACCTATATATGCTACAATGGATCTAGTGCTATTGATTTAGTCCTTACAAACAGGAGATATATCGTTCCTGTAAGCCAAAGAATAATAAGGGATTCAACGAGGAAACACCTTCCTGTTGTAACGGTTTTCAGTTTAAAACCAGAGAATTTCCAAAATGAAAATGTGCCTGTGAAGATCTCGAGAAAAATAGATACGAAACTGATAAACCTCACGGACAACCAGGCCATTTTGAAATGAATATCAAAGGGTGACCTTGATGCAGCAACGAATGAAATTGAACAGCTTATTCTGCATGCAGCATATCCTGTACATGTTGTGGCGAAGAAATCTAAATTGTGGTTTAATGAAGAATGTTATATTGCCCGTAAGGTGGCTTTAACAGCCTTGCATCAGGCCTTACAATATTCCTCACAAGAGAATCTTCAAGCTTACAGCGAAAAATTGAGACAATATAAGGTCATCTTGAAAGCAACACAGATTTCATACCAAGAGAATGAAGAAAGAAAACTTGTTGAAGAAGCAGAACAGAACCCCTACAGGGCTTTAAACCCAAGACAGCCCAGATTCCCAAGGAGTATCCCAATGGAGATCTGGGAAGAACATTTGTCGCTTATTCTCCAAGACAGGGAAACACGTCCATCAGGAAACTCCCATGTAACAGATCATTTACAATTGTTTACAGAAGAAGAGGTGTTGAGAGTGATAAACAGTACGAAGAATAACAAGGCATGTGGTCCATATTTTATCTATAATGAACACCTTAAAAGCGTAGCACCAGTCCTTAAAGAGGGAATATTGTCTATTTTAAATGAATGCATCCGCCGTGGGAATATACCGGACAGCTGGAGGAGATCTACAATTAAGATGCTTTATAAGGGAAAAGGGGATACCAGTGACCCGAATGCATACAGAGGTATAGCTCTTGAGTGTACACTCTTCAAAACTTTGACGAAGCTGATATGTGAACGTCTGACAGAGCATGTGGATATAAAAATGCTAGATTTGCAATTCGGTTTCCGGAGAGGTAGATCCACCTTACATGCTATTCAGTGTCTTCAGATGGAAATAGAGGAGGCATTAGCACCACCAAGTGGAAAACTTTACGCAGTGTTCATTGATTACAGCAAGGCTTTTGACACATTAAACAGAACTATCCTATTGAAATAATTGGAGAAATTCATAGGCGAGGAGCACTACCTGACCACTATAATACGGAATATTCTTAGCTGGAATTGTGTGGAGATTAGTGACAACATCTCCAAGTCTAAGCCGATACAACAAACTAATGGTGTACTACAGGGGGACCCTCTAAGTCCCCTGTTGTTCAACATCGCCACTGCGGACATAGTAGAAGCAACATTGACGGACAAAGTCAGGTTATATATATATGCAGACGACATGGTTCTATCATCATCAAGTATGGAATATCTCCAAAGAGTTTCAACAAGTTGGTGGATTGGGCTGAAGTCAATGAATTACGCTTAAACGAGGACAAGACAGTTATGATGACATTCAGGAAAGGAGGGAAGCGGGGAAGGATAAGCTATAAAGACAGACTTATTCCATCGGTGACTCATTTTAAGTATCTCGGGATAACTTTGCAGACTCTGGGAAACGTTTTTACAATCCATATGAGAGGCAAGCTGACCGCTGCAGTGAAAGCGATGAGTGACATAAAACAAATTCATAAATTGTCCCTAAAGACTGCAATCCAATTGTTTCATGTAAAAATAGCACCAATTGCATCGTATGGATTGGAAAATATATGGATACACCTCAAGAGGAAACACCTGGCAGATCTGGAAGGAGTAAAATCCATCTATCTCAAGAGAGCTTTGTGCCTTTCAAAGTACACGCCATCCCGTTTGGTTTACCTGCTAGCTAGAGAGCCATATTTTGTTGAAGACCTGAGACTGAACCTACTGCTGCCCGTTACACCTGGATATGAGACCCTACTGACAGAATTGAAAAGGAAGAGAGAAGACATATGGGACGACTTTTACGGCACTGACGCGATGCTTTCAACTGAATGGACAAATGCATTGTACGATTTGCGTCATATAGTCACGAGATTTTCCGTGCATGGTTTTCACTTTAAAGTATGCACCAAGAAGAGATTTCATCAGCCGGACCAGCAGTGCATCTGTTTGCTATGTGGAGAGCAGTGTGATAGGTATCACGTGATGTTGTGCAAACAAAGACGGGTCACACTTACAATGTTTTGTAGTGAAGACTAAGGCAATCTTTTTTGTCTTTTAATGTTAATTTATTAATTTGGCCATTGGCTGCAATGAAGTTCTTATTAAATTTCTGCAAATCACACGCACAAGACCAAAATGGTATAATCAAGTAGAGAAAGACCTTAATGAATTGGGTTCACCAAATTTACAAGATAGAAATATGGTCCGGGATATTGTTCACACAAGGGGATTTGAGGAAGATGAGAAGAAACCACAGCGACGTACCTGGTCGGAGGAACAGAAATTACAGCAATCAGTGAAAATGAAGAACTATTGGGCAAGGAGGAAAGCTCAGAAAATGTTGATTCCGCGTGGTCCTAAGTGACACATTCGCGAAGAAGAAGAAGAAGAAGATAATAATAATTGAATGTACAAAAATGGCATCTACATCAGAAAATCCAGGCAAGAAGTATACTCTATGATAGAGAAAATCCAGACACAATGCGAAAACGCAGAGTTTGCTTGTACGGTCATATACGACGGATGGTCGACTCCCGATGGACGAAACGTATCTTCAGTATCTTTGACTCAAAACCAAACGCGACAATGCCATGGTACACATTCATACGATCGCCGTCGAGGTAACATCAAGCCTGCCTAACGATCACGAGCCGCTCAGCCCATTATCAAGATTCCTTAGCCAACAATCCCGTCCTGCTTTCTAGTTCACCTCAATAATAGCCATCCTGTCCGTTATCCATTGTTAATATTCAAACCCACCTTCCAGCCTTCCCAGTCAAGCAATCCCTTCGCCCTTGAGTATAATACAAGCTATACTCATCCCTCCGCCCCACCAAGCAGCCAATAATGTATTTATTTATTTAATCCAACTTCAAATTTGTCAGCTCACTCATCGTCAAAGCTCCAACTGTTAAAACTGGTAACTTTGAGTGACTGATACTTTTGTTTTTCATCCCACTGGTCTACCCAGGTATTTGACCACTATCTCCCTTTCACAATTTAACACCTTCACTCACTCATTCAAACATGAAACCCAAAGCACTACCTACACCCACAGACAAGAAAACAAACACAAACTGGATAGAGAAAATGGACAGATTTGAACCCCTCTATGCCGCAAGGCATAAGGATATCCCTATGGATAATAATATGATCATGATCCATCCAGCCCCCCCCCCCTCACATCCCTCTCACTAGATACAGACAGATAATCTGTCAATTTCTTGCCCCAGACCTCGTGCGCATGGCGATATTTTACCTGCTGGCGCTCCTAGCGGCAACTCGCTCAGAACATCCATGTGGTGAGTGTGTGTAATGGCTTGTGCGGGAGAATCAAATGTGATGGGGAAGGGAGCAATTTAAAGCTGAAATGTTGTCGTCCATAGAGGTTCACGTGGGCTTTCACAAGATTCGGTGGGATACGTCGTATTTTAGAGCTTCTACGCTAAAGAAAGGCAAACAGCTCAATGGAAGTAATCGCATATTTCAGGTGAAGGAACGATTCGGAGAAGAAATATCCAGCTTCTGTTTCAGAGGAACGGGCATTAATCAACCGCCTTATCTTGTTAAACTTAAGGTTATATTTACCTTTCTTTTTTAACCTTAAATCACATGTATATTTAGACTATTAATTTTAAACATAACTTTATTATATTTATTTCCCGCATCCATTGCCGTTGTAAATTATTTTTTCATTAATTAATGCTAGTCTTTTTTTAAATATTTAACAGATCGATCGCAACAGGAACATTCAGTCAGCCGAGTGTGAATGCAAAGCAGGCCTTTCCAAATGCTGCAAGCACATTGCTGCGCTTTGCATTTATGTTAATACTGAGAGAGATTCTTCGATGATTTCCTTCCTGCAACAATGGGAGAAACCTAAGAATGTTATCGCGGAATATTCTAAAGGTGAACATTTAGAAGAAATGTTCAAGGATAGATTAAATAAGCGGACAGCTTGTAGCGTGTCGGATTAGAAACATTCCCCAAAACTGAACTATACGAGAAAATTAAAAATATAGACTGTGCTTTTACAAGAATTTTGAAGGCCGAGTGTGAGGGTGAATCCATAATTATCTCCCCTTTTATAGTTGAAGCTATCGTGGATGATGCTGTAGAACAGAACGAAACAAGACTTTTACTTCAGTGTCTCCAGCAATTAGACCATCGTAATAAACTTTTTAGAAGCTATGGAATAAATTACTTGCCAAGTGGCAAGATATCACTAGTGCCAAAACATTATGAGTCCATGTTGCCAAGTGACGTCCTGAATTTTTATTTAGGCAACGTGAAAGTCACAAAATAGCAGAAGGATGCTATTGCGATTGAGACTAGGGCTCAATCTAAGAATCCTGCTTGGTTCCATCAAAGAAAATTACGCATATCGGCCATCCAGAGCGTACACAAGATCATAACACTGCAGAGTGGAGATTTTAATAAACTGGCATCTCAGCTTCTTATCTCTAAAGACATAAACGTCCTGCAGTGAGATACGGAAGAGATAATGAGCAGAGGGCACTTCAGGATTTCTGTTTATCGTCCTAATGCTGCGTGTCACAGCTGGGTTTGTTTATAAAAGAAGAGCAGCCCTGGCTCTGCTGCAGCCCGGATGGGATAGTGCTAGGTCAGGAATGCCTTTCTCTTTTGGAGATTAAGTGCCTTACTCATGTCGGAAAAAGCCTGTGGTTGATGACAACACGTGTAATGTTCCAAATTTGTATATTAACATTGATGGTGATATCATGTTAAAGGAAACTCATGTATATTACATCCAGGTACAGGCATCATAGTATATTTTGAACCTCAACTTCTGTGACTTGTTTGTATATTCTCCAAGGAAAAGTGTGAAAGTGAGTGTCTCCAGAAATGAAGAATTCCTTTCAAATATACTGCTCAAAAAAATTAAAGCACCACTTTTTTCAAAGGCCACCAAATTTTGAAAAGTTGACCTACAAGCTCGAAATCTCAGTATGACGTTTGTCCTGACGCCTACCAAGCATATGCTTCAGCACAACTCCCCAACTTGAGTAGTTTCGGGGTAGCACCCCGAAAACCAGCCCATTTTCGAAAACCGCAAATTGAAGTTTGCGAAAAACGCAGCAGGACTTGTCGCAGGTTGCCAAAGCAGTCGAAAATGAATGAGTCTTGCTCTTAAAGGTTCCACAAACACGTTGAAATCGTTACATTTGACGTTTGGGCATTTTCAACCCCCTTCATCATCCCCTAAACATGGACTACCATTGGGGGCGTCTGAGAAGGTACCGGGTGTGTTTAACCACCTGAAAACCTGTACACCGTCCTCAGTTGCTGATTGCAGTAAGTTCTTAAGGCCTCCGGCAATGTCCACACCCCCTAACACCCTCAACTGGCATGGGACCAAACCACCCCTTCTCGATTCACCCCTAAGGAAGGTTTTAATCGAGATGTTTATCAGTGCTGCTAATGGGGGGGTCTTCCCCTAACGTTTCAAAAAAGGAACTGTGCCTTTTACACCACCCCTTCCCCTGCAACCCCCGTTTGTATGATTTTTCGAATCAGGCCCTTTTTAAGGGCTGAAACGACGTCTTAATCGCTGAAAGGGCTGTAAAGGTCCTTAGAAGTAGTGGTGACACGAAATCAACCCCTTCCGATCGATGATTGACATTCCGTCCCCCAAATTCGAAATTTCTGCACCCCCAACCCTCCCTGTCTGGACGCGTAATGCATCATGGCAGAGTTTTCAGAGTTGGATGAAAATGAAGCTTATGGCCTGCAATGGAGCCCAAAACAGCAGGCTGGATAGAAATTCATCGGTAGGTTGGGAAACGGGACAATTTTTCAAAAAAGTGTACAGCCTACAGTAAGTACGCCCATGCATAGGCAACCCACATCACGTCCGTGCGTGTGGGTTGCCTATGATCGGCAATAGGTTACAAAGTTTGACAATGGGAGAAAAATGACGTGATGTGGGTTGCCTATGCATTGGTGTACTTACTAGAGGCTGTTAACTTTTTTGAAAACTTTTTGGTCCATTTCCCACCCTACCGATGAATTTCCATCCAACCTGCTGTTTTGGGCTCCATTTCAGGCCATAAGCTTCATTTTGATCCAACTCTGAAAACTCTGCCATGACGCGTTACGCGTCCAGACAGGGAGGGTTGAGGGTTCAAAAATGCCAACTTTGGGGGATGGAATGTCAATCAAACATCGGAAGGGGTTGATTTCGTGTCACCACTACTTCTAAGGACCTTTACAGCCCTTTCAGCGATTAAGACCTCATTTTAGCCCTTAAAAAGGGCCTGATTCGAAAAATCATACAAAAGGGGGTAGCAAGGGAAGGGGTGGCGACACAGGCGCAGGTCCTCTTTTGAAACGTTAGGGGAAGACTCCCCATTAGCAGCACTGATAAAAATCTTGATTTAAACCTTCCTTAGGGGTGAATCAAGACGGGGTGGTTTGGTCCCTTGCCAGTTAAGGGTGTTAGGATGGGTGAACATTGCCGGAGGCCTTAAGAACTTACTGCAATCAGCAACTGAGGACGGTGTGCAGGTTTTCAGGTGGTTAAACACATCCGGTATCTTCTCAGGCGCCCCCAATGGTAGTCCATGTTTAGGGGATGATGAAGCGGGTTGAAAATGCCCAAACGTCAAATGTAACGATTTCAACGTGTTCGTGGAACTTTAAGAGCAAGACTCATTCATTTTCGACTGCTTTGGCAACCTGCGACAAGTCCTACAGCGTTTTTCGCAAACTTCAATTTACGGTTTTCAAAAATGGGCTGGTTGTGGGGGCGCTATCCCGAAACTACACAAGTTGGGGAGTTGTGCTGAAGCATGTGCTTGGTAGGCGTCGGGGCAAACGTCATACTGAGATTTCGACCTTGTGCCGTCAACTTTCCAAATTTTGTGGCCTTTGAAAAAAGTGGTGCTTTAATTTTTTTGAGCAGTATATTATTCCCACAGTAGAGATGTTTTATTTCGAACATTATTACCACCCAATAATCTTCAAGCGTTATACATTGTTATCATTCTCATGCTGGGTTTTACCACTATTCGGACATTGGAAGCATTATATAATTTCTACTCGAGTTAGAAATATAAAAAACAGTGAATTAGATTGCTGTAATCATGTACAATTCAATAATTATATAATCATGTCTAAGTTAAGGACCTGCCTAAAATATATCAGTCGTCTAATTTAATGATAGGAGGACTGAAATTCACTAAGACACCTATGAGATGAACAATCTTGTCTAAATGAGGTACCAAATCCATAGTAACTCAGTTACTTAATATTTTATAAACCTTCATTCTATGTATGGCTCTTTCAACATGAATTCTGAATGATGCTATATCATAAGTTGATTCTACTTCCTCAGCTGAAAACTGTGGATTAACCCTTTATAGGTCATTGGGATACTATATTCCCACCATGTATTTATAGAACTGTGTTATGGAGATAATCTTCCCACCCCTTTCCTTTCAAGCAGTTCCACATGCATCCACAAGCTAGCTGCAGATAAATATTGAAAACCCATTAATTTGATGTATACTGTCATCAGAAAACAAAGGTGGGAAGCATATATCCCAGTGGTCTCCACAGTGCACGTGCTCGCTAGTTCGGTTGTGTTGAGTGAAAGAAATGCATTGTTTTACAGAAGAAGGTGTTTTTTTATTGAAGATAAGAGATTTGTAAACTTGTGTATATAACTGAAATACAATGTTAATAATGGTTTAGGTCATTTGAGTAAATATATTTCAGCTAGAATGGAAATAATTTTCCTTGTCAGGGTGTTTGCCATAGAATAGAAGATTTTTAAAATTATTTTTCTGTGTTTTTAGTAAATACTATTTTGAAATTATTGAATTATATTCGAATATACTAACTTTTATCATTCCATAATCACTTTTATATTTTTTGTGCAGTTTTCGGCAAAGATGATATAGGTCACTGACCTTGTGTTGCGTGGGAGTTACTTTTTTAAAATTATAGAGCGTGATGGGTATTTATATACGAGGCACGTCCAGAAAGTAAGTTCCGTTTGGTAATAAAATTAAATTGTGTACAGATACAGAAAAAATATTTATTGCACAACATTCTACACCTCTTAAACTACTTTTCCACATAACTGCCGAACTTTTGCAGGCATTTGTCATAGCGTGGCACAAGTTTTTGGATACCTTCTTCATAGAAGTTTGCCGCCGACCCGTATACGAGAGTGAAGAATCCCCTGTAAGATATCCTACTGTTTGGCCACCACTGTTAGGCAAATTGCGTGCTTACCAGGAGAACTGCGTATGTTTAGTAGTTCTCCTGACCACATACGCAATTTGCCTAACAGTAGTGGCCAAATAGTAGGATATCTTACAGGGGATTCTTCACTCTCGTTTACGGGTCGGCGGCAAACTTCTATGAAGAAGGTATCCAAAAACTTGTGCCACGCTATGACAAATGCCTGCAAAAGTTCGGCAGTTATGTGTAAAAGTAGTTTAGGAGGTGTAGAATGTTGTGCAATAAATATTTTTTCTGTATCTGTACACAATTTAATTTTATTACCAAACGGAACTTACTTTCTGGACGTGCCTCGTATATATATTGTATTGTATCTGTTATGTTAAGGGTGTTGTTGGTTTGACTAACCCGCGCCTCCCACCATTTGTATTGTATCTGAGAGGGATGCCAATACAAATACTAAATCTAGGGGATGAAATTAATCTAAATTGGGGTTGTAGCTTGGCGAATTTGTAAGAGGTTGGGATTGTTTTAGGAAGAACTGCGGACACGTTTAGAGAGCAATTTACATACAGGGGAATTGGCGGGAGGGATGAATACTCACCTAGCTCACCTCTAGGCCGCACGCTGGCGGTGCAGCGCCTCCTGCATGTCAGCGTTCAATGTAGATCTTAAAACTAGGTACTAATCTAAAGGGAAGGGCTTCTTAACCTAAACGAAATAAAAAGGTAGTCAATAGACTGTTCAGAAAGGGGGTTTATTAAGAAATAGTGGCAATTGCAATAGGGGAGGATGGAAATAATAATCTAGGGGGAAAAAGGAATTAAGCAGGCACGATGTCACTCACCCCACCGTTAATACCGGTCTTCCATGATGATGGTGGCGTTGGGACTCGATATGGGGCCATCCCCCTTATCGGTCCGACGTAGCACAACTCCTATAGAGTGTAGGACTGTAACTCCGTCCCAGTTCAGAAGAGTCCACGTTCCTAAGAGCTTAGAGCGTCAAAAGCTTAGAGACCGCGGCGCGTGTTCGTACCTCTATTTATAAGTAAAAGGTGCGATGTCAGTCCAGTCAGCGGTATGTTGGGAGTGTAATGTCCTCTGTGTCCTGTCCAAGTGCTTGCTGTTGGAGCCTAGGTCTATGACCTACGGCTTACTCCGTAGTCGTGTTGCCATGTCGTCTTTTACGTAGTTCCCTCTAATTATATTTTATGTATTTATAGGTACAGTCCTTTTATAAAGGGCTGGGGCCAGGACAAGTCGTCTTCCTGATTTAATAATCGTCCTCGATTATTGGACTAGACGTGGGGGCGGAAACTTTTATTTTCTTCTTTCTTCTTCTTCTTCTTCTTCTTTTCTTCTTCTTCTTTTTCTTTCCTTTCGTCGATGTGAATTTGTTTTCGATTCGTCGGATCGTCCTTCGTCGCTTCTGGTCTTCTTCGTAGGTGGGGGGATGAGCGAAATTGCACCGTGCTAAGGGTTGGAAGGCGTGGCAAGAGTGTTGGGGTGGTTTGTTTTACAGTCATTTCATAGCAGATAGTTCTCTGTATCTGTCTATATCCCATATTGTATGTTTTACATAATCTGTATTGCCCATTTGGCAGAGTTGAAATTTTCATAAAAGTGTTGACATTGTTTTGTTAAAATTGAAGAAAAAACTAATAAGTGGAATTTCAGCGGAAATATAAATTGAAATAAATGAAGCTAAAAGATATATCTTTAATGAAATCGCATAGGAAATTTACATTATTAGCACCGTACTCGGACTAGTGCGTGACTTGCGTACGACGCCGTCAAGTCGAGCCGTGCCTCGAGGATGCATACATAACTGTAATTTTCCTACGATGGAAAATGATGCTGTAAGGAGCTTAAATAATGGCGATCCCTTATTAACTAGCACGCGCCCTTCGTAGCGTGTGTAAAAAAGGGAAAGAAAAAATGTAGTGTATTGTACTCTAGGCCAAGTGTAGCTATGAGGGTGCGCTACTATGAATAACCTCCTTACAACGTGGGGGATGATGAAATAAAATTGTAAAAATATCCTAGAAAACGTGAAATTCCGTCAAAGTTACTTGATGAAGTGCGTAAAAAAACATGTAGTTAAGTTATTAAGAGAAAAAATTAGCATTGAAGTATTGTTAATAAATAGCTGAAGGCTCCTGCCTAAATCGGCTGACATTCTAGTATGGTTTGTAGGTTTTGACTGCTGTTTGCTGCCATGCGTGTTGTAACTTTGGTCTTGCGTCACGTTCATCCTGGGGGCATCCTGCATGTATGTCCTACTGGGGGATTACAGGATTGTACACCGTATAATTAGTCTGAAATCAGAAATCTCTCTTATCGTTTTGTACAGAGGGATTGGTTTACCCTGGTACCGTTATTTTTTTTTTTCACTGAAGTTCGTTACGTCGTACGCGGTAATCTCGTTACTTAATGTCTGCATTATGACATATATACTAATATCCTTATAAACTAACGTGCAATATGTATTCATTGACATATTGGCCATTGTGGTCATACACTATACCACGTCTTATATGCGTCGTTGTAAAACTGCAACATGCTTCCTTGAGCATTTAGCTGCGTATATCCTCTTATATTTCGTAGAACTTGAATCCTTTAAATTTGTAAAAAACTTTCTTATATATTGACGTATATCTTTGCTATAGCTGAGAATTAATCCTTAAGTTTTACATTTACACTTTCTCAGCGTGAATTAAGCGACGTATTCGCTTCTTAACCTATAGATATGCAGACATTATGTAAGGATACTCGCACTACGTGTACACTCGATCGTTAAGTTTAAATAGAGTATTGTTAAAATGGCGACTGTTTCGTCGGGAAGTTATTGAAATTAGAAATTATTTGTTGCCTCTCCGGGCTAACTTGGAAATTCTGTGCACTGTATAGAACTTCAGGAAATATAAATTAACAAGATAATACTATCTGAAAATATATTATCTGAAAAAAAATGACATTTATTATTGACATGCGATAATTGCCTGTAAAAAATAACACTGTTAATGACATGGTATGTAAGACCCTTTTGTAAAACTTGCCACGTTATATAGGGGGGGGGGGGGTGATTTACTATCTAACTTAATTCTTAATGCTAAACCTAATAATACTATCTTTTCTTAGCTAACTATGCTATATACATGGGGTAAAGTGGAATAACGTGCCTGGACAGGGGTGAAAAAATCTCTTGTTGGGGGGGGGGGGGGGGGGGGCGATATATATTAAAGGTATTTCTTAAATATTTAAGCTCTCTCTATATTGTATCCGCAGCCATGAAAATTTTCTAAAGTGTGCCTTCAATGAGGTGGCTACCTTGCTCCTTAATAAAATAATAGGGCTGTGTCTTCACTGAAATGCATATCTTTGCTCCGTAAGAAAAATAATGGGGTTGTAACTTCACTGAAATAGTTACTTTTGCTCTTTAATAAAATTAATGGGGGTTGTATCTTCAATTAAATGCCTACCTTTGCTCCGTAAGAATATAATGCGGTTGCTCTATATGGAATGACTAATATTATGCCTGAGTTGCACAGTTTTATTTCTTTTACATATCCTGTTGCCTTTTTTTTTGTTGCTCCGTAATCTTAATATATTGAAAGATTATGAATTTATCACAAATAATCATAGTGCATTGAGAAAAAATTATTAATTCAATTTTATTTATTAATTTCAGCGTATGTGTAGTCTCCTTTTCAATATTGGTTACTCTTTATATAGAAAATCAGCAGATGTGTCCAGCGGTGTAGGTTTCAGTACCTACTATGCTACAATATCATAAAACGTGTCACTATATTCTCATGTTAAACATAATACCAAAGAGATATCGTCTGTTGGTAGACTGTCCGTACTTCGATACAGGACGCATTCCATCGGACGTTAAATCCATGCTGTATTGGGTTTATTTTAATATAAATATCTCCTAACATCTTATCAGAATACTATAAAGTTATCGGCTGTTGGCAGGCTGTCCGTACTTCGATACAGAACGCATCCCAGTGGCCGTTAAGTTCATTATGTATTAAGTTTATTTTAATATAAATATCTCCTAATATTTTATCAGAATACTATAAAGATATCGGCTGTTGGCAGGCTGTCCGTACTTCGATACAGAACGCGTCCCAGCGGCCGTTAAATTTATTATGTATTAAGTTTGAATTGACCGCCACAAGATGTATAACGTGGAGGGTTTAATTCCCTGAAAGTATTAAAACGAACGTCATCTAGGCGAAAGGGTTGGCTATGTCCTTTCAAAGTTCAGTAGCGTTCTAATATCTGGACTACTTCTTACGTGTTCAGCGGGTTGGCTAGGTCCCTGAATCTGAAATGATAGTCCTCGGTCGCCGGTTGTCATTATTATATTGACCAATATACCTGTAGCTAATTAATTCCCTCTGGGTGTGACGTTTCGACTTTTAAGCATTTGGCTTGCGTAAATTGTGGACTTTGGGGCCACGGTGTGGACACTAATCTTATTTATTAATGGCATTTGTTATCAACGTAGGTGTGTTAATATCTCCTTAATCTCCTCCATACTACCCTTATCTCAAAGCGATGTCCTCCCTGGGACCTGCTGCATGATATCAATAACGTCGTGTTCTTGAGGCTGTGCGAACTATTGTGCCAGCTCAAGATATCTATAATATATTTCTTCAACTTCACTTAATACTTCCCTTATCTCAAAGCGAGGTGCACCCATGGACCTGCTGCAAGATATCAATAACGTCGTGTTCTTGAGGCTGTGCTAACCATTGTGCCAGCTCAAGATATCTATAATATATTTCTTCAACTTCACTTAATACTTCCCTTATCTCAAAGCGAGGTGCACCCATGGACCTGCTGCAAGATATCAATAACGTCGTGTTCTTGAGGCTGTGCTAACCATTGTGCCAGCTCAAGATATCTATCAACTTCACTTAATATTTCCCTTATCTCAAAGCAATGCTCACCTTTGGACCTGCTGCAAGATATCAATATTCCTTCAACTTCACTTCAACTTCACTTAAATTACTTAATACTTATTACTAATATACTAACGATGATACTCTTGATAACAATTGTCGTACGTTGCGATGTTGCCCTGCTGTGCCCAAGTCCGTGCTTACGCATTTATGTTATACTGATATCGCCGTGCCTTTGTCGGCGTTTTTCATAAATTCCTACTGGATTGCTTTCTCACCTATGTTACTTCGTGTGGGAACGGTGTTTTCTTTGCTAACTGAATGTTCTGTTTGAAATGTACTGCTGGAAAAAGAATTCTACCTTAAGAGTGTACTTTACGCTTACATCTTTAAAATCATTAGTGCGCTTTTCTACTATCGCACGCTTCGCATTGAAAACAAAAATAATGCAGGCAAACTTATGCAAGGTCATCTGGCGTGTGAGTGAATAGTGCCAGGAATTGAACTCAAGGTGTCTGGCTTCCGCTCGAGTGCGTCTGCACGCTGAGCTAGCGAGATAGTGTCAGGTTTAATGTCCTGCGGGCGGACGGTGTGCTGAGCACGTGTCAGTCATATGGCATATTGGATTGTGTTACAATGGACAAATAAGCATTTCCTCTGTGGTCGGCTTTCATAACAAAAGAGAAACTGTAGTACGTCTTGACTGAATGCGTGTACAAACTAATTAATGCGGCACCTTGCAGAAATGTGATTGCAAGGTCTCCTAACTCTATGTAAGCATCTAGCCAATACTACCTTCCGCTAAGTTATACTAAAATGGATTCAGAAGAAAATATTTTAGCCTACAATCATATACAATGTATAGTTGCACTGCTGTAAAAAATACAAAGTTATTTACTTATTCCATTTATCCTATGGGATATCACAATCTTATTCCTAATAGAGCTTCATTGTGGGGGGTTTAATCTGAAATAAGGAGCAATTTTCTCTGAATATAGTAGGGTAGTTATCAATACGTCTTCCTACTAGGCTTCCATTAATATTCCTAGTGACTTATTAGATAGGGGTTGTTAATATTCAAATCGCTTGGCGTAAGAGGTGTTTATCGCGAAATCTTAAAAGGGTGGGGGTGGGGGGATTATAATTATTGTGTACTAAAAATATTCTCTAACTTAATCTACTAAAAAAATTCTGTTCGGGGGGGGATTTAAATTGTCTCACTCGCTTGGCTAATGTAATGAGTATAGGGGGCGTTTACATATGTATTAGTTACTGGGGCGGGTGTGGGTGGGTACCAAAAATAATATTTGACCCGTACTTCAAAAAATTTTCCTTAATTTTGGGTAAATTTTGCTTGGCTGCATAAGAGGGTTTTTTAGGGACCTGTATCGTAGAAATTCGTTGTCTGAACTCCTGTAGGCGTTGTCTGACGACAACGTCACGATACCCCGGGCCTCCTCCATTTGTATTGTATCTGTTATGTTAAGGGTGTTGGTGTTGGTTTGACTAACCCGCGCCTCCCACCATTTGTATTGTATCTGAGAGGGATGCCAATACAAATACTAAATCTAGGGGATGAAATTAATCTAAATTGGGGTTGTAGCTTGGCGAATTTGTAAGAGGTTGGGATTGTTTTAGGAAGAACTGCGGACACGTTTAGAGAGCAATTTACATACAGGGGAATTGGCGGGAGGGATGAATACTCACCTAGCTCACCTCTAGGCCGCACGCTGGCGGTGCAGCGCCTCCTGCATGTCAGCGTTCAATGTAGATCTTAAAACTAGGTACTAATCTAAAGGGAAGGGCTTCTTAACCTAAACGAAATAAAAAGGTAGTCAATAGACTGTTCAGAAAGGGGGTTTATTAAGAAATAGTGGCAATTGCAATAGGGGAGGATGGAAATAATAATCTAGGGGGAAAAAGGAATTAAGCAGGCACGATGTCACTCACCCCACCGTTAATACCGGTCTTCCATGATGATGGTGGCGTTGGGACTCGATATGGGGCCATCCCCCTTATCGGTCCGACGTAGCACAACTCCTATAGAGTGTAGGACTGTAACTCCGTCCCAGTTCAGAAGAGTCCACGTTCCTAAGAGCTTAGAGCGTCAAAAGCTTAGAGACCGCGGCGCGTGTTCGTACCTCTATTTATAAGTAAAAGGTGCGATGTCAGTCCAGTCAGCGGTATGTTGGGAGTGTAATGTCCTCTGTGTCCTGTCCAAGTGCTTGCTGTTGGAGCCTAGGTCTATGACCTACGGCTTACTCCGTAGTCGTGTTGCCATGTCGTCTTTTACGTAGTTCCCTCTAATTATATTTTATGTATTTATAGGTACAGTCCTTTTATAAAGGGCTGGGGCCAGGACAATATCCTGTTAAATAAACCTCATTATTGAGTGATAAACACAGTATCATCATAACTTGGAGGTGGGAGAATATTACCCCATTGCTCATTTATGAAAACATACTGTCGGGTGTGGGCAGTGGGATAATAATTTCCCACCCCATATTTAATAAAATAGAATCCACACCCATAAAATAGTTTCATATTCCTACTCATCTATCACCCCCAATTACAAATGTGCAAATATATATATATATATATATATATATATGTTTTATACCCCCAGTCTTTTGCCCTATAAAGGGTTAAATGCAAATGGTGGCATAACTATTACTGCGTTCTTATTTTCAATGCACGTTTTTATCTGTGGGAAACCTTTATCACACATAACAAGATCTCCTGCTTGAATATGATTTAGTATACCGGAATGTACGGTAACGTAGCTGTCAGTCGCTCTTCCACCATAACATTTAGAAAACAATATATATATATATAACCTGATGGAGTAATGGCAACCAGAAATTTTACAGTGAATGCATTTTTGTAATGAGAGAACATTAAAATTCTTTGAGGAAAACTTTTCGGTCTTTCACAGTATACTTCAGTACAATCTATAATGCACGTGCAATTTTCAAAATTACGTTTAAAAGAATTTGGCATAGTACATTTAATAGTGGATCGTTGTGGCCAGAAAATCCATTCCTTAGTTTTCTCAAAAAGAAGGTAACGTAGAGTGTAAATTTAAAGGCAGCAGAAGCCGTAGTGTAAAAGAAGATTGACTTCCCTGACGCAATTTTGTAGCGACTGACAGTTCCTGCATTGTATTTTTTACTTTTTCATTGGCCATTGGCTGCATTAAAACTACAGTATTATTATTAATATCCGTCTGTGTGCTCGCGTCATTGAATGGACCATACTCCATCACACTTCCTTCACCCCCATCATTTTCATGCCTCATTTTTCGCCTCTTGTATCTCGCAGTTACTATACTGCCCTCTCGTTGCTGGTGCTGATCCGATAAATGTGGCTTCATGTAGAGCCTCGGTATGTAACCGGGACTGTCAGGATCTCTTGTCGGTGTTCCGTTTATAAAATGCCGACTACAAACACGTGAATTAATTGTAGGATGCCATGGTTTACCATCACTCATGTCCCGTTTTAAAGCCACAGTCCAAGCGTTCCTTCTATGAATGTGCTGTTTATTGTTTGGGAATACGAAGAACTTCGTCCCTGGCGGACAATTTCTGTAGGAGTACTTTCATCCAACCACAGAACAATTTGTATTACTCTTTGTAGAACTATCTTCCATCTCGAACTTTAATTCGCACCTCAACAAACGCAGCCTGGTAATCACGTTGCTTCACTTCACTGACACGCGCCACATGGACTATTCGAACGACTTGCCGCCAGAGCGCAGCAACATCCAAGCGCACGAGGTCTGAGGAAACAGTCCAGCACTACATTACCGTCATTCCTACAGACAATGAACACTTTCTTACTATAGATAATGCTCTGTACGAACACCGAGATATTCCCCGGAGATTGTTCATTTGTCCAGATCCAAATCACACCGGTTTGGACTCAGATTCGGGCTCTGAAGGGTCCGGCTCTGAAACAGAGGATACCCCTGAAAATGATCAGGAAGAGTCCACGCTGAAAGACCCAGTAACTAGCGACCACTGGACTCAAACCTCTAAGGCTCTTATTCAGCTGCCTGCCAAGCCTAGGAGGAAGAATAAGAGCATCCAAACCGCTCTGCCACCTTCAGACACAGTTACTTCAGCAGTTGCTATTCCTTCAGATAGCTCTGCCACCCACACTCGGTTTAGTCTTCCGAACATCGCCGTCGAGGTTACATCTGGCCTGCCTGACCCTTTAGCCAACAATCCCTCCCTGCTCTGTATGTTAACGTCCAGAAAGATCTTAAAGAAATGGGAATACGAACAGAAGATGCACCAGACCGCAATCTTTATAGAGCAGCCATCAAGACGTTTGGGACTTTCCGGGACGAAAAACGGACGACTGGTGCGAAATGGACAGAAGAACGTCGTGCTTAACACAGTGAGTTCATGAAGACAATGTGGATCAAGCGAAGAATGAACAAATGCCAGATGGTAAAATGAGGCTTCTCGTGGTCCCTAGTTGTTCGATTAGCGAAATTAAATGAATAATTCGTTTTATCCCTCTGAGGAGCACCTAGAACCCTTATTTAGCTTTGGACTTCTTGTTCTTATCTTCCCAAAACTTCCTCATCCTTTCGCTATGTGCCTGTCTTCTTTCTTGTGTACATGCCGCTTTGAGTTTTAAATTCCGTCCCGTAGGGAATTTGGATGGAAACTTATATGAATTTATTGTCTGTTTATTTGCAGTCCGTGTCATTGTTAGTGGGTCAGTGTTGATTTCAGTGAGGTCTCTTGGGTGTCTGCTAGCCAGTGTACTATGTTTTGTCGGGTTCCATTGACTATGAGGAACATCTTCTTGGTCGGTTATTATTATTAATTGTAGTTTGATGTTTTTTAGTCAGTCCACATGATTGTACCCAATTGTGTGTTATTCCCTAATCCTGCAAAAATTGATTATTAAATACACTTGGACGACCAGTTTCGATCGTCAAGCGATCATCATCAGATCCATGGTGACGGTGATCAGCTACTCATGACAAATAGTAGTTCCTTGAAATGGTAGATATATGTAACACCAATACTTCACCAATCCGTGTAGGTCTATAACTAACGAAGAGCCTGTATGCTAAAGAACAAAATTTAGCCTTTTCAAAACAAAGTGGCTTTAAGAAACCCGACGTGATGGAAAATGATCTCTTGGTAAAGAGAGGTTAGTTCAAAGCATATGGTATATGAGGTTAGGGCAATGTTACATTTAGAAAATACTTATCTTTTACTGTGCTACGCTTTTTTTCAATAGCTGATGAAGGGGATAAAATGTAATTAATCCTCGAAGCATGTACTAAAAACAAGTTAAATAACTTAATTATTTTTTTCTTAATAGTATTGATGTACATTTCTTGTTAATAACTATTCTAGCATATCAATACGGAACCACCATGATTCATTTAAATAATGTAATATATTTTATAGCCTAAGTGTAATGCTTGCAACGGTGGGTGAGTGGTTATCGTGTCGGACTACCAACCCCAAGCTTGCAGGTTCGCTCTCGGGATTTTCCGCCAACACAAAAGTTCCTCCTTTTTCTAATAGAAAGCGCTATAGTGTCAAGGAATTTAGATATCTAACCTTATTGACTTTCATAGCGCTCCAAGGAACAACAAAACTCGACAAGATAGCTGCCCTCTGGGCGTAAAAACAAAGCTTGCACCCGGCACCCAAGGCTATATGATATTATTATTATTATTATTATTATTATAATGGACGAAAAGTAATGCCCTCAACCCTCGAAGAATGAGGATTGAGGGACTTAGAAGGAAGGAGAGCCATGAAAGGCAGATAGGAAAGGTAAAGAGGAGAGGGCCTGCCCCAAGGTCAGAGGAAAAAGGGAAAAAAACAGACCCAGTTCAGGAATCCCTCGGGATCGCCAACTCCCGACTCACCAGCCGTGAGCCTCTGAGAGGGTAGCAATATCCAGGGTGCACCAGAAGTGGTGGGGCTACATACAACCTGCCTCCTTGAGGGCCTTGAGCAGAACCCAGGAGACACTATGAGAAGAAAAAGAGGCTGACCCTTCGAAGAATGCGGGTATCAGAAAAGATGAGACAAGGGCCAATTAATGCGGGAAAGTGAAAGACTCCTTAGACCTCGGATATCCTAATACCATCGGGGTCGGAAGAGAACAGAGTTGACCAAGAGAGGTCGACAAAGAAGACGTAGAGGAGGAGGATGATGATCATAGACGATCGAAACTGGTCATCCAAGTATATTTATTAATCTCATATACTTTTTTTTTCAAGATTAGGAAATAACCCACAGTTGGGAACAATTGTGTTGACCGACTGAAGAACATCAACCTACGTTCTAAGGCAACACGGAAAACTGGCTTCAAACACCATAATTAGTATTACTTTCCATCCAGTCCAGTATTAAAGCGTGCCTTAGAACTCGCGGCTAAGCCGGCCGATGTCTAAGAGCTGGAGAGAATGGAGAGCTCTTCACAAAGTTGGCTCAAGTCTATAATTAACTCCGGCTTAGTAAAGTGTATAGGAAATCAATGTGGGTGATATCAACAGAGACGATAGCCAATTACTCGGGATGCCTGAGGGTAAGTTCACGTTACCACGTGACCAAGCGCATCGCCGCGCCGCGTCCTCCCGCGGGAGGTATCCAAATTAAACTTTTAATCTCGTGTTGTAACACCAGTCTGGTATTTTAATCTTTATGTTCGACGATGTAGAAATGTAAATATTATATGTAAGAGAACTGTATCATAATGAGGCTCATTATAGTACTATTCTTCATTATGAAACAGTTTATCCAGCCAATGAGAACTCGTTCATTAGGTAAGGATAGCTTCGCGCATGCGCTCAAAATCCAACATGTTCGACATGAATTACATGATTTGAAAGTTCAAATTGGATATCGGATCAACCATAGTAGTATAATTCGCTAGACTTTGGATATTGCATCATCATGACCAGAAATTGCGTAATCCTGATGACGTCATGGGATGACGTCATGGGTCCTTAGAGCGAGCACGTGGTCCAGGAGCGAGCATGTGCAGTGCACGTGTTAGCGTGGGAAGAGGTTGACCCTTTGGCTTGTTTGTGCGATGGTGATAAAAAGTTAATGGGTGTTGACGTCATGGAGGATGTTTATTAGGATGCTAACTGTCATCTGACACCCATGCGAGTGTGAGCACCAAAACAAAAGGTTATTCGCGGGTAGTGGGGTAGTGTATGTTCTCTTGCAAGTCGCGTGTGTGCTTGAATACGTATGGCTATGTTGGGAAATGTTTGGTGGCGGGCGAGGACTAGGGTTGAGTGAGGGTTCGTTTAAATGCTATTTTTCCCGCTCTATTTGATGGTGAGGTAATTTTTTAAAATGGGTGGAATTTGGAAACGCAATTTGAGGTAAACGTGCTTTTTTGACAATTTGGCGAATTTAATGAGCTTGTAAGGCTAGAACGATGCATATAGGGTGTCGTAGGACTTGTGGTGAACCACCCCTTGCTATGGACGGGAGTATATCCACCCCAAAATAAATCTACCCTTACCCGGAGGTTAAGTAGTGGTTATTTTTGTATGCATGCGCACTTGAGGGCTTTTGTAAGAGAGCGGAATTTTTAAAAGATTCTTTATAGATGAGGCTTTTTAAAAAATTTATTAAAAAAACAAAAAACTAATAGGTCATTCGATTTTTAGTATCTCGCTAACCAATAATGCGATGTAAACATATGGGGTGTCATAGGACTCGTAGTGAATTCTCCTTTTGTATGAATGAGGTATGTCAACCCCCAAAATAAAAACTACCCTTACCTGGGGTGAAAGAGCAATTTTTGTATGTATGCACACCGGTGGCTTTTGTCAAAAGGGTCTAACTACACATTTGTTAATATTTTCTGAACCCAGGATGGGATTTTCCCATAGGCAGTATCCTAGCACTTGGGGTGACACCTCGTTTTTGAAAGTATCATTCATTTATTTTCTTGTCAAAAGGGCCTAACTACACTTTTGTTAATATCTCGTGAACCAATCATGCTAGGGACTTGTATGAGGGGTCCTAGCACTTGGGGCGACGTCCCCCTTTATGGGGTGAAACTACCCCCCCAAAATTGAAAACTCAATATCTTGGAAACTATGAACCCTAAAATTAGGCGTTATAGCTTTAAAAATAGGTGATGACATAGGCTTTTACCTGGATTGGTCATTTCACCCCTAAAACAGTAAATAGTCATGTTATGGGGAAAAAACGTGTTAAACACCTAAAAATGATAAATGAACCTAAGATCTTTTGTTTTTGATGAAAAATAGCAGGGGGGTGAAAACTACCCCCAAATTGAAAAATCGATACCTTGGAAACTAAGAACCGTAAAATTATGTGTAATAGCTTAAAAAATTCGTTGTGACATAGGCTTTTACCCGGATAGATGATGTCACCCCTAAAACAGTAAATAGTGATTTTACAGTGGGGAAAAAGGTTTTAAACGGGTAAAAATGATAATTGAACCTAAGATCTTTTGTTTTTGATGAAAAATAGCAGGGGGGTGAAAACTACCCCAAAATTGAAAAATCGATACCTTGGAAACTAAGAACCGTAAAATTATGTGTAATAGCTTAAAAAATTCGTTGTGACATAGGCTTTTACCCGGATAGATGATGTCACCCCTAAAACAGTAAATAGTGATTTTACAGTGGGGAAAAAGGTTTTAAACGGGTAAAAATGATAATTGAACCTAAGATCTTTTGTTTTTGATGAAAAATAGCAGGGGGGTGAAAACTACCCCAAAATTGAAAAATCGATACCTTGGAAACTAAGAACCGTAAAATTATGTGTAATAGCTTAAAAAATTCGTTGTGACATAGGCTTTTACCCGGATAGATGATGTCACCCCTAAAACAGTAAATAGTGATTTTACAGTGGGGAAAAAGGTTTTAAACGGGTAAAAATGATAATTGAACCTAAGATCTTTTGTTTTTGATGAAAAATAGCAGGGGGGTGAAAACTACCCCCAAATTGAAAAATCGATACCTTGGAAACTAAGAACCGTAAAATTATGTGTAATAGCTTAAAAAATTCGTTGTGACATAGGCTTTTACCCGGATAGATGATGTCACCCCTAAAACAGTAAATAGTGATTTTACAGTGGGGAAAAAGGTTTTAAACGGGTAAAAATGATAATTGAACCTAAGATCTTTTGTTTTTGATGAAAAATAGCAGGGGGGTGAAAACTACCCCAAAATTGAAAAATCGATACCTTGGAAACTAAGAACCGTAAAATTATGTGTAATAGCTTAAAAAATTCGTTGTGACATAGGCTTTTACCCGGATAGATGATGTCACCCCTAAAACAGTAAATAGTGATTTTACAGTGGGGAAAAAGGTTTTAAACGGGTAAAAATGATAATTGAACCTAAGATCATTTGTTTTTGATGAAAAATAGCAGGGGGGTGAAAACTACCCCAAAATTGAAAAATCGATACCTTGGAAACTAAGAACCGTAAAATTATGTGTAATAGCTTAAAAAATTCGTTGTGACATAGGCTTTTACCCGGATAGATGATGTCACCCCTAAAACAGTAAATAGTGATTTTACAGTGGGGAAAAAGGTTTTAAACGGGTAAAAATGATAATTGAACCTAAGATCTTTTGTTTTTGATGAAAAATAGCAGGGGGGTGAAAACTACCCCAAAATTGAAAAATCGATACCTTGGAAACTAAGAACCGTAAAATTATGTGTAATAGCTTAAAAAATTCGTTGTGACATAGGCTTTTACCCGGATAGATGATGTCACCCCTAAAACAGTAAATAGTGATTTTACAGTGGGGAAAAAGGTCTTAAACGGGTAAAAATGATAATTGAACCTAAGATCTTTTGTTTTTGATGAAAAATAGCAGGGGGGGTGAAAACTACCCCGTATATGAAAGGAGTGTAGACTTATTGATGTTGCAGATTGGAAACAGTGAAAGTTATCACTTTTGTTTAATTAGAAATCTTGCTCGCCTTGTGCGTTCAAGCATCACTAGCACTCAGAGAAGGATTTATATATGTAGACGTTGTTTGTCATATTATCTTCTTGAGGATGAGTTAAATGTTCACTTTGCAGACTGTAAACAGTTTCCTGTTGCAAAAAGCATAATGCCGACTGATGAACAAAGATTTGTTAATTTTACAGAATTCCGAGTTAAAGATACAGTTCCATTTATAATATATGCAGACACTGAATGCGTTTTGTCTCCAATTTCCTCCTGTTTTCCAAATAGTGACATTCATAACTCTACTTTAACACATAAACATATTCCTTACAGCATTTCTTTATACCTTCATTGTAATTTCGATAGTGAATTGTGCAGTTTCAAGCTCTTTAGGGGAAATAATTGCATTGAATTGTTTGTAAAGGAACTTTATAGTATTGTGGATAAACTTCAAACATATTACTTATCGGTTAAGCCAATGTTAAAGATGACCGAAAATGAAGAAAGATTATTTTTGTCAAGTAAAATGTGTCACATTTGCGAGAAACCGATTGCAGTTAATGAACTCAAAGTACGCGATCATTGTCACTTAACTGGAAAATATAGAGGAAGCGCACACAATAGTTGTAATTTAAATTACAAAGTAACAAAGGTTTTGCCTATAGCATTTCATAATCTAACCGCCTATGATGGACATTTTATAATTAAAGAAATTTGCGAGAAACGTGATGGAGAGGTGTTACATAATCCTGGTCATATAAAATTGTTAGCGATGAATATGGAACGTTACAAAGGGTTTACAAAGTATGTACGGGCTAAGAATGGATTCATTCAGTTAAGATTTTTCGATACATATAATTTCTTGTCCTGTTCACTAGATCAATGTTCATCTTCGTTAAGCGAAGATTCAAAGCAAATAACACAACGTTATTTTAATGATGATGCACAGTTTCGACTTACTGCGAGAAAAGGTGTGTTTCCCTATGAATACGTCACGAGTATGGATGTTCTTAACGAAACTAAATTACCTGAAATATCCAAGTTTTATAGCAGCCTTAATGATCAAACAATATCGAATGAAGAGTATGAGTTTGCTCAATCGGTGTGGGAAACGTTTTCCTGTCAAACATTAGGAGAATACGCAGATTTGTATTTAAAAGTTGACACACTTCTTTTGGCGGATGTCTTTGAAAATTTTAGATCGAATGGCATGGAAACTTATGGCATTGATGCAGCTCATTTTTACACTGCTCCATCTATGTCTTGGTGTGCTATGAAAAAGATAACCAACGTTCAACTTGAATTGCTTCAAGATATTGATATGTTACACTTTTTTGAACGATCTATTCGAGGAGGAAATGTTCAGTGTATAACACGACATGCGATTGCTAATAATAAGTATATGAAAACTTATGATGAGAAAAAGCAAGAGTCCTACATAATGTACTTTGACGTTAATAATTTGTATGGATATGCGATGATGGAATATCTTCCAACGGGTGGCTTTAAATGGATTGCAAATGTTGAAGGCTTTGATGTTTTAACTATTGATGATACTTCAGAAATTGGATATATTTTGGAAGTAGATTTGACTTATCCTCAAGAGTTACATGACAAACATTCAGATTACCCTCTATGTCCAGAAAAGTTGACAAAGCTAATGGCTACCCTAGATAATAAAGAACGTTATGTTTTGCATTATAGATTGTTAAAGCAATGTATTCAACTAGGAATGAAATTAGATCGTATTCACAGAATAATTGAATTCAATCAGAGCCAATGGCTAAAACCATATATTGATGTGAACACAGAGAAACGAAAACAAGCCAAAAATGATTTTGAAAAGAATTTTTATAAATTGATGAATAATGCAATTTTTGGTCGTTCACTGATGAATGTGAGGAAGTTAAGGGACATCAAATGGGTCACCAAATGGCATGGAGCTCGTGGTGGTAGGTCTTTAATAGCTAAGGCTAATTTTAAACATAGAATTATATTCGATGAACAATGTATGGTCATCGAGATGAGTAGACTAAAGATTTTTCACAATCAACCAGTATATGTTGGTGCATCTATATTAGATTTGTCTAAATGTAAAATGAATGACTTTCATTACAATGTTATTTTAGCAAATCCTGAATCAAATGTGAGGTTGTTATACACAGACACCGATAGTTTTATGTATATATTCTATTATGATATTTATGAGTTCATGAAACAACATTCAAATTTGTTTGATACTGGAAACTATGAAACAAACAATCCTTTTGGCATTGTGAGACAAAATAAAGGTGAAATTGGTTTAATGAAAGATGAAAATGCTGGAAGGATTGTTGAAGAATTTGTGGGGTTACGACCCAAAATGTATGCAATAAAATTGTGTGATGAAATGAATAGCTTGTGTAAGGCTAAAGGCATTAAGAAGAGTGTGAGTAAAAGTAAGAATATTGATGAGTATCGAAAGTGTCTTTATAACAGAGAAAAAGTCAACAAAGTTCAAGTTTGTATAATTTCAAAATCTCATTCTGTATTTACTGTTCGGCAAAATAAGTTGGCAATTTCATCAAACGAAGATAAAAGACACATAACTGAAAACGGAATTGATACTTTACCGTTTGGTCATTTTTCTCTGAAAAATGATTAGAAACAAATTGAGATTAAAGCAGTTCATCTCACTTACTTTATTTCTTTCACACACACACTTTTATGCTGGTAATAATACTAATTTTTGTGTGTTCCTTTGCTTATGAAATCCTAGACTAGGAGTTCCACATTCGACATGATAGCGGAGTTTCATCTCCCATAAACTCGTCTCTGAGGTGGGTGCCAGAAAAGGCATCCAGCTGTAAAAACCACACCCTCACATAGACTTTCATAACTTCTTACGTTGAGGTTCATAACACTACGTTGATTGATTTATCGGTTTCCTTTTCACAATTCCTGTCTATACATTCCTCTTGAAGGTTGCAAGATGCTTGCAAGGTTCCTAAAATGCAATTAAATTTAATAAATACCTTAAGATGGTTTGATTTGTTTAATGATATGGTGTTAATAGTATTTTTAGGTTTTGACTGGCTTTGCATTAAGAATTGACTAACCAAACATGAGTTACCTATCAGGGAAACATTTTGGCCACTATGTTGGCTATTGACCAGTGAGTTTAGCTGTTTATCATTTTTTTAAATCATAAACAACAGAGGGTTAAACGTACAGATAAACCGTGTGACCATGTTTGTTAAACAAGACATTATACCAGAGACAATTAGAATACTTATGTAGAGTTTACCAAAAATAATGTTGTGTAACAGTAAATGCTAGTCAACAGTTATACACTTCTAAAAAAAATCATCATACAATACCTGAGAGCTCTTCTAAAATTATTGATGTGTAACATGATTCCACTAACTTGCTATGTATTTTTTGGCTTGGGGGTGATTTTCAAGAAATGCAAATGGAACTGAAATGCAATACAAACAATGAGCGTGCCTGGTGGCTGAGATTGATACCACGACGTACTGTCGGTTATGTAGCTATGTGGAATGTATATCAAATATGGTTTACTTCAAGGTCTGGAGATCCCTACAATTCCTACAATAATTGATCTTGAAATGGTCATCCTATGGTGTGAAAATATTTATTAGGTATATATATTTACTGAAAACAATTATGATTTATTAAATGTTTATATGTTTACAGTATTGTTATTTAATGTAAGCACTTGAGGCACTACCGACCAATGGGAAGCAAAAAGTGGGAGCATATATGGGATGAAATGTGGGAGCAAAGCAAATATAAAAAGTGGGAGCAAATATGCTAACAAATATGTCAACAAATATGCCGGCAAAAGTATATACACAATTCAAGATAGTTGAAAGTAAAGTATATACACAATTCAAATTAGCATATTTGCTCCCACTTTTTATATTTGCTTTGCTCCCACATTTCATCCCATATATGCTCCCACTTTTTGCTTCCCATTGGTCGGTAGTGCCTCAAGTGCTTACATTAAATAACAATACTGTAAACATATAAACATTTAATAAATCATAATTGTTTTCAGTAAATATATATACCTAATAAATATTTTCACACCATAGGATGACCATTTCAAGATCATTTATTGTAGGAATTGTAGGGATCTCCAGACCTTGAAGTAAACCATATTTGATATACATTCCACATAGCTACATAACCGACAGTACGTCGTGGTATCAATCTCAGCCACCAGGCACGCTCATTGTTTGTATTGCATTTCAGTTCCATTTGCATTTCTTGAAAATCACCCCCAAGCCAAAAAATACATAGCAAGTTAGTGGAATCATGTTACACATCAATAATTTTAGAAGAGCTCTCAGGTATTGTATGATGATTTTTTTTAGAAGTGTATAACTGTTGACTAGCATTTACTGTTACACAACATTATTTTTGGTAAACTCTACATAAGTATTCTAATTGTCTCTGGTATAATGTCTTGTTTAACAAACATGGTCACACGGTTTATCTATACGTTTAACCCTCTGTTGTTTATGATTTAAAAAAATGATAAACAGCTAAACTCACTGGTCAATAGCCAACATAGTGGCCAAAATGTTTCCCTGATAGGTAACTCATGTTTGGTTAGTCAATTCTTAATGCAAAGCCAGTCAAAACCTAAAAATACTATTAACACCATATCATTAAACAAATCAAACCATCTTAAGGTATTTATTAAATTTAATTGCATTTTAGGAACCTTGCAAGCATCTTGCAACCTTCAAGAGGAATGTATAGACAGGAATTGTGAAAAGGAAACCGATAAATCAATCAACGTAGTGTTATGAACCTCAACGTAAGAAGTTATGAAAGTCTATGTGAGGGTGTGGTTTTTACAGCTGGATGCCTTTTCTGGCACCCACCTCAGAGACGAGTTTATGGGAGATGAAACTCCGCTATCATGTCGAATGTGGAACTCCTAGTCTAGGATTTCATAAGCAAAGGAACACACAAAAATTAGTATTATTACCAGCATAAAAGTGTGTGTGTGAAAGAAATAAAGTAAGTGAGATGAACTGCTTTAATCTCAATTTGTTTCTAATCATTTTTCAGAGAAAAATGACCAAACGGTAAAGTATCAATTCCGTTTTCAGTTATGTGTCTTTTATCTTCGTTTGATGAAATTGCCAACTTATTTTGCCGAACAGTAAATACAGAATGAGATTTTGAAATTATACAAACTTGAACTTTGTTGACTTTTTCTCTGTTATAAAGACACTTTCGATACTCATCAATATTCTTACTTTTACTCACACTCTTCTTAATGCCTTTAGCCTTACACAAGCTATTCATTTCATCACACAATTTTATTGCATACATTTTGGGTCGTAACCCCACAAATTCTTCAACAATCCTTCCAGCATTTTCATCTTTCATTAAACCAATTTCACCTTTATTTTGTCTCACAATGCCAAAAGGATTGTTTGTTTCATAGTTTCCAGTATCAAACAAATTTGAATGTTGTTTCATGAACTCATAAATATCATAATAGAATATATACATAAAACTATCGGTGTCTGTGTATAACAACCTCACATTTGATTCAGGATTTGCTAAAATAACATTGTAATGAAAGTCATTCATTTTACATTTAGACAAATCTAATATAGATGCACCAACATATACTGGTTGATTGTGAAAAATCTTTAGTCTACTCATCTCGATGACCATACATTGTTCATCGAATATAATTCTATGTTTAAAATTAGCCTTAGCTATTAAAGACCTACCACCACGAGCTCCATGCCATTTGGTGACCCATTTGATGTCCCTTAACTTCCTCACATTCATCAGTGAACGACCAAAAATTGCATTATTCATCAATTTATAAAAATTCTTTTCAAAATCATTTTTGGCTTGTTTTCGTTTCTCTGTGTTCACATCAATATATGGTTTTAGCCATTGGCTCTGATTGAATTCAATTATTCTGTGAATACGATCTAATTTCATTCCTAGTTGAATACATTGCTTTAACAATCTATAATGCAAAACATAACGTTCTTTATTATCTAGGGTAGCCATTAGCTTTGTCAACTTTTCTGGACATAGAGGGTAATCTGAATGTTTGTCATGTAACTCTTGAGGATAAGTCAAATCTACTTCCAAAATATATCCAATTTCTGAAGTATCATCAATAGTTAAAACATCAAAGCCTTCAACATTTGCAATCCATTTAAAGCCACCCGTTGGAAGATATTCCATCATCGCATATCCATACAAATTATTAACGTCAAAGTACATTATGTAGGACTCTTGCTTTTTCTCATCATAAGTTTTCATATACTTATTATTAGCAATCGCATGTCGTGTTATACACTGAACATTTCCTCCTCGAATAGATCGTTCAAAAAAGTGTAACATATCAATATCTTGAAGCAATTCAAGTTGAACGTTGGTTATCTTTTTCATAGCACACCAAGACATAGATGGAGCAGTGTAAAAATGAGCTGCATCAATGCCATAAGTTTCCATGCCATTCGATCTAAAATTTTCAAAGACATCCGCCAAAAGAAGTGTGTCAACTTTTAAATACAAATCTGCGTATTCTCCTAATGTTTGACAGGAAAACGTTTCCCACACCGATTGAGCAAACTCATACTCTTCATTCGATATTGTTTGATCATTAAGGCTGCTATAAAACTTGGATATTTCAGGTAATTTAGTTTCGTTAAGAACATCCATACTCGTGACGTATTCATAGGGAAACACACATTTTCTCGCAGTAAGTCGAAACTGTGCATCATCATTAAAATAACGTTGTGTTATTTGCTTTGAATCTTCGCTTAACGAAGATGAACATTGATCTAGTGAACAGGACAAGAAATTATATGTATCGAAAAATCTTAACTGAATGAATCCATTCTTAGCCCGTACATAATTTGTAAACCCTTTGTAACGTTCCATATTCATCGCTAACAATTTTATATGACCAGGATTATGTAACACCTCTCCATCACGTTTCTCGCAAATTTCTTTAATTATAAAATGTCCATCATAGGCGGTTAGATTATGAAATGCTATAGGCAAAACCTTTGTTACTTTGTAATTTAAATTACAACTATTGTGTGCGCTTCCTCTATATTTTCCAGTTAAGTGACAATGATCGCGTACTTTGAGTTCATTAACTGCAATCGGTTTCTCGCAAATGTGACACATTTTACTTGACAAAAATAATCTTTCTTCATTTTCGGTCATCTTTAACATTGGCTTAACCGATAAGTAATATGTTTGAAGTTTATCCACAATACTATAAAGTTCCTTTACAAACAATTCAATGCAATTATTTCCCCTAAAGAGCTTGAAACTGCACAATTCACTATCGAAATTACAATGAAGGTATAAAGAAATGCTGTAAGGAATATGTTTATGTGTTAAAGTAGAGTTATGAATGTCACTATTTGGAAAACAGGAGGAAATTGGAGACAAAACGCATTCAGTGTCTGCATATATTATAAATGGAACTGTATCTTTAACTCGGAATTCTGTAAAATTAACAAATCTTTGTTCATCAGTCGGCATTATGCTTTTTGCAACAGGAAACTGTTTACAGTCTGCAAAGTGAACATTTAACTCATCCTCAAGAAGATAATATGACAAACAACGTCTACATATATAAATCCTTCTCTGAGTGCTAGTGATGCTTGAACGCACAAGGCGAGCAAGATTTCTAATTAAACAAAAGTGATAACTTTCACTGTTTCCAATCTGCAACATCAATAAGTCTACACTCCTTTCATATACGGGGTAGTTTTCACCCCCCCTGCTATTTTTCATCAAAAACAAAAGATCTTAGGTTCAATTATCATTTTTACCCGTTTAAGACCTTTTTCCCCACTGTAAAATCACTATTTACTGTTTTAGGGGTGACATCATCTATCCGGGTAAAAGCCTATGTCACAACTAATTTTTTAAGCTATTACACATAATTTTACGGTTCTTAGTTTCCAAGGTATCGATTTTTCAATTTTGGGGTAGTTTTCACCCCCCTGCTATTTTTCATCAAAAACAAAAGATCTTAGGTTCAATTATCATTTTTACCCGTTTAAAACCTTTTTCCCCACTGTAAAATCACTATTTACTGTTTTAGGGGTGACATCATCTATCCGGGTAAAAGCCTATGTCACAACGAATTTTTTAAGCTATTACACATAATTTTACGGTTCTTAGTTTCCAAGGTATCGATTTTTCAATTTTGGGGTAGTTTTCACCCCCCTGCTATTTTTCATCAAAAACAAAAGATCTTAGGTTCAATTATCATTTTTACCCGTTTAAAACCTTTTTCCCCACTGTAAAATCACTATTTACTGTTTTAGGGGTGACATCATCTATCCGGGTAAAAGCCTATGTCACAACGAATTTTTTAAGCTATTACACATAATTTTACGGTTCTTAGTTTCCAAGGTATCGATTTTTCAATTTTGGGGTAGTTTTCACCCCCCTGCTATTTTTCATCAAAAACAAAAGATCTTAGGTTCAATTATCATTTTTACCCGTTTAAAACCTTTTTCCCCACTGTAAAATCACTATTTACTGTTTTAGGGGTGACATCATCTATCCGGGTAAAAGCCTATGTCACAACGAATTTTTTAAGCTATTACACATAATTTTACGGTTCTTAGTTTCCAAGGTATCGATTTTTCAATTTTGGGGTAGTTTTCACCCCCCTGCTATTTTTCATCAAAAACAAAAGATCTTAGGTTCAATTATCATTTTTACCCGTTTAAAACCTTTTTCCCCACTGTAAAATCACTATTTACTGTTTTAGGGGTGACATCATCTATCCGGGTAAAAGCCTATGTCACAACGAATTTTTTAAGCTATTACACATAATTTTACGGTTCTTAGTTTCCAAGGTATCGATTTTTCAATTTGGGGGTAGTTTTCACCCCCCTGCTATTTTTCATCAAAAACAAAAGATCTTAGGTTCAATTATCATTTTTACCCGTTTAAAACCTTTTTCCCCACTGTAAAATCACTATTTACTGTTTTAGGGGTGACATCATCTATCCGGGTAAAAGCCTATGTCACAACGAATTTTTTAAGCTATTACACATAATTTTACGGTTCTTAGTTTCCAAGGTATCGATTTTTCAATTTTGGGGTAGTTTTCACCCCCCTGCTATTTTTCATCAAAAACAAAAGATCTTAGGTTCAATTATCATTTTTACCCGTTTAAAACCTTTTTCCCCACTGTAAAATCACTATTTACTGTTTTAGGGGTGACATCATCTATCCGGGTAAAAGCCTATGTCACAACGAATTTTTTAAGCTATTACACATAATTTTACGGTTCTTAGTTTCCAAGGTATCGATTTTTCAATTTTGGGGTAGTTTTCACCCCCCTGCTATTTTTCATCAAAAACAAAAGATCTTAGGTTCAATTATCATTTTTACCCGTTTAAAACCTTTTTCCCCACTGTAAAATCACTATTTACTGTTTTAGGGGTGACATCATCTATCCGGGTAAAAGCCTATGTCACAACGAATTTTTTAAGCTATTACACATAATTTTACGGTTCTTAGTTTCCAAGGTATCGATTTTTCAATTTGGGGGTAGTTTTCACCCCCCTGCTATTTTTCATCAAAAACAAAAGATCTTAGGTTCATTTATCATTTTTAGGTGTTTAACACGTTTTTTCCCCATAACATGACTATTTACTGTTTTAGGGGTGAAATGACCAATCCAGGTAAAAGCCTATGTCATCACCTATTTTTAAAGCTATAACGCCTAATTTTAGGGTTCATAGTTTCCAAGATATTGAGTTTTCAATTTTGGGGGGGTAGTTTCACCCCATAAAGGGGGACGTCGCCCCAAGTGCTAGGACCCCTCATACAAGTCCCTAGCATGATTGGTTCACGAGATATTAACAAAAGTGTAGTTAGGCCCTTTTGACAAGAAAATAAATGAATGATACTTTCAAAAACGAGGTGTCACCCCAAGTGCTAGGATACTGCCTATGGGAAAATCCCATCCTGGGTTCAGAAAATATTAACAAATGTGTAGTTAGACCCTTTTGACAAAAGCCACCGGTGTGCATACATACAAAAATTGCTCTTTCACCCCAGGTAAGGGTAGTTTTTATTTTGGGGGTTGACATACCTCATTCATACAAAAGGAGAATTCACTACGAGTCCTATGACACCCCATATGTTTACATCGCATTATTGGTTAGCGAGATACTAAAAATCGAATGACCTATTAGTTTTTTGTTTTTTTAATAAATTTTTTAAAAAGCCTCATCTATAAAGAATCTTTTAAAAATTCCGCTCTCTTACAAAAGCCCTCAAGTGCGCATGCATACAAAAATAACCACTACTTAACCTCCGGGTAAGGGTAGATTTATTTTGGGGTGGATATACTCCCGTCCATAGCAAGGGGTGGTTCACCACAAGTCCTACGACACCCTATATGCATCGTTCTAGCCTTACAAGCTCATTAAATTCGCCAAATTGTCAAAAAAGCACGTTTACCTCAAATTGCGTTTCCAAATTCCACCCATTTTAAAAAATTACCTCACCATCAAATAGAGCGGGAAAAATAGCATTTAAACGAACCCTCACTCAACCCTAGTCCTCGCCCGCCACCAAACATTTCCCAACATAGCCATACGTATTCAAGCACACACGCGACTTGCAAGAGAACATACACTACCCCACTACCCGCGAATAACCTTTTGTTTTGGTGCTCACACTCGCATGGGTGTCAGATGACAGTTAGCATCCTAATAAACATCCTCCATGACGTCAACACCCATTAACTTTTTATCACCATCGCACAAACAAGCCAAAGGGTCAACCTCTTCCCACGCTAACACGTGCACTGCACATGCTCGCTCCTGGACCACGTGCTCGCTCTAAGGACCCATGACGTCATCCCATGACGTCATCAGGATTACGCAATTTCTGGTCATGATGATGCAATATCCAAAGTCTAGCGAATTATACTACTAACCATTGTAGTTACAAACCCAAACACAAAGACAAAATCAGCACGAACCTTTACGGTAACAAGAAAATACTATGCATATGCAAGAAATTTATGAATCCACGTCCAGAAGTTAGCAACACAGCATCCTTCTATATAAATTACCGACATGGAAAGTGCACCGTCCCATATTATCGCGTAAATAAACAGGCGAATATGAGACAAGAAATAGCACTGTACCTTAATATCCCCAACGCCAATTTCTACACAGCGCATTGCTTTCAAACGACATCGGTGACAATATTAGTGAATACTAGTTCTGATCGGCACTAGACATCATGCAGGCTGTAAACAATAGCATTGCCAAGCAAAGTAAATGGTCTCTGCTTATGAAATTCTTTGACCCACGCATGCGCTCTGTTCAGTCAGCAAACCACCCAGCCCGCTCTGTTCACTAACTGAAGTTACTGAATCCCACAGATATTTATGAATATTTATGTTAAAACATATAATAACGTTATAATTATTGTCGAACATAAACAGTCGTATGCAACTCGCCTATAATGGTAATTAAGACACTCGTATGGAAATTATTAAACTCGCTATGCTCGTTTTATAAACATACTCGTGTCTTAATTATTGCCATTATAGGCTGGTCAAACATCAATTCCCCTCGATTTTCCTTAATTCCACTCGGTTCTCCCAGGGACCCCAAAAATGCACTCCTCAACTCCGCTCAGGCTTTGGCAAGGGGTCGGCAAAGGGGTTATCCCCAACGACGTAAACAAATGTCATGCATAACCCTCCTGCTTGCATAGTCTACCAAGGGCCGGGTCAAACACCTTCTGCAGCGCATGAGCGAATGGAATGCAGCTGATTCTTCCGTTCTAGGCTGGAAAACAGTATTTTCAGCATCCGCTGCTGATATCAAAAGTATTTTTATTAGGTACAAATTGTTCACCTATTATTATCTACATTTAATTTTATAATGTCTGACTAGGTTAAAAACATACAAACATTTAATTATGCACATGTTAAAAACAATGCATAAAATTTGTAGAAAAAATTGACTTAAGAGCGTTTGTCCGATGGCGTGGTGGTGTTCGCAAGACATTGTTGTACCATTGGTCAATCGCTCTGGTGTCAAGTCCGCTCATTCGTTAAATCAGGTATAAAGTGTTTGGCATATTATAACTTATATGGCAGAAAATACAAGTGATTTAAAATTAATCATAATATTCTTTTAAATAAGTCTGCCAAGTTTTCTATTTTTTCTACAAATGTTATGCATTATTTTTAACATGTGCATAATTAAATGTTTATATGTATTTTAACCTAGTCAGACATTATAAAATTAAATTTAGATAATAATAGGTGTATAATTTGTACCAAAAAAATACTTTTGATATCAGCTGCGGATGCTGAAAATACTGTTTCCCAGCCTAGAACGGAAAAATCAGCTGCATTCCATTCGCTCATGCGCTGCAGAAGATGTTTGACCCGGCCCTTTGTATGCGAGCAGGAGGGTTATGACATTTGTTTACGTCATTGGGGATAGCCCCTTTGCCGACCCCTTGCCAAAGCCTGAGCGGAGTTGAGGGGGTGTTGGCGAATTGGGCCAGCTAATCTTCTGAGTGGATCTTTCTTATCTTGTCATTCCATCGCACAGTCCTTTCTGGCCAATTGCCCCAGGCCAAGTTCTGGTACTTCGGCTGAAATCCTTCTCCCTTCGGTCCCCCACCACTACTATTGTGAAAACCCAAAGGTAAGATAACTTACTAGGGTTGTACAAAATTGGATGTAGCATAATTTCAGTGAAATAAACATTATGCCTTTATTCTTTTAAAAGACTACAACAGTTAAAAGGTACCTTAAACCCCTTACATTATTATTATTATTATTGTTATTGTCCCTCGTGGTGTATGGATAGCACGCTTTTTTCTTACCGAGGAGGCTCTGGGATAGATTCCAGCCATAAACTTATGATCTATAGAGGCCGGGGGTGTCGGAATTTTGTCCCGAATGGGATCTATAACGTGCCAGTAAAACAACTGACATGGCTCTGGCTCCATCGCATTTACGCACCCTCAAATGCCAACTAACTGCGCCAGGATTCGATCCTGTAACTTAGGGAACAGCATGCGAGAACGTTACCACTTTTTTTTTCTACTTTTTTTTTTATTAGCTCTTTACAGAATTACAGAGTTTTCAGATATGATAAATACCATACTAATACATCACAAGAAATCCAGATAGTGTCCATATTTATCGTACAATTGTCCATTTTCACTAAGCTTCCAACGCTCTTTTTGCAGGTGGTACCTGAGATCCTGGAACGAGAAATGTTGATCATTGTCCATCACGAAGTGTACATATTGGCCCATTATCCACAGAATGGCAGTCTGTTTAATTTGGGGGAAGGCGGTCACCGACAATCGAATCAACTTCCTGTCATCAAGGTCATCCGTGGGCACATTTAATAGTTGACATACTTTTCCCTTACACCACAGCCACGTGGAGGCAATTCGCGTGCATGATGTGAAGCGGTGTATCGCCGTATCAGTTTGACCACATATAGTACACCATGGGTAAGCTTCAAGACGGATGGTATATCGCCGTAGAGCGGTTGGGATGAGATCGTTGAGGAAGATAAAAACCTGGGAGTGTACAGCAGAAGAAATGGTCATAGCCCCAAAATTTTTCCAAACAGTGGGCCAATGGACGTAGAGGGTGGTGGCCTCGATTCGCGGTTTGGAGTGTACCACTTGCCGCAACATGTTATAAATACTTTTCGTCGTTGGAACAGTCCCTGAAGGCATTTGGCGAACAGTTTCCAGAAGGTGCTGTTGATGGTCCCTAAATATCTTCGGCAAAGCTCTATCACAACCACGGGCTGTGTTTCGAATATCTTTGTATAGCGCTTTCGTAAAAGTGTCATGTTGGGAAAGAATGGTGATATCATTCTTGCAGAGGAGTGCACGGCATTTCATGCCATGAGCTGTTAGCCCTAGCCCGCCTTGCCGGGATGGGAGATACAACTGTTCCCGTTGTACTCGGAACAAAAATCCTTGCCATATAAACCAACCTGTATATTTTGCCAATTGGCTCTCAAACATTTTGGGAAGTGGGGAAAGTTGTGCAACATACCATATTTTAGAGAGCGCAAACACGTTGAGGATCATGACCCGTTGCACTATATTGAGGTTTCTTTGACCAAATTGGATCAGCACTCCCCTAACTTTGGCAATGACCTTAGTCCAGTTTGCTTGCATTGTGTCCAGAAGCGATTGCTTCCAGGTAATGCCAAGAATTTTCACCTCATTTACTATCCGGAACCAGGGCTGTTGGGTAATCACTGAGTTAGTATTGAGCGGAAGCAAAGCAGTTTTCTGGGGGTTCGATTGTGCTCCAGAGGCGATATGGTAGAGCTGAAGGGCGCTATCGATGTGGGAGATATCTTCATTATTGCGGATCAATATTGATACGTCATCAGCATAGGCGCACATTCCAAAAACATGTGTGGACAGTTTGTAACCCTGTAGCTTCACCTGGATAGTCCGAATGAACGGTTCAAGGCCAATGACAAAAAGTAGCATGGAAAGGGGACATCCTTGCCTAACTGATCGTTGTATTGGAATCAGAGGGGAAAGAAAACCGTTGACGAGCACTCGAGACGTAGCATTACAATTTATCATACGAATGTAGTCAATAAGGATTTCAGGAAATTCAAAGTGTTGCAAGACCATGTACAAGTATTCATGACTGATGCGGTCGAAAGCTTTATCAAGATCTAAGGTGAGAAAACTCATTGGCTCAGTGGGGAGCATTTCGGCTTTTAGGTGTAGGTCCCGTAGTATCGCTAAGTTTGTTAGCAGAGTTCTTCCAGGAATACTGCAACATTGTTCAATACCAAGGATATCATGTAGAACAGTCTTCAATCGGCATGCAAGTACTTTGGTAAGGACTTTATAATCACTGCAGAGCAGAGTAACTGGTCGGAAGTCACCAATTGCCATGGGAGAGGATGTTTTTGGTATGAGGACTATGGTACCTTCGTGATGTGACTGACAAAGAGCACGACGTTGGAGAATGGTACGCAGGACATGACAAAATTCTTTGCCAATGAGAGGCCAGAAGTGTTTATACATTTCATATGGCAGTCCATCAATGCCAGGTGAGCGGTTGTTTGGGAGCTGCTTAACCACAGAGTGAATCTCTTCATCCGTAATATCCGCGCTGAGCAGAGTTTTGTTGTCCGGAGATAGTTGGGTACTGCAAGATGAAAGCAATAGGGTCACCTGCTGTGGATCAATTTCAGCCTTAGCGTAGAACCGTTGATAAAATAATGATATTTCACTACGTATAGCGTCAGGGGAGGTGACGACACTTCCAGTACTGGTGCGGAGGCGGTGGATATATTTGCGTTGCCGCTCCCGTTGTCCTTTGGCGATATGGTATACACTTGCACTTTCGTCCGGGAGCACTGTAAGATCTTTTAAAGCCACGTTTATATGAGCGAGCGTTCTTTGCTGTAGGGACAGGAGCTTGGTTTTAACTTCCCGAATCTGGTCATATATACGCTCCCCAGCATCAGATCTTTGCTGGAGCTGGCGAAGAACTCGATAGTAAAATTCAACTGTATCCCGTCTTTCCCGACCTCGTTGGTAGGATATGTTCTTAAAGACGCGGCGGATCCCTGGTTTAACTAAAATATCCCACCAGTCTGCGCAGTCGCGAAATTTGCATTTTTGTTGGACCCATCGAGTCCAGTGTTGTCTGAAAATATCTTGGCATTCCTCCTCCAGTAACAGCGAGCAATTCAGCTTCCAATAACCTCTTCCTATGTGAAATATGGGATGGGGGTAAGAGATTGTACATACGACAGCATGATGGTTAGTGAAACTGGCAGGTATCACTTCATATCGTCTAGGCTGGATAAGTTCCTGTGAAAAGTATATGCGGTCAATTCGTGATGAGGAGTTGTGACTTATACAGGTGTAATGGGGCAGGGGCACCCTTAAACTATCCACAGCATCAATGAGGTGTAGGGAGTTAAGAAGGGTCCTGAGAGCCGGGTTGGTACCTTGGTATGAACTAGTGGAGTCCTCTGGGCGTTGAATACAATTGAAATCCCCTGCAAGAATAAGTTTTTCCTTAACGTCGTGCAGATGAGGCAGTATACTCTGTTGAAAGAACATTTTCCGTTCCACACGCTTATTTGACCCGGATGGGGCATATACATTTATCAGGGTGGTATTGTTTATGTGTCCAGATATTATGCGTCCTGATGGATGGCATAGCACACCTTCGAGTGGGATATCATGTCTTATGAGGAATCCGATCCCTCTATTCGTATAACCGGTATTGATGTATTGTTTGTAGAAGGCAGATATTGGCAAACAGGGTAGAGCAACTTCTTGAATGAAGGCAATGTCAATGTCTGCATCTCGAAGGAATCTCTCCAACAGTTGAAATTTCAGAGGGCATTCTATTACATTGATATTCACAGTGGCCACAGTGAGAAATTGCGCCATTAAGAAAAGTATAAAAGCTGTGCTAGACATACTGGAAGGTGGACTCGAGAAAAAAGAAAAAAAAAGACACAGGTGAGAATTATACTGGTGCACTATTTCAAATTAGGTTGAGATAGTTCCTTATGACTGCCATTCATAGGCCGGCTGTCAGCGTTTGAGAGCGTTCGAGGGTCCCTAGATGACGTAGAATGAAGATTTTGTTTCTTTTTCACAGCTGTGGAAACGTTTGTGGAGCCAGTTTGATTCTTCGGGGCTGGTACGGCAATCGAGGCATTTGTTTTAATCTTCTTAGACACATTTTCGGATCCCCGATCAACCTGCGTAGGTGAGTCGGTAGATACCAGAGAAGGTGGTGGCAGTGAAGACAAAATTTCTGTGGCAGCCTGTAGTGACGGCATAGTCGGTTCTAAGGCTGCGATACAGGTTGCCGATATCACAGGGGCATTCTGTGGCTCACTGCTCTGGTCAGGGCAAGGTAACAGTTCTGCGTCATATGTAACCGAGGTCACTTCTGGTGTTGTCCCAGCTGACTGATCAATAAGCATGTTTTCATATGACGTTTGCTGCGTCACAACTTCCGAGTATTGGGCACGTCGTTGTTGTGTAGGAGTTATACCGAGGGGAATCATTTTCTTTGGGCAGTTGATACGTAGATGTGTGGTAGCATTGCAAATTAAACAGGTCTGTTTCTGTCCATTATACGTTATATAGCCAGAATGGCCACCAAAAGTCTCAGTGGAGGGGATATCTTGTTTGATTTCCATATTGACGGCACGTATTCCATTATACACCGGGAACTGATAAGCAGAAGACCATTGTTCTTTCCTGACGTCACTCACAGTGCCATATTTCGACAGGACGGATTTGAAAATTTCAGGAGGAACTTCGAGTGGGACATTAAATATCCGCACTGTGGTAAAATTGGAATCCGCTGTGGAGAGCTTAACATTTGTCATTTCGCCTGAGTCATACTGAAATTTAATAGGATCTGCAAAAGTATTTAACAATTTCTGATAAGTAGATATGCTGATTACCTTGATGTACATGGTTTTCTCGTGCGCATTTAACTGGATGGCTTCTACTTGGTCGACAGTCAACCGGAGGGTATCGCCAATCCAGCGGTGAATTTCTCCTGGTGAGGGGCGAGAACTCTGCCTGTCCCATTGGCAGCGTACGGTGTTCTTCCTCTGGTATCCGGACATGATTTTCAGCGGGGTTTTCTGGGTTTCTGGTTTTGTTGTCCTATCTGGAACACTACTTGAAAAAGTATTGTCCGAATGACACACGGAAGGTCAGTACACACGTGGAACTAAGGAAGCACCGGTATTAGGAAACCGTACACTCTTCCAAATGCGGTCACACAGTGCTCACACACGTACCTCACTCGGCCACGACTAGTGACCAACTGTCACTGAGCAACGCAGCCAGTCATATTTAAGATCTGACTTGAGGGCTGGAAAGGGGTACTTTTTGTCGTTTATTCATTTTGAAGGCTTTGTGATTATGTAATACTTTGGTGTATGTGGAATCTGTCTGATAATCTGAGTTATATTAACTGCTGTAGCGTACTATTGTGGACGTGTAATTGGTCTAGGATATGGTTAGGAGGTGTCCGTAGTCTTAATTTAGGTACAATCTCGGCATCTGCCTAGAGTAGAAATGAGAAACCATGGAAACCCACTTCCAGGATGGCTGAGGTAGGAATCGAACCTGCCTCTTCTCAATTCTGCATCAGCAGAAGGAAAAGTGTACACTCAGCCTCGTTAGGACAATTGAGTAGTTGTCTGACAGTGGGGCAGCGCCCCGGTTACCGAGACCTGACCTGGCTTCACCCTTCAATCTGTAGGCTGAATGGCTGGGCAGCGGTCGCTTGGTAGACCAGGATCAAACATGGGCTGTAGTGCCACGGGGTAGTTGGAGTTATTTTGCGTGGATTTAAATTCGTCTAGAGATATTTGCATTCAATAAGTTCTTAATCAGCTGTTTCACTCAGACTAACAATATTTGCATAACATCAGCCTATGTTTGGGCAGATGACCTCGCTGTTCCGTCCGTTAGGACACCAATCATCATCATAATCATTATCAAACTTGTTACATAATCATGCTTATCCTGAAAATTACATGTGCAGTTATTTTTCTCTAATTTTGAAATTTATCAACGGTAGGCGTAGCCCAGTTGTTCCCAACACTTTGTGGCCCATCTTCCCTTTCTGGAGGTTGACTAACACCTATCGCCCATTTTCATTGTGTGCCTAACTTGAATTGAAGTAAAGTGAAAATAATACCGCAGTTTTATTATTTTAAACAATTTTACTACCGTATATAAAAACAACCGAAGCAGATTAATCCGGTCACTCTTAAAATTAAAATGGACATTTTTACATGTTTTTTTAGTTCAAAGAATTGAAATAATTAACTAAGATCATCGACGTACATTTAAAAAATAGGTTAACTCAGGTTAACTCGTAACCGCTCTGCTTGAAAATGATTTTCGGCTCACATTCATACTTCAGCTCTATATACTACGTCTGCAAAGAGTTATCAAGCTTATCCACAACTTCAAACGAGAATGGATCTGGAATCCAATCCGGAATTTGTAACTTGGTCAAATCTTCAAATCTAGATTCCATGTCAGTTTTTAACCTGGTCAAGCTGATCTGACCAGTAAAAATTAGGATTTTGTCTGTTGGGAGATCAGGAGTCTCGTTATCTGACACTGAACACTTTTGAAGGGTTGGAGACTGAATCAGCCCTTAACGACCAATATTTTCCTCGTGAATATCAAACTTGGCAATAATTGATGAACACGCGAACGGGAGGCGCTCCTGTCACATTTTTCCGTGTACTACCCGGCAACTTCTACTGTACAGTCCTATTTTAATCCCCCCCCCCCCCCTATGAAAACTCATCGCCCCCAAATCGCCCCCACTTATTTATTGCCCCCCTGATAACCCAAATCGCCCACTTGGGGGCGATCGTCCCCAGGATGGGAACCACTGGCGTAGCCTAATCTACGGGACAAAATATAATTGTTACACTATATTCGAACTACCATGTATTCATCATCATTATTTTATGAGTAACAGTGCTCTTACCATTCCGTGAAACGTAAATGATATACTGTACCTATAACATGATAAATCATAGGAGTATATTTTCGAGATCACAAATAGTAGATGATGATGATGATGATAATTGTTGTTTTAAGGGGCCTAACATCTAGGTTATCGGCCTCTAATGGTTTGGGTGATCGTGAAGATGATGAGAATGAAAAACTATAACTAAAACTAACTACGAACTTATATACTAGAAGAAGAAATGGAAAACAAAAGGAGAATAAGGGAAATAAAGGACAGGAAGAAAAGAAATGCCCTCAACCCTCGAAGAAGGCGGATCGAGGGACTTCGAAGGATGGAGAGCCATGAAAGGCAGGAAAGTGAAAGAGGAAAGGGTTCGCCCCACAGGTAAAGGATAAAAGGGGGAACCCGGACCCAGGTCAGGAATCCCTCGGGGTCGCCAACTCCCGAACTCACCAGCCGTGAGCCCCTGAGGGTGTAGCAATATCCAGAGTGCACCAGAAGTGGTGGGGCTACACACACCCTGCCTCCTTAAGGGCCTTGAGCAGATGGCAGGAGAAATCATGAAAATAAGAAGAAGGCTGACCCCTCGCAGAAGGAGTGTATCAGGAAAGATGAGAGAAGGGCCAATTAAGGCGAGAAAGTGAAAGACTCCCTAGGCCTCGGATACCCTAATACTGTCGGGGTCAGAAGAGAACAAGAGTTGACCCAGTGAGGTCGACAGGAAAGATGACGGAGAGGAGCCCGGCACAAGTAAGTGGAAACAATGCCGGACTCAGCTGGTGCCCCGTGGTCGCCTACCCACGTTCCACTTAATGTGAGCCCCTGGGGGGTCACAAATAGTAGTGCCGAGTTGGGAAAGTACTAAATAACAAAGAAAGATTTCTGTACTTCTTACGTAGAATGAAAATCTGTATTCGGTAGTCGACATATGTATTGTAATTTGTATGCTTTGGCATAATTTGGAGAAACCCAAGGGAGAATGATGCCTATTAATACATGCAGTGGAGGGAGTTTCCAGTCTTTCTGCTCTTATATAAGACACAGTGAATGTTGATAACTAGTCATTAGTCAGGCTTTTGTTCAAAATGGAATTGGAACAGACTGTAAGCTCACGTGGGCAAATCAATATTATTTACAACAAGTACAAATTTCGTCGGGTTAATGAGACTTTGCACGGTTGGAGGTGGCGTTGTATGGTTACAAACTGTCTAGCGAAAATATACGTCGATGGAAATGGAACTACTATTCTCAGGTACGAAGGCGAACATAACCATGCACCGAGTGAGAAATTAGCTCGCCAAATTACTGCAAGTAATGTGAAGAGGAAGGCTGCTGAGGACTTGAATGAAACACCAAGGAAAATCATCAGAAGGGAAATCTGCAATATGAACACTGCAGCGTCACTAACTATACACGACATTAATCTCCTACGTCGAAGTGTGTATAGAGTTCGTCGAAGGGAACAGCTCGTCTTACCTAAGTCAGCCGCTGAGGTTCAACGTGCTCTTCAAGAAATGAACATTTCAACAAACCAGGGCGAGCTTTTCTTGCAGTTTAATGACACCGAGAATGGCATAATATGCTTCACAACAGCGAAGAATTTGAAATTTGCTTGTGGTCGAGATAACATTTTCGTCGATGGCACTTTCACGTATTGTCCAAAGTATTTTTATCAGTTTTTTACCATCCACGTGTTTGAAAACGGTCATTATATACCAACAATTTTCCTGCTTTTACCAAACAAGAAGACGACGACTTACGTGAAGGCATTTGCAAGTATTATTGACAAATGTCAAGAATTAAGAACTACGTTTCGACCAAGGCAAATCGTTGCGGAATTTGAAGAAGGAATTCATCACGCCGCCAGGAGAGTATGGTCTGATATTGAGGTAATTGGTTGTAGGCTTCATCTCACTCAGTCCTGGTGGAAGAAAATCCAACAATTTGGCCTTTCACAAGCGTACGTGGAAAAATCGTCGGAGTTGGGGCAATGGCTTCGAGCGATTTTTGGCCTTCCCTTATTGAACCCCGAAGAAGTTGCTGATGCCTTTGTAGAAGATTTCATGTCCTGCAAGCCTGAAGACGAACGAGTTACTGAGTTTTGTGACTATTTGACGGTAACATATATCACAGAAGACGCAAAATTCCCGCCTACTATTTGGGCATCATCGTCAGTATCTTCGCTTCGTACAACGAACGCATGTGAAAGCTTTCATTCGCATTTTGGATCTTCTTTCTACATGGCACACCCAAACATCTTCCGTTTCGTGGAAGTTTTAAAGCAGAGGCAAATGGAAACCGAGATTTCTATTAAGAGTGTGGGAATCAATAAAATGCCAACCAATCGCCAATACAGGAAGTGGATTGAGATTATGGAGCGAACGCGACGGGAATACGAACAGGGGAAAATTACCAGGTTACGTTACACAACCTGTGCCGCATACCACTATAAGAAAAGGGAAAACGACAACAAATGAATGCAAATAATGTAAACTGGCCGTAATAAATAATATGTGACGTGCAGGAATCAATATCCTGTAAATAAATTAATCAAGCAAAAAAATAAAAAAACAAACAAAAAATGGGGTGCACTGAGAGACTACCTCCTCGTGGTGTACCCTGGAAACGGCAGAGCCGGCTTGATGCCTTGAAAATTCGCCTGCTGCCTAATGCTCAATGTTGTTGTTGATGATTGGGGCCGATAACCTCGATGTTAGGCCCCTTAAAACAACAATTATCATTATTATTGTTGTTGTTGATTGATGGGCTTTGCGACATCGTGGTCATGTAACCCCACGTACTTGTGTGTGTGTGTGTGTGTGGAGATTTGGCTGATAACCTGTGGTACAGTGATGACTGTATTATTGTGTGCAGGCCTAGTGTAATTCAGATGAGGATTGGTAAGGAGGCGGCCATGGCCTTCAGTTAGGACCCAATCCTGCATATGCTTGGGGTAGAAGTGTGAAACCACGGAAAACCATTTCCAGGATGGCGGGAGTAGGAATCGAATACACCTCTTCTCAGTTTTACCTTACGAGGCTGAGTGTACCCCGTTCCAGCCCTCATACCATAATTGAATTTCTTGCCAGAGCCGAGAATCGAACCCGAGCCTCCGCGGTGACAGCCACTACACAATGAGGTGGAAATATAATGCTCAATGAAATGTAATCTGAAAAAGACTGACTTTAAAAAATAAATCGATCAAACTGAAATATGGCAACAGTTTTACGGAGGATTCATAAAAGCAATCCTGTTTTATTCACTACTCAATTACCTACTCTCATTAAAATATATTGGACTTCAATATAGAAATGGCAGTAAAAATGTTAGGCCTATTCTTATTCCAAATGTTTTTAGAACCATATTAATTAAAATATCATTAAGACAAAACTTCTCGGATGGACAAAAAGAAAACGATTCGCTGGAGTAATTTAATTTTTTCAATACTTAGGAATTAATTCAAATTATTTAGAACACTTCTCTCATTTAACTTAAAACAACTCGTTTACTCGTTGTGTCAGCTGTAGGATTTTCTTTTATACAATCATTTACAAAACCCTGCAGAACGCTGGCCTCTCACCACTGGGTCAGTGGCTCAAATCCCGGTCACTCCATGTGAGATTTGTGCTGGACAAAAGTGGAGGCAGACAGGTTTTCTCCGGGTACTCTGTTTTCCCCGTCACAATTTCATTCCAGCAACACTCTCCACTATCATTTAATTTCATCTGTCATTCATTTAATCATTGCCCCAGGGGAGTGCGACAGGCTTCGGCAACCGGCACAGTTCATATCCTCGCCGCTAGATGGGGGCTTCATTCATTCCATTCCCTAATCCAGTGGGTCGACTGGAAGCAGGCTGTGGATTTTCATATTTACAAAACCAACTACATTCCCCTAACAAGTCACTTTACTTGCCTATGAAGAATATTTTAAAATATTTCATCATATGAGAAAAGAAATATGATGCATTAAAATTATGTGAAAGATTATCATATTTACAAATTTTGTAAATACTGTCGTATTGTCTGAAAATCATGAAACATAAAATGGGAGGATTTTAAGGTAAAATTTACTTGGGATATCTACCCTTTTCTCGACGGGCATGAGATGCCATGACATTTTTATGTGGCGGGTATTTTTGACGACCGGATACCCTTCCTGGAGCAGACCTCACAACATGAGTTAATGAGAGAAGAAATTAATAATAAGAATTTATTGCAGCCGAAAGGCCAAAAGAAGAGAATTATCATCTTACTGTACTCAGTCAATGATAATGTTCTTTTGGAGCACTTTGATAGGTGGTACCTATCACATTTCTGGTTACACAGCTCACATACACTACCAGCTACAGAACATTACTCTAAACATCTGGAGAGGAGGAAAGCCAAAAGCGAAGATATAGATCGGGACTTCTACTCTACAAGCGCCATGGTGGACAGGAACTGGATGAAGGAAAACCAGGAACTGAGACATGTCGTGACGAGACACGCCATCCACGGTTTTCATCACAGAGTGTGTGCAACAAAATCGTATCATAACCCAAGCGAAAGAGAAGAAATTAATGAACCTAAGTAAGGAGCCGGCCCCGTGGTGTTGGGGTAGCGCGCCTGCCTCACACCTGGAGGCCCCGGGTTCGATTCTTGGCTCCGTCAGGGATTTTACAAACTGACGCGAGGGCAGGAACGGGGTGCATTAATCCTCGTGAGGACAATTGAGTAGCTGTCTGACAGTGGAGCAGCGTCCCGATCACGAAAACCAAGATTAACGGACGATAGGATCCGATGCGCTGATCACGCGTCACCCAATATCTCCAGGCCAAATGACTGGGCAGCGGTCGCTTGGTAGGCCTAGGCCCTTCATGGGCTGTAGTACCAGGGGGGAAAAGGAAAGGAGTTGAAAGGAAGGAAGGACAGTTCCTGGATTTGTATACAGTTGAAAATAGGAAAGCATGGAAAACCAATAGAGACTGGCTGCATGGTCGAAATATAAATACAGTAGGCCTATTAATACTGCATGTAATTTACACCAATTAAAGATTCAGTACACGGGGCTGATTGCCAAGCTTCTCCAGCCCCTAAAATGAATCTCCAGCAATTAATTACTGGTATTAAGTATGTTTTAATTTCATCTAATAGGTTAGGCTATTCAATGAAAATTGTTCACTTGTATTTTTTTTTAATTAATTGTGTTCATTCATTAGTTTATGCAATGAAGATTTGGTAAAACGTTAGAGCTTGCACTTAAGTTATATTAACGCTTGAAGTTTTTTAATTTTCCGCCTTATTCAAAATTTAAAAACCTCAATTTTTCATATTAACTGTCAGCACGGAACCTGAAATGGATATTTCTTCTAATAAATTATATTAACGCTGTCAGTTTATCAAACACAATCTCATCGATGTCCATATTTCTGAAACTATTGAGGACATATCGTATTCTTTGTATAAAGCTCCTCCACATACAGTTGTCACCATATCCTCGCTGGGTCATACATATGCGACTTTATAGTAATTGACACCCCTGGGACCGTGAAACTGAGTCACCTTCCCTCCAACAGTTTAATGAGGAAAGGTTGGAATCTGTGTACAATATGCTTGTGTTGGCTGCAGAGTGGGGGAAGAGAGGAGAGGTTGCTAATGAGCTATCACTGGCCAAATTGGACTATGACTTATCAAAGGGGCAGATCATGCTGGCCAGAAAAGTCTGTCCGATTTTATCAGTGTAATTAACTGGCCGAATTTGACTGCGCCCAGTTGAGGAACTCATTTTTGGGTCCCTTGGAGGACCGAGTGGAATTAAGGAAAATCGAGGGGAATTGAAGTTCGACCGAGTGGAATTGATGCCCGCCCTATAGGCTCGTTGCTCCAATATAGGGTGGTTGGAGTGATACTTGGCAGCCGGTATCATGTAATAACCCGGTCAGGAAGCACCGATCTAGTTAGCTCGTAAGTTATTGTTGTGTTAACCCTTTATGGGATAGTGGTCATTATATTAAACACCCGTCATAAAGACAGTAGCAGCTTCGGTGGCGTAGTCGGTAGCATGCTGAACTGCTGTGCCCAATATAGCGGGTTCAAACCCGGCTGAAGTCGTGGGGTATTTTAAGAGCGTTAACATCCTTCAGTATGCCTTCCTTCGGAGGGGAAGTGAAGCCGGCGGTCCCTTGTCATATATTTATGGCATGTAAAAGATCCTTCCATATACTAAACTTGTGTGATGCTAAATTGTAGGTTAGATTTCACTGGAACGCTCTATCAAGTTTCCAACATTCACCACTATGTATCATTGACATCTAGTAGCGAAAGTTTGAACTACTTGAAATTGAACGGAACTTTTAGCTCACCCTAGCGGTGTCCGCTTAAAGCAGCTACAGCCTCTGGCGATCCGATCATGTCCTCAGACATTCCCGGTACTAAAAGCCATACGATAAATAAATAAATAAGGACAGTTTCAAAGATGCTGATAGTTGAATCTTTAAGCCAAATTTCGGAGAATTTTCATGCCAAATTGCTAGTATATCTAAAGATTAAATATTATATACTTATCTATTTGACGTAATGTGTTGGATAAAATTAAAAAAAACTAAAACCAAATACATTAACAATTAAAAGTACAAATAAAATATAAATATAGAAATAAAAATAAAATAAAATTACAATAATAAAAGAAAAAAAAAAATTTATGTTGGACGATTTCGAAATGTAAATATTTATATGTCAGAAAACTGTATCATAATGAGGGTCATTATAACACTATTTTTTTAGCCTATTTTCAATTTTGAAAAAATAGGCTTATGAGATCACCTTTTGTCCGTGTGTGTGTGCGTGTGTGTGTGTGTGTGATTCGTGTGTGTGTCCCCCCCTAATAAAATCTAAACGGCTGGAGCGATTTCAATGAAACTCGGTATGGTCATAGCACTATTCCCGACGACCTCGACCGTGCTCTTCAAATTTTGTTACGTCTCACCAATGCAAAATGGCGGCTGTGCGAAATATTTCACTAGCATTCAATATCTCCGAAACTATTACCGATATCGCCCTGAAATTGTGTACGGTGATAAAGGGTACTACTAGAAGTTCACCTATGAGACTTTCAAAAACCTGGTGACTACAAAGCCAACATGGCGGTCAAGCGAAGTTGAGACTTTTAAATAGACTTTTCTTGCGATTTAACTATCCACACGTAATGAAACTTGGTACAGCAAATGTTTATACACATTGTAATGCACTGGAGTCTAATTTAGTTCAATTGTTTACATAACCTCAAAATGGCGGCTGTGCGAAATATTTCACTGACATTCTATATCTCCGAAACTATTACAGATATTACCCTGCAATTTTGTACGGTGATAAAGGGTACTGGTACAAGTTTATCTATGTATATTTCATAAACTCGTAAAGTAAAAAACGAACATGGCGACCAAGCGAATTTGAAATATTTTAATAGACTTTTCTCGTGATTTAACTCTCTGAGCGCAGTGAAATGTGGTACAGTAAATGATTTTGCAGATTGTAATGCACTGCCATCTAATTTAAATCAATTGTTTACATAACCTCAATATGGCGGCTGTGCGAAATTTTAAAATTAAGTTTTTATTTATTGTGTCGTAATCATGCGATCGAAGTGAAAGTTTGAATAATGAACCTAGGCAATAATTGTCCTTGAATGGTACATAATTCTATGGCCTATACATATAACAATTCTAAATGGCGAGCTTCCGAAATATTTAGACGGTTCTCAATATCTATGAATCTTTTACAGCAACCAAACTGATTTTTTTTATGTTCATAGAGACTATGAACATATGTTCACCTATAGGTCTTTCATTAACCTGGTGAGCACAAATCCAACATGGCGGCGACGCGAAGTATAAATATTTAAATGGACGATTCTCGCGAATTAACTATCCGAGTGCTGTGAAACGTTGCACGTTAAATGCTTATACAAATGTTGATCCACTGGCATCTAATTTATTTCAATTGTTTGCATAATCACAAGATGGCTGCTGTGCGTAATTTTAAAATCTCGTTTTTACTTCTTGTGTTCTAATCATGCGATTGAAGTTTGAATACCACACGTACACAATAATCTTAATGTAATAGTACAAAAATAAAAATCCAACCTGGCGACAATCTGAAATATTTAGACGGTTCTCAATATCTACGAATCTGTTACAGCAATTAAACTGAAATTTTGTATGTTGTTAGAAGAAATTAACATGAGCAGGATATATGAAAATAGGCTGTATAGTTCTTTACGGAACTACTTGTTCATTATGAAACAGTTTCTTCCACCAATCAGAGCTCAAGAAACAGTCGTGTGACCAATTAGGTAAGGATAGCATCGCATCTGCGCTAACTTCCACGGCCTCCTATTTTAAATTTCACTGCGTGACTAGTGTCATAGTGGGATATTTAAGCAGGCCATTGTCAAATACAAGGTATTCTCTGCGTCCCATGCGCTCTGTTCAGTACAAAAAACTGGCGAAATCTCGACAGATATTTATGAATATTTATGTTCGAACATAAAATAGTTGTAATTATCGTACAACATAAACAATCATATGCAACGAGCCTATAATGGCAATAATTAAGACACGAGTATGTTTATAAAACGAGCGAAGCGAGTCTCATATTTTCCATACGAGTATTAAGAACATACCTATAAAAATGAAATTAATTGTAAAATCAGTTGGAAATGGGTTACTTAGTAAATTCAATAGAAAAATATCATAATTAAATCTATAAATAAATATAAAAACATTAGAATGGACCACTTAGGATCACGCTACAACTTCATTTCTTTTTCTTGGTGCGAAGTTTTCTCTGCACCCAATACTCCTCCATGCGTTCGCTGGCCTGTTTACGCTGTTCGTCCGTCCAGGGTCTTCCGGTCTTCTTAGGTCTTCTTGCGGCTTGAATCCCTTCCAAATTACTCAGTATGTTCCTAAATCTATTTCTGTGTAACAGTTGGTCTTCAGAGATGTTCAATCTTTCCATATCCGCCTTTGTGTCCTTAATCCATGCTGTTGTGGTCTTCTTTCCCCAGAAGTAATCAAATATCCGTTTGGTGAGTCAATTTTGGTCCATTCTGTATAGATGTCCGAGAAACTTCAACCTATTCTTCTTCTTCCTCTTCATAGTCTCAGAGATTCTTTCTACTTTCTGGTAAACTTCTTCATTACTTCGAAGTTTCCATCCACTTTCGGTTTGAACAGCACCCATAATTTTTCTGAGGATTCTCCTTTCCAAGACCTCTAGTTTATCCAGCATGTAGTTCATAGAGAGACATTCACTGGTATAGAGACATTCTGTCTTCACCACGGTGTTGTAGTGTTTTATTTTGGCATTCCAGGATAGGCACTTTTTATTGTACATTTTTTTTGTCAAGCCATATGCTCTCTCCATTTTTGAGATCCGATCTTATATTGCATCTTTCTCTAGTCCATTCGCTTGTATGGTCTCACCAAGGTACTTGAACTTTTTTGACCCCTTGATTCGCCCTATCTCTGTTTCCAGAAATTGAGGTCTATCTTTGGAGTTCATCATGAATCTGGTCTTCTCTGTTGAGATCCTCAGTCCTGTTTGGGTAGCAATTCTTTCCAGAAGGTTTATTTGAATGGTTGCGACCTCTGGACTTTCAGACAGAACAGCAAAGTCATCAGCAAAAGCTAGGCAGTTGATTTTAATGAAAATGAAAAAATAATGTTGACCTATAAAGGGTTAAGGGTGGAACAGTGAGGTCTTCTGCCCCTCGGGAAGCACCGCAAAATGTACAGTAAAAAGTGCATTTAAAAGAAAATGACGTCACATTTGGTAACGCCGCTTGCAAGCCTACTGTTTATGATTGAATCTTCAGCCTTTTGACTCGTTTGATGCAGAGCTCTATGCCACCCTGTCCTGAGTAAATTGTTTCTTCTCTGCATAGCTACCACACCTTACACCCAAGGCAATCTGTTTAACATAACATATAACTTTGGTCTACCCCTACAGTTCTTGTCCTCGACCCTTCCATCCATAACTAAGTTTGCTATTCTTGGATGTCTTAGTATGTGTCCTACAAACTATCTCTTCTCTCCATTAGCAGTCGCAAGAAACATATCTCCTCGCCCACTTGTATTAATACCTCTTCATTTATTACTACACACTTGATATTCATCATTCACCTGTAACACTTCATTTCAAACGCGTCTGTTTTCCTTTTTTCTTCTGCGCCAACAGTCCGAATTTCACTTCCATAGAGCGCTGTTACGATACGTAACTGTAATAAAATGATTAAATCAACGATATATCATGTTTTCTAATTTTCGGGAACAATGCAAACAATCTCCAAAGAAGAAATATAGTTAATCCAAGAAGGTCATGAAATAAACAGGATAGCCTACTGCGATAAAGTGCATATCCTACCCTTTTGTTACAAGCGTAAGGCTCCAGACAAAAACTTTCAAAAATGATTTCCTAATACCTAAATCTATGTCAACAGACTCCTTTTCTGTAGAGATGCTTTCCTTGCTAAGCCAACCTACTTTTATTATATTCTCTTTCTTTCACCCATCACTAGTTTTTCGGATTCATAAGTAGCAGAAGTCTCCTACTTTCTTTAGCTTTTCACCTGCCAATATGACGTCAATAAGGGTTTATAAGGGTGTTTATTGTGATGGCTGTATTAGTGTGTGTTATCTGTTTTTTATTATTATTTTAATGAAGTAAGGACTACAGGCACTAAATTTTCAAGTAGTTCCAACTTTTGCTATCAACGCCACCGTCAACGACCAATTAGTTCTGAACTTGGTTACTAGATGGCACCACAGTCGGCTTCTGGCGACGAACGTTGAAACCTAAGAGTGTTAGTCAAATCTAACCCATAATTTTGCTTCATACAAGTGTAATTAGTGGAAGGTTCTTTATCTTGCCATAAATCTATGACATGGGACCGCCGACTTTCCTTCCCCTTCGAAGGAAGGCATACTGAGGGAATTTTAACGCGCTTGAAGGATCCGACGACTTCGGTCGGGTTTGAACCCGTGACTTTGGGCATAGAAGCCACCGCAGATATTTCTTAGACACCCGGAAGGAAGGAGACGGCAGGGCCAACCACGTAAAACATGGCTGGACGAGGTAGACTATGATCTATGACTACTACAAATTCGTGGGTGGAGACAGCCCGCCATGGACCGTAAAGTGTTGACTGATGTGATTGAGCAACACTGTAGCACCATTGGGTAAGGTAAGCAATAAATTTAAAGGCTCATTGCTTACATCCAAACATCGTAAACAGCTCATAACGGCATGGACGCAAGAATCTTTCGTATGGAAGATAGGCTTATTGTAAATGGTGCATGCGATACATTTTACAATACTACATTAGAGCGTCAATAATCCGAAGGTCAACAAGTAGTTCCGTGAAGAACTATACAGCCTATTTTCATATATCCTATTTAAGTTAATTGCCTCTATCAACTTACAAAATTTCAGCTTGATTGCTGTCATAGATTCGTAGATATTGAGATCCATCTAAATATTTTGGATGGTCGCCATGTTGGATTGTTATATGTATAGGCCATAGAGGCATGTAACATTAAAGGAAAATTATTGCCTAGGTTCATTATTCAAACTTTCACTTCGATCGCATGATTATGACACAAGAAATAAAAACTTCATTTTAAAATTCGCACAGCCGCCATCTTGAGGTTATGTAAAAAACTGAACTAAATTAGATACCAGTGCATTACAATGGGTATAAATATTTCCTGTACCAAGTTTCATTGTTTTTGGGTCATTAAATCGCGAGAAAGGTCTATTTAAAATTTTCAAATTCGCTTGGCCGCCATATTCGTTTTGTAGTTAACCGGTTTCTGAAATTCTTATAGATGAACTTCCAGTAGTGCCCTTTATCTCCGTACAAAATTTCCGGGGTGATATCGGTAATAGTTTTGGAGATATTGAATGCTGGTGAAATATTTCGAACAGCCGTCATGTTGGATTGGTGTGACGTAACAAAATTTGAAGGACACGGTCGGGGTGGTCCGGAATAGTGCTATGAACTTACCGAGTTTCATTGAAATCGGTCCAGCCGTTTATATGTTATTAGCGGGAGACACACACCATTACACACAGCATCACACACACACGCACACACAGGCAGACACACGGACAAAAGGTGATCTTATAAGCCTAATTTTTCATAAATGAAAATAGGCTAAAAATCCGAAACGTCAAAAGTCCAAACGCCCGTTTTAAACATGTAAACTGTATTTTGCACGGCACTGTGAGGTTCAATGACCTTTGGAGTGTATGTTTTGAACAATCCACTCTCCTTCCCCTCAGCGGGCCAGTCTATTTTTAACCCTGTCTGTTCAGTTGCTGCTTGCCACGGTAGGTGAGTGGTCAACGTGTCGGTCTACTAACCCCAAGCTTGCAGGTTCGCTCATGACCGTGGTAAGTGATTTTTGAATGGCGGCAAAAATTACGACACCGTGTCATACGATGTTGGCATGTCATAGAACCCATTTGAATTCAGCTGGCCGTGTTCATAATAGCAAAATTAATTTCGGATGTTTCCGCCAACACAAAGTTCCTCATTTCTCTACTAGAAAGCGCAATAGTGTTCAAGGAGCTTAGATATATAACCTCCTTGACTTTCATAGTTCTTCAAGGAACAACGAAATTTGACATACAAGCTACCCTCTGGGTGTCAAATAACAAAGCTTGCACCCGGCCACCGAGGCCATACGATATTATTATTATTAGTTCAGTTGCTTCACTTGTTCAATATTTGTAAAAATGTAGTGAATTTGTTTTTGTAAAATGAGTGCATTTTCCTGGATTTTAAGATAGAAATAAATCAAAGTACAATATGTAGGCTACATAAAAATGTAAGTACATAAAGTGTTTATGTTTATTTATCTTAACATTTTTAGTGTAAATAGGAACTTCTAGGTTATGTTCGAAAATGCGAACAAATCCGTACTCCCCCAACCCAATAAGTTCGGATTTTGACGCTCTACTGTATTAAGTCACAAATATAGAGGGTCCACTTCTTTCTGCTTTGATGAATTCCCTGAGCCTACGTTCCATGATTTGCCGTACTCTTTGGAATATTTCTGGAGTGTTTAGTACTTGGTCAGATCCATTTTTAATACGCTCCCGCAGAACATCGACATTAGGCACGGACGTTACATACACTAAGGAATTTACGTGTACCCACACAAAAATACACCGGATTCAAATCTTGCGATCGGACAGGCCACGCAATCAGGTCTGAGACAGGTTATTGAGATACTGGCGAATGATCAGAGTAAATTGCGGTGGTTGTGAGGTGAATTACAACACTAAAGGCTCGTTCTCACGATGCCACTGATGTCACGACATTCGCTGCCATGGCAGCTACCTGTTCACACGATAGGTACAGAAGTTTGGGCTATCGTGACATTTTCGCGCAACGTGGTGGACGTTGTTTTTGCCGTTGCCAGTGTTGTCGGAGAATTGTTAGCTCTGGAGGAGAGAACATGTAAGAAGAAGGAGAAAGATGTGTGGGTGAGAAAATGGATACTACGCAGAGGAAAACTAAGTGTATCTGAAACGTTATTGAGAGAATTGGCATAGGAAGATTCTCGGTCATTGAGCAATTTTCTAGGAATCGACGAGAATATGTTTGAGGAACTCTTAAGAAAGGGATATTGTTGATAGTGTTCCAGAAACTGAAGAATATCAAACGCAGCCATAATATAATTACACACAATACACGTGGTCGAGTGATGCAATGTCACGACACGACTGGCACAAACCTGTTCTCTTGATGACATTGCGTGTGGAAGTTCACGTTAGTGTCACGACAGCGATGACGCCCGCGGTGCCGCATATAAAAACTTTTGAATACGCGACACCACTGTGACGGTGGCATCAAAAACTGTTCCGACAATGACACTGCTGCGAAATTGCATGTCATGACATCAGTGCCATCGTGAGAACGAGCTTTTAGGGGAATTTTGTTCTTAACGCCCTAACGATGAATTTTGGGACCCATGTTTATTTGAACTGCTTGCGATATTTTGGTGCCAAGAATTCGCCCTAGCATTTATGGACACATTCCCTATACCCTGTGTACTTACTTCGTGGGGGAAAATTGAAAAATTCTGGAATAAAGGATTCGCAATATATCAGACGTCCATCATTGCTCTCACATTTGCAATGCGCAGAGTGTTGTTGTAGTTGTTTTATAGTGACAATTGGATTAAGACGATAGTCTCTCTCACCTGGTGTTCGTTATCTGGTTTAAATGCAGACGAAACATAAAATTGCGGAGAAACGTGCCTATTTACCTCATTAGTGCAATTAATGTAGCTTTACGCGGGAGGTCTGGGGTTAGATAATGAGCACTAGGATTATACTGGATCTGTATTCATGAACACAGATGGGATACGGTATCAAGGACATGTTCTATCAAAGCATAGAACCGTCAATTTTAACATAGAACATCAATTTGGAAAATGTGGCAATTCTGTAAAGTTCTGAAACCATTCTTCCAGTGTTGCCTGCACAAACTGTTATTTGTAACTCTTCAGTCGGTCAAGACGAATTTGCACGAGGTGCAATATATATGTTACGCTCAAAGACCGAATTCGCTCAATGACCGAAATTTTTACCTACGACGTGACGTGGGTACGACAAAATACTCACAACGCGACGTGGGTACCGAAATTCGGTCATTGGCCGAAACGGAACGCACACGTCGCGTTGTGGGTAATCCTGTTTGCTCAAAGACCGATGTAAACTTCACTTCGGAGATTGAGCAATGCAAAAATACCCACGTCGCGTTGTGGACAACGTGGCTTGCCCACAACGCGTTGTGGGTATTTTGCTTTTGCGCAAAGACCGAAATGACATCATATAGGCGCGAGCGTGTACAGACTTGTCTGTAGTCCGCCACCCTCCCCTCCACTGCTAGCTGTTACTGCCACTAGTCAACACGAAGCACGCCCAGTGTCAACCCGCTTTGTAGCTGTGCATTTTAGTGGTTTTCTTAGTTAGTGTTTGTGTTTACTAGTTGAGTGAGATGGAAGACGCATTCTATATCAAGCTGCAGGAGCTATTATGCACGAAGGACCTTGAGTCGGGTCGCACGTTCATCATGGACAGAGCTCGTTACGACGAGATTATCAATCAAGTGAAGGAGGCGAAAGAAAAGAAGAAGTGTGGAGGAACTCTGAGCTCAAAAGAGTATCGTCGCATAAATCGTTTCGACGTTATTCAGATCGGAAGTGTTCAAATGTTGATAGAGAAGTCTGTGGGTGACTTGACTGACATAAAATACTTTTGCCAATACGAAGAAATTTTCGGAGCAATACGTGCAGCCCACTTGAATACAGGACATAAAAATGAAAAAGCCATGGAAGCTGAACTAAAGAAATTCTGCAATATCACCAGAGAAGTTATAAAATATACACACATCAAAAAAAGTTTTGCATCACCTCGGTTCCCAGATCTCCGGCATATAGACGTTGACTGTGTATATTGTATCCAAGATACAGTCCCTTTGACTGTTCATAGATGTCACTAAAACTGCTCAAAGATGTAAACAACCATGCATTAGCAGGGCCTATTAGACGGAGGGGGTACGACAGCCGATCAGTTCCAGTCATTCCACCAGGACGAAGGTACGCTGCTCATGTTGTCTGTAGTTCTACCATGCCTAGAAGGTCAATACCGCAGTTCGATCGCGTCCGCATTGTTACTTTGTGTCAAGAAGGGCTCTCAACAAGGGAAGTTTCCAGGCGTCTCAGAGTGAACCAAAGCGATGTTGTTCGGACATGGAGGAGGTACAGAGATACAGGAACTGTCGATGACAGGCCTCGCTCAGGCCGCCCAAGGGCTACTACTGTAGTGGATGACCGCTACTTACGGATTGCCGCTCGGAGGAACCCTGACAGCAATGCCACCATGTTGAATAATGCGTTTCGTTCAGCCACAGGACGTCGTGTTTCAACTCAAACTGTGCGCAATAGGCTGCATGATGCGCAACTTCACTCCCGACGTCCATGGCGAGGTCCAGCTTTGCAACCCCGACACCATGCAGCGCGGTACAGATGGGCCCAACAACATGCTGAATGGACCCCACGGAATTGGCATCACGTTCTCTTCACCGATGAGTGTCGCATATGCCTTCAACCAGACAATCGTCGGAGACGTGTTTGGAGGCACCCTGGTCAGGCTGAACGTCTTAGACACACTGTCCAGCGAGTGCAGCAAGGTGGTGGTTCCCTGATGTTTTGGGGTCGCATTATGTGGGGCCGACGTACGCCACTGGTGGTCATGGAAGGCTCCGAAACGGCTTTACGATACCTGAATGACATCCTCCGACCCATAGTGCAACCATATCGGCAGAATATTGGAGAGGCATTTGTCTTCATGGACGACAATTCTCGACCTCATCGTGCACATCTTGTGAATGCTTTCCTTCAAGATAACGACATCGCTCGACTACAGTGGCCAGCATGTTCGCCAGACATGAACCCTATCGAACATGCCTGGGATATGTTGAAAAGGGCTGTTTATGGACGTCTTGACCCACCAACCACTCTGAGAGATTTACGCCGAATTGTCGTTGAGGAGTGGGACAATTTGGACCAACAGTGTCTTGATGAACTTGTGGATAGTATGCCACGGCGAATACAGGCATGCATCAATGCAAGAGGACGTGCTACTGGGTATTAGAGGTAGTGGTGTGTACTGCAATCTGGACCACAAATGCTGAAAGTCTAGCTGTATGATGGTACAACATGCAATGTGTGGGTCTCATGAGCAATAAAACGAGCTGAAATGTTGTTTGTGTTGATCTCTATTCCCTTTGTATTTAACGGTTCCGGAACTCTTGGAACCGAGGTGATGCAAAACTTTTTTTGATGTGTGTATTTAGATATGTGTGAGGCCTGCGCTTTGAAGAAAAGATCAAATATGAAGGGACTTGTTGTTAAACCAATGGTTATGTCTGCTATGAATTCTCGATGTCAAGTAAGTTTGCATTTTACAAATCTGCATTATTTACACACCTGCCTGATATAGTACCATGAACTGTATGTAAAATCACGTAACCTACAATATTTAGGAAGTTTACACCTACTATCGGCTGTTTTCATAATAATTGATTCATAAATGCGGCGTACATAATAATAATCGTCGCTGCATTCTTAATACCTTAAAATTATCCTTTAGAAAACTAACTAAATAACTATTTTAATGTGTTTTTTAAAACATAGACAGCATTTCTGTCGACTAGAGTTCGTTTGGCTAAAATTCGAAGTAGTTTGCGAAGTACTCAAGTGTGAGAATCAAATTAATAACAGGTAAAAGTATAAAATTACCTTGTCACCCTTAAAAAATTTACTATTAAGATATGTTATAGGCAATGAACTGAAAATTGTAGATAAACATGATTTAAAGGTCGGAAAATGAAAAAGAGGAGTAAAATGGTGTTTTTTCGTTTTTTGCAATTTTATGCAACTTTTGCGTTTTTAAGCTGATTTTAACGACCTTTTTTTTCTTTCCCATATTTTACGACGTTGCCAATACGATGGGATACACAAAAAAACTGCCGTGGAACGAACATTGATTTTTATTGAAGATTTTTTACGCTTTTTGCGATGTTAGGCTATTTTTTGCGTTTTGACAACAAAAAAATACCGTGTTTTTTCAACATTTTTGATAAAATGGGACACTTAACAACGCCACAAACACCGAAAATTGTTATTGTTCTATTATTTTTTTATGATAACCTAACCGACCACATAACATCGAAGGCCACTCTTCTAAGGCTGTTGGCAAGTTATATGCGAGTTATTCAGCTTTAAAAACCATACTTTTATGACTCACAAGCACTATTCGCCAACAGATTTAGAGGAGTGGCCGCCGACATGACGTGGTGAGAAAGGTTAGGTTATAATATAAAAAAAACTTATTAGTCCGTCCGTGTTTTGATAAAAAACAATATTTGTTCCACAGCAGCGTTTTGTTGCGTATTACATCGTTTTTTATTATAACCTAATCTAACCGACCTAACTGAAACGTCGGCGGCCATTCTTCTAAGTCAGTCGGCAAGTTCTTTGCAAGTTAGTCAGCTTTTATGATTTACAAGCACTATTTGCCGACGTATTTAGAAGAGTGGCCGCCGGCAAGACATGGTCGAAAAGGTTAGGTTAGGTAAGGTTATAATATAAAAAACCTTAATAGTCAGTCCGTGTTTTGATAAAAACCATGTTCGTTCCATGGCAGCGTTTTTTGTGTATGCCATTGTATCAAAAATGTCAAAAAACATGGGGAAAAAAAGTTAAAGTTGGCTTAAAATGCAAAAGTTATGTAAAATCGCAAAAAAAAACAAAAAACGCCGTTTTACCCCTTTTTTCACTTTCCGACCTTTAAAACATGTTTATCAATCATTTTCAGTTCATTGCCTATAACATATCTCAATAGTAATTTTTTTAAGGGTGACAAGGTAATTGTATACTTTTACCTAATAAGATGGTGTATTGGCTTTCACGGCCGGTGAATTAAAACTCAGCAATTCTTCTAGGTTTGTGCCGTGTCTTGTGTGGGGTTTCGCCTAGGACACCAAGCTAGGCTCATCGGCGGGCTCTTGGTGTCCCTGCCCGGACCCCCACAGGAGTATCGAACTGCGCGATACCTCCCTTTATATAGAGTGCAACTTCACTCCTTGACTGCGAGAACCAAAAGCTCAAGCAACCATAACCTCCCTATGAAGGCTTCCAAAAAGATGGTGTATTGGCTTTCACGGCCGGTGAATTAAAACTCAGCAATTCTTCTAGGTTTGTGCCGTGTCTTGTGTGGGGTTTCGCCTAGGACACCAAGCTAGGCTCATCGGCGGGCTCTTGGTGTCCCTGCCCGGACCCCCACAGGAGTATCGAACTGCGCGATACCTCCCTTTATATAGAGTGCAACTTCACTCCTTGACTGCGAGAACCAAAAGCTCAAGCAACCATAACCTCCCTATGAAGGCTTCCAAAAAGATGGTGTATTGGCTTTCACGGCCGGTGAATTAAAACTCAGCAATTCTTCTAGGTTTGTGCCGTGTCTTGTGTGGGGTTTCGCCTAGGACACCAAGCTAGGCTCATCGGCGGGCTCTTGGTGTCCCTGCCCGGACCCCCACAGGAGTATCGAACTGCGCGATACCTCCCTTTATATAGAGTGCAACTTCACTCCTTGACTGCGAGAACCAAAAGCTCAAGCAACCATAACCTCCCTATGAAGGCTTCCAAAAAGATGGTGTATTGGCTTTCACGGCCGGTGAATTAAAACTCAGCAATTCTTCTAGGTTTGTGCCGTGTCTTGTGTGGGGTTTCGCCTAGGACACCAAGCTAGGCTCATCGGCGGGCTCACACCAAGAGCCCGCCGATGAGCCTAGCTTGGTGTCCTAGGCGAAACCCCACACAAGACACGGCACAAACCTAGAAGAATTGCTGAGTTTTAATTCACCGGCCGTGAAAGCCAATACACCATCTTTTTGGAAGCCTTCATAGGGAGGTTATGGTTGCTTGAGCTTTTGGTTCTCGCAGTCAAGGAGTGAAGTTGCACTCTATATAAAGGGAGGTATCGCGCAGTTCGATACTCCTGTGGGGGTCCGGGCAGGGACACCAAGAGCCCGCCGATGAGCCTAGCTTGGTGTCCTAGGCGAAACCCCACACAAGACACGGCACAAACCTAGAAGAATTGCTGAGTTTTAATTCACCGGCCGTGAAAGCCAATACACCATCTTTTTGGAAGCCTTCATAGGGAGGTTATGGTTGCTTGAGCTTTTGGTTCTCGCAGTCAAGGAGTGAAGTTGCACTCTATATAAAGGGAGGTATCGCGCAGTTCGATACTCCTGTGGGGGTCCGGGCAGGGACACCAAGAGCCCGCCGATGAGCCTAGCTTGGTGTCCTAGGCGAAACCCCACACAAGACACGGCACAAACCTAGAAGAATTGCTGAGTTTTACCTAATAACATTGAAATGTAATATACATTTTAAAACCAAATAAAACTGTTCCTAACAAGCCAAATAATGCCTGCATAAGAAATATTTTTAGAATTATTATTGTCAAAGTTACAACAACTTATGTACAAGGGTTTGTCAAATACCTCGGAAAATCAATGTTTTTAAATACAATAATCGTTTTCAAAACATGAAAAAATTTTAAAACAATAATCCGTTCTAAATTTCTTCATTAATCTCGTATTAACCTGTCGTCATGTTTGTAAAAACTGAAACATTTTAAACGTATTTATATCGGAGTTATGACTGGGCAAAGTGACTATAATAACAAATCTAACAAGAAGTTCCGTGAAGAACTATACAGCCTACTTTTCATGCCAATGATTATTCTACAGTATATGAACCTATCTAGAATAATGACGAAATTAAGTTGGTAATATCGAAATATCTAATTAGTTCAAAATATACCCGGTATAATGAAGCCTAATAGAGCACTACAGTTGGCAGCCCTGGTGACTGAATATATTCTTAGTTCCACCTCTTAAGGTACAGAATACAAAATTTGGTTGAAGTCCAATGGACGTTACATGCAGTTAGACACTGGATCTATCAGCACGCGTAAAAGCATGTTGCCAACAATACCATGCGTGTGCTGGTCAGAAATAATCTGAATTATTATGATATCTTGTTGTGCCAATTTTGGATGAAATCCATTTGTTAGTATAGAAGTTACATGTTTTTTAAAATTGGACATATCAGCAGGCATAGAATCATGTTGGCAGCACCGCCTTGTATTAATTACTCCAAATTAATCTAGAATGTCAGGTGTTATACGTGTGCAAAGTATAGAGCTGTTGGCTTGCATACTTTCTGATATATTGATATTAGGGTAAAAAGAATATAGACAGCATTTATTAACAGTTGGCAGCCTTGATTGCTCTTAACAATACTTATAGTCATATCTGTTATGGTACACATTGCACATACGAAATTTGGTTGAAATCCGACTGATAGTATAGAAGTTACATGTATTTAAAAATTGGTACTATCAGCAGGCTTATAATCATGTTGGTAGAACTGACGTATATAAGTTACTCCAAATTAATCTAAAATGTCAGAATATACGCGTGCATAGTTTAAAGCTGTTGGCTTGCACACTTTCTGATATATTGGTATTTGGATTTAAAAAAATTGAGAGAGCAATTATTAACAGTTGGCAGCCCTGGAGGCTCTTAATAATACGCTCAGTCATATCTCTTTACGTACAGATATTACCTACAAAATTTGGTTGAAATCCAGTTGATAGTGTAGAAGTTATATGCATTTAAACATTGGACCTATCAGAAGGCTTACAATTATTTTGGCAACACTGTCATGGTTGGCCTCCTGGAAATTAAACTGAAATAGTATTATCTACATGTGGGCCAATTTTGGAATAGCTCCCATGCATACCTTGCAAGATATCCAACATGGAGCTCAAATTTCTAGTGCGTATTTTCAGCAGTTGGTAGCACTGACATCATTTTCAAATATGGACTTGAGCTATTCCGGTGCACATCTTTACTAATACTAAATTTGGTTTTGATTGCTGCAGCCGTTTAGGAGTTGATAGGGGGGACACACACACAGCCAGACAGACAGACAGTAGGACAGACAGACAGACAGACAGACAGACAGACACACATTTTCCCGGATCGATCTCATAAGACTACTTTTTCCTCATTTTTGCAAAATGTGAAAAGTAGGCTAAAAATAGTTGGGCCGCTAATAATTTTTTATGAAAACTACGCTACTTAGTTATTATATTTCCCTAGGTTTATCTTATCGACATGCAGTCTAAAGCAGATGGAGAATACAAGTTCATACTCAACTATCAAGATCACCTGACAAAGTTTGTGATTCTTTGACCACTGAAAAGAAAAACAGCTGATGAAGTGGCAGATGTCCTCCTGGACATTTTTTGCATATTTGGTGCACCGAACATTCTCCACAGTGATAATGGAAGGGAGTTTTGTAATAAGGTAAATTTTTATAATCAAATCTACTTTAAAATAGTTATAAACCCAACCAAGGAATGGTAATCTGGTGTAATCAATCATTTTGGTGTAACTTTCAGATAATCGAGACTTTGGCGACAAAATGGAGTGCTATCAAGCTCGTCCACGGGAAACCACGACACTCGCAAAGCCAAGGATCTGTCGAACGGGCCAACCAAGACGTAAGGGACAGTTTGGTAGCTTGGATGGCTGATAACGACACTTCTAATTGGGCGAACGGTCTAAGAATTGTCCAGAATACCAAAAATAATAGTTACCACTCGGGAATAAAAATGACACCTTATGAAGCTATGTTCGGCGCCCCACAGAAGAATGGCCTACGTAGCTCCATCTTGACTGAGGAGGTTTGCAATCGGATTGTCAGTGAAGAAGAGCTGGAGCAGGAACTCACGTTTGTTAAAAATAGCATAAACGAAAACGATATGACACAAGATAATGATGAACTCGTGGACAATGCTATGCTAGGTCAAAATGAAGCTGAATTCCATGAAAGAAATATGTTGGTTTGCTCTGTATGCGATCAGACTATTGGTGACGATGAGTGTGCTTTGGCAACTGAGAAATGCTTTGAATGTGGGCAAACATTTCATCTAGGATGCTTTCCAACAACTGAATTCGGTTCTGAATTGCCCCTTTGCTCTCTTTGCTCAAAGAAATCTGCAGTTGAAACCACCAGGGGAAAGTGAAAATTGGGACATGGGTCACAGGCTGAGAAAATGTTGAAAATTTCGGGTAAAAAATTACCTTCTGTGTCTGTTGGTGACAATGTAGTTGTTCAGATTCCTGAAGTAGACCGTGGCCGGCTGGCCCCGCAAAATATCATGGCTGTTGTCATGAACGTTGACGAGGATCACCACACACTTGGAACAAAACATGGGACCCTCGACAAACAATTCTCTAGGAACCAATTCCAACCAATAAAAAACAAATTCCTGAAAACTGTTGAAGTGCCTGAACCTTTCATCAACGTCAGGCAAGAAGCGGTGGTGTCGTCAGGGTCTAAACAAGGGTTTGTTAAATGTGGATGTAAACAAAGGTGCACAGGAAAATCCTGTAAGTGTTTAAAATCAAATGTAAAATGTAACTCAAAGTGCCATAGCAGCACCACATGCGCAAATAAATAAACAGTTCTTACAATGAATGTATCGTGATAAACATAACTTTAAATACTGTTACGTGCCACCCCCTAGTGGCACCTCTGTTAACTGGATTACGGTGGGAATAAAGCACAACGCCAATTACTGCTTAAAGAAATAATTAATTTTATTGCAGCCAGAAAAATACACTACTCAACAGCAATTATTACCTTACTCCAGTTTCCTCACGTCGAGAATACTTTCCCTTTCACTTGTCAACAGACCACAGTTAATCCTCTTCGTTAATGAGTCCGGTCCCGTACGCTAGCTGGAAATAGCTGCACTAGGTCTGTCACTGTACTATACACTGTTTCACAAGCACCACAATCACTTCCTCGGTGTCAAGAGAATCAGCTTCACTAGGGATTTCGCAAGTCACCACACTTCTGTCGCCCAGGATAAACACTCGCACTAGCTCATAAAACATAACAACAAAAACTGCTTGACAGGTCGCACTTATATAGCAGGCCGGTGACTCAATAAATGCTTCTAGATCCATCCAGGGTTCACGGCTTCTCGAGGTTTCCATCACTGGTCCAATCACGAATATTCTGGACTATCCCTTTGTCCTAGTAGCCCTGTTGCATAAGGCGCACGCAATACAGGAGGCAGGGCACAGCCCAGCTCTGGGGCTGTTGTGACTCATGCGGCGAGTGATGACACAAACTCACAGCCGTAACACCACCCCCTTCCTAAAATGGCTGATCGTCCCGATCAATCATTGGTCCGTCTGTGTCCCTCCGTAGACTGCCAGGCGATCTCGATGCACGATCTTCATCTTCGCCCTCGGGCTCCGCTGGATCCTGTAGACGACATCGTTGATCCGTTTCACGACTTGGTACGGGCCCTCCCAGGACTTCTGCAGTTTGGGTGACAGGCCTTTCTTCCGTAATGGGTTGAAGAGCCAGACCAGGTCGTCCTCGTGGAATCCTCCGGCATCCGTCTGCTGGTCGTATCGGGTCTTCATTCGGTCGGTCTCGATCCGCAGTTTCCTCCTCGCGAACGCGTGCACGTCCTCCAGTTGGTCAACCAGTTCTTGACAATACTGGCTTACCGGGATCGGATCATTCCCAGGTCGGCCGAAGGCAAGATCGACAGGTAGACGGAGCTCCCTCCCAAACATGGCCCGGGCTGGTGTGCACCCGGTGGCTTCATGCACGGCGGCGCGGTAGGCCAGGAGAAATAGTGGAAGATGCTTGTCCCAATCCCTCTGGTGCTCGCTGACAACTATTCGGAGATGGTTCTCGATGGTGCGATTGAATCGCTCTACCATCCCGTCGGACTGAGGGTGTAGCGGCGTTGTCCTTGTCTTCCGGATTCCCAGCAGCTGGCATAGGTTCTGGAACACCTGCGACTCGAAGTTCCTCCCTTGGTCGGAGTGCAGCTCCAGGGGTACTCCGTACCGGCTGACGAATTCCTTCACCAGGTTCTCTGCGATCGTCGCGGCTTCTTGGTTAGGGAGCGCATACGCCTCCGGCCATTTGGTAAAGTAGTCGCTGACGACTAATATGTAGCGGTTCCCTGCCTCGCTTAACGGGAATGGCCCAGCAACTTCGATGGCCACTCTCTCCATGGGGCCGCCCACGTTGTAGGACTTCAGTGGACCCCGTCGTCTTCGTCCTGGGCCCTTGCTGGCTGCGCAATCGTGGCACCTCGCGCAGTGGTTCTCCACGTCTGTTCGGCACCCGATCCAGTAGAACCGCTCTCTCAGCTTCTCCAGGGTCTTCTTTATCCCTAGGTGTCCACCAGATGATCCTCCATGAACTTCCTTCAGGACTTCCTCCGTCATAGCCTTTGGAACGACGACTTGTTCCCGATATGTCTTCCCGTCGGTGCTTTCCCAGGCGCGGCAGATGAGGCCATCCCTTACAATCAGCGAGTCCCACTGCGCCCAGTAGGACTTAAACTTTGGGCTGCAGTCACTCACAATGTTCCACCCGGGTCTGGGGACACAGGCCCCCTTCCATTCGGCTATCAGTCCCAGGTCATCATCTTCTGCTTGTGCCCGCGTGAACGATTCGTGGCTCCAGCTCCCTTGAAGTTCCACGGTAGTCCTTCGGCACTGTATCCCGGCGTTCTCCTCCCTTCGGGCACAGGAGGTGCAGTCTTCGGGGCACGATCTTCGTGACAGGGCGTCGGCGTTAGAATGCAGCTGGCCTTTCCTGTGCTGAATCTCAAAGTTGTACTGTTGAAGCCTCTATAACCACCGCGCGAGTTGACCCTCGGGCTGCTTGAAGTTCAGGACCCACCGCAGGGATGCATGGTCGGTCCTGATGAGAAATTCTTGCCCGTACAGGTACTTGTGGAAGTGTTCAATGGTCTTCACGATGGCGAGCAGCTCCTTCCTGGTGACGCAGTAGTTCCTATCTGGCTTTGACAAGGCCTTGCTGAAGTAGGCCACTACTCTCTCCTCGCCGTCCACTACTTGCGACAGGATTCCCCCTATGCCAAAGTCGCTGGCATCGGTATCGACGATGAACCTTGTTCCAGGTCTGGGGTAGGCCAGAATAGGTGCGGTGCACAGAGCCTGCTTGAGTTGTTCGAAGGCACTGTGGCATTCTGCTGTCCACGTGAAGAGTTGGTCCTTCTCAGTCAGTCGATGTAAAGGTTTGGCGATGTCGGCGAATCCTCTCACGAAGCGACGGTAATAAGTGCAGAGTCCCAGGAAGCTTCGTAGTTGGGACTTGTCCTTCGGAACTGGCCACTCCCTCACAGCTGCGGTCTTCTCTGGGTCGGTGCGCACCCCTTCCTCTGAGACGATATGCCCAAGGTACTGGACCCGCTTCTGGAAGAGCTGACACTTCTTGGGGCTCAACTTCAGCTGGGCAGCCCGTAGCTTCAACAAGATCTCCTTCAGGTTGCTGTAGTGCTCCTCGAAGCTCCTCCCCAGAACGATGACGTCGTCTAGGTATACCAGGCAGGTCTTCCAGTGTAGTCCCCTCAGAATGGACTCCATTGGCCTTTCGAAGGTCGCAGGGGCGTTGCACAGACCGAATGGCATGACGGTAAACTGCCAGAGCCCGCTGCCCACAGAGAACGCCGTTTTCTCGCGGTCCTTAGGGTGGACCTCCACCTGCCAGTAGCCACTCTTCAAATCCAAGGTGGAGAACCATCTTGACCCTGATATGGTGTCCAGCGTGTCGTCGATCCGGGGTAGAGGGTACCTGTCCTTCTTCGTGACGTATTTCACCCGCCTGTAGTCCACGCAGAACCTGGTGGAACCGTTCTTCTTCTTCACTAGCACGACCGGAGAACTCCAGGGACTATGTGATGGCTCGACCACCCCTTGCTCCTTCATCTCTTCTACCATCCGGTCGACTTGGGCTTGCTTGGCGAGCGGGACTCGTCGGAATGGGGCCCTAATCGGTGCGCTGTCCCCAACGTCGATTCTGTGCTGGACCAAGCTTGTCCTGCCGAAGTCTTTGCTCCCCACGGAGAAGACGTCCTGGAATTCGCGTAGCAGGTCCTGAAGCTGGCGTGATTGTTCCTCGTCTAAATGGTCCTGGTATCCTTGGTACAGCTTCTGTAGTTCTTCTGGCAGTGTGCGTCTTCTTCGGTTGTCCGTCTGCAGGTGTCCGTCCGTCGTGTCAGTGATGCGGGAAATCCAGGTAACGGGCTCGCAGACTCCTAGGTTGGTGTCCCGGTGAACCGTAATGTCGTAGTCGTTCAGGTTGGACAGGCGGACGTACGGCCGAGACGTCGTGTTGATGAGAGTCTTGGCAACTAGCAATCCTTTTGTCTGGATGTCCTCATATTTTGGCTCGATGACAGCCGCCACTCCCTCAGCAGTTCCGTCGACAATTACGGCAGCGCTGACCTCCGTCCTGGCTGGAACGATGACGTCTTCTCTCAGCCTTACTCGTCGTGCGGTGATGGACTCGTGCGCAGGTTGAAAAGCAAGTTCCTCACCTCTGAAGTGCAGAGTGTTGGTACTCAGATCCAAGATGATGTTGTTCTGGTCCAGGAAGTCCAGTCCGATGATCACTTCATTTTATACGTCAGCCACAAGCACTGGATGCTTTATCGCCCGTCGACCAATGAAGAAATCCAGTGATGCTTCGCCATGTACCTGTGCGGTCTCTCCGGTCGCGGTTATTAGCTGGAGGTTCCTTTGTGTGGGTTGAACTCTCCACTTCGGGATCACGGTGGGACTGACGATGGTCCTCGATGCTCCCGTGTCGATTAGCATGGGCCAGCTCTCTCCGTTGACGACTCCGTCGACCATCAGGCTGCTATTATCCCTCTGTAACTGCGTCACACGGACTTGGACTGCCGGGGCTTGACGACTGTCACAAGCGAACCTTTGCCCCCCTAGGCTGGCTGATACTTGCTTTCCTGGGCCGCGCGGTTTCCCTACGACTGACTGTCCCGACGGAAACCCTTGGCGGCGGCGATCACCGCAGTCCTTGCTCAGGTGGCCTCTCTTACGGCAGGTCCAGCAGGTCGGTAGTCCTCTTCCGGGCCGCCTCTCCGGATGTCCTTCGGCTACGTTTTTGTTGGTGGTACTGCGATTCTTGAAGAAACGGCTTAGCGCCTCCATCAATTCGTCGGCCAGGGGCTTGGTCTCGTTGGTTTTTACTGGTTCGTCGACGTCCACTTGACGCACCCGCGCGCGCATTCTAGATACCTGTTTTGCCGTCTCGAACTCAAGTGCGTGGCTCAGCGCATCTGTCAGGGTCTTATTGCGCGCGAGTCGCAGCGCCTGTTGAGTGTCCGAGTCCCGTAGCCCGTCGGTGAAAGTCTGCGTCGCTATCTGCTCCAGAAAGTCGGCCGGCGCTGTTGGGTAGGCGAGCCTTACGAGGCGTGCGATGTCCATCTCGAACTCCTGCAGGGTTTCCGCGTTCTTCTGTACCCGGGTCCGGAGCTGCATCTGATAGGCCTGCTGAAGATGGCTATCTCCATATCGGGACTCCATATGGGCGATCAAGGAAGCGTAGTCCTGGGATCCAGTCGGGATGGCCTGAAGGACGTTAAGGGCGTCACCTCTCAGCGCTACAATGAGAGCTGTAGCCTTTTCTGTGTTGTTCCAGTTATTTATGGAACAGGCCGCCTCGAACTGACGTAAGTAGGTGCTCCACGGGACCTTTCCGTCGAAGGTTGGGGGCGTCACTCTGCTATGTCCCGTTCCTGATATTCTCGGTGTTACGGTGGGCGGGCGTTGGCGCAGATTGGCAACTTCCTCTCGTAGAGCGTTGAATTTCTCCTCCACCCCCGTCAGTGAGCGTTGGCGCAGCTCGGCAACTTCCTTTTGTAAGGCGTTGAATTTCTCCTCCACCCCCATCAGCGGGCGTTGGCACAGCTCGGCAACTTCCTCTTGTAAGGCGTTGAATTTCTCCTCCACCCCCATCAGCGGTCGTTGGCGCAGCTCGGCAACTTCCACCTGCAAGGCGTTGAATTTCTCCTCCACCCCCGTCAGTGGGCGTTGGCGCAGCTCGGCAACTTCCTTTTGTAAGACGTTGAATTTCTACTCCACCCCCATCAGCGGGCGTTGGCGCAGCTCGGCAACTTCCACTTGTAAGGCGTCGAACTTCTTTTCCACTGCCGTGACTTCCTCACGCAGACCCAGTTATAATTTCTTCAGGTCCTGTGTCAACTTATTCTGACCGTCTTCCATCTTCTTCTGGCCGTCCTCTATCCTCTTCAGGTCCTCCGCTAGCTTATTTTGACCGTCTGCCATCTTCTTCTGGCCGTCTTCTAGTTTGGCAGTTAGGTCCTCGGCTAACTTCTTCTGGCCGTCCTCCATCTTCTTCTGGCCGTCCACCATCTTCTTCAGGTCCTCCGCTAACTTATTTTGACCGTCTTCCATCTTCTTCTGGCCGTCTTCTAGCTTCTTCTGGCCGTCTTCTAATTTGGCAGTTAGCTCCTTGGTTAAATTCTTCTGGCCGTCCTCCATCTTGGTTTCCATGCCATTTAACATTTCTAGCAATGCTGCCAATTTCTCCTCCATTTTAGTTGTTTGTCTTGTAAAGGGCTTGCACTCACAGGAAAATTAGAGAAAATGACCTGCTCGGGTTTTGAAACCAGGACCGTCAGGTGTTGTGCTTGAGTTCGTAATCCCACTTCTGACACCAGTTGTTACGTGCCACCCCCTAGTGGCACCTTTGTTAACTGGATTACGGTGGGTATAAAGCACAACGCCAATTACTGCTTAAAGAAATAATTAATTTTATTGCAGCCAGAAAAATACACTACTCAACAGCAATTATTACCTTACTCCAGTTACCTCACGTCGAGAATACTTTCCCTTTCACTTGTCAACAGACCACAGTTAATCCTCTTTGCTAATGAGTCCGGTCCCGTACGCTAGCTGGAAATAGCTGCACTAGGTCTGTCACTGTACTATACACTGTTTCACAAGCACCACAATCACTTCCTCGGTGTCAAGAGAATCAGCTTCACTAGGGATTTCGCAAGTCACCACACTTCTGCCGCCCAGGATAAACACTCGCACTAGCTCATAAAACACAACAACAACAACTGCTTGACGGGTCGCACTTATATAGCAGGCCGGTGACTCAATAAATGCTTCTAGATCCATCCAGGGTTCACGGCTTCTCGAGGTTTCCATCGCTGGTCCAGTCACGAATATTCTGGACTATCCCTTTGTTCTAGTAGCCCTGTTGCATAAGGCGCACGCAATACAGGAGGCAGGGCACAGCCCAGCCCTGGGGCAGTTGTGACTCATGCGGCGAGTGATGACACAAACTCACAGCCGTAACAATACGTTTTTCTTACATTATAGTATTTAATTTTAAGTTTTCTTTTGAGTCATATATTTTTAAGGTTTACAATGTCAAATGTGTTATAAAGCAATACATTTCTTTATAATATGTAACATACTTTATAACATTAATTATATCATTTTCTTTAAAACATTATTAAATGTTCATTATGTTGAGAGAATGTTTATTTCCAAACCAACTTCTTTTTTACTATAGTTTGCCGATAAGGTAACAAACAACTTAACTACTGACGTTGGGTCATTTCGGACTTTGCGCAAAAGCAAAATACCTACAACGCGTTGTGGGCAAGCCACGTTGTCCACAACGCGACGTGGGTATTTTTGCATTGCTCAATCTCCGAAGTGAAGTTTACATCGGTCTTTGAGCAAACAGGATTACCCACAACGCGACGTGGGCGTTCCGTTTCGGCCAATGACCGAATGTCGGTACCCATGTCGCGTTGTGAGTATTTTGTCGTACCCACGTCGCGTCGTGGGTAAAAATTTCGGTCATTGAGCGAATTCGGCCTTTGAGCGTAACATATATATTATATGAATAATAGCGGCTTCGGTGGCGTAGTCGGTAGCATGCTGAACTGCTATGGCCAAGATAGTGGGTTCAAACCCGGTCGAAGTCGTCGGATTTTTTAAGAGCGTTAAAAATCCTTCAGTATGCCTTCCTTCGGAGGGGAAGTAAAGCCGGCGGTCCCATGTCATAGAATTATGGCATGTAAAAGATCCTTTCACAGACGAAACTTGTGTAAAGCAAAATTTGTTAAGTTAGATTTCGTCAGAACGCTCTATCAAAGTTCCAACGTTCACCACTAGGTATCCGTGACATCTGGTAGTGAAAGTTGGAACTACTTGAAATTGAACGGAACGTGTAGCTCACCCTTTAGGGTGTCCGCTGGAAGCAGCTACAGACTCAGGCGAGCCGAACATGTCCTCGTACACTCCCGGCAATAAAAGCCATTCGATAAACAAATATGAATAATTAGTAATTAACATTCCTAGAAAAGATACATGTAGATAGTAATGACCACTATTATAATAGGGAATTTTTATCATTTTACTTAGGCTAAATTCAGGTTCAAAAGTAGAATGGATGGTGGGAAGGAAGGAATGAGGGAGGGAAGGAAGGAAGGAAAGAACTAAGGATGGGGGAAGGAAAAGGAAGGAAGAAGAGAAGGAAAGAGGGAAGGAAGGAAGGAAGGAGGGAGGGCAGGGGGGAAAGAGGGAGGAAAGGAGGGAGGGAAAGAAGGAGGGAGGAAAGGAGGGAAGGAGGAAAGGAGGGAGGAAAGGAAGGAGGGAGTAAAGGAGGGAGGGAAGGAAGGAAGGAGGAAAGGCAGCAGGGAAAGAGGGAGGAAAGGAGGGAGGGAAGGAAGGAGGGAGGAAATGAAGGAGGGAGGGAAGGCAGGAGAGAGGGAGGAAAGGAGAGAGGGAGGAAAGGAGAGAGGGAGGAAAGGCAGGAGGAAATATGGAGGAAAGGAGGGAGGGAAGTAAGGAGGGAGGAAAGGAATAAGGGAAAAAGGAGGAAAGAAGGGAGGGAATGAAGGAGGGAGGAAAGGAGAGAGGGAGGAATGGAGGGGGGAAGGAAGAAGAGAAAAAGGAGGAAAGGAGGGAGGAAAGGAAGAAGAGAAAAAGGAGGAAAGGAAGGAGGGATGGAAGGAGGGAGGAAATGAAGGAGGGAGAGAAGGAAGGAGAGAGGAAAGGCAGGAGGGAAAGAAGGAGGAAAGGAGGGAGGGAAGTAAGGAGGGAGGAAATGAAGGAGGGAGAGAAGGAAGGAGAGAGGAAAGGCAGGAGGGAAAGATGGAGGAAAGGAGGGAGGGAGGGAAGGAGGTAGGAAATGAAGGAGGGAGAGAAGGAAGGAGAGAGGAAAGGCAGGAGGGAAAGATGGAGGAAAGGAGGGTGAGAAGGAAGGAGGGAGGAAATGAAGGAGGGAGAGAAGGAAGGAGAGAGGAAAGCAGGGAGGGGAGGGAGGAAATGAAGGAGGGAGGAAAGGCAGGAGGGAAAGATGGAGGAAAGGAGGGAGGGTAGTAGGGAGATAAGGAAAGAGGGTAGGCAGGAAGGAAGCAAAGAACGAAAGAGTAGGAGGGAAGGAAAAAGGAAGGAGGGAGGGGGGGGGGGGTAGGAAGGGAGGATGGATGGAAGGATGGAGGGAATATAGGGAAGTAAGGAAAGAGGGAAGGAAGGAAGGAAGGAAGGAAGGAAGGAAGATCTACTTTTTACGTGGAATCCGAACCGTATGACTTGGCATTTCACTTCGAAAATCTCACATGCATTGACCGGGAATCGATCCCGGTCCACCTGAGGGGCAAACAGCTTTACACTGTGCCACCACGCCCCTTATAATTTTCGTTCAGTGGATATGTATATAACACTTATGTATAAAGTGAGAGTAATTATTTTAAATTGATAAATAATTATATAATCTAGAAAATAATTTGAGGGATAAGCTATAATTTGTAAATTATAATTTATAAAATGTCATTACAATTGCATGATTTGATTTGATGATGTTCAAATTTAGCCCCCAATTTTGTGAAAAGTGTTTTATTAAGTGTATACAACTACTCCAGGCACTAGGAGTTGAATTGTAATTCCCTGACCAACCTAATTTGGGTAAACTCGTGTTGACCGGTTGAAACGCTTCTAGTAAACTGAAACACTGAAAAATGGCTTCTAATATTTCAATTAAAAGAGTATCTCAATGCCAACTCAATAAAAATATACACAATATTGATAAACATTGATGGGAATGCTCTTTTAAATAATCATCATAAATTCTAAGGTTATGTTATTAAGTCATGTTAACACCTTGAAACAGTTAGGCTACCTGAACACCGACTTGGAACACTTATCTGGTTGATGAAAACCCTTCAGACAAGCAACTAAATGTTGAAAACATCATTTAATGTCAAAGACTAGTTCACCGGAAATGCAACCATATCCGGTCGATTAGATTAGCCGTTTGCCTTTTCTACCACTACAAGCGCTAGTGTGAGTCAATAAAACACAACCATGTTGTTGTTTGAGTCTTCAGTTTTTGACTGGTTTCATGCAGCCCTCTATGCCTCCCTGTCCTGACCTAATCGTTTCATCTCTACATAGCTACCACACCCTACACCCGAAGCAATCTGTTTAACATATTCTAACCTTGGTCTACCCCTGCAGTTCTTGTCCTCGACCCTTCCTTCCATAACTAAGCTTGCTATTCCTGGGTGTCTTAATACTTGCCCTACCAACATATCTCTTCTCTTCATTAGCAGTCACCAGAAATATCTCTCCTCTCCCACTCGTCTTAATACCTCTTCATTTGTTACACTATCAACCTACCGTATCTGATCATCATTCTCCTGTAAAACCCCATTTCAAACGCTTCAATTCTCCTCTTTTCTGCTGCACCAACAGTCCAAGTTTATCTTACATATCGTGCCACGCTCCAGATAAAGGATTTAAAAATTTACTTCTTTTTACCTAAACCTATATTCGATGAAAACAGATTCCTTTTCTGTAGAAATACTTTCCTTGCCTAAGCCAATCAACTTTGCTTCGTCCACCACTGGTTATTTTGCTTCCTACGTCTCCTACTTCCTTTAGCTTTTCACCTGCCAATTTGATCTCCATAGACGTTTCTGATTTATTTCGGCTGCAATCCAATATTTTTGTTTTACATTTACTGATTTCCATCAAGAATTATTTCCTCAAGACGGAGTCCATACCATTCAAAAACTCATTTAAAATTCTCTGGCGTGTCGGCCAACCATATCCAGTCGATTAGATCAGCAGTTTGGCTTTTCTACTACGACAAGCGCTAGTTTGAGTCAATAAAACTCAACCATATCCGGTCGATTAGATTAGCAGTTTGCCTTTTCTACCACTACAAGCGCTAGTGTGAGTCAATAATACTCAACCATATCCGGTTAATTAGATTAGTCGCTTGCCTTTTCGACCACTACGAGCGCTAGCGTGAGTCAGTGCGGAGTTTCATTTAAGCCCTAATAACTATCTTCGGTGTGAAGATTTTTCAAAAAATCAGGAAAAGCCTGAGGATATTGAACCAAGGAACACATTAAAGAAAGAATTATGTAAATAAGTATATTTGGCGAGGATTTAAAAGAAAAGAATACTTGTAAAGAAACAGGTGATTGTAGGCTGTTTTTCTAGAACTGCATTTAGACCGGAAATGATTTTCAAAATTATTATTTTTTAGTTTGATATGAGCAGGCGACGTTCAAAAAGAGTTAATTCACAAAAATGAAAAAGAGAGTTAACATTATTTTAGTGTTTAGGTTGGTCATCTCTACATCCCTAAAACATGTTAAATGGTCAAAAAGCATATATTCCCACAAAATTTTCAATACAAACATGAGAGTGACAGTAAAATAAAATAAAATCAATTGCGTATGGTCAATCAATAAAGATCTTCTCCCACACAGCCAATCGCAGAACCGTTGTATGAGGGGACTCATACACCGTCAGTGGGAATTTTCGCATACAGTTACGAATCATATCCTAGCTTCACTAATATATAACATAGAGTTATGAAAACTGAAATGTGTATAGTAAATACATAGAGCTTTCATCTAATTTAAAGAGAGGAGCAGTATATAAAGTATTTCGTGATATATTGAAAGGATCATATTCGTGATATTTTAAACTCCGTGAATCACAAAAGCACGATTTAACAAGAAATACCAGTCTGAATGGAATTTTTTTTTTCATGTAAAGTAAACGCATAAATAGCGAGGATGAACCACCATGAATGTTATATTGTAAATAGTATATTTTTAAAAAACATTAAATTTGTCTTTCATAAAATGAACAGTTTTTTGGTTTATTTTTCCAAGTATATCTCAAATATTTTTTAAGATAATTACATGAGGTTCATCCTCTAGGGATCATATGTGTTGGAATGTATCTGCCGAGTTTCATCCAGTTTCATCACATAGTTTACGAGGTATTGTTTTTTTCCTTCCAAAAAAGCAACCTTTCGGGTAAACAGCTTTGAATATTAAACACTCCATTGACAGATAGGCGCATGGTCTCACGTAATACGCTATATCACTGCCAAAACGCTGAATTTACTTATAAAACTTAAGAGATATATTGAGAAAGGCATTGTCTTTCATTTAAACGTAAAAAAACCTAAATTTTGAAAACCGACAGTGAATGGGCCCCCTTACCGCACTCCCAAGAAGGGATAGACTTTACAGCAGTGTAAACAGGTTGTGTTACAAAAATTAAACAAAGAACAATAGTATTCAGATGTCATCATCATGATTCAAATAAGATTTACTCCATACAGTGTTCAATCAAATAAGGTTTAGTCCAAGATTGTCATTCAAAAAAGATTTAGTCCCAAATTTAAACCTATCCTGTATCAAACCTATGTATAATTCATCTGGGAAATGTTGCTTTATTAGTTCCTTTGCTGGCAAGGAACTTAAATCAATTCAACATTTGATGATGTGGCATTTACGTCCGATAACAGTTTTTGGCTCATTTTGAAATTTCTTAGCACCGTGATTTATCTTTTTTTGAACGTCACCTACTCATACAGTGAGATTCGTTTGCAGGAGCAGGGCCGGCGGCCGACTGCCGGACGCGTGCGCCTTCCACCAGTCAACCGAGCTTGGGTCGCAGGGTTGCGTGAGGCAGAGGCGAGCTAACCAGTATCATTAAAGTCATAAGTCACTAAACTTTCATCAAAGAGGGTGTGTAGTTCCAGTGCCCAGATAAGAAGTTAATATAAACAACAGCTGAAAGATTTAATTAAATAAGCACAGATGTTTTTTTAGTTTCTTGGGAATCTTGATAACCTCACGTCACCAGATAAGGGTTAGAACTTATCTTTTCACAGAAGATACTAAATATGTTCTCCTTCAGCTCACAGACAGTAACTTTGGAAGTTACATCGTTACATTATGTAGCTACTCCTGCAGCCCCCTGCATGAAAATGAAAATCCACAGCCTGCTTCCAGTCTCCGACCGGGTCAGGAATGGAATGAATGAAGCCCCCATCTAGCGGCGAGGATATGAACTGTGCCGGCTGCCGAGGCCTGACCCACTCCTCTGGGGCAATGATTGAATGAATGACAGATGAAATGAAATGATAGTGGAGAGTGTTGCTGGAATGAAATTTTGACAGGGAAAACCGGAGTACCCGGAGAAAAACCTGTCTGCCTCCGTTTTGTCCAGCACAGATCTCACATGGAGTGACCGGGATTTGAACCACGGACTCAGCGGTGAGTGGCAGGCGTGCTGCCGCCTAAGCCACGGAGGCTCCAGCCCCCTGCATGTTTACTGTAATTAATCGAAGCACGGACCTAAGCCCGTTTGATGTTAAATTGTGCGTTAATGCAAAATACAAAGTGTACAGATCAATTACATGTACAGTAGTTGAGCTGAAGAAGAATATACGGCAGAAGATATCCCTCACAACAGAAGGGAATTACAACGTGTAAACGCTAATTTATTTACACGGTACAACGCCTGTCTGTCAGCTGAATGAGAACATTTTCAGCGTCTTCTGTGAAAAGGTAAGTTCTTTAATCATGATTTGCTGGTGAATTTACCATTAATTAATGTACTTAGTTACGGTTTCCACCGGTGCACAATCCGCGGTGTGAGCTCGGTTGGCTGGCGGAAGGCGCGCGCGCCCGGCAGTCGGCCGCCGGCCCCGCTCCAGCAAAAGAATCTCACTGTATATAACTCCCCAAGACGCACAATTTAAAACCTTTTCGGGCCATTCAGTCCTTCAACATTTGGCGCAATTGAGAAGATTGTTTAATTTTACCTTTTGCAGAGATGGGGATCTCCACTTTGTCTCATAAGAAGTGTATTCAACATTAACAGTTTCCGTTTGTCGGCCATACAGTCCAGCCCACTGCCGTCAATTGTGAACATTCATTATTCTTAGCCTACTTTTCACATTTTGCGAAAATGAGACAAAGTAGACTTATTAGATCGATCCGGGCAAATGTCTCTCTGTCTGTCTGTCCGTCTGTGTGTCCTCCCCCCCCCCCCCTATCAACTCCTAAACGGTTGCAGCAATCGAAACAAAATTTGGTATGAGTAAAGACCTATACCTAAATATCTCAATGCCATATCTGAAAATTATGTCAGTGCTACCAACTGCTGAAAAACCGCAATTGAAATTTGAGCTCCATGTTGGATATCCTGTAAGGTATGTATGAGAGCTATTCCAAAATTGACACACATATAGATAATAATAGTTCCATTTAAATTCCTGGAGACCATACATGACAGTGTTGCCAAAATGATTCAAAACTGCTGATAGGTCAAATTGTTAAATGCATGTAACTTCTACACTAGCAATGGGAGTTCAACCAAATTTCGTATGTACCTTGTGTACATAAATAGATATGCCTGAGCGTACTCTTAAGAGCCACCAGGGATGCCAACTGTTAATAAATGCTTTCTCTCTATTTTTACCCTAATATCAATATATCAGAATATATGCAATCCAACAGCTCTAAACTTTGCACACGTATAGTACGTGACATTCTAGATTAATTTGGAGTAACGAATATACGTCAGTGCTGCCAACATTATTCTAAGCCTACTGATAGGTCCAATTTTATAATACATGTAACTTCTATACTAACAAATGGATTTCATCCTAAATTGTCACAACAATAGATCATAATATTTCAATTATTTCTGACCAACTCATGCATGACATTGTTGCCAACATCATTTTTCTCACTTAGATAGATCCAATGTCAAACTGGATTTAACGTCCATGCTATCCATTGGAATTAAACCAAATTTTGTATTCTGTACCTTAAGAGATGGAACTAAGAATATATTCAGTCACCAGGGCTGCCAACTGTAGTGCTTTTATTATGCTACATTATGCCAGGTATATTTCGAACTAATTAGACATTTTGATATTACCAACTTAATTTCGTCATTATTCTACATAGGTCCATATAGATTAATCATTGGCATCAATCTTAAAATTTAAGAAAAGTAGGCTGTTTAGTTCGTCACGGAACTTCCTGTTTAAAACTGGATTTCAATTATTTTTGTACCAAGGGTTATGGCAAATGTTTCTATGCAACTTTAAACTTCAATTACTAAATCTGTTTTGCAGCATTACCTTATATTGCAACTTGGAACAGGGAGCTTTTGATGGCAATAGCCAATAATGATATATTCAAGCCTTTAGCTGTTAGGAGGAGAACTACTAATTGGATGCCGATAATGCTTTGATCTCCCAGTCGAGAGACAATTATAAAATTAATGATCTGTTCGTACTTGGATTGAATGTATCTCCCGGTTATAAGGGTGACCAATAATGGAGCTAATAATAAGTGGTGACAAGTGGTCACTTTTGATGTTCCATTTTTAAACTATTTCCCAGTGAGCTCACGGGTATTGCATGAATTAACCTTTTGAAACAAAGAGGATATACAAATTAGGTTGGCCCAGGCAAGCAAATCATTTCTACAGAAATGAAATTTAAAACTCAGCAGCTCATGTGGGTTTGTGTCGTATCTTGCACAAACCTAGAACAATTGCTGAGTTTGTATTCACTGGCCGTGAAAGCCAATATACCAAAGTTTTGGAAGCCTTCATAGGGAGGTAATAGCTGTTTGAGCTTTTAGTTCTCGCAGTCAAGTGGTGCAGGTAAGCTTTATATACAGGGAGGTAGTGCGCAGTTCACTACTCCAGTGGGGGTCCGGGCGGGGACACCAAGAGCTTGCTGATGAGCCAACTTGGTGTCCTAGGCGAAACCCCACACAAGACACGGCACAAACCTAGAAGAATTGCTGAGTTTTAATTCACTGGCCATGAAAGCCAATATACCAAAATTTAGGAAGCCTTCATAGGGATGTTGAGGCTGCTTGAGCCTTTAGTTCTCGCAGTGAAGAGGCGCAGATGCGCTTTATATAAAGGGAGGTAGCGCGCAGTTCGCTACTCCAGTGGGGGTCCAGGCGGGGACACCAAGAGCCCGCTGATGAGCCAGCTTGGTGTCCTAGGCCAAACCCCACACAAGGCACGGCACAAACCTAGAAGAATTGCTGAGTTTTAATTCACTGACAGTAAAATATATATATTATCTGTTTAGAAATGAATTTTGTTTGCATAAAATATGGAGTTAAGAATCTCTCCATCTAAGAGTTGAAAATGGGCCACCATTGGATCGTGGCCATATTGGTAAAGTGGCTAAACGGTGCCTGGACAGCATATGCTTCGGATTTTTCACGGATTCAAGCCTGACTCAAAAGAAACAAACGAAATTTGGACGGCGAAGAGGTAACATTTTTGATTATGAACAGAAATTTATAAAAAAATGCAAGTTATATATTTTATTCAGTTAGAAGCTAACTAATCAGTTCGAACTGAAGAGGACTATGGAACATACAGTGCTATCTATCAGGGGAGATACCAGCCGATGCATAACATAGGCTGTGATCACCACCCTTGAAAGCGAAAATGTAAATGTTAATTGGCTACTGGGAATTGAATACATGTAGCTTTGTGGGTTCACATTGCATTTCAATGTCGCTTTGGTATGTATAGTATTGAGTGGTCAGTGTCAAAGCGAGAGTTACCAATTGATACCAAAACAGTGATGAGCGAGTATACCTTTACCATGACTCGAAAGGAAATTCAAATATCTGAACATTATGCGTTCAAATTTTCATTGAACCTCCTGCAATATTCATGAATGTAGAGTCAAAAGAAATAACAATCCTGTTACGGCTGCGCGGTGAGTTCATCACCGAGCTGCGTGAGTCACAGCCAGCCTCAAGCTATCCCCTGCCTCTGTGTTTACCAGCGATTTGCGCAACAAGAAGACTGCAGTAACAACGAGACCGTCCAGAATGTTCGTGATCTAACTAGTGATGGAATTCTCGAGAAGCTGTGAATCCTGGACTGCTCTGGAAACATCCATTGGGTCACCTGCTCCGATTTATAAGAGCGACCCTGGCCGGTGAGGATGAACTGTGTTCAGAGCGAGTGCGTGCTTTTACCTGTGCGACAGTATCGAGGCGAAGTGCCGTGTGGATTGCGAAACGCAGTGGACTGTTTTCGTAGCCTGCAGACGGCGAGATAGTGTGTACTCAAGAACAAGTGAGTGTTAGACTGTGGCTTATTGACAAGAGGAAGGGTACAGTTATTTCTAGCCAGCACATGGGTCTACCTAATTAGTAAACGGACAGCTGCTCGAGAAAGTGAAAGGGAAGTGTCCCCAACAAGAGGGAAACTAGAGTGAGATACTAATTGCTTGTATTTGTTTATTGTGTGGTGTACTGTAACTTGCTAGACCAGCAATAAAACTTATATTTCTTTAAAGGGGTAAGAATAATTCGTTAAAAAGCAAACGGCGAGTTTCATGTTATTTTCTGATTCCTCGCACTTTAGGGGCTGATGACCTAGCTATTCCTCCCCCTTATAATGCTACAATAATTGTTATTCTCACGACGTAAGGGCCAAACTGTGCTGTGCTTTTAACCACTGCAGTCCAATTAACAAACGTGCTAGTAGGGCTAACACGTAACAATATTAATGTTATGATTGTTCCACTCTTAATTGAAGAGCTTATTTCCAAAGTGTCTTAAATCCATAGAATAGTAAACTATATAATACTTTTTGGTCGATGAATATGATTGTGCTCAATTATATTAGGCAGGGAGTACACAAAGATCATTCCAGTTACTGGAATATGTGAAAGATAACCTGAAATGAGATACAATGTATATATATAAACGAAAGGGAGAGCCTCCGTAGCTTAGGCGGCAGCACGCCGGCCACTCACCACTAGGTCCGTGGTTCAAATCCCGGTCACTCCTTGTGAGATTTGTGCTGGACAAAGCGGAGGCAGACAGGAAAGGAGGGAGGGAAAGACGGAAGAAAGGAGGGAGGGAGGGAAGGAGGTAGGAAAGGAAGGAGGGAGGAAAGCAGGGAGGGGAGGGAGGACAGGAAGGAGGGAAAGAGGGAGGAAAGGAGAGAGGGAGGGAAGGAGGTAGGAAAGGAAGGAGGGAGGAAAGAAGGGTGGGGAGGGAGGACAGGAAGGAGGGAAAGATGGAGGGAAGGAATGAGGGAGGAAATGAAGGCGGGAGGGAAGGAGGTAGGAAAGGAAGGCGGGAAGGAAGGAGGGAAGGAAGGAGGGAAGAAGGGGGCAAGGGAGGAAAGAAGGATGGAAGAAGAGAAGGAAGGAGGCAGGAAATGGAGGAAGGACGAAGGGAAGGAGGGAGGGAAGTAGGGAGATAAGGAAAGAGGGTAGGAAGGAAGGAAGCAAAGAACGAAAGAGGAGGAGGGAAGGAAAAAGGAAGGAGGGAGGGGGGGGAGGTAGGAAGGGAGGATGGATGGAAGGATGGAGGGAAGATCTACTTTTTACGTGGAATCCGATCCGTATGACTTGGCATTTCACTTCGAAAATCTCACATTCATTGACCGGGAATCGATCCCGGTCCACCTGAGGGGCAAACAGCTTTACACTGTGCCACCACGCCCCTTATAATTTTGGTTCAGTGGATATGTATATAACACTTATGTATAAAGTGAGAGTAATTATTTAAATTGATAAATAATTATATAATCTAGAAAATAATTTGAGGTATAAGCTTTAATTCGTAAATTATAATTTATAAAATGTCATTAAAATTGCATGATTTGTTTTGATGATGTTCAAATTTAGCCCCCAATTTTGTGAAAAGTGTTTTATTAAGTGTATACAACTACTCCAGGCACTAGGAGTTGAATTGTAATTCCCCGACCAACCTAATTAGGGTAAACTCGTGTTGACCGACTGAAGGGCTTAAGTGAAACTCCGCATTGATTCACGCTAGCGTTTGTAGTGGTAGAAAAGGCAAACGGCTAATCTAATTGACCGGATATGGTTGAGTATTATTGCACTGCCAGCTGGATCGCATCCCTCCTCAAGACAGAGTCCATACCATTCAAAAACTCATTCAAATTCTCTGGCGTGTCGGCCAACCATATCCGGTCGATTAGATCAGCAGTTTGTCTTTTCTGCCACCACAAGCAATGAGTCAATAATACTCAACCATATACGGTCGATTAGATTAGCCGTTTGCCTTTTCTACTACTACAAGCGCTAGTTTGAGTCAATAATACTCAACCATATCCGGTCGATTAGATTAGCAGTTTGCCTGTTCGACCACTACAAGCGCTAGTGTGAGTCAATAATCACTGCCAGCTGGATCGCATCCCTCCTGGCTGCTTTAGACTGAAGATTTTTCAAAAAATCAGAAAAAGCCTGAGGCCATTGAACCAAAGAATACATTAGAGATAGAATTATGTAAATAAGTTAATTTGGCGAGGATTTGAAAAAAGAAACGAGTAAAGAAACAGGCGATTTTAGGCTGTTTTTCCAGAACTGCATTTAGACCGAAAATGATTTTCAAAAATATTATTTTTTAGTTTGATATGAGCAGGCGTCGTTCAAAAAGAGTGAAGTCACAAAAATGTAAAAGAGAGTTAATATTATTTTAGTGTTTAGGTTGGTTATCTCTACATCCCTAAAACATGTTAAATGGTCAAAAAGCATATATTCCCACAAAATTTTCAATACAAACATGAGAGTGACAGTGAAATGAAATTAAATCCATTGCGCATGGTCAATCAAAAATGATCTTTTCTCAAACAGCCAATCGCAGAACCGTTGTATGAGGGGACATCAAATTGGCAGGTGAAAAGCTAAAGGAAATAGGAGTCGTAGGAAGCAAAGTAACCAGTGATGGACGAAGCAAGGACGATATAAAAAGTAGATTGGCTTAGGCAAGGAAAGCATTTCTACAGAAAAGGAATCTGTTTACATTGATTATAGATTTAGGTATTAGGAAGTCATTTTTGAAAGCCTTTGTCTGGAGCGTGGCACTATATGTAAGATAAATTTGGACTGTTGGTGCAGAAGAAAAGAGGAGAATTGAAGCGTTTGAAATGTGGTTTTACAGGAGAATGATGAAGATCAGATACGGTAGGTAAATAGTGTAACAAATGAAGAGATATTTAGACGAGTGGGAGAGGAGAGATATTTCTGGTGACTGTTAATGAAGAGAAGAGATAAGTTGGTAGAACACGTATTAAGACACCCAGGAATAGCAAGCTTAGTTATGGAAGGAAGGGTCGAGGACAAGAACTGTAGGGGTAGAGCAAGGTTAGAATATGTTAAACAGATTGCTTCGGATGTAGGATGTGGTAGCTATGTAGAGATGAGACGATTAGCTCAGGACAGGGAGGCGTGGAGAGCTTCATGAAACCAGTCAAAAGACTGAAGACTCAAACAACAACATGGTTGTGTTTTATTGACTCACACTAGCGCTTGTAGTGGTAGAAAAGGCAAACGGCTAATCTAATCGACCAGATATGGGAATTTTCGCATACAGTAACGAATCATATCATAGCTTCACTAATATATAGCATAGAGTTATGAAAACTGACATGTGTATAGTAAATACATAGAGCTTTCATCTAATTTAGAGAGAGGAGCAGTATATAAAGTATTTCGTGATATATTGAAAGGATCATATTCGTGATATTTTAAACTCCGTGAATCACTAAAGCACGGTTTAACAAGAAATACCAGTCTGAATGGAATGCATTTTTTCATGTAAAGTAAAGGCATAAATAGCGAGGATGAACCACCATGAATGTTATATTGTAAATAGTACATTTTAAAAAAACATTAAATTTGTGTTTCAAAAAATGAACAGTTTTTTGGTTTATTTTTCCAAGTATATCTCAATTATTTTTTAAGATAATTTCATGAGGTTCATCATCTAGGGATCATATATGTTGGAATGTATCTGCCGAGTTTCATCCAGTTTCATCACATAGTTCACGAGGTATTGTATTTTTCCTTCCAGAAAAGCAACCTTTCGGGTAAACAGCTTTGAATATTAAACACTCCATTGACAGATACAGTAGGCGTATGGTCTCACGTAATACGCTATATCTCTGCCAAAACGCTGAATTTACTTATAAAACTTAACAGATATATTGAGAAAGGTATTGTCTTTCATCTAAACGTAAAAAAAACTTAAATTTTGAAGGCCGTCGGTGTATGAACCCCCTTACCGCACTTCCAAGAAGGGATAGACTTTACAGCAGTGTAAACAGATTGTGTTGCCAGAAATCAAACAAAGAACAATAGTATTCAGATGTCATCAACATCATTCAAATAAGAGTTACTCCATACAAAGTTCGATCAAATAAGGTTTAGTCCAATATTGTCATTCAAAAAAGATTTAGTCCCATATGTAAACCTATCCTGTATCAAACCTATGTATAATTCATCTGGGAAATGTTGCTTTAGTAGTTCCTTTGATGGCGAGGAATTTAAATCTATTCTACATTTGATGATTTGGCACTTTCGTCCGCTAACAGTTTTTGGCTCATATTGAATTTCTTAGCACCGTGATTTAACTCTTTTTGAACGTCACCTCCTCATACAGTGAGATTCGTTTGCAAGAGCGGGGCCAGTGGCCGACTGCCGGACGCGCGTGCCTTCCACCAGTCAACCGAGCTCGGGTCGCAGGGTTGTGCGAGGCGGAGGCGAGCCAACCAGGATCATTAAAGTCGTTAAGTCACTAAACTTTCATCAACGAGGGTGTGTAGTGCCGGTGCTCAGATAAGAAGGTAAAATAAACAACAACTGCAAGATTTAATTAAAAAGCCCAGATGTTTTTTTTAACTTCTTGGGAATCTGGATGACCTCACGTCACCAGTTAAAGATTAGAACTTATCTTTTCACAGAAGATACTAAATATGTTCTCCTTCAGCTGACAGACAGTAACTTTGGAAGTTACATAGTCACATTATGTAGCTACTCCTGCAGCCCCCAGCATGTTTACTGTAATTAATCGAAGCACGGACCCAAGCCCGTTTGATGTTCAATTGTGCGTTAATGCAAAATACAACGTGTACAGATCAATTACCTGCACTCTAGTGGAGCTGGAGAACAATATACGGCAGCAGATATCCCTCACAAAAGAAGGGAATCACAACGTATAAACGCTAATTTATTTACACGATACAACGCCTGTCTGTCAGCTGAAGGAGAACATTCCCTGCATCTCCTGTGAAAAGGAAATATCTTTAATCATGATTTGCTGGTGAATTCACCATTAATTAATGTACTTTTTTACGGTTTCCACCTGCGCACAATCCACGGTATGAGCTCGGATGGCTGGCGGAAGGCGCGCACGCCCGGCAGCCGGTCGCTGGCCCCGCTCCAGCAAAATAATCACCCTGTATATAACGCCCCACGACGCACAATTTTACTTTGTCTGATAAGAAGTGTATTCAACATTAACAGTTCCCGTTTGTCGGCCGTACAGTCCAGCCCACTGCCGTCAATTGTGAACATTCATTATTTTTAGCCTACTTTTCACATTTTGCAAAAATGAGGAAAAAATAGACTTATGAGATCGATCCGGGCAACTGTCTTTCTGTCTGTCTGTCTCTGTGTGTGTGTGTGTGTGTGTGTGTGTGTGTGTGTCCCTACCAACTCTTAAACGGTGCAGCAATCGAAACCAAATTTGGTATGAGTAAAGATCTATACCTGAATATCTCAATGTCATATCTGAAAATTATGTCAGTGCTACCAAATGCTGAAAAACCGCAATTAAAATTGAGCTCCATGTTGGATATCTTGGAAGGTAAGTTATGCTTGAGAGCAATTCCAAAATTGGCACAAATATAGATAATAATATTTCCGTTTAAATTCCTGGAGACCATACATGACAGTGTTGCCAAAATGATTCTAAATCTGCTGATAGTCTAATTGTTAAATGCAAGTAACTTCTACACTAACGATGGGATCTCAGCCAAATTTCGTATGTACCTTGTGTACATAAATATATATGCCTGAACGTAATCTTAAGAGCCGCCAGGGCTGCCAACTGTTAATAAATGCTTTCTCTATATTTTTACCCTAATATCATAAACCCTATCAATATAAACTCTATCAATATCAATATAAGCTCTAAACTTTGCACACGTATAGTACGTGACATTCTAGATTAATTTGGAATAAAGAATGTACGTCAGTGCTGCCAACATTATTCTAAGCCTACTGATAGGTCCAATTTTAAAATACATGTAACTTCTATACTAACAAATGGATTTCATCCAAAATTGTCACAACAATAGATCATAATATTTCAATTATTTCTGACCAACACATGCATGATATTGTTGCCAACATCATTTTTCGCACTCTGATAGATCCAATGTCAAACTGGATTTAACGTCCATGCTATCCATTGGACTAAAACCAAATTTTGTATTCTGTACCTTAAGAGACGGAACTAAGAATATATTCAGTCACCAGGGCTGCCAACTGTAGTGCTCTTATTATGCTACATTATGCCAGGATATTTCGAACTAATTAGACATTTTGATATTACCAACTTAATTTCGTCATTATTCTACAGTACATAGGTCCATTGGGTAGATTAATCATTGGCATCAATCTTAAATTGTAAGAAAAGTAGGCTGTTTAGTTCGTCACGGAACTTCTTGTTTAAAACTGGATTTGGATAATTTTTGTACCAAGCGTTATAGCAAATGTTTCTATGCAACTTTAAACTTCAATTACTAAATCTGTTTTGCAGCATTACCTTATATTGCAACTTGGGACAGGGAGCTTTTGATGACAATAGCCAATAATGATATATTCGAGCCTTTAGCTGTTAGGAGGAGAACTACTAATTGGATGCCGATAATGCTTTGATCTCCCAGTCGAGAGACAATTATAAAATTAATGATCTGTTCGTACTTGGATTGAATGTATCTCCCGGTTATAAGGGTGACCAATAATGGAGCTAATAATAAGTGGTGACAAGTGGTCACTTTTGATGTTCCATTTTTAAACTATTTCCCAGTGAGCTCACGGGTATTGCATGAATTAACCTTTTGAAACAAAGAGGATATACAAATTAGGTTGGCCCAGGCAATCAAATCATTTCTACAGAAATGAAATTTAAAACTCAGCAGCTCTTCTAGGTTTGTGTCGTTTCTTGCACAAACCTAGAACAATTGCTGAGTTTTTATTCACTGGCCGTGAAAGCCAATATACCAAAGTTTTGCAAGCCTTCATAGGGAGGTTATAGCTGTTTGAGCTTTTAGTTCTCGCAGTCAAGTGGTGCAGGTGCGCTTTATATAAAGGGAGGTAGTGCGCAGTTAACTACTCCAGTGGGGATCCGGGCGGGGACACCAAGAGCTTGCTGATGAGCCAACCTGCTTTCCTAGGCGAAACCCCACACAAGACACGTCACAAACCTAGAATAATTGCTGATTCACTGACAGTGGAAACATATATATTATCTTTTAAGAAATGAATTTTGTTTGCATAAAATATGGAGTTAAGAATCTCTCCATCTAAGAGTTGAAAATGGGTCACCATTGGATCGTGGCCATATTGGCAGAGTGGCTAAACGGTGCCTGGACAGCAGATGCTTCGGATTTTTTACGGATTCAAGCCTGACTCAAGAAACAAACCAAAAATTGGACGGCGAAGAGGTAACATTTTTGATTATGAACAGAAATTTATTAAAAAAAATATGCAAGTTATATATTTTATTCAGTTAAAAGCAAACTAATCAGTTCGAACTGAAGAGGACTATGGAACATACAGTGCTATCTATCAGGGGAGATACCAGCAGATGCATAACATAGGCTGTGATCACCACCCTTGAAAGCGAAAATGTAAATGTTAATTGGCTACTGGGAATTGAATACATGTAGCTTTGTGGGTTCACATTGCATTTCAATGTCGCTTTGGTATGTATAGTATTGAGTGGTCAGTGTCAAAGCGAGAGTTACCAATTGATACCAAAACAGTGATGAGCGAGTATACCTTTACCATGACTCGAAAGGAAATTCAAATATCTGAACATTATGCGTTCAAATTTTCATTGAACCTCCTGCAATATTCATGAATGTAGAGTCAAAAGAAATAACAATCTTGTTACGGCTGCGCGGTGATTTCATCACCTCGCTGCGTGAGTCACAGCCAGCCTCAAGCTACCCCCTGCCTCTGTGTTTACCAGCGATTTGCGCCATAAGAAGACTGCAGTAACAACGAGACCGTCCAGAATGTTCGTGATCTAACTAGTGATGGAATTCTCGAGAAGCTGTGAATCCTGGACTGTTCTGGAAACATCCATTGGGTCACCTGCTCCGATTTATAAGAGCGACCCTGGCCGGTGAGGATGAACTGTGTTCAGAGCGAGTGCGTGCTTTTACCTGTGCGACAGTATCGAGGCGAAGTGCCGTGTGGATAGCGAAACGCAGTGGACTGTTTTCCTAGCCTGCAGACGGCGAGATAGTGTGTACTCAAGAACAAGTGAGTGTTAGACTGTGGCTTATTGACAAGAGGAAGGGTACAGTTATTTCTAGCCAGCACATGGGTCTACCTAATTAGTAAACGGACAGCTGCTCGCGAAAGTGAAAGGGAAGTGTCCCCAACAAGAGGGAAACTAGAGTGAGATACTAATTGCTTGTATTTGTTTATTGTGTGGTGTACTGTAACATGCTAGACCTGCAATAAAACTTATATTTCTTTAAAGGGCCAAACTGTGCTGTGCTTTTAACCACTGCAGTCCAATTAACAAACGTGCTAGTAGGGCTAACACGTAACAATATTAATTTTATGATTGTTCCACTCTTAATTGAAGAGCTTATTTCCAAAGTGTCTTAAATCCATAGAATAGTAAACTATATAATACTTTTTGGTCGATGAATATGATTGTGCTCAATTATATTAGGCAGGGAGTACACAAAGATCATTCCAATTACTGGAATATGTGAAAGATAACCTGAATTGAGATACAAGGTATATATATATACGAAAGGGAGAGCCTCCGTAGCTTAGGCGGCAGCACGCCGGCCACTCACCACTAGGTCCGTGGTTCAAATGCCGGTCACTCCTTGTGAGATTTGTGCTGGACAATGCGGAGGCAGACAGGTTTTTCTCCGGGTACTCCGGATTTCCCTGTCAATATTTCATTCCAGCAACAATCTCCGCTATCATTTCCTTTCATTTGTCATTCTTTTAATCACTGGCCCAGAGGAGTGCGACAAGCTTGGGCAGCCGGCACAGTTCATATCCTCGCCGCTAGATTGGGGCTTCATGCATTCCATTCCCTGACCCGGTCGGTCGACTGGAAGCAGGCTGTGGATTTTCATTTTCATATTCGAAAGGCGTACCATATTGTTTTACACTTGAGTTTTTTCTACCCAAATGAAGTACATTACACATGAGTTGTTACGTCCACCTTCTCAACATACTGTAAACTCCTTGTAACTTTATGCACTTTTGCCATCGATGTGTCAGTCTTCCCAGACAAGATCCAGCCGACTTCATGGCTACGCTTGAGACTGGTGATGAGACATGTTTCCATTACCATGAGTACAAACGAAACAACGATTGATGCAATGGAAGCATAGAGACAGTCCACCGCCAAACAAAATGTGGAACAGTGCAATGAGTTGGCAAGCGAATGGCGACGGTGTTCTGGGACACATAAGGCATCATCCTGGTTCCAATTGGGGGCCACGATTAACAGTGCAGCATATGTGGCAACCCTTAAGCGCTTACGTCGTGCCATTCACACTAAACTGCCACGAAAATGGGCTAAAGGTGTATTTATGCAACATGACAATGCCAACCCCCACACTAGCCGAGAGAATACTACTGCCATTGATCAAATGGGATTCACGGCGTTGCCACACTCACCATACTGTCCCGACCTAGCACCAAGTGATTATAACCTGTTCGGGAACATGAGAAAACCTCTGCGTGGTCGCTGTCAAGGCATGAGTACGCAGCACTCCGAAAGAATGGTTTCAGGAATGTCTGGAGAGACTGACACATCGATGGCGAAAGTGCAAAAAGTAACAAGGAGATTATGTTGAGAAGGTGGACGTAACAACTGATGTGTAATGTACTTCATTTGGGTAGAAAACAAGAAGTTCCGTGACGAACTAAGGAGCCTACTTTTCTTAAAATTTAAGATTCATGCCAATGATTAACCTATATGGATCTATCTAGAATAATGACGAAATTAAGTTCGTAATATCGAAATTTCTAATTAGTTCGAAATACTGTATACCAGGCATAATGCAGCCTAATAGAGAACTACAGTTGGCAGCCCTGGTGACTGAATATATTCTTAGTTCCATCTCTTAAGGTACAGAATACAAAATTTGGTTGAAGTCCAATGGATAGCATAGACGTTACATGCAGTTAAACATTGGATCTAACAGCGCGCGTAAAATCATGTTGGCAACAATGACATACATGCATTGGTCAGAAATAATCGGAAATAATATGATCTATTGTTGTGTCAATTTTGAAAGAAACACATTAGTTAGTATAGAAGTTACATGCATTTTAAAATTGGACCTATCAGCAGGCTTAGAATTATGTTGGCAGCACTGGCGTAGGCCTACATTAGTTACTCCAAATTAATCTAGAATGCCAGGTAATATACGTGTGCAAAGTATGGAGCTATTGGCTTGCATACTTTCTGATATATTGATATTAGGGTAACAAAAATAGAGAGAGTATTTATTAGTAGTTGGCAGCCCTGGTTACTCTTAAGAATCGACATAGTCATATCTGTTATGGTACACATAGCACACACGAAATTTGGTTGAAATCCATATGATAGTATAGAAGTTACATGTATTTAAAGCTGGACCTCTCAGCAGGCTTAGAATCATGTTGGTAGCACTGACGTAGATAAGTTACTCCAAATTAATATAGAATATCAGGTACTATACGTGTGCATAGTTTAAAGCTGTCGGCTTGCATACTTTCTGATATATGGGTATTTGGATAAAAGAAAAATTGAGAGCATTTATTAACAGTTGTCAGCCCTGGTGGCTCTTAAGAATACGCTCAGTCATATCTGTTTATGTACACATAGCACATACGAAATTTGGTTGATATCCAATTGAGGGTTTAGAAGTTATATGGATTTAAAATTTGGACCTATCAGCAGGCTTATAATCATTTTGGAAACACTGCCATGTATGGCCTCCTGGAAATTAAACTGCAATATTATTATCTATACGTGTGCCAATTTTGAAATAGCTCCCATTCATACCTTCCAAGATATCCAACATGGAGCTCAAATTCCAATTGAGATTTTTCAGCAGTTGGTAGCACTGACATCATTTTCAAATATGGCCGTGAGATATTCAGGTATAGATCTTTACTCCTACCAAATTTTGTTTGGATTACTGCAGCCGTTTAGGAGTTGATAGGGGGGGGGGACACACACACAGCCAGACAGACAGACAGAAGGACAGACAGACAGATAGACAGACAGACAGACACACATTTTCCCGATCTCATAAGTCTACTTTTTCCTCATTTTTGCAAAATGTGAAAAGTAGGCTAAAAATCCTCTACAGCGAATATTTCTATTCACTACTCTCCGCGGTAGTATACGATTCGTATAGCTTCCTCGTTTAGTTGTTGTGGCGCTACCTACTCATTATTCCACGGAATGCATTACTATTGGTACTTCTCAGTGATATTCAGGCCATCTCTTGTTATAATTAAGTACAAGTTTTTCGGGCTTGTACGCCGTGGTCCAGACAGGATATCTGACCACTGCTGACCAAGGAAAGGAACGGAACCCTTGATAATGCCGGACGCAGTCTCCGGTGAAACGAAGGGAGATATCCTGTCTGGACCACGGCCTACAAGCCCGAAAAACTTGTACTTAATTATGAACGCCGACCGTGAAAGCCTAAGCTGTTATACCATCTCTTGTTGTTTCGTAAAACTTGCCTAACTTAACTTGGTAACTTATGATGGTGATCTCTTATGGTTCAGGACCTTCTCAATTATTAAAGTCCAATCTTTCCCCCACCACGCATTAACTATACAGTTCTATCTAAGGATATGCCGATCGAACCATGACATCCAATTAATTAAACTTCCCTAGTCTAGATGTAGTTAGTTATTGTTGTTTTAAGGGGCGGAACTACGAGGCCAATTGCCCCTAAAAGTCTAGATGTACATCTGAACCGCTCCCTATAGGATTCGTTTGGAAATGAATCTCATGATAGCTGACGTGGAACCCAGTTACATGGTACTTCAGACCAAACGGGCTCAATATGTGCCAAATTTGGAAGAAATCTATTTTTAGTATGGAAATCACAAGTGAATAAACATTAAACCAATCAGCACGCGTAGAATCATGTTGGTAGCACTGTCGTATATCGGTTACTCAAAATTTACCTGCATTTTCAGGTACTATATGTGTGCAAAGTTTAGAGCTATTGGCCCTCATACGTTCTGATAAATTGGGTTTAGGATGAACATTTATAGAGTCATATTTGTATGTATAAAAATTTTCAACAGTTCGCAGCGCTGTTGACTCTCAAGAAAAAGCATATTCATGTCTGTTCCGGTGCACAAATCACATACCAAATTTAGTTGAAATCCAATTGATAGTATGGAAGTTACATGTATTTAAAGATTGTACCTATCAGCAGGGATAGAATCATGTTAGCAACACTGTCACGAATGGGCTACTTTTAAATAATCTGATGTAATATCTACTGAATGTGTGTGTCAATTTTGGAACAGTTCCCATGCATACCTTCCGAGATCTCCAACCTAGAGCTCGAATTTCAATTGCGAATTTTCAGCAGTTGGTAGCACTGACGTCATTTTCAAATATGACCGTGAGATATTCAGGTATATATCTTTACTCATACCGAATTTGGCTCTGATATCTGCAGCCGTTTAGGAGTTGATAGTGGGGGATACACACAAAGACAAAAGGACTGACATACAGAAACAAATTTGCTCGGATCGATCTCATAAGTCTACTTTTTCTTTATTTGTGCAAAATGAGAAAAGTAGGCTAAAAATGTGAAAACGGACCCACCTAAGGAATCCCTCGTGGTTGCCAACTCCCGAGTTTATCAGCCGTGAGCCCTTGAGGGGTAGCAATATCCAGGAAGGTAGACGAGAAGGGGGGCGGGGGGGGGGGGCGAGCTGGGGAGGCGGGCTACCCACACTCTGTCTTCTAGTGGGCCTTGGGCAGAAGCCAGGAGATACCATGGAAAGAAAGGAGGATATCAGGAAGAATGAGACAAAGACCAATTAATGCAGGAAAATTAAAGACACCTAGGTCTCGGTTAACGTAATACTGTTGGAGTCAGAAGAGAGCAAGAGTTAACCAAGGGAAGTCGATAAGAAAGAGAGGAGCCTAGCACAAATAAGAGAAAGAAATGCTTGACTCAGCTGGAGTCCCGTGGTCGCCAACCCACGTCTAGGTTTGAGCCCTTGAGGGGAATCTTAAAAATTGTCAATGGAACTGCTGTGAAGTCGAAGATCACAGGTTAGACCCCCCAACGAGGTTGAATATTTTATTCTGTAACTTCTGGATTATTCGAACACTCGATTTAATAGCTGAATAGTAATGAGCCATTGCATATGTGACTAATTGACGATGTCCCAAAGCCACTAATGAATGAACAACATATCTACTAACACGGTCTCCTCGCATTTGATCAGCCTCAAATGCCAACTGACCGTGCCAGGATTTGATCCCGCAGCCTTAGGAACAGCAGGAGAGAACATTATCGCTTCGCCACCTGAAATTTTAGGCACGAACCCCTGTTGACTGTATTTCTAATATATTTTAGCCTACCAAGTGTGACTGTACCAAGTGGATGTAAGATTTTATTGAAGCATGATGTATTACAAATTATCAGATGTATTTATAGGCAGGACTCAAGTCTGTTTGCTAGTGTTAGTTGTAACATATTGGTTACAAAGCTCAGCTCTTTTTAGGTAAGAAAATGGCGCTTACTAGGAGGGCTGTTTGCATCTCTGTGTGGCATGGCAGGTGGCCTTACCAATGAAGTTTATTTTCTATGTTCTCTTCTTAGATGTTGTTTTTTTTTATCTTTTCCGTGACGATAAAAATATATGGGAGTTCGATGGTGATGAATCAAGATGTGTGGAAAACTATGTATTATTTGTGAAGAAGTCAATTACAGCGACAATAGGGAGAATTGTTTATTTGGGAATGACCCAATATTAGTAGAGAAATCCTACAAGCCAGCCGGCCATCATCGACAAGCAGCAAACTACATACATGGTCCATATGTGGATGTCACATGAAGTATGACAAGGTATATGTGATAGGGAGATATTTCGTTCATTCTAGAGTAGATGAGGGTCCTGCCAAATTATATATTTAGATGTGCGTTAAAAGAATACATGTCAACTTTTACCAGATACAGGTCTATTTTTTCAAGAGGTTACCAGTGCAGTAAGGTGTGAATGTGGATTGCTGTTGTTATATTGCACAGGTGCTTAGCCTCTACGAACCACGATTATTATTATAAGAGAAACGTAGGTGAGTTGAAACGTTACACAAGTTCCCCTCCCTTGTACCTTAAAAGAGTGATGATGATAATAATTGTTGTTTTAAGGGGCCTAACATCTAGGTTATCGGCCCCTAATGGTATGGGTGATAGCAAAATGACAATGAAATGGAAACCAGAACGAAAATTAAGTTAGACGGAAAATACTTACAAAATGTAACTCTGATTGAAACAACGCACAAAACGGAGAGTGGTAATACTTACAAAAGGGAATTTAGAAGGAAAATACGCACAAAATGTACACAAAATGTACACAATACGTACACAATGCAATGTAGAGTAAAATACTGACAAAATGCTATTGAAATTCAAAATGCGTACAAAATGCAAATTAGATTGAAAATACGTAGACTACAAAATGCAATTGAAATTGAAAATACACAATACAATTTACATTGAAAAATAACCATTTCAGATCCAAAATACTAACAAAGTGCAATTGAAATTCAAAATGCTTACAAAATGCAATTGAAATTGATAATGCTTACAAAATGTATGGTTGATTCAAACTACTCATTTGGATAGACAATACTTACAAAATGCAATTTAGATTGAAAGTACAAAATGTAATTTATAAGTAGATTCAAAATACCCACAAAATGCAATTGAGAATGAAAATACTTACAAAATGCCCACCATACAAAATGCAATTTAGATTGAAAATACTTGGAAAAAAGTTTTAGGTTGAAAATACTTACAAAATGCAAATGAGGTTAAAAATACTCGCAAAAGGGAATTTAGATCGAAAAGACTTACAAAACGCAACGTAGATTGAAAATACCTACAAAAAGGAGTGTAGATGTAAAAAATTCGCTAAGGGGATTTTAGATACACGGGGAGCCAATTAACAAAAACACTGCGGGAATCTTAAAGAGGAAAGGAAATATAATGAAAATAAAACAAGAGGTCTGACCCCACGAAGAAGGAGGGATCAAGAAAGATGAGACAAGGGCCAATTAAGGCGGGAAAGTGAAAGACTCCCTAGGCCTTGGAGACCCTATTAACGTCTGAGTCGGAAAAGAACAAGAGTTGACCATGGGAGGTCGACAGGAAAGAAGACGGAGAGGAGCCCGGCACAAGTAAGTGGAAGAAATGCTGGACTCGCCTGGGGTCGCGTGGTCGCCAACCCACGTCCCACTAGATGTGAGCCCCAGGGGGGGGGGGGTGCTTAAAAGAGTATACAGACTTCTATCGAAGCATGGCATCCTGAAACTACGTTCCCCTCATTCGGAAATATGAGTTGCATGTTATTTGTTCTGATTAGCTCCAGGGGGATGATTACAGGGAACTGGAATTGCAATGCACATAAAGCTTTGAGCATTCAGCGCAAGCTTCACATACTCTTTATGTTCGGCAACCAACAGTGATGATGCATTAGCCGCATTCTCTATATAATCAGCATTCCTCTCTTCTCCATTGCGGTCCCTCTGACTTAAATATATTGGAATGGCTCCAGTATACCAGCATACAGTAGCGGCTTTTTGTACAGATGATTTGGGTTCAATTTTCAATCTAATGTGGGATCTGAAAACCCAATATTTTTTATAAATTTTGGTACTTAAGACTTTATTTATTTTATTTATCTAGTGTATGGCTTTTAGTGCCGGAAGTGTCGGAGGCTTTAGCTACTTCAAGCGGACACCCATGGGGTGAGCTACAAGTTCCATTCAATTTCAAGCAGTTCCAACTTTCGCTACTAGATGTCACTGACACCTAGTGGTGAACGTTGGAACTTTGATAGAGCGTTACAACTAAATCTAACCTAGAAATATAGCTTCACGCAAGTTTATTTAGTGGAAGATCTTTTACGTGCCATAAATCTATGACATGGAAACGCCTGCTTTCCTTCCCTTCCGAAGGAAGACATACTGAAGGATTTTAACGCTCTTAAAAATCCGACGACTTAGACCGGATTTGAACCCGCGTTCTTGGGCACAGCAGTTCAGCATGCTACCAATTACGCCACCGGATTATATTAGTTGGAATTGCATATTACTAAAATTATATATATATATATATATTTAGAATTTGGCCAATTATAGACCGCTTTGAACCTAAGACTACGGTACATTGTTTCGTTTTTTCTTTTCTTCCCAAAACTTCTTCATACGTTGGCTGATGGCCTGCCTCTGTTCCGTTGATAACACTCTCCGTGGTTGATGTGGAACTTGCAGAATCGAAAAATCTGCAGTAGTGATCAGTCGCCGGAATTCCACCCTATTAGAAATGATGTTGTTTGTGATCTTCAGTTTTTGCAGATCACACCGTATCTCTTCCAGCCATCTAGTGGTGTTTTTTAATTTGGAGATGTAGTCAAAATTTTCTTAGTTAGCCTTCTGCTATCCATTCTATGAAGGTGATCATAAAATCGTAGTCTCCGTCTTTTAATTGAGTCTGTAATTTTTTCCACATTTCGGTAAAGGTCTTCATTTTTTCTCTTCATCCAAATATCTTCATTCTTTTGGGGACCCAATATTTTCCTCAGTATTTTCCTTTCTTTCTTTTCCAGTTCCTCTTGTTCACCTATTTTGTTCAACGTTAAACATTCTGATCCGTATAATACCTCTGGTTTAATTACAGTTGTGTAGTGCCTGATTTTTGCCTGGAATGAAATTGATCGTTTGTTGTATCTATGTTGGGTGAGTTTATAGGCATTTTCCATCTTTCTTAATCTCTCCTTGCAGGATGTGTTATCAAGTCCATTTGACTGGATCCATTCTCCCAAATATTTAAATTTATCAACTCTTTGGATCTGTCCATGTTGAGTTGTTAGATATTTTTCTCCATTGTGTCTGTGTTCAATATATTTGGTTTTTTTCATATGAAATCTGAAGACCAGTTTTTATTGCTATTTCATGTAGGGTTTCAACCATTATTTGTGCTTGAAATCTGTTTTCTGAAATGATTGCTATGTCATCAGCAAAGGCAAGACATTTCACCTCAAATCTTCCTTTTCCTTGCCCCAAATGGACCCCTTCAATGTTTCTTTCGCATAATTTAAGTTCCCATTCCTTCATGATTTTGTTTAATATCAAATTAAATAGAAGTGGTGAAAGCCCATCACCTTGTCTAACTCCGGTTTTGATTTGGAAGGGTTCTGAAATGTCGTTTAGAAATTTAACTCTTGAGGTTGTATTTGTTAGTGTTTGTTCAACCAGTTGTCTGGTATTTTTATCTATCCCTAATTCTGCTAGCGTTAGGAATACAGACTGTCTGTCTATTGAATCATAAGCCTTTCTGAAATCAATGAAAGATACAACTGTGTTGAGGTTACGTATTGTTCTGATTCTAAGGATTGTTTTGAGATTGAAAATTTGCTCTGGGCAAGATCTCCCTTTTCTAAATCCGGCTTGGTATTCGCCGATAGTATGTTCTGCTTGTTCTTCCAGATTGTGTAGCAATGCTTTAGAAAGGACTTTGTATGCGATTGGCTGTAAGGAAATACCTCTATAATTGTTGGGGTTTGTCTTATCTCCTTTCTTGTGCAAAGGATGGATTATTGCCTGTTTCCAATCATTTGGAATTGTTCCTTTTTCCCAACATTCCTTGATAACTTTGTGTAAAGCTTCAGCTGCAAATTTACCACCGAGTTTCAACATTTCAGTTAGTATCCCATCCTCACCAGGTGCCTTATTATTTTTAAGATTGTCAATATATTGTTCTATTTGTTGGACAGTTGGTGGTTCTGACGGAGGGTTCTCTTTTTGTGGTGATGTAAACTGTAGTCTTTCTAAAGGTTCTTCGCAATTAAGAAGTTCTTCAAAGTATTTATCTAGTAACTCGCAGTTGTCTTTATTATTAGTGACCAGTCTACCATTTGAATCCTTGAAATGGAGGTTCATTGGTTTGTATCCTTGGATCTCCTCTCGAAATACTTTGTAGAATTGTCTGGTGTTGTTCTTTTTAAAATCTATATCTATCTCTTCCAATCGCTTCTTATCATAATTACGTTTCTCTATCCTGATGATTTTGGATGTTAGCTTTCTGATCTCTACAAAATTAATCCAGTCATCTTCTCGTTTCCTGGAATTCCATAACTGCCAAGCCGCTAATCTACGTTCGATCGCTGCATCACATGTTGTATTCCACCATCGGTGTTTCCTTTTCCTTGGAGGCTGTCCCAATTCTTTGGCTGATTCTATCATTACATCTCTGATCTCTTCCCAGTTACTCTTATCTTTAGTATGCAGTTTATTGATAAATTCAGTCTTATTTTCTGATAAAACTTTTGTGTCTATTTTAGGAATTTTTGGAATTTTTGGCTTGGATTTATTTGGTTGGAATTTAGTTTTGATCTCAGTCAAAAAATGGTCAGAGTCAATATTTAATCCTCTCCTTACTCTAACATTCATGATTTCTCTAAAGTTCTGTTTTGTAATTGCTACATGATCCAATTGATATGAACCTAAATGTGGATTTGGAGAGCACCATGTTTTCTTTCTCCTCGGTAATTTCCTAAAAAAGGTTGACATTAATTTAAGATCAAATAGTCTGCAGAAACTTATGAGTCACTCACCATTTCTCTTAGTGCGGTTGTGAGCTGGGAAGTCACCCACTATGTTTCTAAATTTTCTCTCTCTTCCAATCTGTGCATTAAAGTCACCAACTAAGATTTTAACGTGATGATAAGGTATCTTTGATGATTCATGTTCCAACATTTCCCAAAACTCTTCAACATTTTCTGGATTTTTCTTATTGTCCTCATTGGTAGGAGCATGAGCATTGATTATAGTATAGCCTTTGTTTCCTGATCGAAATGAGAGAAGTGAAATTCGTTCTGATGAAGATGTAAAATTTGTTATTGATTTTGTTAAGTTTTGTTTAATCATAAAAGCTGTTCCAAGTATAGTACTGTTTTGTTTGGTTTTGATGCCAGCTTTCCCTTTGTAAATTCTATATCCCTCAGACTCAAAAGCATCTTCGTCGGTGTATCGAGTTTCTTGTAAAGCAAGAATGAGGATATTACGTCTATTCAGCACATCTGTCAGTTGTTTCAGTTTACCAGTTTTCATGAGCGTATTGATGTTCAGTGTGCCTAGCAGATGTTTTTGCTTAGGTCTTATGCGTGAAGTTCTAGGAAGCTCCGACTCTTCCTCACATGATGTTTTGGGCTCTCCAGACTCCGCAGGCCCAGTTGCATCACAGTTTCTTGTGATGGAGGATTGTTTACCTCCTGGAGTATATTTTCCGTTGTGGTTTACCATCATGTCTTAAGTTGAGATTATTTTGGAAGGAGGTTTACTCCCCTTCGATGTTACATCTGTGATCGAATCGCCAGATGGATCATAACAGGCCGCCCAATATGGGAACAGACGCCTTTGATAACCGCCCCTAACATGGGGAACAGACGTTATCGGGTAAATGCTGATATCAGTTTAGTCAAAACAGATACCTTTTGCTCTACTTATCCCGAGCACTGGGATGCCTCTTCCGCCACCTATGCTGTACCAAAGGCTACCTTCTCCACCACAGTTGTCGTTGAGGACTTTACCGTAACCCTGGTAAGGGGCCCTTACAAGGTACTACCAGCCGGGCCAGCTGGACCAAGGTTTTTTAAAGAGGTGTTACTCCTCTATCACTCCCCTTTGGTCCTGACTTGTGACAGGCAGAGCCTGGCTTCCCAGACATTGGGCCCAGGTTGGTAGGGTTACTAAAATTATATTAGAATAATTCCACAGAAATGTCATACCGAGCCGTAAAGCAGTAGTTGTTGTTGTTGATTGTATAGGAGCTTTACGACATCATGATCAGGTAGCCCTGTGTTCTTGAATGTGTGTAGAATTTGTTTGCTAACCTGTGACACTGTGAGGTCTGTACTATTGTGTACATTTGTCATTGAGGTACGATTTGGGTGGGAAGTTAGGTACTATCCCGCCATTTTCCTGGAGACAAAGTGGAAAACCACGGAAATCCACTATTTGCAATTTTGCATCAAGGCTGAGTGTATCCCGTTCCAGGCCTCAGACCAGAATTAAATTTCTTGGCAGAGCCAGGAATTGAATCCGGGCCTCCACAGTGACAGACAAAAATATTACCCGCTACACCACGTGCTCAACAAAATACGTAACCACCGGCATTTTCCTGGATTAGAAGTTATTACAGTAAAACCTGCCTAAACCGGACCCTTTATATACTGGAAACCTGGTGTAATGGAAAACAAAATTCGAAACGGACGAATTTCCTATGTAAAATTACGCTCTAAACCAGAAAATTGCCTAACGTGGAAACGGAAAGAAATTCCGGAACTGTAGGCGTAATTAACCGGACTTATACGGATTATCTTATCCATAATACAAAGCTATGTACTACATTTTGAGCGTGACTGTACTTGCACCAATGTCCTACGAAACATTAACTGTACTTTCTTCAAGATTGCAGCAGGCATGCTACATTTCACAACATCTGTACCATTACATCATCCAATCCTCTTGTAATACACACAGCTTTCTTCTGACGAATCAGAGTAGAAGTACGAGTAGAAGACAACAGTGTACAGTAAACTCTCGATTATCCGCGGGCGGTTTATCCGCGGTGCCTGTAGGAGAACATTTTTATAAAAAACTAGCTGTACCCGGCATACGTTGCAATGCCAATCAAAGAAAGTGTTGGCGATGTAACTTTGTTTGTTGCACAGTTTTTGGATTCCCAATATTTTTTTCTCTTTACGTTAACCACCTCTAAACTATTATAAAATTGATTTACTATCTCAGAAACATTCATGGGAGCGTGCTCAACAACTCCCCAAAGTTTCATCGCAATGAAAGTATAGGCGCTACTACACAAAACATAGACGAAAAGGTTCACGGCTCAAGTGTTCTCAAAGGAAGTAGTGTCGTTAAACTGCAAAATGTATATTATATTTCTCTGATAAAATAAAGACGTCTAAAATATATTACATTAATTTGGTGAATGTCTGATGTCATCTGATTTAATATTTATACCACAACGCCATTCATTTTAGCTCATCCATTTTACGATAGTTTAGAGGAGTTGCAATGCCAATCAAAGAAAGTGTTGGCGTTGTAATTTTGATTCTTGAATTGCTTTTGGATACACAATATAATTTTCAATTTCCGTTAAGTGCCTCTAAACTATCATAAAAAGGTTTAAATAATTTAGAGACATTCCTGGGAGCGTGCACAACAACTCGGCAATGTTTTATCGCAATCCGATGAATGGCACATGATCGCATACGGAATTTTGTTTAAACGATTCGTGGGCTGTCACTCAGTTGTTGAACCAACTCGTGCGCTACCTATTGTGAAATGGATTTCCTAAGTTAGAAACCTTCACGTAAGTGTACACAACAACTCATCAACGTTTTAACGCAATTAGAATTTTGTTTAAACGATTCGTACGCTGTCACTCATTTGTTGGGACTACTCGTGCGCTACCGACTGTGAAATGGATTTACTAAGTTAGGAACCTTCACGTAGGTGTACACAACAACTCATCAAAGTTTCATCGCAATAGATGAATGTTATGAACGCATATAGGACTTTGTTGAAACGATTCGCGAGCCGTCGCTAATTTGTTGAATCTATTCGTACGCTACCTATTGTAAAATGTATTTACTAAGCCAGAAAAATTCCCTAAAGTGTACTTAACGATTCACCAAAGTTACATCGCAATCGGATAAATGGTATATGAACGCATACGGGACTTTGTTGAAACAATTCGCGTGCCGTCGCTCATTTGTTGAATCTACCCTTGCACTATCTATTGTAAAATGGATTTACTAACTCAAAACCTTCCCTGGCGTGTACACAACATCTCATCAACATTTCATCGCAATTGGATGAATGGTATATGAACGCATACGGGATTTTGTTGAAACGATTCGTGCCTTGTCACACATTTGTTTAATCTACTCGTGCGCTACCTATTGTTAAATGGATTTACTATGCCTGAAACCTCCCCTGGAGTGTACTCAACGATTCACCAAAGTTTCATCGCAATCGAATGAATGGTATATGAACGCATACGGGACTTTGTTAAAACAATTCACGTGCCAACGCTCATTTTTTAAATCTACTCGCACGCTACGTATTGTATACTGGATTTACTAAGCCAGAAAGCTTTTCTGGAGTACACACAACAATTCACCCAAGTTTCATCATCATAGGACGAATGGTATATGAACGCATACGGGACTTTGTTGAAATGCTTCGCCCGTCGTCGCTTATAAGTTGAATCGACTCGTGCGCTACCTACTGTAAAATGTATCTACTAAGTTAGAAACCGTCACATAAGTGTCCACAACATCTCACTCAAGTTTCATCGCTATCAGACTAATGGTATATGAAGACATAGGGGACTATTTTGAAATCCTCCGCGTGTCGTCGTTCATTTGTCGGATCGACTCGTATACTGTGATATGTATTTACTAAGCCAGAAACCTTCCTTGGAGTGTCCACCATATTTCACTAAAGTTTCACCGCTAACGGCCGAATTATATATGACCTCATATGGGACTTTGTTGAAACGCTTCGCGCTTCGTCCCACATTAGTTGAATCTACTTGTGCGCTGCCTATTGTAAAGTGGATTTACTAAGCCAGAAACCTTCCTTGAAGTGTACACAACATCTCACCCATGTTTCATAGCTATCGGATGAATGGTATATGAATGCATACGGGACTTGGTTGAAACGCTTCACGTGTCGTCGCTCATTTGTTGAATTTACTCGTGCGCTACCTACTGTAAAAGGTATTTACTAAGTTAGAAACCTTCACGTAAGTGTCCACAACATCTCACCCGAGTTTCATCGCTATCGGACTAATGCTATATGAAGACATAGGGGAATTTGTTGAAAGACTTCGCGCGTCGTTGTTCATTTGTTGAATCTACTCGTGCGCTACCTATTGTAAAATTGATTTACTAAGCCAGAAACCTTACCTGGAGTGCACACAACATCTCAGCCAAGTTTCATCGCTATCGGACGAATGGTATATGAACGCATACGGGACTTTGTTAAAACGCTTCGCGTGTCATCGCTCATTTGTTGATTCAACTCTTGCGCTACGTATTGTAATATGGATTTACTAAGCCAGAAACCTTCCCTGGAGTGCACACAACATCTTACCTAAGTTTGATCGCAATCGAATGAATGGTATATCAACGCATACGGGACGTTGTCGAAACACTTCGCGCGTCGTCACTCATTTTTTGAATCTACTCGTTCGCTACCTATTGAGAAATGGATGTTCGAAGCCAGAAGCCTTCCCTGGAGTGTACACAACATCTCACCCAAGTTTCATCGCTATTGGATGAACGGTATATGACCTTATACGGAACTTTATTGAAACTCTTCGTGCGTCGTCGCTCATTTGTTAATTCTACCCGTGTTCTACCTATTGTTAATGGATGTGGATATACTAAGCCAGAAACCTTCCCTGGAGGGCACACAATATCTCACCCTAGTTGCATCGCTATCGGGCGAATGGTATATGAACGCATACGTGACTTTTTTGAAACGCTTCGCGCGTCGTAGCTCATTTGTTAAATCTACTCGTGCGCTGCCTATTGACATCAGAAAAGTTGGAAAGCGCAGCCACGCGGCAGAATGTTGAAGCTGTAACATTGTGACTGGTGAGATTTATTTAGATGGTGAAGCATTGACGTCGTGATGGAAACAGAAAGCAATTTGTCAAATTCGAGGAGGTACTGCTCTGTATACGGTTGCAAATCGTATAAAACGGATATGAAATATCTTCACTACTTTCCTGTACAAAAAGTTCAGAGAGAAAGATGGGCTTCGGCGCTGTCAATTGGAAAACGTGTTACATGTTACATGACAGTGTCCAGTCTGCATTTTTGTGAAGACGACTTCCTTCCTCCGGTATTGTTGATTATTGATAGTTATTGTCTCTAATTTGTATTCACGTGGATTTAGCTACATCAAAAATACTGATAAACTTATAGCCTATTACTTCTGAGCCGTACAAATAATGTAATCCGCTCTTCGTAAACTTATTTTAGGGGTTATTCCGATTGACAATAGCCGAATGGTTAGAAAATTTAAGAAAAATGCTGTTCCTAGCCTTAATTTGCCAGAGAATTTATATTCTTGCCTTTGAACAGCAAGTATGTAGGTCATTGAAGTATGATTTGGCTTAAATTGTGTTTTTGGCTATGATCTCCTACTGTTGAATTTACTTAATTAAAATGTAAAATCGTAGTTTTAAGTACCGGTTTGGTGACCCATCATCCCAGGCAGGCCGGCAACACCTATACTACTCAGGCAGATAGGTCACTTAGCCGTAATTTTGAAGTTATAGTGATGTTAAGTATACATATGGGGTAATGTAGCAGGAGACCGGATCGGCCTAGGCTATTCTAACTTTAATTAGTTCCCATTTCAGGGTTTTACAGTTTTGAGTGCGAATAGTTGGTTTGAAAGTTGTACAACAGTAAGGAGAGTATGTTTTGTATAGGTTTTAATTGGTATTATGGCTTATGTCGAGCTGAGGGGTGAATTTGGTTTGGCTTAAAGTGTAGTTTTTGATCTGTTCCGTTTGCTTATGACAAGTTCAAGTAGAGACTCCAGCTTTGTTAAAATCTGTATTTTAAATATTTAATTAAATATATTGATAAAGAGGATGTCTCCATTTTAACTTGCCTGTGGCAAGAGATTAATAAATTAACATTCTTGCCTTTGAACAGCAAGTATGTACGTCAATATTTGCAATAATGAAGTATGATTAGATCATCCCAAGTAACGCTTCTTTGAACCCAAAACATTCATGCTAATTCAGGGTTGCTTGATTCAATTTATTATCAGGGAGTCGTCCTTTGTGTTATGTGAGACATATATATATTGTGAAATTAATAAAAACATCGATACTGCTAGGCTCCCAAGTACAGGCTTCATATATGTAACAGCAGACAGTAAATTAACTATCTACATGTGGGTAATATTTTTAAATGGTAGTAATTAGGCACTGCATTTAAATTGATTATAAAAAGATTTCTATCATTGAAAGGAAATATGTAGTATTTTGCCATCCTAAATTTGAAGCCATAACAAACGCACACCCAATTACTTCACGTCACTATATCGCCGCCATATTGCAAACAGCTGACCGTAAGCTCCTCCCCCCGTTTTGGACGTCAATTGCAAAGTGAATTTACTAAGCCAGAAACCTTCCCTGAAGTGTACACAGCATCTTACGCAAGTTTCACAGCTATCGGACGAATGGTATATGAATGCATACGGGACTTTGTTGAAACGCTTTGCGTGTCGTCGATCATTTGTTGAAACTACTCGTACGCTATCTACTGTGAAATGTATTCACTAATTTTGAAACCTACACGTAAATGTACACAACATCTCACCCAAGTTTTATCCCTATCGGACGAATGGTATATGAACACATACGGGACTTTGAAACGCTTCACGCATCGTCGCTCATTTGTTGAATCTACTCGTGCGCTACCTATTGTCAAATGGATTTGCTAAGTCAGAAACCTTCCTTGGAGTGTACTCAACATCTCACCCAAGTTTCATCGCAATCGGACGAATGGTATATGAACGCATAGGAGACATACCCACAGACAAACTATCGCGTAACATTGAGTTTTAGCCTACTTTTCACATTTTGCAAAAATGAGGAAAAAGTAGACTTATGAGATCGGGAAAATATGTGTCTGTCTGTCCATCTGTCTGTCTGTCCTTCTGTCTGTCTGTCTGTCTGGCTATGTGTGTGTCCTCCCCCCCCCCCCCCCCTATCAACTCCTAAACGGCTGCAGCAATCAAAACAAAATTTGGTGGGAGTAAAGATCTATACCTGAATATCTCACGGCCATATTTGAAAATGATGTCAGTGCTACCAACTGCTGAAATATCGCAATTGAAATTTGAGCTCTATGTTGGATATCATGGAAGGTATACATGGGAGCTATTTCAAAATTGGCACACGTATAGATAATAATATTGCAGTTTAATTTCCAGGAGGCCATACATGGCAGTGTTGCCCAAATGATTATAAGCCTGCTGAAAAGTCCAAATTTTAGATGCGTATAACTTCTACACTATCAATTGGATTTAAACCAAATTTCGTATGTGGTATGTGTACATAAACTGATATGACTGAGCGTTTTCGTAAGAGCCACCAGGGCTGCCAACTGTTAATAAATGCTGTCTCTATTTTTGTTACCCTAATATCAATATATCAGAAAGTATGCAAGCCAATAGCTCTAAACTTTGCACGCGTATAGTACCTGGCATTCTAGATTAATTTGGTGTAACTAATATACGTCAGTGCTGCCAACATGATTCTAAGCCTGCTGATAGGTCCAATTTTTAAATGCATGTAACTTCTAAACTAACTAATGGATTTCATTCAAAATTGGCACAACTATAGATCATATTATTTCAGAATATTTCTGACCAATACATGTATGCCATTGTTGCCAACATGATTTTACGCGCGCTGTTAGATCCAATGTTTAACTGCATGTAACGTCCATGCTATCCATTGGACTTCAACCAAATTTTGTATTCTGTACCTCAAGAGATGGAACTAAGAATATATTCAGTCACCAGGGCTGCCAACTGTAGTTCTCTATTAGGCTGCATTATGCCACGTATACAGTATTTCGAACTAATTAGAAATTTCGATGTTACCAACTTAATTTCGTCATTATTCTAGATAGATCCATATAGATTAATTATTGGCATGAATCATAATTTTTAAGAATAGTAGGCTCTTTATTCGTCACGGAACTTCTTGTTTAAAATCACTTCTGCACTATAGTATTACAAAATAAACTTTTAATTTCGAACGTGCCTCTTCCTTTAGAACAGTTAAAACGATTCTCGGCTCGATAATCGGAACTGGTGGGTCCCATGATATGGATTATAATGTATGCATAATTCGCACGGCCACCATCCTGAAATGGTACGGCAAATGACCTTGTAGTTTGGTCACAAGACGCGTCCTATATGAAGGTATGTTGTTACCAAATTTGGTAGAGATCGGATGATTTGGTTAGTCGTTATTTGATTTTACGTTTTGAACGTTAGAATGGCCGCCATTCAGTTTTGGTAAAGATGGCGGCGATATAAAACATGACACTGAGGTTCCCTATGCTAGTTCTACCTATGTACCAAATTTCGTGCAATTCAGTTTCACCGTGTTTGAATTGATAGGGGGGGGGGGGGGCATACATTCAGAGTACACACACTCACACACACACACAGACACACACACACACAATGTTTCGCCCTGTGTAGATCTCATAAGACTACTTTCATTTTTTGCAAAAATTGAAAGTAGGCTAACAATCACCCGACTAAAGAATTAATTATGTTGTTTAAAGTGGGAAAAAACTCAAATTATTTCACAGTAATCCTATACGATAACAGAGTATTTCTTTGTAGTATGGCTGGCTGAGTGGCTCAGCGGTAACGTTCTCGCTTGCTGAACCCAAGGTTGCAGGTTCGTATCCTGGCACAGTCAGCTGGCAATTGCGGGTGCGCAAATGTGAGGGAGCCATGTCAGTAGATTTACTGGCACGTTAAAGATTCCCTTCGGGGCAAAATTCCGGCACCCCGGCGTCTCTAAAAGCCAGAGTAGTTAAAAGATTGATGATGAGGATAATTGTTGTTTTAAGGGGCCTAACATCTAGGTTATCGGCCCCTAATGGGTTGGGTGATCGTGAAGGTGATAAGGAAATGTTAACTAAAACTAACTACTTACTACTAACTTATAATCTAGAAGAAGAAATGGAAAACAAAAGGAGAATAAGTCAAATAAAGGACAGGAGAAAAAGAAATGCCCTCATCCCTTGAAGAATGCGGATTGAGGGACTTGGAAGGAAGGAGAGACATGAAAGGCAGATAGGAAAGTAAAAGAGGAGAGGGTCCGCCCCACAGGTAATCGACAAAAAGGGGAAACCGGACCCAGCTCAGGAATCCCTCGGGGTCGCCAACTCCCGAACTCACCAGCCGTGAGCCCCTGTGGGTGTAGCAATATCTAGGGTGCACCAGAAGTGGTGGGGCTACACACACCCTACCTCCTTGAGGGCCTTGAGCAGAAGGCAGGAGATAACCTGAAAAGAAAAAGAAGGCTGACCCCTCACAGAAGGAGGGTATCAGGAAAGATGAGACAAGGGCCAATTAAGGCGGGAAAGAAGGAAGAGACTCCCTACGCCTCGGATACCCTAATACCGTCGGGGTCGGAAGAGAACAAGAGTGGACCAAGTGAGGTCGACAGGAAAGAAGACTGTGAGGAGCCCAGCACAAGTAAGTGGAAGCAATGCCGGACTCAGCTGGGGCCCCGTAGTCGCCAACCCACGTCCCACTAGATGTGAGCCCCTGGGGGATAAGTTAAAAGGGACGTAAAACAATAATATTATTATTTATCTTTGTAGCGTGTTTTGTCTTATTAAAACTCAACCCTTTGTATAACGGGAACCTGTGAAAACGGAAAAATAAATCCTGAACGATCGCGTTCCCTTTTAGGCAGAGTTTACAGTATTTCTTGAGTTCACATTTCGCTGAATAGGGAGAGTTGTGTTTGGTGCGATCGATCTTGCACTTGTACTTTGAAGAAGTTTATTACAATGGTTAGGAGAATATTATGTTTGTCCTGAGTTTTTCAGACCAAGGTACTAGTGAGTTTAAAAAAGTTTGTTAAACCGCGGTAACCATAAAATACTACAAAAGGAACACTGAGGTCATTTTATGTACAGTACTCGCGAATGATGCAGTAGAAGTGTTGCGAAACAAGGATGCTGGTGATCCTGAATTTTATAGCGCTATTTCTGTAACTAGATGTTTATGTTGGTTCCTTTTTTTCACGGGAGGATTAAGGACGCTGTTAAGGGGAGATGGATAGCCCTTGGTTGGTTGGTTGGTTGGTTGGTTGGTTCTTAAGTTTAGGGGCAGCGACAACGCGGTCATGTAGCCCCGTGCACTTTGGGTGTGTGTAGAATCTGTCTTATAACCGGTGTTAATTGTGATGACTGTATTAGTGTGTGTATATGTTTTAATTCAAGTAAGCACTGCAGACGATCAATTTTCGAGTAGTTCCTACTTTTGCCGCCAATCGCCACCGTCAACGACTACTAGGCCTAGTTCAGAACTTAGCTACTAGACGCCACCGCAGTCGGCTCTTGGCAACGAACGTAGAAACCTAAGAGCGTTGTTTACATTTCTAACCTATACAATTTAGATCTTGCAGAGACGAAACTGCGGTGCATAGGGTCTAAACACGGATTAATTGAAGAAGGTAGATGCAAAACCACACAAGTCCACTTTGGTCCATAAATGAGTTGAGACTGGAATAGAGTTATTTAGAGAGCGGCTTCGGTGGCGTTGTTGGTAGCTTGCTGAGCTTCTATTCCCAAGATCAAGGTCTCAAACCCGCCCGAATTCATCGGATTTTTAAAGAACGGTAAAATTCCCTCAGGGTGCCCTCCTTTAGGGGGGAGGGGGCGTGGTGGCTCAGCGGTCTAGCTGTGTGCCTCTCACCAAGGCGGTCCGGGTTCGATTCCCGGTCAATGCATGTGAGATTTTCGAAGTGAAATGCCATGTCCTGTGGTTCGGATTCCACGTAAAAAGGAGGTCCCGTGGCTCATAATCTACAGATTAACGGTCACGTTAAACTACAAGCTTTCCTTTAGGGGGGAAGTAAAGCCGGTCTGCCCATGTCATTGATTTATGGCATGTAAAAAACCTTCCACTAACTATAATTGTGTGAAGCTAGATTTGTAAGTTAGACTTGATCAACGTTCTATTAAGTGGACATGTGCTGTTTTGCTGGTGACTCCGTCAACTATTATTATTTCCGTTAGGTACGGGCTTCTAAGGACCATGTGTTAATTTGAATGCTTCATCGTTTGTTGTTCCTTCTTCTTTCTCAGTCTCAGTAATACGAGATGGACAGGGCCGAGATTACCTCGAACTATAGAAATTCTCGGAATTACAAAATTACATTTTTGTTAACAGTTATAGTGAATAAAATCAAAACAATGGCTGTCACGTGCACAAACAATTACGGTCCAAGAGCGGACTGGTTTACTTTTATAATGTGGCGGCGATGTATAGTTCCTTGCTTCAGAAACCTCGCTGGACGGCCACGTTTACATTGAGCTTTCGCAGCTCAAGGCACAGCGTTGTCAACTCTCCGCCTTAACCACTGAGATATAGCAGCGTGACTGGAAGGAACTGCACATTAATAAATGTAAAAATGAATGAATGAATGAATGAATGAATAAATAAATAAATGAACGAATGAACGGATGAATAAATGAGTAAATGAATGAATAAATAAATAAATAAATAATATGTTAACGAAACTAAAGGTATTATCAACTCACTTGAAAATAATAAAGCCTCAGGCGAGGATGGAATAATTGCAGAAATGTGGAAGCTTGTAGATGATGAATTTTTAATAGCGACGACAAATCTATTTCAGAAAATTTGGATTGAGGAAGCAATTCCAGAAGACTGGATAATCGCCTTAATTCATCCACTACATAAAAAAGGCTCAAAAATTGATGTCAATAGTTATAGGGGGATCTCATTGTTGTCTGTCACATATATAATATTTGCCAAATTACTTCTAAACAGACTTGAACCACAGATCGAACCTCAGCTTGGCGAGTTCCAAGGTGGTTTCAGAAGGAATAGATCGTGTGCAGAACAAATTCTTAGTTTAAAATTGATATTAAAATATTACAACAACAGGCCAAAGAATATCTTTATCTCATTCGTTGATTTTCAGAAAGCGTATGATTCAGTGGATAGGGATACTGTTTTTGACACATTGAAGGAATACCAAGTTGATCAAAAAACCATAAATTGAATAAAACTTACATTAACTAATACGATTTCCAGAGTCAAATTTTTAAATGAAGTTAGCGAGCCCTTCGAGGTAAAAACTGTACTAAGACAAGGGGACAGTCTATCACCACTTCTTTTCAAAGGAAGGAAGGAAGATTGTAGTTTTACGTGACCGTGAATCTTGTGATTATGAGCCACGGGACCTCCTTTTTACGTGGAATCCGAACCACAGGACATGGCATTTCACTTCGAAAATCTCACATGCATTGACCGGGAATCGAACCCGGACCGCCTTGGTGAGAGGCATACAGCTAGACCGCTGAGCCACCACGCCCCCCCACTTCTTTTCAATTTGGTCTTGGATAAAGGCATGAGGACGTTTTGGGAGATGAACAATTCAAGTGCTAAATTGGTACAAAGAATCAGAAACTCAAAGTCAAAGGTTTAGCATTTGCTGACGACGTAGCGTTGTTTGCTGAATCAGAACAAGAAGCTATTAACAAAATTGATCAGTTAAAAGAAACGGTGGAAAAAGCAGGCTTACAGATTTCGTTGGTAAAAACAGGGATGATGACAAGTGATCAGAAATACACTAAGAATATGATAAAAACAAATTATGGGAGCCTCAGGGTCACTGACCGATTTAAATATCTTGGAGAATGAATTAGTAGCAATGGGACGGATAAATTGGCATTTGAGAACAAAAACGGGAAATTGGAAAGATTAAATTTTTGTACAAAAAATATATAAAATAAAAAGAACCTGTCCGTCAATGCAAAATTACGACATTTTAATACAGTTGTTAGACCAGTCATCTTGTACGGCATGGAAACTACAAATATAACCGGAATGGAGAATTTGCTAAAGATAGAAAGTAGAATTTTAAGAAGGATTTATGGTCCTAGGAAAACACAGGAAGGTTATAGACTGAGATCCAATGCAGAAATTTATAGTAAAATCGATAACCTTGAAGTGATGATCAGAAAACGACAACTTGAGTTCTACGGACATATGGTCCGCATGGATTGCTCAAGGTTAAACATACAAATTTTTGATAACATCTGGAACTATAAAGGGCAAGGAGGCTATGTAAAACAAATGAAAGAAGAACTTCAAAAATTCAAAATTACTGAAGAAGATTGTCTAAATCGAATAGAGTACTGAAAAAAAAATTTGGCCTCAAAATTATTGTCGGGGAGAAGAAGAATGTCAACAGAGGAAAATGGACTGCTGAAAGAAGAGCTGCGCAGTCGACCAGGATGAAAGACTTCTGGTAGAGAAAGAAGGAAACTAGACCTATAATGAAGTGATATTTGCGTGGACCTTGTTGGCCTCTCCACGGTGAGTATATATCTTTATATATATAATTCTTCGACACGTGTGTATGTGACTGAACTCCCCCTAAACGCCTGGGTCGATTTTGATGAAATTTTGTTTGAATGTTAGGATGGGCCCATGTATGGTTCAGATTTACAATTTGACCAGCTAGGTGGAATTTTAGAATTTTAGAACCACAATTTACACACAAATATAGAACCACAATATACAGTCATAAACAGTCGTCATGGAAACCGCTAGCCTTAGTGAAAAGTGATCCATTTGGACTGTGAGCCTCTGCACGTAGAGCCACCTGGTCGCAACCTGTGCAACTACCGCCAAAACATACACTCCGCCCATGGCGGAAAGTTGTGTTTTATAGCAAAGGTGGCAGTGGTGTCGAATTCTGTTTGTCTCTGCACGTTAGAGCGTTTCAAAGTTCCGTATGCGTTCATATACCATTCATCCGATTGCCATGAAACTTGGGTGATATGTTGAGTGAGCTCCAGGGAAGGTGTTTAGCTTAGTAAATCCATTTCACAATAGATAGTGCACGAATAGATTCAACAAATGGGCGACGACGCGCGAAGCGTTTCAAAAAGGTCCCGTATGCGTTCAAATTCCATTCGTCCGATAGCGATGAAACTTGGGTGAGATGTTGTGTACACTCCAGGGAAGGCTTCTGGCTTAGTAAATCAATTTCATATTAGGTAGCGCACGACTAGATTCAACAAATGAGTGACGACGCGCGAAGCGTTTCAACAAAATCCCGTATAAGTTTATATTCCATTCATAGAATGAGAGAAACTTTGATGAGTTGTTGTGTACACTTAAGTGAAGGCTTCTAACTTAGTAATCCATTTCACAGGAGGTTGCGCACGAGTAGATTCAACAAATGAGCGGCGACGTGCGAAGCATTTAAGCAAAGTCCCGTATGCGTTCAAATACCATTCGTCCGATAGCGATGAAACTTGGGTGAGATGTTGTGTACACTTACGTGAGGGTTTCTAACTTAGTAAATCCATTTTTCAATAGGTAGCTCACGAGTAGATTCAACAAATGAGTAACGACGCGCGAACTTTTAATAAAAGTCCCGTATGCGTTCATATACCATTCATCCGATTGCAATGAAACTTGGATGAGATGTTGTGTACACTTACGTGAGGGTTTCTAACTTAGTAAATCCATTTCACAGGAAGTTGCGCACGAGTAGATTCAACAAATGAGCGACGACGCGCGAAGCGTTTCAATAAGGTCCCGTATGCGTTCAAATACCATTCGTCCGATTACGATGAAACTTGGGTGAGATGTTGTGTACACTTACGTGAGGGTTTCTAACTTAGTAACTCCATTTCACAGGAGGTTGCGCACGAGTAGATTCAACAAATGAGCGTCGACGTGCGAAGCGTTTCAACAAAGTCCCGTATGCGTTCAAATACCATTCATCCGATTGCAAAGAAACTTGGGTGAGATGTTGTGTACACTTACGTGATGGTTTCTAACTTAGTAAATCCATTTCACAGGAGGTTGCGCACGAGTAGATTCAACAAATGAGCGACGACGCGCGAAGCGTTTCAATAAGGTCCCGTATGCGTTCAAATACCATTCGTCCGATTACGATGAAACTTGGGTGAGATGTTGTGCACACCCTACGGAAGGTTTCTTGCTTAATAAATCCATTTTACAATAGGTAGCGCACGACTAGATTCAACAAATGTGTGACGGGACGTGAATCATTTCAACAAAGTACCGTATGCGTCCATATACCATTTATCCGATTGCGATGAAACTTTGGTGAATTGTTGTGTACACTCCAGGAAATGTTTCTGTCTTAGTAAATCCAGTTTTTAATAACTAGCGCACGAGTAGATTCAACAAATGAGCGACGGCGCGCGTATCGTTTCCACAATGTCCCGTATGCGGTCATATATCATTCATCCGATTGCGATCAAACCTTGATGAATCATTAAGTACACGCCAGAGAAGGTTTCAGGCTTAGTAATTCTATTTTACAATAGGTTGCGCATGAGTAGATTCAACAAATGGGTGACGGCACGCGAATCATTTAAAGAAAATCACTTATGCGTTCATATGTCATTCATCCGATTCCGATGAAACATTGATGAGTTGTTGTGTACACGCCAGGGTAGGTGTTCAGCTTGGTAAATCCATTTTACAATATTGGTAGCGCACGAGTAGATGTAACAAATGAGTGACGACGCGCGAAGCGTTCCAACAAAATCCTGTATGCGTTCATATACTATTCATCAATTGCGATGAAACTTTGATGAGTCGTTGTGTACACTTACGTGAAGCTTTCTAACTTAGTAAATCCATTTCACAGTTGGTAGAGCACGACTAGATTCAACAAAAAGTGACAGCGCACGAATCATTTAAACCAAATCCCGTACGCGTTAAATGCCATTTATCCGTTTGCGATGAAACCCTGGAGAGTTGTTGTGCACGCTCCAACGAATGTTTCTAAATTAGTTAATTCAAATCACGATAGTTTAGAGGCAGTTAACAGAAATTGAAAAACATATTGTGTATCCAAACGCACTTCAAGAAACAAAGTTACAACACTTTTTTGAATGGCAGGACAACGTCTGCCGGGTCAGCTTGTATATATATATATACTAGCAGAAGTACCCGTTCTTCGAACGGTGTTCGGTGTTAACACCAGACATTATCAATTGATCTACAGTTGCAATGGTTAGCGGTTTGTCATTCCTTCATAAGTTTATCTGAACGTAGTTAGTTTTCTGGAAATATCACACACACTGTTAATTTAAGGGGCCTTAAAATGTGCTTTTCGGCAACCCTTTATAGACTCGCGAATTTTGTGTCTCACATTGAGAAGCGCAACATGTGCTTTGGTCGTCCTTCTCGTATAATTTTTATTTTTCGCCTATTTTAGCATGAATTTTGAGACGTTTTTCCCTATATCCACCTTTCTACTGTATGAAAAGTACGGTGAAGAGTTTTATAAATGATTGGTGTATTGACTCTCATGGTTACCATACCTAATTTTACGATGCACCAAGCATCCGAACACGAGTTATAGGCGTACTTAAATATACACAGAAAGACAGACAGACAATTCTATTGTCTACAACATATCACCCAGATATCCAAATATGGGTATATCTACCACACAGTATAAAACAAAATCATCCTTACGATGAACCCGTATGTCGACAGAAAAAAAGAAGAAAAAAAGATTAATTAAAATGTGCTCTCAAACTAAATTCACCTAACGTGTACTTCCTGACGTGAAATAGAATTGAAAGCCTTGTAGACGAAACGCAATATACATCACATAAATACTGACCCTCTACGTTGAATTAGGTCCCCTTACACAGGAAGACCTCTTTCATAAATTATAAAGGCCTGTGGTGCATGAAATGCCAGGTTCTTTAGCTTCTAATGGCCCAAATTCCTAAAAGCCGCGAAAAATTCTGATTCAATTCAGGAATTTTTGAAAATAATGTTGCTGTTTGGAGATATAATAGATCTTCTGTACTATATGTCGCTCGTGAAAATTGCATGAAGAAATTCTAGGTTACCTCCTGACCCAATTAATTGCATTGATGAATTATACAGTCTACGTTAGTTCCGTGATAACCTTAGAGCCATTTGCAAACTTACACAGAAATGTAATAAATGGAGTGACAATGCTTTTTGCAGAAATAGATGGATAGTTGGATGCCACCCCTTGAGATAATGTTGCCATGGTTACCGATTTGCATTCCTTCATTAGTTTGTTAAATGAAGAAAAATTAGTTTTCTGGGAATATTTCAGAAACTGTTGATTTTAGAGCCTTATAATGTAGTTTTCGAGGACCCTTTTAAGGCCCCCGAGTTTTGTTTCTGGCACCGAGGGGCTTTGTATCGTCGTTGTATGCCATAATATAATACTAATAATAATAACATAATATAGGGATAAGAATATAATAGACCTGCCGTACCACACCCGCAGGTGTAAATCACGTGAAAAAATTCCAGAGTACCCCTTGACCCCCTTAAGCGCATTATACGTATTGATGAATTTTACAGCTTAATTTGGTTCCGTGATAACCTTCTAGCTGTTTGCAAACTTTCACACTAATGTAATTAATGGAATTGCATTGCGTCTTACAGCAATTATAGATGGACCTCTGAGAATCTGTTGCCATGGTTACCGACTTGCATTCGTTCATTAGTTTATTAAATTAAATAGTTTTCTGGGAGTATCTCAAAAACGGTTGGTTTTTGGGCCTAAAAGTGTGGTTTTCGGGGACCCTTTAGGACCCCCGAGTTTTGTCTCTCACATTGAGGGGCTGAAAATGAGCTTTGTCTCGTCCTACTCCTATTTCAGCATGTATTTTAAGTGGGTAGGCCCCCTTTATGAGAGGTGCGGAGAAGAGTTACATCAATGATTAGTGTCGTGCCTCTGATGGATATCTGTAATAAGTTTTATGTTGATACACCCAGCCGTTCTCGAGTTATAAGGGAACAAACTTGTCCACAGACAAACAAACAGACAGACAGACCAAAAAATTATTTTCGCGCGTATCCATCATAAAACAGTCTGAAACGCTTAAATAACTCAAATTTCTGTGGAATTTCAGAAAAAAGCAGACAAACTTTCATTTTTATATGTGCATTTTTATACTGCACCGCTCGGTATTGACCGTGTTTTACTGCACAAATTTAGTTTTTACTCACTAACAGTTGGAGATACACGAAAAGTGATCAGGACCTTTTGGATAGAAAATTAAATGTTAAAGCTCGTGTATGCCATCAAAAGTTTGCTATGTCTTAGCGTTCTCTTTTTATTTGAAATGGAAACATGAAATTTTGAAACCAAAGGGTGTAGTGACGTCACAAATGTGGGTTTTACTCGCTAACCGCTGGAGATACACGAAAAGTGATAATGAAAGACCTTTCGGATAGGAAATTAAATTTGCAAGCTCGTATGTGCCATCAAAAGTTTGCTATTTCTTAGCGTTCTCTTTTTATTTGATATGGAAATATGAAATTTTGAAACCAAAGGGTGTAGTGACGTCACTTACATGGTCACCATTTTTAATAGTGCAAAATATCAAAAGTATCCTATATGTAAACCTGGTACATCAGCTACATATAAGCAAAATTTCATTTAAATCGGACTAGTAGTTCTTGCCTTATTGAGTAACACACAGACAGACAGATAGACAGTCAGACAGAAAGACAGACACACACCATCTCATTTTTATATATTAGTATGATGATATATAAATAAATAAGTAAATAAAAATGTAAAGATGAATGAATACGTAAATAAATAAGCTAATTTTCAACCCTTGAGAAAGGTAGCAAAACCACCAAGGAGCTCTAGAATACCTCGATTCAATACTCAATGCCTACGTGATGAAAACTGTAACTTCCAACAAACCCTTCGGATGAATACACAGAAAGAAGTTTGGACAGCCCTCCAAAAAGCAATAGGCTACTGGATGCCGCTCACGAAACTATTCCCGCTACATCCAATAAAGGAAAACACCCTTGGTGGACTACAGATTGCGATAAGGCCATAGAAGAAAGACGTCGATCCTGGATCAGATGGAACCGGTACAAGAATGATTTCAACTTTGAGGCTTTCATCACGCAAAGAAAGGCAACAGCGAACACTGTACGTGGAGCTAAAAGGAATTACCTACGAACCCTGCTACAACAGGCAGAAGAGGACTTCATGAGACACAACTCCAGGGACCTGTACAAGGGTCTGAAGAAACAGACGACCCAGTACACTGTCCCTACCTTATTTCTTCGTGGACCTGACTGCAAGATCCAACTAAATAACAAGGATTGTACCACTGTTCTTGCAGATTATTTCCAGAAGCTCCTCAACAGAGAAGAACCTAGTGCAAGATTAATCTTCCATGAACCATCTATCAGGAATCCTGATTCTCAACCGCCTGACAGAGAGGAAATAGAGAGTATAATCAATAACCTGAAAAATAATAAAGCCTCAGGTGTAGATGGAATAGTAGCAGAGTTGTGGCAATGCGCAGATGAACAGTCCTTGCAGAGCATCCAACAGATCATACATGACATATGGACAACAGGGACCCTACCGGAAGGGTGGACATCAGCAGTAATTCACCCGCTACACAAGAAGGGAAGCAAGACTGACCTCAACAATTACCGAGGTATCTCCTTATTGCTGGTTACCTACAAGGTTCTTTCTAAAGCTCTGTTATCTAGAGTCACCAACCACCTAGACTCTCAATTATGGGAATACCAGGCCGGCTTTCGAAACAATCGATCTTGTCCAGAGCAGATACAAAATCTCAAGACCATCCTCACTTTTAAGAGTCGTGGGGGACAACCCTGGGTAGTTGTCTTAGTGGATTTTCAGAAGGCATACGACTCGGTGGACAGAGAGAGAGTCTTTTCGCCACCTTGCGAGAATTTGGCCTTGATGAAAAAAACTTAAACTAGTCCAGGCCACCTTGGCAAACACAACATCTGAAGTCAAGTTCAGAGGTGAACTATCCGAGAGCTTCCCCATCAAGACGGGAGTTAGACAGGGTGATGGACTCTCCTGCATCCTCTTCAATTGCATCCTGGAGAAGATCATAAGTGTGCGACTAACACCAACGACTGGTCTGCAGCTTGGATACAAGAAAGATAACCTTCATGTGTCATGCCTGACCTTTGCCGACGACCTCGCCGTACTGACCAATACTATAGACGAAGCTACTCACCACCTACAGAGTCTTCACGATGTAGCGGTTCGGGCTGGCCTGAAGATCAACATTGGGAAGACTGAATTCATGACTAACATCAAGGAAGCCCCGTCCACAATTCCACTTGAGGGAGTCTTCATCCGAAAAGTCCCTGCGGTCAAGTAACTAGGAGAGTGGATCTCGGCAAACGAGATTGAGAATCTGGCCATAGATACCAGGTGCACCAAGTGCGAGAGGGCCTACCACTCCTGCCGCAGCGTCTACGCATCGACGTTCCCCTCAAAAAACCTAAAACTCAGACACTAAAATTCAGTAGTAAAACCATCTGTTCTGTACGCCTCTGAATGCCTCGTGATGGCCAGGAAAGGCCCACTCAGGAAACTTGAACTCAAGGAGAGGAAGATCCTGCGGAGAATACTAGGACCTATACGGGAAGAGGGAGGCACCTACAGAATTCGGCACAATGATGAGCTTTACAGCCATCAAGAAGACATTGTGACTTGTATAAGGAAGAGACGCTTGGCCTTCTATGGACACTTAACCCGCATGATCCCTTGCCGGCTCACCAGTAAGATCTTCACAGTGGCAGGAAGAGGGAAGGCCTCAAGGACCAAGTGGATCTCGACGGTCAGGACGGATTTAGAACACCTAGGGATCCCACTTAATTCCATACAGGACCGTCAACAATTCCGGCAAGCCATCCGACAGGGAGTTTTTCCTGTATCACTGTCAGCTAGGAAGAACACTGGTGTCAGCAGACCACCATGGACGGAGGAAAGAAAGCTGGCTCATAGTCAGATGATGAAAGAGTACTGGAAGAAGAGAGAAGACAAAGCGACGAGGAGACACGAGCCCCGTGGTCCTCAGTAGGCCCAAACGACGACGAAGAAGAAATAAATAAATGAAAATATGTATGAATAAATAAATAAGCGATGAGATAAATACATAAAATAGGCTACGAAATAAATAATTAAACAAATATTAAACTAAATACAATTAAACAAATAAATAATAAATAAACAAAAATACATAAATTATAATTAAATAATAAGTAAATGAATATCAAAATAATCATTAATTAATTAATAAAATGAATAAATATTAGGTGGAGCCTCCGTGGCTTAGGTGGCAATACGCCGGCCTCTCACGGCTGGGTCCGTGGTTCAAATCCCGTTCACCCCATGTGAGATTAGTGCTGGACAAAGCACAGGCAGACAGATTTTTCTCCGGGTACTCCGGATTTCCCTGCCACAAATTTAATTCCAGGAACACTCTCAACGATCATTTCATTTCATCTGTCATTCATTTAATTATTGTCCCAGAGGAGTGCGACAGGTTTCGGCAGCCGGCACAGTTCATATCCTCGCCGCTAGATGGGGACTTCATTCATTCCATTCCCTTCCCTGACCCATTTGGTCGACTGGAAGCAGTCTGTGGATTTTCAATAACAATTGCAATTTCAATCGCAGGTATAATCGTGTGAAAAAGGTATTTGTAGATACTGTACGTGTTGTAAATGTTCACACCGGATGACGTGCTGGTACCATAAAATCTTAAATCTGAAACTGTAGATCCCAAGATTTATACTGCTGTAGTTAACTTGTGAATAATACATAGCATGTGCTGGCAAACTAGGTCGAAGTTAACTACCTCGCTGATGTATTTGATGAAGTGCTCGTTCAATGCTTGTGTGATGAGTATTTCTCTAACTACATTCGTTATGCAGGTTACGAGTTGGCAAGATAGAGTGCCCCATTCAAGCTTTACTTCACCATTCTGGAGTAGATTGCTGCTTGTGTTTCTAACTTGATATTCGATGCCCACATTTACGTAACTCATAACTTGGCGCACGTAAGCAAATGGAACTTCTTTATTATCTTTCGTGTAATCCTGACTACTGGACGTGATTTATCACGTCTAATATTCCACATTCATTCATCGGAAATCGATCCCGGATCGCCTTGGTGAGTGACATGCAGCTACTCGACTGCTCCATCACATCCTACTTAAATTAACTCGCTCAAGCTGAACTTTGTTCCTTTCTATCTTCCCTTATTCCTTTCAGTTTCTCTTTCTTCCTTTGAGGTCTTCCTTCTGTCTTTCTATTCCATTCCTCTTTCCTCCTTCCATAATTCCTATCAGCCATTCATCTTTCCCTGCTTATTCCGACCAGTCATCCTTCCCTCTCTCCTCCCAGTCTACACTTCTTTTCTTCTTTCTATTTTCGCTCATTCCTTCCCTTCTCTCTTTCGTTAATGTTTTCCTTGCCGTCATATTTCTTTAATTGTTTCACTTTCTTCCTTCCGACCGGTTTCTGGTGTAGAGGCTAGCGTTCGTGGCCGTCACCCTGGTCTGAGGGATGGAACTGGGTACATTCAGCCTCGTGAAACAAACCTTTAAAAGAGGTGGGTTCGATTCCCAGCTCCGTAGCTTTCCCAGTTCTCATGCAGAAACCACAATAATACAGGTTAACGGACAAATTCTAGACACACCCAGATGTCAAAAGAGAGAATAATGAACTAGCTCATTTTTAACTATGTTAATTTTTATTTCTCCTTATTCATTTCAGTCTCTCTTTCATCCTTTGTGGACTTCTTTCTATTTCACCCCTCCTTCCAATCCTTCCTCCTTCCATAATTCCTTACTCCTACCATCTTTTCATGTTTCCCTCCTTGTTCTGTCTAGTTTATTAAGATGATTATATAAGTTTTACTACATCCGATATATTTAATTTATTTATATCGTAGGCTTTCGCGCCCGGAGTCTAGTTTATCTTCTAGGCTTGTATGTATTTGTGGATTGAATAAAACACTATTGCGTTCACCACTTGATAAATACCTTAATTATGTGCTTACTTTTTCTCATAAATTTTAACAATACAGGTATTTATCAAATGGTGAATGCAACAGAGTATTATTCAATACACAAATGCATGCATTAACATTGGCGCCCGACGTGTAAGCCTAGATGATTAAATATATTTAATAGTCGTCTTTCCGGCAAGCTTAATATAAAAAATATTGTTTACCTATTATTGCAGTTTAAATTGATGCCAATAATCTTTTATGAACTTTTCTTTCATTTAGTCTGTGGTGAGGAACCCTATATACGAGAAATTGTAGCCAATATAAAAAATTTCCAGCAAGTCTCAGTGTATACGAATATAAATATTTGAATATGTTTTCTATATTGATAACTGAATGCACATCATTTCGAAAATATTTCAAGAAGTTCTCACTTAAGATATCTGACTGCACGTCGTTCTTAGAGAATATTTCATTAGCTCATAAGGATATTGTTTCATTTTTTTAAATGTAAACAGTTTAGAAGAAGAACCAAAATAATTAAGGTTGGCAACTGGAACATGAGACCAATATATTGAACCCATGTGGAGTGGTTCAAGTGTCGAATCCATACCTGAATATGTAAGAAAGAGAAGAAATAATCCAGTCTTTAGAAGGGATCTTTAAAGAATTTTTAAAGGGTTAATAAGAAGTTGGGCTGTTACAAGGTGACGCAAGCGCGAGTGACCACTAGTCAAGCGAGCATGAGATCACGGCTGACGCGGCGATAAGAGGCTAGCGCATGATTATTAATAAGAGCTGGTATTTTTCCGTTGTGAGTGATAGAGAAGAAGTTTCGGAAGAAGATCTTACTCAGCGATAAAATGACAACGTCGCAATGACGCAAGAAGAGAAATAATTAAAATTAAGCCATTTGCAAGCATTTAATTAATAAAATGAATCCGTCACTGTTGATCGTCCTGGGAAAGAGATTTTTGTGTGTGGAAAAAGTTTATAATAATTGCACAGGAAAGAACTGCACACGCGGCATGACGTCGATAGTTATTCCCCGAGTCCAAAGCTAGCAGAGAGGGAAAATAAAACCACAATACCCACGCATCTTAGGAACCCATTTATTTAATATCTTGGAATTGTGTGATCGATTTTCGTGATTAAAGGAAACCTTTTTACATTTAAAACGAGAGCTTTTAGGATACATATTTTTCAAAATTATACGACAATTATTTTAGAAGTTAGTGTTGGAGAAGAAACAAATCTGATCTTTTGTGGCAGATTTGAATATAAACCCTGGACGCGCCAGGAAGTTCATTCAGTCTATTGCGACCTCGGGGAGAGGCCGTGCTGGATCAACAATCATTCAGTCTTACGAACCCTAGGAGAGGGTGTCGTACTGTTTCAAAGTACAATTCAGTTTTCAGCGTCCGAGAGGGCGTGTTGCTGTTTCAACTTACGATATTCAGTCTTGAGCGACCGTGGCAGCGGGTCGTGCTGAATCAACAACAATTCAGTCTACCAGAGGTACTGTTTCACCAACGTTAAATGCAGTATTCACCAGACCGTGATAGGTCGTGTTACTCTGTATCGCAGACGAGCACCCCGTATGGGAGTCGCCGTTTAAGTATCGTCAACAGTATCGCCGTGAGAAGAAGCATCAGAATCCTTGTTATAGGAAACACAGCATCAAGCTTCAGACTTTATAAATTTCACCAGTAGAGTCAAAGTTTTAGACTGTGGACTTAAGCAATTACCGGCGATAGGTACTCGATTCTAAATAGTTCAGTTAAAGAACCGCAGCATCATAGGATTTCGAAGTACCCAAGAACAGTGAACTATACAATTCTATCTCTACGTTTAATAACCAGATCAGGGTAAAACGTGACAGTAACGCCTAGTGTTCCTGAACTGAGGAGACTAGAGCGGAGTGCGATAGAATTTAGGAATCGAGATTCCATGCTTTGTCTATGTGTAGACAAATGAACAGTCAGACATTGGAATTAATCCAATAGTTAAAGAACCGCAGCATCAGAAAGTAAAATCCACGCGTGGATTACCAGAGAAGGAAATTACTAGGTCACCGTTATACTAGTTCGAGCGATTCTAGATGTAAAACGTCAGTGACAGACTTATATTAAACGAACAATTTAGCGTCAAGCAAGATACGATATCGTGCATTAGAATCATTAAGCCGATAGTCAAGCCTGGAATAAGAGAATCAACCGTTCCAGTGAGGGTAGTTCGATCGAGACTTTCAATCATCCCAGTGGATTAGGAAGCCGACGTAAATAAAGTGCAACCCTTGGAAACGGGAAAGAATAATGAAATCACGTGTGTTAAGACAAATAATTAATGCCAAAGTGATAAAATTTTATGTAATTCAAGTTTAGTGAAAATTTTGAGTGTAATATATCTTTTTAGTGAAATTGTATTTGTTTTTAAGTGAAAATGAATCCCAAAATGGTATTATTTAGATTAAATGTGGTCAGTGTATATGTTTTATGTGATGTTAAAAAAGTTTTACCAAGTGTAAATATGATCAGGAACATGGCATTAGAAGCAGTAAGTGGATAAAATGTTTCATCGATGGGGAACTCGGTCTCTGACCGGAAAATCATGTGAGTACTAATTTCAGTATTGTGTTTTGGGAAGATTTGCGTAAAATCCTCAGAAGTGGAAGTCGGGTTTTCTGAAAACATATGAAATATAGGTTGAGCGATCTGAACGATTAATTGGATTGAAATATAAGTAGTTTGAAGTAATAATGAATCCCTTGTGGAACATATTCAGTGGAATATCAGTATAATGGTAAATAATAAAATTATGGTAAAGCAAGCGCGATAATAATAATAATAATAATTTATTTATTTATTTATTTATACGTGTCCAGAACATAACATATTATAAATATATATATACAAAGATTACAAAGTATATGTGCATCTTTATATTCTATGTGATGCCCAGAATTCCGCTGCACGAACTGCCTTATCTATGGCGGCTACCAGATCGTCCATGGAGATAGGTTCTGATAGTTTCCTGCAGTTCAGTAGGTGCTGGTGGTCTTGATGTTCACCAAACTCACATAGTTCGTGCTCTGAGATGAATCCCCATTTCTTCATGTTCACCTTACACCGAGATACTCCAGACCTCAGTCTATTAAGGACCTTCCATGTCTCGTATGAGAGGTGATGACCTGCAGCAAGTTCTTCTTTGGGGTTGTCCCAATATTTCTCTGATGATGAGCTACGCCAGAGTTGTATCCGACGGTTTGCAGGTGGTGTCTGAATTGGTTGTGTCGTCTGGTGGAAACTTTTTCTCGATTTCAGTCTTGGTAGTTGATGTTCACTTCCAAATAGGGGGTGTCTTGGGTCCGTCTCCTGCTTCTTTCTTTCTTTCTATTTCAGCTGCCGTTCTTCTTTGGATATCTGGAGGTGCTACGCCCATTAGGTGGTATATTTTGTTAACAGGGGTTGCCCGCAGGCAGCCTGTTACAATCCGTCCTGTTTCATTTAGGGCAATATTTACCTGTTTGGCATGACTAGAGTTGTGCCATACAGGTGCTGCACATTCAGCAGCGGAGAAGCACAGAGAGAGGGCAGATGTGCGGAGGACATCTGGATGTGCTCCCCAGTTGTTGCCGGTCAGTTTCCTAATAATGTTATTCCTAGCACAAACTTTCATTTTTGTATCTGTGCAATGGTCTTTGAAGGTGAGAGAACGGTCCATCTTTATTCCCAGGTATTTTGGGGTGTCACAGTGGGTTAGTTGTTGACCTCTCCAGGTTATTCTCAGTTTCCTCCAAGCCTCTCTGTTCCGTAAGTGGAATGCACACACTTGTGTTTTGGAAGGGTTTGGCTTCAAGTAATTGTTATCATAATAGGCAGATAGTGCTTTAATACCTGTTGTGAGTTTTCCTTCCACCTCCTCAAAAGTTGTCCCTTGGGCAGCAATTGCAGATTATTATAATAATAATAATTATTAAATTGATTAATTATGTGATGAATTTTATATTGAATAAGTGGTAGCTGCAAGAGCTCCTTAAATGAATTGTTAATATGTTGTGGAACCAATAATGTTCTTAATGTTGTAAATAATTATTGTTGATGGAGCCTAAGGCTGAATATATTATTTTCGAGACGAAGATCAAATTTTGATTTGAATTCATTTCTTTCTTTCTTTCTTTCTTTGTTTCTTTCTTTGAAAGGCAACTTGGCTATTTGATGTAATGAGCGCCATGCCGCGCAGTTGAAATGCTCGGTAATTAAAATTGTGAGGGACAGTTTGTAGCGGTAATGAGTTATGTTGAATTGTGGTACTATGCAATACTGGAAAAGGGTGCAATTTATGTTGAATTATGAGCGCTGGTTGCGTACTATGCCTTCCGTAAGTCGCTAATGTTGTAAGTCTTCAAAGTTGGGATACGGTTCCCGAGGCAGTTTTAACGGAGTGAACTCAGAGTCGTCCACGTCGAAGCCCCTTCTATATTTGTTGTTTTATGGATTCTCTTACCCGCTAATGAGGACACTTCATAATTATACTTTACCGAAGCTAAAAGAATAGGTCTGAAGAACCTAATAATGTCTTGTTGTTAATTTGTATTATAAGACTTGTCTTTCAAAAGAAATGCATTAAAGCAGCTGGTAGTAAACGCAGTATAGCCCGTCTCTCGAGGGAGCAAGACCGTGCCCCCCCCCCCCTTCCAAAGCCATAAATCAGCCAAGTATTGAGACAGACCCTTACAAACTGTCTTATAGAGAAAGGTCAAGAACGAGCTGTCTGGTTCACGTTACATGGATGTGATTAAGATTGTTTTAACGACCCAGTATATGAACTGAGGTCCTTTTACGTTCATTATTATCACTTGCAGAGTTCAGATCGTTGCTTCCTTAAGATATAATTGTCTTTGAAAACAATATAATAAAATCCCTAACTTTATTATTAAATGATTCAGTTGATTCACGAGTTATGATGAAAATATTGAGATTTTGGGAGTAATCTTAAGTTGACTTGGTCAGTAGTTTTCTATAACTCGGGGATGCGCACATTTTTCCCAAGCACGGTAGTGAGTAGGTAGCTTGAGAAGAGAGATGGTAACAAATGAACAATGTGGGAGCCCAAAATAATTAATGAGTAGCCCTTCTATAATATTGAAATTAAAGCTAGATATACTCATGTAAAAACTAAATGATGTGTGTTTAATTGTTAATACGATGCATGTAAGCTTTACCGAGCCATTTGGAGCTCGTTTTTAAGGAATTAGGATTTGTGCTATATGGGAGTGAAACTCAGATGAAGTTTTTGTTTGGTTTTTGGATAACCATTAATTATTGGACAAGTGTGAAGTGTAGTGTCAGTGTTTTATGTCTATTTTGTAGCGCCATATTTGAATAATTAAATGATTTGATATTAGGATTTTAATTTTGTTTATTTTTGGAAGTGTATCCTATGCTTAATCCAGAGTGTGTAAGTCACAGAGTGGGAGAACATACTATGAACCCCGATACTCCCGATTGAGCATTGCTGGCGAACTGTGATTTGCATATTTCATTGTTGAAATGGGCACAATATATCCAATCCTTGGTCTATGCAGATGACATTCTGATTTTGGCGGGGAAGGAGGAGGATCTCCAACAAGCTCTTACTGAATGGGCTTATGCCTTCCAGGATCGTGGGATGGCAGTGAACGCGAACAAAACCAAGGTAATGCAGGTCACCAAAGGAGAAAAAGTACAGCTTCAGATCAAGTGGAACAACGAGGATATTGAGCAAGTAGAACAAATTGAATACCTGGGCACCATCATCTGAGAGGATGGAAAATTAGAGGCAGAAATAAACCACAGAATTACAAAAGCTAATCAAGTTTACTATGGTATAAACAACACAATCATAGGGAAGAAAGAAATGACCAGAAACACAAAAATGCGGGTATATCATGCTGTTTACCTGCCAAACCTCCTGTATGATGCAGGGAGTTGGACAGTGCATAAAAAACTGGTCGCCGCTGGTTTGAGATACTTTCGGAAAATTGCCGGGAAAACTCGAAGAGACCATATTAGAAATATCACAGTCAGAGATGAGCTTCAGCAGGAGCCAATAATGGATATCATTGAGAGGAGAGGATTGGGATGGATTGGTCACCTGGAAAGAATGGAAGATGATAGGAAAGTGAAGCAGGTGTGGCGAGCCAGACTTACAGGAAGAAGAACAAGAGGAAGGCCACGGATTGAATGGGAGGAATACATCTTGGGCCTGATCAGGAAGCGAGGGAAGACCTTGGGTGATGTTCAGAGAATGGCGCACGACAGAAGAAACTTTAATAAATGGCTGAAATGTACCGACATCTAACAGTACAAAAGGAAAGAAGAAGAAGAAGAATAAGAATAAGAAGAAATTTTCCTTACGTAAAAGCTGATGAAGACACTATTGAAGAGCCGAAACATGTAAGTTACTATAACTCAATATACGAGGGAAGTTCCAAAAATAATTCATTCCCCATAGACTGTTTATTGCCGAACAGACATACAGCATGGGATCAAGAACTTTACACCTTGCAGTATTTTTCGATATAGTCATCACCGATATTTATAGCCTACATTTGTCGTAGCGTACAAACAGTTTGAAGAAACCTTTTTGGTCAAACTCGGTGCCTGCGACGCAAGGAATTGCCACACAGTCTACTCCCGGGTCAGGTTTTTCGGTACCCATCTTGCGGACACCTTTCGGTAACCCAACACATCACGGAGCATGTGATGGGCTCGGGCATGACCAATACGCAGTGTGTCTGCCAATGTTATTCACCTGTACGCTTACATCATGTCCTGTACTCGACCAATGTTGCTTTCGTTCGTGAATGTGGAGGAACGCCCACTTCGAACTTCATCCTCCACTCTGTCCCATCCTTCACATGCAACACCATACAACACCGGCAAAACCAGCGACCGACCATTTGACGAGACATGACCGCTTCAGCATACACGGTCTATAGGCGTTCGTTGATGATTGACACTTTAGTCCCACGTGCCCATTCATACCGGATAACAGCACGCACTTCCATTGGCAACCACGTTGTCAGTACACGTCTGTCTGCTATCGTGAGTTGTACTCAAATGATATCGGGCGCACCGATCTGCTGCTCCTGTCTCTCTTCGTCGGTGCTCTGAGCATGCGTCATTTCCCCTCCGTTGATGCTTCTTCGGTCATTGAACCAACCACGTTCTTAGTACAGTAGTTGAAAACTCGAATCCATTCATAGTTCATACTATTCTTCGAATCAGGGCCAAGAAATTAACATTTTTTGACAGCACCGACCGTTGACGAAAGGGGTGGGAAAAGTTGAGTTTTGAGAAAAAAAAATCCCTCTCGGCACGCCGGAAGGCGGAGATAGTGTTCACCGGGCAAATAAAAATATTTCCAATTTAATAAATTTGCCAATTGCTGTATACCTACAAAAGTTCCACACGGTAAGCATATGAAAATCCTCATATAATCCTTTAATTCCTTATAATTCAAAAATATTTTGCTCATCTCTTAGCGTAAAGGTAGGTCGTATCAAAAATTATTTTAGACAAAAGATTTAGGTAATTTGTAGAGTAGTATTGAACATTTTATACGGTTTTGATATTGTGCCTATTCAAGGAGGTATTAATATACTGCTCAAAAAAATTAAAGCACCACTTTTTTCAAAGGCCACCAAATTTGGAAAGTTGACTGCACAAGGTCGAAATCTCAGTATGACGTTTGCCCCGACGCCTACCAAGCACATGCTTCAGCACAACTCCCCAACTTGTGTAGTTTCGGGATAGCGCCCCCAAAACCAGCCCATTTTTGAAAACCGTAAATTGAAGTTTGCGAAAAACGCTGTAGGACTTGTCGCAGGTTGCCAAAGCAGTCGAAAATGAATGAGTCTTGCTCTCAAAGGTTCCATAAACACGTTGAAATCGTTACATTTGACGTTTGGGCATTTTGAACCCCCTTCATCATCCCCTAAACATGGACTACCTTTGGGGGCGTCTGAGAAGGTACCGGATGTGTTTAACCACCTGAAAACCTGTACACCGTCCTCAGTTGCTGATTGCAGTAAGTTCTTAAGGCCTCCGGCAATGTCCACACCGGGTGGGTGAAACTCTATAGGGAGTTTTGGTGCCAACGCTAGCTTGCCTTGTAGTAGTACCTGCTGACAACGTTAAAAACGCTAGCAGTCATCGCGTACGACGATGTAGTTGAGTTATACTTCTATAGATGGCAGCAAAATCGGAAAATTGATGAGTATTCTTATTAATGTTGTATGTTTAATTAATATTTGAATATATATCAATAGTAAATACATATTGAAGTGCTTAGTAAAGAATACAATCAGTTTCGAACAATATTATACGAAGAAATTGAATTATATGGAATTACACATCGATCTTAGTCGATACACTGCGCTCGAAAACGATATCAGTTACTATCGATACAATTCAAAATAAGAGCAGGTTGTTCCAACGCTTCCCGTAATACAAACGTGATATTTCTTAATTCGACCGATAGGAAGTACCGCACTGAAAATTAAATAATACTGGTGTGTGATAAGTGCAGCTGTAATTTTGTCTTACAATTCATTTGTAATATTGTAGTATAGTAGCCTACTCTTTCTATTTGTACATATCTGTGGGATGGCATGCTATGTGCTTTGTGGAAACATGGGCTGATCTCCTTGAAACATCCACAACTATTCTGATAGAGCCTATGTTTTCTTCTCTACCTGATATCACAGGGGGAAGAAATCGCCTATTATTAGACCAACTACTAAAATATGACCATTATAAGGCAGGGGAAAGAAAGAAAGGAAGGAATATAAAGTAGTGGAGGGGGGGATAGAATAGGGGAAAGGGTCGAGTAGGCACGGGCCGGGAGGGGTGAGGGGCCAGTAGGCCAGGTCGGGGACGGATCGCGCTCGAAAGTGCATCGTCGCGCCATCTCATATTGTCAGTTGAAACTACTTGCGCCGAGCAATAGGTTGGTATCAAAAGTTTGCATTAAGTTGCAGCTCTACCCATATATCCTCCTTGGTCCACACCCCCTAACACCCTCAACTGGCATGGGACCAAACCACACCTTCTCGATTCACCCCTAAGGAAGTTTTTAATCGAGATGTTTATCAGTGCTGCTAATGGGGGGGTCTTCCCCTAACGTTTCTAAAAAGGAACTGTGCCTTTGTCACCAACCCTTCCCCTGCAACCCCCGTTTGTATGATTTTTCGAATCAGGCCCTTTTTAAGGGCTGAAACGACGTCTTAAACGCTGAAAGGGCTGTAAAGGTCCTTAGAAGTAGTGGTGACACGAAATCAACCCCTTCCGATCGATGATTGACATTCCGTCCCCCAAATTCGAAATTTTTGCACCCCCAACCCTCCCTGTCTGGACGCGTAATGCGTCATGGCAGAGTTTTCAGAGTAGGATGAAAATGAAGCTTATGGCCTGCAATGGAGCCCAAAACAGCAGGCTGGATAGAAATTCATCGGTAGGTTGGGAAACGGGACCAAAATTTTTCAAATAAGTGTACAGCCTACAGTAAGTACGCCCATGCATAGGCAACCCACATCACGTCCGTGCGTGTGGGTTGCCTATGATCGGCAATAGGTTACAAAGTTTGGCAATGGGAGAAAAATGACGTGATGTGGGTTGCCTATGCATTGGTGTACTTACTAGAGGCTGTTAACTTTTTTGAAAACTTTTTGGTCCCGTTTCCCACCCTACCGATGACTTTCCATCCAACCTGCTGTTTTGGGCTCCATTTCAGGCCATAAGCTTTATTTTGATCCAACTCTGAAAACTCTGCCATGACGCGTTACGCGTCCAAACAGGGAGGGTTGAGGGTGCAAAAATGTCAACTTTGGGGGATGGAATGTCAATCAAACATCGGAAGGGGTTGATTTCGTGTTACCACTACTTCTAAGGACCTTTACAGCCCTTTCAGCGATTAAGATATCATTTCAGCCCTTAAAAAGGGCCTGATTCGAAAAATCATACAAAAGGGGGTAGCAAGGGAAGGGGTGGCGACACAGGCGCAGGTCCTCTTTTGAAACGTTAGGGGAAGACCCCCCCATTAGCTGCACTGATAAAAATCTCGATTTAAACCTTCCTTAGGGGTGAATAAGACGGGGTGATTTGGTCCCTTGCCAGTTGAGTGTGTTAGGAGGGGTGAACATTGCCGGAGGCCTTAAGAACTTACTGCAATCAGCAACTGAGGACGGTGTGCAGGTTTTCAGGTGGTTAAACACATCCGGTACCTTCTCAGGCGCCCCCAATTGTAGTCCATGTTTAGGGGATGATGAAGGGGGCTGAAAATGCCCAAACGTCAAATGTAACGATTTCAACGTGTTCGTGGAACCTTAAGAGCAAGACTCATTCATTTTTGACTGCTTTGGCAACCTGCGACAAGTCCTACAGCGTTTTTCGCAAACTTCAATTTACGGTTTTCTAAAATGGGCTGGTTTTGGGGGGCGCTATCCCGAAACTACACAAGTTGGGGAGTTGTGCTGAAGCATGTGCTTGGTAGGCGTCGGGGCAAACGTCATACTGAGATTTCGACCTTGTGCAGTCAACTTTCCAAATTTGGTGGCCTTTGAAAAAAGTGGTGCATTAATTTTTTTGAGCAGTATATTATTTTCTTCTCTAAACTTCATTTTTCGCACCCCCTTTGTCCAATGGTTAGTGCATTCAGAAATCTTTAAAATTCGCTTTTGGCTCTTAACAGAAGAATATAACGAATTTTTAAATGGATTCGGATTGGCGATTGTTTGTGTCACCAGGTGTACTACTATCTGTTCGTGCAATAAAATGACGAAAATCACTTTCGAAACTTCCCTCATATGTTTCATGAACTGTATTAAAAGGCGTGTTGTTTTCAATACGATTAATTTTGTCTTATAATTACGAAAGTTCTTTTATAAGCAGCCCTGCTGAAATACGAAGTCTTAGGCGATGAATCTAACGTGCTATGTTTCAATCCTGAGATCAACTCATTATCAGTCACAGATATTGGCGTACCGTGGTTAATATTAACATGTTTGATGTACTGCCACATCAACCATGTGTTATTCTCAACTGTGTAAATGTGAACATTTTTGTTTGGCATGCAGAGTAAATTTTAGAGCAAACAAATACTTCATTTTGTCAGTGTTGTCGTGTTTGTCAGGTAAGAAAAAGCATGCAAATTTCAGCTGCATTCAACACAAGCATCCATTAGTTATGCCCAAGGACAACAAATATGTTTACAACACAAGATAATATTATAGTCCGAAGTCTATGGTTGACACAAGCGCACGGCAAACAACGTATATACTGTATGTAGGCTACTATATTATGTGGCAAGGAGATTGAGCTTGTCATGAATTCTAAATTATAGGCACAACTCGAGTATTCACTAGTGGACTTGTAAGAGATCTCTTGCAAGTGTATAAGCCACCCACCCGCCTTTTATGTTATGCGGGATAGACGCGGCACAGGTCTGGCAGGGGTTATCGTCTTGTTTTTTTTCCCCTTGCGATCCAGCCAAAACCAAGGAGCACGCAAATCACTTCATTTCTTTCTGACCGTTCTTTATTCCTTCCTCTTTCTCCCTTTTTCCTTCATTCTTTCAGAGTGTTGCGCCTTTCTCTCTTCTGTTCATCACTCTCCCGTGCGCCCTCTATTTTCTTCCACAAGAACCTTTTTGTTGGAAAGTCTTTCTCTGAATTGTTTTCTGTCTTGTCAGTCTTCATCATTGATTCCTAGCCCTCCTGAATTCTTCCTTCATCTGCTTGGTGTAGCCCACACCCCTGGCTCTTCAGATTGTATATTTTATCAAACATTTTTTATTCATCCTTGCTTAGATCCATGCTGATATCGTCTTGTTAATTTGTTTCGTTCGTTGGTTCCTTAGTTCAGGGACTGCGACAACGCGGTCATGTAGTCCCATGTACGTTGGGTGTGTGTAGAATCTGTCTAATAACCGGTGTTAATTGTGATGACTGTATTAGTGTGTGTTATCTGTTTTTAATTCAAGGAAAGACTGCAGACGATAATTTTAAGTAGTTCCTACTTTCGCTACCAAATGCTACCGTCCACGACACCTAGCTGTGAACTTCGCTACTACTAGATGCCATCGCCCCCAGCGCCCGGTGATGAACGTTGGAACTTAAGAGCATTAATCAAACCTATCCTACAAATTTTGGCTTCACACAAGTGTAGTTAGTGGAAAGTTCTTTTTCATGCCATAAATCTATGTCATGGGACCGCTGGCTTTACTTCCCCTCCGAAGGAAGGCATAGTGAGGGATTTTTAACGCTCTTAAAAAATCCGACGACTTCGGCTGGGTTTGATCCCAAAGTTGATTTGTTTGATCGTACTTTTGAAACTAACTATCGATATTCATAAAATCGGAATCCAATTCGTCACTGCTGTGAGTAATTCTCTTTCTTCTGAATGTCGATTTGTGGGACTGTGTGGTGCAGCGGTAACGTTCTCGCCTGCTGTTTCCAAGGTTGCAGGATCAAATCCTGGCGCAGTCAATTACTATTTCGGGGTGCAAGAAAAGTGTGGGAGTTGTGTGACTAGATTTACTGGAACGTTGAAGATCATCTTCGGGACAAAACCCGGCACCCCGATGTCTCTAAAAGCCTCAGTAGTTAAAAGGGACGTTGTACCATTTATTTATTTATTATTTATCGTATGGCTTTTAGTGCCGGGAGTGTCCGAGGACATGTTCGGCTCGCCTGAGTCTGTAGCTGCTTCCAGCGGACACCCTAAAGGATGAGCTACAAGTTCCATTCAATTTAAAGTAGTTCCAACCTTCGCCACCAGGTATTAATGGTACCTAGTGGTGAACGTTGGAACTTTGATAGAGCGTTCTGACGAAATCTAACCTAACAATTTTGCTTTACACAAGTTTAGTCTGTGAAAGGATCTTTTACATGCCATAAATCTATGACATGGAACCGCCGGCTTTACTTCCCCTCCGAAGGGAGGCATTCTGAAGGACTTTTAACGCTCTTAAAAATCCGACGACTTCGGCCGGGTTTGAACCCGCTATCTTGGGCAAAGCAGTTCAGCATGCTACCGACTACGCCACCGAAGCCAGTAATATTATTATATGTTACTTTTAACCACCACCCCATGTGTATATACCACCCACACAGCTTTACTGTTATGCGGGCTGGACGCGACTAAGTTCTGTCATGGGCTATTGTCTTGTTTATTTGTTTAAACGCACTCTATCAGCAAATAAACTTATTAACGTCGACTTTTCGCGAAATGCAATCTTTTTTCTGTACTGTTGAGACGATTTGGAAGATAGTGATATTAACACGCATCATGGCGCGTCTCGCTCGGAAGTGATGGGCTCCATCTCAGCAACGCTGTACAGCTTTTGCCGGAGCGGCTAGCAGGTGAAACATTTGTTATTTCCCCGTAGAAATACAAACCGATATAAAATAAGTGAATTAATTTACGTATTTCACAGTCATACAGCATAACATTTTGATGTATACCGATTACAATGCAACCAAGAACTACGTTTTCCAACCATCCCGAGCCGAGAAAAAGTTACCTTACAACAATGATAACAACTTTGTTTCTTGGACACACATAATTGTGAAATTAATAAACCAGTTATACAACATTCCAATGTATATTGTGTTAAAATTTGGATTCGATCTGATGACGGGCTTTTGAGATAATAATTCTTTAATGTGACGCATGATTGAAACACGCTTAAAAACGTGCACTTTTTGTGTTCCAACTGCGATAAAAAATATTAAAATATAAATTAAAAAATCCAAACCTACATGAACTAACGTAGAATAGAACGACGAAAATGTTGATGGTATTGGATTTTATGTAGGTCTATTGGTTACTTAACAAACAACCTTCAAACTCGAGTACACATAATACTTTGGTCGACAGTAGTTCTCCAACAACCGCCGCAACCATAACCCGCGCCAGTAGGTCTTCCTCGGATTCAATAGGGGTCTCGTAAAACTCTAGCAGTTTCAAGTCGGGTGAACGGGCACGACCAATCCACTGTTGTCCAAATCTGTGGTGCAGATAATCACGGTCTGCAAGTGAAAAATGAGGTGGTGAGCCATCGTGCTGTATCCACATGTTTAGACGCACATGCCGTGGCACATCGTCTAAGAAGTCATGCAGTACCTCTTCAAGGAATACCAAGTACACTCCACCCGTGAGATTTCGTGGAAGAAGGTATGGAATCCCAACAATCCTGTAGTGGGTATGGGGCATCAGGGGGTCGTTGAATGACGTACGTACTCTAATAAGTGACGCCGAAAATGGACATGTGCTGTTTTTGCAGGCAGCGGGAAGACGGTACTCTACCCGTTTCCCAGACGTCACGATGGCCCGGAAATCAAACGTTACTTCCAAGAAAGGATACATGGTTGTTACGATTAAATTTAGGAGTCCCTGGAATATATATCAACTGCAAGCACGGACAGGCAACAGATCTAATATCTCGGGTCGATTAACGGGATAGGTGAGAAAGGTTGCCTCAGTATTTCCAAATAAAATAGGATAGTTCCATTCAATTATGTAGAAACTCCAATCTGCAGGAATAATTTAAGATTGCTAAGATAAAATGGTCTCTTTTAAATTATTTAATTAATGGAACTATTTGATATGATTAATTAACTATGGATGATTATAATATTAATAATAATAACTAAATTATTTTAAACTTACTTATTTTTTATTAATTATTGATTATTGATGTCCATCGATCATAATTGCATTCTGTACAGCAATTTATGACATTCATAAAATACATGATCGAAATAATAGAACAGTTAATAATAATTTATTGGTTATCCATTAATGAACTAGTCATTGAAAGATTCTGAATATTAATTTGACAGATTATCGAATAGTATCGAGCAGTATAATGTATTTTAACCAGCACATGTTAAGGAAGCATGTAAATATATTATGTTTTAGACACTTTGGTGAAAGTGGTCTTATAGTGGCAACATTTGAATGCGAGTCAGGTGCGCCATTCAAGAATAATGGAATGGATGTTTAATAATTGATAGTATGTGATAATGATTATTTCACAACTAGTATTTGTGATTAGGATAATTCGAGGATGTGTCTGTGTTAACACAATCCCATGAGGTAATTTATGATGTGCATGCTTAATGGTTACGACCATAATAATAATGCTATATTGATGCTGTATAACGAATTCTATTGATACTAATTTCAAGGAACGATAATAATAATTTCTAATAGTCACCTTAATATGATAACTTCTTCAAAGATTTTGAATAATAATCTATAACCAATTAACCTTGCCACATCAAGCAATTAACTCAATAATAAACCATGCTAATAATGATGAAAATTATGGAAGAAAATTAAAATTATTAATTTGTAACAATTAATTTGGAATTAAACCATGGAATTTTACTATGGTGAAAAGATTGATGCAACATTATCTAGGATTAGCATAATAATAATAATAATAATAATAATTATTATTATTATTATATTATTGATGAACATTTGATATGAGATTATCTCATTTGATTCGGAACATTACTCTACCATAGTGTCAGACAATTGTAAATAATTGTGTAATTTATATATTCGATATAATTTAACAATCGTGATTTATCCTTGATAATGAATCCTAACTTGAATATTTTTCTTCATTTGTTAATTTTCTGTCTTTAGATAGATTTAATTATGGGGAGATGAAAGATGTGAAATGTTAATTCAATTCATGTATTACTCAAAGAGCTAAAAAAGTGAAAGTGAAGTGCAACGAAATAATTATTTTATTTTTAATTCAGCTGAAGCAATGCACATTGGAACTTGAATGTTATTCACATCACCCCAAAAGGAAAGTAAAATAGGATAGTCAAATCGGAAGGATAGGACTTTTGGATCCAGGATCCCAACATAATCATAAACCGATTTGATTATAGGAGTGCTTTATTTATATATTTGTGTGTTCGTCTGCTCTTGAATAAAAGGTTTGGAGGCCCCATTAAAAGTATTCCTACAATAAATCATCTACAAGTTGTCGTTCTATTGTGTGAAAATATTCAATATATCATATTAGCCCAAAACACGGCCAACCTCAAAAAAAAATAATGTAAAGCTGAAATTTGGCATAAATGTTCCCTAGTACCCTAGAAGCAAATCCTGAAAAGTCCCCATCTCTGCGGTGTCCGCGTCATAGTTTTTGGAGGGTTCAAAAGGGCTTAAATGGGGCCTAAGTGCCAAAAACAGTGGTTGTTCGTCTAGGCGGATTTCACATTCTGATGTCGTTTCTTGGGGCAATCGGCTACGTGATGAATGGATGCGGTTTGGAGTAGCTCTGGGCGGAAATATACGCTAAATCGTCAGTGACTCACATGATGTCTGGACACGCATATTCTAGGTAGGCTTGCAATTAGCTCGCTGTTAGTGATTACGTTATGCCTTCAATTTCAAATGTATCAATAACGCGAAACTATGCATGTTCTAGGGTCCACAGAGCACATTTTCTGACAAAACAGGCTGTCCGGACAATGTTACTCAACATGAACGACGGGTTGAAGGATGACAAAGACGAAATAGAGGCGCTTTTTACTGCATTCCAAGAAGGCACCGACTTCTTATCATATCCTTGCCTTCAACGTCTCAAAGAGTCGCTTCATGACACATTTTCTTCTATGAGCCAGAAATATCGCACAGGAAATCTGTAGGTAGAGTACATCAAACATGATGATGATGATAATTGTTGTTTTAAGGGGCCTAACATCTAGGTTATCGGCCCTACATCAAACGGCAAGCCTGGAAAATATTGAAGGATTCCGCATCTTTACGCGAGGAAATGAAGGTATTCGTCTCTACGGCTCCAGATGAAAAGGCCATAATATCAGCTGGAGAGAAGTTCGCCATTTGTCTCTACAATAGTGCCAAATTGGAGTGCAAAAGCCTCGACGAACTTCGGGTAGTGAAATACAGCCTAAAAATTGCCAAACAACCGGTCACAGCATCATTTCATCTGGCTTCACTTCTGCCGACTTCGGCGGCATGCAAACAACATTCACTGCGGGTATATTTGCAAGTTCAGGAATGGTTAGGATTTTCTTTGGACCCGACCCAATGGGAATGGAAAATCCAACACTCAGCTTTAGTACCAGTGACAACTCATCTTCCAGCTGCTCCAGGACACATTTGGTGTCCTGCAACTGCAAGATCCCTTGTGGCAGCCGGTGCGAGTGTGTACGTTCCGGTTTGGAATGCTACTTAATGCGTGGACACTGCAGTGGAAGAGCGTGTGGCAACGCCACATTTGATGGCTCAGACGATGAGGAGGACGATTGAGTCCGATGTAAGCTTTGTTTTGCAAGTGTTCTTTGTCTAAAGAAAGCTTTTTAAGCTTTGTTTTGTTATTATTTGCATTATGCATATTATGAATGTACGTTTAACTGCTAACTGCATTAAACTCGTTTAGTTCTATGCAAACTGTTTCTGCTAGTTTACCTGGATTCAAAGGAATACCATCCTAAAAGCTTTTGATCAAAGGTACAAAATGGTGTCAGCAAAGGTTTTTTTTGTTGTCGTGTAGCCTCCTGAGAGGCCGAGTGCAGGTCTTTCTAGTCGACGCCCGTGGGCGACCTGCGCGTCGGGATGAGAGATGGAATGGAAGAAGATGAATGAAACTGGGCAAGGATGTGGAAGGAAGCGGCCGTGGCCTGTCAGAAGGTACTGTCCCAGCATTTGCCTGGTGTTGAAAATGGTAAACCACGGAAAACCATTTCAAGGACAGCCGACGGTGGGACTCGGACCCACGCGTCTACCGAGTCAGCAGAGAGCTTGGCCCCATGACCTAACGCTGCGCTTTAGCCCGCGTAGCCACTACTGTCGGTGTCAGCAAAGGTGAATAGATGGAGCACACCAGCGTAAATGCGCGTTCGTTCGGAAAGCGACTGCCACACTTGCACTTTTATATTTGTAACTGTATCTCTGCTGCTGTTTGTCGGATGAACATGGGCAATGTATTGTTTTAAAGCTACAAGTGTGCTTTACAACTTTTACTTGGGGTCTTTAGTCGCTATCAGCAGCTGTTTACACGATAAGTCCCAGCTAATGACAAATTAGCTAAATTTTCGTGAGAAAAGTTGAGCTAAAAATGTTTGATTACTCATCTGTTTAAATATATGGCAATAATTACGACCAATAAGAGCGTTATATTTAACGCAGTCCTTCTCTTATTACTATCAAAACTCATTAGAACTGATTTTGGATCAATATTTTGAACGCAGGAAGCAAAAATGCTGTTTTTGGCACTTAGGCCCCATTTAAGCCCTTTTGAACTTTCCAAAAACTATGACGCGGACAACGCAGAGATGGGGACTTTTCAGGATTTGTTACTAGGGTACTAGGGAACATCTACGCCAAATTTCAGCTTTACATTATTTTTTTGAGGTTGAAACTTAATATGCCTGGACTATATTTGCTGAAAGGATTTGCCACTGAAATTTTACAACTAGTTATTTCAATGACCAACAGAGTTCACTGTTAAGAAGGCCGAGCCCTAAGTGGAATGTAGGATAACATGTCACACGTTATACATCATATGCGACTACTGTGAGGCTCGTGATTTTTAGCCTACTTTTCACATTTTGCAAAACCGAGGAAAAGTAGACTTATGAGATCGATCCGGGCAAATGCCTGTCTGTCTGTCTGTCTGTATGTCCTTCTGTCTGTCTGTCTGGCTGGCTGTGTGTGTGTGCCCCCCCCCCCCCCTATCAACTCCTAAACGGATGCAGCAATCCAAACCAAATTTGGTATGAGTAAAGATCTATACCTGAATATCTCAAGCCCATATTTGAAAATGATGTTAGTGCTACCAACTGCAGAAAAACCGCAATTGAAATTTGAGCTCAATAATGGATATCTTGGAAGGTATGCATGGGAGCTATTCCAAAATCGGCACACGAAAAGACAATAATATTTCAGTTTAATTTCCAGGAGGACATGCATGGCAATGTTGCCAAAATGATTCTAAGCCTGCTGTTAAGCCAAATTTTTAAATGCATATAACTTCTACACTATCTATTGGATTTCAACCAAATTTCGTGTGTACATAAACAGATATGACTGAGCGTATTCTAAAAAGCCACCAGGGCAGCCAAGTGTTAATAAATGCTCTCACTATTATCTTATCCAAATACCAATATATCAGAAAGTATCCAAATTTGGTTTGGATTGCTGCAGCCATTTAGGAGTTGATAGGGGGGGGGGCACACACACACAGCCAGCCAGACAGACAGACAGCTTAAAACTATGCACACGTATAATACCTGACATTCTAGATTAATTTGGAGTAACGTATGTACGTCAGTGCTACCAACATGATTCTAAGCCTGCTGATATGACCAATTTTTAAATACATGTAAATTCTATACTATCAATTGGATTTCAACCAAATTTCGTATGTGCTATGTGTACCATAACAGATATGACTATGCTTATTCTTAAGAGCAACCAGGGCTGCCAACTGTTAATAAATGTTGTCTCTATTTTTGCCCTATTATAACATATCAGAAAGTATGTAAGCCAAGAGCTTTAAAATTTGCACACGTATAGTACCTGGCATTCTAGATTAATTTGGAGAAACTAATATACGTCAGTTCTGCCAACATGACTCTATGCCTGCTGATAGGTCTAATATTAAAATACATGTAACTTTTATACTAAGAAATGGATTTCATCCAAAATGGGCACAACAAGATATAATAATATTTCAGATTATTTCTGACCAACACATGCATGACATTGTTGCCAACATGATTTTACGTGCGCTGATAGATCCAAAGTCTAACTGCATGTAATGTCCATGCTATCCATTGGACTTCAACCAAATTTTATATTCTGTGCCTTAAGAGATGGAACTGACAATATATTCAGTCACCAGGGCTGCCAACTCTAGTGTTCTATTAGGCTACATTATACCAGGTATATTTCGAACTAATTAGCAATTTCGATATTACCAACTTAATTTCTTAATTATTCTAGATAGGTCTATATAGATTGGCATGAATCTTAAATTTTAAGAAAAGTAGGCTCTTCAGTTCGTCACGGAACTTCTTGTTTGTTGTTGTACCTGTTCCAGGTGACTCTATAAGCCATCCGCAATTTAGAAATGTTCTCTTTGTTTGATTCACGATGCAATCCTGATGGCTGAATAATTAATTGTCTTCTTCTTTCTTTCTTTCTTTTTTTCTTCGTCATGCCCGATTAAGGGGCGCAGTTGAACTTATTTAGCTGATAGCATTGCCTTTCTCTTCTCCCTAAATCTCTTCATCTTCTCGCTGTGGCTTCTCTAGCGATCTTCTGACCAGGTTTTGTTGGTGATAGCGCTTGGATGGTCTGCAAAGCGGTGATTATCGACTAATCCTCTGTCTACTACAATGTCCTCTGTGATGCCTATTTCCTGAAGATCTTTTCCAACTTCATGCAGCCAGATGTTTTTAACTTTCATTGACAGGGCAAGGTTAAGAATGCTTTTGGTCGGTTTCTGATTGCCCATCCTGAGGATATGTACGTAAAATTCCAATCGTCTTTTCCTAAATGTGTCTGAGATTTTCTCCGAGTGCTGTTATAAGTCTTGGGTTTTTGCTTTTTCTTAGGATTTTCCCTTCTTGCGTTTCCACATCCTTAATTAATGATATGCCCCCAATAATCAACGTTTCAGAAGCATGCTTGATTACTGTGAATGCCGTAATTTTGCATTTCTGGATATTGATTTTTTTTATTATATCTGTTCCAAGTGAGTCTGTAACCTTTTTGCAGTTTAGAGATCCTTTCCTTATTTGCTTCACGATTCAGTCTGGAAGGGTGGATGACTTCTCCAAGGTATTTGAATTTAGACACTTGAAATATTTTGCCAAATTTGGTTGTCATTGGTAATTAATTGTCTATTGTTATTATTATTATTCTGTAGTGAAACGACCCTGTTCCATTCTCGTGGTTGACAGATACTTGGATTCTACTGTACTTCGACTCACACGTCTTGTAGAGATTTTTTTTCTAAGCCTCACGAATAATACACGTGCGGCGAATCTAGGTCGAAATTTACTGCCTCGGTGATCATGTTGAATATTAAATGAGTCTCGAGTACAATGCTGAGTGCATCATGTCTGCAAGAAGACTGCGTATAATTTCATGTTCAAACATTCCTGCACTGTTTTGTTTGTTGTTTATGTCACTTCATCACGTGTGTCGTGGACATAAAGTTCCCCGAGCTGTTTACACTCGACCATAACAATTCTCTGTCCAATGCAGGTTTTTTTAAAACGTTTATGCTAAATTTGGAATGCAAATATCACAATGCCTTCGTGATGTACCATTCCAACATTCATCTAGAATTGCAGTGAGAAACTATGCAAACAAAATATGAGATATCATTTGTGTTACAACCATGGACACCGGTCGTCCCTTGAGTACTTCCTGCGGGTGACGAATAACGCGGGACCAGTTGAGTTATGGTGACTGATACATAATATCGGTCTGCGTTACTTTGGATGGGCGACGTATAATTCTTGTCTATTTTGAGTGGGTGACGTAATAATGGGGGTCTATCTTACCTTGGATGAGTGACGTACGCTATAATCGGAGTCTACATTACTTTGGATGGGTGGAGTATAATTCTGGTCTATTTTGAGTGGGTGACGTATTAATGGGATCTAACTTTCTTTGGTGTGTGACATATAATCAGGGTCGACATTACTTTGAATGGGTGAAGTATAATTGTGATCTATTGGGAGTGGGTGACGTATTAATGGGGCCTAACCTACTTTTGATGGGTGACGTAAAATTGGGGTCTATATTACAATGGATGGGTGATGTATAATTCTGGTCTATTTTGAGTGGATGATGTGTAAATGGGGTTAAACGCACTTTGGATAGGTGACGTATAATCGAGGTCTACATTACGTTGGATGAGTGACGTATTATTCTGGTCTATATTGAGCGGGTAACATATTAATGGGGTCTAACTTACTTTGGATAGGTGACGTATTAATGGGGTCTACATTACTTTGGATGAGTGACGTATAATCGTGGTCTACATTACGTTGGATGGGTGACGTATTGTTCTGGTCTATTTTGAGCGGGTGACATATTAATGGCGTTTAACTTACTTTGGATGGATGATATATTAATGGGGTCTACATTACATTGGATTGTCGAAGTATAATTCTGTTCTATTTTGAGTGGATGAGGTGTTAATGGGGTCTTACTTACTTTGGATGGCTGACGTATAATCGGGGTCTATATTACTTTGAATGGGTGATGTATAATTCTGATCTATTTAAAGTGGATGATATGTTAATGGGGTCTTACTTACTTAGGATGAGTGACGTATAATCGGGGTCTACATTGCTTTGCATGGGTAAAGTATAATTCTGGTCTATTTTGAGTGGGTGACGTATTAACGGGGTATCACTTACTTAGGATGGGTAACGTATAATCAGGGTCAACATTACTTTGTATTGGTGACGTATAATCGGGGTCTACATTGCTTTGCATGGGTAATGTATAATTCTGGTATATTTTGAGTGGGTGGCGTATTAACGGGGTATCACTTACTTAGGATGGGTAACGTATAATCAGGGCTACATTACTTTGTATTGGTAACGTATAATCGGGGTCTACATTGCTTTGCATGGGTAATGTATAATTCTGGTATATTTTGAGTGGGTGGCGTATTAACGGGGTATCACTTACTTAGGATGGGTAACGTATAATCAGGGTCTACATTACTTTGTATTGGTGACGTATAATCGGGGTCTACATTGTTTTGCATTGGTAATGCATAATTCTGGTCTATTTTGATTGGGTGACGTATCAATGGGGTCTTACTTAGGATGGGTAAGGTATAATCAGGGTCTACATTTCTTTATATGGATGACGTATTATTCTGGCCTCCTTAGAGCGGGTGACGCATTAATGACGTCGTCAACTTACATTGAATGGGCGTCGTATAATCGGGGTCTACAATAGGGGACCGCGTAGCCCATTTGGTAGAGGCACTGAGCTTGTATCTGAAAGGGAGCGTGTTTGATTCCCACCAAGGTATTGTATTTAATAGACAATGCTACCGCTTTTAGAAACTAAATTGTCCCTGGGGTTCACCCAATCTTCTATAGAAGTGAGTACAACGGTAATTCCTGGGAGCTGACAACCCCATCCCGATATCACGAAAGGTCCAGGTGCCTACCTTTCACTGTTCCAAGGGCCTCCATGGCCTGCACGGAGTTGGATTTGTTACATAACTTTGGGTGATTGCTGTATAACAGGGGGTGTTCGACTTCGCATAACCTGTGTTTTTGTGGTGACTCTAGTAGTGGGTGGAACGGTATTTATTAGAATCGGAAATGAGGTAGGTACCACGGTGGATGATTGGTTATCGTGTCGGGCTACCAACCCCAAGCTTGCAGGTTCGCTCCTGGCCAAGGTAAGTGATTTTGGAAAGCGACAAAAATTACGACATGCATATCATACGTTGTTGGCTTATTAAAGAACCCATTTGAATTCTGTAGGCCATATTCAAAATGGCAAAATTAATCTCGGGATTTTCCGCCAACACAAAAAGTCCCTCCATTCTCTACTAGAAAGCGGTATAGCGTCAAGGAGGTTAGATATCTAACCTCCTTGACTTTCATAGCGCTCCAAGGAACAACAAAATTTGACATACAAGCTGCCCTTTCGGCGTTAATAACAAAGCTTGCACCCAGCACCCGAGGCCATACGATAGTATTTATTATTTATTTAATCGATTGTTCTCCTTTAGGAGAGCGATTGAACTTGAATACATGATTTCATCTCTTGGCGTTTTCCCGCTTCTCTTCCCAAAATCTCTTCATCCTCTCAGAATGCTCCTTCTTCCGCTCAGCTGTCCACTTTCTTCCAGGCTGTCGTGACGGTTTCTGATCAAACTTAACATTTTTGAATTTATTCCTGCACTCGGTGCGGTCCTCAAGGTTTTCAATGTTGACCTGTTGTAGGTCCCTCTGAACCTCTGTCAGCCACTCCGTGCCACCCTTACTCCGTGTTATAACGTTGAGCAATTTCTTCGCCGTTCTGAAATTTTCCATCCTGTAAATGTGTGTATAAAACTGTACTCGGCGTTTTCTGATTACTTCCGTTATCATGTGGATCCTTTGGTAGAGTTCGCTTTGAGGTCTCTTCATTCAAATACCGTTATTATTAACTGCCCCGTAAATCTTTCTGAGAATTTCCCTTTCCTGTTTTTCTATATACGATATTATTATTATTATTATTATTATTATTAGTAATACCACAAAACTTGAACAAAGATACTATCCCGGCATTTGCCAGGAGAAAGTGTGAAAAATCCCGAGGAAAACCACACTTAAGATAGCCGTTATTAGTGCCGGGATCGAACCCATGGTATCTGAACTTGCAGCAGTCCCCATGGCGATCATGGTGAACGATTTAACATGTACACCGGGGGGTAATTGCAGTGGGAAATCACGGAAAATTTCTCACATGCTGGTTCCAAGGTTGCAGGATCGAATCCTGGCGCAATCAGTTAGCATTTGGCGGTGCGCAAAAACGAGGGAGCCGTGTTGATTTACTGGCACGTTAAAGATCCTCCTCGGTGCAAAATTCCTGGTTTTGCCATCTCTTAAAGGGCGAGGTTTTTAATAGACAAAAGCAGACCAAGGGGGTGCAAATGGGGGAGCTTTTTCGAAAAGTGAAATATTGCCATAACGTTCTAAGTACAGTATTTGAAAAATCATATCCATTCATAGTTCATACCAGGGCTAAACTTGTGATGGTACGCACCGGTACGCCGCGCCGTACCGAAACCTCTGACGGGGGGAAAAGTCGAATCGAAATTAGATTGCTATTTTGTCCACTGATTCATTTTTAGAGGTGTTCAGAAAAGAGTAAAAATATCGTATTTAGAACTCTATTTTCAATATTCCATAAAGCCCCCACCCCCTCCCACCACCACCCGGTAGCCCACAGTACCGGGACCCTTTTTTTAGCCTATTTTCATTTATGAAAAAGAAATAGGCTTGTGAGATCACCTTTTGTCTGTGTGGCTGTGTGTGCGTGTGTGTGTGATTCGTATGTATGTGGGTCCCCCCGTAATAACTCTTAAACCGCTGGTGCTATTTCAATGAAACTCGGTACGATCTTAGCACTATTCCGGACGACCCGGACCGTGCCCTTCAACTTTTTCTACGGCTCACCAATCCAACACGGCGGCAGTGCGAAATATTTCACCAGCATTCGATATCTCCGAAACGATTACCGATATCACCATGGAATTTGGAACGGTGATAAAGGGAACTACTAGAAGTTCACCTATGTGACCTTTGAAAATCTGGTAACTACAAAATCAACATGGCAACCAAGCGAAGTTGCGAATTTAAATAGACGTTTCTCGCGATTTAACCAACCAAACGCAATGAAACTTGGTACAGTATATGTTGATACACATTGTAATGCACCGATGTCCTACTTCGTTCAATTGTTTACATACAGCCAAGATGGCGGCTGTGCGAAATATTTCACCGGCATTCTATATATCTGAAACTATTACAGGTATCACCTTAAAATTTTGTACGGAGATAAAGGGCACTACTGGAAGTTCATCTATGAGACTTCCAAAAACCGGTTAACTACAAAACGAACATGGTGGCCAAGCGAAGTTGAAAGTTTAAAATAGACTTTTCTCGCGATTTAATGATCCTAACGCAATGAAACTTGGTACAGCAAATGTTTATAAACATTGTAATGCACTGGTATCTCATTTTGTACAATTTCGCGATTTAATGATCCTAATGCAATGAAACTTGGTACAGAAAATGATTATACACATTGTAGGCCTAATGCACTGGTATCTAATTTAGTACAATTGTTCACATAACCTACAGATGGCGGCTGTGCGAATTTTAAAATTAAGTTTTTAATTCTTGTGTCGTAATCATGCGATCGAAGTGAAAGTTTGAATAATGAACCTACGCAGTAATTTTCTTTTAATGGTACATGACTCTATGGGCATTCCAACAAAAATAAAGACTATCAGGAAAGTACTGTAATTCTGAGACTAGGTCCTTGAGAAATGTGCATATACAGCTCTTTTTGTTATTGATACATTCTCTACTACGTTAATGTACTCCACAGTACCTTTCGTCTAGATTTACAGTGAGTTAATATTGCACTTGATTAACTTCAGAGTCCAGGAGAACTATGTTTTAAACTCATTTATGGGCAAAGTGAATATAACTTGCGTAATATATTGGCATGTATCTTTCTATAACTTGTAAATACACCTCTCGAGCAACGCCGGGTAAAAAAGCTAGTTATATGTACACTTTTATGCTGACGGTGGGTTTCTAGTCTGAAGGATGTGAAACGCGAAGATATGCCAAACGTTTCCGGAAGTAGGCCTACCTATTGCAATAGGTAGCTGTCTAATGACATCTACCTAAACAAGAAGTTCCGTGACGAACTAAAGAGCCTACTTTTCTCGAAATGTAAGATTCATTCCAATGAATAATTTATATGGACCTAATTAGAATAATGTTGAAATTGAGTTGGTAATATCGACTTTTCTAATTAGTTCGAAATATAACTGACATCATGTAGCCTTATAGAGCACTACAGTTGGCAGCCCTGGTGACTGAATATATTCTTAGTTCCATCTCTTAAAGTAAAGAATACAAAATTTGGTTGAAGTCCAATGAATAGCATGGACGTTGCATGTAGTTAGATAGTGGACCTTTCAGTGCCCGTAAAATCATGTTGGCATGCTTGTGTTGGTCAGAAATAATCTAAACTATTATAATCTATTGTTGTGCCAATTTTGGATGAAATCCATTTATTAGTATAGAAGTTGCATGTATTTTAAAATTGGACCAATCAGCAGGCTTAGAATCATGTTGGAAGCACTGACGTATATTAGTTAATCTAGAATGTAAGGTAATATACGTGTGCAAAGTTTAGAGCTGTTGGCTTGAATACTTTCTGATATATTGAAATTAGGGTAAAAAATAGAGAAGCATTTATTAACAGTTGGCAGCCCTGGTTGCTCTTAGGAATACGCATGGTCGTATCTGGTATAGTACACATAGCACATACGAGATTTTTTGAAATCCAATTGATAGTATAGAAGTTAAATGTATTTACAATTGGTCTTATCAGCAGGCTTAGAATCATGTTGGTAGCACTGAGGTCCATTAGTTACTCCAAATTCATCTAGAATGTCAGGTACTATACCTGTGCATAGTTTAGAGCTGTCGACTTGCATACTTTCTGATATGTTGGTATTTGTATAAAATCAAGAGAGAGTGCATTTATTAACAGTTGGCAGCCCTGGTGGCTCTTAAGAGTACGCTCAGTCATATCTGTCTATCTATACATAGTACATACGAAATTTGGTTGAAATCCAATTGATAGTGTAGAAGTTATATGCATAAAAAAATTGGACCTATCAGCAGGCTCAGAATCATTTTGGCAACACTGTCATGTATGGCCTCCTGAAAAGTAAACTGAAATATTATTATCTATATGTGTGCCAATTTCGGTATAGCTCCCATGCATACCTTCCAAGATATACAACATGGAGCTGAAATTTCAATTGCAATTTTCCAGCAGTTGGTAGCACTGACATCATTTTAAATTACGGCATTGAGATATTCAGATAGAGGCCTTTATTCATACGGAATTTGGGTTCGATTGCTACAGCCGTTTAGGAGTTGATAGGGGGACACATTCACACACACACGCACAGCCAGACAGACAGAAGGACAGACACATTTACCCGGATTGATCTCATGTCTACTTTTTCCTCATTTTTACAAAATGCGAAAAGTAGGTTAAAAATGCCTTCCTTAAACCAAAACCACGTGAAATAGTCTTCTAAATACTTTTGTCTGAAAATATTTTTGATATAACCCACCTTTACGGCAAGGGATGAGCAAAATAATTTTCAGAATTAGAAGAAGCTGTACGTAAGCAGAACATGTCGCACTTTATAAGATCTACAACAATTGGCAAATTTGGCAAATTCGAAATATTTTTCTTTGCCCTCCGTCTTCTGGCGAGCCCAGAGGGATTTGTTTTTTAAATTTTTAGTCGAATGATTCATTTTTCACATTTATTTATTTAACAGCTATAGCCTACCTCAGGGGACATCAGTAATGTATACCGGGTGGCTTCCTGGTTAAATTGCGCATGGTACCGTTGCGCGGGGCTTTGTACATATAGGCCTAATATAATTTGAGACATTATCTACTGTACATGTTAGTTCTGAGAATCGTTGATAGGGGCGCTGGAATTGGTCCCCATTAAGCAGATTTAATCACATCAGCAAATGCTGTGTTCTCTCTGAGCTGAGGTATAATGGAGTCAAACGAACCTTTTAATGAGACCATTAAAGCTGATCAATACATGGGAGAAATAATATGTTCTGCACTTCAACATAAGATTGATACCGACATGGAGCATTCATTTCCCATTGTAAAGAATTTTCTATAATCTGAAAAGTAGTCTGTGTGTTATACCGGGTGGGTGGCGTATTAAGAGTAGGTATTTATTGTTACACTTAACAAAAATAAGTAACCTTGGGGCCAAAAAGGGGAAACACGTTACTGGATTAAGATGTACTTTGTACCATATCTTCAATAAACCAAGGCCGGCATTAACAGCAGTAATAAAGAATCTATGACAATCTCAATAGTCTGGGAGAGCTTTTAGGGGGCTGTTTTGCTTACGAGTGGCGAGAATGAAAATTGGTCTTTAATAGTTGAAGATACAGTAAAATACACCATATTCAGGGAAACTTCGAATTTGCAACACAATATGTTACATTGCGAGACAAGCATAGACAGGTAGGAATGCGGGACAAGACCATGGAGGGGAAATAGATAATGAGATAGCAGCATGCACAAGGAAATTTAGATCAGCTCAGTGTAGCCAGTGGAAGAGGTAGCAGTTGCACGAGAATGAATCCTACATCACTCAAACAATAAGCTAAGTTCATATACAATTCCAACTTGACCAGTCACTAACAATCACAGATACCACACTACACAAGCAAACATGAAGGTGAATAACCATTAACAATATCTTAAACAAACAAGTAGTCCCGTGACGAACTATAGAGCCTACTTTTCTTACAATTATACAGACCATATATTAACAGTTGGCAGACCTGGCGACTCTAAATATATTCTTAGTTCCATCTCTTAAGGTACACAATGAACATGCAAAATTTGGTTGAGGTCCAATAGAGTATGCTTGTTGCATGTATAAGGTGCGTTCAAAAAGTAACGAGCCGGAGGCTGCAATGCGCAAACCGGTGACGACATTGGCTAATCGTGGCGTTTGTGACGAGGTGTGGTTGTGACCAGAGCGTGGAAGGTCACAGCCCGTTGCTAGAGGGCACGCGTGCACGTCACGTGACGTTACAAAGTGAGCAGCAGCATGCATCAATCGTCCTACGCTGCCAGTCGCATTGCAAACAGTGACACGGAGTCGTCAACCGAAGAGCAAAGAGGTGTTGTTCGGTTTCTGACAGCGGAAGGAGTAGGGGGACCGGACATTCATCACCGAACACTGCATGTCCCTTACAAGGGTCAAGGCGTGGCACAAGCGCTTTAGGGAAGGACGGGTGTCGTTAGCCGATGATGCCCGGTCTGGGGCACCCCCCTGCATTACCGATGACAACGTCCAGCTGGTTGATGCACTCATTACCCAGGACCGCCGAGTGACAGTGAACGCCATAGCCGCCATGGTCACTACACGACAATGCACGACCTCATGTGGCCAACACAGTCGCGGCACTCCTGCAGAAATTCAAATGGGAGGTTCTCGGCCACCCTCCATACAGTCCAGACCTTTCTCATGTGAATACGCCAAGTTTGGTCCCCTGAAGAGGGCTCTGCGGGGCCATCGATTCACCTCAGACGTCGACGTCCAGTTGTACGTGCGGAACTGGTTCACATCGCAGCCCAGGGAATGTTATGACACAGCCATTCACCGCCTCGTGTCACAGTGGGACAAGTGCCTCAACAGCCAGGGCCAATACTTCTAACAGACAGGTACTGGTTTCTGTAATTATGCCTCCGGCTCATTATTTTTGAACGCACCTTATATTTAAATATTGAAAATATTAGCATGCGTAAAATCAGGTTGGCAACACTACCATATATGGGATGCTAAAACTTAAATTGAAATATTATGATTTATATGTGGGTCAATTTTGAATGAACTGCATTTATTAGTATGGAAGTTACATGTGATTCAACATTAAACCATCAGCATGCTTAAAATCATGTTGTTAGCACCGTCGTATATCTGTTATTGAAAATTAACCTACATTTACAGGTACCATATGTAGGGCCTATGCAAAGTTTAGAAGTGTTGGCCTGCATACTTTCTGATATATTGAGATTAGGTTAAAAATTTATAGAGTGCTTTGTTAAACAGTTGGCAGCCCTGTTGACACTAAAAAACTGCATATGCATATCTTCTCCGATGCGCAAATCACATACCAAATTTGGTTGAAATCCAATAGATAGTATGAAAGTCACATGCATTTGAAGATTGGACCTATCAGCAGGCATAGACTCATGTTGGCAACACACTCATGTATGGGCTCCTGTAAATTAGTCTGATGTAATATTATGTATATGTGTGTCAATTTTGGAACAATTCCCATGCATATCTTCTGAGATATCCAACATAGACCTCGACTTTCAATTGCGATTTTTCAGCAGTTGGTAGCACTGACGTAATTTTCAAATATGGCCTTGAGATATTCAGACAGAAGGATAGTCAGACGGACAGACAGAGAGACAGACACACATTTACCCGATCGATCTCATAAGTCTACTTTTTCCCCTCATTTTTACAAAATGTTAAAAGTAGGCAAAAAATCACACATAACTAACAAATATTAACAAGTTGTGCAAGTTTATAATAACTGCTGTAACTAAATAAGAGTTAAACGAAGAAAAATTGCTTCAAAGAGGTCCTGAATGATTTAGAAGAGTTAAATTTATCAATGCTCCAAATTAAAGGCAGATAAGAGTAGAGGAATCTAAGGAACGAACACTTACACTACGAATCAAACTAACAACATTTGAACGAAATAATTACACCATCACTGACAAACAAAGGACAGCCAAGTCAGAGAGAATGAAGACATTTTGGGAGCAGAAGAAGAAGAAGAAGCTGAAAAGCCGAATCTCTAATTAACACTATTAGAGTTAAATGTATAAGGACAGATTAAAGTGTTGCAATGTGGGCATTAATAACATTGGATATGCGGATGATATTGTTGTCATAGCAGATAAATTATCTACCCTTCGTTGTTGTTTGAGTCTTCAGTCTTTTGACTGGTTTGATGCAGCGCTCCATGCCTCCCTGTCCTGAGCTAATCGTTTCATCTCTACATAGCTACCACACCCTACATCCGAGGCAATCTGTTTAACATATTCTAACCTTGGTCTACCCCTACAGTTCTTGTCCTCGACCCTTCCTTCCATAACTAAGCTTGCTATTCCTGGGTGTCTTAGTATGTGTCCTACCAACCTATCTCTTCTCTTCATTAGCAGTCGCCAGAAACATCTCTCCTCTCCCACTCTCCTTAATACCTCTTCGTTTGTAACCCTATCTACCCATCTGATTTTCACCATTCTCCTGTAACACCACATTTCAAATGCCTCAATTCTCCTCTTTTCTGCTGCACCAATAGTCCAAGTTTCACTTCCATCGAGCGCCACGCTCCAGACAAAGGCTTTCAAAAATGACTTCCTAATACCTAAATCTATATTCGATGTCAACAGATTCCTTTTTTGTAGAAAGGCTTTCCTTGCCTGAGCCAACCTACTTTTTATATCCTCTTTGCTTCGTCCATCACTGGTTATTCTGCTTCCTAAGTAACAGAAGTCTCCTACTTCCTTCAGCTTTTCACCTGCCAATTTGATCTCCATAGAGGTTTCTGATTTATTTCGGCTGCATTCCAGTATTTTTGTTTTACATTTATTAATTTTCATCATGAAGTCCTTCCGTAAGACGGAATCCATACCATTCAAAAACTCATTCAAATCCTCAGGCTTGTCGGCCAAGATGACGATGTCATCAGCAAATCTCAGAGTTGAAATTATTTCTCCTTGAATCTTCACTCCCACTTAAAATTTTTCTCCAATTTCCTTCATTGCTTGTTCGATGTCCTTCAAGGTTGAAGGACATTAGAAGGTGGCACCGGTGTACTTCGGAGGAAGCATTTCATACTGCAATGTCAACAAATGGTAAATTGCTTAGTACAGCACAGTGAAGGATTCGGCTTGTGTGTAAACGCTTTAAAAACAAAAATGATGGTGTTCTCTAAAAAGACAATAAGAGCAAACCTCACAATAAATAATAATATAGTTGAACAAGTGTCCTCCTTCAAATACTTGGGCATCATATTGAACGAACAATGTGACTCCAAACAAGAAATAAAATCTAGAATTGAACAGGCCAGGAAACAATTCTTTACCTTGCAGAAATACTTTGTACGTTCAGATATCAGTCTACAGTTGCGAATCCGCATGATCCGTTGTTACATATTTTCTGTTCTTCTATATGGTTGCAAATGCTGGACCATGGATCCTTCTACTGAAAAACGAATCGATGCCTTTGAAATGTATCAATATCGTCGTCTCCTGCGCATACCTTGGATATTGAAAATTTCAAATGTCGAGGTCCTACTTCGGATGAAAAAGCAAAAAGAACTGCTACATGTTATAAAGCAAAGAAAGACACAATACCTAGGTCACATCATGCGAAACGAGAGGTACCAATTATTACATATAACTATTGAAGGAAAGATACAAGGAAAAATATCCGTTGGGAGACGCAGAAATTCAAGGTTGAAGGACATTAGAAGGTGGCGCCGGTGTACTTCGGAGGAAGCATTTCATACTGCAATGTCAAAGTCAGAGCTGGCTGCATGGCGTCTTAAGAAGAAGACGAAGAAGAAGAAGAAGAAGAAGAATGTGGGCGTGAATAATGAATTGAATAAATAAATACATAAATGTTCATAATATTATTGGAAATACCAACACTCACATAATTGTAGACATACAGTAGATTTAATAGCCAAAGTGTAAAGGATCTGATGATGATCGTTTGACGATCGAAACTGGTCATCCATGAGAATTTATTTTTAAATCTCGTGAAAAATATTTCAGGTTTAGGGAAACACTCATTACAATTGGGTACGTTCGTGTTGACCAACTGAAAAGCATTAATTTCGATAAATTAGGCTAAAAATACTTTCTACAGCGCCACGCATTTTTGAACATTAAAAGAATAAATAAATAAATGAGACATGTTCTTGCTTCGTTTGAGTGTCTTGGAAAACGTGCTCCTTTAGCCCCAGGTGAGTGTGAAAATTTTTCTGATAACATATGTTATTGTGATGGCTGTATATGCGTGTGATTTAGAAATTCTGGAGAGGATTAGGAAGGAAGTGGCCGTGGCCTTAAGTTAGGAACCATCCTGGCATTTGCCTGGAGTAGATGTTGGAAACCTCGGAAAACCACTTCTACTGTAGGTTTGGCCAAGGTGGGAATGAAACCCACTATAGGCTGATTATACCACGTTCTAGAATTAAATTTCTTGTCTTGGGCGAAAGTCGAATCGGGAACTTCAGGGTGACAGCCAAGAATGCTAGCCACTGCACCACGATGAGGTCAATATGACAGAAACTTACTCTATACATAATATAATAATAATACTATCGTATAATATAATTTTCGTGTGCAGTGAAGTGAAAAATATTATGCAATTCTTGATTAATAGTCTTAATAGAGACGATAACTGGCCGATTCAGAAATCTGTGCTATTAAAAATGTATTTGAAGGAATTTTCTAAATTTGTTAATGCTCTGGATTTTCAAGCTCTTAGGAAATACTTTCTTTAGCGTATGGCTTTTAGTGCCGGGAGTGTCCGAGGACACGTTCGGCTCGCCAGTTTTGTAGGTACTTCGAGGCGGACACCCAATGGGTGAGCTACACGTACCGTCGCGTGTGGAGTGTTGTCTGGGGTGGAAAGTTTGAATGTAAGGACAAGGAATTGGAAGGTAGCGGCTGTGGCCTATAGTTAGGGACCAGCCCCGGCATTTGCCTGGAAGGAAGATGGGAAACCACAGAAGACCATCTTCAAGGTTGCCCGTTGGGAATTTCGAACCTCCTCGCCTCCCGGATGTGAGCGACTGCCAGCAGTCATGCCGTAACGACCACGGCAAACTGAAGGATAAACGATGAATAGTATTGTTTGATATTGTTAAGATTAAGTCATCTAGAGATTGAATTAATATAATGTAATTTATTTTGTTCTTTTATAAAATGTATTGTAAAGGCATGTAGTGCTACTTATGTAGTGGAGCATGCAGAGATTATGAACAGTAAATTAACAAGTAGTTCCGTGAAGAACTATACAGCCTACTTTCATATAACCTGCTCATGTTAATTGTCTCTATCAACATACAAAATTTCAGTTTAATTGCTGTAACAGATTCGTAGATATTGAGAACCGTCTAAATATTTCATATGGTCGCCAGGATGGATTTTTATTTGTGTACTATTACATTAAGATTATTGTGTACGTGTGGTATTCAAACTTCAATCGCATGATTAGAACACAAGAAGCAAAAAAAAAGATTTTAAAGGTACGCACACCAGCCATCTTGTGATTATGCAAACAATTGAAATAAATAAATTACATGCCAGTGGATCAACAATTGTATAAGCATTTAACGTGCAACATTTCACGGCACTCGGATAGTTAATTCGCGAGAAACGTCCATTTAAATATTTATACTTCGCGTCGCCACCATGTTGGATTTGTGCTCACCAGGTTACTGAAAGTCCTATAGGTGAACATATGAACATAAAAAAAATCAGTTTGGTTGCTGTAAAAGATTCATAGATATTGAGAACCGTCTAAATATTTCGGAAGCTCGCCATTTAGGATTGTTATATGTATAGGCCATAGAGTTATGTACCATTCAAGGACAAATATTGCCTAGCTTCATTATTCAAACTTTCACTTCGATCGCATGATTACGGCACAAGAATAAAAACTTAATTTTAAAATTTCGCACAGCCGCCATCTTGAGGTTATGTAAACAATTGAATTAAATTAGATGGCAGTGCATTACAATCTGCAAAATCATTCACTGTACCACATTTCACTGCGCTCAGAGAGTTAAATCACGAGAAAAGTCGATTAAAACATTTCAAATTCGCTTGGTCGCCATGTTTGTTTTGTACTTTACAGGTTTACGAAATATACATAGGTAAACGTGTATCAGTACCCTTTATCACCGTACAAAATTGCCTGATGATATCTGTAATAGTTTCGGAGATATAGAATGTCAGTGAAATATTTCGCACAGCCGCCATTTTGAGGTTATGTAAACAATTGAACTAAATTAGACTCCAGTGCATCAAAATGTGTATAAACATTTGCTGTACCAAGTTTCATTACGTTTGGATAGTTAAATCGCGAGAAATGTCTATTTAAAGTCTCAATTTCGCTTGACCGCCAAAGTTAGCCTTCTCTCCACTGAGACGTCTGCATTAGTAACTTACCGAGAGAAATCGCTCATTCACTTGTCGAAGCTCTTCAACCCGCATTGCTATCTTTAATGGTTGATGATGATAATTGTTGTTTTAAGGGGCCTAACATCTAGGTTATCGGCCCTATCTTTAATGGTTTACCTAGTGTAAGCAAGAAAGGCGCACGGACGACAGGTCCCAGACGCAATTTAGAAACACGTATACTCTGAAGTATTAACTCGACACGACTCGACAGTTTGCTGCTGGCCGAAACTGGAATGTTAGGCTTGCTCGCTAGCTCAAAAACTAGCTCCGAAGTTAGTAATTTAAATTTTCACTGAATGGAGATTGTTGGAAGAAATAAAAACGTAAACACACGTATAGTAATCTATGAATTAAGGATGCTGTCACGATTTACCCAGCGTAAGCTTAAGAGGCACACAGACGGGTAGTTAGGTAGATTTCATTAGAAAGCTAACTATTGCAATGGGTCCCATGTTTCGACTTCCGGAAAATTTCGACATATCTTCGCGTTTCACATCCCCCAGACCCCAAAACCACCGTCAGTTCAAAAGTTTATATATAATTTATGTATATATATATATATGTATATATATATATGTATATCAGTTTCTTGTGGACACGATAACTGCCGTAATTTTGCACCAATTACTTCGAATTTTTTACCGAAGATGTATACCTATAAAATCTCGGTCGAGTTCGTTACTGGGCTAAATCGGTCGAAGGGGGTGAAAATGGGGGGCTTTTTTCGAAAAAGTGAAATTTCGCTATAACTCTCTTAATACGTGCAATATCGAATCCATTCGAAGTTCATAATATGTGTCGGATAAGTGCCAAAAATTTATGTCAAATAAGATTTTTGATAGCACCAACCATTGACCAAAGGGGTGGAAAAAAGTGGGTTTTTCGGGAAACATTAATCATATCTCTCTTAATAGGCACAATATCAAAACCGTACAAAATGGGCAATATTCCCCTAATAATTACCTAAAACTTTTGTCTGAAAGAATTTTTGATATGACCCACCATTACGCCAAGGGACGAGAAAAATGATTTCGGAATTATAAGAAAATGCCAAGAGCTATCAGTGGTTGCCATGGCAACACTACTAAATTGATGAGGCATGGACCATCAGACGTTGCCATGACTACGCACTTGCACGAGATCAGATTCAGTATATCCATCTGATTAAGTGGTTGGTTGGTTGGTTCTTAAGTTTAGGGGCTGCGACAACGCGGTCATGTAGCCCCGTGTACTTTGGGTGTGTGTAGAATCTGTCTGATAACCGGTGTTAATTGTGATGACTGTATTAGTGTGTGTTATCTGTTTGTTAATTTAAGTACTGCAACTAACAATTTTTCAGATAGTTCCTACTTTTGCCGCCAAGCGCCACTGTCAACGACTACGAGGCCAAGTTCAGAACTGAGCTACTAGACGCCGCCGCAGTCGGCTCTTGGCAACGAACATAGAAACCTAAGAGCGTTGTATACATTCTTAACCTATCCAATTTAGCTTCACACAGGTGCAATAAGTGGAAGGATCTTTAACATGCCATAAATCTATGACATGGGACCGCCGGCTTTACTTCCCCTCCGAAGGAAGGCATACTGAGGGATATTTAACGCTCTTAAAAAATCCGACGGCTTCGGCCGGGTTTGAACCCGGTATCTTGGGCATAGAAGCTCAGCATGTTACCGACTACGCCACCAAAGCCGCCTGATAAAGTGGGAAGCGGCTTCGGTGACGTAACTGGTAGCATGCTGAATGTCTATGCCCAATGTCGCGGTTTCAAAGCCGGCCGAAGTCGTCGGATTTTCTAAGAGCACTAGAATCCCTCAGTATGCTTTCCTTTGGAGGGGAAGTTCCAACGTTCGTTGCGAGTTGATGGTTGGGGTGGCATCTAGTAGCCAAGTTCACAGCTAGGTGTCGTTGACGGTTGTACCTGGTAGCAACATTAGGAACTACTGCTTGAAATTGACCGTCTGCAGTACTTACATGAATTAAGACTAATACAGCCATTACAATTCACACCGTGTATCAGACAGATTCTACACTCACCCAAAGTACACGGGGTTAGATGACCGCGTTGTCGCAGCCCCTAAACTGAGGAACCAACCAGAGGTAGATTTCGTTAGAAAGCTAACTATTGCAATGGGTACCATGTTTCGACTTCCGGAAAATTTCGACATATCTTCGCGTTTCACATCCCCAGGCCCCAAAACCACCGTCAGTTCAAAAGTTATATATAATTTATGTATGTATATGTATATCAGTTTATTGTGGACACGATAACTGCCGTAATTTTCTACCAATCACTTTGAATTTTTTACCGAATACGTATACCTATAAAATCTCGGTCGAGTTCGTTACTGGGCTAAATCGGTCGTTGGGGGGTGAAAATGGGGGCTTTTTTTTTCGAAAAAGTGAAGTATTGCTATAACTCTCTTAATATGTGAAATATCGAATCCGTTCAACATTCATACTATGTGTCGGATAAAGCCCAAAAATGTATGTTTGAAGAGTTTTTTTTATAGCACCAACCATTGACCAAAGGGGTGGGAAAAAGTGGGTTTTTCGGGAAACATTAATCATATCTCTCTTAATAGGCACAATATCAAAACCGTACAAAATGGACAATATTCCCATAATAATTACCTAAAACTTTTGTCTGAAAGAATTTTTGATATAACCCACCATTATGCCAAGGGATGAGAAAAATAATTTCGGAATTATAAGAAAATGCCAAGACCTATCAGTGGTTGCCATGGCAACACTACTAAATTGATGAGGGATGAGCCATCAGACGTTGCCAAGATAACGCACTTGCACGAGATCAGATTCAGATTTCCATCTAAGTGTGAAGCGGCTTCGGTGACGTAACTGGTAGCATGCTGAATGTTTATGCCCAAGGTCGCGAGTTCAAAGCCGGCCGAAGTCGTCGGATTTTCTAAGAGCGCCAAAAATCCCTCAGTATGCTTTCCTTTGGAGGGGAAGTTCCAACGTTCGTTGCGAGTTGCTGGTTGCGGTGGCATCTAGTAGCCAAGTTCACAGCTAGGTGTCGTTGACGGTAGTACCTGGTAGCAACATTAGTAACTACTGCTTGAAATTGACCGTCTGCAGTCCTTACCTGAATTACAGACTAATACAGCCATCCCAAAGTACACGGGGTTACATGACCGCGTTGTCGCAGCCCCTAAACTGAGGAACCAACCAAAATCTCTGCGGTAGATATAATTTTGCGTGAAGAAGTAACAGACCGTTACATAGTTGCACATCAGTGTCGAAACCTAGCATAAGGACAGTGTGACCACAAGTATAAAAATGGACCCCAAATGACAAGAAGGTTACCGTTCCCATAAGACAATAAAATGTTTAAAATAAGCATAAAATGACGAAAAACAAAGTTAATTAAGCTCCAATTATAAAATACCTTCTCGCATTAAATGAGGTCTGATCCTTCTACGAAAATCTGCATATTCTGCCTATTTTCGCCTATCCCCAAGTTTGTCCGGTGAAATCTACCTCCGCCTTCCGGCGTGCCGAGAGGACTTTTTTTTCTTAATCTCGATTCACTTAAATCGTTACTGCTCGGCTTCCTTTGGTCATAAATGAATGTTCATCTACAGAAACCTTCCTCGAGAATTCTTTACAGAATGGTGAAAACCGCATCAAAATCCATCCAGCATTTATAAAAGCAGTTAGTTATTGCACATTTTTAGCCTATTTTCAAAAAATAGGCTTATGAGATCACCTTTTGTCCGTGTGTGTGTGCGTGTGTGTGTGAGGTGTGTGTGTGCCCCCCCCCCCTAATAAATTCTAAACGGCTGGAGCGATTTCAATGAAACTCGGTAATTTCATAGCACTATTCCGGGTGACCCCGACCGTGCCCTTCAAATTTTGTTACGTCTCACCAATCCAACATGGCGGCTGTGCGAAATATTTCACCAGCATTCAATATCTCCGAAATTATTACCGATATCACCCTGGATTTTTTTTACGGTGATAAAGGAAACTACTTGAAGTTCACCTATGTGATTCTTGAAAAACTGGTAACTTCAAAACCAACATGGCGGCCAAACGAATTTGCGACTTTAAAATAGACGTTTCTCGCGATTTAACCAACCAAACGCAATAACATTTGATACAGTATATGTTTATACACTTAGTAATGCACCGACATCTAACTTCGTTCAATTGTTTACATAACCACAAGATGGCGGCAGTGCGAAATATTTCACCGGCATTCTATATCTCTGAACCTATTAGCGGTATCAGCCTGAAATTTTGTACGGAGATAAAAGACACTTCTGGAAGTTCACCTATAAGATTTTCAAAAACCGGTTAACTACAAAACGAACATGGCGGCCAAGCGAATTTAAAAATGTAAATAGACCTTTCTCGCTATTCAATGTTCCGAACGCATTGAAATTTGGTACAGGAAATGTTTATACACATTGTAATGCACTGGTATCTAATTTATTTCAATTGTTTACATAACCACAAGATGGCGGCTGTGCGAATTTTAAAATTAAGTTTTTATTTCTTGTGTCGTAATCATGCGATTGAAGTGGAAGTTTGAATAATGAACCTACGCAATAATTTTCCTTTAATGGTACATGACTCTATGGCCTATACATTTAACAATCCAACATGGCGACCTTGAAAATTTAGACGGCTATGAATATCTACGAATCTATTACAGCAATCAAACTGAATATTTTTACGTTCATAGGGGCTATGAACATAAGTTTACCTATAGGACTTTCAATAACCTGGTGATCACAAATCCAACATGGCGGCGACGCGAATTATAAATATTCACATGGTCGTTTCTCACAATTTAACCATCCGAGTGCAGTGAAACTTGGTACAGTAAATCCTTATACGAATGTTAATCCACTGGCGTCAAATTTATTTCAATTGTTTCCATAACCACAAGATGGCAGCTGTGCGAAATTTTAAAATCTAATTTTTACTTCTTGTGTCCTAATCATGCGATTGAAGTTCGAATGCTACACGTACACTATAATCTTCATGTAACAGTACATAAATCTAGGATCTAGCCTACATAAATAAAGTCCAACATGGCGACCATCCGAAATATTTAGTCGGTTCTCAATATCTACGAATCCATTACAGCAATCAAACTGAAATTTTGTATGTTGATAGTGGCAATTAACATAAGTAGGATATATGAAAATAGGCTGTATAGTTCTTCACGGAACTACTTGTTAAACCTTTCTTTATATCCATAGGGGGAGAACCTGATAAAACTGTATGTCTTAAAGAACATGCTGTTTTATTTCCTCCGGTTGAGCGATACATAAAATATGTTGAAATCCCCGGATATTTTGTGGTTACACGGGCAAGTAGCTGCCAATGTAAATCTCCCTTACGCTCCCTTAAGCAAGGTGAGGCAGTAATTAAAATGTATGGTCACGTGCGAACTCTCGAGGGGAACTATGTCCAGGCCAGAGCAGTTGATAGGCTACACTGTCACCGGGTGTTCAACCCCTAACATATGAGTCGTGCAGTTGTAAAACTCGTTTAATCCACTTGTTATAAAGGATCAAGTCGTAAAATTATTTATTTAAATATTTTGTTTGATTTTATTTTACTTTATTTTATTTTGTTTTACTTTGATTTATTTTGTTCTATTTTATTTCGTTTTATTTTGTTTTAAATTGTTTTTTTGTTTTTTTTTGTTTTATTATGTTTTTAATTTGTTTTGTTTATTTTGTTTTATTTTGTTTTGTTTTATTTTGATTTTGTTTTGTTTATTTTGTTTTATTTCAGTTTTATTTTGATTTTCCAGAAAATAAACAAAAGAACAAAAATAAAAAACACGAAGCAAAAAGAAAAATTGAAACAAAAGCAAAAGCGGAAAACAAAAAACAAGAAACACAAAGCAGAATGCAAAATTCAGAAAAAGCAAAAGCAATAAACAAAAACAAAAACAAAACCAAGAAAGAAGAGCAAAAAGTAAAATTCAAAAGCAAAAGCACAAAGCAAACACAAAACCAAAAACCAAAAACACAAAGTAAAAAGAAATAAGTAGAAAACAACAAACACAAAAGATACGCGAGGCAAAGTCCAGAGAAACGTTTCTCATGAAAATTATTCGTATTCACAAGTGGATTAAACGAGTTTGCAACTGGACGACTCATATTGTAACATCGTGTAGTTTACCCTGCTGGCAACACTTGATATCACGTGACATCTGGTGGAGAAAAAAAACCAGCTGTAAGTAGGTTAGCCATAAACTCATGGACAGCTCCGATGGCGTAGTTGGTAGCATGCTGTGCTTCTATGCACGCGGTCGCGGGTTTGAACGCGTCCGAAGTCATCGGGTTTTTAAGAGCGTTAGATATTCTCAATATGCCTTCCTTCGGAGGGGAAGTAAATCCGGCTGTCCCATGTCATAGATTTATGGCATGAAAAAGAACCTTCCACAAATTAAACTTGTGTGAAGCTGAATTATAGGTTATATTTGACTAACGCTCTTAGGTTCCAACGTTCGTCGCCAGGAGCCGACTGCGGTGGCATCTAGTAGCAACGTTCAGAACTAGTTGGCCGTTGACGGTGGCGTCTGGTAGCAAATGTTGGAACTACTTGAAAATCGAATGTCTGCAGTCCTTACTTGAATTAAAAACAGATACACACTAATACAGCCATCACACTTAACACCTCCTATCATACAGATTCTACACACACCCAAAGTACACGGGGCTACATGACAGCGTTGTCGCAGCCCCTAAACTGAGGAACCAACCAACCATGAACTCATGAGAAACCTACTTATTGCAATGGGTGCCATGTTCCAGAAACCTTCGACATATCTTCGCGTTTCACATCCTTCAGACCCCAAAACCACCATCAGTTCGAAAGTATTATATCTTCACTCTTTAATTTATTATATGCCAGAAAGTGCTTCAATTTCTTTAGAAAGAGTTTTCGGATTATTATCACATTATATTTGTTTGGAACAAATCTTTGAAAATCCTAACCACACTTGCTGGTGAAACGAAAGAAGATATCGTTGTTGTTTGAGTCTTCAGTCGGCTGGTTTGATGCAGCCCTCCATGACTCCCTGTCCTGAGCTAATCGTGTCATCTCTACATGGCTACCTCACCTTACAACTGAGGCAATCTGTTAAACATATTCTAACCTTGGTCTATCCCTACTGTTCCTGTCTTTGGCTCTTCCTTCCATAACTAAGTTTGCTATTGCTGGGTCTCATAGTATGTGTCCTACCAACCTATCTCTTTTCTTCTTTAGGAGTCACCAGAAATATATCCCCTAAGCCACACCTTTTCAATACTCTATCTACCCACCTGATCTTCATCTTTCTCCTGTACCACCACACTTCAAATGCTTCTATTCTCTATTCTGCTGCACCAACAGTCCAAGTTTTACTTCCATAGAGCGCAGCGCTCCAGACAAAGGCTTTCATAAATGATTTCCCAATACCTAAATCTATATTCGATGTCGACAGATTCCTTTTCTGTATATATGCTTTCCTTGCGTGAGCCAACCTACTTTTTATATCCTTTTAACGTCGTTCATCCCTGGTTATTTTGCTTCCTAAATAACGGAAGTCTAATAATTCGTTTAGCTTTTCACCTGCACATTTTGACGTCATAAAGGTTTCTGTTTCTTTTTTCTGCATTCCATTATATTTGTTTTACATTATTTGATTTCCATCATGAATTACTTCTTCAAGACAAAGTCAATACCTTTTAAAAACACAAATCCTCAGGTTAATCGGTTAAGATCACAATGCCGTCAGTAAATCTCAGAATTGAAATTATTTCTACTTGAATCTTAACTCCTACTTTACATTTTGCTCTTATTTCCTTCATTGCTTGTTCAATGAACGGATTGAAACATGTGGGTGATTAATTACAGTCTTGCTTTACACCTTTCTGAATACCAGCTTCTCTCTCATGTCTATAAGATACCAAGGAACGCTATATGAGACCAATAACCCGAAAAGCCGTTCTGAGGAATACTCAACAGATATGCCTACACAAGTGCTCCAATATTATCAGAATATGTTAGTTAGTTATTGTGGTTTTAAGGGGTGGAACTACTAGGTCATCTGCTCCTCTTATTACAGATTACAGTATACAAATTTAGAATAGAGTCTAAAATTTAGTAGGTGGACACTTAAACTTGAGAAGACCGAAAATTAATAAAAATAAAAATAATAATTAAAAAGTGAACAAAAATCACGAAAAAACAAAAAATTCAGAATTCAAAAAAGAACTAGTCTTTGAGTCAATGCATACTGGAAAATTTAGATTGCTGGCCCTAAGCCACTCTCACTTATAAAACGGATAACGGGGTCAGCAGCCACCGTGTCATCGGCTATTATAAGTTTGAGTGTCATCTGCAAACCAAGGTTTCTTCGTGGATTCGTGCATCCTGTAGTTCAATATCAGAATGCTGTATGTGACTTACCAATGTTTGTTATCTGCTAGTTGTTCCTGTATTTATGTTTGCTATTGACGGGCTGATGCAGTCACCTGTACTCCCTATAATTAACTACTGCGATGTTGTATTAGTAGATGCAACTGGCGAACTAAAAAAGTAATTTCAGAGAGCTGTGAAATTCCAGCATTAGGTTTATTTTCTCATTGAAATTTTCCTCACACGTGTCTCTGTTTTATGCTCTACTTTCCTGGTTAAAAGTAGAACAACAAAGAGACCTGCACATATCGACTTCTCAATGAAAGTACACCTCACTATCTCTCTCGTAATTTTCGTTTTTTTTCTTATTTTCATGATCGTCACACGGGATCTGGATCTACAATTGCAATTCCTCTACATTCAGTCATTCTTTCCTCGTGTCGGGAACTAGAATGTGTAATAATTTTCCTCGTGACGTTAGAAATTGTACATCCCTAACAACTATCAAACGTGCATGTAAAGATTTCCTCTTGAATTCGTAGGCCAACTAGAACAATTTAGGCTATGTATGAACAATGCAACTTACATGAATTGTTATTCTTGACCTATAGTTCTTCACGGAACTACTTGTTATTTTGAATATTTGAAGGCACGGTCGAGGTCGCCGGGAATAGCGCTATGAACTTCCCGAGTTTCATTGAAATCGCTCCAGCCGTTTAGATTTTATTAGGGGGACACACACACACACCTCACACACACACACACACACACATGCACACACACACGGACAAAAGGTGATCTCATAAGCCTATTTTTTTCAAAATTGAAAATAGGCTAAAAATAAAAAATAAAAATAAAAAATTAAAATTTAAAATTTAAAATTATAAATAAATATTAAAAATTAAACATTAAAAATAAATATTAAAAATTAAACATTAAAAATTAAAGCCTCCGTGGCTTAGGCGGCAGCACGCCGGCCTCTCACAGCTGGGTCCATGGTTCAACCATGTGAGATCTGTGCTGCACATAACGGAGGCAGACAGGTTTTTCTCCGGGTACTCCGGTTTTCCCTGTCAATATTTCATTCCAGCAACACTCTCCACTATCATTTCATTTCATCTGTAATTCATTTAATCATTGCCCCAGAGGAGTGTGTCAGGGTTCGGCAACCGGCACAGTTCATATCCTCGCCGCTAGATGGGGGCTTCATTCATTCCATTCCTGACCCGATCGGAGACTGGAAACAGGCTGTGGATTTTCAAACATTAAAAATAAAAAAAATAAAAATTAAAATTAAAAATTAAAAATTAAAAATTAAAAATTAAAAATTAAAAATTGAAAATTAAAAATTAAAAATTAAAAAATAAAAAATAAAAAATAAAAATTTAAAATTAAAAATTAAAAATTAAAAATTAAAAATTAAAAATTAAAAATTGAAATTTAAAAATTAAAAATTAAAAAGTAAAAATTAAAAATTAAAATAAATAAATATAACACCGAAATATCTCTATATATAAAAATGAAAGTTTGTCTGTTTTTTCTGAATTTCCCGAAATTTGCGTTATTTACGCGTTTCAGACTGTTTTATGACGGATGCGCGCGAAAATATTTTTTTGTCTGTCTGTATGTCTGTCTTTCTGTTTGTCTGTGGACAAATTTGTTCCCTTATAACTCGTGAACGGTTGGGTGGATCAACGTCAAATTTGGTACAGATATCCTTCAGAGGTACGACACTAATCATTGATGTAACTCTTCTCTGTACCTCTCATAAAAGCGGGCCTACCCCCTTAAAATACTTGCTGAAATAGGCGTAGAAGGACGAGTTAAAGCTCATTTTCAGCCCCTCAATGTGAGAAACGAAACTCAGGGGCACCACATATTAAGGCCCTAAAACGAACAGTTTTTGAGATATTCCCAGAAAATTAATTTCATTTAATACAATAATGAAAGAAAGCAGGCCGGAAACCATGGCAACAGAAACTCACAGGTCCATCAATTGCTGTACGACGCAATACAATTTCATTTATTAGCCTATTTTCGATTTTTGCAAAAAATGAAAGTAGACTTATGAGATCAACACAGGGCGAAAAAAAGAGTGTCTGTCTGTGTGTGTGTGTGTGTATGTGTGTGAGTCTGTGTGTGTGTATGTGTGTGAGTCTGTGTGTGTGTGTGTGAGTGTGTGTACTCTGAATTTGTGTTCCCCCTATCAATTCGAACACGGTGAACGCGAATTGAACGAAATTTGGTACAAAGGTAGGACTAGTAAAGGACACCTCAGTGTCATGTTTTATATCGCCGCCATCTTGACGGAAACGTAATGGCGGCCACGCAAATGTTCAAAGCTAAAATCTAAATACAACTAACCTAATCATCCGATCTCTACCAAATTTTGCAACAACATACCGCTATTGGGGGCAGCATCCTTTGACAAAACTATTAGGTCACCAGCCTAATAGTTTGCGGATGGCGGCCATCTTTGTGTGAAAATCGATTCCCCCTATTAATTCGAACACGGTGAACGCGAATTGCCAAAATTTCGTACAAAGGTAGCACTAGCAAAGAGCAACTCAGTGTCATGTTTTATATCGCCGCCATCTTGACGGAAACGTAATGGCGGCCACACTAATGTTCAAAGCTTAAATCAAATTTCGACTAACCTAATCATCCGATCTCTACCAAATTTTGCAACAACATACCTTTATGGAGGAAGCATCCTTTGACCAAATTAATAGGTCATTAACCTAATAGTTTGCGGATGGCGGCCATCTTTGTGTCAAAATCGATTCCCCCTATTAAATCAAACACGGTGAAACCGAATGGAACGAAATTTGGTACAGAGGTAGCACTAGCAAAGGGCACCTTAGTGTCATGGTTTATATCGCCGCCATCTTGAAAGAAACATAATGGCGGCAACACAAATGTTCAAAGCTTAAATCAAATTACGACTAACCTAATCATCCGATCCCTACCAAATTTTGCAACAAAATACCTTGATGGGCGGAGGATCCTTTGACCAAACTAATAGGTCATCAGCCTAATAGTTTGCGGATGGCGGCCATCTTTGTGTGAAATTCGATTCCCCTATTAATTCGAACATGGTGAAACCGAATGGAACGAAATTTAGTACAGAGGTAGTACTAGCAAAGGGCACCTTAGTGTCATACTTTATATCGCCGCCATCTTGACGGAAACGTAATGGCGGCCACACAAATGTTCAAAGCCTACATCAAATTACGACTAACCTAATCATTCGATCTCTACCAAATTTTGCAACAACATGTCTTTATGGAGGGAGCATCCTTTGACCAATCTAATAGGTCATTGGCCTAATAGTTTGCGGATGGTGGCCATTTATGTGTCAAAATCGATTCCCCCTATTAATTCGAACACGGTGAAACCGAATGGAACGAAATTTGGTACAGAGGTAGTACTAGCAAAGGGCACCTCAGTGTCATGTTTCATATCACCGCCATCTTGACGGAAACGTAATCGCGGCCACCCAAATGTTAAAAGCTAAAATGTAATTACGACCAACCTAATAATTTGATCTCTACAAGAATTTGCAACAACATGCCTTTTTGTGGAAAGCATCTTATGACTGACTACAAGGTCATCAGCCCAATAGTTTGCAAATAGCGGCCATGTATGTGTGCAAATCGATTCCCGCTATCAATTCAAACACGGTGAAACCGAATTGAACGAAATTTGGTACAGAGGTAGCAGTAGCAAAGGGCACCTCAGTGTCATGTTTTATATCGCCGCAATCTTGACGGAAACGGAATGACGGCCACCCAAATGTTAAAAGCTTAAATCAAATTACGACCATCCTAATAATTTGATCTCTACCAGATTTTGCAACAACATGCCTTGGAAAGCATCTTATGACTGACTACAAGGTCATCAGCCCAATAGTTTGCAAATAGCGGCCATGTATGTGTGCAAATCCATTCCCCATATCAATTCAAACATGGTGAAACCGAATTGAAAGACTTTTTTTTACAGAGGTAGCAACAGCAAAGGGCACCTCATATTCATGTTTAATATCCCTATAGCACGTTGTATTTCAACAAGCTACTACAAGCAACATTCAATTATACTCCTTGAAAAGGACAAAGAGTTATAACAATACCCATGCATTTAGGAGAAAGTAGGCTATATATTCTTTACTGAACATCTTGTTACATTATTGAGATAGTTTGCAAACGGCTATAAGGTTATAATGGAACTAAATTAAGCTGTGAAATTCATCAATACATATAATGCGCTTAAGGGGGTCAAGGGGTATCCTAGATTTTATCACGAGACTTAAATGTGCGATATGTCGTACAGAAGGTCTATTATATCTTCAAACAAAAATATTATTTTCAAAAATTTCTGAATTGAAATAGTTCCTTTTTTATTTTATTCTTTTTCTTTTAGGAGTTTGGGCCATTGGAGCCTAAAAAAACCTGAATTTTCATGCACCACAAGCCTTTATAATTTATTAAAGGGGTCTTCCTCTTGACGCGGACTTGACACATCAGTGAGGGTCAGTTTTTATGTGACGTGTATTGCGTTTCGTCTACGAGGTTTTCAAATTTAATTTCACGTCAGGAAGTACACGTTAGGTAAATTAGTTTCAGAGCATATTTCACCTAATCATTTATCTTTGTCGACAAACAGGTTCCAAGCCCCTAACCATTGCAACAGTAGCTCAATTGATTACGTCTGGCTTTTAATACTGAAGACCGTTCGAAGAATGGGTACTTCTGCTAGTCTAAGCTAAATCTGAAGATTTTCTGTAGGCATTTATCTAAACCCCAATAGGTATCAACTGAATATAACAGCTTTTAGTATATCACGGCCGGCTTTGATAACTATGTACAAGTGGTCCGAGATTGTATGCCGTGGTCCAGGCAGGAAGTTAACTCGCGACGTTTCACCAAATACTGCGTTCGGCAGTCCAGTCCTTCCTTTGACTTACTTGACTTAATTCCTGTAGTCCCTCGTGGAACATAGGGTATCAACAAAGCATCTCCATCTGGTCCTATTGACAGCCAACCTCTTCAGCTCGCTCTAGGTCTTTTCTTCTTCCATTGTGTACTGATCTTCGCCACGTAGCCTATGTTTGGGTCTCCCTCTCTTCCTTGTTCCCTGCGGGTTATAATCCAATATCCTCTCTTTCAATGGCTTCATTTCCCTTTCACAGTTTATGCCCGATCCATTCCCATTTCCGCCTTTTCATTTGTTTGGCGATTCCAATTTCCCCCGTCCTTCTTCAAAGTTCCGGCCAGTAGATATTGAGAATCTTCCGTCAAAGGTCTGCAAACTAGAGGTAATTATTTTGTCACTTTCCAAGTGACTACCGTGGACACCATGTTGGATTTTATATATCGGCCTTAGAGTTATGTACATGGTAATTATCAATGTGCACCCTTATAAACACGGAAATCTAAGCCGGCTGTGACTGGTGCTGATCGCGGGCGTGCATACGTGGTTCAGCTGGTGGTGGCGCGCTCGGCTGACTCATATAGTTAGTTCACACGTGTTTTGTCATTCATATGGACGTATATCTGCAAAACCTAGACGTTATTGTCGCACGTTTAGTGAGTATTGTAAATACTGTGATTGTTGGTCATGCCTAGACACCAATTCACATTGCACGAACGTGTGTATATCCATAATTCGTATATGAAAAGCAGAAAGGCTTGTTCTGAAACCAGATGAAAATTTTGAATCAAGTTTCCTGGAAGACCTGTGCCAAATGCCAGTACAATTAAGAGGCTCACTAAACGATTCAATGAAACAGGCTCCGTAAATAATAAATGAGTTGACAGACATTCTTTCATCAGAAGATGTCAGGTGTGTGTTACAAGAGAGGAAGGACATTTTCAGCATCGGCTATGAGCATTGTAAGTACAACCGGGTGAGTTAGCCGTGGTCGTTACGGCATGGCTACTGGCAGTCGACCACATCCGGGAGGCGAGGAGGTTCGAATCCCCCCGCCGGAACCTTGAAGATGGTCTTCAGTGGTTTCCCATCTTCCTTCCAGGCAAATGCCGGGGTTGGGCCCTAACTATAGGCCACAGCCACTACCTTCCAACTCCTCGTCCTTACATTCAAACTTTACTCCCCAGACAACACTCCACACGCGACGGTACTTGTAGCTCAGCCCATGGGTGTCCGCATAGAGGCAGCTACAAAACTGGCGAGCACTAAAAGCCATACCCTAAAAAAAATGAAAAAAAACAACAACTGTAAGTACAAATTATTGAACATGTTTGGTAAAAGTGTGAAAGGGCGCACGCACCACCAGCTGAACTGGGTACGCACGCCCGCGATCTGCGCCAGTCACAGTCGACTTAGCTTTCCGTGTTTATCGAGGCACACATATATAATGACCCTGTACTACTACATGAAGTCTCAGACCCATACAATATAACGGATTGGACATTACTTCGGAAAATGCGGAGTTTGGTTCTTATAGGTATTCCATTGTTCTTCCGCACAAGATAGAGCCGAACAAAGCCACCATTTGCTTTTTGAATACATTCTGTGCTGCTCCTACATCTTTGGCCACTACACTGCCCAAGTAAGTGAAGCTATACACATCTTCCATAGATTCACCCCTGAAAACAAATGGATCCAGTTTATTGGTGTTAGTTCTTAAGAATTTGTTGATAGCATCACCATCCAAGCCGACACATGAGAGGATTTGAATGAGTTATTAAACGTATATCTATGACTTTCGTCATAATTACTATTTTCGGTCCATATTGAAATCTATAATATTACTAACTATGGCGTCCACTCTTCAATAAAAATTTCTTTTAATTTTTTAACTTTAAATCACACGATACATGTTTCGGCACTTCTATGCCTTCATGAGTCGTTCATAGTTTTGCTAAAATAGTACATACACATTTGGCAACATCTTATTACACTAAATTAAGTCCTTTTACATACTTAAAATATCGTCACGAATAGCGTTAGATAAACAATTCTTCAAATATAGTTCTGTTATAAAAATCCGGAGTTAAAATCCTTCGTCTTTAAAATACTTGATGATTAGCTTCTTCTAGTAACTGCTATTTCACGATTCCCAGAACCTCGTGTTTTGATGACTGGAAAATTTCCCAGGTGCGTGTTTCAACTGTTTTATTTGTGTTGCCCTTAATCCATATGTCTAGGCTTGTTATTCAGATGTTGAATTTGTTTAGTCCACGTGTCTCGTTTTGTTATTTTTTTTAACTGTACGGCACAACAATTATCACAGCTCGCGGAGCGGATCTAATATGCTGACATACTCAGCTCTTCGCGTCTCAGCTGGGAGTGTTATTAAATGTTATGGATTCTGTCATGAGGAAATAATTCATGCTGAATATTAATAAACGTAAAATAAAAATATTGGAATGGAGTTTAAAGAAATCAGAAACCTCTATGGACGTCGATTTGGCAGGTGAAAAGCAAAATAAAGTAGGAGATTTCTGTTACTTAGAAAGTAAAATGACCAGTGATGGACGAAACAAAGAAGATATAAGAAGTAGGCTAGCACAGGCAAGGAAAGCTATTCTACTGAAAAGGAATCTGTTGACATCGAATATAGGTTTAGGTATTAGGAAGTCATTTTCGAAAGCGTTTGTCTGGAGCGTGGCGCTCTATGAAAGTAAAACTTGGACTGTTGGAGCAACAGAAAAGAGGAGAATTGAAACGTTTGAAATATGGTATTACAGGAGAATGATGACGATTATATGGGTGGATGGGGTTACAAATGAAGGGGTATTAAGACGATTGGGAGAGGAGAGATGTTTCTTGCGACTGCTAATGAAGAGAAGAGATAGGACACATGCTAAGGCACCCAGGGGCGGCTTCGGTGGCGTAGTCGGTAGCATGCTGAGCTTCTATGCCCAAGATAGCGGGTTCAAACCCGGCCGAAGCCGTCGGATTTTTTAAGAGCGTTAAAAATCCCTCAGTATGTCTTCCTTCGGAGGGGAAGTAAAGCCGGTGGTCCCATGTCATAGATTTATGGCATCTTAAAGAACCTTTCACTAATTACACATGTGTGAAGCTAAATAGGATAGGTTAATAATGTAAACAACGCTCTTAGGTTTCTACGTTCGTTGCCAAGAGCCGACTGCGGTGGCGTCTAGTAGCTAAGTTCTGAACTTGGCCTAATAGTCGTTGACGGTGGCGCTTGGCGGCAAAAGTAGGAACTATTTGAAAAATTCTAAGTTGCAGTCTGTATTTAAATTAAAAAAACAGATAACACACACTAATACAGTCATCACATTTAACACCGGTTATCAGACAGATTCCACACACACCCAAAGTGCACGGGGCTACACGACCGCGTTGTCGCAGCCCCTAAACTTAAAAACCAACCAACCAAGGCACCCAGGAATAGCAAAGTTATTTATGGAAGAAAGGGCCGAGGATAAGAACTGTGGGGGTAGACCAAGGTATATTAAACAGATTGCCCCGGATGGCGGGTGTGGTAGCTATTTAGTGATGAAACGATTAGCTCTGGCCAGGGAAGCATGAAGGGCTGCAATCAACCAGTCAAAAGACTGAAGACTCAAACAACAACAACTGTTCTTAAGGACTTGGTCTTTTTTGAGTTTATTGTGAGTCCTACATTTCTTCCTTCTTCTACCAGTTCTTCAATCTTTGTTTACATTTTCCCATGTGCTTCCGACAGGAGACACAGATGTTCCCTATTGGATACCACATTTCACAGTTCCGTTGGCTTTAAATTTTTAAATGGTTTTAGAATGATTTTTTAATTTTGTTTATAATGTTTTATATGAATTTTTCTTCCTTGTTAATAAAATGTATTGTGGATGGAGAAAGGGTGAGCCTCTCATACACATCAGTGTCTCCGTCTCCGTCTGTTGAATACCGTATAGCCTATACTGTACAAATCTGCATTTATGTTCGACGATGTTGAAATGTAAATAATATGTCAGGAAACTGTATCATAATGAGGGCCATTATAACACTATTTTTCATTATGAGACAGTTCCTTCCACCATTCAGAGCTCAAGAAACAGTTGTGTGAGCAATTAGCTAAGGATAGCATCACACGTGCGCTGAATTCCACGGCCACCGTATTTTAAATTTCACTGCGCGGCTAGTGTCATAGTGGGGTATTGAGGAGGCGAAATCTCGTCAGTTTTTATCATTTCAAATGATCTTGTCGACTTCGTCGTTATGCTTGAGTCTAACGTTATGCGGGACGGAGACGAAAGTGACGTCATGCAGCCACGCGGGAAGCCTAAGTTAATGGGTAAAGGACGGCGAGTGCGTGACGTCATGCAGCCACGCGGGAAGCCGAAGTTAATGGTTAATGGAGTCTGTTGAAAGAGTCCTGGGGCGTCGAGCAACCTGGGGCTTCGAGCAAACCGAAAATAATACAGGGTGACTCCTGAGGAGGTGTACAAGATGCCAGATAAAAATACAGGGTGACTCCTAAAGAGATATTCAAGATGCCAGATAAGAATACAAGGGGACTCTTAAAGAGGTGTGCAGGATGTCAGAGCACAATACACGGTGACACTTAACGATGTGTACAGTATGTTAGATTCAATTCAAATACAGGTTGACCCTTAAAGAGGTTTGCAAGATATCAGATTCAAATAATAAGTGACCCTTAAAGAGTTGTAAAAGATGTCAGACTCAAATACAGGGTGACCCTTAAGGAGGTGCCTGCGCGGGAAGCCTAAGTTAATTGGTAATGGAGTCTGTTGAAAGAATCCTGGGGCTTCGAGCGAAGCGAGAAGCCCTCCTCAGCCTTTCTAACATGTGTAGCATTTGTAGCATGCGTCATTTGAAATGATATAACGTCTAGTCTTTCAGACTGACTGTAATTATTTTACGAATATTTATGTTCGAACATAAAATAGTTACAATTATCGTCGAACATGAACAGTCGTATGCAACTCGCCTATTATGGGAATTAAGACACTTGTATGGAAATTATAAAACTAGCATACGCTCGTTTTATAAACATACTCGTGTCTTAATTATTGCCATTATAAGCTCGTTGCATAATGTATTATTATATTATAGTAGCTATTGTACCCGGAGGTGGCCAGGAGGTGTCTTCTAGAACATAGTTCCCCTCGACTCTGATGCCATTCAAGTGCAATATTAACTCACTGTAAACCTAGTCGAAAAGTACAGTGGAATACAATAACGTAGCAGTGCATGCACAGGGTGGGCCAATGTATTTCTTTTTTAATTTTAATAATCTACAACGACTCCTGTTAATACTATTTTAAAAATACGTATTCACAATTTTATGGCGTTCAGATTCTTAGGTTGTTATCGTGGTTTGGAAAGAAAATGATTTTGTTTTAATATTCTTTTCAATGCTCAATGAGTTGTGTGCGCACCATGTGTACAGACTAACCGCCCGGCCCTATTATTATGCGGGCTGTACACGACACAGTTCTGCCAGGGGCTATCGTCTTGTTTATTTGTTTAAACACACTATTCAAACAAATAAATATATTTCCGAATGAGACTAGCAAAAATTCATGTAGCGAGCGGTTTCTTCTGGGTTCTGAAATATGTGCATGCAAAATTTGGTTGAGATTGGTGGAACGGTGTAGATGTGTATACAGAACAAACCCTCCCACTTACAGACATACAGTACATACATACTCACATACAGACTTTCAGTTTTATATATACTGTATGATATTACGATTTGCAAATTTCAACCTTTAAATTGCTCAACATACATACATAACTTCTGTACATAATATAAAAAATATTTAATGTTCGACCCTGACTATTACATGTCAGAAAACTGTACTATAATGAGGCTCATTATAACACTATTTTTCATTATGAAACAGTTTCTCCCACCAATCAGAGCTCAAGAAACAGTTGTTTGACCAATTAGATAATTAGATGCGCTGAGTTCCACGGCCTTCTAAATTAGATTTCAATGCCTGGCCTAGTGTCATAGTAGGGTAATCGAGGTGGCCATGGTCAAATACAAGGCATTCCCTGCGTCCCATGCGCTCTGTTCAGTACATAAAACTGGCGAAATCTCGACAGTTATTTATGAATATTTATGTTCGAACATAAAATAGCTATAATAATTATCGTCGAACATAAACAGTCGTATGCAACTCGCCTATAATGGTAATTAAGACACTCGTATGGAAATTATTGCCATTATAGGCTCGTTGCACAATGCACTATTAAATACGAGTACATGGAATAAAATACACACATACGAGGGTGGACCCAAAACAAACCGAAGTGACACCGCGATGCCATTAGTGGACTTGAACACGCCTGCCATAATGACTGCATTATGTCAGGCGTGTTTATCGCCGCATTGCTCAAGTGTTGAAGAGGTTACCTATCACCATGGCGTTAGACGTTGGACCGAGTCATCTCACCACGTTTAAAGCGCCCAAATCACTCAAAACCTTGTGTGCGGCTCATAGCCTTTGCAAGCCTGTAGAAGTATTTGGTAAGTTTCTGTTGCCGAGTTTTCAAGCAGGAAACACAATTTTAAACACACTCTTTATTCTTTTAAATCTGCCATAACGACATCGCAGGCGGAAGTCGAGAACAGTAAGAGAAAAACAACACTACATACACACATCAAAAAAAGTTTTGCATCACCTCGGTTCCCAGATCTCCGGCATATAGACGTTGACTGTGTATATTGTATCCAAGATACAGTCCCTTTGACTGTTCATAGATGTCACTAAAACTGCTCAAAGATGTAAACAACCATGCATGAGCAGGGCCTATTAGACGGAGGGGGTACGACAGCCGATCAGTTCCAGTCATTCCACCAGGACGAAGGTACGCTGCTCATGTTGTCTGTAGTTCTACCATGCCTAGAAGGTCAATACCGCAGTTCGATCGCGTCCGCATTGTTACTTTGTGTCAAGAAGGGCTCTCAACAAGGGAAGTTTCCAGGCGTCTCAGAGTGAACCAAAGCGATGTTGTTCGGACATGGAGGAGGTACAGAGATACAGGAACTGTCGATGACAGGCCTCGCTCAGGCCGCCCAAGGGCTACTACTGTAGTGGATGACCGCTACTTACGGATTGCCGCTCGGAGGAACCCTGACAGCAATGCCACCATGTTGAATAATGCGTTTCGTTCAGCCACAGGACGTCGTGTTTCAACTCAAACTGTGCGCAATAGGCTGCATGATGCGCAACTTCACTCCCGACGTCCATGGCGAGGTCCAGCTTTGCAACCCCGACACCATGCAGCGCGGTACAGATGGGCCCAACAACATGCTGAATGGACCCCACGGAATTGGCATCACGTTCTCTTCACCGATGAGTGTCGCATATGCCTTCAACCAGACAATCGTCGGAGACGTGTTTGGAGGCACCCTGGTCAGGCTGAACGTCTTAGACACACTGTCCAGCGAGTGCAGCAAGGTGGTGGTTCCCTGATGTTTTGGGGTGGCATTATGTGGGGCCGACGTACGCCACTGGTGGTCATGGAAGGCTCCGAAACGGCTTTACGATACCTGAATGACATCCTCCGACCCATAGTGCAACCATATCGGCAGAATATTGGAGAGGCATTTGTCTTCATGGACGACAATTCTCGACCTCATCGTGCACATCTTGTGAATGCGTTCCTTCAAGATAACGACATCGCTCGACTACAGTGGCCAGCATGTTCGCCAGACATGAACCCTATCGAACATGCCTGGGATATGTTGAAAAGGGCTGTTTATGGACGTCTTGACCCACCAACCACTCTGAGAGATTTACGCCGAATTGTCGTTGAGGAGTGGGACAATTTGGACCAACAGTGTCTTGATGAACTTGTGGATAGTATGCCACGGCGAATACAGGCATGCATCAATGCAAGAGGACGTGCTACTGGGTATTAGAGGTAGTGGTGTGTACTGCAATCTGGACCACAAATGCTGAAAGTCTAGCTGTATGATGGTACAACATGCAATGTGTGGGTCTCATGAGCAATAAAACGAGCTGAAATGTTGTTTGTGTTGATCTCTATTCCCTTTGTATTTAACGGTTCCGGAACTCTTGGAACCGAGGTGATGCAAAACTTTTTTTGATGTGTGTACAAACTGACGCCATCTGAGCAGTTGTTTCTTGAAGGTCTCGATTAACCCCATCTATCAGGAGAACTCTCTACTATATACGTGGAGGAATGACATCGCGCTCTCAGTCCGATTTCTTTTGGGTCCACCCTCGTACACACAAAGTTACATTACGTAATATTTATTCAATTTACTTGCGTTAAAACATGCGTAAATAAAGGGGTCACTCTGAAAACTGCTCTCAACCATACCTGCTCAATTTATGCTCGGAGCTGTGCTGCTGAAGTCTGGTTGCGTGAACCATATTAAAAAGGATGTTAACAGTAGGAAAAACTTGCTAATTTAAAACAAACATTAAGAGGTCATGAGGGCCAGATTCCGCTCAGCGATGCGCAAGCTGATACCTCCCATCCAACTTTCTCTACTAGCTCCCGGTGAATGTTTTTACTGACTTCACGTGAGAATTTGAAGCCCATGTAAGCGAATACAATGGCATAAATAATTACAGAATAATTCAAGTTAACATGGCCACTCCAGCGATGAGAAAACCATAACTTACAGTAAACAGGCGGGCTCGAGGTAGCGAGTAGTCTAAGGCTTATCACTTGGGCAACTGATTATTCTAGTAAGTTGTTGATACAAAATGTTTGGCGTAGCTTCCAACGCAACGAAACACAACATGTTTTGCAAATGAAGTTATTATTAAGCTTATGGCCAGGGCCCAGATTCTGAAGACATGACATCTTTTAAATGGTTCAGCACAAACATTGCTAACTTACATACAAATCCTGTTCATGGTCCCCACATTACAGAAATGAATATTTATTAAGTCATTTTTTCGTCTTTATTCAAAGTAGTTTATTTCAGGTAATTTTCTCGATTTTTGCGTCATTCTTATGTCATTTTATGGCTTTTATTAGAATATTGTATGCGTTTCGAGTCATTTTTTCACATTTTTAATGGTTTATGATGCTTTTTTGCGTATGGTATTGGATATTAATACTTAGAGCGCGGGCGGCGTAATATTACGTTTGAAGGTAACTTTTTAAAACTGCGGCAAACGTAATATTACGTTGATCGAGTTCTCGCGCTTTGTGTTGGAGACGAACGTAATGTTAATGATCTAGCTCTCGCGTGTGGGTGCCAGTAAGCATGAAGTTGCACATACTATCGCTAGATAGCACCACGTCACTGCTCAGCGGAAGAATATCGATCTGTTCGAAGGCAAGCGATGCAAGTTGAGTTAGGTCAAATCTGTTTTCCTTTCCTTTGTTTTTATTCTTAGTGGTCAGATTTTTCTCTCGCAAAAACGTCGAGTTTATTCTATGACTAGTATATTTGGGGTTATAATTCCCATTACAGATTCTGAATCTGACGCAACCGAAGAGACAGTTCTCCCTTCTACTTCTGCTGGCGCGCCCGCTCGTTCCAGGAAGGGAACGCGCTCAAACAGCTGTTTACGGCATTTTTTTTTTACAATATAGTTTTTTTTTCAATCTTGTCGGATTTTTATTAAATTTGTAGTGTAAGGATTCGGAAATCGAACGGACTTTTCAATGTATTTGTAACTCAAATCACATTCAGTTTGTGCCATTCTGAACATAGCCATAAATTCTGGAAATCAGCCAGCGCACGGGAGAGGAGCAACATTTAAGGCATCAGTATGGTAAGTGTTAACGGAACTGAAAGTGAGGATGAATACGAACACATGAGAATCTTCACAACTTTGTTGAACCCTTATTTCTTGGAATAACCACATTCCAGGATACACACTGCGCTTGCAACTAATCCGGAAGCGATGTTGAAATCGAGGGGTTTGGAAAACAGACACAAGTTGGCGAAATACTCTCTTTTTAGCCTACTTTCGATTTTTGCAAAAAATGAAAGTAGACTTATGAGATCAACACAGGGCGAAAAAAGTGTGTCTGTCTGTGTGTGTGTATGTGTGTGTGTGAGTCTGTGTGTGTGTGTGTGTGTCTGTGTGTCTGTGTGTGTGTGAGTGTGTGTACTCTGAATGTCTGTCCCCCCCTATCAATTCGAACACGGTGAATGCGAATTGAACGAAATTTGGTACAAAGGTAGCACTAGCAAAGGACACCTCAGTGTCATGTTTTATATCGCCGCCATCTTGACGGAAACGTAATGGCGGCCACACAAATGTTCAAAGCTTAAATCAAATTACGACTAATCTATTCATCCGATCTCTACCAAATTTTGCAACAACATACCTTTATGGAGGGAGCATCCTTTCACCAAACTAATAAGTCATCAGCGTAATAGTTTGCGGATGGCGGCCATCTTTGTGTGAAAATCGATTCCCCCTATTAATTCGAACACGGTGCAACCGAATGGAACGAAATTTGGTACAGAGGTAGTACTAACAAAAGGCACCTCAGTGTCATGTTTTATATCGCCGCCATCTTGACGGAAACGTAATGGCGGCCACACAAATGTTCAAAGCTTAAATCAAATTACGACTAATCTAATCATCCGATCTCTACCAAATTTTGCAACAACATACCTTTATGGGGGGAGCATCCTTTGACCAAACTAATAAGTCATCAGCGTAATACTTTGCGGATGGCGGCCATCTTTGTGTGAAAATCGATTCCCCCTATTAATTCAAACACGGTGCAACCGAATGGAACGAAATTTGGTACAGTGGTAGTACTAACAAAAGGCACCTCAGTGTCATGTTTTATATCGCCGCCATCTTGACAGAAACGTAATGGCGGCCACACGAATGTTCAAAGCTTAAATCAAATTACGATTAACCTAATCATCCGATCTCTACCAAATTTTGCAACTACATACCTGTATGGAGGGAGCATCCTTTGACCAATCTAATAGGTCATTCGCCTAATAGTTTGCGGATGGCGGCCATATTTGTGTCAAAATCGATTCTCCCTATTAATTCAAACACGGTGCAACCGAATGGAACGAAATTTGGTACAGAGATAGCACTAGCAAAGGGCATCTCAGTGTCATGATTTATATCGCCGCCATATTGACAGAAACGTAATGGCGGCCACCCAAATGTTCAAAGCTTAAATCAAATTACGATTAGCCTAATCATCCGATCTCTAGCAAATTTAGCAACAACATACCTTTATGGAGGGAGCATCCTTTGACCAAACTAATAGGTCATCAGCCTAATATTTTGCGGATGGCGGCCATCTTTGTGTGAAAATCGATTCCCCTTATCAATTCGGACACGGTGAAACCGAATGGAACGAAATTTGGTACAGAGGTAGCACTAGCAAAGGGCACCTCAGTGTCATGTTTTATATCACCGCTATCTTGACGGAAACGTAATCGCGGCCACCCAAATGTTAAAAGCTAAAATGTAATTACGACCAACCTAATAATCTAGTCTCTACCAAATTTTGCAACACCATATCTTTATGTGGAAACATATTCAGACCAAACAGCAAGAACATCAGCCCAATAGTTTGCAGATGGTGGCCAAGTATGTGTGCAAATCAATTCCCCCTATCAATTCAAACACGGTGAAACCGAATTGAATGAAATTTGGTACAGAGGTAGCACTAGCAAAGGGCACCTCATATTCATGTTTAATATCCCTATAGCACGTTGTATTTCAACAAGCTACTACAACCAACATTCAATCATACTCCTTGAAAAGGACAAAGAGTTATAACAATACCCATGCATTTAGGAGAAAGTAGGCTATATGTTCTTTACTGAACATCTTGTTTGTTCTTCAGATGTAGCAGCCTTAAAGTTCCACACACCATGAAGTGTTATTTTCTCTGAAGAAAATAACACAGAACTTGGAGTGCCAAACAATACACTGAAATAATAACCAGTATTTGTGTGTAAATAACTCGTATTTGTCAAATGATAATTAAATTATATTAGGTACCTATTAAAATCATTGCAACATACAATAACGTAGTCTGCGATTTTTTAGTCTATTTCCATTGTATGAACAAATAGGCTTATGAGATCACCTTTTGTCCGTGTGTGTGTGCGTGTGTGATTCGCGTGTGTGTGTGTGTGTGTGTCCCTTATAACTTCTAAACGGCTGGAGAGATTTCAATGAAACTCGGTAAGATAATAGCACCATTCTATCCGACTCCGAAAGTATCCTTCAAATTTTACTGTGTCGCACCAATCCAACATGGCGGCAGTGCAAAATATTTCACCAGCATTCTGTATCTCCGAAACTATTAACGATATCACCCTGAAATGTTGTACGGTGATAAAGGGCACTACTAAAATTGTACCTATGAGACGTTCAAAAACTTGGTAACTACAAAACCAACATGGTGGCCAAGCGAAGTTGAGACTTTTAAACAGACTTTCCTCGCGATTTAACCATCCAACCATAATGAAACTTGGTACAGCAAGTATTTATACACATTGTAATGCACTGACGTCTAACTTAGTCCAATTGTTTACATCACCTCAAAATGGCGGCTGTGGGAAATATTTCACTGTCATTCTATATTTCTGAAACTATTACAGATATCGCCCTGACATCTTGCACGGTGATAAAGGGCACTTGTACAAGTATATCTATGTAACATTCAAAAATCAGTAAAGTACAATACGAATATGGCGGCCAAGCAAATTTGAAACATTTTAATAGACTTTTCTCGTGATTTAACCATCTGAGCGCAGTTAAATGTGGTACAGTAAATGATTATACATATTGTAATGCACTGGTATCTAATTTAGTTCAATTGTTTACATAACCTCAAGATGGCGGCTGTGCGAAATTTTAAAATTAAGCTTTCATATCTCGTGCGGTAATCATGCGATCGGAGTGAAACTTTCAATAATGAAGATATGCAGTAGTTTTCCTTTAATGGTACATAACTGTATGGCTTATACATATAACAATCCAAAACGGCGAACATCCAAAATATATTGACGGTTCTCAATATCTGCGAATCTTTTACAGCAATCAAACTGAATTTTTTATGTTCAAAGAGGCTACGGACATAAGTTCACCCATAGGACTTTCAGTAACCTTATGAGCACAAATCCAACATGGAGGGGACGCGAAGTATAAATATTTAAATGGACGTTTCTCGCGATTTAACCATCCGAGTGCAGTGAAACTTTGCACGTTAAATGCATACACAAATGTTAAACCACTGCCATCTAATTTATTTCACTTGTTTTCATAACCACAAGATGAGAGCTGTGCGAATTTTTAATATCTCGTTTTTACTTCTTGTGTCCTAATAATGCGATTGAAGTTTGAATACCACACGTACACAATAATCTTCATTTAATAGTACGTAAATAAAAATCCAACCTGGCGACCATCTGAAATATTTAGACGGTTCTCAATATCTACGAATCTATCACAACAATAAAATTGAATTTTTGTATGTTGATATAGGTAATTAACATGAGTAGGATATATGAAAATACGCTGTATATTTCTTCATGGAACTACTTGTTGTGTGATGAAATTATGTCAGTTTCATTCAAAGTTTCAGTTCATTTTTTAAATTTTTGGGTCATTTTAATGGATTTTTCAGTCATTTTAGAGGCCATTTTTAAAACATTTTTAGGTCATCAAAATCCGGGCCATACTTATGACAAAGTACACAATGTATAGGCTATAACATAATTACAAACAACGCACATCTATGAAAGAATCAACTTGGCATCTGATACATTTAGAATTTTAGATCCAAATTGTCCAGCCACTCTATAGCTTTTTTAGAGGATTGTAGGAACTTACGAAGAGAGGAAGGTAGGGTGTGTGAAAAAAGTGTACAGAAGGGTAAGTTGCAGGTACTGAGAGAAGAATGTGCCAACAGGAAAACATTAACGGAGTTCTGCGAAATAAGGAAATTTATGGGTAAAAAGCCTGAATGTCTAACGAAAAGGGAAATGAGAGGAACGATTTGGTGGTTATGAACAAAGCATTGAGAGAAGTAGGAAAAGAGGACCTTTGCCTTTTTTGCGGGAAGTTTATGGGTGCAGCACACCTGATTAAGGAATGCAATGAGACTAAAATGATAAGAGCAAAGTTTGTAGACAAGTCAGATATAAACAGAATAGAAAGTGAAAATGAACATCACACTTTAGTAAAATTACTTGAAGTCAGGTAAATTAGCGAAATTTTTAATATTATCAAGGGAATGTGGGATAGGAAAGCGACTGATGAGAAACACAATAAAGATGCATGTGAAACAAGTATACGGGTACAGGAGATGGTATTCTAAACTATAGAACTCAGTTAAAGTCTAGGATAGCCTCTCTGTATCAATTAGGTTAGTTAGTACATACGGTAAATAGTAGCTATTATTAGTGTCTTGACAATTGTTTAAGGTGCGTTCAAAAAGTACAGAGCCGGAGGCAGTAATGCGCAAACCGGTGGCGACATCGGCTAATCATGGCGTGTGTAACGAGGTGTGGTTCCGACCAGAGCGTGGAAGGTCACAGTCCGTCCCTAGAGGGCACGCGTGCACGTCACGTGACGATATAAAGCGAGCAGCAGGATGCATCAATCGTCCAAAGCTGCCAGTCGGATTGCAAATAGTGACATGGAGGCGTCAAACGAAGACCAAAGAGGTGTTTTTCTGTTTCTGACAGCGGAAGGAGTAGGGGGAACGGATATGCATCGCCGAATGTCACAAATGTCCGGCGGACACTAAATGTCCCTTGCAAGGACCAAGGCGTGGCACCAGTGCTTCAGCGAAGGACGGGTGTCGTTAGCCGATGATGCCCGGTTTGGGGCACCCCCCTGCATTACTGATGACAACGTCCAGCTGGTTGATGCACTCATTACCCAGGACTGCCGAGTGACAGTGAACGCCATAGCCGCCGTGGTCGGATTGAGCGTCGGAAGGGTGCACACCATCATAAAGGATCGATTGCACTTGCGCAAAGTGTGTGCCCAATGGGTGCCCCACAGTCTTCAACCACACCAGGAAGCATGTCGAATGGCCTACTGTCTTGGTCTTGGATGGACGATTGATGAATGCTGCTGCTCGCTTTGTATCGTCACGTGACGTGCACGCGTGCCCTCTAGCGACGGGCTGTGACCTTCCACGCTCTGGTGGGAACCACACCTCGTTACACACGCCACGATTAGCCGATGTCGTCACCGGTTTGCGCATTACAGCCTCCGGCTCGTTACTTTTTGAACGCACCTTATAACATTCGATCTAACCTCATGTTGATTGGAGACCCACTCCTACTGCTTAGTATATCTTATTCTTCTGCCGAAGTTGATATTGGCATTCACATCACTTCAGCAAAGCATCTTTATTGGTTTTCTACACAATAGTGATGTATTGAAATACCATGTTAATATTTCCGTCACATTGCTTATTGATTCATAACAGAACTGTGATTGCATCGACAACTGAATTCTTATACATCTTCAATGACGTTTGCAGACCATAAATAAGTACTCCGCATATTCTTTTCGTAGATGTCACGTCGATAACAACTACATTGAATTGAACTGACCCAGTTAAAAGTGCTTTTTTGTGCATTGTGCCTTAATCATTTCAAATATCCTATCTATCTATATTGTATATACGTGTGAAATCTACCGTTTACAGGGGTGGGATCTGCCCTTCGTGTATCCACTGTCGTGTTTCTCACGTGTAAGAGAGCCTCCGTGTATCCATAATTGTGGTGCAAGTGATATTGGTTTATGTTGTGTTCCTGGTGAAAGCCGTTATCCTTGTTCGAGCGTCATTGCTCGGGAAGGTGGATACTGTCGCCCTGTCAGTAGGGCATAGGCCCCTGAAACCCATTTAGGTGCTTCTTCGCTATTTTTCAGAGGAGTTTGTAGCAAAGTAAGCCTGGGCCTACTTTCACCGTAGCGCCTGGCTGTTGGCCTGAGTGTGCCTGTGTTCGAGGGACTAATTGCGCTCTGCGCTACCCTAATAGAGTTTATGGGGGTGTGTATGTTCTTGACTGCCCGGTCTCGTGGGGTAGGTAATAAGACCTTTCTTATACCCCGTGTACTGTGTGTCTACGCCTGGTCAGAGTGTGCGGGTGTGTGTTGTGCACCCTGAGGGCCTGAAGGCAACACCCTCTTATGCATTCGCACCTGGGGTACAAATGCCGGTGCCCGCTTCCATCCTGGCAAAATTGCCCTTTGAACTAGCAGTAAAGGCCGTGTGATTACCTGTGTTTGCCCTGGCGATGTAGTGGCGTGTAGTCTGACCGCTTTCTGTCCTATGGCCACGGTAGACTCCTGCCCTTGTGTTTGCCTATTTGTGTAGGTGTGTGTGGGCTTAATGTGCTGTAGGGCGGGCTGTATGTTCTCAGCCCATGACATGGTTTCCTCCCGTTTTCTCCCTGTTATGTCATGTGTACTCGAGAGTCCTGGCGTCAACTCCCTCTCGTTCGTCCGTTTTGAGGGGGTTGGCCTAGGTTCTGCTCCCCGGTTTGGCAAGATGGCCTTCTGATCCGGAGCTGAAGGACGTGTATTCATGTAACTTTGTCCCCGCAGTGTGTTGGAGTTTAACCTGGCCGTCTTCTGGACTGTGGCCACGGTGAACTCCTTCCCTTGTATGGCAGTACGTGGCGAGAGGGACATCCTCGCAAATTGCTGAGTTAGCGTATCTACGCTTATGTCCTCTCTCAGCTGGGCTGGCGGCCCTGCCATGAACTCAAAAATGGCCTTGTTGGCCCGGGTTTCTCGGTAATCATCCTAAATTTTGAACGTGTTTTCGTGTGGATGGGATAGTGTGCTACCAACTGTGTGTGGTTATGTATGTGTGCCGAGTGTGGATCTCCGTATGTGTCCACGTCTGCACTTGCACTCGTGGTCCTGGCGTCGAATTAGCCATTGCGTGCGTAGTCACGCTCGTGTGCCTAGTGGACCTGTATGCCCTATCGTCATATTGTAGCGTGGATGTCCAAATGTCATGCAAGTGTCTCTCACGCCCGCCCCTTCGTTCGTTTCGCCGCCGATCGCGGGTTTCATCCCTTATCGGAGCATGTGCTCCTGCTGTCGGCCCAGTTGGGTCTCTATAATCCCGGTAGTGTGTCCGTCTGTAGGCCCTCTCCCACTCTTCCCTAATGTGTCTTTCCTTGTCCCCCCTGGTAGTTTGCTTTACTGTCCATTTCCGTAACTTTGGGGTGGGTAGTCCCGTTCCTCCCTGTATTGGTGTTGGGGGGACATGTCCCCGGCTTCGCCTGTTCTCGGTCTTGTTAGGCTTCCGGGCCGGTTCCGGGAATTGGTGGTGTGTGTGTGTGTGTGCCCCCGCAACGTGTTGGAGGGTGGTCTGCCCGCTTTCTGGCCTATGGCCCCGGTAGACTCCTGCCCTTGTGTTGCGGTACGTGTTGAGAGGGACGTTTTCGCAAGTTGCTGCGTTAATGTGTCTATAGAGATGTCGTTTGTGTGCTTCGTGAGTTTTTCATCTGCCAGCTCAAAATGAATGTTCCTCAGCATGGCCTGTCGTGCGGGCGAATTCATATTTATGTATGTGTTAAAAATAAAAGTGATTTTGGTTGGGGGTAGTTTTGGGAAGAAAAGAAAAAGAGAAAAAAAATCCCTTGTGTAGGTAGTGTGAAGCAAAATGATGCTTTTTGTCTGAAAAAAAAAATCACTATTTCGCTTGGCTGCGTACGGTAGGGGTCGTTTCTACTACGAGGGCTCGTTGTATGAGTCCCACCCTTACTGTGCGTAGTAGCGGCGCCTCCACCAAATTGTTTTAGATCCCTTAGTTGGGGGTAGTTAGATCTAAAACATATGTGTTAGTGTACTAATTTGGAAGGTGATTTCTAGAGAGGGCAGCTTCCCGTAGCTGGGTAAGCTTACCTGTGTAGAGTGCTGTGTGATGTTTAAATGTTAGGGGGTGCTCCTATAAAGACGTAAGCGTCGCTTAGGAGATGATCCTCTGGGCGCAGGTTAATGTACTGGCCCCCCAGCTGGTCGGAAGGAATTATATAACAGACCTGCTTGTGTCAGCTATGCCGGCGGCTTGCTGCCAGCGGACGCGTGCGGGAGACACAATGGAGCCTGAGCAGGCGATTACCGGCTACTATTGTCACGCTTACTCGTGACGAGAGTCAGGAAGGGTGTTAGGATGTAAAGAGGCGTGTAGTTACGAATGCAATGTGTAGATTACTGACCAAGTATTTATTGGTCAGTGAGTATGAAATTGTATGTCCCTCTTAGGGGAACGTGAATAATAATGCAAGTTATGTGTACAAGTTTGTGGGTAGGTTTTACAAAGTATAGGATATCTGAACACTTGCTGACTCACCTGATGATAGCAGCAGTTAACAGGGCCTCCGGCTACACACACTGTATGACAGATAATAGAGAGAGAGTCTGTCCTCATTAAGGCCTTCCTTCTTATAGGTTCTGGCGTTGCTTCGTCGACATTCCATCGATGTAGGTGCCCTAGTTAGCTATTGTGTAGGTGTTTGTGAGTGTGATGCAAGTGGTTGGCAGGCTTCCCAAGCTGGGCAGCCGCCCTAGCTGTGTAAAAGGTACTGTTCTGGCCTTATGAGGTTTGCCAGTTAGGGGTGGTCTTAATAGATGATGGAGGGTGGCTTCAGGGGTGCAGCCCCCTGGGGGCCTGTACAATATGGTGCACCATATTAGGTTCAGTGACTATTGACATTTTAGTGCTACGCTAATCAAATAATGGTCTCATTTAGTGCTTAATATTGGCGGATGATGGGGCAAAAAAAATGTCTATTATTCCTCGAAACATGTACCATTTCTAATGACCACATAAGTGATCATTTTCAATAAAAGTATTGATTCAGGCGGAACCCTAGCCCATTAAAAAAGGAATTTAATGCAATGTAAATTAGTTGTAGGTTTGTGAATTTTGTATTAGACTATTGGGGAATCGCTGTAAACACTGTAATAATCACATATATGAGGTGATTGTTGTAATAAATAATACTCTCGTCCCAATCTCAGGTTATTCGAGGTTTGAAACAAAGGGTATTCTATACCTATTGTAAGTTATATACTATACACGGTCTGTCATATAAAGTAAGAACGGCAAGCGGCAGTTTTGTTATTCGCTGCTGCGGTGGCCTTGGCCGAGCTTGTGGCGCACCACGGCCCCTTCTTTAAGCGTGTGTACAGCCCTGTATAAAAGATGCTGGAAGTGTCGTCCTTCCTGGGTTATACAGGCATTGTATCTGGTTATTTTTATGTTTTTATTGAGCACTGAGTCAGTAGTGTCAAACGTATTTACAATTACGTGAATCTGTGCTAGTGAAATTGCTCAACAAATGCATCACGTACCCGCTGAGCCGACTTGTACCTAATATAAGTTTTTCATACAAAAATATGATGTTGTAATGATAACTCTCTCATGTTAACATCTGAGGTTCAGACTGGCGACTGAAAACCTGCACGTTTATTGCAAGGTCTAGTACAGTATATACTAAGCGTGTGTTTTCAATGCTACAGCAGGGGGCCGTGGCACGCCACAAGCTCGGCCAAGGCCACTGTAGCAGCGGATAACAAAGCCGCCGCTCACCGTTCTTACTTTATATGAAAGACGCTGTAGTTATATAGGCTTGCTCAAAGTCTCCCAGCGAACCCAAGGATGCCCTGTTATAACACTCTGTAACAATGTGACGGATGGTTTGTCTCAGCGCACGTTATCATATCACACTTATGTAGAAACGATCCACACTGCCTATGGCTGGTTCGTACACTGTTAAAGTCAACCCACGATTTACGTGGCAGATCGAAACCTACTGGTCAGTGTATAAAGTAGTGACTGTAATTCTTTCGGAACTGTCTTGTTCCACTCTTGTTGCCATTCTGCTGGAACTTTACACTTCCTCCTAACAAACTCTTGGGCTTTTAACACAGATGGAGATTGTGATTTGTGGTTGGTTGGTTTCTCAGATCAGGGGCTGCGACAACGCGGTCATGTAGCCAGGGGCGGATCTAGGGGAGGGCGAGGAGGGCGACCGCCCAGGGCCCCATGGTTTAGAGGGGGGGGGGGGGGGGCACGGATTTTTAAAATTTAATTAATTAATTAATTATACTTTTCAAACTAATTTATAATTCATATTCATTTTTAAGTGCAGCTATGACCTCCCGTGACCGTTTAGCAAGTTTAGATTTCAATGAAATAATAGAAGACTTCAGCCGGGAAAAAAGTCACAAAATAATATTTTAATAAAAAATTTAGGCTTTCACGACCGGCGTTGAAATAGGAATCTCTGTTTCGCGGGCTTATAGGCCGTGTTCCAAGGACATTTTGTCGTCCTGACGTTTCGCTGAATACTGCGTTCAGCATGTTCACAGGTTACATTAAGCGAGGTAAAACAAGTAAACAGAAGATATATAAATAGTCAACAACCCACACATAGAGGCTACCATAGCAACGGCGTACCACATAAAAGTAATGCATCAAGGACAGGGCTGCTCGTCTGTTGCATCTTCTCGTCTACGACGGTCAATGAGGGCAGGCTTGAGGGGATTAAGGACTGGAAGCCAAGCTCTGTTCACACGTTCCGCTTCCTCCTTAAGATTGCAGCTGTTAGTATGCTTCAGGATTTCAATGGCCTCCCTTTGTAGCCTGGCATGATAAGACACCGTGGTGGACAGAACTTCGGTGTCTCCATATCTTATATCTTGACCTGTGAGTAGTGAGTGTGCTGCTACAGTGGATTTATCTGTTTGTCCCAGCCGGCTGTGTCGTTCGTGCTCCTTGAGGCGAGTGGCAATACTTCTTTTCGTTGTTCCAATATATACTTGGCCACAATCACACGGGATTTTATAAACCCCTGCCGCGGTATGAGGATGTCGCTTATCTTTAGCGGACCTAAACATGTCCTTAATTTTTCTTGTAGGCCTGTATATGGTCTTTATATTATGGGACTCGAGTAGCCTCCCTATTCTGTCCGTGACCTTTTTTATATATGGAAGAAAAGGTCTAGCCAGGTGCTGCTTGTCTCCAATTGCCGTACCCTTGTAGTTGGACGTCTCGGATGGAGTGCTCGCTGGATATCTTTCTGGCTGTACCCATTGGCGCGTAAGGCCTCGTTGAGGTGTACAATTTCTTGTTTTAGGCACTGCTTTTCACAAATTCTTTTCGCGTGGTCAGCCAGTGTTTTTATCACTCCGTATTTCTGTCGTGGGTGGTGGTTGGACGTCTTATGTAGATATCGGTCAGTATGGGTCGGCTTACGGTAAACTGTATGTACCAAGGTTAGATCGGCGGTCTTCGTTACCATAACGTCGAGAAAAGCGATTTTCTGTTCATTTTCTAACTCCAGAAAAGCGATTTTCTGTTCATTTTCTCGACGTTATGGTAACGAAGACCGCTTATCTAACCTTGGGACATACAGTTTACCGTAAGCCGACCCTTACTGACCGATATCTACATAAGACGTCCAACCACCACCCACGACAGAAATACGGAGTGATAAAAACACTGGCTGACCGCGCGAAAAGAATTTGTGAAAAGCAGTGCCTAAAACAAGAAATTGTACACCTCAACGAGGCCTTACGCGCCAATGGGTACAGCCAGAAAGATATCCAGCGAGCACTCCATCCGAGACGTCCAACTACAAGGGTACGGCAATTGAAGACAAGCAGACCCTGGCTAGAGCTTTTCTTCCATATATAAAAAAGGTCACGGACAGAATAGGGAGGCTACTCGAGTCCCATGATATAAAGACCATATACAGGCCTAAACGAAAAATTAAGGACATATTTAGGTCCGCTAAAGTAAAGCGACATCCTCATACCGCGGCAGGGGTTTATAAAATCCCGTGTGATTGTAGACAAGTATATATTGGAACAACGAAAAGAAGTATTGCCACTCGCCTCAAGGAGCACGAACGACACAGCCGGCTGGGACAGACAGATAAATCCACTGTAGCAGCACACTCACTACTCACAGGTCACGATATAAGATATGGAGACACCGAAGTTCTGTCCACCACGGTGTCTTATCATGCCAGGCTACAAAGGGAGGCCATTGAAATCCTGAAGCATACTAACAGCTTCAATCTTAAGGAGGAAGCAGAACGTGTGAACAGAGCTTGGCTTCCAGTCCTTAATCCCCTCAAGCCTGCCCTCATTGGCCGTCGTAGACGAGAAGATGCAACAGAAGAGCAGCCCAGTCCTTGATGCATTACTTTTATGTGGTACGCCGTTGCTATGGTAGCCTCTATGTGTGGGTTGTTGACTATTTATATATCTTCTGTTTACTTGTTTTACCTCGCTTAATGTAACCTGTGAACATGCTGAACGCAGTATTCAGCGAAACGTCAAGACGACAAAATGTCCTTGGAACACGGCCTATAAGCCCGCGAAACTGAGATTCCTATTAATCTTTATATATATAATTCTTCGACACGTGTGTATGTGACTGAACTCCTCCTAAACGACTGTACCGATTTTGATGGAATTTGGTATGTATATTAGGGTGGATCCATGTATGGTTTAGATTCACAATCTGACCCGGTAGGTGGAATGAACACAATGTTAGAACCACAATTTACACACAATTTTAGAACCACAATATACAGTCAAAAACAGTAGTCATGGAAACCACTAGCCTTGGCCTCCGTGAAAGCTGATGTCTTTGGACGGTTTGTCTCTGCACGTCAGAGCCACCTGGTCGCAACCTGTGCAACTACCGCCATTACATACACTCCGCCCGTGGCGGAAAGTTGTTTTTTATACCAAAGGTGGCAGTGATGTCGAATTCTACTGTTTGTCTCTGCACGTTAGAGCGTTTCAAAGTCCCGTATGCGTTCACATACCATTCATCCGATTGCCATGAAACTTGGGTGGTATGTTGAGTGAGCTCCAGGGAAGGTATTTGGCTTAGTAAATCCATTTTACAATAGATAGCGCTCGAATAGATTCAACAAATGAGCGAAGCGTTTCAAAAAGGACCCGTATGCGTTCAAATACCATTCGTCCGATAGCGATGAAACTTGGGTGAGATGTTGTGTACACTCCAGGGAAGGCTTCTGGCTTAGTAAATCATTTTCACATTAGGTAGCGCACGACTAGATTCAACAAATGAGTGACGAAGCGTTTCAACAAAATCCCGTATAAGTTTATATTCCATTCATAGATTGAGATGAAATTTTGATGAGTTGTTGTGTACACTTAAGTGAAGGCTTCTATTTTAGTAATCCATTTCACAGGAGGTTGCGCACGAGTAGATTCAACAAATGAGCGGCAACGTGCGAAGCATTTCAACAAAGTCCCGTATGCATTCAAATACCAATCGTCCGATAGCGATGAAACTTGGGTGAGATGTTGTGTACACTTACGTGAGGGTTTCTAACATAGTAAATCCATTTAACAATAGGTAGCTCACGAGTAGATTCAACAAATGAGCAACGAAGCGCGAACTTTTAATCAAAGTCCCGTATGCGTTCATATACCATTCATCCGATTGCAATGAAACTTGGGTGAGATGTTGTGTACACTTACGTGAGGGTTTCTAACTTAGTAAATCCATTTCACAGGAGGTTTCGCACGAGTAGATTCAACAAATGAACGAAGACGCGCGAAGCGTTTCAATAAGGTCCCGTATGCCTTCAAATACCATTCGTCCGATTACGATGAAACTTGGGTGAGATGTTGTGTACACCCTACGGAAGGTTTCTGGCTTAATAAATCCATTTTACAATAGGTAGCGCACGAGTAGATTCAACAAATGTGCGATGGCGCGAGAATCGTTTCAACAAAGTCCTGTAGGTGTTCATATACCATTTATCCGATTGCGATGAAACTTTGGTGAATTGTTGTCTACACTCCAGGAAATGTTTCTGTCTTAGTAAATCCAGTTTTTAATAATTAGCGCACGAGTAGATTCAACAAATGAGCGACGGCACGCGAATCGTATCCACAATGTCCCGTATGCGGTCATATATCATTCATCCGATTGCGATCAAACCTTGGTGAATCATTGAGTACACGCCAGAGAAGGTTTCAGGCTTAGTAAATCTATTTTACAATAGGTAGCGCATGAGTAGATTCAACAAATGAGTGACGGCACGTGAATCGTTTAAAGAAAATCACTTATGCGTTCATATGTCATTCATCCGATTCCGATGAAACATTGATGAGTTGTTGTGTACATGCCAGGGAAGGTGTTCAACTTGGTAAATCCATTTTACATTATTGGTAGCGCACGAGTAGATGTAACAAATGAGTGACGACGCGCGAAGAGTTCCAACAAAATCCTGTATGCGTTCATATACTATTCATCGAATGCGATGAAACTTTGATGAGTTGTTGTGTACACTTACGTGAAGCTTTCTAACTTAGTAAATCCATTTCACAGTTGGTAGAGCACGAGTAGATTCAACAAATGAGTGACAGCGCACGAATCATTTAAACCAAATCCCGTATGCGTTAAATGCCATTTATCCGTTTGCGATGAAACTTTGGAGAGTTGTTGTGCACGCTCCAAAGAATGTTTCTAAATTAGTTAATTCAATTCACGATTGTTTAGAGGCAGTTAACAGAAATTGAAAAAATATTGTGTATCCAAAAGCACTTCAAGAAACAAACTTACAACACTTTCTTTGATTGGCAGAACAACGTTTGCCGGGTCAGCTTGTAATTTATAATTTCATAGTTTAAATAATCTTCTTCAAGGGGACATAAAGGTGTCATTCATATTATTAAAAAAATGTACTGTTGTGTATTCAAAATATAGTAACTATTCTTTATTTTTTTATTATTACCAAACTAATTTCCATTTGATTTCATATTTTTTATTTCCTATTGTTGTGGGCCCCACCGTATCATATCGCCCAGGGCCCCGCAAGGCCTGGATCCGCCACTGCATGTAGCCCCGTGTACTTTGGGTGTGTGTAGAATCTGTCTAAAAACCTGTGTTAATTCTGATGGCTGTATTAGTGTGTATTATCTGTTTTTAATTCAAGCAAGGACTGCAGACGATAATTTTTAAGTAGTTCCTACTTTCGCTACCATATACTACCGTCCCCGACACCTAGCTGTGAACGTCACTACTACTAGATGCCATCGCAACCAGCGCCCGGTGACTAGCGTTGGAACGTAAGAGCATTAATCAAATCTAACTTACAAATTTTGGCTCCACACACGTGTAGTTAGTGGGAGGTTCTTTTTCAAGCCATAAATCTATGACATGGGACCACCGGCTTTACTTCCACTGCAAAGGAAGGCATACTGAGGGATTTCTAACGCTCTTAAAAAATCAGACGATCTCGGCCGGGTTAGAACCCACGATCTTGGACATACAAGCTCAGCATGCTACCAACTACGCCACCGAAGCCGCCCGTGTGTAAAATGAAACACAATGTATAAGTAATATATGGAACCAATAGGCGAAGGGAGAATATTATGGTAAATTGATTTAGGGTCTTGATGTATGAAAACTCAGCATATGGGCGTTTATTCATCTGGAAATACATAATAGGTTAATCTTCTATATATTAGAAAGAAAATAAAGGGATTCTGCCTTTTCAATACTTATATTGAACCTACTCACAGGTACATGTTTCGAAGGTTAACTCCTTCTTCCTCAGTCTGTACTGAACCCTTGCAAAGAAGCATATGAGACTCAGATTCGGGGCGTAACAGGTCATATTCGTAAGTTGCTGTCAGGGCGCTTCATTAACTTGCAGGGTAACATATAACAAAATAACATGCAGGAAAGAGTGAAGCCAGGGTTAAAACAACTGAATTTAATAACAAATCACCATATTTACACATAAACAATTAACAACAAAAACTCCCAATTGACTCCCGCTTAATAAAAATGCCAAAAACTTAGGCGATATCTCTGGAGAGATTAATTACCTGGACCAAGCGTCCTTAAATAAAGATACAAAAAAAATGACCATATAAGTGCGTACGCCGTTCTACATGCACCACGATGTGTACTTTGAATGCGTGATTCGTTATCATCCAGAATGACCCTTCAAACAACGAATCCGCATTTCCTAGAGCTAGACCGACACAAGGGAACACAACTACAATACTTAAGTTAAATCGACACTTCCTAAATCTACTATAAACAAACACAAAATTTCCGTGTGAAAATGGACTTAAATTGCCGTAGCAACATTTACTGCCTAAAAACTTAGGACTTCTCACACAAATCAACACAAGTACATTAACACGTGACCAATAGAAAAAAATACTCAAATGACCGCTGTCAAATTTTACAAATACTCTACCACTACACCACACGGGTGTGACAAACAAAATTACATGAAATCGAGTCATCAACAAAGCAATAGGCAAACAGCCAACATTTACGTTAATCACAATATTCTTATCCATACAAGGTACAACAATCCGTTACACACATGGCGAACTCCCCAATTAATTATGGCTTAAAAATTAGCCATCACAATGAACAGGTTTGCTACATGAGAGCTTACAGGGTTCAGTCGGACAAATAGGACTGCCTATCAAAATAAGTCACAGGCAAAACGGGCGGTTTGTGGAACTCTGCATGTCTGTCAACCCACGTGTCAATAACCTCGACCTCCCAGAACATGGGGTCGAACCTCGAAGAAATGTGCCCCAAAGCACAATAATACGTGTGTGTCAGAAAAACATATGGACAAGAATCAGCAGTCTCCCAAGAGCACTCTGTCTTTCCATCTAAAAATACAACAGCAGCAAAAATATATAAGGGCGGTAGGACAACTACCCCCTCCTCACGTAGAATCAACACACACAAGACACATCAACACACACTGAATCACACGTATGGGTTGTGACAGACCCTGAAATAAAAGACACAAATAATATCCACATGCTGGCGCCATCGTTCTATGCCGTGACTAGTCACCTGAAAAGGACTCAAGAAAAATCTATCAAAATTAGAACGAAGGTGTTCTACAATTACTTTTAAGTTGGTGCACTCGGCTACCCTAACATGAATAATAACCTGTTCAGCAAAATGTTTTACAATCATTTCCTCCCATTCCTATTTTAAAAAAATATTAACGTTAATAAAGCACCATTTATCGAATGTAACGGGTTCCGCAATTGCAAGGATAAAAATCACGCACACACGCCGCGTACATTACACATGACTCAAAAAAAAATCAAAATATCAACAAACACTTTGGCCACGCGCCAACGGACATTTAAACATATAGTGTCGGTACAAGAAAAAAAACAGCTAAAAACAAGAAAGAAAAACATGACTATTTACAAAGTTCCCCGGCCAAATCTAACTACATAATTGAAATAATCCAATTTTAGTACATCACCGCTTCTGCATGTAGGACTAAGGACATCCTCCTCAACCCATTGCCCTATGGACAATTTAGCACTCCATAGTAGTCGTCTGCGTTGATTTCTTGAAGCTCATCCCAACTTCAAACCACGTGCTGATCATCTTGGTCTCGACTCCTTGGCAGAAAAGTTCAATGTTAAATATTTGCCTATCTATAATCGCTTGCAGGCTACTCAGTTCACCCACAATTGTCCTACTGCGATTAATAGCGAAGACTGGCCCTAATTATATCGCACATACGCACTATAAAAACACATACAATACACACAATTTATACATAAAATATACATCTCGAGTCCGCGCCACTGGCTCGTTAACAAGTTCAAAATCCTGGCTGCACTCGCAGTCGCTATCTCGTCCGGTATTTCCGTCCCGTCTTATGGACTTCGGTTCTGGTAAGCGCTAATGAGGGTGATACGATACTTCCCCCTTAAAGTTGAACTCGTCGTCTTTAAAAGAATGTTACAGTTTATCACGCGCTGGCGTGAAATATTTAGATCACACAATTTAGTAGATTTTAGAACAAAATGTATTATAGCTTATAAAATTCGGTACTGCCAACGCTGCGACTTTAGCTCCCCAGAGCTCAGAAAATAAAATTAGCTTCACTGATTTTAGAGCGTAAAATCACATTTCAAACTGGCGTGGAGTATACCTCTGAAGGCTCCACACAATAAGACTTAGATAAATTCGAGCGTCAAAATCACACTTCAAACTGGCGTGGAGTATGCCTCTGAAGGCTCCACAAGAATAGTACTCAGATAAATTCGAGCGTCAAAATTACACTACAAACTGGCGTGGAGTATGCCTCTCAAGGCTCCACAAGAATAGTACTCAGATAAATTCGAGCGTCAAAATCACACTACAAACTGGCGTGGAGTATGCCTCTGAAGGCTCCACACAATAAGTACTCAGATAGGCGTCAGGCCAGACTATTTATGAGAAACTGACAAGGGCGGTGGAGTGGGGCGGAGTCGGATAAAAACTTCCAGAGTTTATGTCTCACAAAGATGGGGCTAGTGTCATTCTTCTCCAAATGAATCCAACGTCTCAAATCACTCGAGCGGAGATTAATCCGTTCGGCGGTTCCTTAGATACACACTTCCGCGCGCTTTTTACTACTGACGCCGTCCACCTCGTGGTCACGGCTTGGTCTCTTGCGATTGGCTGATTCAATCGTATGTTCGTTGAGAGGACCTCGTGATTCTCCCTTTATGTCTCCAATTTTGGTACAGTAGTTGCACAATTTGGCCTTGAACTCGACTAATTCTGGCCGTCCCCAGGAATAGCTACCAACTCAGCTTCTGTTGCAATCGTTACGAAATGCTGGCCTCCCTAATATCCAAGTCGACTTCCTTATGTGCTGCCTGGGCCGTAGTAATAATAATAATAAATATGAATACTTATTTATCGAAGATCAATAAGGGTTCATTTATCCTCAGCAAGGTTTTGAAATTCGAAACAATTTATTGGTTTGGATTTCAAAAACAAAATCCACTGTAGTAGCAACACATCTCTTTAAATCTCACTCAGCTGCTCGAGTGTATGCCCCTCTGACTCACTTAGTGTGCTCCCTTCCCGCTGGAATGTCATTCATATTTTCATTAGGTCTCCCCCTTCTCCTCACGTAGTTGCCACTCCCGTCGTCTCAGCTGCTCGTTGTTTACAAACAAAGTGCGTACTCACGCGCTCCCCGTGGATTTGAGTGTTTGCTTTCAAAAAAAAAAAAATTCTGGCAATACAGATTCTGCATAATCATCTTTCCTAATCATCAAATGGTTCCCTTCTGTAGTACGGTTTCAAATTGGCGCTATTAAAACAGATTTTGCACCAGTGCTCACTTCTTCTAATCTGTAGGCATTGTTACCCAGATTCTTAATTACCCGGAACGGGCCAATGAATTTCGGACAGAATTTGGCGAAGACTTTGTTCTTAGGGTCGGAGATCGGTGGTCTACGAACCAGCACTAATTCTTGTTCTTGTAACTCTCGGTGAAACTTCTTTCCTCGGTACCGTCTCAGCCTTCGGTCCGCTTGGTTCCTCATGTGCTCCCTCGTTCGCTGGATTCGCAAATCATGCGCTAATAATGGATCCCTTGGGCAAGGAATGATCTTGTCCCAAGTTCTTCCCGGCAATATGTTGTGGTGTACAATCAGTGGGACTTGACCCGTCGACTCGTGCTTAGTAGTGTTCATGCACATCTCAATTTCCCCTACTTTGTCTACCCATTTATTGTGTTCGTTAGGAATCATTACTCTGTAGTATTTAGCGACACAGCGAATTGTTCTTTCGCTCGGATTTCCACAAGGATGACGAATACTTGAAAATATGTGTTTGATTCCTAGGCTCTCCAAACCTTGCCTAAAAACATTGCTTGTGAAATAGGTACCGTGATCTGATAGAATGGATTCCGGCTTCCCAAGCATCGGAATGACTTTGTTCTTAATTCGACTAAGGACTTGTCTTGATGTCGTCTTCTGAATAGGACATAGCACGACCATCTTCGAAAATACATCGACACATACCAAGAGGTGTCGGCATCCACGCTTTCCTTTTACTAAAGGACCAAAGCAATCAATCGCGAGCATCTCGCATGGTTTCTGCGGTAATAGTGGTCTTGGAGGTTGTTTCAGAATAAAGTTGTTCGGCTTTGTGCGCTGACAAGCGTCACACGTTCTAATTACTTCAACAATGGTGAATCTCATCTTGGGCCAAGTAAAGGTCTCCCCTATCGTAGCTTCAGTCTTATCCGTGCCGATATGTGCTAGGCTCTCGTGAACATGCCAAGTTAATCCCCTCTGTAGTGATGCTGGAACTAAGATCCGCAGTTTAGTATGATGCTCATCCACGTACTTATGTAACAAGTTATTCAAGTAGTGAAATCTCGCTTGTTTAGCACTGGCTTCCCGGTACTCCGGTGAATTTGGTTGTAACTCCTTCCTATAGAATTTTATCATCATCATCATCCATGGGTCAGCTTCTTGCTCCTTCCGAATATCCTTCAATCTTGCCAAAAACTCACGAGCCTTAGGTGTCAAGGTAATATTGTGAACTTCCGCTGTTACTTCGTTTCCGTCCTCAGGGTTTCTACTCAAGGCATCTGGTATGACGTTCAATTTCCCAGGACAATGCTCTATTGTGATGTCAAACTGCTGTATGTAGATGGACCAGCGCGTAACTCTCTCACTTGCTATTGTTGTCTTAAATAAAAATGTCAGTGCATGGTGGTCGGTTCTAACAATGATGGAATACCCGTAGATCATCTTGCGCCACTGTTGGAGAGAATATAGAATTGCTAGTAGCTCAAGTTCCGTAACTGTGTAGTTCCTCTCATGTTTCCGTAATTTACGACTCGTGAATGCCAAATAGGATTTCTTCTTGGGTTCTTCAGCGTCCTCTTGGTACAGCATAGCACCAATCCCAATAAACGAAGCATCTGCTTGAATGATAAATTGTTTCTCAAAATCTGGATATCCAAGTTTCACACAGTTTTCCAATAAATCCTTCGTTGCTTTAAAAGACCTGTCGCACTCCTCGTTCCTCGACCATCGATTCGCTTTCTTCAACATCTCCTGCATGGGCGCTACTGTTTCTGTGTAACCAGGGCAATTTTCTTTGAAGAAACCTGTCACTCCCAAAAATGCTCTAACATGTTTGACTTTGGTAGGTGTGGGAAATTTCTTAATAGCATCAATCTTGGCTGGATTAGGCCGCACGCCCTCGACATCAATTATATGTCCCAAATATAAAATTTCGCTCTGGCAAAAATGTGACTTTTTTAAGTTGATCTTGAAGTTCATGGTTCTCAGGTTGACCAGCAGTTTATTTAAATTTATCAAGTGTTCTTCCATTGTCTCAGAAGCGATTAATATGTCATCAACATATCTCGTGGTGAAGTTCTTGACCTCCTCAGTCAGATTTCTATCGAGTGCTCTAATGAGTGCACATCCCGCAGTTTTCACGCCTAAGGGCATTCGACACCAGATATAACTTTGATTATCGAATAAAAATCCCGTCAACAGTTGGGATTTTTCTTCAAGTTCAAGATGGTGGAAACTATTCGTCAAATCAACACTTGAGTATATCTTCTTCCCACGGAAGCCTTTCAAAACATCTTTGATCCTCGGTGCTTGGTCGTGCTCAACTAGCAGTTTGCTATTTAAAACTCGCGCGTCTAGGCACAGCCTAATTGATCCGTTTGGCTTGGTCACAGCCAATATTGCGTTCAGATAAGGAGTTGCAGCTTTCCTTATCATGCCAGAATCTAATAAGTTAGTAATGATATCCCTCACCTGAGAAAAATGCTTCTCTGGGATCGGGTACAATTTACTTTTAAATGGGGTCCAATCTGTTACCTGCATCGCATATTGAAAATTTAAAACTTTCCCAGGTACGGTGTCAAACGCTCCTTTATGTAATCTTAAAATTTCTTCCAATCTTCTTCTATCAGATTCCCCTACGATGGCTTCCTTAAGTCGCTCCTGAAGTAGAATTTCGAATTTGGTTCCGCCCATTTCTTCTTCCGCCAAATGCACCCAAAGTTCCTGCGAAATATCTCGGCTATCCATCTCTAGCACTGCTGTCTGGTTAACTTGCTCTCCCCTCAAGATCTTATCTCCGGCCTCATTAGTGCATTCCTCAACAACCCAAGTATTTGCCTCTCTCTCCAGCGGATTCTCTTCCATATTTAAACCCACATGATCCAATCCTTCTACTTGTTTGAAGCTTACGGTATTGTTATGTAAATCAATTACAGCATGAAAATCGCAGATGAAGTTGGCTCCTAAAATTATATTGTAGTTCATCTTTGGAATAACAATGAATGTTTGTGAAAAAGTATGGTTCAATATTTCCAGATCTAGAAATGCTTGCTGTTTACAATTCATAGTTTTGTCAGGAATGACACCTCTGACTTTCATTAGCGGTACCGGCATAATAGGAACAGTCTGTTTTCTTGCTATTTCTTTTATCAAAATTTCAGTGACTAAGCTCACCTGGCTACCTGTATCAATCAAACATCTCACCCTCATACCTCCAATATGCGCGTAAATAATTGGTAGCTGTCTGATAACATTTTCACGGTTCTTCACCACTTCCTCCAGGCAGTCGTCTGGGAATGCTACCCACTCTTCTATATTGGCCACTATCATCTCTTCTTGCTCCCTGGCGATCTCCGTTTCTAGTCTGTCTCCTTTCAGTTCATTTGGTTTTTTTTTATCCCGGGCCTCATTAGATGTGTTTCGCCGGTTATCATTCTGTCGCTCCTGTTGCCTCAGTAAACTCTCTGCCCCCTCTCCTTGATGGTTGTCTGGGCTCTGTCTGTTCGCCATGGCACGCCCCCACTTCTCCTTCTCCGCTTCTTCATTACTTAATTGATCCAAGTATTTACGGGATTCAATATATCGTTCGTCCCAGTTATTCCTATAATCCCCTCTGTTTTCTTGGTGATAGTCCCTGCCGTTATTCCATCTACCATCTCCATTTCTTTGGTAAGGTCTACCTTGTCTCTGGTTTCCCCTCCAATTCGTGTATTCCCGCTGGTACGTCCACTGATTATTTTGATTTTGGTTATTCTGATAATATCTCCCGCGGTTATTCTGATAATTCTGATTGTTGTTATGGAACTGGTTTCGGCCGTCAAAATCTTGTCTTCTTGGCGTGAACTGTGTCCCTGTGGACTGTGTCTTACTTTGGTTCCCCTGGCCGTGGTTATTTTGGAGTCCCTGAACTACCTCTGCCGTGTTGACACATTCCAAATTCCTTCTTCCTGTCTGTGGGCTTACCATACTCGTCTCATCTAAGTGTCTGAGTAATTCTTCGGCTTGGACTGCGGTCTGAATATTTCCTGCGACTAATAATTGTTGGATATGCATTGGGAGTTGTTTTCCGATGGTTAGATCCATATTCGGCTCGCTAGGCGGGTCATCAAAATCCCTGAATTTTACCAATTGCTGACTGAAGAATTCTGAAAAACGGGTTGGATGTGTACTGTGGTATTTGCGCGTGTACAGGTCCATTCTTAACCCCTGCTGTAACGAAGGACTCCAAAACTTCTTCAAAAACGCCTCGCGGAATTGAGCCATGTCTGTAAACGTGTACTTGAAACTTAAAAACCAGGTCAGGCTAGGTCCTTCTAAAAATTTCTCCACCAGTCTTAATTGTTTCTCCGGGCCGATGTGTTGGTCATTAAAGTAGTCAGTTAATTGCCGTAGAAATGCTTTGGGAGTAGTTCCTGAATGTTCTTTAAACTTATCGGGCTTAAAATCATTACCCCGAATGACTTGGATGACTTGGGCTGGTGCCAAGTTCGGTTGCGGAGTTGAAGTCTCCCCCCCTGTACTGCTGGAATGCATTAGTCGTTAGTCTGGGACTTTGACCCCGACTCGTGTCCTCAGCCAACTTCGAACCTGCCGGACTTCCAATACTTGTTTGCTTTTCCGGAATATTTTCGTTTGAAAATAATGTCGCATTCTCTAACGATCTAATCTCGTTTTTTATGATTAATTCTGAATGTTCCTGTAATTTCGACTTCATATTTTCCTCCAGTGCCTGCATTCGCTTTAAAACTGCCAGCCTGTCTTCCTTATTCGCATGAGCCTGCTGGTCCCAATCTCGCCGGATCCTACTTTTTAAGCTATTTATTTTCTCCTCGTTCCTCTCCTGATTTTTCTCTAGCTCTTCACGTATCCGTTCCTGCGTTTTTACTAGTTGTTCTTCCAAATTATCCTGAGTTTTGACGAGCTGCTCCCCTACTTCTTGTCTTATGACCTCTTGTGTGTTTATTAGCTGGCCTTCCATCTCTTTTCTTATGATCTCTTGTGTTCTGCCTAATTGCTCCTCTAAATTTTCCCGCAAGTGTATCCGCTCGGTTTCAGCCTTAACTTCGACTTTATCTATTTCCTTTATTAATTCCAGCACGTTGTTATCTACCGAATTAATTTGCTGCTGTAGTTTCTCTTGGGTTTTCTTCACTCCCGCGGTGTTACTGACACATGCTGCCTCTATCTGCTTGAGTTTATCTGCCACCATCTCGTCAAATTGTACTAATTTGTTATCAAATTTCGCCTCCAATTTCTTCATTTCGCCTAACTGTCTGATGTTGTTTTCCGGAACCTCGCCTGCCAGTTTCTCTACTTTTTGAACGCTCTGATTAATATCATTTGTGATTTTTCCTAACTGTTCGGTTTGTGTTACCGCCTGTTGTGACAATTTGTGGTTTAGTTCGTTGAATTGTTTGTCCGTGTCTAATTTCTGGACTTCTAACTGGACCGAAATGTTACCGCTCATATCAAGTAATTGTTTTTCACTATGCTCACGCTGAGCTTCTAATTGTTCTTTTAATTGTTCTTCCGTCTTTACGGACATTTGCACTAATTGTTCTTCCGTTTTCGCGGACATTTGGATCGACATCTGTTCTAACAATGCCTTTATCTCATCAACACTCGCCATATCACACACAAAATATATTCAGAGAAAAACAGGGTTATGGGCTAAGGTTTCAGCCCTATACGCACATACATGTCACACATTTAAATATTACTGGCTCTAATTTAATGAAAATTTCAGTAACAAAATTTACTGAATACAATGACATTTATTCCCAAACAACAAAATAACCCCTAGTGATCTGCTTTTAAATTCCTAACCAACAGAATTTACGAAACACCAATTAACCGAAGTCAATTAAATGTCAAATATAAGGCAACATCTTCCTGCTTTGACTGAGTTCATCAATAATGCAAATTTCTAGTTTTAATGTGGGCGCCAGAACAAGTTTATAACAAATACCAAATCAAATTCTAACCTTGTTCAATATTTCTAACTTTAGGAACTCAGTGATTTTACTAATGCACATGGCGGTACAACATCGCCTCCATTTACTGAATTTACATGTCCGCTTGACCTGGCATCATTTCTCAACGAAATAACTATGAGATCAGCGAAGCAACAACAACAACAATCCCCACTTGGGCAGCCATTTTTGTTTTATGAACCCTTGCAAAGAAGCATATGAGACTCAGATTCGGGGCGTAACAGGTCATATTCGTAAGTTGCTGTCAGGGCGCTTCATTAACTTGCAGGGTAACATATAACAAAATAACATGCAGGAAAGAGTGAAGCCAGGGTTAAAACAACTGAATTTAATAACAAATCACCATATTTACACATAAACAATTAACAACAAAAACTCCCAATTGACTCCCGCTTAATAAAAATGCCAAAAACTTAGGCGATATCTCTGGAGAGATTAATTACCTGGACCAAGCGTCCTTAAATAAAGATACAAAAAAAATGACCATATAAGTGCGTACGCCGTTCTACATGCACCACGATGTGTACTTTGAATGCGTGAATCGTTATCATCCAGAATGACCCTTCAAACAACGAATCCGCATTTCCTAGAGCTAGACCGACACAAGGGAACACAACTACAATACTTAAGTTAAATCGACACTTCCTAAATCTACTATAAACAAACACAAAATTTCCGTGTGAAATTGGACTTAAATTGCCGTAGCAACATTTACTGCCTAAAAACTTAGGACTTCTCACACAAATCAACACAAGTACATTAACACGTGACCAATAGAAAAAAATACTCAAATGACCGCTGTCAAATTTTACAAATACTCTACCACTACACCACACGGGTGTGACAAACAAAATTACATGAAATCGAGTCATCAACAAAGCAATAGGCAAACAGCCAACATTTACGTTAATCACAATATTCTTATCCATACAAGGTACAACAATCCGTTACACACATGGCGAACTCCCCAATTAATTATGGCTTAAAAATTAGCCATCACAATGAACAGGTTTGCTACATGAGAGCTTACAGGGTTCAGTCGGACAAATAGGACTGCCTATCAAAATAAGTCACAGGCAAAACGGGCGGTTTGTGGAACTCTGCATGTCTGTCAACCCACGTGTCAATAACCTCGACCTCCCAGAACATGGGGTCGAACCTCGAAGAAATGTGCCCCAAAGCACAATAATACGTGTGTGTCAGAAAAACATATGGACAAGAATCAGCAGTCTCCCAAGAGCACTCTGTCTTTCCATCTAAAAATACAACAGCAGCAAAAATATATAAGGGCGGTAGGACAACTACCCCCTCCTCACGTAGAATCAACACACACAAGACACATCAACACACACTGAATCACACGTATGGGTTGTGACAGACCCTGAAATAAAAGACACAAATAATATCCACATGCTGGCGCCATCGTTCTATGCCGTGACTAGTCACCTGAAAAGGACTCAAGAAAAATCTATCAAAATTAGAACGAAGGTGTTCTACAATTACTTTTAAGTTGGTGCACTCGGCTACCCTAACATGAATAATAACCTGTTCAGCAAAATGTTTTACAATCATTTCCTCCCATTCCTATTTTAAAAAAATATTAACGTTAATAAAGCACCATTTATCGAATGTAACGGGTTCCGCAATTGCAAGGATAAAAATCACGCACACACGCCGCGTACATTACACATGACTCAAAAAAAAAATCAAAATATCAACAAACACTTTGGCCACGCGCCAACGGACATTTAAACATATAGTGTCGGTACAAGAAAAAAAAACAGCTAAAAACAAGAAAGAAAAACATGACTATTTACAAAGTTCCCCGGCCAAATCTAACTACATAATTGAAATAATCCAATTTTAGTACATCACCGCTTCTGCATGTAGGACTAAGGACATCCTCCTCAACCCATTGCCCTATGGACAATTTAGCACTCCATAGTAGTCGTCTGCGTTGATTTCTTGAAGCTCATCCCAACTTCAAACCACGTGCTGATCATCTTGGTCTCGACTCCTTGGCAGAAAAGTTCAATGTTAAATATTTGCCTATCTATAATCGCTTGCAGGCTACTCAGTTCACCCACAATTAATAGCGAAGACTGGCCCTAATTATATCGCACATACGCACTATAAAAACACATACAATACACACAATTTATACATAAAATATACATCTCGAGTCCGCGCCACTGGCTCGTTAACAAGTTCAAAATCCTGGCTGCACTCGCAGTCGCTATCTCGTCCGGTATTTCCGTCCCGTCTTATGGACTTCGGTTCTGGTAAGCGCTAATGAGGGTGATACGATACTTCCCCCTTAAAGTTGAACTCGTCGTCTTTAAAAGAATGTTACAGTTTATCACGCGCTGGCGTGAAATATTTAGATCACACAATTTAGTAGATTTTAGAACAAAATGTATTATAGCTTATAAAATTCGGTACTGCCAACGCTGCGACTTTAGCTCCCCAGAGCTCAGAAAATAAAATTAGCTTCACTGATTTTAGAGCGTAAAATCACATTTCAAACTGGCGTGGAGTATACCTCTGAAGGCTCCACACAATAAGACTTAGATAAATTCGAGCGTCAAAATCACACTTCAAACTGGCGTGGAGTATGCCTCTGAAGGCTCCACAAGAATAGTACTCAGATAAATTCGAGCGTCAAAATCACACTACAAACTGGCGTGGAGTATGCCTCTCAAGGCTCCACAAGAATAGTACTCAGATAAATTCGAGCGTCAAAATCACACTACAAACTGGCGTGGAGTATGCCTCTGAAGGCTCCACACAATAAGTACTCAGATAGGCGTCAGGCCAGACTATTTATGAGAAACTGACAAGGGCGGTGGAGTGGGGCGGAGTCGGATAAAAACTTCCAGAGTTTATGTCTCACAAAGATGGGGCTAGTGTCATTCTTCTCCAAATGAATCCAACGTCTCAAATTACTCGAGCGGAGATTAATCCGTTCGGCGGTTCCTTAGATACACACTTCCGCGCGCTTTTTACTACTGACGCCGTCCACCTCGTGGTCACGGCTTGGTCTCTTGCGATTGGCTGATTCAATCGTATGTTCGTTGAGAGGACCTCGTGATTCTCCCTTTATGTCTCCAATTTTGGTACAGTAGTTGCACAATTTGGCCTTGAACTCGACTAATTCTGGCCGTCCCCAGGAATAGCTACCAACTCAGCTTCTGTTGCAATCGTTACGAAATGCTGGCCTCCCTAATATCCAAGTCGACTTCCTTATGTGCTGCCTGGGCCGTAGTAATAATAATAATAAATATGAATACTTATTTATCGAAGATCAATAAGGGTTCAGTACATACATATCAAAGATAAATTAACTTTATAAGAACATAGTTACATGAAATAAAGATTTGTTAAATAAATAATGTGAAGTTCAACTGTTTCCGATTCTCCATAGAATACCTTCTAATTGGATTACCAGGCCTGGGTGCATTAAAAAGCCGCAGAATCAGGCCGGTGTTGGGAGTCGCTATTTTGTTGCGTCAACGTTTTCCGAACTAGTCTCTATGCTGCCCTTTGAGAACATCATGGCAAAGAAACCATAGAATCCCTGCAGCAGTGCCATGCCCCGCCGTAAGTAGTGTGTTTGGATGTGAACAACAGCAGATCAAAACGTGTCTCGCAAATATCACTCCTTTGATTGTCCAAAGACATACTAGGGGCGAAGGGGAAGGGAAATAGATGACGGGAATAAAAACTAAGGAAAAATAAATGTGGATGTTTATTGTGTCGATGTTGGCTGTTGTTTTGGGGTGGATGAATGCGAAAAATGAGAGATATTTTGACATTATGAGGTTAATCTTCCTCAGGAATAATTGGTTCGTTTGTTTTAGAAAAAGTTCTTGTCCACTATTTGACGGTATATGAGTTATTAAAGTGGTTTTAACAGACTATCTAATGACCTAAATGCAAACAAAGTGCGAAGTCTATTAGAAAACGGATCTTTTTAACCATTCTAATTAAGCAGGACAATTTCCAGCTTCAATCCTGGAGGGATAAAATGCGAAAATCCACCTCTAAACAAGGTGAAATCTCAATTCAAAAACAGTCTTGTATAAGAATAGAAACACATCGAGATCACAGAGACAAGAGATCAAGTTTGGGGTTGACAACACAATTCCACCATATGCCTCTGGCTCTCATACATGATTCAAAACTTCTGTTACTTATGATGTTATGATTTTTTTGTTCAATGTAGTGTAATCATAACTTACTAACAAGTCGAGAACTTTCTAACAATTCGAGAACTTAATATGTAAAAGGATCTAAACTTACTTCGGCTACGTCCTTAAAGTAATATATTCTTTTTTAAGTTGAGATCAATAGCAAACGTATGTCGTTATAGTCAAGGAATACGTTTAAAGCATGTTCGTTAGTAAATGTGAACAAAGCAACAACCACCCAATCAATTCGCAGATCAAACATAGAAAATGGCAATGATTCGCCCACACGTTACAGAAGCCACAAGCAGCTGTTGAAACGACCAATCTTGGATTAAAAGCCACAAGGTGGTCGGAGACGTGGAAACTCAAAAAATACTTGGAATAGAAATGTTGAAGAAGAAGCCATGGAAGCAAGGAAAACTTTCAACGCAGTAAGGGTATGTCTGGCCGCGAATATAACTAAATAGTGAGTGTTTCATGCTGCCCAATGCACCGCGAGGTACAACAGGAAGAAAGTCTATAGAGCATCCAGCGTTGAGAAAAAACTATTGGTCTTATGGCCTTTTACTTCTAACGGAACCCCCCCCTTACACAGGTTTTGTTACGTCACTTTTATCATGAAGGAACTCTCAACATATATATTTTTCGGCATAATAGCTTCCAACAATTATCTGTCAATTGATAACCTTTGTTATTGCATATAAGTATCGTGTATATTACGACTTGGTAATTAAAAAATTTTCGAGGTTAGCACGCTGGAAAGAAGAGCCTCGTCCTGTGCTGCATGTTCGCCCGGAGTGGAGCACGTGCTCAGTACCGCCGGCAATATAAAATCTGAAACACTATCCGTCCATGGTGTTATTGTTGTGTGTCTGTTTTATTTTCTGTTTGCTCGAATCAGGGCTGCCGACAGTGGGGTTCGAACCCACTGTCTCTCGAATGCAAGCTCACAGATGCACGACTAACTCACTACAATATTACAAATACATGTATTAATCTAAACAAAGCAACAAGAATAAAATTGAAAGCAACTAAATTAAAACCTATCTAATAACAAACAAGATGTTCAGTAAAGAACATATAGTCTATTGTCATTTAGACTTTCACGGCCCGTGTTATTATTCATAATGTTGAATTTTGGGCTTATGCCGTGTTTTATTATATTGCAATTCGACGCGTTTCGAAAGAAACCATGTCTTTCATCGTCAGGAATAATCTGGAATACGACAATGTTGCTAAGAGAAAGCAACGAAGAACATATAGAAGGTGCCCAAAGATGGACGCCATTATAGCCCCATGTTAGGGACAACGGAAAGCAGCAGTGAATTACTTTCTCAGGGTTCTGATAATAGGTAGCCAGGATTCACTGAGATTGTAGCCGGTGTCGCGGTTGAAATTATCTGGGTGTTTACGTATTTCAACCGCCTCCCTGATGATTCTGGGACGATATTGCTTTATACGGGCAAGAACATCCACCCCTTGGAACATGACATCATGGCCAGGTGTTAAAGCATGATCGGCAACAGCTGATTTATCAGGTTGAATGAGCCTGATACATCTATTATGTTCCTTAATGCGAGTGCATATTGTTCTCGAAGTCTGCCCGATGTAAACCTTGCCACAAGTACAGGGAACTCTATAGATACCCGGTTGTTGCAATTTAGGCAAACTGTCCTTAGTTGGTCGCAGGAGTTGCCTAATCTTAACAGAAGTTCCAAATACAGTCCGTATGTTGTATCGACGTAGGATTTTAGCAATACGATCCGTTGTGTTATGTATGTACGGAAGGTAAGCAGTTCCTCTTACATCTCTTTTCTCAACTGACGTCCTATTATTATTTGTTGGTTTCAGAACCGTAGAAATCAAAGCCTTGCTATAACCGTTGCTCTCAAAGGTGGTTCGCAGGGTGTTAATTTCTTCTTGTAAAGAAGACACTTCACAAATCCTCCTAGCCCTGGTAGTTAGAGTTGTAAGGATACCATGTTTCTGGGCAGGGTGATGGTGAGAACTTGCGTGGAGATATCTATTGGTGTGTGTTGGCTTACGAAAAACGCTGTGTCCTAAAGATCCATCCTCTTTCTTGGTGACGAGAACATCTAAAAAAGGTATTTTGCCGTCAGATTCCTTTTCCATGGTGAAACAAATAGAAGGGTGCTGGAGATTAAGGTGATCCAGGAAATGGCTAAGATTTTCCTCACCTTCCGTCCAAACAACGAACGTGTCATCCACATAACGCCACCAGATCTTCGGTTTGAAAGGAGCCGACGACAAAGCTTTCTCTTCAAAGTTCTCCATGAAGAAATTAGCCACAACAGGAGAGAGAGGACTACCCATGGCCACACCATCAGTCTGCTCATAAAAATTCCCATTCCATAGAAAGTAGGAGGAGGTCATGCAGTGATAAAAAAGTCTTGTGATGTCTTCAGGAAAAAGGCCATTAATGAGAGACATAACACCATCAATAGGTACTCTCGTAAACAGAGACACCACGTCGAGACTCACTAGAATATCACCCGGCTGAAGTGTTATAGCTTTTAACTTTTCCACGAAGTGTGTGGAATCCTTAATGTACGAAGGCGTGTTACCCAGAAGCGGCTGAAGTAGTCTACCTAAGTATTTGGAAAGGGCATATGTAGGAGAACCAATCGTACTAACAATGGGTCTAAGAGGAACATCGTCCTTATGTATTTTAGGAAGACCATAGAGTCTCGGAGGAATAGCATCCCCTGGAAGGAGAGTCTTCGCTGCATCCGCTGGAATAGATGATTGCTTGATCAATTTGACGGTGACATTTGAGTAGCGAGTAGTAGGATCACGACTATTAATCCTATATACAGGATCTGATAACAGATCTGATAACAGATCCTGTATATAGGATTAATAGTCGTGATCCTACTACTCGCTACTCAAATGTCACCGTCAAATTGATCAAGCAATCATCTATTCCAGCGGATGCAGCGAAGACTCTCCTTCCAGGGGATGCTATTCCTCCGAGACTCTATGGTCTTCCTAAAATACATAAGGACGATGTTCCTCTTAGACCCATTGTTAGTACGATTGGTTCTCCTACATATGCCCTTTCCAAATACTTAGGTAGACTACTTCAGCCGCTTCTGGGTAACACGCCTTCGTACATTAAGGATTCCACACACTTCGTGGAAAAGTTAAAAGCTATAACACTTCAGCCGGGTGATATTCTAGTGAGTCTCGACGTGGTGTCTCTGTTTACGAGAGTACCTATTGATGGTGTTATGTCTCTCATTAATGGCCTTTTTCCTGAAGACATCACAAGACTTTTTTATCACTGCATGACCTCCTCCTACTTTCTATGGAATGGGAATTTTTATGAGCAGACTGATGGTGTGGCCATGGGTAGTCCTCTCTCTCCTGTTGTGGCTAATTTCTTCATGGAGAACTTTGAAGAGAAAGCTTTGTCGTCGGCTCCTTTCAAACCGAAGATCTGGTGGCGTTATGTGGATGACACGTTCGTTGTTTGGACGGAAGGTGAGGAAAATCTTAGCCATTTCCTGGATCACCTTAATCTCCAGCACCCTTCTATTTGTTTCACCATGGAAAAGGAATCTGACGGCAAAATACCTTTTTTAGATGTTCTCGTCACCAAGAAAGAGGATGGATCTTTAGGACACAGCGTTTTTCGTAAGCCAACACACACCAATAGATATCTCCACGCAAGTTCTCACCATCACCCTGCCCAGAAACATGGTATCCTTACAACTCTAACTACCAGGGCTAGGAGGATTTGTGAAGTGTCTTCTTTACAAGAAGAAATTAACACCCTGCGAACCACCTTTGAGAGCAACGGTTATAGCAAGGCTTTGATTTCTACGGTTCTGAAACCAACAAATAATAATAGGACGTCAGTTGAGAAAAGAGATGTAAGAGGAACTGCTTACCTTCCGTACATACATAACACAACGGATCGTATTGCTAAAATCCTACGTCGATACAACATACGGACTGTATTTGGAACTTCTGTTAAGATTAGGCAACTCCTGCGACCAACTAAGGACAGTTTGCCTAAATTGCAACAACCGGGTATCTATAGAGTTCCCTGTACTTGTGGCAAGGTTTACATCGGGCAGACTTCGAGAACAATATGCACTCGCATTAAGGAACATAATAGATGTATCAGGCTCATTCAACCTGATAAATCAGCTGTTGCCGATCATGCTTTAACACCTGGCCATGATGTCATGTTCCAAGGGGTGGATGTTCTTGCCCGTATAAAGCAATATCGTCCCAGAATCATCAGGGAGGCGGTTGAAATACGTAAACACCCAGATAATTTCAACCGCGACACCGGCTACAATCTCAGTGAATCCTGGCTACCTATTATCAGAACCCTGAGAAAGTAATTCACTGCTGCTTTCCGTTGTCCCTAACATGGGGCTATAATGGCGTCCATCTTTGGGCACCTTCTATATGTTCTTCGTTGCTTTCTCTTAGCAACATTGTCGTATTCCAGATTATTCCTGACGATGAAAGACATGGTTTCTTTCGAAACGCGTCGAATTGCAATATAATAAAACACGGCATAAGCCCAAAATTCAACATTATGAATAACATATAGTCTACTTTCTCCTAAATACATGGGAATTGTTATAACTCGTTGTCCTTTTCAAGGAGTATAATTGGATGTTGGTTGTAGTAGCATGGTGAAATACAACGTGTTATACGGATATTAAAAATGAATATGAGGTGCCCTTTGCTAGTGCTACCTCTGTACAAAATTTCATTCAATGGCCACTTTCTGCAAACTATTGGGCTGATGACCTTGTAATTCAGTCAAACGATGCTTCCCACAAATGGCATGTTGCTGCAAAACTTAGTAATCATCAAATAATTAGGTTGGTCGTAATTTGGTTTAAGCTTTTATCATTTGGGTGGCCGCCATTACGTTTCAGTCAAGACTGCGGCGATATAAAACATGACCCTGAGGTGCCCTTTGCTAGTGCTACCTCTGTACCAAATTTCGTTCAATTCGGTTTTATAGCGTTTGAATTGATAGGGGGAATCGATTTGCAAACAAACATGGCTGCTATCTGCAAACTATTGGGCTGATGACCTTGCTGTTTAGTCAAAAGATGCTTCCCACATAAGAGTATGTTGCTGCAAAATTTAGTAGAGATCAGATAATTAAGTTGGTCGTAATTTGATTTAAGATTTTAATATTTGGGTGGCCGCCATTACGTTTCCGTCAAGATGGCGGCAATATAAAACATGACAATATGTAGCCCATTGCTAGTCCTATCTCTGTACCAAATTTTGTTCAATTCGGTTTCACCGTGTTTGAATAGATAGGGGGAATCGATTTGCACACATACATGGCCGCCATCCACATTTTATTGGGCTGATGACCTAGTAGTTCGGTCAAAAGATTCTTCGTACATTGTTGCAAAAATTGGTAGAGATCAGTAGATTAGGTTGGTCGTAATTTGATTTATGCTTATAACATTTGGGTGGCCGCCATTCCGTTTCCGTCAAGATGGCGGTCATATAAAACATGACACTGAGGTACCCTTTGCTAGTGCTACCTCTGTACCAAATTTCGTTCAATTCGGTTTCACCCTGTTTGAATTGATAGGGGGAATCGATTTGCACACATGCATGTCCGCCATCTGCAAACTCTTGGGCGGATGGCCTTGTTGTTTAGTCAAAAGACGCTCGTCATATGGATATATGTTGTTGAAAAATTTGGTAGAGATCGGATGATTAGGTTAGTCGTATTTTGATTTAAGCTTTGAACATTTGGGTGGCCGCCATTACGTTTCCGTCAAGATGGCGGCGATATAAAACTTGACACTGAGGTGCCCTTTGCTAGTGCTACCTCTGTACTAAATTTCATTCAATTCGGATTATTCGTTATCAAATTGATAGGGGGGGGGGGGGCAGACATTCAGAGTATACCACACACACAGACTCACACACACACACGCAGAAACACACCCAATTTTTCGCCCTGAATTGATCTCATAAGTCTACTTTCATTTTTTGCAAAAATCGAAAGTGGGTAACAAAAAAGGTGATGATCAACAGTATTGCTGACGTAAAGATTGTTAACATCGTCAGCATACAGTACATCCGAGAAGAAAGGAAGGGTTGTGCTCTCGACATCTGTCAATCATTAATGCGCCATATCACAACAAAATGAATGTCGTTATTGGTTCTCTTCGCATACAGTATCCTTAATACTGGTCCAATCCGATAACACCTGCAAAATTCCTCCGTCCTTCAGGTAGTTGCTGGGGTTGTGTTGTCTCTCTAACTTATGAAAGCGCAGTACTCGAAGCGGGTGAACATAACACATGACGTCAGCGCTACCTCTGCCTAGCGTTAGCAACACTGTCGCCATAAGGCTGCACAGTCTTTTCTCAACGCTGGAGGCTCTGTAGTCGTTAGTACCCAATTTATACATTATCACCAAAATTGAATGTAGTCGAACGAAATCAGAAACCCCTGTTGACGTCGAATTGTCAGGCGAAAAGCTAAAGAAAGTAGGAGACTTCTGCTACTGAGGAAGCAAAATAACCAGTGAAGGACGAAGCAAAGCGGATATAAAATTTAGGTTGGCTCAGATATCTCTACATTAAATGTATATTTAGGTATTAGGAAGTCAGTTTTGAAAGCTTTTATCTGGAGAGAAGCACTCTATGGAAGTGAAACTCAGGCTGCGGGCGCAGCAGAATAGAGGTGAATAGAAACATTTGAAATGTGGTGTTACTGGACAATGATGATGATCAGATTGGTAACTAGAGTAAAAAATGAAGATGCATTAAGGCAAGTGGGAGAGGAGAGATGTTTCTTGCGACTGCTAATGGTGGCACACATTGTACGACATCCAGGAATTGCAAACATAGTTATGGAAGAAAGGGTCGAGGACATGAACTGTAGGGGTAGACCAAGGTAAGATTTATACATTGGTATTCTGAAGTATTGACCCAAGGGCCTTGGAAAGAATTAAGTCAGGCTTCTGTTTAAGCTACACACAAAACATTTTCATCAGAGGAAAAAGCACGGAAGCCCACTGGGAAGTCAAAATCCATCACAAAGCAATTTGTTTTGTGGGTTTTAGCCAGAAACCACTGCTACATGAAGTGCGATCAGAGGAGAAAAGCATTAAGTCAATGATTTGCTGCCTTTCAGCGCCGTATTCCACAAAGAATATGGGTAAGAACGGTTACTCCAGCTTTGAATTCAATTCCGATCACGTCCACCGTCCACACGCCGCTTGCGCACGCATGGACTATGGCGCCTCCTGAGGAAGCTAAACGAACTAACTTTTTCGCGCGCGGGAAATTTGAACTGTAACCTGTGGCCAGCTGTAGCCTACTCCCTCTCCCTCCCCGCCTCATTTCCCTCCTCAAGAGAATGTGTATTTCAATGGATAGTATCAATCTCATTTCTTTATTATGGCTTCATAGAACATAGACCAAACTTGACTACTTGTCCCTTGCATGTGAGGAATAAGAGTTAATGATAATTATTGATTTAACACCTAACATCTACGTTATTGACCCACAAATTAATATAGGCATACACTGCTATAAATAGATTAAGAAAAACACAGAAAATAAATATGAATAAAACCATCGCCAATTAAAAATACACCAAAATTTTGCTCTCACTAAATGGAATACTTAAAGGAAATCAGGATGTAAATAAGGAAATTGGAACAATATAAAATAATTACAAAATCAAGTCCGTATACTGTGTTGTATTTTATACATTTCTCATTCTTACATAGCCTACATTCAAAAAACTGTACTTCATTTCAACAAATTATCGTTTCAACAGAGATTTGTAATTCCATTGCAGTGCTACCAAACATTACAACCTGTAAGAGAAAAAAAAGTAATATAACCAAACATGGCAAAGTGCATCACTTATTCAGTGTTTCCAATAGGTCACCCACCACTGGATCTAACAGAATATGCAGTGGTGGCCATTGGCTGTTTTTAATCCCCCACCCCTTTTCACTTTGATATTACACAGCCCAGCCTAAATATTATTCATGCACCCAGACTAAACACAATGGTGATGTGTATTTGCCACAAGTACCAATTACCGTGCCGGCCCCCGTGGTGATGGGCCTCTGCCACTCACCCGGAGCTCCCGGGTTAGATTCCCGGCTCCATCAGGGATTTTTGAAACTGATGTGAGGCAGGAACGGGGTGCACACAGCCTCGTGAGGACATTTGAGTAGCTGTCTCACAGTGAGGCAGCGCCCCGATCACAAAAACCAAGATTAACGGCCGAGGGGACCCGATGCGCTGATCACGTGTCGCCCCATTATCTGTAGGCCAAATGGCTGGGCAGCGGTCACTTGGTAGGCCTAGACCCTTCATGGGCTGTAGTGCCAGGGGTTATTACCAATTACCATAGTTAATCCAAAGAAAGCCTAGCACTATTTTTCAGAATTTGCAATAATATAGTCACTAGAGGAATTAAATTATTCAAATGGCCAAACAAATTGTGCAGTTAGAATTATCTTGCATGGCTTCTAGATTGAAGAAGAAAATAAAATAAATTCATTGTTTGCAGACTGTTATGCCTCTCAGTACCCAGTCTAGCATGCAAGCCTTTGTAAATAAACGAACAAATAAACCTACAAGTGATTAAATGGCATTTGGGTATTCACACTTATGACATATAGAGGTAATTTAATCCTTCTCTTCCCCAAAGGAGCTGTAAAATAGTGTTAGCCTCCCATATGCACATGGTTGATGAAGCTGCACAAAAATGTACAGGATAGAATTTAAGACCAGTATCACATAACACTGACCGACAGTAGCAGATATTTACAGACAAGATTTGCATTCTCCTCCGGTTGTTGGGGCCCAGATGACAGCAATTTCCTACCCCTTAAAACAACTCCTCACACCCAGCTGATTGGCCGATACGGTTTGAGGAAGGAAGCCTAATGCCTCGCACTTGCTTTGACCTGTGGTATGATATGAATAAACACAACCCCATGGGGAACCTAAAGCAGGCTATTCATCTTTCTTACAGCAGGAATCAAACCCAGTCCTTACAGTTGTGAATCTAACGCCTTGCATACTGAGCCACCAGGGCTCTTACATAGCCTAAAGATATGTAAAATAACTTACCTTCAATCAGAGCGGGTAGGCCTACATTATACAGCATGTAACAGGTCTCGCTGTTGAATAATTGTGATAGACGAGAAGATGCACTACAGTTGTACGGTGTCCCATTACCTGAAAAACAAAAAGAAACAGGCCACTGTTACCTATTGTATTTGCTTACTCCCATAACATTCTGGTAAAAGTACAGTACGGTATATCAGAACAGGGCCCTAATGAATAAACACAGTATTACTTGAATTTTTACATCACAATGAAGTACAAGTAGGTGCTATTATTCATCAAATAATATATATTTGAAAGAATTCTTACCTTGTTAGATAATAATCCTGCGAAATATCACATTTGAACCATTAACAGCTGATGACGGAAAGACACACAAACTGAGTTCAAATTATACAGAGTGACGCAATGTTGGAGCGCCTAACCAATAGCACCGAACATTAGGATTTAGCCAATAGGAAGCCTAAGCCAGGCTCAGATGGGTGAACAGCGCCTCTTGAGAACGCTAAAGGAACTCGTCATTGAACTTGCGGATGTCGGAAGCGACGGATCCATACTTAAATTGGTCGCACTGCAAGATTCCCGCGTGTTACAGTGCTATTGTACAGGGTTTAGGTGGGTTTTATGTTACAAATCCATTTTAAAATTAAATAACAGGTGAACTATTCACTCTGGATGGCATTATGCTGCACTAAATTGACCACGGAGCTGAAAGCCATTAAGTCACGTTTGCAAAATTGATTAGAAAAATATGTTTATTAAATTTAAACTGATATTTCCCTAACAAAAATATAACTGAGTACTGTAGTTGCTTCAGAACATAGATAATTGATATAGTGTGTTTGTTAAGTTCTGTTCTATCAATTACGTTTTATCTCTCTCCTGAAAAATAGTGAAATCCGTCTTAATCCTTTTCAGCTCCGACTGATTCAATAAGTAAATTGGTTGGTTGGTTGGTTGGTTCCTTAGTTTAGGGGCTGCGACAACGCGGTCATGTAGCCCCGTGTACTTTGGGTGTGTGTAGAATCTGTCTGATAACCGGTGTTAATTGTGATGACTGTATTAGTGTGTGTATCTGTTTTTTAATTCAAGTAGAGACTGCAACTTTGAATTTTCAAATAGTTCCTACTTTTGCCGCCAAACGCCACCGTCAACGACTACTAGACCTAGTTCAGAACTAGCTACTAGACGCCACCGCAGTCGGCTCTTGGCAACGAACGTAGCAACCTAAGAGCGTTGTTTACATTCTTAACCTATCCAATTTAGTTTCACACAGGTGTAATTAGTGGAAAGATCTTTAACATGCCATAAATCTATGACATGGGACCGCCGGCTTTACTTCCCCTCCGAAGGAAGGCATACTGAGGGATTTTTAACGCTCTTAAAAAATCCGACGGCTTCGGCCGGGTTTGAACCCGCTATCTTGGGCATAGAAGCTCAGCATGCTACATTCCATGGTGGTGTGGATATTTCTTCTGAAAGACGAGAGAAAAAATATATTAAAAATCAACATTTAACAATCACAGTCGGGCTCTGGAAAGTTCATACTGAAATTTTTGTTTCATTATTATTTTATAGGCCTATCAATTGCAACAAAATTAAAACTTTACAAGACGGTGGTTCAACCAGAGGTGACATATGGAAGATAAACTCTTTTTAAAGTTACTCAGAAAAACAGAATCGACAAAATTTTTAAAGTAGAAAGAAGAATAGCTAGAACATGCATAAATAACAAATATCAGAAAGATGGACAGTGGTGGATAGTACCAAATGAAATGGTATACAGAGAACTGGAGCCCATCACTGATACTTTTCGGAAGAAACGGATTTCTATTTTTGGTCACATCATGAGGACACCAGAAACCAGGTTATCTAGAAAAATTGTAAGGTAATGAAACTTTGGAATATGAAACAACAAGTAGGATGGATCAAAGAAATTAGAGAAGATATGAAAGAATTAAAAATAACCTTGGATGACTTGCAAAACAAAACAAAAAAATTAAAAAACTGAAAGATATAAAAATAAGAGTTCAGGCTAAAATGGACAAATGTAATACAGTAAAAAGGGTATTTACAGATGAGGAACGCATGAGAAGATCAGAGCGAACGAAAAGCTACTGGGCGACTCGGAAAGGAAACTTTCTGAAGAAGAGGACCAAGAAATGATTGACTGAAGTGGTCCAATGAGGCAGTAAAAGCAGAAGAGGAGGAGGAAGAAGAAGAAGAAGAAGAAGAAGAAGAAGAAGAAGAAGAAGAAGAAGAAGAAGAAGAAGCAGCAGCCTACACTCTATATGAAATTTACGTAACAATAAAAAATCATCACAGTCAGTCTCCTTGCGATCCAAAGACACTGATGACAGTACTGGATCAAGATGTTCAGAGCAAGTCACTGGAGTGGCAAAACCTAACGTACTATACTGTAATACAAGGGAGGATAGCCTTGAGCATTAACTGCATATAGTTTCTCTTCAGCTAATGTTCTCCTTTGCATTTCTCCAGTACTTTGTAATTAATCCATTCTCAGAAACAACAACTCTGATGACAAAAACTTTATTACTGTTAAAACTCAGCAATATTTCTAGGTTTATGCCAGGTTCTGTGTGGGGTTTCATCGAGGATCACCAAACTGGTTCATCAGCGGATACTTGGTGTACGTGCCCGGACCACCACAGGAGTAGCGAACTGCACTCTACCTCCCATTTTATGAGGCGCACCTAGGCTACACTTCTTTACTGCGAGAGCTAACAGCTCAAGCAGCCTTTTACGTCCATATGCAGGCTTCCCAACCGATGGTGTATTGGCTTTCATGGCCAGTGAATTAAATCTCAGCAATTTTTCTAGGGTTGTACCGTGTCTTGTGTGGGGTTTCACCTAGGACACCAAGCTGTCTCATCGGCGGGCTCTTGGTGTCCCCACCCGGACCCCCCACACGAGCAGCGAACTGCGCGCTACCTCCCTTTTATGAAGCGCACCTGCACCTCTTAACTGCGAGAGCTAAAGCTCAAGCACTTTAAACTCCCTATGAAGGCTTCCAAAAAGATGGTACTGTATATTGGCTTTCACGGCCAGTGAATTAAAACTCAGCAATTCTTCTAGGTTTATGCCGTGTCCTGTGTGGAGTTTCACCTAGGACACCAAGCTGGTTCATCAGCGGGCTCTTGGTGTCCACGCCCGGACAGTTAAGAAGCGCAGGTGCGCTTAATAAAACGGGAGGTAGCCTGCAGTTCGCTACAACTGCGGGGTCCGGGCGGGGACACCAAGAGCCCGCCGATGAGCCAGCTTGGTGTCCTAGGTGAAACCCCACACAAGACACGGCACAACCCTAGAAAAATTGTTTAGTTTTAATTCACTGGCCGTGAAAGCCAATATACCATTATTATTATTATTATTATTATTATTGCTTGCCACGCTGGGTGAGTGGTTATCTTGTCGGACTGCCAACCCCAAGTTTGCAGGTTTGCTCCTGGCCGTGGTAAGTGATTTTTGAAAGGCGGCAAAAATCACGCATGTCGTACGATGTTGGCATGTTAAAGACCCCATTTGAATTCATTAGACCGTGTTCATAATGGCAAAATTAATCTCGGGATTTTCCGCTAATACAAAGTTCCTCATTTCTCTACTAGAAAGCGCTTTAGTGTCAAGAAGCTTAGATCTAATCTTTCATAGTGCTTCAAGGAACAACCAAATTCGGCATGCAAGCTGCCCTCTGGGTGTCAAATAGCAGAGCTTGCATCCGGCAGCCGAGGCCATACGCTGTTATTATTATTATTAACTAGCAGAAGTACCCGTGCTTCGCTACTGGTCATAAATAAATTGAAATGTGAAGGTGATAGTTAAAACAGGGGAAAGGCGACGTGCTGCGTGGAGGGAGAGTAAGGATGAAAATTTTTGTCCAGCTACACCGCTTGGCATTGACCTTGTTTTATAGCACACAATTAGGTTTTACTCGCTAACAGTTGGAGATACACGAAAAGTGATAAGGAACATTCTGATATAAATTTAAATTTTAAACCTAGCATATGCCATCAAAAGTTTGCCATTTCTTAGCGTTCTCTTTTTATTTGAAATTGAAATATGAATGTTTGAAACCAAAGGGTGTAGTGACGTCACTTATAAGGTCGCCATCTTTAAATAGTGCAAATGATTGAAATCAAAAGTAGCCTGTATATTAACCAGGTAAATCAGCTACTTCATGTAAAATTTCATGTAAATCGGATCAGTGTTTTTTTGGTGATCGAGTAATACACAGACATACATACACATACCATCTCAATTTTATATATTAGTATGGATGTAGTATTTTGATGTACGAAAAACTTACAATATTATTTACTTGGTGATTTGAAAGTAGCCATGTTTAAGTACAAAAGGAGCCTGGTCGTGGCTTCCAATAATTACTATGAGAGTTATTGGTGACGTCAGTTACCTGTAGGTTTGCTTCGGTACTGTATCTGTTGAGGACAGTAAAGGAGATAATGTTCTGATCAAATTATTTACTCTTATAGTCATGTCTTAAGTAGAGAAGAGGGAGTGTTCTCTACGTGGTTAATCATTTTAGGTTACTGTTTCATTTTGGTTGCTACAGATCATTCTGGTACTGTTAGTCTTAGTCAAGTCTTATCACAGTTACTGTATTCCTGATTTGTAATACAAAAGATAGCCGGTACAGGTTAACAATGTCAACAATTAAAACAATGCAGCATAAAAACATTAGGATTAATAAAACATAAACGTAAACATATTACTGTCGACCAAAATATTATGTGTACTCGAGTTTGAAGGTTGTTTGTGAAGTAACCAATAGGCCTACATAAAATCCAATAACATCATCATTTTCGTCGTTCTATTTTGACGTTAGTTAAAGTATGTTTAGAATTTTTAATTTATATTTTAATATTTTTTATCGCAGTTGAAACAAAAAAGTGCCCGTTTTTAAGCGTGTTTCAACCATGCGTCACATTTAGGAATTATTATCTCACAAACCCGTTATCAGATCGCATCCAAATTTTAACACAATATACATTGGAATGTGGTATAACTTATTTAATAATTTTAAAATGTTGTGTCTCCAAGCTTCAAAATTGTTACCATTTTTGTAAGGGAACTTTTTCTCGGCTCGGGGTGGTTTGCAAATGTTGTTCTTGGTCGCGTTGTAATCCTTATACATCAAAAAGGTATGCTGTATGATTGTGAAATAAGTTACGTCAATTAATTCACTTATTTTATATCGGTTTGTATTTGTACGGGGAATTAAGACATGGTTCACCAGTTAGCCACTCCGGTGAAAGCTGTACAGCGTTGCCAAGATGGGCTCCATCACACGGCATGGCGCGCCTCGCTCGGAAGTGATGGACTCCATCACAGCAACGCTGTACAGCATTTCCCGGAGCGGTTAGCTGGTGAACCATGTCTTAATTCCCTGTACAAATACAAACCGATATAAAATAAGTGAATTAATTTACGTATTTCACAGTCATACAGCATAACTTTTTGACGTATAAGGATTACAACGCAACCAATAACTACATTTTCCAACGACCCCGAGCCGAGAAAATGTTACCTTACAAAATTGATAGCAACTTTCGTTCTCGAACACACAACATTTTGAAATTAATAAACCAGTTATACAACATCCCAATGTATATTGTGTTAAAATGTAGATTCGATCTGATGACGGATTTGTGAGATAATAATTCTTAAATATGACGCATGGTTGAAACACGCTTAAAAACGTGCACTTTTTGTGTTTCAACTGCGATAAAAAAAATATTAAAATATAAATTGAAAATTCCAATCCTACATGAACTAACGTAAAATAGAACGACGAAAATGATGATGTTATTGGATTTTATGTAGGTCTATTGGTTACTTCACAACCAACCTTCAAACTCGAGTGCACATAATATTTTGGTCGACAGTAGTAGTAGAACACACCTTAACGGAGAGTATAATACAACAATACAATATTTTGCGCGTGATACCTTCCGTCATAAGGTAAAGATTCAAAATCTCCCATAACAGCAATGGCATCAAGAGTATGACATTAGACCCAAAATGTCACATTTAGACGACCACGTTTTAGCGGCTAATATTCTCGGCTGTCGTCTTGGAGGTCCGAGATTGAATCCGGCTCTGCCAAGAAATTTTAATTCTGGTCTCAGAGCTAGAAAGGGGTACACTGCACCTCCCGTGGGAAAACTTGGAAGATGTTTTCCGAGGTTTCCCACTTCTACTCGAAGCAAATACAGGCATAGTTTCTATCAGAAGGCAACAGCAACCTCATTTTTAATCCTCACCTGAATTACAAATACACACACTACTACAGCCATCACAGTAACACTGGTTATCAGAAAATATCATACACACTTAAGTTCATGGGGCTACATGGCCATGATGTCGCCAAGCCTCTAAATCAATCAACAATAACAGAATCATTTAAGCTCATTTAATCTTAACACTAAGTTTCGTGATGATATCTATAGCCGTTGTTACGTTAGGTCGCGTGCAGGGTTAGCCGATGTATTTGTTTGTATTATTATTTTAATTCCCTACATTGACCCCTGTTAATAAATTTAAAAAAAACTAACGTATTCAGATTTTTAATTCGATCTGATTCCTAGTGTTCTTATCGTGGTTTGGATAGAAAATGGAGGCCCATGACCTGGTGTTTACGTCTTGACTGTACTCATGGAGAAAATGGAGTAGCATGGCCCCTTACAGAGACAGGTGGAAACCTGATGATCACTTCTTGAGATAGTGTTGCCGTTGAGGAAATTGAGTGGCATGGCCTCTTTCCGAGATAGAATGAAACTTGGTGGACCGGATTCATTCCTTCATAAGTTAATTTTCTGGATTTACTAGTCTTTGCTCGAGTGCAAATAGGCCGATATTAGAAGAATGAGAAAGACTATCGAAGATCCATGTAGCCAGCCGTTACGTCTGGGTCCTAAACTATGTGTATGCACAATTTGGTTGAGATTGGTGGAACGGTGTCTTTTTGAATACGGAACAAATATACATACCCACATACAGACTTTCACTTTTATATATTAGATATTTACACATGCTAGTGCAACAATCACAATAACGCAGGTTATCACAAAAATTCTACACACACACCCAAGTACACGGGACAACATGAGCACGATGTCTAAGCCCCGCAAATGAAATATCAACTATCTACACATGAAAACTGCAAAATGGTGATAGGAGAATTTAGGAATGTTGCCACTATGATTTTCTGACAGGATAGCATTACATTACATTACATTATGCTAATATGCTTATTAACTGTGAATACTACAGTCCAATACAATCCTTGATTGTCTATCGGTATGTGTCGTTTAGCAAATTTTACCGGACTATCATGATACAGAGTAAATCGTTGTTGCCTAGTGACAACCTGTCCATCAATGGTAATAATAATAATATCGTATGGCCTCGGGTGCCTGGTGCAAGCTTTGTTAATTGACACCCAGAGGGTAGCTTGCATGTCGAATTTCGTCGCTCCTTTGAACGCTATGAAAGTCAAGGAGGTTAGATATCTAAACACCTTGACACTACAGCGCTTTCAAGTAGAGAATGGAGGAACATTGTGTTGGCGGAAAATCCCGAGATTAATTTTGCCATTGAACACGGCCTACTGAATTCAAATGGGTTCTTTAACATGCCAACAACGTATGACATGAGTGTCGTGATTTTTGTCACCTTCAAAAATCACTTACCACGACCAGGGGCGAACCTGCAATCTTGGGGTTGGTAGTCCGACACTATAACCACTCACCCACCGTGGCAAGCTCCATCAATGGTGCGGCATTGACTATCATGATATAGTGCTAGTCGTTGTCGCCTAGCGACAATATGTCTGTCAAGTTATTAGATCGGTGAAACGGTGTAGATTTGTGCAAAAGGGCCTAAATGCAGGGAATGGACTGGTCTGTCGAAAATTTAAAGTAGACAGTGTTGCCCGCAGGGTTCCAAAGGATAAGTATACAAAGTTTGGTTCAGATCGGTGAAACGGTGTAGATTTGTATAAATAACAGACAAACAAACAAACAGACAAACCAACATTGAGTTTTATATATAGAGAGAATAATAATAATATCCTGACGATTTTTGCATACTGTGGACCGCGGTAATCAATCGTTCCACTTGCCAATCTCTATTTCTCCTCCCAGAATGTCTTCATACGGTCGCTAAGTCTTCTCCTTCTGTCTTCAGACCAGATGACCTTGGTTTCTGAGCTATGGTTTCCCTGAAGCCCCTTGAATTTATCAACCTTCCCTCAAAACCCTGTTCTGGTTAGTATATCTTCTGAATTAATTTGAACTTCTTGGAGATCCTTTCTTGTTTATTCAACCCATTTTGTGGCGGGCTTCAACTTGGCGCTGTAAATGAATATCCTTTTGGTCAACCTACTGTTTTTCATCATTATTAGTTGTCCATAAAATGTAATCCTTCTCTTGCGTATTATTATTATTATTATTATTATTATTATTATTGTTATTTCGTGTGGCCATCGGAGAATATTGGTGCAGGTTTTTCAAATTCAAAAAGGAAGCTTTTAGTTTTACCTGACAGATAATCATGCGATCATGAGACACGGGACCTCCTTTTTACGTGAATCCGAACCATAGGACATGGCATTTCACTTAGAAAATCTCACATTCACTCACCGGGAATCGAACCTAGTAATGACTGTACTAGAGTAGGCATTTGTAATTGGGGCTAGGATTATAATAAGGGGAGGCTGTGACCGTTATTCTTTACAAGAAGCGGGGAAATGCTACGTTGGCTGAGGTAGGAATCAAACCTACATCCAGTTCTGCCTCACGAGGCTGAGTGTACCATTTTCCTGCCCTCAGACAAGAACTGTACATTTGTTGTTTGTTCTTGTTGCTGATGATTATTTTAGGTGCTTTGCGACGTGGTGTTCATGTAGCTCCGTATACTTGGGTGTGTGGAGCGTTTGCCTGATAACCAGTGTCACTGCAAAGTCTGTGCCAGTGTGTGTATTTGTAACTGAGGTAGGATTATGGACAGGTAGAATTCGAATTCCTTGGCAGAGCCGGGAATCAAACCCGGGCCTCTGCAGTGGCAGCCAATTATGCTAGCCACTACACTACGAGGTGGACTAACTGAACTTTTAGGCCAACCCCGAACCTGGTTACGTTTAAATCAACGCCGCGACCTCCATTCCTTATGTCTTCTTCAACAAATACTCTCAACTTCAACTCCAGCTTACCTATATTCTCAGTTTCACCGCCTCTCGTACGAGCATAGTCTTGGAACACGGTCAAAAAACGACACTCTCTTGCTGATACCCATACACCGCACAGTACGCTATACCAACTCCTTCGTTGTTGCTACTGCACGACTGTGGAACAATCTGTCTCGCTCGGTCAGAGGAGCAACCCCGTCCTGCTTCAAACAGCGTTGCCAGCAGTATATACTCACTAAGTAAATGAAAGTTGAACTCAACACTTATGCTTATATTCTTACGTCGTATTACATATATTCAAACTTTCCAATTCTCACTTTCTCATTTACTCTCTATTTATAACCTCCTTCAGTAACGACTAATTATCTTCATCATCATCTTTATCACCATCATTAGTCTACTTTTTTCAGTATTTCCTTACCTTACTGTGATTTTAAACTTACTTCTAAGTATCTTAGTTATTCACCCTAACAATGCAACAATTTACAGCTTACACTACGAAGCTAATCCAGTTTATATGTATTTTATATTATATCAACTTTGTAATATTGTTAGAATTAAGTTGTATTTGTATTGTTCATTACTTGTCATTTGTATAAACTGGTTAGATGGAAGAGAGGACCCAATGGTCCTAATCTTGGCAGTCAAAATTAATCTATCTATCTATCTAACCTCTGGTTTGACAGCCTAGAAAGCTAGCCAGTACACTACGAGGTGGACTAACTAAACTTTTAGACCAACCCCGAACCTCTGGGATGACAGCCAAGATTGCTAGCCACTGTACCATGAGTACTTCAATGGGTAATTTAATATGCAAATATGAAGTTCATGACTATCAAAGAACACTCATTTGAGCTACATATTAAATAATTATCTGAACTACTCCAGAAGCAAGGTTTGGCTAATAGTGTAATTTCCTTTCCTTTATAACTTAAGTATCCTCACACCACCGTGAACTGAATGCTCGCAGTTTAATTTTCAAGTAAATTACTTTACAGAGGAACTAATGTGAATATTCACTTCAATAATTGCGAATGGGAACGTGGAATGGGTAAATGATTGTACGAAGAGAGTAAGGTTTTATGCATTTTAACTCCTAATTCCCTCTCCCACACAATGTTTCCTGAGCACTTCCGCCAAGTCTGAACGATGTGTGAGGCAACCTCATCTTTTCCCTTTTTTATTCCAAGTAAATTATGGCGCTAAGTACTCAGTGAAAGTATTTACCCTCTTCTTACGCAAATTCTCTATTCTCAGTAATTTAGAAGCACGTTTTGCTAGTCCAGTTGTAGTAGAACATGTGAGTCGTCCAGTTGCAAAATTTGTTTAATCCACTTGTGAATAAGAATCATTTTCATGAGAAACGTTTCTCTGGACTTTGCCTCACGTATCCTTCGTGTTTGTTGTTTTCGACTTTTTGCTTTGTGTTTTTAGTTTTTGGTTTTGTGTTTGTTTTCTGCTTTTTTTTTTTTTTTTTTTTTTTTGAATTTTGCGTTTTGCTTTGTGTTCCTTGTTTTTTGTTTTCTGCTTTTGCTTTGGTTTTGAATTTTGCTTTTTGTTTCGTGTTTTTTTTATTTCTTGGTTTTGTGTTTGTTTTCTGGAAAATCAAAATAAAACAAAACAAAATAAAATAAAAATAAACAAAACAAAATCAAAATAAAAGCAAAATAAAAAAAACAAAAATAAAAACTAAAACAAAATAAAATAAAACAAAACAAAAAATAAACAAAACAATTAAAAAAAATTAAACAAAGAAAACAAAATAAAATTAAGTAATAAAAATAAAATAAAAAACAAGTAGTTCCGTGAAGAACTATACAGCCTATTTTCATATATCCTACTCATGTTAACTGCCTCTATCAACATACACCATTTCAGTTTGATTGCTGTAATAGATTCGTAGATATTGTGAACCGACTAAAAATTTCGGATGGTCGCCATGTTGGATTTTATTTATGTAGGTCCTAGAGTTATGTACTGTTACATGCAGATTATTGTGTACGTGTAGTATTCAAACTACAATCGCATAATTAGGACACAAGAAGTAACAAGGAGATTTTAAAATTTCGCACAGCTGCCATCTTGAGGTTATGGAAACAATTGAAATAAATTAGATGCCAGTGGATTACCATTCGTATAAGGATTTACTGTTCCAAGTTTCACTACACTCGGATGGTTAAATTGCGAGAAACGTCCATGTGAATTTTTATATTTCGCGTCGCCTCCATGTTGGATTTGTGAACACCAAGTTATTTAAAGTCCTATAGGTGAACTTAAGTTCATAGCCCCTATGAACATTAAGAAATTCAGTTTGATTGCTATAATAGATTCGTAGATATTCCGAGCCGACTAAATATTTTGGATGGTCGCCATGTTGAATTGTTAAATGTATAGGCCATAGAGTCATGTACCATTAAAGGAAAATTATTGCGTAGGTTCAATATTCAAACTTTCAATTCGATCGCATGACTACATCACAAGAAATAAAAACTTAATTTTAAAATTCGCACATCCGCCATCTTGAGGTTATGTAAACAATTGAACTAAATTAGATACCAGTGCATTACAATGTGTATAAATATTTCCTGTACCAGATTTCAGTGCGTTTGGAACATTACATCGCGAGGAAGGTCTATTTAAAATTTTCAACTTCGCTTGGCTGCCATGTTCGTTTTGTAGTTAACCGGTTTCTGAAAGTCTTATAGATGGACTTCCGTAGTGCCCTTTATCTCCGTAAAAGATCTCAGGGAGATACCGCTAATAGTTTCACAGATATGGAATGCCGGTGAAATATTTCGCACATCCGCCATCTTGTGTTTATGTAAACAATTGAACGAAGTTAGATGTCGGTGCATTACAATGTATATAAACATATACTGTACCAAGTTGCATTGCGTTTGGTTGGTTAAATCGCGAGAAACGTCTATTTAAAAGTCGCAAATTCGCTTGGCCGCCATGTTCGTTTTGTAGTTACCATATTTTCAAAGGTCACATAAGTGAACTTATAGTTGTTCCCTTTATCACCATACAAAATGTCAGGGTAATATCGGTAATAGTTTCGGAGATATTGAATGCTGGTGAAATATTTCGCACAGCTGCCATGTTGGATTGGTGAGTTGTAACAAAATTTGAAGGGCACGGTCGGGGTCGCAGGGAATACTGCTATAAACTTACCGAGTTTCATTGAAATCGCTCCAGCCATTTACATTTTATTAGGGGGGGACACACACATGAATCACACACACACACACACACGCACACACACACGGACAAAAGGTGATCTCATAAGCCTATTTTTTCAAAATTGAAAATAGGCTAATAATTAAATACATAATTTTACGACATGATCCCTATTCACAAGTGGATTAAACGAGTTTTGCAACTGGACGACTCACGTGTGGACAGTGGCTTAGTATATAACTGATCAATTCTTGTCTGAAGGTTTAACTCAGCATCGTGAGGACAACTTAGAAAACTACCCAGTGATTATTGGTGCGTGTTAAGTCACGGACCATGATTGCAGTGCGAAGCTTGTTTGTTATTTCACTTAAATGCTTTTCAGCCTTGTGTACATGGATGTGTATGTAAAACGGTCTGATAACCGGAATGATTCTAATGACTGTGTTAGTTTGTGTTTTTAGCCTATTTTCATTTATGAAAAACAAAAAAGCTTATGAGATCACCTTTTGTCCGTGTCTGTGTGTGTCCTGGTAATCAAATCCAAACATCTGGAGCGATTTCAATGAAACTCGGTTAGGACCGACCTCGACCGTGCCCTTCAAATTTTATTACGTCGCACCAATCCAATATGACGGCTGTGGGAAATATTTAACCGGCATTCCATATCTCCGAAACTATTACAGATATCACCATGACATTTTGTACGGTGATAAAGGAAACTACTAGAAGTACACCTATGTGACATTCAAAAACTTAAGTACAAAACGAACATGGCGGCCAAGTGTAGTTGAAACTATTAAATAGACTTTTCACACGGTTTAACCATCGGAACACAATGGAACTTTGTACAGCTAATGCTTACATACATTGCAATGCACTGACATCTAATGTATTTCAATTGTTTAAATAACCTCAAGTTGGCGCTTGTGCGAAATTTTAAAATAAAGTTTTTATTTCTTGTGTATTTATCATGTGATCGAAGTCAACGTTTCCCCCAGGGGCTCACATCTTGTGGGACGTGGGTTGGCGACCACGGGGCCCCAGCTGAGTCCGGCATTGCTTCCACTTACTTGTGCCGGGCTCCTCTCTGTCTTCTTTCCTGTCGACCTCCCTTGGTCAACTCTTGTTCTCTTCCGACCCCGACGGTATTAGGGTATCCGAGGCCTAGGGAGTCTCTTCCTTTCCCGCCTTAATTGGCCCTTGTCTCATCTTTCTGATACCCTCCTTCTGCGAGGGGTCAGCCTTCTTTTTCTTTTCATGTTATCTCCTGCCTTCTGCTCAAGGCCTTCAAGGAGAGAGGGTGTATGTAGCCCCACCACTTCTGGAACACCCAGGATATTGCTACACCCTCAGGGGCTCACGGATGGTGAGTTCGGGAGTTGTCGACCCCGAGGGATTACTGAGCTGGGTCCGGTTTCCCCCTTTTTTCCCCTTTCCTGTGGGGAGTACCCTCTTTTCTTTCACTTTCCTATCAGCCTTTCATGGCTCTCCTTCCTTCCAAGTCCCTCAATCTGCATTCTTCGAGGGTTGAGGGCATTTCTTTTCCTCCTGTCCTTTATTTGTCTTATTCTCCTTTTGTTTTCCATTTCTTCTTCTAGTATATAAGTTAGTAGTTAGTTTTAGTTATAAGTTTACATTTTCCCTTTCATCTTCACGATCACCCAAAACTATTAGGGGCCGATAACCTAGATGTTAGGCCCCTTGAAACAACAATTATCATCATCATCATCGAAGACAACGTTCTAATAAAGAACCTACGCAACAACAACGTACCTCAATGACCTATATATAAAAAGAATCCAACATGGCGACCATGTTCCATTGCGTTCCGATGGTTAAATCGGGAGAAAAGTCTATTTAATTGTTTCAACTTCACTTGGCCGCCATTTTTGTTTTGTACTTAAGTTTCTGAATGTCACATAGGTGTACTTCTAGTAGAGCCCTTTATCACCGTACAAAATTTCATAGATATATCTGTAATAGTTTCGGAGATATGGAATGCGACCATCCGAAATATTTAGACAGTTCTCAATATCTACTAATCTATGACAGCAATCAAAATGAAATTTTGTATGTTGAAAAAGACTATAAACATAAGTTCATCTATGGGACTTTGAATAACCTGGTAAGCACAAATCCAACATGGCGGTGACGTGAAATTTTAATCCTTAAATGGATGTTCCTCGCGATGTAACCATCCGATTGCAGTGAAACTTGGTGCGGTAAATGCTTATACACATTTGTATGCACTGACATCTAATTTATTTCAATTGTTTTCATAACCTCAAGATGGCGGCTGTGCGAAATTTTTAAATCTCGTTTTTATATCTTGTGTCCTAATCATGCGTTTGAAGTTTGAATAATAAACCTACACAATAATCTTCTTCTAATATTACATAACTCTATGGCCTAAATATATAACAATCTAACATGGTAACTATCCGAAACATCTAGACTGTTCACAATATCTACGAATCTATTACAGTAATCAAACTGAAATTTGTTATCTTGGTAGAGGTTGGATATATGAAATGTTTAGTTATTCACGGAACTACTTGTAATTGAAATGGGGATGGGGAAGGAAGCAGCAGTGGCCTTAATTTAGAAACCATCCCAGAATTTGCCTGGAGTAGAAGTTGGAAACCACTGAAAACTACCTCCAGGATGGCTGAGTTAGAAAACGAACCCAACTCTTCTCAGTTTTGCCTCACGATGCTGAGTGTGCCCCGTTTTAGCCATCAGAAAAGAATTCTCTTTCTTGTCAGAGCCAGATATCGAACTGAGTACTCCTGGATCCAGAGTATCCACACGTATCCCAAGAGTACAGAAGTTGATGACTAGATGAGTCATCTCGCGCCATTGCATCTACTGCTCGAAATTATTACTCTTGAAGTCCACCTCATGGTGTAGTGGCTAGCATTCTTGGCTGTCGCCCCGAATGTCCGGGTTCGATTCCTGGATCTGCCAAGAAATATTATTTCTAGTGTGAGGGTTGGAACGGGGTACACAGCCTTGTGAGGCAAAACTGAGAAGAGGAGGATTCGAATCCCACCTCAACCATCCTGTGAATGGTTTTCCGTGGTTCCCCCACTTCTACTCCAGGTTAACACCTGGATGGTTCCTAATTTGAGGCCATGGCCGCCTCCTTCCCAATCCTATCAACAATTTACAAATACACACAATAGTACAGCCATCACAAAAACAAAGGTTATCACAGAAATTTCACACACACACAAATACACGGGGCTTTATGACAACGATGTCGCAGCCCCTAAAATAAGTAAAGCAAAAACAACAACAGGACCTTAACGCTCACATGACTGCTGTGTGGAGGTTTGCCAAGGCTAGACTGTAGAACTTAGCGGACCATGTTTTATCAGTATACATGTGATTTCTCAAGTTTCAACCTGTATATGGTGCTCCCTAGAATCAGATACTAATTAAGAAATTGAGTTTTGGTGACATTAATATTCATATTAGAGTGGCTTCAGTGGTGTAGTCGGTAGCACGCTGAACTTATGTTTATACTCTTTATCAACATACAAAATTTCATTTTGATTGCTGTCATAGATCAGTAGATATTGAGAACTGTCTAAATATTTCGGATGGTCGCCGTGTTGGATTCTTTTTATATACTGTATAGGCCATTGAGGTACGTACTGTTTTTTAGATGACAGTTGTTGCGTAGGTTCTTTATTAGAACGTTGACCTCGATCACATGATTAATACACAAGAAATAAAAACTTAATTTTAAAATTTCGCACAGCCGCCATCTTAAGGTTATTTAAACAATTGAACAACACTAGATGTCAGTGCATTACAATGTATATAAGCATTAGCTGTACAAAGTTCCATTGCGTTCCGATGGTTAAATCGCGAAAAAAGTCTATTTGATTGTTTCAACTTCACTTGGCCGCCATGTTAGTTTTGTACTTAAGCCCAGGATCGCGGGTTCAAACTCGGCCAAAGTCATCGGATTTTTAAGAGCGTTAAAATCTGTCAGTAAGCCTTCTTTCGGAGGGGAGCTAAAGCCGGCGGGCCCATGCCATGTAAAAGAACGTACCTCTGAAATTGGTAGTGTGCAGCAAAATTTGTAGGTTATATTTAGCTAATTATAAACGCTCTATCAATTTCCAACGTTCGTTGCTTGATATTACTGACAGTAGCATCTGGTAGCCAAAGTTGGAACTACTTGAAATTGAACTTGTTGGGAGCCCTCGGGCGTTCAATCAAATAAACCCAGCTATGGCCATTGGCTGCAATTAATATATAATGAAATGAAAATCAACAGCCTGCTTCCAGTCGACCGCCCAGGTCAGGGAATGCAATGAATGAAGCCCCCTCCTAGCGGCGAGGATATGAACTGTGCCGGCTGCCCGAAGCCTGTCGCACTCCCCTGGGGCAATGATTAAATGAATGACAGATGAAATGAAATGATAGTGGAGAGTGTTGCTGGAGTGACATTTTGTGACAGGGAAAACTGGAGTACCCGGAGAAAAACCTGTCTGCCTCCGCAATTTCCAGCTCAAAACTCACATGGAGTGACCGGGATTTGAACCATGAACCAAGCGGTGAGAGGCTGGCGTGCTGCCGCCTAAGCCACGGAGGCTTCAATTCATATATTACTAGCTGTTACCCGCGGCTTCACCCGCAATAACATTTGGAATCCCGTTAAAACATTAGTTAAATAGATAGATAAGCATCACCTGAAAGCAAAAATGCATGGGACGAAAAAAAACATCAACATATCATGTTGGTTTCGGACCCTAAAAGACGTGAAAAATATAATAAAAGTATTAAAAAACCTATTTTTTTGAAATTTCATTCGAATCAATTTTTATGTCATTCCTGGTACTTAGAAAATTCCGGCCAAAAAGTACAAAATCATTAATAACTCCCTAAGTATTCGTCGTATGATGAAATAGCAGGAGACAAAAAAGATGTAATGTGTTATGTCTACAACATAGGCAATGTATAATTTTACATTCAGACATACAGTATAACGTCCCCCCCCCCCCCCGTAATTTCACCCCTCCCCATGGGCCCCTTAAATTGGATTTATGAAAAAACTGTCAAACACCTATTTATTTATTTTTATGCTGATTTTTTTCCGCTGAGTTCCAAACTCCTCGCCTATGTCGTTTAAGAGATACACGCTCCGTTAGGAATCCTTCAACCTCCACTTTTCACCCCTTTCACCTCATAATATACACCACATCGAAAAACCCTCAGACAAGTGTCTTCTTATTTTTGATGATGAGTTTATATGCCGAGTATCACATCCCCCAATGAAACCAATCGGGAGATATTGCTACTCAATGAAATGCAGGTCTACCCCCTGAATACCCCTTTAGAACCTGAATATCCAATAATCCTTTCATGGTGGGCGTTTGCGGCCCTTGAGGAAGCTGCATACCAAATTTCATTCCAATCCGTTTGTGGTTTCTGAGATTTCGTGATGAATGAGTCAGGTAGTCAGTCAGTGAGTGGTATTTGAGCTTTATATAGTAGATAATGTGCCCATGTGGGATTAGTCAGTTTTTAAGGGAAACGTACAATCAGCAAACATGCAAATTCTTGGACAGTAAGGAGGTTTGCTGAGACAGGATATTTGTCAGCACCATTTTACCGTCACATTTTATTGCCACGAAGTTCTGACTGAAGATGTGGGGATGCGTAGCCTGTAATTAAATGAGAAACGTGCCAGTGCATCTGGAGAGACGGTCTGTCTGGAACTAGATAGAATTGAAAAATGCAATTACTTGGTATATTCAATCCGCGTGGGTGGTTTTAATGGTCTAACTAGGGAATTCGGGTAACTTCAAAGCCCCTCCGATCGGAATGCAATTGGCAGAATATACTCTTGTGGAATGGTGGTCAAACAGATCAGCTAAAATTAACGTAAGCCTGAATTATAATGTGACTGGAAAAAGTGGAATAAGGAGTCAGTGCGTGGAAGTGTAAGGCTGGTAAGGCAGCATGTGGACGGCCTAATTCCTATCCACTGTAACTTGACTGTGTAACGGCTACCTTCGTCGTTGGATATCGCTCTACAAGTTGGGCGATCATTTATAACGTTTCTACAGATATTACACTCAAGACTCCTTAAAACCACCTCATCGTTCTTATTTAGCATTGGCCTGTCTAGACAGACGACATACACTTTATTAATTTAGATTTACTGGGCGCCAGTTATCGTAAAGATAACACATTAAAATTTTATTTAGCCACGGCCGCTCCCTTCCTTGAGCCAAGATCTATCATCGGAGCGTAGGGCAATAAACTTGCTCTATGAGATACTCTTTGCATTCCAACTATCCTATATATTCAACTCCCAATGAACAAGACATTTTAACTAATACTGGTTTATTTACAACAAAATTATTAACATTTGATCTGAGGTTTCGAGCTGTGTACAATATGTGCATTAATATTCCCTAATTGCGGGGCAATATTGACTGTCTTCTCGCTAGCGCTGATCTTCTGTGTTGATAATAACTCGGTCCACATACCTGGTGCCTTGTGGTTCAAAGTCCATCTCGTTGGTCTGCTTGCAGTCTAATTTGAGATCTTACGCCAACACACGTTTATTGACCTTTGAAAACATATGTTTTCTTCTTCTCGTTGTTGTTGTTGTTGTTGCTGCTGCTGCTGCTTGTTTCTGAGTTTGATCACCATGGTAAGCAAATTTGAACAAACCAGGCTAATTGAATTCACTAAGTCCCATCTTACTGAGCGACTGACGGAGTCTACGACTCACAAAGTCAGTGAGTGAGTGCGTGATCGAATATGTGAATGACAGAATAGAATCTATAGAATAGCCAGTGCTGAAGTCGCGCTGGGCTTTTATACACTCTGAATGGTCCCGATGTTTCGCGGCATAAATTTGCCCGCGACCCATCAGACCAATTATAGCAAAGCATTTCTCAGTACTCAAGCGACGCTAAAACTTCTCCGAGCGGGAATACAGGCCCGCGTACTTCAAATATTCCACTCAGAACCCGCTATTCCTCTCGTTGCGCATTTATATATTCCGCCGAAATCTTTCTCCAAGCCCTTGTCTCCAGTCAGCGTGGCTTCGTTCCAGAAATACATTTTCTTGCAATATGTTGCTTCACCGTCCGTAACTTCTTCCAACCATGCCCGTCCTGTCTTTACAATTTAACTAATAAAACAGCCCTAGACCTCTATAAAAACCCTGTTTCTTAATCTAAGCACTTGACAATATTATATATGACTATGGTAATGACGTGAATATGGTATGGCCCCTCCCTTGATATTAATGGGTGAATAAAACGATATAACTTTGATATTTCAATAATAATAATAATAATTACACAATGATATTAAAAATAATAATAATAATTTGTACCGTAATCAAGATTACGTTACAACTGGTCTGGTGTACAGAGATATCATCCTCAAACATGTCACAGTGAGTGAGGGCCTTACAATAATGCACGCCCCATCAAGCTAGGGTGGTCAATCAGTTCCTTTAGATTAGATCATGGCATACAGAGAATGGAGTGGCCTGCATATTCCGTGGACATGAACTGTATTGAACATGCATGAATAGATCTTAAAAAGAAAATTTTGCTCCGTCCCAGCCTCCCAACAAATATTCAGCAACTTATTTATTTATTTATTTATTGATTTATCGTATGGCTTTTATTGCCGGGAGTGTCCGAGGACAGTCTGTAGCTGCTTCCAGCGGACACCCTAAAGGGTGAGCTACATGTTCCGTTCAATTTCAAGTAGTTCCAACTTTCGCCACCAGATATCAATGATACCTAGTGGTGAACGCTGGAACTTTGATAGAGCGTTCTGACGAAATCTAACCTAACAAATTTTGCTTTACACAAGTTTAGTCTGTGAATGGATCTTTTACATGCCATAAATCTATGACATGGGACCGCCGGTTTTACTTCCCCTCCGAAGGAAGGCATACTGAAGGATTTTTAACGCTCTTAAAAAGTCCGACGACTTCGGCCGGGTTTGAACCCGCTATCTTGGGAACAGCAGTTCAGATTCAGCAACTGATATAAGCTAATGATCAGCCCAAACCAGGTTGGATCCGTTGGTGCTCAGTATGCCTCGTTGTCTGCAAGCATGCCTTAGGGCTCGTGGTGGCCATAAACGATATTGATATGGCCCAACACGAAAAGGATGTGTGTACCAAATCCCACATTATCACTTTTGTTATTCCTTTTGTGTTTCTGTTTCTTTTGCACAGCAGATTGTGTGTTGTTTTTTTGTATGTACTCTATCTTATCTTTATATGTATAATTCTTCGACACGTGTGTATGTGACTGAACTACTCCTAAATGGCTGGGCCGATTTCGATGAAATTTTGTATGTATGTTAGGGTGGGTCCATGTATGGTTTAGATTCACAATTTGACCAGGTAGGAGGAATTTTAGAATTTTAGAATCATAATTTACACACAATTTTAGAACCACAATATACAGTCATAAACAGTCGTCATGGAAACCACTAGCCTTGGTGAAAAGTGATGTTTTGGATTGTTTGTCTTTGCACGTAGAGCCACCTGGTCGCAACCTGTGCAACTACCGCCATAACATACACTCCGCCCGTGGCGGAAAGTTGTGTTTTATACCAAAGGAGGCAGTGATGTCGATTTCTACTGTTTGTCTCTGCACGTTAGAGCGTTTCAAAGTCCCGTATGCGTTCATATACCATGCTTCCGATTGCGATGAAACTTGGGTGAGATGTTGAGTGCACTCCAGGGAAGGTGTTTGGCTTAGTAAATCCATTTTATAATAGATAGCGCACGACTAAATTCAACAAATGAGCGACGACGCGCGAAGCGTTTCAAAAAGGTCCCGTATGCGTTCAAATACCATTCGCCGGATAGCGATGAAACTTGGGTGAGATGTGTACACTCCTGGGAAGGCTTCTGGCTTAGTAAATCAATTTTACAATAGGTAGCGCACGACTAGATTTAATAAAGGAGTGGCGACGCGCGATGCGTTTCAACAAAATCCCGTATAAGTTTATATATCATTCATCGATTGAGATGAAACTTTGATGAGTTGTTGTGTACACTTATGTGAAGCTTTGTAACTTAATAAATCTATTTCACAGGAGGTTGCGCACGAGTGGATTCAACAAATGAGCGACGACGCGCGAAGCGTTTCAACAAGGTCCCGTATGCGTTCAAATACCATTCGTCCGATAGCGATGAAACTTGAGTGAGATGTTGTGTACACTCCAGGGAAGGCTTCTGGCTTAGTAAATCAATTTTACAATAGATAGCGCTCTACTAGCGCGAAGCGTTTCAACAAAATCCCGTATAAGTTTATATATCATTCATCGATTGAGATGAAACTTTGATGAGTTGTTGTGTACACTTACGTGAAGGGTTCTAACTTAGTAAATCCATATTACAGGAGGTTGCGCACGAGTAGATTCAACAAATGAGCGATGACGCGCGAAGTGTTCAAATACCATTCGTCCGATTACGATGCAATTTGGGTGAGATGTTGTGTACACCCTACGGAAGGTTTCTGGCTTAATAAATCCATTTTACAATAGGTAGCCCACGAGTAGATTCAACAAATGAGTGATGGTACACGAATCATTTCAACAAAGTACCGTATGCGTCCATATACCATTTATCCGATTGCGATGAAACTTTAGTGAATCGTTGTGTACACTGCAGGAAAGATTTCTGGCTTAGTACAGTAAATCCAGTTTTTAATATGTAGCGCACGAGTAGATTCAACAAATGAGCGACGGCGCGCGAATCGTTTCCAAAATGTCCCGTATGCGGTCATATACCATTCATCCGATTGCGATGAAACCGTGGTGAATCATTGAGTACACTCCAGAGAAGTTTTCAGGCTTAGTAAATCTATTTTACAATAGGTAGCGCATGAGTAGATTCAACAAATGGGTGACGACACGCGAATCGTTTAAAGAAAATCCCGTATGCGTACATATGTCATTCATCCGATTCCAATGAAACTTTGATGAGTTGTTGTGTACACGCCAGGGAAGGTGTTCAACTTGGTAAATCCATTTTACAGTATTGGTAGCGCACGAGTAGATGCGACAAATGAGTGACGAGGCGCGAAGCGTTCCAACAAAATCCCGTATGCGTTCATATACTATTCATCGATTACGATGAAACATTGATGGGTTGTTGTGTACACTTACGTGAAGCTTTCAAACTTAGTAAATCATTTTCACAGTTGGTAGAGCTTGAGTAGATTCAACAAGTGAGTTACAGCGCACGAATCATTTAAACAAAATCCCGTAAGCGTTATATGCTATTGATCCGATTGCGATGAAACTTTGGAGAGTTGTTGTGCACGCTCCCACGAATGTTTCTAGATTAGTTAATTCATTTCAAGATAGTTTGGAGGCAGTTAACAGAAATTGAAAAAATATTGTGTATCCAAAAGCACTTCAAGGAACAAAGTTACAACACTTTCTTTGATTGGCAGGACAACGTCTGCCGGGTCAGCTAGTTATAATATAATACGCTAGGGTGTATGTTTTACAAGACTCAAGCTCCTAAACCAGAGGGAGTTAGAAAGTGTGGTTTGTGCCAAAATCTTCCAAATCGCCTCAATAGTACAGGAAATATCTTGTATTTCTAGAAAAGACTACGGAAATATATTTGAAAAATGAAAATCCACAGACTGCTTCCAGTCGACCGACCTGGTCAGGGATGGAATGAATGAAGCCCCCGATCTAGCGGCGAGGATATGAACTGTGCCGGCTGCCAAAGCCTGTCGCACTCCTCTGGGGCAATGATTAAATGAATGACAGATGAAATGAAATGATAGTGGAGAGTATTGCTGGAATGAAAGTTTGACAGGGAAAACCGGAGTACCCGGAGAAAAACCTGTCTGCCTCCGCTTTGTCCAGCACAAACCTCACATGGAGTGACCGGGATTTGAACCACGGACCCCAGCGATGAGAGGCCGGCGAGCTGCCGCCTAAGCCACGGAGGCTACGGAAATATATTTATTTGTTTACAAAGTGCTTAAACAAGCAAGATGATACCCCCTGCTTGAACAGTATCGCGTACAGCCCGCATAGCGATACAGCCGGGCAGGTAGTCTGTACACATGGGGCGCACACAACCCAATATGCGAGAGTTCTCGGACGGATACGCTATTATTGTGTATAATGTGGTTGCATGCACATAGGGAAAGAACAAGTCGTTAAATCGCAATATGCAAACCTTCTTTTGAGCACTGTATAACAAGGAATTACATTTCCCAATTCAATCTAGCTCCAGACAGACTGTCTGCCCCGGAAACCCTGGCAGGCTTCTCATTTAATTACAGGTCCAGTGAAGGAGGACATTTGCTTCAAGATCACAACCTACTTCATGTCAGTGTCTCTTAACAGCCGGCTCTAAGGGATATTCCCACAATATTAACATATTGACTGTTAAAAATGTATTCAACTTATAGAAATCATCATCCCGTTGACCATCCAACGATATTTTTAAGCCATATTTTAGGTTATTTTATAGTAATATAAAAAAGTCAACCCCTGGCACTATACAGCCCATGACGGGCTAGGGCCGACCAAGCGAACGCTGCCCAGCCATTGGCCTGCAGATATTGGGGTGACGTGTGATCAGCGCGTTGGGTCCCCTCGGCCGTTAATGTTGGTATTCGTGATCGGGGCGCTGTCTCACTGTCAGACAGCTACTCAAATGTCCTCACGAGGCTGAGTGCACCCCGTTCCAACCCTCATGTCAGTTTTAAAATCCCTTACGGAGCCGGGGATCGAACCCGGGGCCTCCGAGTGAGAGGCAGGCGCGCTACCCCAACACCACGGGGCCGGCTTTTTAGAGTAATATACAAACACTAACTGTTTAAACGCTTGCCACGGTGGGTAGTGGTTATCGCATCAGACTTCCAACCCCAATGTTGACAGGTTCGCTCTTGGTCATGGTAAGTGATTTTTGTAAGGCGATAAAAATCACGGTACGCATGTCATACGTTTTGGCATGTTAAAAAAGCCATTTGATTCAGTAGACCGTGTTCATAATGGCAAAATCAATCTCGGGATTTTCCGCCAACACAAAAGTTTCCTTTTTCTCTACCAGAAAGCGCTGTAGTGTCAAGGAGCTTAGATATCTAACCTCGTTGACTTTCATAGCGCTTCAAGGAGCGATAAAAATTCGACATGTAAGCTGCCCTCTGGGCGTCGAATAACACAGCTTTAACCCGGCATCCGAGGCCATACGATATTATTTTATTATAACTGTTTAAATATGTCATTTTCACTAAATTATTTTATATTATCATCAATTTAAAGCTCATAATTGTTACAGAGCTGGTTTTTAAATATTTTGATGTAAATCACAGCAATTTTTCTACGTGTATGCCCCGTGTCTTATGTGTGGGGTTTCGCCTAGGAACACCAAGCTGGCTCATCAGAGGGCTCTTAGTGTCTGTGGCCGGACTCTCACAAGAGTAGCGAACAGTGCACTACCTCCCTTCTTATGAACCGCACCTGCGCCTCTTTACTGCGAGAGATAAGAGCTCAAGCAGCCTTTCACCTACCTATAAAGGCTTCCAAAAAGAAGGTATATTGGCCAATATACCATTATATTGATATATTTTCTTATTAATTTTTCACACAAAAAAAAAGTATTCAAACTTTGCTCAGAATTATAATACCGTTCTTTCTTTTAAAACAATTACTGAAACTGGTATAATTAATTTATGCATATTAATTCAATGTATTGCCATATATATATCTACTTAGTATAAAACAAAGTACCCGATTCTTGGATGTCACGGGTAATCTAGAGAACCTCTGGATGGATTTTGATGCGGTTTTCACCATTCTGTAAAAGATATCTCGAGGATGATTTCTGTAGAGAATAATTTATTTATGATCAAAGGAAGCCGAGAAGTAACGATTTCAGTGAAAAATTCTTTAAAAAAATCCTCGCGTCCGAGCGCTTTGTGAATTTACGCTGGGCACACCGTTAAAAATACGAAGTACGCCCAGAAAGTAAGTTCCGTTTGGTAATAACATTAAATTGTGTACAGATACAGAAAAAATATTTATTGCACAAAATTCTACAACCCTTAAACTACTTTTCCACATAACTTCCGAAATGTTGCAGACATTTGTCGTAGCGTGGCACGAGTATTTGTATACCTTCTTCATAGACTTGTGCCGCCTGTCTCTTCAACTAGTTGTACGTTCCGCTGCAGCGCAGTTCCGCATATCTGTGATTCGTTTTCTGAATGCTAGGAAAGTGAAACCAATTGAAATTTATCGGCAAATTTGCGAAGTGTACGGACAAAATGCGATGAGTGATTCAATGGTGAGAAGATGGGCCCGACAGTTCAATGAAGGACGTAGTGAAGTGCACGATGAAGAACGAAGTGGGCGTCCATCTTTGGTTACAGAAGAACTGGTTCACGAGTTTGATGACAAGATCCCGGAAAACCGCAGGTTTACAATTAGTGCTCTCGCTATAGAATTTCCCCAAATCTCACGATCACTAATTCATGAAATTGTTACCGAAAAACTGAGCTTTCGTAAACTTTGCCGACGTTGGGTACCAAAGATTCTTACGGAGCAACACAAAACAAAACGGATGGGTAGTGAACTTCAGTTTTTGACCCGTTACAATGAAGGCGGCGAAGAATTTCTGACACAGATAGTCACAGGAGATGAAACTTGGGTTTCTTACGACACCCCTGAAAGTAAGCGGCAATCAATGGAATGGAGGCACACTTCATCCCCAGCAAAGGTTAAGCCGAAACAAATCTTGACACCTCGGGAAATGATGTGCACGGTGTTCGGGGACTGGAAAGGCATCTTACTCATTGATTTCTTACCGCGTGCTCAAACAATCAACGCAGATGCTTACTGCGAGACACTTAGGAAATTGCGCCGCGCAATATAGAATAAGCGCCGAGGGTTGCTGTCAAAAGGTGTTGTTTTTCTTCACGACAACGCACGACCACACACTGCAAATGTGACGAAAAAGCTCCTACAGGGATTTGGCTGGGACGTGTTTGACCATCCTCCGTACAGCCCTGACCTCGCTCCTAGCGACTTTCATCGGTTCACACATCTGAAGTCTTTCCTTGGCGGTCAACACTTCAACAATGACGACGATCTGAATGAAGATGTTTCCAACTGGTTGAAGACACAGGCGGCAAACTTCTATGAAGAAGGTATCCAAAAACTTGTGGAACGCTATGACAAATGCCTGCAAAACTTCGTCAGTTATGTGGAAAAGTAGTTTAAGAGGTGTAGAATGTTGTGCAATAAATATTTTTTCTGTATCTGTACACAATTTAATTTTACTACCAAACGGATCTTACTTTCTTGACGTGCCTAGTATCTATATATACTACGAGTGTAAGAATTGTTCAGCATGAAAAATTCTACAAAAAAGTCCGCGAGAGCATATCTCTATCTTCAATACATCGCCCGCTATAAGTGTTTTTACGGTTTCATTTCTTCCAACCATGCCCATTCGAATTCTGAGGCAACAGTTTACGGGCTAGCTAAGGGCGAGTCTATCACCCCTGTTACAGCTTAATTAGCGGGTGAACTTATTACCCCAGATACCGCCAGCAGCAAACCGTCGAGTCGTGTTGAGTTAAGACTTCAGAAAGGGTGGTTGTGTTTAGAGTTTCCCTGGAAGTGCAACTCGGCTTTTCTTCATTTCGCCTGTGAAATTTCCGTTCCGCAAAATGCACAGTCAGGTTAAGATTGGACCGAAGGGGGATTTGTGATTCATGCACCTCGCCATTCCCTGGAAATGCAATTCGACTTTTCTTCATTTCGCCTGTGAACTTTTCGTTCCGCAAAATATACAGTCAAGTTAAGATTGGACTGAAGGAAGATTTGTGTTTCATGAACCTCGCCATTCCCTGATAGTGCAACTCGGCTTTTCTTCATTTCGCCTGTGAACGTTTCGTTCCGCAAAATACACAGTCGATTTAAGATTGGACGGAAGGGGGATTTGTGTTTCATGCACTTCGCCATTCTTAAATTAAGTCTGACAAGAATTCGTTATAATTAATAGTCCAGTCAGTGATTTTAAGCCATCATGCCGAGATGTAAAACGGATATAGGTCATCTCATAGTTCATTGACATCAACAAAAAAACGCTTATCACGTAACAATGAAACAGAGCAACAAATAATTTATAGATTGTCACAAGAGAAAGAAAGACTTCGTCCTCTGCTCCTTCAAACCGTTGCTCAAGAATAACACCGTCTGAACCACGATCAGTAACAAGCCTATGAAGCCATCATATCTAGCATAACTAAGAAGTAAGGTAAGATATTTTTTCTCGATGTTCCTGGAGGCACAGGTAAAACGTTCTTGATTAATTTGTTGCTCGCCAAAGTGAGGCCTGGTGGTAATATTGCTCTTGCCGTCGCATCTTCTGGAATTGCAACCACTCTTTTGGAAGGGGGAAGAACAGCTCATGCAACATTTAAACTTCCTTTGAAAGTCAGCAGTAATGATGGAAGCGTATGCAATATTTCAAAACGAAGCAACACTGCCAGTTTAATCCAAAATTGTTCTTTAGTTGTATGGAATAAGGCTACAATGTCGCACAAAATTTCCGTTAAAGCTATAGACAGGACCTTGTGTGATCTAAGGAATCGGAACACACCTATGGGTGGCTGCACAGTTTTGTTCGCCGGGGATTTTCGTTAAATCTTACCAGTTGTTACCAGAGAAACGAGAGCCGACGAAGTGAACGCTTCATTAAAATGATCTTACATCTGGCCGGATATAACAAAATTGGCACTCAAAAGTAACATGAGAATACTCTTATCTTCAGAAGATAATATTCTGTTTGCTAAATGGAGATTTACCCGTCATTGACAGGAAAAGTACTCTCAGTCACGATTTCTGTGTTTTAGTAAGCTGCATTCAAGAATTGATTGATAGCGTTTATCCTCAAATCCATGACCTGTCTAACAAGTATCATTCTTGGTTTAAGGAAAGAGCAATATTATCGCCGACAAAAGAACAAGTTGTGAAAATTAATGAATTGGTGTTCTCCAAACACTGCCCAGGCTCAAGTATATTACTCTGTAGACGCAGTAGTCGATAGTTAAAAAGCTGTTCATTACCCTACAGAATTCCTAAATTCTTTACTTCCTTCTGGATTGCCACCACACAAGCATATTTTAAAAGTGGGAGTGCCTATTATATTGCTATGTAATTTACACCCACCAAAGTGGACGCGATTGATAGTGAAAACTTAAAAAAAAAAAAAAAATCACAGTCTGTCTGAAAGACTAGACGTTGTATCATTTCAAATGACGCATGCTACAAGTCCTACACATGTTAGAAAGGCTCAGGAGGGCTTCTGGCTTTGCTCGAAGCCCCAGGACTCTTTCAACAGACTTAATTACCCATTAACTTAGGCTTCCCGCGCGGGCTCGGGAAGAAATGTGTTTCTTGTACTTGTATTAGAGATGTGTTTGGTTGAATAAAGCTTGAATTGTGTATTTTTTGATAGCGGTTTTGTGGCCCATCATCCCAGGCAAGCCGGCGGAAACCTTTGCCTCCCTGTCAGACGGATCATTTGGCCGTAAATTTGAATTAGTGTAAGGATGTAGTATGAGTGTCCAGATGTAGACAATGGCCTACTCCATGAAGTGGTCATGACTATGCCTTATATGTTTGTTTAATGAATAGTGTATCTGAAATAAGGGAAGAATACTGATTTACAGATTTGTGGAGTGAGTTTCTGATTTTTAAATAGAGTTTATGAAATTTATGGTAATGGTGAAGGAGAGGTGAACATGATTAGACAATAGCCTACTCCACGAAGGAGTCATGACTATGCTTTCTGTGTCTGTATAAAGTATAGAGTAACTGAAATGAGGGAAGTTTACTGAATTTGGTGTTTGTAGAATGTAATTTTCGATTTTAATTTGGGTCTTCGTGAAGCTTGTTGCGAAGTTGTTATTTCTCTGAAAAGGAGTGATTTTGCCCCCAGGCAGGCCTGTGTTCGATCTGGCTAGACTAGTGTAACGTTAGAGAGTTGGGAGATGAGTTGTAGAACCTGGGAGTGAGCAGTGGCGGGCTGAACATTAGGGGGGGGGGGGGCTATTTTGAGTGAGAGTAGGGATGGAATATTGGGACTGGTTCGATGCTTAGCTCTGACATCCTGCACACCTCTTGGTGAGGCACCCTGTATTCTTATTCTTATATGGCATCTTGTATATATCTTTAGAAGTCACCCTGTATTCTTGTGTTCGCTTCGCCTGTATTTTGCTCTGACATCCTGCACACCTCTTTAGGAGGCACCCTGTATTCTTATATGGCATCTTGTATATCTCTTTAGAAGTCACCCTGTATTCTTGTGTTCGCTTCGCTCAAAGCCCCAGGTCGCTCGACGCCAGGCCTCTTTCAACAGACTCAAATAATCTTTAGCGTCTGCTTCTCGCTCCCCGCGTGAGCATGACGTCATGTTCCCGCCCAGCTGCATGACGTCACTTCCCGCGCGGCTGCATGACGTCACGTCCGTCTCTGTGTCCGTGTTCGTAACGCATAACGATGGACCCCAACCATAACGACGAAGTCGACAAGATCATTTGAAATGATAAAAACTGTTTCATTGATGCAACTATCTTAACTAGCTGTGGTACAGGAGAAACGGTCTTAGTACCCAGAATCCGTATAATTCCTTCAGATTTGCCTTATCATTTCATACGAGTACAATTCCCAGTAAGAGTCTGCTTTGGCATGACTATAAACAAACCACAGGGTCAGACACTTAGCGTGACTGGAGTTGATCTCAGTGGAGAATGTTTCTCTCATGGACAGATTTACGTTGCTCCATCGCGTGTTACATCAAACTGAAATCTTTTCGTGTTCACTGCTGGAGGGAAAACGACTAAGGTCGTATACAAGGATATCTTCTAAGACCTCGGTTAAAAGTAGCCTATCACCTTGCATTCATAACTGTATATAGTGTTCTGCCCTTAGGCAGGTCTTCACACAGCAGCTCTCCATGCAGTTCTGTCTTAAGCCGTTCTCTTTGTTTTGTGGTAATTTCCTGCAATCTTGACATTGTCCACCAGCTGGTACCTTCTCCGTCCTCTTACTCTCTTTCCGTTTACTGATCCTTCGAGAACATCCCTCAGCAAACACTCTGTTCGCAGCCAGTGCCCAAAGCAGTTCCTCTTCCTTGTATGGAAGGTATGTAACAGACACAGATTTTCCCTTTCCACCCAGGATGTCCTTCCCATCCTCCTCCAAAACCACATTTCAAACGCTTCTAGTCTTCTTTCATCATCCTTCCTTAGCATCCAGGTGTAATAAAATTGGGGGCGTGGTGGCTCAACGGTCTAGCTGTATGCCTCTCACCAAGGCGGTCCGGGTTCGATTCCCGGTCATTGCATGTGAGATTTTCGAAGTGAAATGCCATGTCCTGTGGTTCGGATTCCACGTAAAAAGGAGGTCCCGTGGCTCATGACCTCAAGATTAACGGTCACGTTAAACTACAAGCTTCCTTCCTTCCTTTTTAGCCTACTTTCGATTTTTGCAAAAAATGAAAGTAGACTTATGAGATCACTACAGGGCGAAAAAAGTGTGTCTGTGAGTGTGTATGTGTGTGAGTCTGTGTGTGTGTGTGTGTGTGAGTGTGTGTACTCTGAATGTCTGTCCCCCCTATCAATTCGAACACGGTGAGCGCAAATTGAACGAAATTTGGTACAACGGTAGCACTAGCAATGGACACCTCAGTGTCATGTTTTATATCGCCGCCATCTTGACGGAAACGTAATGGCGGCCACACAAATGTTCAAAGCTTAAATCAAATTACGACTAACCTAATCATCCGATCTCTACCCAATTTTGCAACAACATACCTTTATGGGGGCAGCATCCTTTGACCAAACTAATAGGTCATCAGTCTAATAGTTTGCGGATGGCGGCCATCTTTGTGTGAAAATCGATTGCCCCTATTAATTCGAACACGGTGAAACCGAATGGAACGAAATTTGGTACAGAGGTAGTACTAGCAAAGGGCACCTCAGTGTCATGTTTTATATCGCCGCCATCTTGACGGAAACGTAATGGCGGCCACACACATGTTCAAAGCTTAAATCAAATTACGACTAACCTAATCATCCGATCTCTACCAAATTTTGCAACAACATACCTTTATGGAGGGAGCATCTTTTGACAAATCTAATAGGTCATTAGCCTAATAGTTTGCGGATGGCGGCCATCTTTGTGTCAAAATCGATTACCCCTATTAATTCGAACACGGTGAAAACGAATGGAATGAAATTTGGTAAAGAGGTAGCACTAGCAAAGGGCACCCCAGTGTCATGTTTTATATCGCCGCCATCTTGACGGAAACGTAATGGCGGCCACACAAATATTCAAAGCTTAAATCAAATTACGAGTAACCTAATCATCCGATCTCTACCAAATTTTGCATCAACATACCATTTTGGAGGTAGCATGCTTTGACCAAACTAATAGGTCATTAGCCTAATATTTTGCGGATGGCGGCCATCTTTGTGTGAAAATCGATTCCCCCTATTAATTCGAACACGGTGAAACCGAATGGAACGAAATTTGGTACAGAGGTAGCACTAGAAAAGGCCACCTCAGTGTCATGTTTTATATCACCGGCATCTTGACGGAAACGTAATCGCGGCCACCCAAATGTTAAAGGCTAAAATGTAATTACAACCAACCTAATAATGTAGTCTCTACCAAATTTTGCAACAACAAATCTTTATGTGGGAAGCATATTCTGACCAAACTGCTAGATCATCAGCCCAATAGTTTGCAGATGGTGGCCAAGTATGTGTGCAAATCGATTCCCCCTATCAATTCAAACACGGTCAAACCGAATTGAACGAAATTTGGTACAGAGGTAGCACTAGCAAAAGGCACCTCAGTGTCATGTTTTATATCGCCGCCATCTTGACGGAAACGGAATGATGGCCACCCAAATGTTAAAAGCTTAAATCAAATTTCGACCATCCTAATAATTTGATCTCTACCGGATTTTGCAACAACATGCCTTTTTGTGGAAAGCATCTTATGATTGACTACAAGGTCATCAGCCCAATAGTTAGCAAATAGCGGCCATGTATGTGTGCAAATCCATTCCCCAGATCAATTCAAACACGGTGAAACTGAATTGAATGTTTTTTTTTTTACAGAGGTAGCACTAGCACAGGGCATCTCATATTCATGTTTAATATCCCTATAGCACGTTGTATTTCAACAAGCTACTACAACTAACATTCAATTATACTCCTTGAAAAGGACAAAGAGTTATGACAATACCCATGCATTTAGGAGAAAGTAGGCTATATGTTCTTTACTGAACATCTTGTTTGTAATAAAATTATTAAATATCCATTGGTATTTCAATTAAATGAACAAGTAGTTCCGTGGAGAAATATACAGCCTATTTTCATATATCCTACTTATGTTAATTGCCTCTATCTACATACAAAATTTCAGTTTGATTGCTGTAATAGATTCGTAGATATTGAGAATCGACTAAATATTTCGGATGGTCGCCATGTTGGATTTTATATATGTAGGTCCTAGAGTTATGACATGAAGATTATTGTGTATGTGTAGCATTCAAAATTCAATCGCATGATTATGACACAAGAAGTAACAAGGAGATTTTAAAATTTCGCACAGCTGTTATCTTGAGGTTATGGAAACAATTGAAATAAATTAGATGCCAGTGGATTAATATTCGTATAAGGATTTACTGTACCAAGTTTCACTGCACTCGGATGGTTAAATTGCGAGAAACGTCCATGTGAATATTTATACTTCGTGTCGCCGCCATGTTGGATTTGTGATCACCGGGTTATTTAAAGTCCTGTGGGTGAACTTATGTTCATAGCCCCTATGAACGTTTAAAAAAATCAGTTTGATTGTTATAATAGATTCGTAGATATTCAGAGCCGTCTAAATATTTCGGATGGTTGCCATGTTGGATTGTTAAATGTATAGGCCATAGAGTCATGTACCATTAAAGGAAAATTATTGCGTAGGTTCATTATTCAAACTTTCACATCGATCGCATGATTGCGACACAAGAAATAAAAACTTAATTTTAAAATTTGCACAGCCGCCATCTTAATGTTATGTAAACAATTGAACTAAATTAGATACCAGTGTATTGCATTGTGTATAAAGATTTCCTGTACCAGATTTCATTGCGGTTGGAACATTAAATCGCGAAAAAGGTCTTTTTAAAATTTTCAAATTCGCTTAGCCGCCATGCTCGTTTTGTAGTTAACCGGGTTTTAAAAGTCTTATAGATGAACTTCCAGTAGTGCCCTTTATCTCCGTACAACATTTCAGGGTGATACCGCTAATAGTTTCAGAGATATGGAATGCCGGTGAAATATTTCGCACATCCGCCATCTTGTGGTTATGTAAGTAATTGAACGAAGTTAGATGTCGGTGCATTACAATATGTATAAACATATACTGTACCAAGTTTTATTGCGTTTGGTTGGTTAAATCGCGAGAAACGTCTATTCAAAAGTCGCAAATTCGCGTGGCCGCCATGTTGGTTTTGTAGTTACCAGTTTTTCAAATGTCACATAGGTGAACTTGTAGTAGTTCCCTTTATCACCGTAAAAAATCCAGGCTGATATCGGGAATAGTTTAGGAGATATTGTATGCTGGTGAGATATTTCGCACAGCCGCCATGTTGGATTGTTGAGACGTAACAAAATTTGAAGGGCACTGTCGGGGTCATCCGGAATAGTGCTATGAACTTACCGAGTTTCATTGAAATTGCTCCTGACGTTTAGAATTTATTAGGGGCTGGGGGGACATACACAGACATGCACACACACACGGACAAAAGGTGACTCATAAGCCTTTTTTTTTTTTTTTTCAAAATTGAAAATAATTTCAACATCGTCATCTTGAGCAGTTTCCGACCGGTGGTCGGTGGTCCTCTATTGGGCGTGTCCCAGGTGACGGATAGGGGGGTTCGCCGGACTTGTCCGGAGGGTTTGAGGGAAATAAAATACCTCTCGCGGACCAAAAAAAGGCCCCTTGCCAGGGTTATGGTGAAGCTACGTTAGGCCTAGCAAGCCAGTAGTGGATATGGAACTGCTTTTAAAACGGGAACAGGCTTCGGAAAGGAAAATAGGCTAAAAATAATAAATTCATATTCACCAGGGACTTTTATTCTTTAGGGGCTTTGTGACATCGTGGTCATGTACTGTAGCTCGGTGTACTTGGGTGTGTGTAGAATTTGTCTGATATCCAGTGTCACTGTGATGCCTGTACTAAAGTGCGTATTTGTAATTAGGGTAGGGTTTGAGTAGGAAGCGACCGTGGCTTTAAAATACGTACCATCTCGTCATTTTCCTATAGTAGCAGCGGGAAAACCAGAGATATCCACTTCAAGTATGGCTGAGGAGGGAATCAAACCCGCCTCTTCACAGTTTTACCTCACGAGGCTGAGTGGACCACGTTCCAGCCCTCACACGACAATTAAAATTTCTTGTCAGAGCAGAGAATCGAACCCAGACCTCCGAGGCGACAGGCAAGAATGCTAGCAACCACACCACAAGATTGTCGCGTTTAGATTGGATGAGTGAACTAATTTCGTTTCCCTACGGCTATATTATGAATTGTTCCAAACAGAGGCTAATTATTTTAGCCCCGTGTCCTTGGGTGTGTTTAGAACTTGTATGATAACCCATCTTATTGTGGTGTCTGAAGTAGCGTGATTTTAATAACGGAAGCTTGGATTGGGAAGTAAACGTCCATGGCCTTAATTTTGAAACCATCCGGACATTGACCTGGAGTAGAAATGGGAAACCACGGAAAATCACTTCTAGGATGATTGAGATAGTAATCGAACCTTGACATCAGAGATGACAACCAATAATGCTAACCACTATACCATGAAGTGGTCTTCAAGAGTGTTAGTTTCGCTAGTACAGTATGTAGATACAATGGTGCGAGATGACTCATTCAGTCACCGACGTCTTGAGGGTGAGTTGGTTGGTTGGTTCCTCAGTTTAGGGGCCGCAACAACGCGGTCATGTAGCCCCGTGTACTTTGTGTGCGTGTAGAATCTGTCTGATAAGCTGTGTTAATTGTGATGACTGTATTAGTGTGTGTTATCTGTGATTCAGGCGTCCTGAATGCAGAATGGAGCTGAAGAAGGTGCAAGCCATCGCTTGGTTGCTGGGTCACATTTCTTAAGGAACTCTGGGTACACACCATCAAATCCTGCTGCTTTGCCAGTCTGAAGACCATCTAAACCCTTTTGTATCTCTTCTAAAGAAAATGGGCGTGAATACAACGGATGTGGTTGGACTTCTCGTTTTAACTGGTTGAATTCCAGTCGTATCTTTCTACTGAACTTCTTCTGTCCTTCAGTCCTAGATGAAAAAACAAGATGGTTAGCTATGGATTCCACATTGATAATTGACTGCTTTCTCGATGGTATAGACGTTGGGTCCAGTTTTCGCATGAGGGACCATGCTTTCGTACTTGAGTGGGTAAAATTCAAGTTTTCAACAGTCTTGGACCATTTCTCTCTTCTAGCACTGTCCAAGGATTTCAGCACTTCAATTGCTTTCTCACGGCTGCTGTCTTTTTCAAATTCACAGCTTAGACGAGTTGTTTCTTCATTCCAACCAGGGATATAGTCTTTTCGGGCTCCTTCCTCAAGTGTGGTTAGTGGACGGTTATTTCTCATACCATAAATCTATGACATGGGACCGCCGGCTTTACTTCCCCTCCGAAGGACGGCATACTGGGGGATTTTTAACGCTCTTCAAATATCCGACGACATCGGCCGGGTTTGAACCCCCGATCTTGGGCATAGAAGCTCAGCATGCTGCCAACTACGCCACCGAAGCCGCTCTTGATGGTGAGTATGGATACCCTAGTTCCACAGGTATTCGTTTCAATTCCCTGGTCTGCCAAGAAATTAAATTTTGATCTGAGGATTGGCACGGAATACACTCATCCTCGCTTCGCCCGGGAACAGTTATGATTGTGCAAGGAATTCCTGTCAGACGTAATTTAAGAATGGCGAGGTGCATGCCAAATCCCCCTCCCGTCGAAACTATAAACACTTATAGTGGGCGCTGTATCGAAGATAGAGATATGCTCACGCGGACTTTTTTGTACAATTTTTCATGCTGAACAATTCTTACACTCATAGTATTTTGATATTTTTAACGGTTTGTCCAGCGTAAGCGTAAAAAGCGCATGGACGTCAAGTTCTTTCTTCGACCTATTCACTGAAATCTAAAATCGTTACTGCTTGGCTCCCTTTGATCATAAATAAATTATTTTCTACCGAAATCTTCCTCGATATTACTTGTACAGAATGATGAATGCCGCATCAAAATCCATCCAGTGGTTCTCGAGATTACCCGTGATATCAAAGAATCGGGGACTTTGTTTTACCCTAAGTTAGAGATAAGTCTTAGTCGTGCAATGCTTGGTCAACAGCGCTGTGTGAGCAGTTAAGTAAGTAACAAGATTTCATGTAAAAGGTCTCATTGTCTAGGCCGGTATGAGCGCAGCTCGCATTCAGTCGGCCGTGGGTAGGCCTAACCCAGGCCTACACGACCGCTGTTCTGGGAGGGTCTCCGACCATTTCGTCTGGGTGTTTCACTTTCTACAAACAGTAGTAGAAAAAAAATTGAAAAATGAAACATTTTGATCCTTAAAGGTGTAGGTCCCCCTATAAAATTAAGTGTACGGCTGACTCCTTCCAAATCCTAGCACAAATACAAAATACAGTACACCAATTACAGGCATTAGAATGGCATGGGTTATCTGACAGATTTCACAAGCAACCGAGTGCGCAGGACTACATGACCACGTATAAACAACAAGTCCAAGACTTATATAGTGCCTATATAGACTTATATAGGCATCGAGGTACAAAAGTGAGGCATAGGAAAGCTGAAGGAGACATGTAAAATCTCAGTAGAATCAGCCTTACAGTGCAAAAGTTCACCAAATATGTGTTTCTCAACAGATAATCCTAGGGGCTAGATGTGCTGACCCTTTGTGAGCACAATTATGAAGGTGGAACTTCAATCAGAAGAAAAGACATAGAAGGTGAATAAGTTTTAGAAGAAAAGGAATATGGAAAAGGAGAATAATGAGAAGAAGTAGGAGAAGACGAATTAGAATGGAGGAAAATAAAATAAAAAATAAATAGTTCAAGAAAGAGAATAACGAGAAGTCGAACAAGAAATGCAAGGAGGAGTTATAGATAAAAACGTAGAAGTTTAAGTAGAAGAAAGGAAGGAAGGAAGGAAGGAAGGAAGCTTGTAGTTTAACGTGACCGTTAATCGTGCGATCATCAGCCACGGGACCTCCTTTTTACGTGGAATCCGAACCACAGGACATGTCATTTCACATCGAAATTCGCACATGCATTGACCGGGAATCGAACCCGGTCCACCTTGGTGAGAGGCCAACAGCTTGAACTAAGTAGAAGAAGAGAAAGAAGAACGAGAAGAAGAAAAGAAAGGGGTAGATGATGAGGAAAGAGGGAAAGGATAAGGGGAAGAAAGAGAAGAATAAGAAGGAGAATAATTAAAATATGGTGAATAATATCGGAGAAGAGGAGAGGAAGAAGAAGAGGAAGAAGAAGTAAGAGAACAACGAGAAGAGAAAAAGAACGAGAACAAGAAGAAAATATGAAAATGAAGAAGGAGAAGAAGTATGAGAATAATCAAAAGGTGAAGAGGAAATAGATCTAGGAGGATAAGAAAAAGAAGTAGATGAATAAGGAAACGGGGGAAATGAAGAAGCGGAAGATAAAGGAGCAGGGTGAGAATGAAAAGGAGGAGGAGAATAATATGGAGGGAAAGGACAAGAAGGGGAAGAAGAAGGAGATGGAGGAGAAGAATCATTTAACGAAGCTCTAATGCAACATGGTTGTTGTAATTCCATTGAAAAAGGAGCCAAGGTTCCTTCGAAATGTCTGGTATTTAATTTTAATTTTAATTTCACACGGCAATAGCCCAAAAACCAAAAATATTCAACACTGTTGTTGTTTGAGTCTTCAGTCTTTTCACTGGTTTGATGCAGCCCTCCATGACTCCCTGTCCTGAGCTAACCGTTTCATCTCTACATAGCTACCACACCCTACATCCGAGGATATCTGTTTAACATATTCTAACCTTGGTCTACCCTTACAGTTCTTCTCCTCGACCCTTCCTTCCATAACTAAGCTTGCTATTCCTGGGTGTCCTAGTACGTGTCCTACCAACCTATCTCTTCTCTTCATTAGCAGTCGACAGTAACATATCTCTATCCCACTCGTCTTAATACCTCTTCGTTTGTAAACTTATCTACCCATCTGATCTTCATCATTCTCCTGTAACTGCACATTTCAAACCCCTCAATTCCCCTTTTTTCTGCTGAACCAATAGTCCAAGTTTCTCTTCCATAGAGCACCACGCTCCAGATAAAGGCTTTCAGAAATGACTTTCTAATACCTAAATCTATATTCGATGTCAACAGATTCCTTTTTTGTAGAAATGCTTCCCTTGCCTAAGTCAACCTACTTTTTATATCCGCTATGCTTCGTCCTTCACTGGTTATTTTGTTTCCTAAGTAACAGAAGTCTCCTACTTCCTTTAGCTTTTCACCTGCCAATTTGATGTCCATAGAGCTTTCTGGTGTATTTCGGCCGCATTCCATTTTTTAATATTTATTAATTTTCATCATGAATTCTTTCTTCAAGACGGAGTCCATACCATTCAAAAACTCAATCAAATCCTCAAATACCAAATGTATATTTTCGACCCTATAATTACATTCCAATATAAATGTTTCAAAGGCCTATTTATCGAGTACAGAACATTCTAAACATGCTTTCGTATGTCATTGTGTTCTATCGTTTACGGATTCATATTTAAATATACAGTATAAACATACGCCCTTCCAATAGACGATATCAAATTTAAAATACACTCAAACATATTACATTTATTGGGTTGTGGATTCCAATAACTCTCTTCCTCCAGAATGCAATTTAATATAATCCTTGAAATAATGCGAGTTCTAAATGCACATGAAATAAACACAGTGAAATTGTACAATATATATACTGTATATATATATTGCTATTGTCAGAATATGAAATATACTGTAGGTTAATGATATCGACTTTTGTACGTGCGTGTCCCCAAATGAATTTTGATCGTCTAGATCGATTTTAGCACACAATATCCTAATTTTGTCATTTATACAGTAGTTGGGGCTTGTCTTGTAATCTAAAATAAATGTCTACTTCTTACTGGTTTCTTTCCTATTGCTGTAAAAGTTGATAAAAAAATACTAGTACGATACTGTTAATTGATAATATTTCAGTCGTTGAAAAAGTATTTGTTTATTTATTTATTTATTTACTAGTTATACCCGACATGCGTTGCAACGTCATTAAAAAAAGTGTTACTGTTGTAATTTTGTTTATTGAAATGCTTTTGGATACTCAAGAATTTTTGTATTTGCGTCAGAAGCATATATTTTAGTATTTGATAGCTTTATGCTGGTTTATTAATGAACTAATTAGTAATAATTGTGGCAAAAGTTCCGCCTAATCGATACCTTCTATTTTAATAAAAGATCACTTTGTGGTCATTGGGGACATGTTTCGAGGCCTATTTTTTTTTGCCCCTTCATCAGCCGATATAGATCAAAAATGTCAATTAAACCAGGTCGTTGAAATGCTTAACACTAAAAAACATTCTTATCAATAACCTATTATGGTGCACCATAAGGAATGGTGGAAGATGTTTACCCTGAAGATACAATATAATATAAATAATATAATTATATTAAAAACAAAGAAATAGTTGAAATTTGATATTTAAACACAATAAGATTCAACTCTAAAATGTCAGTTTATCTTGTAGATCACTGTATTGGACATTCTTCAATCGGGTAATAGTTATATGGTCAATTCTTCCAAAAATATGCGGTGGCTATAATACATTTGAAGATAAACAAACACACGCTACATTATGGTTTGGTAGACCATACTGTGAAAGAAATGGTAATGGTTTTGTTCTGTAGAAGTATTTGAGATGATATTAACATGCTAATAGAATCCATTGATGATAATAGAAATGTATAGAAAAATGATTTAAAAAAATTACGAGCCTTACAGTAGTCGCATATGATGTGTAACACCTGACATGTTATTCGAATAATTCCATATTACTTCGTCGCATTTTTTAAACAATGAACTCATAGTGCTACCTTGTGCCAGAAAACATGAAAGGATTCTCCAATGCATCTGCAGTAGTGACAAATACATGCAACTGTATGCGGGAGCAATCCACTGCCTACTTGATGTGAGCTGCGCTTTATACCGGCCAGTGGTGAACCCATGCCAGTGGTGTTATTGAAAATGGCCTCTTGTTGCCTATATAGCGGACTGCCAAGTATAAGCGCGATAAAAAATTAGGTGTGTAGTAGGTATATTAAATGCGATTCTCCCAGTGATACATTTAGACCAACGAAGTTTCAATTATTGTTAGTAGCCGGTGTTAATATACTGAATTCCTACGTTGTTTGGAGTGTTGGTTGATGCAATATAGCACTCGAGGTATCGAGTTCTTACATTAAATAAGAATACAACAAAAGTATGAAGATTTAATAAATCGTAATTGTTTTCAGCAAATATGATATAATGCATATTTTCTTACCAAAGAACGACAACTTGAAGATGATTTATTTTAGGAATTTCTTTAATGGGGCCTCCAAACCTTGAGGTAAACCGTATGCGATTTACATTCCACATAGTCACATAGCTTACTGTACGTCGTTGTTCCGATCTCCGCCACCGCGCGCGCTCATTGTTTCCGTCCCATCCACTTCCGTCCCATCCACTTCCGTCCCTTCTCCAAAATCACTCCCACAAAAATGTCCAGCTACCGAGTGGAAAGATGTTACACATCAATACTCGAACAGAGATGTGAAGCCTACATGATTAAATCAGAAGGCTTTGCAACGCGTGAGCAAACCATATACTGCTGTTCAAGTGAGAAGCATGGATTTTCCAAATTTAGGAATTGTCCCTGTACTTTGTTGATGTTCACCGCAAAAGCAAGTTGCACCGGAAACTGCTAACGTTTGCAAAACCATAATCTGCCGCCAAACTGTGTGAAATACATCCATTTGTTGAAACGACTCATGAGCCACCTATTACAAAATGGATTTACTAATTCATAAACCTTCGTGATCTTGCACAACAGCTGACCAAGTTCATTTCTTGAAACTATTCGTGCGCCACCTACTGTAAAATGGATTTATAATTCATAAACCTTTGCGGGCGGGCGCACAAGTCATCAAAATCCATTTGTTGGAACAATAGCGCGCAACACACATTTGTTGAAATGACTTCGAACGCCGCCTATTGTGAAATGGATTTACTAATTTAGAAACTTTATTGGACGTGCACCTGACAATTCATTTGTTGAAACGATTCGTGCGCCAAAATCCATTTGTTGCAACAACTTGCTCGCCACCTATTGTAAAATGGATTTACTAATTCAGAAACCTCTGCGGGAGTGTGCACAACAACTCACCAAAGTTTCATTGCAATACGATGAATGGTGAATGAACGCATATGCGATTTCGTTCAGACCATTCGCATGCCAACACCCATTTGTTGAACTACTCGTGCGCCACCTACGTTAAATACTGTAGGTACCGGTATACTAATTCTAAAACCATCGGGAAGTGTGAACAAAACCTCGCCAAAGTTTCATCGCAATAGAATTAATGGTATATGAACGCATACGGGACACACAAACCAAAAACAAAGAAACATATTTTTTTATAGATTTTTTATTTATTTTTATTTGTTCATGTAGGTCAATTTATTTATGTATTTAATTTTTGGCAACGTACACACTATACATGTTGTTCCGAAATTCCTAATACAGTCCAGCCGTCGAGTGTCCGGCTCTGACATTTCTCATGAGGGAGGGAAACAGCGTTGCCAGTTATGTACCGCGAAATATAAAATAACGTAGACTACATAAAATATTTCACATATTTTTAAATGAATTCTGACGAACCACTGACCATATTACTAAAGTAATATACTTACACACAGTTAACCGGTAAGTGTGCACAATGCAACAACAAACCTGCGTTAACACATAGAGCAATTGGACTACAGAAGAGAGCCTTGGCAACATCGAGCTAAATTTAAAGACCGGCTTACCGGGAATACCACTAATTGGTACAGGTGACAACAATTAGTCATGGTAGTAAGCGACTTCGCCAACATAGGCTGAATTCGACTGAGATTTAGCATTTAGAGTTTGTAATCACAAAATGTCGGAATAACAAAATGATGCATGTAATTGCAACTGGGGTGTGGTACTTCCACGTTATATAATCAAGACGCTAGAGAAGAATTACAATGATGAAAAGTTTGAAGGTTCTATTAACAGCTGTAAGTTGGCTATATTGTTCTCTCTACCCCTCTTCACCCACCATCGCCAAACTTCAGAGCCGGACAATCAGCGGCTGGACTGTATACACATCTAGGTGTTGTAGAGAGGATCTAGCTGATAACATTTGCATGCGGACCTGTGCCCGAAACGCTCATTCATGCTACTACGTTGATGAGAGGGACGAATCAGATCACTATCAATTTGTTGCAATAATTTATTTTTCCATACAGATTAGTGTATATACTATGCTCATTGGAATATTTAGAAAATTTTGTGTAAAACAATTAGGTCCACAAGCCAAAGAACGTAGTGATGCGAATAATACTGATCAACCTCTCTGAAGAACAGTACTCTGCTGTTAAATATACGAGGGCTATTTATTTAGCAAAAAAAAAAAAAAAGATACATACAAATATACTTACAGTTCTACGTACCTCACACTATATTACCACATAGTCTCCACATTTGCGCAGACATTTGTTCCATCACAGCACTAAATTTGAGATGTCCCTGTGGTAGAATTCAGCCAGCTGAATGTGGAACTATCGTTGAACTGCTGTCTTGGCGTCATCGTTACAGGTTGGTTAGTTGGTTCCTCAGTTTAGGTGCTGCGACAACGCGGTCTTGTAGCCCCGTGTACTTTAGGTGTGTGTAGAATCTGTCTGATAACCGGTGTTAATTGTGATGGCTGTATTAGTGTGTGTATCTGTTTTTTTTATTCAAGTAAGGACTGCAACTTTAAATTTTTTAAATAGTTCCTACTTTTGTCGCCAAACGCCACCGTCAACAACTACTAGGCCTAGTTCAGAACTTAGCTACTAGACGCCACCGCAGTCGGCTCTTGGCAACGAACGTAGAAACCTAAGAGCGTTATTTACATTCCTAAACTACACAATTTAGCTTCACACAGGTGTAATTAGTTGAAGGTTCTTTAACATGCCATAAATCTATGACATGGGACCGCCGGCTTTACTTCCCCTCCGAAGGATGGCATACTGGGGAATTTTTAACGCTCTTAAAAATCCGATAGCTTCGGCTGGGTTTGAACCCGCTATCTTGGGCATAGAAGCTCAGCAAGCTACCAACTATGCCACCGAAGCCACTATCGTTGCAGGTGAATCGCTGTCCGGCCAGGAACTTCTCCAGCGGACCACGGCAATGCGAGACCACATGTGGCAACCAGAACCGCCATTTCACTGGGAGAGTCTGGTCCACCCACCAACAGTCCGGACCTTGCCCCCTAGTGATTTAGACGGATTTGGTTCGCTGAAGAAGTTCCTGGCAAGACAGGGATTGACGTGCAATGATGACGCTAAGACAGCAAACCGACGATGCTTCCACAGTCAGCCGGCTGAATTCTGCTATGGGACAGAATATTCTTATTTGCTGTAGAATTGAGCAGGCCAGAAGTTATTTCATGAACATGAGAAAAGTTTTGACCAGCCGTGATTTAAGTCTGTCCTTACGCACCCGACTGCTTCGATGCTACGTTTTTAGTGCCCTGCTCTATGGAGTTGAATCATGGACACTTACTGAGGTTTTAATTATGAAACTGATAGCATTTGAAATGTGGACGTATCGCAGGATTTTAAGGATATCATGGACAGCTAAAGTCACAAATGTGGAAGTACTGTGGCGTAAGAACAAAGACTCGGAAATTCTCAGTATCATCAAAATGAGAAAACTAGAATACTTTGGTCATTTCATGCGCAACAACAAATACCACCTCTTGCAATTAATTATTCAAGGGAAGATTGATGGCCTTAGGGGTCCAGGACACAGACGAACATCCTGGCTAAAGAAGCCAGTGGTTTGGACTTAATACAGAGTCACTGTTTAGAACAGCTATGAACAAACAACAGATCATGCTAGTCTACTGATGGCCAATGTTCTTGAAGGACGAGGCACTTGAAGAAGGAGAAGAAGAAGAAGAAGAAGAAGAAGAAGAAGAAGAAGGGACAAATGTCTGATCAAATGTGGAGACTATGTGCAAAAATAATGTAAGGTACGTAGAACAGTACGTATATTTGTAATTACCTGAATGTATTTTTCTTTTTAGGTAGATTTCATTAGAAAGCTAACTATTGCAATGGGTATCATGTTTCGACTTCCGGAAAATGTCGACATATGTTCGCGTTTCACATCTCCCAGACACCAAAACCACTGTCAGTTCAAAAGTTTATACAGAATTTATGTATATATATCAGTTTCTTGTGGACACGATAACTGTCGTAATTTTGCACCAATCACTTTGAAAATTTGACGTGAAGAAGTAACAGACTGTTAGATAGTTACACATCAGTTCCAAACCTTGCATATGGACAGTGTGGCCACAAGTATAAAAATGGACCCCAAATGACAAGAAGGTTACCGTTCCCATAAGACAATAAAATGTTTAAAATATGCATAGTAAGACGAAAGAAAAGTTAATTGAGCTCCAATTACATTGTAAAATACTTTCTCGCAATAAATGAGGTCTGATCCTTCTACGAAAACCTGCATATTTTTTTTTATTATTATAGCCTATCCCCTAGTTTGCCCGGTGAAATCTACCTCCGCATTCCGGCGTGCCGAGAGGATTTTTTTTTAAGAAAATATGGGCAATAACTTTTAGATCTTCCCTCGTACCAGAATCTAACTGAAAAACAAATTAAGGTGGATAATTATACTTTACTTCTCTGCTGGGAATCAAAAATATGTCTTCTTATTTACCTGCACGAGACTGAGCGTTCTCCGTTCTAGCCCCGACATCAGAGTAAAATACCTTTAAGACAGCAGTGAACGTCTTTAACATCAACGTGACTATTACACGTATTTCATGTAATGAAAATAAATTATTAATTTTCTTTACCGCACCATACGTCCTACACCATTATAGTATTAATTTTGTTTGAAACGGCTTTTACATTCTCCAAGCCTTTCCAATTTAAGTCAACATGGGAAACAAAAGTTTTCTAATTATAGGGAGACTTTAATTATTAACAGAATAAGTCTGCTATTTCGGAGAATATTTTATGAATTACCGGCATATCACTGTCAGGATCGCATAATAATAATAATAATAATAATAATAATAATAATAATAATAATAATAATAATAATAATAATAATAATAATAATCGTGTATTTGGTTACAAAGTGGTCGACTGTTTGGAGAAACAGAGGGATTCGCAATTGCCATCCAAGATCAAGTCATTGCTACAAAAAATTACAAGAAATACATCATCAAAGATACCAGTGTAATTTCAGACAAATGCAGGCGATGCGCCATTCATCTCGAGACCACTGACCATGTCACTGCAGGTTGCCCAATACTAGCATCAGTTGAATATACAAAGCGGCACAATCAGGTTGCAGGCATCATTCATCAAGCACTCGCACAGAAATATAAATTAACTGAGGAGTATATCCCTTACTACAAGTATCATCCACCATCCCTCCTCGAAAATGAACTGTGTAAAATATACTGGGACACTGGTATTGTGACAGATAAAACAATAGATCAAAATTGACCAGACATCACAGTGGTAAATAAGGTTGATGGCACTACATTTATAATAGACATAGCAGTCCCCAACGACACCAACATCGAACGTAAACACAATGAAAAAATCTCCAAGTATAGACAGCTTGCAGAGGAAATCAAGAGGATATGGAAGATGAACTGCGTCCGGATAGTGCCTGTAATTTTGTCAGTCAACGGCCTCATACCTCACACACTCCACAAGAGTCTGAAAGAATTGGATCTTCCACCGACCATCTACAAGAGTATGCAGCATTCGGTCCTATTGTCCACATGCAATATTGTGCGATCCTTCCTTGCTAGTGAATGAGTGAAAATGAACTCTCATATTTTGTATATACATGATACCGGTATGTATTATAGTTTGTATTATAGTTTTTATGTATTGTTGTAAAGCACTTGGTTTAACCCGTGCTTTAGAGTAACCCATGTTTGTAATGGTGAATTGAATAAATAATAATAATAATAATAATAATAATAATACAAAATTACATACAACGATATTCAGATGCGTGTGCCCCTTATGATGAAACTGAAAGAACTCCTGAGTTTCCAGGAAAAGCCGGAACTATCAACAGGCAAGACGTGGACTGAAGCCAGGAAACGAGAACACATGAGGCGTTACTGGGCTCGAGGAAGAGAGCAGTTGAATTAACATGGTCCATAGCTGGCCGAAACGGCAGTAAAAATAATAATAATATTGATAATAATAATGAAAATGAAAATCCACAGCCTGCTTCCAGTCTCCGACCGGGTCAGGAATGGAATGAATGAAGCCCCCATCTAGCGGCGAGGATATGAACTGTGCCAGCTGCCGAGGCCTGACGCACTCCTCTGGGGCAATGATTAACTGAATGACAGATGAAATGAAATGATAGGGGAGAGTGTTGCTTGAATGAAATTTTGACAGGGAAAACCGGAGTACCCGGAGAAAAACCTGTCTGCCTCCGTTTTGTCCAGCACAGATAATAATAATAATAATGATTTTTATTATTAGTTCACTGAAGCCTCCGTGGCTAAGGCGGTAGCACGCCGGCCTCTCACCGCTAGGTCCGTGGTTCAAATCCCGGTCACTCCATGTGAGATTTGTGCTGGACAATGCGGGGACAGACAGGTTTTTCTCCGGGTACTCCGGTTTTCCCTGTCACAAATTACATTCCAGCAACACTCTCCACTGTCATTTCATTTCATCTCTCATTCATTTAATCATCGCCCCAGGGGAGTGCGACAGGCTTCGGCAGCCGGCACAGTTCATATTCTCGCCGCTAGAAGGGGGCTTCATTCATTCCATTCCCTGATCCGGTCGGTCGACTGGAAACAGGCTGTGTATTTTCATTCATTATTAGTTCACTGTTATTACTTCACTTCTTAAACTACTCTTGGTTCCTCATGTTCAAAAGGCGATTATAATAAAGCATTTCATATTGCTGTCAGATACGCGGAAAGCATCTCAGGTATCAATTGCACATGCCTGAGATTCTCCGACTGTCCTCTGTACGACTGCGCAACCACGGCTGACCGGCCAAAAAATACGTAGCGTCATAAATTTCCTGAAATCATGGTAACCATGGCAACCAGTATTCGTCAGTAGCGACATCTAAACGTTGCTATAAGAACACAAGCTCTTAGTTACGTGTTGTTTGTTCATATTCTATGTATACTTGGTGAGTGGCGTCATCTATATGTTGCTATAAGAACACAAACTCTTAATTACATGTTGTTTGTTCATTTATGTATGCTAGGTGAGTAGAGTCATCTATACGTTGCAATACGGTAAAAACGCAAATTCTGGTGAAGCCAATTTTGGAATACGGCTGGGACCCATATCAGGTCGTGCTCATCAATGAGGTGGAGATGGTAACAAGGAAGACTGCTAGGTTTGTGATCAACAATTATAATCCTAGAAGTAGTGCTACTCGAATGATAGAATAACTAGGCTAAGAATCTCTGGGAGATAGAAGGACAAAATCCAGACTATACGCTATGTTTAACACTTACACCTAGCAGCCTGCATGGGAAGAACTTAGCAAACGTCTGGGAAATCCCACCTACCTGAGCAGGGCAGATCATCCGCATAAAGTTAAGGTCTACAGCTTACAAATTATGAGAAATATTCTTTCATTAATAGGGGTATTGATAACTGGAACTCATTACCTGACACAGTCTTAGAGTCTTTCCTCAAGAGAAGACTGACATTTTGTGTAAACACTCCGATGTAATTACTTTGTTGCCCAAATCGCGACTTGTGTATACATTAAATGACATAAAAATGACCATGATAGCCCGATTCCCTATTTACGATGTAATTATAATAAAAGTTTATGTTCGACGATGTCGTAATGTAATTATTATAGGTCAGAAAACTGTATCATAATGAGGGTCATTATAGTACTATTCTTCGCTATGAAACAGTTTCTCCAGCCAATCAGAGCTCATTCATTGACCTATTAGGTAAGGATAGCTTCGCGCATGCGCTCAAAATCCAACAAGTCGGACATGAATTACATGATTTGAAAGTTCAAATAGGATATCAGATCAACCATTGTAGTTACAATCCCATACATAAAGACAAAATGAGCACGAACCTTTACGGTAACAAGAAATTACTATGACATATGCATGAAATTTGTGAATCTATGACCAGAAGTTAGCAACACAGCATTCTTCTACATAAATTACCGACATGGAAAGTGCACCGTCCCATATGTTCGCGTAATTAAACTGGTGAATATGAGACAAGAAATAGCACTGTACCTTAATATCCCCAACTACAATTTCTACACAGCGCATTGCTTTCAAACGACTTCGGTGACAATATTAGTGAATGCTAGTTTTGATCGGCACTAGGCATCATGCAGGCTGTAAACAATAGCATTGCCTTCAAAGCAAATGGTCTCTGCTTTCGAAATTCTTTGACCCACGCATGCGCTCTGTTCAGTCAGCAAATCACCCAGCGCGTTCTGTTCACTAACTGAAGTTACTGAATCCCACATATATATGAATATTTATGTTAAAACATATAATAAAGTTATACTTATCGTCGAACATAAACAGTCGCAAGCAACTCGCCTATAATGGTATGGAAATTATAGAGCTCCCTACGCTCGTTTTATAAACATACTCTTCTTCTGTGGTGTTCAATCCGAAGATTGGTTTGTAGCAGCTTTCCATGAACTCCGGTCTGTGGCTAGTCTCTTCATGTCCAAGTAATTATCACAACCTTTGTCGTGAATGATTTGTTTTATGTATCCCAGCCGTGGTCTACCTCTACAGTTCTTTCCTTCCACATTGCCCTCCAGTATTGTGTGCAGAAGACTTTCATGCCTCATGATATGCCCAATCCAATTGTCTCTTCGGTGAGTAAGCATATTCCATAAACATGGCTTCTCTCCAATCCTCTTCAACGTTTCTTCATTACTGATTTTGTCCACCCATGGAATTTTTAGTATTTTCCTGTAGCACCACATTTCAAAGGCTACTATTCGTTTCTTATCAGCCAAGCTAAGAGTCCAGGTTTCACTACCATACAACAGTACGCTCCACACATATATCTTCACAAGACGTTTCCTGAGGCTCATACTAATGTTTTTGCATCTAAAGAGCTTTCCTTTCTTGTTGAATGCTAATTTGGCATGGTTGATGCGGCTGACTATTTCTCTTCTACCTCTTCCATCTGCTGTTATTTTGCTACCAAGGTAAGTGAACTCCTGTACATATTCGTGTCTTAATTATTGCCATTATAGGCACGTTGCATAATGTACTATTATTAACCGTAAGTCAATACATATTGTACCGGGTGAGTTAGCCGTGGTCGTTACGGCATGACTGTTGGCAGTCACTCACATCCGGGAGGCAAGGTGGTTCGAATCCCCCCGCCGGCAACCTTGAAGATGGTCTTCTCTGGTTTCCCATCTTCCTTCCAGGCAAATGCCGGGGTTGGTCCCTAACTAAAGGCCACAGCCGCTACCTTCCAACTCCTCGCCCTTCCATTCCCACTTTCCTCCCCAACGGTACTTGTAGCTCACCCATTGGGTGTCCGTCTTGAAGCAGCTACAAAACTGGCGAGTCCTCGGACACTCCCGGCACGAAAAGCCATACGCTAAAAAAACATATTGTACATAAAAACGTACCTGTTTCAGCGTAATCATGTGCAAGAACATACACTTAATAAAAATTTTGCCATAACAGAGGATTCTAAAAAAATTACAGTCAGTCTAAAAGACGTTATATCATTTCAAATGACGCATGCTACAAATGCTACCCATTATTTATTTATTTATCTTATGATGAAAGGAGGAATATGTACAAAAATATATACAACAAGATACACATGATCTCATGATTAGAGTTCAATTTTAAGTTGTTGAATCCAATCGATGGCTTCTTGATTAAGTTGGTGGAGTTCTTGTATTGTCCCTTTGAATGCTCTGAGCTACGTGGGCCATAGTATGCCGATCTTCTCCACAGTCACATTCAGGGGAGGACTCCCAGCCCCATTGATTCAGTATCGCTGCACACCTGCCTTGGCTCGTTCTTATCCGGTTCAGTGTGCACCATTGACGTCGAGGTAAACGAAAACCTGCAGGTCCCAAGGAGTCACAATTAGATGGTGATGTGTCAGGGAAGTTTGTTCCTGCCATTGATTGTTCCAGGCATCTAGAATGTTGAAGTCTAGGCGATCGAGGAGACTTGCGCATGCCCGCCAGCATATCTCTGTCTCCTATCACACTCCTTTCCCTTGCTTGAAGCACAGCAGTGGCCAGCGGCTTGCTCCCTTGGTCAGCAAATACGGCGAGTTCGTAGATTTGAATCGCGCGCCTGGAAGTAACAAACTAACCTCATTTTCTCGAAGGGAAAAATTTTATCCGCCAATCCGATTGCGGCATCGTCTTTTACATAACACGCAGGGCGTCCCGGAATTTTTTGTCGGTATAATTAAGATACAGCCTGTATATTCAAAATACTTCTCAGACACCTATTAAGAAACACCTGTAGTCGACTGATAATTTGGTTGCTAACTTTCCAAGACTAAGACCCATACAATAATACTGCCTTGACATTACTAGACATTATGTTGAAATAGTGAGGTTATAACTGGTAGTTTGGTATGTATTTGCGAGATAGAGAAATAATGGAATGATAACGTTGAAAATACGTGTTACGAGGTAATGTTATGAATGGGAATGACATTTATTGGTTAATGTGTTTCAAATTATTGTTGGTGATTTTCTGTAATTGTTTAATTTGCCACCGGGCAATTAGCCCCATTTCCAAATAAAGTAAATGATTGAATTAATACAGAAAAGTACAATACGTTTCAAAGATTGAGAGAGAAGTCAGAAATTCGTAAATATGTTCATAAGCTTAGGTTTTTCGTATAGGGGTGTAGCCACTCGGTGAAAGTGGAAGTTGCCGGGATATGTTGTGAATCCCATACCCCCATGATATCGGAAGAAAAGAGAGAAGCATCTATACTTAGATATAGTGATTCCAATTACTACCTAAAACGTTAACATAAGCTATCAACAGATTTCATTTAAAACATTAAAGGCCTTTAAATAACAACATAATATTAACATTAACATCATAACTTGAAATACAAACACAAACCTTTTATACATATCCCTAGTGGTTCCAGTGTTCATCTTCGAGGACACTCATCATCTTAAATATTAAGTACCATGAAGTTGCATCTGTTATGAATTGCCCAAACCTGGTGAGACATATTAAGTTGTCGGAAGGCAAGGGAGGTACTGAACGAGGTTTAAAAATCATTAAATTTGAAAATATTTTGAAGTCAATATTCAGTAATCCATCTCTTCCGCCATAATGGTTCTAATTCATTATTAACACTCCAACCCGGTAAAAGAAGCACGAAGGGGCAACATCAAGAAACAATCCCCAAAGAGAAAAAAATTATTGAACAGAGTCCATAAGGGACTAAACCTAACTCTCCGTACTGAGGAGGAAATGCTAGGAGGAAATAAAGCAGCACGAGAGTATCAAAAGAAAATACAAAAAATAAAGAACAAAACGAAAAAGAAAGAAAAACAAGTAGTTCCGTGATGAACTATACAGCCTATGTTCATATATCCTACTTATGTTAGTTGCCACTATCAACATACAAAATTTCAGTTTGATTGCTGTAATAGATTCGTAGATATTGAGAACCGACTAAATATTTCGGATGGTCACCATGTTGGATTTTATATATGTAGTTCCTAGAGTTATGTACTGTTACATGAAGATTATTGTGTACGTGTAGCATTCAAACTTCAATCGCATGATAGGACACAAGAAGTAAAAAAGAGATTTTAAAAATTCGCACAGCTGCCATCTTGTGGTTATGGAAACAATTGAAATAAATTAGATGCCAGTGTATTAACATTTGTATAAGGATTTACTGTACCAATTTTCACTGCACTCGGATGGTTAAATTGCGAGAAATGTTCATGTGAATTTTTATAATTCGCGTCGCCGCCATGTTGGATTTGTGATCACCAGGTTATTGAAAGTCCTATAGGTGAACTCATGTTTATAGCCCCTATGAACATGAAAAATTCAGTTTGATTGCTATAATAGATTCGTAGATATTCAGAGCCGTCTAAATACTTCGGATGGTCGCCATGTTGGATTGTTAAATGTATAGGCCATAGAGTCATGTACCATTAAAGGAAAATTATTGCGTAGGTTTATTATTCAAACTTTCACTTCGATCGCATGATTACGAAACAAGAAATAAAAATTTAATTTTCGAAATTCGGACAGCCGCCATCTTGAGGTTATGTAAACAATTGAACTAAATTAGATACCAGTGCATTACAATGTGTATGAACATTTCCTGTACCAGATTTCATTGCGTTTGGAACTTTAAATCGCGAGAAAGGACTATTTAAAATTTTCAAATTCGCTTGGCCGCCATGTTCGTTTTGTAGTTAACCGGTTTTTGATAGACTTATAGATGAACTTCCAGTATTGCCCTTTATCTCCGTACAAAATTTCAGGGTGATACCGCTAATAGTTTAAGAGATATAGAATGCCGGTGAAATATTTCGCACATCGGCCATCTTGTGGTTATGTAAATAATTGAACCAAGTTAGATGTCGGTGCATTACAATGTGTATAAACATATACTGTACCAAGATTTATTGCGTTTGGTTGGTTAAATCGCGAGAAACGTCTATTTAAAAGTCGCAAATTTGCGTGGCCGCCATGTTGGCTTTGTAGTTTCCAGTTTTTCAATAGTTACATAGGTGACCTTCTAGTAGTTCCCTTTATCACCGTAATAAATTCCAGGGTGATATCGGGAATAGTTTCCGAGATATTGAATGGTGGTAAAATATTTCGCACAGCCGCCATATTGGATTGGTGAGACGTAACAAAATGTGAAGGGCACGGTCGGGGTCGCCCGGAATAGTTCTATGAACTTACCGAGTTTCATTGAAATCACTCCAGCCGTTTAGACTTTATTAGGGGGGGGGGGGGCACACACACACCTCACACACACACACACACACGCTCACACACACGGACAAAAGGTGATCTCATAAGCCTATTTTTTCAAAATTGAAAATAGGCTAACTAGGTTAGGAAGGACGAGAACCGTGCTTGTGCAGGCAGACCAAATGGTCGAGAACAAACAGTACCAAACCAAGCACCAAGTTAGGGCAAAACAAATCCCCCAAAACACCCAGAACACTCAATACACAGTGAAAAGAAAAATTGACCTTCCGGAGTTAACAATAGAAATTTAAAGCTCCAAGAATTACAAGGTAGAGTCGCACTTCACTCATCCTTTCCTTGTCTCAAGAACAACCCTTAGTAAAGGATCAATTTCCAAAGACACACAGTAACATTAATAAGTACAAAGTCAAACCATAAATACACATAAATGCACTTCCGTCGTTCAAGACCATTTCATAATTCCTTCCGGGAGTAATGAGCGTCCGGATAAGCTGCCGGCACAGTGGAAACTTGTGCGTGTATCTTTGTTTTTAAACGATTTGAATATTCTATCATATTGAATATTAATTTCTCACTACATGCTTGTAATTTTTCACATTTTTGAGTCTCTCCAAAAGAAACAGGGTCTGTGAATTGCGGGTCGTTACCCATTCATCTCTAGAGCGATGTTATCGTGCAATATAAACGTCGCTTTGAAAGGCACGGTTTATTGCCTTCAAACAAACACTGTTCTAACACATTAGCATAACAGAGAGCTGATATGAGATTTATCAAGCACATTGGAGATAACAGTTAATATTATTATGCATTAATGAATTCAATAAATTTAATCTGTTATATCATCACATAAAGTGGATGTAGCAGTCAATCGTACTGTTCCGTGAGCCGTCAAGTAATATTTGTCTGTTTAATTAGAGAACGGATGATCTGATCATCGCTGAATTGTCTATACGTGACACGTACAGTAAATACATATGCATATTTTAATGCAAATGAAACGTGTTGATTCTGTTTCAGAGATGTGTAAATTATGATAATTAAATCAAGAATTTAATTGAGTAATTTTGTAATTCAAAACCATTTTATTGACCATCTGCTGGCAGCTTTTGTAACCCTAGCGGCTTCGGTGTCGATGTTGATAGTTCGCTGAACTTCTATGCCCAAGATAGCGGGTTAAAACCCGGCTAAATTCGTCGGATTTTTTAAGAACCTTAAAATCCTTCAGTATGCCTTCATTCGGAGGGGAAGTAAGCCGGCGGTCCCATGTCCTAGATTTATGGCATTTAAAAGATCCTTCCACAGACTAAATTTGTGTGAAGCTAAATTTCTAGGTTAGATCTCGTTGGAACGCTCTATCACCACTAGGTATCAGTGACATCTGGTGGCAAAAGTTGGAACTACTTGAAATTGAACGGAATTTGTAGCTCACCCAATGGGGGTCCGCTTGAAGCAGCTGCAGCGTCTGGCGAGCTGAACATGTCCTCGGACAGTCGCGGCACTAAAATCCATACGATAAATAAATAAATTTTGTAACCCTTCTTAGTAATGTTTTCTCCCTTATCGACTTACACCTTTTCCCATAAGGAATTGTGTCTGGATACCTTAGCTTGAACTGTTTTATATTTTCTCATTGACTTGGGAGTATACCCTCTAAGTTAGATGATTTCAATCCATACTTCATGAATCTTTGAATAGTTCAAGAGTGGATCATCAGTGAAATGACTCCAAAACCCTCTGCTCTAAATCCACACGAATTGTAGAGCGAAGTAATCAAAACAAAACTAGTGGCATTTCGCAGTAGCAAAGCTCCTCTCTTAGTGGAAATTCTAAAATATCATTTTAGTTTGAGTTGCTTAAGACTCTTGGTTAAATATTGCTAGTAATTTCAATACCTTGCCAAACATATTTTGTGCATTAACCCGTTAAAATTTTAAATGTTATTTTGGGAAAGAGGCGTCGAGTCTAATAATTTGTACATAGAGACTTGCCAATTATTCATACGGCCACAGTTTGAATCACATTCACTACGGTGTGGATATTTTATCAGAAAAGTCACATGACATCAATTAGTTTTTCTGGTCCTAGCGCGGCGGTCTGTAGGCCAAATGATTCCTTTTGAATTCTGGAATACGTGCTAGTTGCAGACAGCCCCAATAATTGATGTTAGAGATAGTAATAAGCGATAAACAGTTAATCGATTAATTGAATAATGGAGATTAATTAACCGACAGACCAATCGATTAATCGATAAAACGAATAATAGAATAATCGCTAACCAAATAAACGTTTAATTGATAATAATTGAACACAATATAACAAAAGAGGTTTATATGAGAGATTATCGCTTAAGTTGAGTTACGCTAATTTCGGAATGATGTATAGAAATCTATAAAAGTTACCTTTAGCCCAAATATACAAAGTGACCTTATTAGCCTACTTTTCACATTTTGCAAAAATGAGGAAAAAGTAGGCTTATGAGATCGATCCGAGAAAATGTGTGTCTGTCTGTCTGTCTGTCTGTCCTTCTGGCTGTGTGTGTGTGTCCCCCTATCAACTCCTAAACGGCTGCAGCAATCGAAACCAAATTGAGTATGAGTAAAGATGTATACCGGAATATCTCACGTCCATATTTGAAAATGATGTTAGTGCCACCAACTGATGAAAAACCGCACTAGAAATTTGAGCTCCATGTTGGATATCATGGAAGGTATGCTAGGGAGCTATTCCAAAATTGGCACACATGTAGATAACACTATTTCAGTTTAACTTCCAGGAGGCCATACATGACAGTGTTGCCAAAATAATTTAAGCCTTCCGATAGGTCCAATTTTTAAATGCCTATAACTTCTACACTATCAATTAGATTTCAACCAAACTTCGTATGTAATATGTGTACATAAACAGATATGACTGAGCGTATTCTTGAGAGCCACCAGGGCTGACAACTGTTAATAATGGCTCTCTCAATTCTTTTATCCAAATACCAATATATCAGAAAGTATACAAGCCGACAGCTTTAAACTATGCACACGTATAGTACCTGACATTTTAGATTAATTTTGGAGTAACTTGTATACTTCAGTTCTACCAACATGATTCTAAGCCTGCTGATAGGGCCAATTTTTAAATACATGTAACTTCTATACTATCAGTTGGATTTCAACCAAATTTCGTATGTGCTATGTGTAACATAACAGATATGACTATAAGTATTCTTAAGAGCAATCAGGGTTGCCAACTGTTAATAAATGATGTCTATATTTTTTAAACCTAATATCAATATATCAGGAAGTATGCAAGCCAACAGCCCTATATTTGGCACCCATATAGCACCTGACATTCTAGATTAATTTGGAATAATTAATATAAGCCAGTGCTGCCAACATGGTTCTATGCCTGCTGATAGGTCCAATTTTAAAATACATGTAACTTATATACTAACTAATGGATTTCATCCAAAATTGGCACAGCAAGATATCATAATATTTCAGATTAGGCTATTTCTGACGAGCACACGCATGACATTGTTGCCAACATGCTTTAACGCGTGCTGATAGATCCAATGTCTAACTGCATGTAACGTCCATTGGACTTCAACCAATTTTTTTATTCTGTACCTTTTAGAGATGGAACTAAGAATATATTCAGTCACCAGGGCTGCCATCTGTAGTGCTCTATTAGGCTACATTGTACCAGGAATATTTCGAACTAATTAGACATTTCGATAATACCAACTTAATTTCGTCATTATTCTTGATAGGTTCATATAGCCTACTGTAGAGTTAGCCGAGGTCGTTGCGGCATGACTGATGGCAGTCGCTCACATCCGGGAGGCGAGGAGGTTCGAATCCCCCCGCCGGCAACCTTGAAGATGGTCTTCTGTGGTTTCCCATCTTCCTTCCAGGCAAATGCCGGGGTTGGTCCCTAACTATAGGCCACAGCCGCTACCTTCCAACTCCTCGACCCTCCCATCCAACATTCCTCCCCGACGGTACTTGTAGCTCACCCATTGGGTGTCCGTCTCGAAGCAGCTACAAAACTGGCGAGCCGAACATGTCCTCGGACACTCCCGGCACTAAAAGCCATACGCTAAAAAAAAAATTAAAAAAAAAACTGTAGAATAATCATTGGCATGAAAAGTAGGCTCTTTAGTTCGTCACGGAACTTCTTGTTGTTTATGCTAACAACAACCAAATAAGAGTCAGTGAGAGTGGAAACACAAACATCTGTGGGAGCGTAGAGAATGGAGCGAAGTACATCGATACATCAATTAAATTAATCAATTATTTGAGCTAATGATTAATTGAACAATCAATTGATAAATCGATTAAACGCTCAATGGACTAATCGTTATTTGTACTAATTAATCTGTTTTTCAGCTTCAATTATTCGATTATTCGATAACTGAAATTAATCGATTTTCATTACGATACAGCTGTTTGACCAATTAAGAAAGGATAGCTTTGCACTTGCGCACAACGCAGGTGTTTCCAAAATCAAACAGGTCGTACACAAGTGACATGGATTAGGCTACATGATTTGAAAGTTGGCAATGCATTGGATCATCCATTGCAGTTACAATTTCAAACATAAAGACAATATCAGCACGAACCTTTACGGTAACAGGAGAATACTATGAAATATGCAAGAAATTTATGAATCTACGTCCAGAAATTTCCAACACTCCATCCTTCTTTATAAATTACTGACATGGAAAGTGCACCATCCAAAATGTTGGCATAAATAAACTGGGGATTAGGGGAAAAGGAATAGCACTGTACATTAATATCCCCAACTCCAATTTACACAGGGCATTGCTTTCGTATGAGTTCAGCGGGAATGCCGGTGCTGATAATTATAACGACACTAGAACTTGGAGGCTGGAAACGTAAGATATTGCCAAGGTCACGCATGCGCTCTGTTCACTAAATAACAGGAAATCCAGAGCATGCGTACTGTTCAATAAGCAACAGGAAATCCAGAGCATACGCTCCGTTCAATAAACGCAACTGGCGGAATATTGACAGATATTTATAAATATGTTCGAACATAAAATAAAGTTATAATTATCATCTTACATAATAGTACATTATGCAGCGAGCCTATAATGGCAATATTTAAGACACGAGTATATTTATAAAACGAGAGAATCGAGTTTTATAATTCCCATACGAATGTCTTATTACCATCATAGGCGAGTTACATACGACTGTTTATGTTCGACGATAATTGTAACTGTATTATATGTTCTAACATAAATACAAGCTCGCCACGGTGGGTGAGTGGATAGCGTGTCGGTCTACTAACCCCAAGATTGCAGGTTCGCTGCGGCCGTAGTAAGTGATTTTTGAAAGGCGGCAAAAATACGACACGCATGTCATACGCATGTCCTGTCATATCTAATCTCCTTGACTTTCATAGTGATTCAAGGAACAACGAAATTCGACATGCAAGCTACCCTCTGGGTGTCAAATTACAAAGCTTGCACCCGGCACCCGAGGCCATACGATATTATTATTAACATAAATATTCATAAATATCTGTCGAGATTCAGTGCAAGCACTGGGTTTGCTATCTGTGTTTTACAAGTTCTCTGACTCACGCATGCGCTCTGTCTGCTTGGCAATGCCATATGTTTACAGCCTGCCGATTAGCACCACCATTCACTCAAACTGTCACTGAAGTCTTACGAAAGTAATGCCCTGTGTAGAAATTGGTGTTGGGGATATTAAGGTGCAGTGCTATTTCTTTTCTCAAGTTCGCCAGTTTATTTACGCGAACATATAAGTCTATGCACTTTCCATGTCGGTAATTTATACAGAAGGATGCTGTGTTGCGATCTTCTGGGCGTAGATTCATAAATTTCTTGCATATGTCATTTCGTGTTACCGTAAAGCTTCGAGCTGATTTTGTCTTTGTGTTTGGGATTGTGACTACAATGGTTGATCCAATATACATGTACATTGCCAACTTTCAAATTATGTGGCCCAATTCATGTCCGACATGTTGGATTTTGAGCGAATGTGCGAAGCTATCGGTACCTAATTGGCCAATGAATGAGCTCTGATTGGTTGGAGACACTGTATCATAATGAAAAGTAGTACTTTAATGACCTTCAATATGATACAGTTTTCGGACATACGAGGCACGTCCAGAAAGTAAGTTCCGTTTGGTAATAAAATTTAATTGTGTACAGATACAGAAAAATTATTTATTGCACAACATTCTACACCTCTTAAACTACTTTTCCACATAACTGCCGAACTTTTTCAGGCATTTGTCATAGCGTGGCACAAGTTTTTGGATACCTTCTTCATAGAAGTTTGCCGCCTGTGTCTTCAACCGGTTGGAAACATCTTATTTCAGCTCGTCGTCATTGTTGAAGTGTTGACCGCCAAGGAAAGACTTGAGATGTGTGAACAGATGAAAGTCGCTAGGAGCGAGGTCAGGGCTTTACGGAGGGTGGTGAAACATGTCCCAGCCAAATCCCTGTAGGAGGTTTTTCGTCACACTTGCAGTGTGTGGTCATAAGTTGTGAAGAAAAACAACACCTTTTGACAGCAACCCTCGGCGCTTATTCTGTATTGCGCGGCGCAATTTCCTAAGTGTCTCGCAGTATGCATCTGCGTTGATTGTTTGACCACGCGGTAAGAAATCAATGAGTAAGATGCCTTTCCAGTCCCAGAACACTGTGCACATCATTTCCCGAGGTGTCAAGATTTGTTTCGGCTTAACCTTTGCTGGGGATGAAGTATGCCTCCATTCCGTTGATTGCCGCCTACTTTCTGGGGTGTCGTAAGAAACAAAAGTTGCATCTCCTGTGACTATCTGTGTCAGAAATTCTTCGCCGCCTTCATCGTAACGGGTCAAAATCTGAAGTGCACTACCCATCCGTTTTGTTTTGTGTTGCTCCGTAAGAATATTTGGTACCCAACGACGGCAAAGTTTACGAAATTTCAGTTTTTCGGTAACAATTTCATGAATTAGTGATCGTGAGATTTGGTGAAATTCCATAGCGAGAGCACTAATTGTACACCTGCGGTTTTCCCGGATCTTGTCATCAATCGCGTGAACCAGTTCTTCTGTAACCAAAGATGGACGCCCACTTCGTTCTTCATCGTGCGCTTCACTACGTCCTTCATTGAACTGTCGGACCCATCTTCTCACCATTGAATCACTCATCGCATTTTGTCCATACACTTCGCAAATTTGCCGATAAATTTCAATTGGTTTCATTTTCCTAGCATTCAGAAAACGAATCACAGGTCTGATTTCACAAGCGGCGGGATTTTCAATCAACACCGACATTGTACGAGTAAACATGCACAACAACGCGTACGTGGCTGACAGCGTTCTCCAAATGGCGCACGTTTCTTCTCCTTGATACAGAGCGTCTACCGCGCGTATGCAGAACTGCGCTGCAGCGGAACGTACAACTAGTTGAAGACACAGGCGGCACACGTCTATGACGAAGGTATACAAAAACTCGTGTTACGCTACGACAAATGCCTGCAACATTTCGGAAGTTATGTGGAAAAGTAGTTTAAGGGCTGTAGAATGTTGTGCAATAAATAATTTTTCTGTATCTGTACACAATTTAATGTTATTACCAAACGGAACTTACTTTCTGGACGTACTTCGTATAATATTCACATTTTAACATCGTCGAACATAAACAGCCGTATGCAACTCCCCTGTATTGGTAATTAAGACAGTCGTATGGAAATTATGAAATTCGCTTCGCTCTTTTTATAAAAATACTCGTGACTTAATTATTGCCATTACAGGCTCGTTGCATAGGTGCAGATGACCTTGTAGTTCCGCCCCTTAAAACAACAATAACTAACTAAATAACTAGGCTCGTTGCATAATGTACTATTTGCTATGTCATGGAATATATTTTGTAATGTGTATCTTTTGTAATGTAATGTATATTTTCTGGCATGGATCTTCATGGCCTGTTGAGTACAATAAACGATGATGATGAATAAACACAAACAGCACTTGTAAGCTCAAAGTTGGATAGATTCCTTGCAGGGCATTACTTCCAGGTCTCTGTTTGTACCAGAGGCTGTGTGTTCTGACCGACAAGGGGGTGTAATTAGCCTTGGGTGTGTATGAACCATGTCTGATAACGCATGCTATTGTTAGTGGCTGGACGCTATCTGTAATTATTAATCGGTGTCAAGATGAGGGGTTGACACAGTTTAAAAAAAACTTACCTAAGTCTAATTTGAGATATTGCACTCCAGAAAGACTCTTGTTTTAGTTGATTGATACCTTTAGAATATCATGGTCAAGTAACCACGTGTATTTGGGTGTGTGTGGGATCCGTTTGCCAACCGGTGTCACTTTGATGACTGTACCTGCCATTTGGGTCGGCATTTGGGCAGGAGGTGACAGTAAAATATATATTGGAACAGGAAAAATTACAGAACGAAATGTTGGAATTATGACTAAAATTCTATCATGAAATAACAAAAATCAATCATGGAAAAATTCATCTCAAAACTTAAATTATAATTTAACAATTACTTAGGAACAATAGATCGTATAAATGAAGGAACATCAACTATATATTGTTATTGATTTAATTTGAATTGCAGCCAATGGCCATAGCAGGGTATTTTAATTGAACGCCCGTAGCATTCCCCTCAAGTTCAATTTCAAGTACTTCCAACTTTGATAACCAGGCACCTAGCGGTGAACGTTGGAAATTGATAGAGCGTTTCAAACCAAATTACCAAAATATTTAGTTACACACTACCAATTGTAGCGGCAGGTTCTTTTACATGCCGTAAATCTATGACACGGGCTTGCTGGCTTTACTTCCCCTCCAAAGGAAGGCTTATATAGCTATTGTTATTTTAAGGGGCGCTCTTTAAAATCCGACGACTTCCGCTGGGTTTGAACCCACGATCATGAGAATAGAATTTTAGCATGATACTGACTACGCCTCCAAATTGTTATAATAAGGACTTAACCCTTTATAGGGAAGAACATTTTTTTTTTACTTTGATGTGTTTTTTATATTTTAATTTCTTTTAATTATTATAGTTATGAATAATGTTATAATTTTGTTTCTCTAATGTTAATGTTTATGTAATTATTTTTAATTTTCAATCTATGTTCAATATATTTAATTTGGTATGTTTAATTGAATTATTTAATCAACTAATTTCAAATTGATTTTTACAATAAATTTTCATATTATTTTATAGTTATGTCAATTATTTAATTTTTTATTTCTTTTATTGTTGTAAATTTATATTTATAATCTTAATTTCTAGATTTATATTTTATTTTTACAATTTCCTTGTTAATGTTTTTTGTTTTAAATTGTTTAAAATTTTATCCATCACATTACGTCTAGTAGATACGTATATCATATTTGATTTTTAGAAATACTAGCACTTCGGCATGAAAATTTTCCGATTTTTTTTCTGATAGATTCAACTATCAGCATCTTTGAAAGCATAAACTGCCCTTATGACAGCTGGTTAATATAGAGACCACTATCCCATAAAGGGTTAAACATGGAATCAATACCATATGAAGCAAATTTTGAATCCAATACGTTTTTTAATTCAATTTGTTAACCGAAGGTATTTGAGGACATGAAACTGCTCGTTGGAATCCTAATTTGCCCTTTCATACGAGTAGCCGTCTTTGATGTGAAATATCTAGTCCTGGTTGAGGGTAGAAAGTTCTCTAACAAGCAGTGACTGAAGCTTTCTCTGAGAACAACTTGACAGCCAAGTGGACTTGGAGGAACAACTTCACAGGCTTCAAAATCTCACATCTCTAGACCCTCAAGAATGAAATGTCAGCAATTACGATATTGCCAATTATAGGGTCAAAACTTGAGTCATTTCCATAGTTAACACTCCTACAGTATGTCCCAGACTGTGAGTATTGCAGAGTTAAACTTATTTCTGTGTTCGGTAAGGATTAGGAAAGTGAAAAGGTAAGTCACTAAAGTCTGGTGTAATTACAACATTTAGGAATTCGAAAAATCTAGGTAGGTGGCTGAGGTGGTGTAGTTGGTAGCATGCTAAGCTTGTATGCCCAAGGTTGCGGGTTCAAACCCGGCTGAAGTCGTGGGATTTTTTAAGAGCGTTAAAAATCCCTCAGTATGTCTTCCTTTGGAAGGAAAGTAAATCCGTCGGCCCCATGTCATAGATTCACTAATTACACTTGCGCGAAGTTAATTATAGGTTATATTTCACTAACTCTCTTAAGTTCCAACGTTCGTCACCAGGAGCTGACTGCGGTGGCATCTAGTAACAAAGTCAGAACTAGTTCGTCGTTGATGGTGGCGTTTGGTAGCAAAAGTTGGAACTACAGTAGAACGTCGTTTATCCGGAAGTCAAACAACCGGAACGTCAATATCCGGACGAGCAAAAAAAAAAAAAAAAAACAAAAAAAAAAAACAAGCAGCGCGCGCTGCCTACAGTAGTGAGTCGGTTCTCGTTTTCAATTGTTGTCTGTTATGTCACCTCCCGTTTGTTTACTCTATAATGTTTCAATGTGTTACAGTATGTGAGTGTGTGTACAGTACTGTATTACGTTGTGAAAATGGCTTCTACGAGTGACAAAAAAGAAAAACGAAATCGCAATGTTTTATCCATTGAGAATAAGGTGGAGATCATTAATAAACTGGATAAAGGTGAGAGTGTGCAGTGTCTAATGAAGACTTATTGTTAGAAAATCCACACTTTATGATTTGAAGAAAGGATAGTTGAAATTCTGAATTATGCATCGAAGTTAGATAGGGAAGAAGGGTCTAAAAAGAGTAGAACCATGACATGAGCTAGAGACAAGATGTTCAGGAAAGAACATATAGCCTACTTTCTCCTAAATGCATGGGTATTGTTATAACTCTTTGTCCTTTTCAAGGAGTATGATTGAATGTTGGTTGTAGTAGCTTGTTGAAATACAACGTGCTAGAGGGATATTAAACATGAATGTGAGGTGCCCTTTGCTAGTGCTACCTCTGTACCAAATTTCGTTCAATTCGGTTTCACCGTGTTTGAATTGAGAGGGGGAATCGATTTGCACACATACAAGGCCACCATCTGCAAACTATTGGGCTGATGTTCTTGCAGTTTAGTCAGAATATGTTTCCCACATAACGATATGGTGTTGCAAAATTTGGTAGAGACTAGATTATTAGGTTGGTCATAATTACATTTTAGCTTTTAACATTTGGGTGGCCGCGATTACGTTTCCGTCAAGATGGCGGCGATATAAAACATGACACTGAGGTGCCCTTTGCTAGTGCTACCTCTGCTCCAAATTTCGTTCATTCGGTTCCACCGTGTTCGAATTGATAAGGGGAATCGATTTTCACACAAAGATGGCCGCTATCCGCAAACTATTAGGCTAATAACCTATTAGATTGGTCAAAGGATGCTCCCTCCATAAAGGTATGTTGTTGCAAAGTTTGGTAGAGATCGGATGGTTATGTTAGTCGTAATTTAACTTAAGCTTTGAACATTTGTGTGGCCGCCATTACGTTTCTGTCAATATGGCGGCGATATAAAACATGACACTGAGATGCCCTTCGCTAGTGCTACCTCTGTACCAAATTTCGTTCCATTCGGTTTCACCGTGTTTGAATTAATAGGGAGAATTGATTTTCACACAAAGATGGCCGCCATCCACAAACTATTCATTTGGTCAAAGGATGTTTCCTCTATAAAGGTATGTTGTTGCAAAATTTGTTAGAGATCTGATGATTAGGTTAATCGTAATTTGATTTAAGCTTAGAACATTTGTGTGGCCGCCATTACGTTTCCGTTAAGATGGCGGCGATATAAAACATGACACTGAGGTGCCTTTTGTTAGTACTACCTCTGTACCAAATTTCGTTCCATTCGGTTGCACCGTGTTCGAATTAATAGGGGGAATCAATTTTCACTCAAAGATGGCCGCCATCCGCAAACTATTACGCTGATGACTTATTAGTTTGGTCAAAGGATGCTCCCCCCATAAAGGTATGTTGTTGCAAAATTTAGTAGAGATGGAATGATTAGGTTAGTCGTAATTTGATTTAAGCTTTGAACATTTGTGTGGCCGCCATTACGTTTCCGTCAAGATGGCGGCGATATAAAACATGACACTGAGGTGTCCTTTGCTAGTGCTACCTTTGTACCAAATTTCGTTCAATTCGCATTTACCGTGTTCGAATTGATAGGGGGGGACAGACATTCAGAGTACACACACTCACACACACACACACACACATACACACACACAGACAGACACACCTTTTTCGCCCTGTGTTGATCTCATAAGTTTACCTTCATTTTTTGCATAAATCGAAAGTAGGCTAATAAAAATTGTAAGAAGTGGTACACTTATGCTTTATTCAGACAAGAAATAAGGGAGATCCCATTTCTGGACCTTTGTTATGTGAGAAAGCGTCGCAGCTAAATGAGAAGCTTGGTGGTTATTACCATAATATACTGTGCATGTTTTTAGCCTAATTTCGATTTTTGCAAAAAGTGAAAGTAGACTTATGAGATCACTACAGGGCGAAAAAAAGTGTGTCTGTCTGTGTGTGTGTATGTGTGTGAGTCTCTGTGTGTGTGTGTGTGTGTGAGTGAGTGTGTACTCTGAATGTCTGTCCCCCCCCCCCCCCCCTGTCAATTCGAACACGGTTAAACCGAATTGAACAAAATTTGGTACAGAGGTAGCACTGGCAAAGGGCACCTCAGTGTCATGTTTTATATTGCCGCCATCTTTACCAAAAGGTAATGGCGGCCAATCGAATGGTCAAAACTTAATAATGCATTACGACCAAACTAATCATCGGATCTTTACCAAATTTGGTAACAACCTACCTTCATATGGGACGCGTCTTGTGCCCAAACTACAAGGCCATCAAACGTACCATTTCAGGATGGCGGCCGTGTGAATTATGCAAAATTTATAATCCATAACATGGGACCCACCAGTTCCGATTATCGAACCAAGAATCGTTTAATCTGTTCTAAGCGACGTGGTTCGTTCGAAATTAAAAGTTTATATTGTAATATTATAATCTAGAAGTGACTTTAAAAATCTGAATCGTCTCGGCTATTTGACAAGATGGCAGCTGATCTCTCGTTCTGACCTATGTTTTACTAATTTCAGTATGTTGCATGCAATATAACCTACTGATAAAAATTATATGAACTTAATATGAAATGTACTCGGTTTGAAATATACTCCAGTGAAGAAATCTTCAGTCCAAGTGATTATTTGCTAATACAGTACGTTATATGCATTTAATCGATAACGCGTGAGTTATGAGTGTACGATTGGCTGTGTGGTTAGAGCTCCCGTCTCTCATGTGGCTGGCCGGGGTTCAAATCCTATCAGAGTAGAACTTTTTTGCTTGATTTTTTTATATTTATTGTTTCTTGAGTACTGAGACGTTATAAAATAAAGCGTTATATGGTGCGTTTTGCAATGGAAATTATATATTAAAAAAAACGACATTCTCCACCGGAGTGACATCTACCAGCCTTCAGTTGTACTATGCAGAAACTATAGATTCGAGCAGCACTCTATACCGGCCAGTTAGTGAACCCAGTCTTAACGACTGCTAGGAGTAATAATACAGTAACATTCGTTTATTCCTTGTGCACATCGAACCAAGAATCGTTTAATCTGTTCTAAGCGACGTGGTTCGTTCGAAATTAAAAGTTTATATTGTAATATTATAATCTAGAAGTGACTTTAAAAATCTGAATCGTCTCGGCTATTTGACAAGATGGCAGTTGATCTCTCGTTCTGACCTACATTTTACTAATTTCAGTATGTTACATGCAATATAACCTACTGATAAAAATTATATGAACTTAATATGAAATGAACTCGGTTTGAAATACACTCCAGTGAAGAAATCTTCAGTCCAAGTGATTATTTGCTAATACAGTACGTTATATGTATTTGATCGATAACGCGTGAGTTATGAGTGTACGATTGGCTGTGTGGTTAGAGCTCCCGTCTCTCATGTGGCTGGCCGGGGTTCAAATCCAATCAGAGTAGAATTTTTTTGCTTGATTTTTTTATATTCATTGTTTCTTGAGTACTGAGACGTTATAAAATAAAGCGTTATATGGTGCTTTTTGCAATGGAAATTATATATAAAAAAACGACATTCTCCACCGGAGTGACATCTACCAGCCTTCAGTTGTACTATGCAGAAACTATAGATTCGAGCAGCGCTCTATACCGGCCAGTTAGTGAACCCAGTCTTAACGACTGCTAGGAGTAATAATACAGTAACATTCGTTTATTCCTTGTGCACAGAGGCGTTGTTGATAACCTCAAAACTTAAAATATGGATGATTTGGAGATGGATTATTTTGTTATACCGTGTATTTAAGATTAGCCTATAAAATAACGGGTTGCGAAGTTACTTCACTTAGTCCTATATCATTCGTATACGACACAGAACAACAACGTGACGTCAGTTTCAGATCTGCTCTGATTGGCTATTACATTGCTGCAGTCGGGTAGTTGGCAGTCAAGGATAAAATTCGCGACTGCCAACTGCCAGCTACCAACTGCAACTTCATGTTGTGTATGGTGCCTATAGTATACACGGAGTCAATCGCGACTGCCGACCGAGGACTACCAACTACGGACTGCCGACTGCGCATTGTAGATGGGCCTTATTAGTGCAACGAAGTTTCAATTATTGTAAGTAGTCGGTGTTTGGAGTGTTTGCTGATGAAATTGCAAAATGCTGGGGTAAATTATAAACTATGGTTTGAACGCCACTGTTCAAATCCTGTGTGCCAATTTGCACTTCAAATAGGAAGAAATTAGGAGATGATAAGGACAGAGAGTTATAACTATACCCATACATTTAGGAGAAAGTAGGCTATATGTTCTTTCCCGAAATCTTGTTTCCGATGAAATAAATGCATGTTTGATTATCCGGAAAAATCGTTATCCGGGGCACTTTCGGACCCAATTAGTCCGGAAAACGACGCTCTACTGTACTTGAAAATCGAATGTCTGCAGTCTTTACTTGAATTAAAAACAGATAACACACACTAATACAGCCATCACCGGTTATCAGATAGATTCTACACACACCCAAAGTACACGAGGCTACATGACCGCATTGTCGCAGCCCCCAAACTGATGAACCAACCAACCAAACTTCTAGGTCATCAGCCGCATTTACTTAGGTACGGTGTGTGTTGTCTTAAGAAAAGCTACAGTTCAAGGGAAAAGTTAAAGTTAACATTCAAGGGAAACATTAAATTTAAGATGAAGGTTAAATAAGGATAACTACTGGGTGGATTGAGTAGCTCAGTCGTTGCTGTTGCCGGTCCCAAGTCCGCGTAAAGGAGGAGGGTTGGCTCGAAGCCGTAAAATAATATTCAGCCCAGAACACCAAGAGGCATAAGTAAACCACAGCATAACATCAGCTGTCGTATGAACTAACAATCCTTACGATGAGAGTGAATTTTATGGATTATCAGCGATTCACTCGCCCTGGGCTCACGCCCACCAGCTAAAATCAACCACGAACTTAGCATGATGGAAGCACAAGCAAAAAAGCAACTACCTCAGGCCAGAGCTAAGAAGAGCGAAGGCGAACCTGGTCATTCGGCTTCTGGGGGACCAGGACGTCATGCCGGGAAGGATCGGAGCTTCCCAAAACTCCTCAAACCTAGGCGAACGCAATTCATTGGTACACTAAACGTACAGACGCTGACCAATACTGGGAAACTCAAGACACTGACGGACACCAGCGACAGATTCGGAATTCTCATAGTTGCAGTACAAGAAACACGATTCCGTGATTGTGATCACTTCGATTCCGGTGGATACCGTATCTATAAGGGAAAACCAGCAACTAAACTAAGAAATAGTAATTTACATGTGTTCGGAACAGCATTCCTTGTGCACAACAGTATCCAGAACTCAGTGATAGACTTCACATCACTTTCGAATCGTCTCTCTCTACTCACAGTTAAATGCGCCAATAAGGCCTATACATTGATAAACTCACATGCTCCAGTTAACAATGATCCTGACAAAAACAAAGTTGAGAAGTTCTGGTCTCAACTTGAACGGACACTTACTAAGATTCCTCAACACCACATTAAGATCCTCCTCGGAGATTTCAATGCGCAAATTGGCAGAGAACGGGAACACAGACATATCATTGGGAATTTCTCGGCACACAAAAAGACGAATGCGAATGGGCTTCGCTTAATCAACATATGTGGAATGGCCAACCTACAACTAATGTCCACACATTTCTAGAAACCACCACGAAAAATGACTACATGGAAATCTCCCATAAGCCACATCGGGGAGTATCAAATAGATCATGTAGCAATAACCAGACAATTCTCTCCAGAAATCATGAACGTGAGGGTACGCAAAGGTTACGTAGAGTCCGACCATCATCTCTCGCAGGTCAAAGTCCGCTTCATACCCAATCGTAAAAAGCGTCCAAATTCCAAACTCCCACGCATAGATCCGGAATACCTAAAAGAACACGCACAGGAGTTTACACAATCATTACAGACTAACACGGAAACGTGGGATGAACTTCTCAAGGCCATCCAAGAATCAACAAGAAAACTCGGCAAACCACCAAGGAAACGAAAACACAGATGGTGGAGCATAGACTGTGATAAAGCCCTAGAGTCCCGAATCCGAGCCTGGAAGACATGGAATAGCAACCGAACACCAGAACATTGGCAGAACTTTTTAGAAACGCAGAAGCAAACATCCAAAACAATCAGACGAGTTAAACGCATGTACCACCTCAAACGATTGGAAGAAATCGATAATGACTTTAAGAGGAACAACACACGAAATTTCCACAGGACATTTAGGGAAGAACTGACGAACTACAAGCCGCCCAGTCTTTGTTTTCGCCGCCCTGATGGCACATTTGAGACAAACACAAAGGCCAATTGTGATATCCTGAAACAGTTCTTCGAGGAGCTTCACAATTGTGAACCACCTGCAGAGAATCTCCAACTCCACTTTACTGCCCCAAACCAGGACTCAGTACCACCAACATATGATAAGATACAAAACATCATATTACATCTCAAAAACAACAAGGCACCAGGAGAAGACGGTGTAATCGCCGAAGTGCTCAAGATTGGAGGTGAAATCTTGACTGAAAGACTACAAAACATCATTGCTAATATATGGGAGAGTGACACCATACCGGTTGATTGGAAAACTGCTTTGATTCACCCACTACACAAAAAGGGCGACAAGACAGATCCGAATAATTACCGAGGCATTTCACTCCTGCCAATCGCCTACAAGGTACTCTCACGTGCCCTCCTCACCAGATTGGAGCAACAGACAGAGCACATGATCGGTGAATATCAGGCGGGATTTCGACCGCGTCGATCGTGTGCAGAACAGATCTGGAACCTCAAGATGGTACTCCAACATCGCCAGTCGAATCGCACAGTTGTCACCTTCGTAGATTTTAAGAAAGCATATGATTCCATCGACCGCGCAACTCTGTTTAATATACTTCGTGAATATGGTGTGGACAACAAAACAACTACATTAATCCAAGAGACCTTGACAGATACAACTTCTAAAGTTAAATTTATGGGTGAAGTGTCCGAACCTTTTCACATTAGAACAGGCGTAAGACAGGGTGATGGGTTGTCCCCACTCCTATTCAACCTGGTACTAGATAAGATCATCAGAACATGGGAGAAAGAAATACCTGGAATAAGTATGGGAACAAAAGAACAACTAATCAACATAAAATGCTTCGCCTTTGCTGACGACCTAGCAATAATTACCCGGACTCCAGAAGAATCCAGACATGCCATCGAGAAGTTTCATGAGATATCAATCAGAACCGGCCTCCATATCTCTTACGAGAAAACACAGTACATGGATTCCAAGAGCACAAACCTGGCATCAATTACAACCAAATATGGCGACATCACACAAGTTAAGCACTTCAAGTACCTAGGTGAAATTATCGGGAACACTGGTAACGAAAGAATGGCTAACAAAACACATGCAGAAAAATCACGCAAAGCTTACACAATCACTTGGAATATTTACAAGAAATCACTTTCCACTAAAACCAAACTCCATCACTACCACACAGTCATCCTCCCAGAGGCACTCTATGCGATTGAGACGTCATCGTTAACCATCAGCATCAAATACATTGAGAAGATAGAACGACAAATACTGAGAAAAATCTTTGGACCAAAGCTTCAGGACGGTATCTGGATGAGGAAAAGCTCAGACGAACTGTATTCACGGACTGAACGATTCGCCTCACTCGCACCTAAAAGACGTATGAAATTCTACGGACATATAGCTCGAATGGACAACTCCCGACTGACCAAGAAAATCTTCCTCATAGTCAATGGAAACCGACAAACCAAAGTACGCTGGCTAGCAGACACCCAAAAGGACCTCACTGAAATTAATATTGACCCACTGACAACGACGCGGACTGCATATAGACAAAAAGTAAATTCGTATAAGTTTCCACCCAAGATCCCTACGGGACAGAATTTGAAACTTAAAGCTGCATGGACACAAGAAAGAAGACAGGCACATAGCGAAAGGATGAGGAAGTTTTGGGAAGATAAGAAGAACAAGAAGACCAATGTTAACTAATGGTTCTACGTGCTCCTTAGAGGGCCAAACGCATTATATATATATACTGTATATATAATGTTATTGGCTTTCACGGTCAAGGAATTAAACTCAGCAATTTTTCTAGATTATGCCGTGTCTTGTGTGGGGTTTCGCCTAGGAACACCAAGCTGGCTCATCCGCGGACTCTTTACTGCGAGAGCTAAACGCTCAAGAAACCTTTCAACTCCCTATAAAGGCTTCCACGGCCGAGGAATTAAAACTCAGCAATATTTCTAGGTTTATGCTGTGTCTTGTGTGGGGTTTCACCTAAAGGATGCTCGAGCTTTTTAACTCTCGCAGTAAAGAAATGCAGGAGCGCTTCATAAGAAGGCAGATAGTGAGCAGTTCGCTACTCCTGTGGGGGTCTGAGCATGGATACCTAGAGTCCCTGATGAGCCTATCTTGTTGTTGTTCCTAGGTGAAACCCCGCATAAGAAAATGTCTGGGAAGCCAGGCTCTGCCTGTCACAAGTCAGGACCAAAGGGGAGTGATAGAGGAGTAACACCTCTTTAAAAAACCTTGGTCCAGCTGGCCCGGCTGGTAGTACCTTGTAAGGGCCCCTTACCAGGGTTACGGTAAAGTCCTCAACGACAACTGTGGTGGAGAAGGTAGCCTTTGGTACAGCATAGGTGGCGGAAGAGGCATCCCAGTGCTCGGGATAAGTAGAGCAAAAGGTATCTGTTTTGACTAAACTGATATCAGCATTTACCCGATAACGTCTGTTCCCCATGTTAGGGGCGGTTATCAAAGGCGTCTGTTCCCATATTGGGCGGCCTATTATGATCCATCTGGCGATTCGATCACAGATGTAACATCGAAGGGGAGTAAACCTCCTTCCAAAATAATCTCAACTTAAGACATGATGGTAAACCACAACGGAAAATATACTCCAAGAGGTAAACAATCCTCCATCACAAGAAACTGTGATGCAACTGGGCCTGCGGAGTCTGGAGAGCCCAAAACATCATGTGAGGAAGAGTCGGAGCTTCCTAGAACTTCACGCATAAGACCTAAGCAAAAACATCTGCTAGGCACACTGAACATCAATACGCTCATGAAAACTGGTAAACTGAAACAACTGACAGATGTGCTGAATAGACGTAATATCCTCATTCTTGCTTTACAAGAAACTCGATACACCGACGAAGATGCTTTTGAGTCTGAGGGATATAGAATTTACAAAGGGAAAGCTGGCATCAAAACCAAACAAAACAGTACTATACTTGGAACAGCTTTTATGATTAAACAAAACTTAACAGAATCAATAACAACTTTTACATCTTCATCAGAACGAATTTCACTTCTCTCATTTCGATCAGGAAACAAAGGCTATACTATAATCAATGCTCATGCTCCTACCAATGAGGACAATAAGAAAAATCCAGAAAATGTTGAAGAGTTTTGGGAAATGTTGGAACATGAATCATCAAAGATACCTTATCATCACGTTAAAATCTTAGTTGGTGACTTTAATGCACAGATTGGAAGAGAGAGAAAATTTAGAAACATAGTGGGTGACTTCCCAGCTCACAACCGCACTAACAGAAATGGAGAGAGACTCATAAGTTTCTGCAGACTATTTGATCTTAAATTAATGTCAACCTTTTTTAGGAACTTACCGAGGAGAAAGAAAACATGGTGCTCTCCAAATCCACATTTAGGTTCATATCAATTGGATCATGTAGCAATTACAAAACAGAACTTTAGAGAAATCATGAATGTTAGAGTAAGGAGAGGATTAAATATTGACTCTGACCATTTTTTGACTGAGATCAAAACTAAATTCCAACCAAATAAATCCAAGCCAAAAATTCCAAAAATTCCTAAAATAGACACAAAAGTTTTATCAGAAAATAAGACTGAATTTATCAATAAACTGCATACTAAAGATAATAGTAACTGGGAAGAGATCAGAGATGTAATGATAGAATCAGCCAAAGAATTGGGACAGCCTCCAAGGAAAAGGAAACACCGATGGTGGAATACAACATGTGATGCAGCGATCGAACGTAGATTAGCGGCTTGGCAGTTATGGAATTCCAGGAAACGAGAAGATGACTGGATTAATTTTGTAGAGATCAGAAAGCTAACATCCAAAATCATCAGGATAGAGAAACGTAATTATGATAAGAAGCGATTGGAAGAGATAGATATAGATTTTAAAAAGAACAACACCAGACAATTCTACAAAGTATTTCGAGAGGAGATCCAAGGATACAAACCAATGAACCTCCATTTCAAGGATTCAACTGGTAGACTGGTCACTAATAATAAAGACAACTGCGAGTTACTAGCTAAATACTTTGAGGAACTTCTTAATTGCGAAGAACCTTTAGAAAGACTATAGTTTACATCACCACAAAAAGAGAACCCTCCGTCAGAACCACCAACTGTCCAACAAATAGAACAATATATTGACAATCTTAAAAATAATAAGGCACCTGGTGAGGATGGGATACTAACTGAAATGTTGAAACTCGGTGGTAAATTTGCAGCTGAAGCTTTACACAAAGTTATCAAGGAATGTTGGGAAAAAGGAACAATTCCAAATGATTGGAAACAGGCATTAATCCATCCTTTGCACAAGAAAGGAGATAAGACAAACCCCAACAATTATAGAGGTATTTCCTTACAGCCAATCGCATACAAAGTTCTTTCTAAAGCATTGCTACACAATCTGGAAGAACAAGCAGAACATACTATCGGCGAATACCAAACCGGATTTAGAAAAGGGAGATCTTGTCCAGAGCAAATTTTCAATCTCAAAACAATCCTTAGAATCAGAACAATACGTAACCTCAACACAGTTGTATCTTTCATTGATTTCAGAAAGGCTTATGATTCAATAGACAGACAGTCTGTATTCCTAACGCTAGCAGAATTAGGGATAGATAAAAATACAAGACAACTAGTTGAACAAACACTAACAAATACAACCTCAAGAGTTAAATTTCTAAACGACATTTCAGAACCCTTCCACATCAAAACCGGAGTTAGACAAGGTGATGGGCTTTCACCACTTCTATTTAATTTGATATTAAACAAAATCATGAAGGAATGGGAACTTAAATTATGCGAAAGAAACATTGAAGGGGTCCATTTGGGGCAAGGAAAGGGAAGATTTGAGGTGAAATGTCTTGCCTTTGCTGATGACATAGCAATCATTTCAGAAAACAGATTTCAAGCACAAATAATGATTGAAACCCTACATGAAATAGCAATAAAAACTGGTCTTCAGATTTCATATGAAAAAACCAAATATATTGAACACAGACACAATGGAGAAAAATATCTAACAACTCAACATGGACAGATTCAAAGAGTTGATAAATTTAAATATTTGGGAGAATGGATCCAGTCAAATGGACTTGATAACACATCCTGGAAGGAGAGATTCAGAAAGATGGAAAATGCCTATAAACTCACCCAACATAGATACAACAAACGATCAATTTCATTCCAGGCAAAAATCAGGCACTACACAACTGTAATTTAACCAGAGGTATTATACGGATCAGAATGTTTAACGTTGAACAAAAGAGGTGAACAAGAGGAACTGGAAAAGAAAGAAAGGAAAATACTGAGGAAAATTTTGGGTCCCCAAAAGAATAAAGATATTTGGATGAAGAGAAAAAATGAAGACCTTTACCGTAATGTGGAAAAAATTACAGACTCAATTAAAAGACGGAGACTACGATTTTATGGTCACCTTCAGAGAATGGATAGCAGCAGGCTAACTAAGAAAATGTTTGACTACATCTCCAAATTAAAAAACACCACTAGATGGCTGGAAGAGATACGGTGTGATCTGCAAAAACTGAAGATCACAAACAACATCATTTCTAATAGGGTGGAATTCCGGCGACTGATCACTACTGCAGATTTTTCGATTCTGCAAGTTCTACATCAACCACGGAGAGTGTTATCAGCGGAACAGAGGCAGGCCATCAGCCAACGTATGAAGAAGTTTTGGGAAGAAAAGAAAAAACGAAACAATGTACCGTAGTCTTAGGTTCAAAGCGGTCTATAATTGGCCAAATTCTAAATATATATATAATGTTATTGTTAATCCACTTTGGAGCTTTGCCACATCGTGATCGTGTAGTCTCGTGTACTGGAGGGCGTGTGAAATCTGTTTGATAACTTGTGTTATTTTGATGACTGTAGCAGTGTGTGTATTTATAATAATAATAATATCGTATGGCCTCGGTGGCCGGGTGCAAGCTTTGTTAATTGACGCCCAGAGGGCAACTTGCATGTCAAATTTTATCGCACCTTGGAGCGCTATGAAAGTCAAGGAGGTTCGATATCTAAGCTCCTCGACACTAAGGTATAGCGCTTTCTAGTTGAGAAATGAGGAACATTGTGTTGGTGGAACATTCGCGAGATTAATTTTGTCATTATGAACACAGCCTACTGAATTCAAATGCGTTCTTTAACATGGCAACATCTTATGACATGCGTATCGTGATTTGTGTCGCCTTTCAAAAAATCACCTACCATGGCCAGGAGCGAACCTGCAAGCTTGGGGTTATTATTATTATTATTATTATTATTATTATTATTATTATTATTATTATTATTATTATTATTATTATTTATATTATTTATTTACCAAAAATTGCGCCTACAATTCATCGACGGCAGGTAGAGGAAGGGCAAGCCCCACATACACAGCAGTGTCTCCATCTCCGTTCAGTTGGCAGTTCGACACGATAACCACTCACCCACCGTGGCAAGCATTGTATTTCCGATAGAGCTAGGAATTTCGAGGAAGCACCAAATGCCTTAAGTTAGAAACCATCCCGATACTTTGTCTGGAGTAGAAGTGAGAAACCACATAAATCCACTCTTAGGATAGCTTATGTAGTAATTAAACCCATATTTTCACAATCTTTTCTCACGAGGCCCAATATACCCAGTTCCAACCCTCAGTCCAGAATGAAATTTCTTGTCAGAGTCGGTAGTAGAACCTAGGACCATTGAATCCAATTTATCAATACGTTATCCGTGATCAAAAAGACAGCCAATAATAATGGACTGAAGAAAGGAAGGAACACCATAGGAAAAGAACAAACGTTCGATGCTTTTCAGTCGGTCAACATGATTGTACCCAAATGAGATGGGTTATTCCCTAATCCTGAAACAAAATACATGAGAATAATAAGTATAATTGGATGACCTGTTACGATCGTCAAGCGATCATCATCAAATCCATTACACTTAGGCCTAGGCTATAAAATCTATATCTCTCTATATATAAAAATGAAAGTTTGTCTGATTTTTCTGAATTTCCACGGAAATTTGCGATATTTGCGCGTTTCAGGCTGTTTTATGACGGATGCGCGCAAAAATATTTTTTTTTGTCTGTCTGTCTATCTGTCTGTGTGTCTGTGGACAACTTCTACGAGTCCTTATAACTTGAGAACGGCTGGGTGGATCAACGTAAAATTTGATACAGATATCCATCAGAGGCACCACACTAATCATTGATGTGACTCTTCTCCGTACCTCTCATAAAAGGGGCCCTACCCCCTTAAAATACATGCTGAAATAGGCGTAGAAGGGTGAAACAAAACTCATTTTCAGCCCCTCAATGTGAGAAACGAAACTCGGGGGCCCTAAAGGGCCTCCGAAAACCACATTTTAAGGCCCTAAAACCAACAGTTTTTGAGATATTCCCAGAAAACTAATTTCACTTTATAAATTAATGAAAGAATGCATGGCGGTAACCATGGCAACTGAATCTCAGAGGTCCATCCATTTCTGTAAGACGCAATGCAATTCCATTTATTACATTACTGTGAAGGTTTGCAAACGGCTATAAGGTTATAATGGATCCAAATTAAGCTGAAATATTCATTAATACATACAATGCGCTAAAGGGGTCAAGGGGTACTCTAGATTTTTTTCACGCGATTTACACGTGCGGGTGTGGTACGGAAGGTCTATTATATTCCTTCTCTATTATATAAAAATGAATGTTTGTCTGATTTTTCGGCTTTTCAACGAAAATTTGACATATTTGCCCGTTTCAGACTGTTTTGTGACGGATGCACGCAAAAATATATTTTTGTCTGTCTGTCTGTGGACAATTTTTTGTGTCCTTATAACTCGAGAACGGCTGGGTGGATTAACGTAAAATTTGATACAGATATCCATCAGAGGCACGACACTAATCATTGATGTAACTCTTCTCCGTAGCTCTCATAACAGGGGGTCTACCCCCTTAAAATACATGCTGAAATAAGCGTGAGACAAAGATCATTTTCAGCCCCTCAATGTGAGAAACGAAACTCCGGGGCCCTAAAAGTACCCCGAAAACCACATTTAAGGCCCTAAAACCAACAGTTTTTGAGATATTCCCAAAAAACTAATTTCACTTAATAAATTAATGAAGGAATGCATGCCGGTAACAATGGCAACAGAATCTCAGAGGTCCATCTATTTCTGTAAGACGCAATACAATTCCATTTATTACATTACTGTGAAGGTTTGCAAACGCCAATAAGGTTATAACGGATCCAAATTAAGCTGAAATATTCATCAATACATATAATGCGCTTAAGGGGTCAAGGGGTAATCTAGAATTTTTTAACGTGACTTACACGTGCGGGTATGGTCCGGAAGGTCTATTATATCCCTATCCCTATTTTGTTATATTATTATTATTATTATTAGTACCAACAGTAGTGGCTACGCGGGCTAAAGCGCTGCGTTAGGTCAAGGGGCCAAGCTCTCTGCTGACTCGGTAGACGCGTGGGTTCGAGCCCCACCGTCGGCTGTCCTTGAAATGGTTTTCCGTGGTTTCCCATTTTCATCACCAGGCAAATGCTAGGACAGTACCTTCTGACAGGCCACGGCCGCTTCCTTCCTCATCCTTGCCCAGTTTCATTCATCTTCATCCATTCCATCTCTCATCCCGACGCGCAGGTCGCCCACGGGCGTCGACTAGAAAGACCTGCACTCGGCCTCTCAGGAAAGCTATACGACAAAAAAAATATTATTAGTATTATTCTTTTAATTATTATCATTATTATGGCGTACAACGAAGAGACAAAGCTCATTTTCAAACCCTTGGGGTCAGAAACAAAACTCGGGGCCCCTCAAGAGCCGTAAAGGGTCCCCGAAAACTATATTTTAAGGCTCTAAACCCAACAGTTTCTTAGATATTCCCAGAAAACTAATTTCATTTAATAAACTAAAGAAGGAATGCAAGCCACTAACCATGACAACAGTATCTCAAGAGGTGGCATCCAACATTCCATCTATTTCTGGAATAAGTAATGCCACTCCATTTATTTCATTTCTGTGAAAGGTTGCAAATGGAGTACCCTAGATTTTTTTCACACGACTTACACGTGCGAGATGTCGTACAGAAGGTCTATTATATCTCCAAACATCAACATTATTTTCAAAAATTCCTGAATAGAAATAGTAGACTGTTTTTGCTGATTTTAGGAATTTGGGCCATTGGAGGCTAAAAACACTGAATTTTCATGCACCACAAGCCTTTATAATTTATAAAAGGGGTCTTCCTGTAGTTGGGCACTTGACACAACGGTTAGGGTCAGTTCGTATGTGACGTGTATTGCGATTTTTCTACGAAGTTTTCAATTTTATTTTCACGCCAGGAAGAACACATTAGGTAAATTTAGTTTGAGAGCACATTTTAACTAATAATTTTTCTTTGCCAACAAACAGGTTCCAAGCCCCTAAACATTGCAACAGTAGCTCAATTGATAACATCTGGTTATTAATACCGAAGACCGTTCGAAGAATGGGTACTTCTGCTAGTCTGAAAATATGGGTGAAAATATTTAAGATATTCAACTCGTCAGTATTTGTTAGTTGTGATGTTTTGTTGAGATACTGGAAGTGGTGATTGACCTCAGGAATTTGCCTGTTTGGACTGAATATGTGGTTGTTGTAAATGGTCAATACTGCAACTAAATGAGTGTATATTTGAGTCGTCCAGTGGCAAAACTCGTTTAATCCACTTGTGAATGAGGATCATGTCGTAAAATTATTTATTTAATTACTTTATTTTATTTTATTTTACTTAATTTTATTTCGTCATCATTGTATCTTGTTCTATTTTATTTTGTTTTGTTTTATTTTTATTTTCCAGAAAACAAACACAAAACCAAAAACATGAAGCAAAAAACAAAATTCAAAAACAAAAGCAAAAGCAGAAAACAAAAAAAAAGCAAGAACCACAAAGCTAAAACTAAAATTAAAAAAAAACAGGAAACAAACACAAAACCAAAATCAAGAAAGAAAAGCAAAAAATAAAATCCAAAAGCAAAAGCACAAAGCAAACACAAAACCAAAAACCAAAAGCACAAAGCAAAAAGTAGAAAACAACAAACACAAATGATACGTGAGGCAAAGTCCAGAGAAACGTTTCTCATGAAAATGATTCTTATTCAAAAGTGGATTAAACGAGTTTTGCAACTGGACGAATCATATTGTAAATGTAAATGAAGACTCCACGGGGAAAACGGGTTAAGTCACATTCTCTAAATTTTTCAGGAGAGCGAATTTAGACTTTGTTTGGTTGGTTAGTTCCTTAGTTTAGGGGCTGCGACAACGCGGTCATGTCGTCCCATGTACTTTGGGTGTGTGTAGAATCTGTCTAATAACCTATGCTAATTGTGATGACTGTATTATTGTGTGTATCTGGTTTTTTAAAATTTAAGTACAGACTGCATTTTATAATTTTTCAAATAGTTCCTACTTTTGCCGCCAAACGCCACCGTCAACGACTACTAGGCCTAGTTCAGAACTTAGCTACTAGACGCCATCACAGTCGGCTCTTGGCAACGAACGTAGAAACCTATGAGCGTTGTTTACATTCTTAACCTATCCAATTTAGCTTCACACAGGTGTAATTAGTGGAAGGTTCTTTAACATGCCATAAATCTATGAATGGGACCGCCGGCTTTACTTCCCCTCCGAAGGAAGGCATACTGAGGGATTTTAACGCTCTTAAAATCCGACGGTTTCAGCCGGGTTTGAACCCACTATCTTGGGCATAGAAGCTCAGCATGCTACCAACTATGCCACCGAAGCCGCTTAATTTCAACAGAACTGTAGTGACGATGGCTGGCCAGAGAATGCGCCATAAACTCATTTTCTGAAAAAATGGACTTACCCCGTTCTCTCCGTGGGGTCTGCAAATATTTTCACCCATACTTTCAGACATAGATTTTATAGCCTAAGTGTAATCGATCTGACGATGATCGCTTGACGATCGAAACTGGTCATCCAAGTGTATTTATTAATCTCATGTTGTTGTCTTTTTCAGGATTAGGGAATAGCCCTTCTTATTTGGATAAAAGGCATCAAACTTCTGTTTACTAAGGCAGCACAGGAAAATGGCTTTAAACACCATATTATGAAACGAATGCGGGAATATTGGGCAAAATTTAAAGCGCAGGCGCAAAGACATGGAAAAGGGTAGTTGAAAATATAGCGTGGTCTGTAGATGGCCGAAAGGACAGCAATAATAATTTTAAAAATTCCTCTCGGCACGCCGGAAGGCGGAGGTAGATTTCACCGGGCAAACTAGGGGATAGGCTATAATAGGCAAAATATGCAGGTTTTCGTAGGAGGATGAGACCTCATTTATTGCGAGAAAGTATTTTACAATTGGAGGTTAGTTAACATTTTGTCGTCTTTCTATGCATATTTTTAACATTTTACTGTCTTATGGGAATGACCTTCTTGTCATTTGGGGTTCATTTTTATACTTGTGATCACACTGTCCTTATGCAAGGTTTGGAACTAATGTGTAACTATCTAACAGTCTGTTACTTCTTCACGCAAAATTTTATCTCCCGCAGAGATGTTGGTTAGTTCCTCAGTTTAGGGACTGCGACAAGGTGGTCATGTAACCCCGTGTACATTGGGTGTGTGTAGAATCTGTCTGATGAACGGTGTTATTTGTGATGACTGTATTAGTCTTTAATTCAGGTAAGGTCTGCAGACGGTCAATTTTAAGTAGTAGTACCTAATTTTGTACCAAATACTAACGTCAACGACACCTAGCTGTGAACTTGGCTGCTAGATGCCACCGCAACCAGCAACTTGCAACGAACGTTGTAACTTCCCCTCCGAAGGAAAGCATGCTGACGGATTTTTAGCGCTCTTGGAAAATCCGGCGACTTTGGCCGGCTTTGAACCAGCGACCTTAGGCATAGAAGTTCAGCATGCTACCAGTTAGCCGCTTCCCTCATAGTCAGATGGAACAAGAAGTTCCGTGACGAACTAAAGAGCCTACTTTTCTTAAAATTAAGATTCATGCCATAGATTAATCTACAGTATATGAAACTATCTAGAATAATGACGAAATTAAGAGGGTAATATCGAAATGTCTTAATTAGTTCGAAATAAGGTATACTAGGCATAATGTAGCCTAATAGAGCAATACAGTTGGCAGCTCTGGTGACTGAATATATTCTCACTTCCATCTCCTAAGGTACAGAATACAAAATGTGGTTGAAGTTCAAAGGACGTGACATGGATTTAGACATTGGATCTATTAGTACACGTAAAAGCATGTTGGAAACAATGTCATGCGAGTGCTGGTCAGAAATAATCTGAAATATTATATCTTTTTGTACCAATTTTGGATGAAATCCATTTGTTGGTATAGAAGTTACATGTATTTAAAAATTGGTCCTATCAGCAGGCTTAGAATCATGTTGGTAGAACTGGCGTATATAAGTTACTCCAAATTAATGTAAAATGTCAGGTAATTTACGTGTGCATAGTTTAAACCTGTCGGCTTGCATACTTTCAGATATATTGGTATTTAGATAAAATAATAGAGATAACATTTATTGACAGTTGGCAGCCCTGGTGGCTCTTAAGAATAAACTCAGTCATACCTGTTTATGTACACATATTACATACAAAATTTGGTTGAAATCCCATTGATAGTGTAGAAGTTATATGCATTTAAATATTGGACTTATCAGAAGGCTTAAAAATATTTCGGCAACGCTGTCATGTATGGCCACCTGGAAATTAAACTGAAATATTATTATCTACATGTGTGCCTATTTTATAATAGCTCCCATGTATACCTTCCAAGATATCCAACATGGAGCTCAAATTTCTAGTGTGTTTTTTTTAGCAGTTGGTAGCACTGGCATCTTTTTCAAATATGGGCCTGAGATATTCCGGTATACAACTTTACTCATACTAAATTTGGTTTCGATTGCTGCAGCCGTTTAGGAGTTGATAGGGGGGGGGTGGACACACACACACAGCCAGCCAGACAGAAGGACTGACAGACAGACAGAAGGACAGACACATTTTCCCGGATCGATCTCATAAGTCTACTTTTTCCTCATTTTTGAAAAGTGTGAAAAGTAGGCTAAAAATGAATGTGATCTCGTCAATGGCGTTGTCTTGGCAACCTCTGATAGATCATCCCTTATCAATTTAAAAGCGTTGTTATGGTAACCTCTGATGGCACTTGGCATTTTTTAAAATTCCGAAATCATTTTTCTCATCCCTTGGCGTAATGGTGGATCATATCAAAAAAAATTTCAGACAAAAGTTTTAGGTAATTATTAGGGGAATATTTTCCATTTTGTACGGTTTTGATATTGTGCCTATTGAGAGAGATATGATTAATGTTTCCCGAAAAACCCACTTTTTTCCACCCCTTTGGTCAATGGTTGTTGCTATCAAAAAACTTATTTGTCATAAATTGTTGGCACTTATCCGACACATATTATGAACTTTGAATGGATTCGATATTTCACGTATTAAGAGAGTTATAGCGAAATTTCACTTTTTTGAAAAAAAGCCCCCCATTTTCACCCCCTTCGACCGATTTTGCCCATTAAGGAACTCTACCGAGATTTTATAGGGATACATATTATGTAAAAAATTCAAAGTGATTGGTACAAAATTACGGCAGTTATCGTGTCCACAAGAAACTGATATATACAGGGTGTATTTGATATGATGGAAGTCCTTTACACTGGTGATAGAAGATGGTATTCTAAGCAAATATCTTCATGAAATTAAGTCGGATCTTAATGAGTGTAGGTGGAATTAAATCACAAAAATCGTCGGTCAATGTCTTGGAAACGGGCTTTCACTTCGTTCCCCTCAGCAGCAGAGCTGACTTCTCCCCGTCACTCTCCCCTCCTTTGCTGAGGAATGTTGACCAGAGTCTGCAGTTGAGTGACCTCCTCGCCTTGTCTGCCATTGACATTGAAATACACAAACCGAGCCTATGAACAGCTGATTCACACCTTCATGGGGAGTGGCTACATGACTAGTGATGGTGGATCTGTCTAGGATTTTGCCAGCTTCATGAACTATGCATAGGAAATAGAAATCCTAAAGATTTGGTAAATTAATTTAAGGAACTGTTGGTCTATCTTTGTGTGAAGATAGTGCAACAACTGTAATAAACATATTAATAATACTAATAATAGTAATAATAGGCTTTTAGACACACTAACTTCTTTTATGTTTCTTTTTGGTATGTCGAGTTGCCAGACTTTAATGTACGTAGGATTTCTTGTATGTGCCATGAAATCCATGGAGATGATCGTATTAGATCCCATTCATTTACTACATGACTGAACGTAGATCGCACCCTCGGGAAGGTTAGCACTCTACCACCAGAACTACACATGCTGACTCTTATAATTATTATTAGACTATTATTATTATTATTAGACTATTATTATTATTATTATTATTATTATTATTATTATTATAACACTGTATTATAACAATGTATTTGTATTTTATTTTCATTTTCGTGTATTTTCATATGTATTTACATTGTTGATGGACCAATAAATCAATCCCCCCCCCCCCCCCCTCTCCAGTTAATGGCCACCCGAGGGCTGGAGATGGGATGGGACAATTCACAATATGAACATGTGGTACCATACTAGTATTAAATCTTGGAAGTAGGTTTCCATGGGTTCCCACTTCTACCCCAGGCAAATGTCGGGATTGTTCCTAACTTGAGGCCATGGCCGCCTTCTTCTCAATAATCATAACCGCTGGCAGTGCAGCCCATGAAGGGCCTAGGCCTACCAAGCGACCGCTGTCCAGCCATTTGGCCTGCAGATATTAGGGTGACGCGTGGTCAGTGCATCGGGTCCCCTCGGCCATTAATCTTGATTTTCCTGACTCGTGCACTGCCTCACTGTCAGACAGCTACTCAATTGCCCTCACGAGGCTTAGTGCACTACGTTCCAGCCCTCACGTCAGTTTCTAATATCCCTGATGGAGCCAGGAATCGAACCCAGGGCCTCCAGGTGAGAGGCAGTTGCACTGCCCCAACACCACAGGGCCGGCGCCTTCTTCCGAATCCTCACCTGAATTACAAATACCCACATTACTACAGAAACCACAAAACACAGGTTATCACACAAATTCTACCCACACCCAGCTACATGGGGCTAAATGACCAAAATCGCCAAGCCTCTCAAACAAAACATCAAGTATTTTACTTCCGTCCTAAATGCCTAGTTCTGAACAGACTACGGGATGTCGGAATTTTGTCACACTGCATTTCATTAAGTGAATGTTTTTAGTATTTTCAGAAACTAGTCAACAGAAGGTCCGACACGGACGCCAATGATACATCAGGACTGAGTATCGAAATTATTTTATACATGAACATCAATCAATGAATTCCACACTTACAAAGTAGGCTACACAATACTACCAGTCCTAACGTCCCAAGCCATTGCGTGCGTTGTCAACAACAACAACAAGAACAACGGCAATGCACATCTTCTTACGAGACGGTAGAGCTCATCCTCATAACAGCTGATAGCCTACCACCCCTCAAGTCAACCGGTAAGGTCAATGCTCCGATTACGTAACAACTTCCCCTTCGCGCGTTGTCCCTCCTGGCTCCGCCTCGTTTACCCCAGCCTGCCGCACCACTTTCTGCCTGATTAGTTTCTGAAATAACTAAAAACATTGACTTTTTAATGATTAATTATCAATTTCAAGATAGGTGACAATTTTTTTACCTAGGAAGCTTAGAATAGTCTCTTCTATCACCATTGTAACGGACTTCCATCATATCAAATACACCCTGTATATACATATATATATAGATAGATACATATATACATAAATTATATATAAAATTTTGAACTGACGGTGGTTTTGGGGTCTGGGGGATGTGAAACGCGAAGATATGTCGAAATTTTCCGGAAGTCGAAACATGGTACCCATTGCAATAGTTAGCTTTCTAATGAAATCTACCTAAAATCACGAGCCTTACAGTAGTCGCATATGTTGTGTAACATTTATCTGACATGTTATTCGAATAATTCCATATTACTTACTCGCATTACAGCAAACTTGAAGGATTCCTTCGACTTATTACCATCGGTAAGTTCTCATTACTATTATTTCTGCAATAACTTCTTGTAAAACTCCAGTGACAAATCCTTTCAGCAAATATGATATAATAGTGCTGTATTTTGGCCGACACTACCTCGAGTGTTTACATTAAATAAGAATACAGCAAAAGTAGTAAGATTTAATAAATCATAATTGTTTTCAGCAAATATGATATAATGATTATTTTCACACAAAAGAACGACAACTTGAAGATGATTTATTATAGGAATTTCTTTAATGGGGCCTCCGAACCTTGAATTAAACCGTATGCTATATACATTACACATAGTGTTGTATTTTGACGAACAGCTTACATTAAATAAGAAGACAGAAAAAGTAGGAAGACTTAATAAATCATAATTGATTTCAGCAAATATGATTTAATGAATATTTTCACACTAAAGAACGACAGTTTGAAGATGATTTATTGTAGGAATATCTGTAATGGGGCCTCCAAACCTTGAAGTAAACCGTATGCGATTTACATTCCACATAGCCGACAGTATTTTGTTGTACCAATCTCCGCCACCGCGCGAGCTCATTGTTTCCGTTGGATTTCCGTCCCACTTCCGTCTCTTTTTACAAAATCACCCCCACACAAAAATATACAGCAACCGAGTGGAATGATGTTACACATCCATAATAATAATAATAATAATAAAATTGAAAGCGAAAATGAACATTACAACACTGTTATCCGGCCAGAAGCTTTATATGCAGCGGAAAGTCTCGCCATGAACAATAAAGGGATGACAGAGACATTGGAAACCAAGGAAAGGATTATTTGGAGGAAAATCGTAGGTCTGGTTAAAAAGAATGGCGAGATTAGAGGACGGCATATCCAGGATTTATATAGGCTACACACGTGGAGAAAATTACGGACGTGATGTGGAAAGAAACGGATAACGTTTTATGGGCACGTGGCCTGAATGACGTAAGCTCGATTAACTTATCGCATTTCAAAACAAAGGGTGCCTGGTCCAGTGAAAGATCTGGACGAGATTTTTGTTATTAATCAAAGCACAAACTCCAGCTATCCGAGCCCTTCACGCTTGTACAAATACCAAACAAATAACAAAAGTAAAATATAGAGATGTGCAAATTATTAGAATCAAATAACCCATACATTCCTTGCCCTATCAGAACCTTACCTTATATTACTTATATTCCAACGTTCACGTTCCATTATGTCTCCATTACTTCGCAAATACATACCCAACTATCAGTTCTAACCTAGCTATTTCCACTGATATAATATCACATCCACATCTCTTCTACTCCACGCTGTTTGTATCAAGACTTATATTTTTCACATTTTTAGCCTATTTTCAATTAAAAAAAAAAGGCTTATGAGATCACCTTTTGTCCGTGTGTGTGTGCGTGTGTGTGTGATTCGTGTGTGTGTGTGTGTCCCTAATAAAATCTAAACGGCTGGAGCGATTTCAATGAAACTCGGTAAGTTCATAGCACTATTCCGGGCGACCCCGACCGTGCCCTACAAATTTTGTTACGACTCACCAATCCAACATGGCGGCTGTGCGAAATATTTCACCAGCATTCAATATCTCCGAAACTATTACCGATAAGACCCTGACATTCTGTATGGTGATAAAGGGAACTACTATACGTTCACTTATGTGAACTTTGAAAACCTGGTAACTACAAAACAAACATGGCGGCCAAGCGAATTTGCGATTTTTAATTAGACGTTTCTCGCGATTTAACCAACCAAACGCAATGAAACTTGGTACAGTATATGTTTATATACATTGTAATGCATCGACATCTAACTTCGTTCAATTGTTCACATAACCACAAGATGGCGGATGAGCGAAATATTTCAAAGGCATTCTATATCACTGAAACTATTAGCGGTGTCTGCCTGAAATTTAGTACGGAGATAAAGGGCCCTACTGGAAGTCCATCTATAAGACTTTAAAAAACCGGTTAACTACAAAACGAACATGGCGGCCAAGCGAATTTGATAATTTTAAATAGACCTTTTTCGCGATTTAATGCTCCAAACGCAATGAAATCTGGTACAGGAAATATTTATACACATTGTAATGCACTGGTATCTAATTTAATTCAATTCTTTACATAACCTCAAGATGGCGGCTGTGCGAATTTCAAAATTAAGTTTTTATTTCGTGTGATTTATTCATGCGATTGAAGTGAAAGTTTGAATAATGAACCAGCGCAAAAATTTTCCTTTAATGGTACATGACTCTATGGCCTATACATTTAACAATCCAACATGGCGACCATCCGAAATATTTAGACGGCTCTGAATATCTACGAATCTATTATAGCAATCAAACTGAATTTTTTAATGTTCATAGGGGCTATGAACTTAAGTTCACCTATAGGACTTTAAATAACCTGGTGATCACAAATCCAACATGGCGGCGATGGGAAGTATAAATATTCACATGGACGTTTCTCGCAATTTAACCATCCGAGTGCAGTGACACTTGGTACAGTAATCCTTATACGAGTGGTAATCCACTGGCATCCAATTTATTTCAATTGTTTCCATAACCTCAAGATGGCAGCTGTCCGAAATTTTAAAATATCCTTGTTACTTCTTGTGTCCTAATTATGCGATTGAAGTTTGAATACTACACGTACACAATAATCTGCATGTAACAGTACATAACTCCAGGACCTAAAATATAAAATCCAACATGGCGACCATCCGAAATATTTAGTCGGTTCTCAATATCTACGAATCTATTACAGCAATCAAACTGAAATTGTGTATGTTGATAGTGGCAATTGACGTAATATGAAAAAAGGCTGTATAGTTCTTCACGGAACTACTTGTTCTAATTTAATATATTACATATTGTAACAGATCTGTTCTTTTTTAAAAAAATTCATATATCTGGTTTTGGACGAATTTTTTAGAATTTTTGATAACATTCTCTGTTATAGCAAATTTATATTAAGCATTTTCTTGCACCTTTTAATGTCTTAACGGAAGGTCAGAATGTGACTGAAACCGGTACGATATTGAAGTACATTTATATTGACTTACCGTTTTACAAATCATTTTAGCCTACTTTTCATATTTTGCAAAACTGAGGAAAAAGTAGACTTATGAGATCTATCCGGGAAAATGTGTGCCTGTCTGTCTGTCTGTTTGTCCTTCTGTCTGTCAGTCTGTCTGTCCGTCTGTCTATCCGTGTGTGTGCCCCCCCCCCCCCCTATCAAATCCTAAACGGCTACAGCAATCGAAACCAAATTTAGTATGAGTAAAGATGTATACAGGAATATCTCCAGCCCATATTTGAAAATGATGTCAGTGCTACCATCTGCTGAAAAAACGCACTAGAAATTTGAGCTCCATGTTGGATATCATGGAAGGTATGCATGGGAGTTATTCCAAAATTGGCACACATGTAGATAATACTATTTCAGTTTAATTTGCTGGAGGCCGTACATGACAGTGTTGCCAAAATAATTTTAAGCCTTCTGATAGGTCCAATTTCTAAATGCATATAACTTCTACACTATTAATTGGATTTTAACCAAATTTTATATGTAATATGTGTACATGAACAGATATGACTGAGCGTATTCTTAAGAGCCACCAGGGCTGCTAACTGTTAATAATTGCTCTCTCTATGTTCTTCATCCAAATACCTATATATCTGAAAGTATGCAAGCCGACAACTTTAATCTATGCACACGTATAGTTCCTGACATTTTAGATTGATTTGGAGTAACTTATATACTTCAGTTCTACCAACATGATTCTAAGCCTGCTGATAGGACCAATTTTTAAATACATGTAACTTCTAGACTATCAGTTGGATTTCAAGCACATTTCGTATGTGCTATGTGTAACATAATAGATATGACTATAAGTATTCTTAAGAGCAATCAGGGCTGCCAACTGTTAATAAATGCTGTCTACATTTTTTACCCTAATACCAATTTATCAGAAAGTATGCAAGCCAACAGCTCTGTACTTTGCATAGGTATAGCCCCTGACACTCTAGATTAATTTGGAGTAATTAATATACGTCAGTGCTACCTACATGATTCTATGCTTGCTGATAGGTCCATTTTAAAATACATGTAACTTCTATAATAACAAATGGATTTCATCCAAAATTGGCACAACAAGAGATCATAATATTTCCGATATATATAACCTGCACATGCATGGCATTGTTGCCAACATGCTTTTACGCGTGCTGATAGATCCAATGTCTAACTGCATGTAACGTCCATTGGACTTCAACCAAATTTTGTATTCTGTACCTTAAGAGATAGAACTAAGAATATATTCAGTCACCAGGGCTGCCAACTGTAGTGCTCTATTAGGCAACATTATACCAGGAATATTTCGAATTAATTAGACATTTCGATATTACCAACTTAATTTCGTCATTATTCTAGATAGGTTCATATACTATAGAATATTCATTGGCATGAAAAGTATGCTCTTTAGTTCGTCACAGAATTTCTTGTTATAATTTTAATCAGTCACAATTTCTTATTCAAAACCATTTTATTGAACAACAGCTGGCATCTTTTGTTACCCTACTTAGTAATGTTTTCTCCCCCGTGGACTTACACCCTTTCCCATAAGGAATTGCATATGATAACTTTCAGAATAGGGCATTTCTAGGGATACCCGAGCTGGGTCCGTTTCCTATTTTTAGCCTACTTTTCACATTTTGCAAAAATGGGGAAAAAGTACACTTATGAGATCGATCCGGGAAAATGTGTGTCTGTCTGTCTGTCCTTCTGTCTGTCTGTCTGTCTGTTTGGCTGGCTGTGTGTGTGTCCCCACCTATCAACTCCTAAACGACTGCAGCAATCGAAACCAAATTTAGTATGAGTAAAGATGTATACCGGAATATCGCAAGCCCATATTTGAAAATGATGTCAGTGCTACCAACTGCTGAAAAAACGCACTAGAAATTTGAGCTCCATGTTGGATATCATGGATGGTATCCATGGGAGCTATTCCAAAATTGGCACACATGTAGATAATACTATTTCAGTTAAATTTGCCGGAGGTCATACACGACAGTGTTGCCAAAATAATTTTAGGACTTCTGATAAGTCTAATTTTTAAATGCATTTAACTTCGACACTAACAATTGGATTTCAACCAAATTTTGTATTTAATATGTTTACTTAAACAGATATAACTAAGCGTATTCTTAAGAGCCACCAGGGCTGCCAACTATTGATAATATCTCTCTCTCTCTTTTTAATCCAAATACCAATATATCAGAAAGTATGCAAGCCGACAGCTTTTAAACTATGCACACGTATAGTACCTGACATTTTAGATTAATTTGGAGTAACGTATATACGTCAGTTCTACCAACATGATTCTAAGCCGGCTGATAGGACTAATTTTTAAATACATGTAACTTCTATGCTATCAGTTGGATTTCATCCAAATTTTGTATGTGCTGTGTGTACCATACCAGATATGACTAGAAGTATTCTTTAGAGCAATCAGGCCTGACAACTGTTAATAAATGCTGTCTATATTTTTTACCCTAATATTCTAGATAGGTTCATATATTGTATATTAATGATCGGCATGAATCTTAATTTTAAGAAAAGTAGGCTCTTTAGTTCGTCACGGAACTTCTTATTTCATTACTTTGGAATGTACCCTCTAAGACCGGTAATTTCAGTCCATGGTTCATGAATCTTTGAATAGTTTAAAGTGGTACATCAGTAAAATCACACGAAAAGAAGGGAGAAGTGATCAAAACAAAATGTGTGACATTTTGCATTAGCAAAGCTCCTCTGTTCGTGGAAATACTATAAGATCATTTTACTCTGAATTTCTTAAATGAAAATATAATTAAGACTCGTGGTTAAACATTTGAAGTAATTTAAGTGCTTTGTATACATATTAGTACATTTAGTCGTGGATAGTAAAAATGCAATTTTGGAAAGCTGACGTCTGGTCTAATAATTTGCACTCTTCTCTTCTTCTTCGTTTGGGTCTACTGAGGGCCACGGGGCTCGTATCTCCTCGTCGCTTTGTCTTTTCTCTTCTTCCAGTATATTTTCATCATCTGACTATGAACCAGCTTTCTTTCATGGTGGTCTGCTGACTCCGGTGTTCTTCCTAGCTGTCAGTGATACAGGAAAAACTCCCTGTCGGATGGCTTGCCGGAATTGTTTGCGGTCTTCTATGGAATTTAGTGGGATTCCTAGGTGGTCTAAATCCGTCCTGACCGTAGAGATCCACTTGGTCCCAGAGGCCTTCCCTCTTCCTGCCACTGTGAAGATCTTACTGGTGAGCCGGCAAGGGATCATGCGGGTCAAGTGTCCATAGAAGGCCAGGCGTCTTTTTCTTATACAAGTCACAATGTCTTCTTGATGGCTGTAAAGCTCATCATTGTGCCGAATTCTGTAGGTGCCTCCCTCTTCCCGTATAGGTCCTAGTATCCTCCGCAGGATCTTCCTCTCCTTGAGTTCAAGTTTCCTGAGTGGGCCTTTCCTGGCCATCACGAGGCACTCAGGGACGTACAGAACAGATGGTTTTACTACTGAATTGTAGTGTCTGAGTTTGAGGTTTCTGGAGAAGAACTTTGATGCGTAGATGCTGCGGCAGGAGTGGTAGGCCCTCTCGAACTTGGTGCACACTTCTCTATATAATCAATTAAACAAATCTCCTAACAAAACAAGTTCAAGCTCAAGCCGGTAGAATGTCCTTGTTCGTAGCCGTGACGTCAATGGCCAAGATGACAGTTCTAAATACAGTTTAGGTTAGGCCTGTCCAGGGTAAATGCCACGGCTTTTCCTTAGTGAATCGGGGGTTGTGTGGAGAAGGTGGGGTTCGAGGCCTGGCTGCAAGCGACGAAGATGTTGCGGTAGCGAGCTGGCGGAAGGTTGATGATGATGTTAAATGCTGTTTTAAGGGGCCTAACATCTAGGTTATTGGTCTCTAATTGTCTGGGCGATAACGAAAATGACAATGAGACGGAAACCGTAACGAAAACGAATGTAGATTATGAACCCTGAAAAAAGATTGAAAAGACACTGACAAAATGGAATTTAGGTGGAAAATACTCACAAAAATAATTTAGATTGAAAATACGCACAAAATGCAGGTTAGAGTAAAACAATTTACAAAGTGAAATTTAGATTAAAAATACTCACCAAATACAATTTAGATTCAAAATACTTACAAAAAACAATTTGGATTGAAAATACTTACAAAATGTAATTAAGATTCAAAACTCGCACAAAATTACCAAGCTACAAAATGTAGCTTAGATTGAAAATACTTACAAAATGCAATTGAGATTAAATAGTTACAAAATGCCCAACTTACAAAATGCAGTTTAGATTGAAAATACTTAAAAATTGCGGTTTAGGTCGAAAGTACTTACAAAATGCAATTGAAATTCAAAATACTCACAAAAATGCCGCCCCTGCATTCGAAGACTTACTGAAGAGCAATTTAGGTGGCCAATCCTTACAAAATGCAATTCAGGTTGAAAATACTCGCAGAATTAAATAAATTTAGATTGAAGGCATGGGTAAGCAGTACTCCGAAAAAGTGGTTTCAGGAATGTCTGGAGTGACTGACACAACGATGGCAAAACTACATAAAGTAACAAGGAGATCATGTTGAGAATGAGGACGTAACAACTGATGTGTAATGTACTTCATTTGGGGGGAAAATAAATAAAACAATATAGTGCGCCCCTCGTATATTAATATATTCCATCAAGACTGAAAAAGGCAAACATATGCCGAAACATGTATCTATGATGTAAAGTAGTAGAAGTGAAATGAGGCGCTTAGAATCAAACTACGCCAAGACCACAAAACAAAATTTCTGGGAAAATGAGGAAAACTGTTAACATCTGAAAAAACATTCTTAGAATATGAACATTTCCTTTATTAATTACTTTGTCATCAAACAATGCATTCCTACAAATTACCGGATTGTCCCTTTATGGAAAGTAACACAATTATTAAGATTAATTAGGAGTTAGCTTGCCACGGTGGGTGAGTGAATAGCGTGTCGGTCTACCAACCCCAAGATTGCAGGTTCGCACCTGGCCGTGGTAAGTGATTTTTGAAAGGCGGCAAAACTACGACACGCATGCCATACGATGTTGGCATGTCAAAGAACCCATTTTAATTCAGTAGGCCGTGTTCATAATGGCAAAATTAATCTCGGGAGTTTCCGCCAGCACAAAGTTCCTCATTTCTCTACTAGAAAGCGCTATAGTGTTAAAGGAGCTTAGATATCTAACCTCCTTGACTTTCATAGTGATTCAAGGAACAACGAAATTCGACATGCAAGCTACCCTCTGGGTGTCAAATTACAAAGCTTGAACCCGGCACCCGAGGCCATACGATATTATTATTATTATTATTATTATTATTATTATTAATATTATTATTATTATTATTATTAGGAGTTTACTGTTTTTGAAAGTAAGACAAGCAGTTCTAAGAATAATAACAAGGGAAGAAGGAATGCATGTGAACGTGAACCATCCAAATTTTGTATGAAATGAAAACCTGACCTTAATTATGATTATTCATATATTTAAAATTTAACAAACACTTAACCACAACACAGCAGATGGCAGTAAGAAGGAATCCTGGGTAATGCAATTCTATGTGCTGATTGGCTGAAAATAACTTAGTGGATTTTGAAACTAATAATGGCGGAAGTTCAATTGAATCAAATGGATTTTGAAATTAACCCTTAGTTTTGTCCTCCATTTTCATAGGAAAATAGCGTCTTTTGAAGTGTAAGAATGTCACCATTGAGTCGCCCGCGTGCAAGTTCACATAAAGGCAACTTCATGTAATTTTTCATGTTCGATGGACTTGGCGGGTTTTGATTCTGTTGTTGTTGTTGTTTGATTCTTCAGTCTTTTGAATGGTTTGATGCAGCCCTCCACGCCTCCCTGTCCTGAGCCAATCGTTTCATCTCTACATAGCTACCACACCCTACATCTGAGGCAATCTGTTTAACATATTCTAACCTTGGTCTACCCCTACAGTTCTTGCCCTCGACCCTTCCTTCCATAACTAAGCCTGCTATTCCTGGGTGTCTTAGTATGTGTCCTACCAACCTATCTCTTCTCTTTATTAGCAGTCGCCAGAAACATCTCTCCTCTCCCACTAGTCTTAATAACTCTTCGTTTGTAACCCTATCTACCCATCTGATCTTCATCATTCTTCTGTAATACCACATTTCAAATGCTTCAATTCTCCTCTTTTCTGCTGCACCAATAGCGCAAGTTTCAATTCCATAGAACACCACGCTCCAGACATAGGCCTTCAAAAATGACTTCCTTATTCCTTATTCTATATTCGATGTCAACAGATTCCTTTTCTGTAGAAATGCTTTCCTTCCCTGAGCTAACCTACTTTTTATATCCACTTTGCTTCGTCCATCACTGGTTATTTTGCTTCCTAAGTAATAGAAGTCTCCTACTTCCTTTAGTTTTTCACCTGTCAATTTGATGTCCATAGAGGTTTCTGATTTATTTCGGCTGCATTCCAATATTTTTGTTTTGCATTTATTAATTTTCAACATGAATTCTTTACTCAAGAAGGAGTCCACACCATTCAAAAACTCATTCAAATCCTCAGGCGTATCGGCCAAGATGACTATGTCATCGGCAAATTTCAGAGTTGAAATTATTTTTCCTTGAATCTTCACCCCCACATTGAACTTTTCTCCAATTTCCTTCATTGCTTGCTCAATGTAAAGATTGAAAAGTATGGGTGATAAGTTGCAGCCTTGCCTTACACCTTTCTGAATACCAGCTTCCAGGGCCGTGCAATGGGCAAGGTGAAGCAGTGCTAGCGAGAAATTGACTCGTGCCGGCCGAGCGCAGCCCTACTCGGTCCAGTTCTGAGCAGTGCAGCACGACAGCACACTAGCACTGCAGCGCTTAGTCGCACAAGCACTGTCCATTTGACCGGGTACTGAAGTACGTTTAGTACTGAGCGCGGAGCCTGCACACTGGGCGCACTAGAGCCAACACTGTGGAATATGCGTGTGGTCTGCCGTGCTCATAACGTAGGGAGGACAAAAATAGCATAGTGGGAGAGTCACACATTAATGAATCAAACCGTAGACATATAAGACATGATATTTGGACGCACATGAACCAGATCTGCAGCAAGGATACAGAAATTTGCATACTTTTTGGGTGTTGTAGCAGGTGCAGCGAGATATAATAGTCCTAAAATAGAATCAGGGGCCGGTATGGAATCAGGAGAGTTAAAATACATTTTTTAATTTGTTGACATAATGTCACAAACCAGCCGAGGTAGCTAAACACGTTAACGTGCATGGTCAGACTACTCCAAACTCGAAAGACCACACACAGCCACTCCATACATTACCTCAAAATTTTATTTGTCATTAACTCCTCTCATGAGATTCGCGTCATGAAATCATTCCCACAAGGAAACTGTCACACCACATCCCCTACCTCATAGCAACCGGAATAATTATGGGTAGAACCAAAAAAACTACATGAGGACTATAAAACTGTATTTCAATAACAAGATTCTGTATTCACCAAATGACTAGATTGATGCTCTTCAGGGATATGTGAGTTCGAGAAACATGCGTTAGTAAAACTCAGCTGAGTTTTAATTCACCGGCTGTGAAAGCCAATATACCATCTTTTTGGAAGCCTTCATAGGGAGGTTAAGGCTGCTTGAGCTTTTAGTTCTCGCAGTCAAGTGGTGCAGTTGCACCTAATATGAAGGGAGGTGGCGCGCAGTTCGTCACTCCTGTGGGGGTCCGGGCGGGGACACCAAGAGCCCGCCGATGAGCCAGCTTGGTGTCCTAGGCGAAACCCCACACAAGACACGGCACAAACCTAGAAGAATGCTGAGTTTTAATTCACCGGCCGTGAAAGCCAATATACCATTTTTTTATGCGTTAGTAAATTCATCAGGATTTTAAAATGAAAGATATTCCGTCGCAATCTAAGGTCATTTATGTCTTTTATTCTTATATTCAAGTCGCCTCCGTGGTGTAGTGGTCAGCATGATTAGCTGCCACCCAGGACTTCCGCGGTTCGATTCCCGGCTCTGCCACGAAATTTGAAAAGTGGTATGAGGACTGGATTGGGGTCTACTCAGCCTCGGGTGGTCCAAATGAGTAGAGGGGTTTCGACTCCCACCTCAACCATCCTCGATGTGGTTTTCCGTGGTTTCCCACTTCGTCTTCGGGAAAATATCGGGGTGGTACGTAACGTAAGGCCACGGCCGTCTCCTTCCCTCTTCCTTGCCTAATCTTCCCACTCTTCCCATCTCTTCATCAGGCCCCTGTTCGCTTTGCAGGTGAGGCCGCCTGGGCAACGTGCTAGTCATACTCCCCAGTTGTATCCCCGACTCAGAGTCCCAAGCTCCAGGACACTACCAGTGGCGGTAAAGGTGAGATCCCTCGCTTAGTCCGTGGGAAAAGCCAACCCTGGAGGGTAAACGATTAAAAAAAAGAATTCTTATATTCAACATGGCCTGAAAAAATACCTCGTGGAATTTACCTACACATAAGATATACGGCAAAATAAGCAAGAAGACACGAAATCCTTCAAACCTTCAAGTTTTAGGACAATATTCATTATTTCAACACTATGGAGACCAAGAGTTCTATTCATTATATAACAATTAGCCTATTTTGCTCTAAAAATTACAAAATATGTTGTCTGTCTTTCTACCAGCTTGTCTGTATTTCTTTCGGTGGAGTGCCTAAGACTGTTTTGTTTGTTAGTTCTTGGAACTATTCGACTTTAGGGTTATGGTACGCGAACCGTCTTCCTAACTTACCAGGGACTATGCAATGCCAAAAATACGAAGAAATGTGTACTATTATAGTTCGCCCAGTGAAGAAATTACATGGTATCGTGCAATTGATTGCGCAGACAATGAAAGAGACCATCTTGTAGTGTAGCAGCTAACGTTCTTGGCTGTCGCCCCGGTGGTCCGGGTTTGATTCCCTGTCCTGCCACGAAATTGAATTTCGGTTTGGGGTACTGAAATTGTATCGATGATACGTAAATCATCCAAGCGGTGCTCATTTCGAGGACTTGCGCCAGGCCAGTGGGCACGAGTTTCCTTTTTTATACATTCTTACTCTGTAATTCGAATTGAGAGCACATCACTGCGTAGAGTTGTTAGAATAGCTTCCGTAAAATATTCTCACAGGCCAATGCTATAAGTAGCCCTCATGAGTTAATCCAATTGCATATGTATATCTAGGCTAATCCAGATATGGTATTTAAGACATTTGATTTTTATTGCATTCTAAGTTCTGGGCATAGGAAAACCTCGAAGCTAATTTTGAAATTTTAAGTGAATGAACATCCAAAGTATAGTAAGCATCATGTAGGGAGACTGTACCAGAGAGAGCATGCATTGCTTGAAGACATGATGACATAGTGCGTAATTTGTGCTCGTACAACGAAGGAGGTTGTCAGGACGGTGTTGATGATGAAAATGGTGATAACGATGAAAACGGTGATTAATTATTTAGGAACCAAGGGAATATAAATAACCGATACTTAAGACTGAAGCGGATCTATGGTAAACACAAAATAAAATTGCAGGTTGATTGCGAAAGTACAGAAACTATCCAATCACCATATTTTATGGAGATTGACTAATCCAGAAGTAGACATGAAAGGGAGTAGCCTAGTACAAATAGGTGGAAGCAAAGGATGCTCTTGTGTGAGACCTCCATGGGCGTAGCCTGGCCTCTGTATACTGCAAACACTGTGGAGTGCCTGATACCCTAGCTCACGTTCAAAAACCATAATTAAGAAGGGGATTTACTACAAACGTTAGGAATCACCGAAATAGATCTAAGATGCAGCTGTAACATTTCAGAAATGTTACGCGATCCATGTTTTCGTGTCTTTCTCGTGTTAGAAGCAAAAATACATTGGGCATAATAATTGTTATTGGCCATAAGAAGGATACAAGATTTATGCTGGACCCCACCATCAGATGTGAAGTAACCTTCGGCATAACAAAACAGGTCGTTTAGAGATAACGATAGGCTTCAAAAAGAAGAGAAAGCTTGTGGTACGTTTCGATTAAGCGAGAGGATCAACATCAACATTTTTAAATCACGCATCAAGTTTGGGTAAGCCTAAGTATAAATGACCTAATTTTGCTATCAATGAATCCATTCAATAATAGAGAATTCATTTTCAATGTACTCGGGAACAGTGTGTGACGTAGTCTATTGGTACCCAATATAATTTTATTGCTAATATTAATAGTGTTATAATAATAATATTAATATGAAGGGAAGATAAGAACGGCTTTACGAAACCATGTCGGTACGGGCTGGCCGTGCGCGCCTGAACTGACGAGTTCCAGCGTAGACAGTGCTGACAGTGTGAGGCAAGGCCATACGGCCCTAAAAGCACTTGCCAGGCTTGCAGGGCACTACGCCATACTATACACAGCTCGCTCACACATGTAGCGAGCGGCAGGTGGGGAGAGGCAAGGACATGACGTCACGCGCTTGTGGCTTGCTTCTTAGACTGCCCGTAAGGGAGCAGCAGGATAGAACATACTACAGGCACTAGCTACGCAGGGCCCTGCAGCTTCTCTCACATGTCCTTCAGCTCGAATTACTGCTGTCTGGTTTCTGTATAGATTGTAGATCACCCTCCTATCCCAGTACTTTATTCCAATCGTTTTCAAAATGCCAAACAATTTAGGGCAATCAACGTTATCAAAAGCCTACAATTGCCATGATTCTAGGTGTCTCAATAATTGAAAAGTGGAATCACAATGTTTGTAGTGAAAGTAAGTTCCCTAGTAACATTTAAAGTGACGTGAGCCATGGATCTTCAGTGAGATGGATCAGGATGGTCTACAGTGATACAGAAAGGGAATTGCAAGTGGGGGGAGTTGGAATACTCATTGTCCCCATCCGCCTTTGATAAGAGATATCTGCACCTGGTCATAATTGCGTTAAGCTGAAACTTTGCCAACAGTTGAAGGTAAGGTAGGAAGCGTCCTGCCCACCAGAGTTGATAATCAAGCGCTCTTCATCTGGACTTGAAGGGACATCCCCTCAATAGCTCTAGGCAGAGAATGGAATATTGCATGCAGCCAGCGCCATATTGTGGAACTAGCAGCTAGTAGAGTTATTGGAGTAAGAAAGATGCTTTGTGGAGGGTGGGTGATTTAATAAAGTTGCCTAATTCCCAGTCTCTTGTCACTTTAATGCAGTGGCGTAGCATATAATAAAGGTCGATTCACACTATACGTTACGTAACCTTTCCGTTTCCTTTCCATCACATCACCGTACATGAAAGTTTACTGTATTTTAAATGAGTACATGCACACTACACGTTACATACACCTTCCATGAGCCTTCCGTTTCCCGACAGGATTGTTTCGCAGCAATGTTTACGGTACGTATGCGGATACTTCTTGACAGTGTGCACTAGCAACCATTTCCATTCCTTGTCTAGAAGGCGTGCTTTGGCGCTCTGTGTTTATTCAATGGCATTAACCTGGGTTACGTTACAGTTTGCGGTTACACTCGCCAAAACGAAATAGGTTATAATAAAAATTAGCAATATGGCGACGAAAGATGTATTGGATTTGATATGGTGAATAAATAATGGTATTGGAATTGATATGGTGAATAAACAAGTAGTTCCGTGAAGAACTATACAGCCTATTTTCATATATCCTACTCATGTTAATTACCTCTATCAACATACACAATTTCAGTTTGATTGCTATAATAGATTCGTAGATATTGAGAACCGACTAAATATTTCGGATGGTCGCCATGTTGGATTTTATATATGTAGGTCTTAGAGTTATGTACTGTTACATGCAGATTATTGTGTACGAGTAGCATTCAGACTTCAATCGCATAATTAGGACACAAGAAAAAACAAGGAGATTTAAAAATTTTCACAGCTGCCATCTTGAGGTTATGGAAACAATTGAAATAAATTAGATGCCAGTGGATTAACATTCGGATAAAGATTTACTGTACCAAGTTTCACTGCACGCGGATGGTTAAATTGCGAGAAACGTCCATGTGAATATTTATAATTCGCGTCACCGCCATGTTGGATTTGTGATCACCAGGTTATTTAAAGTCCTATAGGTGAACTTAAGTTCATAGCCCCTATGAACATTAAAAAATGCAGATTGATTGTTAAATAGATTCGTAGATATTCAGTATCGTCTAAATATTTCGGATGGTCGCCATGTGGGATTGTTAAATGTATAGGCCATAGAGTCATGTACCATTGAAGGAAAATTATTGCGTAGGTTCATTATTCAAACTTTCACTTCGATCGCATGACTACATCACAAGAAATAAAAACTTAATTTTAAAATTCGCACTGCCGCCATCTTGAGGTTATGTAAACAATTGAACTAAATTAGATACCAGTGGATTACAATGTGTATAAATATTTCCTGTACCAGGTTTCAGTACGCTTGGAACATTAAATCGCGAGAAAGGTCTATTTAAAATGTTCAAATTCGCTTAGCCGCCATGTTCGTTTTGTAGTTAACCGGTTTTTGGAAATCTTATAGATGGACTTCCAGTAGTGCCCTTTATCTCCGTACAAAATTTTAGGGAGATACCGCTAATAGTTTCAGAGATATAGAATGCCGGTGAAATATTTCGCACATCCTCCATCTTGTGATTATGTAAACAATTGAACGATGTTAGATGTCGGTGCATTACAATGTATATAAACATATACTGTACCAAGTTTCATTGCGTTTGGTTCGTCAAATCGCGAGAAACGTCTATTTAAAAGTCGCAAATTCGCTTGGCCGCCATGTTGGTCTTGTAGTTACCATGTTTTCAAAAGTCACATAAGTGATCTTATAGTAGTCCCCTCTATCACCATAGAAAATGTCAGGGTAATATCGGTAATAGTTTCGGAGATATTGAATGCTGGTGAAATATTTCGCACAGCCGCCATGTTGGATTGGTGAGTCGTAACAAAATTTGAAGGGCACGGTCGAGGTCGCCGGGAATAGTGCTATGAACTTTCCGAGTTTCATTGAAATCGCTCCTGCCGTTTAGATTTTATTAGGGGGGACACACACACGAATCACACACACACACACACACACACACACGCACACACACACGGACAAAAGGTGATCTCATAAGCCTATTTTTTCAAAATTGAAAATAGGCTAAAAATGATGATGTCGACCAGATGTGCTTCCTACAATATATTGAGGGCGACACTATTTTTAGCCTACTTTTCACATTTTGCAACAAGTAGTTCCGTGAAGAACTATACAGCCTATTTTCATATATCCTACTTATGTTAACTGCCACAATCAACATACAAAATTTCAGTTTAATTGCTGTAACAGATTCGTAGAAATTGAGAACCGTCTAAATATTTCAGATGGTCGCCAGGTTGGATTTTTATTTTTGTACTATTACATTAAGATTATTGTGTAAGTGTGGTATTCAAACTTCAATCGCATGATTAGACAACAAGAAGTAAAAACGAGATTTTAAAATTACGCACAGCAGCCATCTTGTGATAATGCAAACCATTGAAATAAATTAGATGCCAGTGGATCAACATTTGTATAAGCATTTAACGTGCAACGTTTCACGGCACTCGGATAGTTAATTCGCGAGAAACGTCCATTTAAATATTTATACTTCGCGTCGCCGCCATGTTGGATTTGTGCTCACCAGGTTCCTGAAAGTCCTATAGGTGAACATATGTTCTTAGTCTCTATGAACATAACAAAATTCAGTTTGGTTGCTGTAAAAGATTCATAGATATTGAGAACCGTCTAAATATTTCGGGAGCTCACCATTTAGGAGTGTTATGTGTATAGGCCATAGAGTTATGTACCATTCAAGGACAATTATTGCCTAGGTTAATTATTCAAACTTTCACTTCGATCGCATGATTACGACACACGAAATTAAAATTGAATTTTAAAATTTCGCACAGCCGCCATCTTGAGGTTATGTAAGCAATTGAATTAAATTAGATGGCAGTGCATTACAATCTGTAAAATCAATTACTGTACCACATTTCACTGCGCTCAGAGAGTTAAATCACGAGAAAAGTCTATTAAAATATTTTAAATTCGCTTGGTCGCCATGTTCGTTTCGTACTTTACAGGTTTATGAAATATACATAGGTATACCTGTATCAGTACCCTTTATCACCGTACAAAATTGCAGGGTGATATCTGTAATAGTTTAGGAGATATAGAATGTCAGTGAAATATTTCGCACAGCCGCCATTTTGAGGTTATGTAAACAATTGAACTAAATTAGACTCCAGTGCATTACAATGTGTATAAACATTTTCTGTACCAAGTTTCATTACATTTAGATAGTTAAATCGCGAGAAAAGTCTATTTAAATGTCTCAACTTCGCTTGGCCGCCATGTTGGTTTTGTATTCACCAGGTTTTTGAAAGTCTCATAGGTGAACTTCTAGTAGTGCCCTTTATCACCGTACACAATTTCAGGGCGATATCGGTAATAGTTTCGGAGATATTGATTGCTAGTGAAATATTTCGCACAGCCGCCATGTTGGATTGGAGAGACGTAACAAAATTTGAAGGGCACGGTCGAGGTCGCCGGGAATAGTGCTATGAACTTCCCGAGTTTCATTGAAATCGCTCCAGCCGTTTTGATTTTATTAGGGGGGACACACACACGAATCACACACACACACGCACACACACACACACACACACGCACACACACACGGACAAAAGGTGATCTCATAAGCCTATCTTTTCAAAATTGAAAATAGGCTAAAAATGAGGAAAAAGTAGTCTTATGAGATCGGGCAAATGTGTGTCTGTCTGTCTGTCTGTCTGTCTGTCTGTCTGTCTGTCTGTCCTTCTGTCTGTCTGTCTGGCTGTGTGTGTGTCCCCCCCTATCAACTCCTAAACGGCGGCAGCAATCAAAACCAAATTTAGTATGAGTAAAGATGTGCACCGGAATAGCTCACGTCCATATTTGAAAATGATGTCAGTGCTACCAACTGCTGAAAAAACGCACTAGAAATTTGAGCTCCATGTTGGATATCTTGCAAGGTATACATGGGAGCTATTCCAAAATTGGCACACATGTAGATAATACTATTTCAGTTTAATTTCCAGGAGGCCAACCATGACAGTGTTACCAAAATAATTTTAAGCCTCCTGATAGGTCCAATGTTTAAATGCATATAACTTTTACACTATCAATTGGATTTCAACCAAATTTTGTATGTAATATCTTTACATAAACGGATATGATTAGGCGTATTCTTACGAGCAACCAGGGCTGACAACTGTTAAGAAATTCTGTCTATATTTTTTAACCCTAATATCAATATATCAGAAAGTATGCAAGCCAACAGCTCTATACTTTGCACACGTATAGTACCTGACATTCTAGATTAATTTGGAGTAATTAATACAAGGCAGTGCTGCCAACATGATTCTATGCCTGCTGATATATCCAATTTTAAAATACATGTAACTTCTATACTAACAAATGGATTTCATCCAAAATTGGCACAACAAGAGATCATAATATTTCCGATATATATAACCTGCACATGCATGGCATTGTTGCCAACATGCTTTTACGCGTGCTGATAGATCCAGTGTCTAACTGCATGTAACGTCCATTGGACTTCAACCAAATTTTGTATTTTGTACCTAAAGAGATGGAACAAAGAATATATTCAGTCACCAGGGCTGCCAACTGTAGTGCTCTATTAGGTTACATCATACCAGGTATATTTTGAACTAATTAGATATTTCGATATAGCCAAATTAATTTCGTCATTATTCTAGATAGGTTCATATACTGTAGAATAATCATTGGCATGAAAAGTAGGCTGTATAGTTCTTCACGGAACTTCTTGTTAAAATATCGCAATGGCTCTTGGAATAAAGTAACATACTCTCATTCTGTATTTCGCTCTTTTAACATGTCATGAACCCATTTTCTTCGTTTCCCCTTTCTTGTACTACGCTCCTCCTCGTCTAAAATAATAGCACATAGAACTAATTTTTTTTTCTTGATCACATTCTGTCACTAATAAGTCCTGAAATTGCTAACTTTTCTGATAACCTGTTTTGGCGATTTTGCGTTTACCGCAAACTGTAACCAAACCTAACCCAGGTTAAAACCAAAGGGAGCACAAAAACACGCCTTCTAGAAACGGAATGGAAATGGTTGCTAGTGCACTCTGTCAATAAGTGCCCGCATACCTTCCGTAAACATATCGTCGTGGCAAGGAACGGTATTGTATGGTATGAATACAACAAATTTTAACGCACTGTAAATTTCATGTGCTACATTCTTCTGATAGGAGCAGGAAACTCTTTAGAACAATTCAATAGACTACTGGCAGCGACAGACCTGCTTTATCCTGCTCGTTTTCAAATACACAGTAGTTATTGCGGCAGATTGATAAAGTGTAAAATCATCATATATACGGTATTATTTCAGTAGTATAGATCCATTCTGCGGCGCTCACAAGGGACCAATCATGACAAATGGGCATTCAAATTTTCATTTTCATTAGCAGTGACAAATTGCACTCTAATTTCATAAATATATATAATTTCTTTAAAAAAATTACTTTAAAAAAATTGAACGAAGTGTGCGATTTGCAGATACTGTTGCTGTAGGAAAATACGCTCCATAATTACTGTCCACTTCACATTTTGACCGCTGCGACACCTGTTTCATGTCATTTCAACATTCTGAGGGTTTTTCTTTATCATTTTGCATGGATTTCAGAAACAGTAAATCAAACAATGAGTACTTAAATGGTATAATTTAATAAATATCAAATAACCAGTCAGTGTCTCTAACTGAAATGTAAATAGTGGTCTATAGTCATTTGGTTGAAATAAAGACATAACAACCTATTTCATTAAGTTTCTCATTATAAACCTATTGGGGAAAGTGTGGTTTATGAACATGTGAGATTTCTCGCACGGGTCTGCTACTCAACTTTCAATCGTTATATTGACGCCTCACGGTAAGTTTTTCATCATTTAGCGATTGATAATAATTATACACTAGCATTACCCGACGCGGCTTCGCCCGCGAATATTCTCGTTGTAAAGAGTACACTTAGCAAAATCTTAATCATGAATGTTATGACTGATTTATCCTTGGTATGAATAATCAGATTTTATTAATTCAGCTACTGGTGCAGTGGTTTGTCATTCCTTCATAGGTATATCAGAGCGAAGTTAGTTTTCTGGGAATATCACAGACACTGTTAATTTAAGGGCCTTTAAATGTGGTTTTCGGAGACCCTTTATAGTCGGGTGAAAAAGACCTTTCGTACCACACTCACACGGGAAAATTGCGTGAAATATTCTAGAGTAACCCTTGACCCCCTTAAGCGCATTATACTGTATGTATTGATGAATTTTACAGCTTAATTTGGTTCCGTGATAACCTTATAACCGTCTGGAAACTTTCACAGTAATGTAATAATTGGAAATGCATTACGTCTAACAGAAATAGATGGACCTGTGAGATTCTGTTACCAGGTTTACCGTGTTGCATTCTTTCATTATTTCATTGTAAATATACATGTTTTAAGGTATTTATTTAATTGTGAGGCATTTAAAGAGTAAGTGAGTGCGTTTCGCATTGGGTTATGCTGAACCTGTAGGTACCCCATATGTGTAGGTAGGTGTTAATGGGACCATATTTTCGGTACAAAACTGGAATGGGACCTTAGCAGAATAATATAGGAAGGGATTACTACAGATGTGAGGCTGTAGTCGTTTGGTCAGGAGCCGTCGCGACTTCTGTTATAACTCCTGACCTAAATTCGTCCCCTTTGTGTTTCTTACATTTTATTCTGGTCTAAGTCTTGGAATGGGGTACACTCAGCCCCGTGAGAAGAGGTGTGTTCTCAGTCATCTTAAAAGTGGTTTTCAATGGATTTTGCAATTTTTGTCTGGATGGGTAACTTGTGTGTAGAAATGTATGAACATATTACTTAAATCTCAATAAAGTTATTATAAGAGATCTTAAGACTGTTACAGTAAATTTTCAATAAAATAAATGAATAAATAATAACTGGATATGGGGGATGGAATAAGGAAAAATTAAGGTGGGGTCGGAAGAGAACAAGAGTTGACCAAGAGAGGTCGACAGGAAAGAAGACGGAGAGGATCCCGGCACAAGTGAGTGGGAGCAATGCCGGACTCAGCTGGGGTCCCGTGGTCGCCAACGCATGTCCCACTATATGTGAGCCCCTGGCGAGAGGCCAAATAGAATATTGGCAATTAGTGCAATTTTGTTTGCTTTATTCAGTGTGCATTGTCAGCTGGTTAATCCCTTCAGAACATGAAGTTGCGTCAAACTTTTGATAGGGGCGTGGTGGCTCAGCGGTCTAGCTGTATGCAGGGTTCGATTCCTGGTCAATGCATGTGAGATTTTCGAAGTGAAATGCCATGTCCTATGGTTCGGATTCCACGTAAAAAGGAGGCCCCGTGGCTCATGATCTCTAGATTAACGGTCACGTTAAACTACAAGCTTCATTTCCTAACTCTTGATATTGGTAGAAGAGTAATCCATTCCATTGTCATTATTACTGGTTGATGACATTTATATTTGCTCTTCCTGACCAACATTCCTTAGAACGTCCTGTTCGGTCTCCACATGAACATTGAAGTAGTCATTAATCTTGAAATTTCTCTCATTCGTACTGCATAATATGAAATTACAGTAATGTAGTGTGCTCTTAATGTGCTGCGGGATAACAAATGGGGTAAAAATTGGGTGGGATGCTTTCCAATACTTATCAATAAATTTGTGGCTGGCTGCCTGGATCATTGGTAACGTTATCGCTTGCTGTGTCCAGATGGCGCAGTCAGATGGTATTTAAGGGTGCGCACATTCGAGGGAGACATGTCAGAAAATTTACTGGTACTTAAAGATCCCTTTCGGGGCAAAATCCCTGCACCCCGTCGTCTCTAAAACCTGTAGATGTTAAATAGAACGTAAAACGAATAACATTATTATTATTATTTACTCAATAAATTAGTGAAATTTTTGCATGATTAAAAAATGCACGAAAAAACTACATTGAGCCAGATAAAATAATTATGTAGTAATAGTTTACAGACGTGGCAATATTATAATAGGTTACTTTCGGGTGCCCCATGCGTATAGACCACCCACCTGGCTTTATTGTTCAGCGGACTGGAGGCGACACAGTTCTGACAGGGGCTATCGTAATGTTTATTGTTTAAACGCACTTTATAAACAAAAATATGTATTTCCGTTGACTTTTCAAGAAATTCAAGATTTTTCCTCTAATATTGAGACGATTTGGAAGATATTTAAGTTATAATAACCATACCTTCTAACTCCCTCTGGTTTAAGAGCTGGACATTTGTGAAACAAACAACTTAGCGTATTATATGCACTGAGTGGGCAAAAGTCACGGGAAGTATAGTCCCATGAGAAAATGTGCCGTGTATGACTCCTGAGCGTTGATGCTAGCTGCGGTGAAGCAGAGTGTAGTGAAAGTGGCAACACGTCGCGAGTTAACTGACTATGAACGTGGGATGATGATCGGCGCACGCCCAATGGGCCATAGCATTTCAGAGATGAAACGTGAATTCAGGTCTAGTGTCAAAGGTGGATCTTTAATATAGCAGAGATAATGTTACCATCCACGTAAACCGCCGCAAGGGACGACCACAGACATCACGTCACCTCAGCAGTACCATACGGGGCGATCAAAGGGCTACTGTGGGTCAGATCACCGCCCAGTTGAATGTTCGGAGTCAGGGATCCATTTATTGTCGGTGTCTCGCCGTATTGCTGCCGTTTTGAGAGCTCGCGTAGGAGCAACTCGTTATATTAATATCATATTCCGTGCCTTCCCATGACGTTTGGGCACTATGTGTTCATGATGAATCGAAGATGATGATAATAATAATGATCGTGTGGCCTCCTGAGAGACCGAGTGCAGGTCTTTCTAATTGACGCCCGTTGGCGACCTGCGCACCGTAATGAGGATGAAGTGATGATTTTTTATTTTATTTTTAGCGTATGGCTTTTAGTGCCGGGAGTGTCCGAGGACATGTTCGGCTCGCCAGTTTGTAGCTGCTTCTAGGCGGACACCCATGGGGTGAGCTACAAGTACCATCGCGTGTGGAGTGTTGTCTGGGGAGGAATGTTTGAATGCAAGGACGAGGAGTTGGAAGGTAGCGGCTGTGGCCTATAGTTAGGAACCAACACCGGCATTTGCCTGGAAGGAAGATGGGAAACCACAGAAGACCATCTTCAAGGTTGCCGTCGGGGGGATTCGAACCTCCTCGCCTCCTGGATGTGAGCGGCTGCCAGCAGTCATCCCGTAACGACCCGCTGAAGTGATGATGAAGACGGCACATACACCCAGTCCCCGAGCCACGGGAATTAACCCCAGGACATTAAAATCCCTGATCGCCTGGCTGGGAATCGAACCCAGTACACTTCGAGCCAATCCTAGCACACTAACCAATTCGACATTGGGTCGGACATCATCATCTTCATTTCCCCTTTTCCAGTTGACACTGGGTGGGGACAAATATGGTTCCTCTCCACTTTGTTCTGTCGTTCCACCATTCCACTTCCGACACGGTGTTCCAATCCAGGTTCCGTTTTCTAATGCTATTCTCCACCGAGTCCATCCAACTCATTCTTCGTCTTCCTCCTTTTCTCTTCCCTGTCATCTGTCGTGTCATGATGATGATATTTTATATTAGTTTTCCAAACAGAGAAATTAATTCTGAAGCAGTCCCTTAACGAATCATTTTCAAACTAGTATATGTATTCCTTGAGATGATTTGTATATTTCTGCTGCATTTAAACCAAAAACTTCAAACGAAATAACAACAAATAAATTGGTAAGTGCCACATTATTTATAAAAATAATAATTATTAATGTTATTGGATTATAAATAGTGATACATTTTTCACAAGAATGGAATAGAAAGAACCTCTTTGGCTTAATATAGTTGCACGAAATATCGGTTGGATGGTTCCTTACATTAGGGGCTGCGACAACGTGGCCATGTAGCCCCGTGTATTTTGGGTGTGTGTAGAATCAGTCTGGTAACCGGTGTTAATTGTGATGGCTGTATTAGTGTGTGTTATCTGTTTTAATTCAAGTAAGAACTGCAGACAATAATTTCAAGTAGTTCCTACTTTTACTACCAAATGATACCATCCACGACACCTAGCTACTAGTAGATGCCATCGCAACCGCCGCCTGGTGTCGAACATTGGAACTTACGACAATTAATCAAACCTAAGCTACAAATTTAGATTCACACAAGTTTAGTTAGCGGAAGGTTCTTTTACATGCCCTGAATCTATAAGATGGGCCCGCCGGATTTACTTCCCCTCCAAAGGGAGGCATACTGAGGGATTTTTGCATAAAATCAAATATTATATAGCTCATCCACTCTCATCAAAAACTAGAATAAAATTTATGTTCGACCCTCACTATTATGTGCCAGAAAACTGTATCATAATGATGGCCATTATAACACTGTTTTTCTTACGATACAGTTTATCCAGCCAATCAGAGCTCGTTCATTGACCAATTAGGTAACGATACCTTCGCGCATGCGCTCAAAATCCAACATGTCGGACATAAACACAACATCGAACTTTAATAAATTACCGACATGGGATACGCACCGTCCATATGTTCGCGTAAATAAACTGACGAATATGAGACAAGAAATAGCACTGTACCTTAAAATTACCAACACTAATTTCTACACAGCGCATTGTCTTCAAACGACTCCGGTGACAATATTACTGAGGGACGGCAGATGTAAACATATGGCCTGCATAATATGGCATTGCAAGCACACACAGCGCATGCGTCGGTCGTTCAGAGATCTTGAAAGACAGAGATATGTCTCGCACTCACTCGCCGATAACAAAATTCTTGTGGCTGACTCTCAACAGATATTTATGAATATTTATGTTAAAACATATAATAAAGTTATAATTATCGTCGAACATAAACAGTCGTATGCAACTCGCCTATAATGGTAATTAAGACACTCGTATGGAAATTATAAATCTCGCATACGCTCGTTTTATAAAAAATACTCGTGTCTTAATTGTAGCCATTATAGGCTCGTTGCATAATGTACTATTATGAAAACAACGGGTACTACACTGGACAAAAAAAGTTTTGCGTCCTGCAAGATGATGTATTAACATTGCTGTATGACGATATTTCGTTTTTGCACATTGGCTCATGTGTTGACTGTAAGATGACATGTTTGTTTGTTTGTTTGTACCGCAAAACTTTTTTTGACCAGTGTATTTTAATTAAGGATACAAAATTTTTAATGAACTGGGGAGTTTAAGGCGGATGCGGTGGCGTAGTTGGTAGCAAGCGGAGCTTCAATGCCCAAGGTCGCGGGTTCAAACCCGGCCGAAGTCGTTAAAGAGCGTTAATAATCCCTCAGTGTGCCTTCCTTCGGAGGGGAAGTAAAGCCGGTGGGCCCACGTCATAGATTTATGGCATGAAGAGAAACCTTCCGCTAACTACACTTGTGTGAAGCCAAAATTTGTAGGTTTGAATTTATGCCGTTCTATTAGTTCCAACGTTCGCCACCAGGTGCTGACTGCGTTGCCATCTAGTAGCCAAGTCCTCAAGCTAGGTGTCATGGACGGTAGCATTGGTAGCAAAGTAAGAACTACTTGAAATTATTGTCTGCAGTCCTTACTTGAATTAAAAACAGATAACCCACACTAAAACAGTTATCACAATTAACACCGGTTATCAGACAGATTCAACACACACCCAAAGTACACGGGACTACATGACCGCGTTGTCGCAGCCCCTAAACTGAGGAACCAATCTATGGGAAGTTTAATTTTAATTCTAATAAAAGTCCGCCTCGTTGTATAGTAGCTAGCCTGAGTTCGATTCCTTGCCCTGCCAAGAAATTTAATTTTTATCTGAGGACAGAAACGGGGTACATTCAGTCTCGTGAGGCAAGACTGAGTAGAGGCGGGTTCGATTTCTACCTCAGCCAACCTAGAAGTGGTTTCCCACTTCTACTCCAGGCGAATACCGGGACGATTCCTGAATTTAGACCACGGCCGCATCCTTCCCAATCCTCATCTTAATTACAAATACATCCACTAATACAGCCATCAAAATAACACAGGTTATCAGAAATATTCCACTCACACACCCGTGCACATTGGGCTACATGACCAAGATGTCCTAAAAATCCTAAATGAATCAACAGCTGCATTATTGCTAATAATTTGAGCACGTCTGTATATTTCATTTAGGTGGTTGGGATATCTTCGTCATCAACCCTTGTGGAAGTTTGGCACAAACCAAAAAGTGCAGTTTTTCAGCAGAATCATTTAATGATTTTGAATAATTATAATAATAACAACGTTTCTTGCGACCAGGAAAACAACAGCTCGCTGGCATCAGGAGGTGAAGAAGGATCTAGAAGAAATGGCAACATCTGAAGCTGAAATCAGCAATAGGGAAACATACAAAGCCAAAATTGAGAATTGCATGGGTTTTAAGGGTCATCCTAAATCCCGGATCCAGGCACCATGGACTGAAAAAGGAGGAGAATGTAGATCGATAAAATGAAGGAATACTGGGCAAAAATAAAAACCCAGAAGCCGCTGAAATCAAATTACCGCGGTCCACAATTGGCCTAAACGACATAAGAAGAAGAACGTTCCATTTAACTAACATAAGGCCATGACCGCTTCCTACCCAAATCTTACCTCAATTACAAATGAGTCGTCCAGTTGCAAAACTCGTGAATAAGGATAATTCAATTATTTTATTTTATTTTACTTTATTTTATTTTATTTTGTGTTATTTTGTTTAATTTAATTTAATTTTGTTTTGTTTGTTTTGTTTTATTTTATTTCGTTTGATTTTGTTTTAAATTATTATGTTTATTTTTTTTTGTTGTTTTATTTTTGTTTTGTTTTATTTTAGTTTTATATTGTGTTTTGTTTCATTTAGATTTTGTTTCGTTTATTTTGTTTAATTTTATTTTATTTCGTTTTATTTTGATTTTCCAGAAAACCTACACAAAACCGAAAACAAAAGACACAAAGCAAAAAGCAAAATTCTAAAAATCAAAAGCAGAAAACAAAAAACAAGAAACACAAAGCAGAAAGCAAAATTCAAAAAAGCAAAATCAGAAAAAAACACAAAACCGGTACCATGAAAGAAAAGCAAAAGGTAAAATTCAAAAGCAAAAGTACAAAGCAAACACAAAACCAAAAATCAAAAACACAAAGCAAAAATAAAAAAGTAGAAAACAACAAACACAAAATATACGTGAGGCAAAGTCCAGAGAAACGTTTCTCATGAAAATGATTCTTATTCACAAGTGGATTAAAAGAGTTTTATAACTTGACGACTCGAATAAATACACTAGTACACTTCTCGTTTTTACCTCACAACGCTGAGTAGACCCCGTTCTAGTCCTCATACCAGAATTAAATTCCTTGGTAGAGCTGGGAAATGAACCCGGACCTCCGAGGTGACAGCAAACAACGCTATCCACTACACCGCGAAGTGGACAGGCAAGAAAAAGACAACTATGTGGTAAAATAGCTAAAGGTTTATCTTATGTTATGATAATGAGTTTTATGATTCCCTGTGAAATGAAATGATGAAACGCATATTCGGAACGTCCGTTGTACTTATACGTCAAGATCAAGGACATTTTAGAACCAACTTAAGTTACAGTAGCCGCCTGACATCTAATCGATACAGGAGTTCATTTAAAATCTGAGAAAATTTTATTCAACACAATGCGCTTTGCTCTGGAATTTTCTCACTTCAAAGACTTCGTGTAAAGAAATAAGAAGAAGTGTTTCCTCTATGTAAATTATTCCTGAAACTTTTAACTGTTATGCCTCACTTTCCACCACCACCACCCCTTTAGCTTAATTAAAACATTTCTTCAAAAATGTACTAAATGGGAAAAATGACTTCTGAGGTAAATCTGGGGCGATGTATGTGAAGTTTGGAAGGCATTTTCTTTGTGTTGCCTGTAAATCAATCAATTTATACCTTTAAGTTGATCAACACGCCATACTCCCAACATGATTGGGTCGGAGTACAATATACCGGGGGATTCAGCAGCCCCTTTCAATACCATTTCTGCAACCCAACTAACGTGTGTTGTCAGGAAGGTCGATATTTCTCTGCCTGCATCCCGTATGGTACTAATGCACTGCACGCATATCCCGCATACAATACGGAACTCGACTATTTCTCCTTCATATTAGTATGTAGTCACACCCAGGGAAGTGTTCAGTGTCGTTTGAATTAAGGGACTTATAAGAGAGGAGAGCCACGAACGGTAGAGAGGAAAGTGAAATTGGAGAGGGACCGCCCCAAAGGCAATGGAAGAAAGAGACTAACCGGACCCAGCTCAAAAATACCTCGGGGTCGCCAACTCCCGAACTCACCAGCCGTGAGCCATTGAGGGTGTAGCACAATCCAGGGTGCACCATAAATGGTAGGGCTACACACACACCCTGCCTCCTTGATGAACTTGAGCAGAAGGCAGGAGATAACATTAAAAGAAATCAAGAGGTCTGACTCCTCGAAGAATGAGTGATCAGGAAATATGAAACAAGGGCCAATTAAGGCGGGAAAGGAAAATAATCCCTAGGCCTCGGAAACATTTATACCGTCGGAGTCGGAAAAGAAGAAGAGTTGACCAAGGGAGGTCGACAGGAAAGATAACACACAGGAGCCAGGCGCACGTAAGTGGAAGTAATAACGAAATCAGCTGGGGTCCCGTGGTCGCCAACCCTCGGCGCACAAGGTAACTGGGGTAACTGACAATAGAAATAAATAATAATTAGAATGAGTAAGGGTGAACCGTCTTACTGCGCACACTGTAGTTTCACCATGTCATGAGTGTTGCCATAGCGACAGGCGCTAGCATATCATATTGTTGTAAGTACAACACTAGTATCCGATAACATACACTGAATATTCTATGTTATGCAGCACTTAAGGCTAGAACGTTATGTTATACTGTACATCCGACTGCGCTACGCTACATTTAGTGCCAGTATGGAGACGGGATAATAACCTTTACGGTCTTACAGGGTGTAGGGTGTCGTATTATTTTAGCAAACTTGAAATAACATAGCACATTGCCATTATTATTAAAAGAAAAGCGCACAATGTGCAAATACATATTTGTACATATGATCAATTATGCTAATTTCAGTCTTATTATTGAGGTTGTCCTCATTTTGCAGATTTGTGCGTGGTACATTTCACAATGTTCGTTGCACAGGTCACATTGCACAGTCTTCATTCGGTTGGTGGCAATTCTTGGTTCTGCAGAATCTATAGTGAAATCCATGGATGGCGTAACGTGTAATTACGTGTCATAGTTCATAATTAGCTTGTTTCCACTCTTCCGTCATTATGGCATCTGTGGAGTAAAAGTCGGACCAAATGGCATTTCGTTTCTCATTTAAGGTTCGGCGTGCATTCTCATAGGCTTTGGTGTTTGGTAGGTAAAACTGCATTTTGATGTCGTCGATGAAGTAGTCCTCCTTAGTTAATACTGTGCCCAATCAGTCACGGCAGTCTGGCATCGAACTCGGGTCTCATCAGAGAAGACCAGGCACATGGTTATGCCTAGAGTCGAACCATTGATCTCTGAGGGGGAGCAATTACAGGGAACCCAAAGAGCAATGAGAGGTGTAATGACATATAATATTGTAGCATGATTTCACGACCTGTATGTGAATATCATAGCAGTATAAGGGGAAGAATTGTAGCCAAATGCAAGAAAATATACGTTTTCAGAGCATACGAGAATGAGAGGAGGCCAGTTTGAAGTTTTACAAATTACATTTAGCAAGTGGGCGGAGATCGTAGGCGCCGAGCGCACTATTTACGTCTGGACCGAGGAGACAGCCCAAAATTAATGACTCGGGTATTCACCGCTTGACAACGATGGAATCGGGAGTAGGGATGATTGCCCACGGAAATTAATTAATTACAGCCAAGTGGAGCATTGAAATGGAATGAAATATACACCCAGGTGAATATATTCACGGAGAGGTAATTTAGGACTGGTTTTTCACCTAAATTAATGCCTGTATCACCAAATGAACGAATTACAACCTAGCCTACGCTCGAGAGCAGTGATTTTGTGACCAGCCAAAGGGGAACCACCACGATGACGTCCTAACGCGCTGAACTAAGGCAATTAATTGTAATTAATTGGCCGAAGCGATCGCGTGCACGCGAATGTTTATGAAACCTCCACACCTAAATGAACAAGGTGTATATGTCATTTCGGCTGAAGAGGTATTATTTCAAGAAAGGAGTCGCTCTCATGTGTCCAGTGGACTATTTTGTACGAGAAACCTTTATATGGGGGGGGGGGGGGGAGCAGCTCACACCAGCGAGTTGTCTTGTTGTCTTCAGTCTGTAAACACGTAACTAATACGCTTCCAGTAAGCACGCGAAATGTTAAAGTATCAACGCCCAGCCGTCGAAGAACAATAGAAGCAAGTCATAAAGCTTCATAAGTAATCATGAAGTGCGTCGAAGTAATTTAATACAGATATTTATGTATTATCTGACGCAAATATAAATTCGCCACAGCGAAAGAGGAACTTATAATGTTTTTGAACATTACATATACCAGGAGGTATTGTCAGAGTGAAGTAGTATGACATTATCATCAGGATCACTACAATGATGGGAGCTTGGGAAGCATTGCCACTTCATCTTGACAGTGAGCTGAACGATATGGCAGGTGACGAGGATCGAATGCCCGTAAAACGCTGTTAGATTTTCACGTAGACCAGCGGTTGGCGTAATTGCATCGCATCTCTGAGATCAGGCGTAGGAAGAGTCCGAGTAAGGATCAACCTGTGAAGTAGTGAATAAGTGTACATAAATTGTGTAATAGTGATTTAAAAGTGTTCATGTGTATAGTGATTAATATGCATTGTGTAGAAGTGAAAAAGGCCACTGATAAAAGTATGTTTATCAGGTGGAAAATGTGTGAATTTAAGTGTTGGGTAAAATATAACATGATGGCTTAAATCAAGCGTCATGGTAGCGCCAAAGCTGAAGTGCTGGCACTATCCAGCGAAAAAGAAAAAGTGAGTACAAGTTTACAATGTTATTATAACTAAATAGTTCACCATGTAACGATTTATCACTTTGAAACTAAGATGTAACAGTCACTTATTGAACGAGTTTTCACCACTCGTCTTGAATAAAATATGGCTTGGAAGGTGATTTGTTCAGGGCCATTCAGGTCGAAAATAGTGATGGATGTAACGGTAACGTTAAATGAATATTGGCACTTTTGGCCTAAATAACGTTCAAAATGTGTCATGTCTAATATAAAGATACTATATTTTGGTAAACAGTAAGAAAGTAACGTGGAATATAGCGAAATACGACAGCTTCTTCAGTGTCAGTGAAGTGTGGAATGAATATTTGATATGGTCAAATCCTTAGGATTATATTTGAGGACCATTAAAGTAAAGTAAGCCAGTAAATTTATACATTTTTATTAGGAGCTATTTAAAGCTTTGGCTTAAGTGGTATGACAGAGAGAACGCGGGTGCCTTAATAATTGAGTCATCTATGTGAAGTATTGTTTGAAGCCGCATATTGCGTGCAGAAATAACGTAGAATCCAGTTATTTACGTAAATGAATAATTGCGGGGACCAACTAGTATAGCTTGCGCGTTAGGTGAGAAGTTGGCTAAATCTACGAGTAGTATCGCCCTTGAGCATACTGTATTATTCGCAGTGAATTGGACAGAGCCTGTCTGTATCCATCGTTTGCATGAATTATGGCCACGAATGACGTCCATTGAGACGCAGTGAGCATGTGTATAAATGATCTACCCTGAGAGGTAAGGATCATATTCGTCGTTTAGGAAACGCAGATTTCCTTATATTTTATTGACAGCTGCTGGTGAAAATCGTGGATTTTCACTATGATGCGCGTCTATAGCCACTGCAGTCACCACAGAACGGCAAGACTATCACAGAATTACATCCCCAGCCATGAATGTTAATAAGGAGCCGAGTTGAGCCCAAAACACTATAACGATAGGTGTTAAATAATTAAATGACTCAATTACTTAGGAACCACACCTAGCGTAACTCCAGTACTGCAATTGTAAACAAACTTGACCTTGACAGCAGATGAGAGGAGGTGGGGTTGTAGACCACTTCTGCGGCGGCCATCTTGACTAGCCAGCTGGAACGAATTTTATTGTCTGCTGAGGGGAGAGAAGGTCGGTCGACCAGTCCCTTGTAAATTAGAGTCATAGTAGGACACTGAAGAATCTCGATATTTCAATATGCAATTAAGATATGATTATTATGATGATGCCAATTGAATTGAATGGTATGTTGCAACACACATACGTTGTTGGATCATAGAAATAAGATAATATTTGGCTCAGTTATTCTCTGAGGAGGAAAACTGAAACAAAATAATGTAGGCATCTTCTTTTAGAATGCATTTTGCCAGTTCACGCTAATTTATGCAGACGGGTATGTGATTTCCCAGAACATGACACGTTTGTAGCGATATAAGCCCGACAAGACCCAGAAAATCGTTATATGGTGAAACTATAAAATATTCTATCCATGTTTATTTTGGAAGGGAAGTGTACCACTTTTTAAAGCGTTCATAGTGATGGAAAGAAGGAAGATGATTCACACGACACAACAAATATTTGTTAATGAATGCAGAAAATAATGAATTTATGCTAATCAAGGTAAATGCCATAAGAAACGGAGTAATGTTTTATTAATGTCATTTAGATGTGATATATGACTTTGTGTTATGATACTCCAGTTAAATAAAATTGTGTCACAGGATGAACACTATGGAAACCCATGGAAGTCTGAAAGTATCATTGATAGGATGCTAGAATTAGATTTGAGTGCAGTGTAGCACTATTTTAAGAAGAAAATTCACATAATAACCCTATTTTTATTTGTGGGAATTAAATATAATTTGTCCTTTATTTGTATTTGTGGTATAGCCATGATTTTAGACCAGTAAATATTTTATTTTAGGAATATGTTGTGTATTTCATGTAGAGTAGTTACCTGGTAGACTCAAATCCTGAGCATGTGGTCGTATGGTGGGCAGGAACGTCCCATACCTCGAAAGACCGTGAGTTAGTTGGGATACGAACACATGGTCCACATGATGACAGTTGGGTACATGGAGGATATGTCTCTGTACTAGGATTGAGTCACAGGTACTGCTAAAGTCGGCCAAGATATTAATGGTAGAAGCAAATACAGCATAGAAATTAGGATATAATAGGAAAAGACCGCGTCCCATTTGTTAATAAGCCATCACGTAAAATAAATGTTGATAATCCTCCATAAGACATGCTTAAATGTAAATGTAACTTACACATAACCCCTTTTAATTATCATGGCCCAAGCAATGTGGGACGGTATTAATTCATTATGGAACCGCCTGCGTCTGAGCAATATGAGCGATCTTGACATTGCGCAAACTGGCCATGGAAAGCATAGCATGTCCACCCATCTCTTTATCAAGTCGCCCGGATGTGTGTGGCATAGCATGGGATACCCTTAATACTTTATCATGGCGCGCAGTACGTGGATGGCTTATGGGATTCAGAAAACCCCATAATAATAGCATGGTTTTCATGGGGAAAACCATAAAATAATATTTTTCCTCAAACTTTGTTTGAGCGATTGTGAGTCTTTCTAGATGATATTCAGACGTCAGACACTGTTGTCAGACGGGTACGAGGGTCTATACCCATTCCATAGGTGGTTTTGACATTTTGTAATATGTTGTTGTTGTTGTCGCGGGATCGGAATCCTTTTATTTCCAATAGAACGCGCCAGCATATTCAGCTGCGGCCTACCTGAATCTCTAATTAAGAAATACAGGATGGCTGGAACTGAAGACGTACTCAGGTGTATTGCTGAGTTAAGGGAACATTTTGATGATGTTAATGCTAAGAGAAAGGAAGAAATTAGAGAGTTTAAAGATGAAATAGCAGATAGATTGGCTACAGTCAATACTCAATTGGATGCCAATCAAACCGAAATAAACACTAGATTAGAGGCTAATCAAACCGGAATAAATACTAGACTAGAGGCTAGTCAAAATGAGGTAAGCCAGATGTTGGCTACAGTAAACACGCAATTAGAATCAAACCTATTAGAGGTTAATAGAAAAATGGATGACGTTAAAGAGTCTGTGCAGCGTGAAGTAAATATTCAATTAGAGAATAATCGAGCTAGTATTGTTAGCGTGGTCTCAGAAATGCAAGCTGATAACGATAAACGCTTTGAGTCTATTGAGCTAAAACTAGAGAATAATCTGCAAGCGTGCAGAGAGTCACAGCGTGAGATTAACGATAGTTTAAGCAGTATGTCCATGGAGCTTAAAGACATTCAAAGTCAGAATGAAGCTAATACTAAACGTCAATTAGAGCAATTTAATACGTTCACTCAGACCGTGGATCAAAGGCTCGAGGATAGCGACGTAAAATGGAATACGCGAATGGCAGGTTACGCCAAGGCGGTAGACGAAGCCTTGAGAAAACAGGATCAGAATATCCTTGACCAATGCAAGGAAATCCAGGAAATAAAAACTTCTGATCAAGATAATAAGGAGATAATGTCAAATATGAAGAGGCAAGTCGGGGAGGTGCAGAAAGAGTTGGAACAAACTCAGAGCGACCTAGCAGTTATCCATAAAAGACAGGATGAGGACCAGGGAGAAATCACGAAGATAAGGACTGAAATCTCTCATATACAAGGTCACATTCAAAAGGAAGTTACAGGCTTACGAGAAGAATTAGAACTTCGAGAAGGCTTGAAGACTGAAGCCAGCGATAAGACTCTTGCCGAAGTAAGAGAAAGTCTAGCGGGGGAAATTATCCACCTGAAGGAAAACCTTAAGGATGATAAGGAAAAGGTATTTTCTATGGCAGAAAGAAACCGAGATCGTCTAGAGAAAATAGAACGAGAGGTATTAGCTCGTTTGGAAAGGGCAGAAAATAGGCACAGCCAAATCGAGACTAGAATGATCGCGCAGGAGGAATCCATGTTGCGGAATCCTAGGTCTAGCGAAGGAAGTATAGACGAGAATAGGAGAAACAAATGGACAGAGATAGAAATACAACCTACTCCAAGAAATGCAGCCATGCCAAGTGACAGCCCGTATACCACACCTGGTATGCCAATTGCCATGTCAACACCGCATGAAAATGCTGTTCAAAGTCAAATAGTGACAGTTGTAAGGGCTAGTGATGAGAAACCAAAGAAATACTCTGGGAGTAATTCTAACATGACACCCAAGTACTGGCTTAAAGAAGTTTCCGAGTACTTGAATGACGCGAAAGTACCGCCAGAGCGCAGGTTGAGAGCGATTGAAAAATTAACTGAAGGCGAGTGTGCCTTATGGTTTAGGAGTTTTCGGTACACGTTCGACACCGTTGACGAATTTCGCCAAGCATTTTTAAGCAGATACTGGAACGCGAGCATACAACAGAACCTCAGATTGGACTTGTATTCCAGGCGTTATAGTACCAGTAATCCGACGAAGTACGGAGAATTCTTTGTGAATCAATTGTGCCGTTTTCGCGAGCTTGATGAAGAGTCAGATTTGGGCATAGCGATAGCCAAGCAGCTACCGTATGAAGTACAACATCTATTGATCTCAGCAAACGCCAAAACTGCGATCGATATGGAGGAGGTGCTGAGACAACTCGATCTAACCACAGTGCAGCACACAAGACAAAGTCGAAATGTGGAACAAGTCAACTTGACGACTACACCGACTGAACCGACTAAGGTGCAGACAAAAAGCAAGTCTACAAGCACCGAAACAGAAAAATCCGACTGGCAACGCGAAGGACGCGAAAACCAAAATTGGAGGCCAGCATATCGAGGAGGATCGAACCGTGGTAACCGAGGAAGGAAGAACTGGAATCAGCGCGGTACCAGAGACCAGCAGCTTGATAACAGAAGGAATTACGGCCGAAATGGGAACAACCAAGAATGGAGATCCCAAGAGCAGAGTCGTGGGTTCGATGAAGAGGCGGAAGAACGCTATCACGCATCTTTAAGATACATGGAAGAGCGCGGAGTTGACCCGAGACAATCGCGAGTTCATTGGGATGAAGCGATTAGGAATAGAAGGTCTCCCGACATATATAAAAATGATGACGGTGCCAAAAGTCTGGAACTTCAGCAGCATGAAGACAGGCAGAAGAACTCCACAAAGAATGGAGCAATTGAAAAAAAAACACCAAAATTAAATGACCAAAGAGAGATAAGTTCAGGATGGAATACAGTGAATGTTGTTAACTGGATTGCCAAACCTGAGGAGCTTATCGAAGACCTAGATGAAGGGACGGTCAATGTGAGAAGGGAACTACCCATTATTATTGTAAACATTGCGGGCATGAAGATAAGAAGTCTCATTGATACAGGTTCAACAGTGTGCTTGATAACCCAGGCATTATATAATGAAATCCAAAGTAAAATTCACGTATTGAAAATGCCTATTTCAAGCGTGAAAATAAAAGGTGTGATACCAGATAAAGTTAAGCTGGCATATTTTCAATGAAGGGCCAAAGTTACGAACTTGAGGGCCCTGAAAAGGGCCTCTAGGTGTGTTTCTCCTCCATATTCCTTGACCGAGAGGTCGTTTCCGACAGTTCGGTCTCATCTTATTACTGTTGCTTTCTTAGCACCACCCGGGGGACACGTGTAGGGCAGAGTGCTGGTTAAACCTACGGACGTGAAGCAACGCAGAACCCCTGCAAGTGCCCTGATGGATTTTCCCTTCCCAGACGACAGTGGAGGACGCTAAACCGTATTAGGACCGGCCAAGGTAGATGTGGAGCCACTCTCTTCAAATGGGGATGGAATGCATCACCTCAATGTGACTGCGGAGAAGAGGAACAGACAGTGGACCACATTACATTCGAGTGTCCTTTACGCGCATACAGAGGCTCTATAGAAGACTTACACTGTGTTTCAAGCGAAGCCCTTCTTTGGCTCTCAACTTTAAACATGGAACTTTAGTTATGAACTTGTGATGGTAGTTGTACTGTATATATTATATATAATATTGTATTCATCATACGCTAAATAATAAATAACCAGATAAAGTTATGATATGCAGATACCAAGTATTTTTAGATTTTCAGATAGGGAACTCTACATTCTCACAGAGCTTCCTACTTGTGAATAAGCTGCCTTATAACATTATTGTCGGCATGGATTTCATAAGAGAATATAAAGTTATTATAGATCTCTCGCAAGACATTGTTATGTTTCGCGCAAGTGAGGGAAAGGAAGACTTAGAACTGTCATTAAAGCACAATGAAATGAGACCAGAAGAGTACGTATGGCATACATACGGATATATGACTGGGGATACAGTGTTGACAACAGAAGACATTGAGGAAGAGTTGGCAACACTGGCCGCAGACATTGAAAAGTACCTTGAACAAAAATTTGAAGAATGCCTGGAAGAGAAGATTGAGGAAACTAAAATTGGTCCAGAACATAAGCAAATGCTAAGGGAACTGCTATTTGAGTATAAAGGAGTCTTTGATTCGAGACCTGGCCGGATCAAGAATTTCCAGTATGCGTTCCAAGTCAGCGATTGGACACCATTCAAACAGAAGCCGTATCCTGTAGCTGAGAAACATTATTTAAAGGTCAAAGAAACAATACAGGAAATGCTAGAGGCAGGCGTCATTGTGAAGACAGCCACACCTTATGTCAGCCCACTGGTAGTTGTACCTAAACAGGACGGAAGTGTGAGGATATGCCTGGACCTACGAAATTTGAATTCCAAGGTCATACCGAAATTTGACCATGTGCCGCCCATTAAGGAGGTACTCAGGAGGTTCAAAGGAAAGACTGTGTTCTCAAATCTTGACCTGACGGCAAGTTTTCACCATCTTGCTCTGGAGGAGAGAACAAGCTTATTGACTGGATTTTTATTTGACCAGCACACGTATTCATACGTGCGTCTCCCATTTGGATTAAAAACAGCAGGTTCAGCGTTGATACAAGCGCTAGATCGGAACCTGTCTGAAGAAGTAAAAGCCACAACCATATGCTACGTAGATGATATACTATTGACATCTGAAACAGTTGAGGAACACGTCAGAGATCTACGCAAGTTGTTGTATGACCTGAGTCAGGCTAACTTTAAGGTCAATATAAAGAAGTCTAACTTTGCTCAGAGAGAAGTTAAATTTCTAGGCCACGTGATAGATGCACAAGGAGTCAGACCTAATCCGGGAAAATTGGAAGTTATAAGGCGAGGTATGACTGAAATATTTGATATTTTGTTGAAAAAAGTCATTTTTATTTTTATTAAAAATAAAATATTACAATGTGTGCTCTATCAGAAAATGGTATATTTTTTTTCTATGCGCCATTTATTTAACCCGTGGTTGCCATTTTTAAAAGGTGCTGCATGGGTATTTAATGCTCTGGTGCACGCACACTCACTTGCTGAACTGCAGAATATTTGTTTTAGGCCTAGATTTTACTTCGTAGTTCTTTTCAAATACTCCGCTAAGAATCTAGTGTTGGAAGCGGTGTGGATCGTGATGCTCCTTTGTCTGCTTGTGTTCAAAACAGAGACTAAGTTCCACGGCGATTTAGAAATTATTCTCTAAGAATCTTGTAACTTGTAAAATTATTTCAAGGGTTGTGTTAAATGACTACCTTATTTTTGGCCAGGAATTCTAAGTGTATGATGTTTTTATATGTGAAATATTAGATTTAAATGTGTTGAGTAGTACAACATGGTTGCTTGGTGTTTGTAAACAGTGTAACGTGTTGGTGTACAAATACAAATTGTGAAAAATTGTTTGTGCGCGTTCGAAATTGTGTTGAATTGTGATTTGTGTTTCTTTATTCATCATGGGGCTACTATCTACTCCCAGAAGTAGTTATAGAAAGCCAAAGAAACGCCCTTCGAAGAAAAGTATTGCAGGTAAATTGTCCTATGAGAAATCTCAAAACTTAGGCCTAAATGTAGGCCAGGCTGAAAACACAAATGAGAAACTACAGTGTAATTTAGATACAAAATGTGTTTCTAGTGCAGCATCTGTCAGTGGTTTGAGCTCTGAAGCAGAACAAAATTATGATATTTCTAGCAGTGAGAGAAAATTAAATTCATTTTCAGAATGCTCAACACAGTATGGGCCCCCAATTATAAATGATGGTCCTGTGATTTATACCTTAGTTCACACAAGTGTATGGGATAATCTCATGAAAGATTTACTATGTAGTGAATGTCAGACAAAGTCTGTGATAGTTGAATTTAGAGAAAGTCATGGTTTCTGCAGCAAAATAGTAGTTAAGTGTAGGAACTGTGGGTATGTGGCTGCTAGTGAGTATAGTTCTCCTCGAATATCCAGTTCACAGAGTCAAAGACCTCCTTTTCATGTGAATAAAACTATAGTGGAGACATTTAGTGCCATAGGAAAAGGTCATCAAGCAGTGCAGAAATTCTCTTCTAACATGGGCATGAATACTCTCGGAAAGAGACCTTATGCTAAACATTTGAACTTGTTAGTGGATGAGGAGAAAATATATAAGAAAGAGGTCCTTCGTATGGCAGCTGATGCAGTTCGCAAAGCTCATAATGGGGATGACAATGAAATAATTGACATTGGTGTTTCCTACGATGCAACGTGGCATAAACGAGGGCACAGTTCTAACTATGGGGTTGGCTTTGCTATTGACATCCAAACAGGCATTGTATTAGATTATGAGGTACTGTCAAAATGCTGTGTTGATTGTAAAAGGACTGAGAAGGAACTAGGTAAAAATAGTGTAGAGTTTGACATTTGGTTCAATGGGCATAAGGCTTCAGGGGAATGCCAGAGAAATTACAATGGCTCATCTAATGCCATGGAGAAAGACATTGGGGAAATTATTTGGAAAAGATCTATTGCTAACCGAGGGATGAGGTACACTACGATGTTGTCTGATGGTGATGCCAAAACCCATGCCCATTTGAATGCTCGTCAAGTGTATGGTCCTCAGCAAGTCATCGAAAAAGAGGAGTGCATCAATCATGTGGCTAAATGACTTTGTACTGCACTTCGGAACATTGTTAAGGAGTGAAAGGTTAAAGGTGTCACTCTGGGTGGTCGTAAAGAAGGCAGTTTAAAAGAGACCACCATTACAAAGCTTACAAACTACTACAGGCATGCCATAGCTAATAATATTCCTGATGTTATTGAAATGAAGAGGGCAGTTTATGCCACTCCTAGACACTGCATGTCCACAGACACTAAGCCCCAACATGGCACATGTCCAAAATCTTTAACATCATGGTGTTTTTATAATCGACAAATTGCGGAAGGGAAACCAGTGGATAGCCATAGTAAAATGAGTTGTAAATTAAGTCCTACAGTAGTTTTAAAAATCATGCCAGCATACCACAGGCTTGCATCAGATCAGCTGTTACAACGTTGCACCCAAGGGAGAACACAAAATGCGAACGAATGTCTTCATAGTGTTGTTTGGACGAAATGCCCCAAGGAAGTCTTTGTATCGAGGAAAAAACTTGAACTTGCTGTTCTTAAGGCAGTCAGTGAGTTCAACATGGGTTGTCTCAAAACACTGGAAATTGTTCATTCTGTCCGAGGGGAAAGTATATCTGCTTGTGCGGTCTTTGGCAGCAAAAGTCAGGATATGCGGCGTGTCACCTTGAGTAAAAAAAAGGAGATCAAATCACCAAAAACAATCCAGGAAACTACAAAAGTGGATGAAAATATCAGAAGAAGACAGAAAAAAGACATCTGAGGGGGATACATATGGAGCAGGGCAGTTCTAAGGTAAGACCATGGTACTAAAACTTTAAATGCAATTTTCTCAGTTACAAATTTCAACACATTTTGCTGTATACAAAATGCTCCTTGCGACAGAGTTTAAATCAGAATTAGCTGAAAAGTTACTTGCATGCTCCAGCTTAGGTAGGGATATGAATTTGCTGTCAGTTTTTATGTCAAATGTATATTAGTATTTTTTTTGGCTTGTTAAATTTGAATGTTGCAGCATTAATTAAAAAAAATAAAAATACTAATTTAGAAAAATTCTAGACAGTTCAATATTCAACAGATTTTAAAGTTGAGGGCAAATACTGTTAATATACTAGTAAGGTACATTCTTACCAAATTTCAGTTCAGCAGCCTGAAAATTGCATCGCAAGGAGCATTTTTCAAGCGACTAATTATTATGTACTAAAAACAAGGATATTTTGAGAACCAGTAGGCATAAATGTATTAAACTTGGTACATGATATACTGATATCTATCTACATGTGTATTTAAAATTTGGTACTGATATCATGAAAACTGTAGAAGTTTCAAATTTCAGTCATACCTCCCCTCAGAGAGAAGTTAAATTTCTAGGCCACGTGATAGATGCACAAGGAGTCAGACCTAATCCGGGAAAATTGGAAGTTATTAAACATTTCCCGAGACCAACGAAGGTAAAGAACGTCAGGCAATATCTAGGCGTTATTGGATTCTTTTCAAGCCATTGCCCGAAGTACACTGAGACCGTAGCACCACTCCAAGACTTACTGAAGAAAGGAGGAAGATGGCGCTGGACGGAGCAATGCGAGGAAGCCTTCGTAAAATCTAAACAGATGCTGTTAGATTATGTAAAATTGGGATATCCTGACTACACTCAGAAATTTATTATCCAGACTGACGCATCATTCATAGGTATTGGAGCAATGTTATATCAGGAGAATGTGGACAGGCCAGAGGAGAAAACTTACATTGCATTCATAAGTAGAAGGTTGAAACCTAATGAGAAGAATTATACGGTCACGGAGATCGAATTACTCGCGATACTGTATGCCCTACAGTATTGGCGAAAGCTAGTCTACGGCTTTAGAATTATATAGAGAACAGACCATAAAGCCCTAACGTTCCTGCTGAAAACTGACTTGTCGAGTCAAAGACTGACGAGGTGGTCCCTGTACATACAGCAACTTCAAGTGGAAATAGAGTATTGCCCGGGGAAGGACAATATCATACCTGACTTGATAAGCAGATACCCTACAGCTGATGAAGAAGAAGTTCTAGCTATCGAGATAGAAGATAGAGATCAGAAGACCATAGATGATCTGAGGAACATCACCGTTTTTCAACGTGAAGATCCCTGGATACGGTTGATGATTAATTACTTCGAGGGAAAGCTGGACAGAAGAACCCCGATGTATGTTGAAGCCGAAGCACTATCAGCGGAGTATCTATGGTTTAACCAGATGTTACTTAAATGGAGCGACTCAGACCACACTCGACCCAGGATCGTTGTACCACCAGCGTTGCAGAGAAGGCTAGTATGGTTAGCACACCGAGCTTTTGGTCACCCCGGTGTAGATAAGTCTGTTGCCCTGCTTAAAGAAGCATTTATTTGGCCAAAACTTAGAGAGACGGTCAGGAATACTATCAGGACATGTGATATTTGCCAACGAGTAAAGCCTAACTCGTACTTAATGAGGCAGAAACCTATACCACTCTTACCAGAGAAGCCATGTCAGCTTCTGGCACTGGACAACTTTGGGCCGCTTCCTAGAGCTAGAAGAGGAAATAGACACATCCTAGTTGCACTAGACGTGTTTTCTAAAATGGTAGTCCTGTGTCCAATTCAGAAAACCAGTACAAAACAGGTACTTAAGTGGCTGAAGGAAAGAATCATTCCTATATTAGGGCAGCCGGAGAACATCTTATCTGATCATGGGAGCTGTTTTACCAGCGTAGAATTTCGCAGGGAGTTGGAAAATCTGGGCATAAGACAGATTTTATCCACAGTTCGACACCCGGAGTCGAATTCCGCTGAGAGAGTTATGAGGGAACTGCAAAAGTACATGAAGATATACTGCTCTACTGAGAACTGGAAATGGATTGACGTACTTGAGATTATTGAATATTGTATCAACAATACCGTGCACGAAGCGACAGGAGAGGTGCCAGTGAGCCTACATCTCGATAGAAGACCAGAGAGGCCATGGAATAATGTCATTCGGACACCCATCGATTCACAACCTGGACGTGAGTTGAGGATCCAAAGAACGTTCGAGTATCTCAAGAAACAAGCAGACAGACGGCAGCGGAGAAACAGGAGGAAACGCTACCATAGACCATTATTCGTGGGGGAGTACGTCTTATTGAAAAAACCCGCCAGTTCAGATCCAGAGAGCAGGAAATATAAAAAATTTCAGCATGCCTATCACGGACCCTTCCTGATTATAAGGGATCTGCAAAATAATGCATATCGGATCAAACACTAAGCAACAGGTAGAGAAGTTGTTGTAAATGCAGCTAATTTGAAGCTATTTAGTACACCAGAAGATTATGATACGAGAGAGGAGCAAGCAATGCACACCCAAGTGGACGGGGAGTCATTAGGTATGCACGGAGAGAATCTTGAGAAAAGCTTGCAGTCCCAAGAAGGAACGGAGCGAAGCGACCAGCTCGCAGACCGAAGGGATCCGAGGGGAGAATGCAGCTGTCAACTGAAGGAACTTTATGACCAGTTGAGGGAGGCCGCTACGGAGCTAGAGGAAATGAATGAACAACTGAGAAGGCAGAACAAGAGTATGAGACGGCAGACAGAGTGGAATGGGGACCTAGACAGCCCATTGCCGAGAGCACTGACCGCTTAAAGTAAATACTGCATGGAGTCGATGCCATCTGAAGGGCCCGAAAAATTCACTTATGAAATGAATTTTCCGACTTTAGCAGGGGAAAGATGTGCCCAATCAGTCACGGCAGTCTGGCATCGAACTCGGGTCTCATCAGAGAATACCAGGCACATGGTTATGCCTAGAGTCGAACCATTGATCTCTGAGGGGGAGCAATTACAGGGAACCCAAAGAGCAATGAGAGGTATAATGACATATAATATTGTAGCATGATTTCACGACCTGTATGTGAATATCATAGCAGTATAAGGGGAAGAATTGTAGCCAAATGCAAGAAAATATACGTTTTCAGAGCATACGAGAATGAGAGGAGGCCAGTTTGAAGTTTTACAAATTACACTTAGCAAGTGGGCGGAGATCGTAGGCGCCGAGCGCACTATTTACGTCTGGACCGAGGAGACAGCCCAAAATTAATGACTCGGGTATTCACCGCTTGACAACGATGGAATCGGGAGTAGGGATGATTGCCCACGGAAATTAATTAATTACAGCCAAGTGGAGCATTGAAATGGAATGAAATATACACCCAGGTGAATATATTCACGGAGAGGTAATTTAGGAGTGGTTTTTCACCTAAATTAATGCCTGTATCACCAAATGAACGAATTACAACCTAGCCTACGCTCGAGAGCAGTGATTTTGTGACCAGCCAAAGGGGAACCACCACGATGGCGTCCTAACGCGCTGAACTAAGGCAATTAATTGTAATTAATTGGCCGAAGCGATCGCGTGCACGCGAATGTTTATGAAACCTCCACACCTAAATGAACAAGGTGTATATGTCATTTCGGCTGAAGAGGTATTATTTCAAGAAAGGAGTCGCTCTCATGTGTCCAGTGGACTATTTTGTACGAGAAACCTTTATATGGGGGGGGGGGGGGAGCAGCTCACACCAGCGAGTTGTCTTGTTGTCTTCAGTCTGTATACACGTAACTAATACGCTTCCAGTAAGCACGCGAAATGTTAAAGTATCAACGCCCAGCCGTCGAAGAACAATAGAAGCAAGTCATAAAGCTTCATAAGTAATCATGTAGTGCGTCGAAGTAATTTAATACAGATATTTATCTATTATCTGACGCAAATATAAATTCGCCACAGCGAAAGAGGAACTTATAATGTTTTTGAACATTACATATACCAGGAGGTATTGTCAGAGTGAAGTAGTATGACATTATCATCAGGATCACTACAATGATGGGAGCTTGGGAAGCATTGCCACTTCATCTTGACAGTGAGCTGAACGATATGGCAGGTGACGAGGATCGAATGCCCGTAAAACGCTGTTAGATTTTCACGTAGACCAGCGGTTGGCGTAATTGCATCGCATCTCTGAGATCAGGCGTAGGAAGAGTCCGAGTAAGGATCAACCTGTGAAGTAGTGAATAAGTGTACATAAATTGTGTAATAGTGATTTAAAAGTGTTCATGTGTATAGTGATTAATATGCATTGTGTAGAAGTGAAAAAGGCCACTGATAAAAGTATGTTTATCAGGTGGAAAATGTGTGAATTTAAGTGTTGGGTAAAATATAACATGATGGCTTAAATCAAGCGTCATGGTAGCGCCAAAGCTGAAGTGCTGGCACTATCCAGCGAAAAAGAAAAAGTGAGTACAAGTTTACAATGTTATTATAACTAAATAGTTCACCATGTAACGATTTATCACTTTGAAACTAAGATGTAACAGTCACTTATTGAACGAGTTTTCACCACTCGTCTTGAATAAAATATGGCTTGGAAGGTGATTTGTTTAGGGCCATTCAGGTCGAAAATAGTGATGGATGTAACTGTAACGTTAAATGAATAATAATAATAATAATAATCTGGGGTCGGCAGCAGTAAAGTAATAGGCACTTTTGGCCTAAATAACGATCAAAATGTGTCATGTCTAATATAAAGATACTGTATTTTGGTAAACAGTAAGAAAGTAACGTGGAATATAGCGAAATACGAGAGCTTTTTCAGTGTCAGTGAAGTGTGGAATGAATATTTGATATGGTCAAATCCTTAGGATTATATTTGAGGACCATTAATGTAAAGTAAGCCAGTAAATTTATACATTTTATTAGGAGCTATTTAAAGCTTTGGCTTAAGTGGTATGACAGAGAGAACGCGGGTGCCTTAATAATTGAGTCATCTATGTGAAGTATTGTTTGAAGCCGCATATAAATGAATAAATAAATAAATAGCCTTACAAATCCCATAAGGGCTATGGCCTCCTGCTTTGCAGGGAATTGCTCAGTTTTAACTCATCAGGTGAGCAAGTCCTGAGGAGCATTCAGGGTTATTCTTTCTGATTGGGCCTTCTATATAGATGTGCAGCTGATTAAAGATTAAGTAAATCATATTACGATGGCATAACATTCGCTACAACAATCTTCATTTCTGAGTCTGGCGATATCAAGGCCTCAAATATCCATTAGTATTACGGAAATCATAATAGCCATCAACCAATATCTGGGAGCTTCCCATTGCCACTAAGCACAAAGCTTACCCTGTCTAAGCACTTGAACAATGACAGAAACTGCCAAGTCTTCACTCTTCAGTAAAATCTACGTATATTGAACCGTTTCAAATAGGTCTTTTAAAATGCAATACAAAACCTTACCGGTGGAGTTTTAACATCTAGTTTGGATGCAGATACCTATACACGTTCTTTAACATCCCACAAATAATTCACTATGTTGTGCACATGTGGTCCCGGAACGAATTAACAAGTGTTTCGCAAGATAGTTGAACCTTTTGAATTCCTTGTGATGCAGTAAGGTTATTTTCCCTAGTGAACACGATGATGTTTCCTTAAAATTAGAGCGCGAGACAATGTTCCATTAGTTCTGTCCGCCATGCAAATGACTTCTCACATGTGCTACAAGTGTATTACTTCACTCCAGTATGAACAACAGTGTGCTTCTTGAGGTCACCGCTCTGTGAGAAGCCTTTATTGCACACCAGAGATATGTACCGCTTTGCTGCATGCCCACTGAACGGTGTCTTTCTAGTTGATGCATTGTTTTATTGGTCACTGCATGCGAGTCTCCCTAGGTCTTTCCACTCCTACCTCATCTTCGCTGTTCTTGTCCATTGTTTTCCTCCCCATTTTACGAACCAGTCTGCCCATCTGATTCTTTGTCTCCCAACGTTTCGTCTTCCTGTTCTTGGGTCCCACATCGTCATTTTGTACGTCCATCGGTTATGATCTAATCTCGCTACATGTCCACCCCATCTCCATTTGAGCTGGTCTGCTAATGTCATAGCGTCTTTCATGCCGGTTCTCCTTCTTAAATCTTCGTTCCGTATTCTATCTCTCAATGAGACATGAAGTATCTTCCTTTCCATTTTCCGTTGACATCTCTGGATCATTTGTCTTTGTTTCGATGTTAATGCCCAAGTTTGGCAACCATATAGTAACACCGGTATAACGCATTTTTCCAGAACTTCAGCCTTTAAAGTGTGTTTTTGGGTCTTGTCAGCCAGTATAAACTTTAGGGACCAAAAGCTCTTCCATGCTTGTCCTATTCTTCGTTTGACCTCTTTCTCTGAACGACTTGAAAATGACATGTTCTGACCGAGATATACATATTCTTCAACATATTCCAGTGTATCTCCGTTCACATTAATTGGGGCTTCTAACGCATTGGTCACCAGCTTCGTTTTCTTCGGGTTCATTGTAAGCCGCATATAGCGTGCAGTAATAACGTAGAATCCAGTGATTTACGTAAATGAATAATTGCGGGGACCAACTAGTATAGCTTGCGCGTTAGGTGAGAAGTTGGCTAAATCTACGAGTAGTATCGCCCTTGAGCATACTGTATTATTCGCAGTGAATTGGACAGAGCCTGTCTGTATCCATCGTTTTCATGAATTATGGCAACGAATGGCGTCCATCGAGACGCAGTGAGCATGTGTATAAATGATCTACCCTGAGAGGTAAGGATCATATTCGTCGTTTAGGAAACGCAGATTTCCTTATATTTTATTGACAGCTGCTGGTGAAAATCGTGGATTTTCACTATGATGCGCGTCTATAGCCACAGTAGTCACCACAGAACGGCAAGGCTATCACAGAATTACATCCCCAGCCATGAATGTTAATAAGGAGCCGAGTTGAGCCCAAAACACTATAAAGATAGGTGTTAAATAATTAAATGACTCAATTACTTAGGAACCACACCTAGCGTAACTCCAGTACTGCAATTGTAAACAAACTTGACCTTGACAGCAGATGAGAGGAGGTGGGGTTGTAGACCACTTCTGCGGCGGCCATCTTGACTAGCCAGCTGGAACGAATTTTATTGCCTGCTGAGGGGAGAGAAGGTCGGTCGACCAGTCCCCTGTAAATTAGAGTCATAGTAGGACACTGAAGAATCTCGATATTTCAATATGCAATTAAGATATGATTATTATGATGATGCCAATTGAATTGAATGGTGTGTTGCAACACACATACGTTGTTGGATCATAGAAATCAGATAATATTTGGCTCTGTTATTCTCTGAGGAGGAAAACTGAAACAAAATAATGTAGGCATCTTCTTTTAGAATGCATTTTGCCAGTTCACGCTAATTTATGCAGACGGGTATGTGATTTCCCAGAACATGACACGTTTGTAGCGATATAAGCCCGACAAGACCCAGAAAATCGTTATATGGTGAAACTATAAAATATTCTATCCATGTTTATTTTGGAAGGGAAGTGTACCACTTTTTAAAGCGTTCATAGTGATGGAAAGAAGGAAGATGATTCACACGACACAACAAATATTTGTTAATGAATGCAGAAAATAATGAATTTATGCTAATCAAGGTAAATGCCATAAGAAACGGAGTAATGTTTTATTAATGTCATTTAGATGTGATATATGACTTTGTGTTATGATACTCCAGTTAAATAAAATTGTGTCACAGGATGAACACTATGGAAACCCATGGAAGTCTGAAAGTATCATTGATAGGATGCTAGAATTAGATTTGAGTGCAGTGTAGCACTATTTTAAGAAGAAAACTCACATAATAACCCTATTTTTATTTGTGGGAATTAAATATAATTTGTCCTTTATTTGTATTTGTGGTATAGCCATGATTTTAGACCAGTAAATATTTTATTTTAGGAATATGTTGTGTATTTCATGTAGAGTAGTTACCTGGTAGACTCAAATCCTGAGCATGTGGTCGTATGGTGGGCAGGATCGTCCCATACCTCGAAAGACCGTGAGTTAGTTGGGATACGAACACATGGTCCACATGATGACAGTTGGGTACAATACATATGTCAACCTTGAAGGTGCAAACTTTCCTATGCCTAAAATCCTCTTAAGATATCGGGCCTTGACTTTTTCTATTATCATCAGATCGCTGAGTGTGAGTTTTCCCAGGTAATGCTAATCCCATAGGTTGCTATTGGTGATATGGCTGTTCTGAACAGAAGCATTGCTGTACTCAATGATATTTGTTGAGGTTGTTCGATGTGGTAGATGGCTTTAATTGCTTCGGCCGCTCTTTCTTTAACGTGGATATTGTAAGATGTTACAGTAGTTTGGAGGGGGACTCCGAGATACTTGAATTTCGGCACTACTTCAAGTGGTTTGTTGTCATTATGTTATGGTTATTACTAAGCCTCAGATGTTTAAGACCTAAAATAGCCCGAATATGCAAGCAAATGACGAAATATGACTCAATAAACACAAAATATGTCCTGAGTATGACTGATTTAAATATGGCCGTTTTGTTTTTATAAGTCCAAGCGACAATACTTTCGAGTGGCGTAGTCGGTAGCATGCTGAACTACTGTGCCCAAGATAGCGGATTCAAACCCGGACGAAGTCGTCGGATTTTTTATGAGCGTTAAAAATCCTTCAGTATGCCTTCCTTCGGAGGGGAAGTAAAGCCGGCGGCCCCATGTCATAGATTTAAGCCATGCAAAAGATCCTTCCACGGACTAAACTTGTGTGAAGCTAAATTTCTAGGTTATATTTCGTTGTAACGCTCTATCATAAAAGTTCCAACGTTCAGCATTAAGAATCATTGGCATCTGCTAGCGAAAGTTGGAACTACTTGAAATTGAACGGAACTATGGGTGTCCTCTTGAATCAGCTACAGCCTCTGGCGAGCCGAACATGACCTCGGACACTCCCGGCACTAAACGCCATACGATAAATAAATAAATAAATAAATAAATAAATAAATAAATGTTAACTAAATTCTTTAATCCTATTTTCATATGAATTTTCTGAATATCCATGTTTAAGTGGTTATTTACAGTCTATTTCTGTAAACACTAGTTCCCGTTTGGTAAGTTGAGGATGATTGCACACCCACCGCTGCCGTCAAACTACCGAAATATGACGTTCTTACCAACGAATTTTCAAAATATGACCTAATGGTAAATAGAGACAGTCAGTCTGAAAGACTGGACTTTATATCATTTTAAATGCTACAAATGCTGAAAAATGCTACAAAGACTCTTGACATGTTAGATGATCAAGAAACAATCAGAGCGCTAGAAAGTTACAAGTCATGAGGGAGCTGGAGCGCGCGGTGAAAGGAGAGAGCAGGCTGGATGACGTCACGCTCGCTGTGTCGTTGCCGTCTCGTAACGCCAGAGCTCACCATTGAACTCAGTACACATGCACCGAGCGGTACTATGACGTCACACACCTCAGTGCATTCTTGGTACATTTCGTGACGTCACCGTAACGTAACGACGAAGTCGATTAGATCATTTAAAATGATAAAAATGTTCGAAATATCAATTTATATGACAAATAAAAACCACTGTATTGTGACTTGACTTGATTTGCAACAGAAACCAATCGGGCATGAAAATGGAGGCAAGGAAAAAAATTGATTTCTCCTAAACATCCGAGCCCTAGTGATTGCTTTGAACTATCTCTCAAGAAACCCCCGCAGAGGTTCACGACTAGTGTGACGTAGGTTGGCAATCACGGGATCCCAGCTGAGTCTGGCGTTGCTTCCACTTACTTGTGTTAGGCTCCTCCCTGTCATTCTCCCTAGGTCAACTCTTGTTCTCTTCCGACCCCGATGGTTCTAGGGCAGGGCCATCTAAGCCAGTGCTCCGAGCGCTTTGTTGGAAGATAGTTTCAGAAGTGGTGGGAGGAGCTTGGCTGGCTGAGCACGCTGAAGTGTGCACCTGATCCATCAGTTGCTAGTCTAGTCCAATGCGCTTTGTTGACAGCGTGTAAGTAAATCCGTTTCCCAGTGGTCATGACTGAACAGCGTAAAAAAGAAGGAGGGGTAAAGCAGCAGTCTTTAAAGCAGAATGGGGAATTTATTTTTTCTGTACAGCTTATAAAGGAAATGTTTAGTGTGCAACAGAAATGCAATGTGTTAATAAGAACACAATTTGTTGTTGAATTTTCCTCTCTAACACTTGTGTTCGTTTCCTGCACATACCATACATTGGAGTACCATTCGATTTGAATATGCAGTATATTTGTAATGGCAAAACCGCCCTATTAATATGTCAACAATCCCACAAGAGCCGTCGGCCGCACGACTGTACGTACGTATCTACTTGTAGTCAGCGTGGACCGAACATCGTCTGTCTCCGCGCTGCCACAGTGGTGGAAGGAGAAGGAGCGCTAGTCTGACTGCGCAGCAGTCTTCGAACGCGACTGCGCTCCCGGAGCGCAATGACCGGATGGCCCTGTTCTAGAGTATTCCAAGCCAATGTTTTATTTCACTTTCCGGCCATAACTAGCCCTTCTTCCATCTATCTTGATACGCTCATTCTTCCTGGGGCCAGACATCTTCCATTTATAATTTCATGGATCTCTGGCCTTCTGCTGAAGACTGAACCTTACTAGTCATGCTGGCCACTCCTCATGGAGGTGTGAATGAGCTGTTGATAGGCTATGTTTGTGCCATTGGAACATAAATCACGATACGCATGTCATACGATGTTTGCATGTCATAGGACCCATTTGAATCCAGTAGTCCGTCTTCATAATGGCAAAATTAATCTCGGGATTTTCAGACCAACAAAAAGTTCCTCATTTCTCTACTAGAAAGCTTAGATATCTAACCTCGACTTTCATAGTGCTTCAAGGAGTGATAAAATTTGACATGCAAGTTGTCATCTGGGCGTCAATTAACAAAGCTTGCACCCAGCCCTCGAAGCCATACGATATTATTATTATTATTATTATTATTATTATTATTATTGTGCCATTGGAAAACAGAGCGCGGAGATCACTCAACTTCAGACTCTGGTCAACATTCCACAGCGCTGGGGGGGGGGGGGGGGATGCTGGCGGCGAGAAATCAGCTGCCCTGATGAGGGGAAGGCAGTCTAAGCTCTTTTCCAAGACCGACGATATTTGTGATTTGATTCCACCTACACTAATTAAGATACGACCAAATTTCAAGAAGATATTTGCATAGAATACCATCTTCTATCACCAGTATAACGGACTTCACGTATTTCAATTACACTCGGTATAATAGTCCTCTAACACAATAAAAAAAATCAGTTTGATTGCTTAAATAGTTTCGAGGATAATGAGAACCGGTGAAATATAGGGTATGGACGCCATGTAGGTTATTCTATGGAATTTATTGTAATGGTCGTGCATTATATGCCAACCTACATTTCCATCGCTTGTTTACCACACGAGGAACAAAATCGGAATCGTAAAGAATCTGCACAGTCGCCAATTCGAACGTCTCATAAAAATTGAACTAAATTTGACGACAATATTTGACGCCGTGTAAAATGAGGCAGGGTGTGTAGCAAATTCGTAAAAAGCTTTGATTTGAGTATCTCACTAAAATACACTCACCGGTAAAAAAAAAAGATCATTAGAAAAATTCAACATTACCTTCATTTGAATCATAAATATGAACGCTCGAGGCCTAGTATATAAGTTACTGTTTATAGCATGGAAGTAAGGTTTCCTGGATGTATCATCATTCGTCATGTCATTGCTTCACTCAACAATAGCGATTCATTGACATGCTGCTGTTTCCCGCGGAAAGATGTGTGCGCCACCATTTTTGATCAGAGCCACTGCGCAGGCAACACCTTCAGGCCTCAAGCGCATATTCGTTTCTGAATTGCACAAGAACAACTAAGGATCTGACTGTATTAATCTTTTCCTCTGCTGAGCTTCTATGCCCCAGATAGCGGGTTCAAACCCGGCCGAAGGCGTCGGATTTTTTAAGAGCGTTAAAAATCCCTCAGTATGTCTTCCTTCGGAGGGAAAGTAAAGCCGGCGGTCCCATGTCATAGATTTATGGCATGTTAAAGAACCTTCCACTAATTGCACCTGTGTGAAGCTAAATTGGATAGGTTAAGAATGTTAAACAACGCTCTTAGGTTTCTACGTTCGTTGCCAAGAGCCGACTGCTGTGGCGTCTAGTAGCTAAGTTCTGAACTTGGCCTAGTAGTCGTTGACGATGGCACTTGGTGGCAAGAGTAGGAACTATTTGAAAAATTCTAAGTTGCAGTACTTAAATTAAAAACCAGATAACACACACTAATACAGTCATCACAATTAACACCGGTTATCAGACAGATTCTACTACACTCTCAAAGTACACGGGGCTACATGACTGCGTTATCGCTGCCCCTAAACTTAAGAACCAACCAACCAAATCTTTTCCTATGCCAACAAGCGGCAAAAGAAAAAATAATAAATCATTGCATTGTTGACGATGGTGATGGCGCGCACATCTTTCCGCGGGAAACAGCGTCAAGTCAAAGAATTGCTATTGTAAAGTTATTTTTCTTTCTTAGCGTATGGCTTTTAGTGCCGGAAGTGTCCGAGGACATGTTCGGCTCGCCAGAGTTAGTAGTTGCTTCTATTCGGACACCCATAGGGTCAGTGTTGTCTGGGAAGGAAAGTGTGAATGATAGGACTAGGAATTGGAAAGTAGCGGCTGTAGCCTATAATTAGAGACCAACCCCGGCATTTGCCTGGAAGGAAGATGAGAAACCACAGAAAACCATCTTCAAGTTTACCTCGCCTCCCGGATATGAGTTACGGCCTGCAGCCACGCCGTAACAACCACGGCTAACTCATCCAGTTATTGTTAAGTGAAACAATTACATGAAAAATGGTAATGCATCCTGGACACCAATTAACCTTACCTCCATGCTATAAACAGGATGCACTCTACTCGACCTATACCATTCATATTTATTATTTCAATGAAAGTAATGTTGAATTTTTCAAGTGATCGTTTTCTTTTCCGGTCAGTGTATATTTATTAGATAAAAAATCCACTTTTTTCCCCGGAACTTTCCAATAAAGGTTGTAACGTTTTGAAGTATTTTTTAGAAATAATTCCTCCCTATTTGTGTTATATTTCAACGGATCCATTTTTCAAAATTTAGCATAAATTTGACAATTGGAAAAAATTATTTATATGCTATTAAAATCACGTCATATTTGCGGCTTCGGTGGCGTAGTCGGTAGCATGCTGAGCTTCTATGCCGAAGATGACTAGTTCAAACCCGGCCGAAGTCGTATTTTTTAAGAGAGTTAAGATACTTCAGTACGCCTTTCTTCGGAGAGGAACTAAAGCCGGCGGTCCCATGTAATAGATTTATGGCATGCAAAAGAACCTACCACTGCAATTGGTGGTGTGTAGGAAAATTCGTAGGTTATGTTTGGCTACTAAGAAACACTCTATAAGTTCCAACGTTCGCCACTAGTGTTAGTGATAATAACATCTGGTAGCCAAAGATGGAACTATTTGAAATTGAACTTGTTGGGAGCCCTCGGACGTTCAATCAAAAATGCCCAGCTTATGGCCATTGGCTGCGATTCATATATCATATATCAAAATCACGTCATTTTAAAAAATATTCATGCATAATCAAACAAGATGTTCAGTAAAGAACATATAGCCTACTTTCTCCTAACTGCACGGGTATTGTTATAACTCTTTGTCCTTTTCAAGGAGTATAATTGAATGTTGGTTGTAGTAGCTTGTTGAAATACAACGTGTTATACGGATATTAAACATGAATATGATGTGCCCTTTGCTAGTGCTACCTATGTACCAAATTTCATTCAATTCGGTTTCACCGTGTTTGAATTGATATGGTGAATCAATTTGCACACGTACATGGCCGCTATCTGCAAACTATTGGGATGATGACCTTGTCGTTTGGTCAAAAGATGCTTATTACAAAAAGGTATATTGTTGCAAAATGAAGTAGAGATCAGATAATTAGGTTGGTCGTACTTTGATTTAAGCTTTTAACATTTGGGTGGCCGCCATTACGTTTCCGTAAAGATGGCGGCGATATAAAACATGATACTGAGGTGCCCTTTGCTAGTGCTACCTCTGTACCAAATTTCGTTCAATTCGGTTTCACCGTGTTTCAATTGATAGGGGGGGGGGGCAGACTTTCAGAGAACACACACTCACACACACACACACAGACTCACACACGCACACACAGACAGACACACAATTTTTCGCCCTGTGTTGATCTCATAAGCCAACTTTCAATTTTTGCAAAAATCGAAAGTAGGCTAAAAATAGGGGCAAATGACCTCGCAGTTCCGCCCCTTGAAATTACATCAATCAATCAATCAATGAATCAATCAATCAATCAATGATCAAACATATATTTATTTCCAAAAGACCTATTTTAAAGTAAAGAGAGATCCTTAAAGAACGTCTGTGATAGAATCCCGGGGGTGGTGACGCAGCGGTGAACCTGTTGGCCTCTAACCAAGGTGGACCGACTTCTATTCCATGTCAATGCCTGTGAGATTTTCGAATTAAAATTCCATGCCCTGTGGTTTGGATTAAACGTGGAAAGATGGTCCCGTGGCTCATGATCGCATGATTAACGGTCACGTAAAGCTACAAGCTTCCTTCCTTCCTTCCTTCCTTCTTCCCTCATTCTTTTCTTCCTTCCTTCCTTCTTCCCTCATTCCTTTCTTCCTTCCTTCTTCCCTCATTCCTTTATTCCTTCCTTCTTCCCTCATTCCTTTCTTAATTCCTTCCTTCCTTCCTTCTTCCCTCATTCCTTTCTTCCTTCCTTCCCTCCTTCCTTCCTTCCCTCCTTCCTTCTTTCCTTCCCTCCTTCCTTCCCTCCTTACTTCCATCCCTCCTTCCTTCTTTCCTTCCTTTCTTCCTTCCTTCCTTCCCTCCTTCCTTCTTCCCTCATTCCTTCCTTCCTTCTTTCTTCCCTCATTCCTTTCTTCCTTCCTTCCTTCCTTCCTTCCTTCCTCACTCCCTCCCTTCCTTGCTTCCCTCCTTCCTTCTTTTCTTCCTTTCCTGCTTCCTTCCCTCCTCCCTTCCCTCCTTCTTCTCTCATTCCTTTCTTCCTTCCTTCCTTCCTTCCTCCCTTCCTTCTTCCCGCATTCCTTTCTTCCTTCCTTCATTCTTCCCTCATTCCTTTCTTCCTTCCTTCCTTCCTTCCTCCCTTCCTTCTTCCCTCATTCCTTTCTTCCTTCCTTCATTCTTCCCTCATTCCTTTCTTCATTCCTTCCTTCCCTCCTTCCTTCTTTCCTTCCTTCCCTCCTTCCTTCCTTCTTCCCTCATTCCTTTCTTCATTCCTTCCTTCCCTCCTTCCTTCCTTCCTTCCTTTCTTCCCTCCTTCCTTCCTTCCTTCCTTCCTTCCTTCCCTCCTTCCTTCCTTCCTTCCTCACTCCCTCCCTTCCTTGCTTCCCTCCTTCCTTCTTTTCTTCCTTTCCTGCTTCCTTCCCTCCTCCCTTCCCTCCTTCTTCCCTCATTCCTTTCTTCATTCCTTCCTTCCCTCCTTCCTTCCTTCCTTCCTTTCTTCCTTCCTTCCTTCCTTCCTCCCTTCCTTCTTCCCTCATTCCTTTCTTCCTTCCTTCATTCTTCCCTCATTCCTTTCTTCATTCCTTCCTTCCCTCCTTCCTTCCTTCCTTCCTTTCTTCCCTCCTTCCTTCCTTCCTTCCTTCCTTCCTTCCCTCCTTCCTTCCTTCCTTCCTCACTCCCTCCCTTCCTTGCTTCCCTCCTTCCTTCTTTTCTTCCTTTCCTGCTTCCTTCCCTCCTCCCTTCCCTCCTTCTTCCCTCATTCCTTTCTTCATTCCTTCCTTCCCTCCTTCCTTCCTTCCTTCCTTTCTTCCTTCCTTCCTTCCTTCCTCCCTTCCTTCTTCCCTCATTCCTTTCTTCCTTCCTTCATTCTTCCCTCATTCCTTTCTTCATTCCTTCCTTCCCTCCTTCCTTCCTTCCTTCCTTCCTTCCTTCCTTCCTTCCCTCCTTCCTTCATTCCTTACTTCCTAAATAATCCCTCGAGGTTATGTTAATAGTTTCTGAGAAAGGGCACAGTTCTTGCCTTTCAGGCTGGGAGCTTAGCGATGAGAACCTTTCTTGGGAATTAAGATGTTAGGATAACAAAAGAGAAAAGAAATAATAAACTCTACATGAATTTACTGATCTACATAGGACAAGGGATTTGGTCTAACTGTTGTTGTCAGTCAGTCAGTCAGTCAGTCAGTCAAAATGACAGTAGATAGTTCAATTTACATTTGTCCATGTATGGGTCACCACTAGCGATCGTAGTGATAGATTTAGTGAACTGCATACGACAAAAGATGTGATCTTACGCTTGGTGTCCATGTATTGCTTCAACGAAACCATACGAGTATCGTCTGTCTTCGTCTTCTGTTGGCGAGATTTGCGTTTCTTTGAAGTAATTTCATTTGTAGATGTTGATCGTTCAATGATTATGTCGTCTTCATCTTGTTGCCGACTCGTTCCAGGTTCGTCGCTGTATCTTACTGCTTTCTGCTTTAAAATTTTATTATTTCACTTTTTGAGTATTTTGTGTATTAACCAAACGCCTCTTACGTGTTGGCGGCACTCACTAAACTGACAAGTCATGGACACTAAGCGTTAGACCACATTCTTTGTTTAGAAAACTCTATCACTACGAGTGCTAGTGTCGACCCATACATGGTAAAATCAAAATCAAAATATATACTTCCGTTTTGAGAAATCCAAAAATCTGCTTCCCACAAATTGAAGAAAAAGAATCAAAAATATACATTAAAACAACCAAACTTTAATTTCATTTAAATCTGTAAAACAAATTATAATTTTTAAAGCATTTTTAGTATGTTGTTTTTTAAATTATCATTTAAGGCGGAAGTAATTTTCAACATTTTATTTTGAAATATGATTCTTCTTCTTCTTCTGCTTGGTCGTAGTTCGATTTCGAACGTCATGACCCTGCACGCAATTCCGTTAACAATACCCCGCCATACACCGTGGCCTTCTGCTGTATGCATTAATTTATGAAGTGGCAGATTGGTCAGACTCTTTATCTGGTCAAGGGGTGTCTTCCTGATTGCGGTCATTCCAGATTGCGTTCACCTCATTAGTAGTCCAGATTGCGGTCACTTTCATTTTAGGGAAGAGCTTTAAACATACCAGCGTCCAGATTGCGATCACTTTTCTTGGGAGACTGGTCCTTGGTTCTTGGTTCTTCCCGACTGACTCATACCTTCAGTGAGTTTTGTGGATAACAAGGAAAAACTGTTATTTCACTACCTAACCAAAGAATACAGTTCAGTGTTCAGCTGACAACTTCGCATATAGCTTCCTTCAAAAATAACATCTTATAATTTGAGTAGTTTTGACAGTGAACTTAATGATTTTGACTTATCAAATGTCACAGATTTCAAATCTGGAATGTTGATAAACCAAAAACTTCCAATGTTTGATTTTGTGTGTAGGAGGAGGCGGAGACAAAAGTTGATTACAATGGGGATTTAGAATCAAACGCAGAACAAATTACTTTTACGAGACGATTTTTATGAGGAAATGAAAATAACGTTTTTCACGATATACAGTGACTATTATAAAAATTGATATTGGCAGAAATTAAAAATTATACGCTGTAAGTATGAAATTTCCCGTTACAGCAATTTTGTTGAAAGTGAAGGTCGTTGATTCCGATCCGTTTCTATTCTTAACACTGAAAATGTTATAATCATTGCTTTACGAGTTGACGTCAGACTGGGAGGGAAGTTTTATGGGGTGTGCTCAGCTGAACACTGAACTGTATTCTTTGGTTAGGTAGTGAAATATCAGTTACCCCTTGTTATCCACAAAACTTACGGAAGGTATAAGCCAGTCGGGAAGAACCAAGAACCAAGGACCGGTCTCCCAAGAAAAGTGATCACAAACTGGACGCTGGAATGTTTATAGTACTTCCCTAAAACAAAAGTGGCCGCAATCTGGACTGCTAATGAGGTGAACGCAATCTCGAATGACCGCAATCAGGACACAACCGGTCAAGGTACTGGTTCGGAGCGCGTCCCCTCAGCCGTTTTCCGTCAACTTTACCCTGGATGATACGCTTCTGAATGCCGTGTCGCCGGATGACATGGCCGAAAAATTTCAGCATTTGTCTATGGATGTTTGGGAGTAAGCGTGCTTTAGGATCAACCCATAGGTCCTTCCGAATAGATTCATTGCTACCCGTGATATTCGTAGCATTCTGCGATAACACATAATCTCGAATGCTTCGAATCTCCTACGTCATGCAGCATTTACGTCCAGGACTCAAAGCCATACGTGACGATAGAGCTTTTCAATACAAGCATTTTGACAATTTTCATGGTCTTCTTGCTTTTCAACTTTTGTCAGAATTGTCAAAATAGCTTAACTTTACGTGTTTGCTAAACTGGACCCTGAGTGATCTTAGTGGCATTTAAAATATTATGTTTTCAACACTAATAATTGGAAAATTGATCAGTTAAAAGAAACGGCGGAAAAAGCTGGCTTACAGATTTCGTTGGTAAAAACAGAGATGATGACAAGTGATCAGAAATACACTAAGAAAATGATAAAAACAAATTATGGGAGCATCAGGGTCACTGACCGATTTAAAGATCTTGGAGAAATAATTAGTAGCAATGGGACGGATAAATTGGCAATTGAGAACAAAAAAGGGAAATTGGAAATATTAAATTTTTGTACAAAAAATATATACAATAAAAATAACCTCTCTATCAATGCAAAATTACGACATTTTAATACAGTTGTTAGACCAGTCATCTTGTACGGCATGGAAACTACAAATATAACAGGAATTGAGAATTTGCTCAAGATAGAAGAATTTTAAGAAGGATTTATGGTCCTAGGAAAACACAGGAAGGTTATAGACTGAGATCCAATGCCGAAATTTATAGTAAAATCGACAACCTTGAAGCGATGATCAGAAAACGGCGACTTCAGTTCTACGGACATACGGTCCGCATGGATTGCTCAAGGTCAAACAAACAAATTTTTGATAAAATCTGGATCTATAAAGGGCAAGGAGGCTATGTAAAACAAACGAAAGAAGACCTTCATAAATTACTGAAGAAGATTGGCTAAATCGAATAGAGTACAGAAAAAAAAGTCTCAAAATTCTTGTCGGGGAGAAGAAGAATCTCAACGGAGGAGAATGGACTGCTGAAAGAAGAGCTGCGCAGTCGACCAGGATGAAAGACTTCTGGAAGAGAAAGAAGGAAACTTGACATGATATTTGCGTCCTCGTTGGCCTGTCCGCGGTGTATATATATAGTATATAATTGGAAAATTAATATTCCGGAGCCCCTTAAGGAAATATACTTAGACCTCAAGCCCCTAAAACGGAACAACCATATTCAGACCCATTATTTCTTATTTGCGTAGAGAGAAAAGCTAGAATTTGGTGTTCAGTTCCACCTTAAAGGACTCATTAGGGAGAAACACAGCCTGCGGAATTCAAAGCATTCTTATCCAAAGCCACATTTCAAAGAAATTAATTTTCAGGATTACTGAAGCCCAAAGGGTCTGTGTTTTAGCAGAATAAAGAGAAATGGAATGCACAGCCAAGCCGTCATGTTCCGCCTACACTCAAGAAGATTGACGACGGGAGAAGTGCCGAGGTCCTCGAGCCATTCGCAGCGTATTACACGCACTGTACGGTACAGTAGAATGTGCAGAACACGAGATTTAGAAAGGGTTGGCTAAGACTGTTGATGTTGTCGTTTGAGTCTTCTGTATCTGACTCGTTGATACAGCGCTCCAGGCTTTCCTGTCCTGAGTTAATCTTTCCATCTGGTTAACATATTCTAACTTCGTGTAGGGCCCAGATGTTGATGACATGTCATCTTTTTACTGAGCTGTCTAAAACAATGCTGAAGTACATAGAAACTCCGAACGGGCCACCCCATCTTCAAATATGCCATTTTTATTTTGCATCTTTTGCTATTTTTCCATTTTAAGAACATTTTTTAAGTTTGGTAGATTTTTTGGTCATATTTTAGAGAAATTAGCCTTTTAAGGATTTTTTTTTTCAATTTTGTCATGTCATAGCTTTATATGAGGGAAATACGTCTCTCAGAGTTAAGAAGAAGCTAGTAGCCCTGAACATAAATCTTTTGTTACAGTACAGCCGTCGAGTGTCCGGCTCTGACATTTCTCATGAGGGAGGGAGACAGCGTTGCCAGTTGTGTACCGTGAAATATTAAACAGCGTGGACTTCATAAAATATTTCACATGTTTTTAACTGAATTCTGACGAACCGCTGACTATATTACTAAAGTAATATAATTACACACAGTTAACGGGTAAGTGTGCACACACAAGACAATAAAACAACAACCCTGTACTAGCACAAAGAGCAACAGAAGAGAGCCCTTGGAACATCGGGCTAAATTTAAAGACCGGCTTACCGGGAAAGCCGCTGATTGGTGCAGGTGACAACATTCTTCATGACAGTAAGTGACTTCGCCAACATAGGCTGAATTCCACTGCAATCGAAGAATTTAGGTTTTGCAACCGCAAAATGTCGGAATAACAAAATGATGCATAAAATTGCAAATAGGTTGTGGGTCTTCCACGTTACATAGTGAAGACGCTGGAGAAGAATTACACTGACGGAAAGTTTCAAACTTCTATTAACTTCTTCTCACTGCCATAGGTAGGCTATATTGTTCTCTTACCGACAGTAGTGGCTACGCGGACTAAAGCGCTGCGTTAGGTCAAGGGGCCAAGCTCTCCGCTGACTCGGTAGACGCGTGGGTTCGAGCCCCACCGTCGGCTGTTCTTGAAATGGTTTTCCGTGGTTTCCCATTATCAACACCAGGCAAATGCTGGGACAGTACCTTCTGTCAGGCCACGGCCGCTTCCTTCCACATCCTTGCCCAGTTTCATTCATCTTCATCCATTCCTTCTCTCATCCCGACGCGCAGGTCGCCCACAGGCGTCGATTAGAAAGACCTGCACTCGGCCTCTCAGGAGGCTACACGACAAAAAAAATGTTCTCTTTACCCCTCTTTCTCCCACCATCACCAAACGTCTGAGCTGGACATTCAGCGGCTGGACTGTAAGTGCTAGAAATCTATTTTGATTGACTTTTCAGTTTGAGCTTCAGGTATCATTTTTGAAATATTGATGAGTTTATTATTATAAGATCATTCTCTCCATTTTATAGTGCATTTTTCGAATTTTTGAAATATTGGTCTATTTATAAGATCATTTTCTCCATTTTACAGTGCATTTTTCGAATTTTTAGGTCATTTATTACAGTCATTTTTGAAAATTTTAAGTGCATTTTTTAAACTTTTTTATTGCATCAACATCCGGGCCCTAGTTATGTGTAACAACTTTTCACTCGGTATCTGTATATTTTTTGTGGGGGTGATTTTGAAAAATTAAATGTAAATGGATGGGACGGAAACAATGAAACGGAAATGGATAGGACGGAAACAATGAGCGTACGCGGTGGCGGAGATTGATGCCACGACGTACTGTCGGCCATGTGGCTATGTGGAATGTATATCGCATACGGTTTAGTTCAAGGTTTGGAGGCCCCATTAAAGATATTCCTACAATAAATCATCCTCAAGTTGTCGTTGTTTGGTGTGAAAATATTCATTATATCACATTTGCTGAAAACCGGTCAGGATTTGGCACTGGAGTTTTACAAGTAGTTATTTCAATAACCAACAGAGTTCTCTGTTAACAAGGCATAACATGTCACATGTTACACATCATATGCGACTACTGTAAGGCTCGTAATTTTTTTTTTCAACCTTTCATTCCATAACTAAGTTTGCTATTCGTGCGTCTCTTAAAACACGTAAGTGTCCTACCAACCAATTATATTCTTCTCTTCATTCGGGGCTACATGACCGCGTTGTCGCAGCCCCTAAACTTAAGAACCAACCAACCAACTTCTTTTCATTAGCAATCACCAGAAACATCTCTTCTCTCCCATTCATCTTAATACCTCTTCGTTACTCTATCTAGTCATCTGATCGTCATCATTCTCCTGTTACATCACATTTCAAATTCGTCTATTCTTCCCTTTTCTACTGTGCCAACAGTCCAAGTTTCTCGTCCGTAAAGTGCCAACCTCCAGACAAAGGCCTTCAAAATATTAAAATCTACGTCCGCGGTGGCCGAGAGCGCTAACGCGCTTCCTCGTGGCTCGCTGGTATCGGAAGAGCGTGGGTTCGAATCCCACCTCGGCTGTCCTGAAAATGGATTTCGTGGTTTCCCATTTTCACCACCAGGCAAATACCGGGACGGTTCCTTTCAACAGGTCCACGGTCAATTTCCTTCCGATATCCCTTCCCTGACCCGTCCTGAAAAGAAAAGTACATGACCATTGGCTGCATTAATAAATTTATATACCTAGGTATAATGTCAACAAGTTTATTTTCTGTATCAATGCTTTCCTTGCCAAAGCCAACCTACTTTTTATATCCTCTTTGCATCGTCACCCCCCCCCCCCTCCCCCACCACCAGGGGCTCACATCTAGTGGGACGTGGGTTGGACCACGGGGCCCCAGCTGAGTCCGGCATTGCTTCCACTTACTTGTGCCGGGCTCCTCTCCGTCTTCTTTCCTGTCGACCTCACTTGGTCAACTCTTGTTCTCTTCTGACCCCGACGGTATTAGGGTATCCGTGACCTAGGTAGTCTCTTCCTTTCCCGCCTTAATTGGCCCTTGTCGCATATTTTCTGATACCCTCCTTCTGCGAGGGGTCAGCCTTCTTTTTCGTTCCCTGTTATCTCCTGCCTTCTGCTCAAGGTCCTCAAGGAGGCTGGGTGTATGTAGCTCCACCACCTCTGGTGCACCCTCGATATTGCTACACCCTCAGGGGCTCACGGTAGGTGAGCTGGGTCTGGGTTTCCCCCTTTTATCCATTAACTGTGGGGCGGACCCTCTCCTCTTTCACTTTCCTATCTGCCATTTATGGCTCTCCTTCCTTCCAAGTCCCTCAATACGCATTCTTCGAGGGTTGACGGCATTTATTTTCCTCCTGTCCTTTATTTGTCTTATTCTCCTTTTGTTTTCCATTTCTTCTTCTAGTATATAAGTTAGTGGTTAGTTTTAGTTATAGTTTACATTTCATTATCATCTTCACGATCACCCTACCATTAGGGGCCGATAATAATAATATCGTATGGCCTCGAGTGCCTGGTGCTACCCAGAGGGTAGCTTGCATGTCGAATTTCGTTGTTCCTTAACTATGAAAGTCAAGGAGGTTAGATGTTAGATATATAATCTCCTTGAACACTATAGCGCTTTCTAGTAGAGAAATGAGGAACTTTGTGTTGGCGGAAATTCCCGAGATTAATTTTGCCATTATGAACTCGTCCTACTGAATTCAAATGGGTTCTTTGACATGCCAACATCGTATGACATGCGTATCGTATTTTTGCCGCCTTTCAAAAATCACTTACCACGGCCAGGAGCGAACCTGCAATCTTGGTGTATATTCTGTGATGTTATTTCTTTTACATTCTGATTGATTTCTTCTAACAAACTGATTTTGACCTTCTTTGAATTAATTATATCAAGATTTTTTTATTATTTTTAGCCTACTTTCGATTTTTGCAAAAAATGAAAGTAGACTTATGAGATCAACACAGGGCGAAAAAAGTGTGTCTGTCTGTGTGTCTGTATGTGTGTGTGTGAGTCTGTGTGTGTGTATGTGTGTGTGTGAGTCTGTGTGTGTGTGTGTGAGTGTGTGTACTCTGAATGTCTGTCCCCCCCTATCAATTCGAACACGGTGAATGCGAATTGAACGAAATTTGGTACAAAGGTAGCACTAGCAAAGGACACCTCAGTGTCATGTTTTATATCGCCGCCATCTTTACTAAAACTGAATGGCGGCCACTCAAACGTTCAAAACGTAAAATCAAATAACGACTAACCAAATCATCCAATCTCTACCAAATTTGGTAACAACATACCTTCGTATAGGATGCGTCTTGTAACCAAACTACAAGGTCGTCCGCCATACCATTTCAGGATGGCGGCCGTGCGAATTATGCAAACTTTATAATCCATATCATGGGACCCACCAGTTCCGATTATCGAGCCGAGAATCGTTTTAACTGTTCTAAAGGAAGAGGCACGTACGAAATTAAAAGTTTATTTTGTAATACTATAGTGCAGACGTGATTTTAAAAAGCTCAGCTGATTCATTAATAAGACAAGATGGCAGCGGATATCTTGTGCCTGACTTATATTTCACTAATTTGAGTATTGAATGCAATATAGCGTACTGATAAAAAATAAATAAACTTTGTATGAAATGCTTTATATATAAATAATATACTCCAGTGATGAAATCGTTTAGTATAAATCATTATTTGCTAACAAGTTCTATGTAAGTCATTTTAAATAGAACGATATTCGTTGACACAATTAGCTCAGTGGTAGAGCGATAGCCTGTCGCTCAGATTCCTATGGTTCAAACCCGATCAGAGCTAGTTTTTTTGCTTGAAATGTTATATGTTTATTGTTTTGTAATGACTCAGATGTTTTAAAATTAAGCGTTATATTGTGCAAATTATGGTGTAAAATATATATTTAATTAAAACATAATTCGCCAGCAGATTTACTCGAGACATCTAGCTGCCAAAAAGGTAACTTCCAGATTTTATTGAAAAGTTTCTTCTTCTGGCCGCTAGAATGCACTCGCTCTGTTAGGATTATATTGTTCGATATTTCACCACTAGATGTCCCGACTAGTCTACGTGGGGATCCATTGATTACTATACCATTATCATTCTATGCGCATCGATTTTGAAGAATGACAAGTTGATACTACGATACATTTTAACTTTTTATTTTAAAGGGTTTGTAACAGCCTATTTTGCGTTACTTGAAAATGTTATTAAGCGTTATATTGTCCACATTATGGTGTAAAATATATATTTAATTAAAACATAATTCGCCAGCAGATTTACTCGAGACATCTAGCTGCCAAAAAGGTAACTTCCAGATTTTATTGAAAAGTTTCTTATTCTGGCCGCTAGAATGCACTCGCTCTGTTAGGATTATATTATCGAAAATATCCACATAGTTTGTATACACACGTCTCTGTAGGGTCATGGAAAGATTTGTTAATTCAATTAGGGTTGTGAAAGCCATGCACAACCAGACGTGTAAAGACATGCCTCAACTCAAAGTTGGATGTTGCCCACGGCAGGTCGTAATAATAATAATAATAATGTTATTGGTTTTACATCCCTTTTAACTACTGCTGCTTTTAAAGACACCGGGGTGCCGGAATTTTGGCCCGAAGGGGATCTTTAACGTGCCAGTAAATGTACTGACACGGCTCCCTCGCATTTGTGCACCCTCAAATGCCAGCTGACTGCGCCAGGATACGAACCTGCAACCTAGGGCCCAGCAAGCGAGAACGTTACCGCTGAGCCACGCCGCCAGTCCGGTCGATTATGTCTCCAGATCCATAACATTCTTGATATACTTCTTATCTTTCTTTCTTTCTTTCTTTCTTTCTTCAATGATGGTAGCAGTTTTTATCTAGGTCGTGGCGTTTGGTAGAGGTAAATCGTTTCTAAGGTCTTCAACAAAGAATAGTTCTATTATACTCTTTGATAATAACAACGAGTTATAACTATACTCATACATTTAGGAGAAAGTAGGCTATATGTTCTTTACTGAACATCTTGTTTTGCATCCATTCTGCAGATTTGACAATAAAATGCCAATCGTCTCATACGCACGGTATCAGTGAACTTATTGATTACTGTGTACAAGTCTGTGGTTTTCATTTTTAGCCTACTTTTCACATTTTGCAAAAATGAGGAAAAAGTAGACTTATGAGATCGATCCGAGAAAATGTGTGTCTGTCTGTCCTTCTGTCTGTCGGTCTGTCTGGCTGTGTGTGTGTGTCCCCCTATCAACTCCTAAACGGCTGCAGCAATCAAAATCAAATTTTGTATGAGTAAAGATATGCGCCGGACTGTCTCACGTCAATATTTGAAAATGATGTCAGTGCTACCAACTGCTGAAAAAAACGCACTAGAAATTTGAGCTCCATGTTGGATATCTTGCAAGGTATGCATGGGAGCTACTCCAAAATTGGCACACATGTAGATAATACTATTTCAGTTTAATTTCCAGGAGGCCAACCATGACAGTGTTGCTAAAATAATTTTAAGCCTTCTGATAGGTCCAATGTTTAAATGCATATAACTTCTACACTATTAATTGGATTGCAACCAAATTTTGTATGTAATATCTGTACATAAATAGATATGACTGAGCGTATTCTTAAGAGCCACCAGGGCTGCCAACTGTTAATAATTGCTCTCTTTATTTATTTTGTATCCAAATACCAATATATCAGAAAGTATGCAAGCCAACAGCTTTACACTATGCACACGTATATTCTGACATTTTAGATTAATTTCGAGTAACGTATATACGTCAGTTCTACCAACATGATTATAAGCCTGCTGATACGACCAATTTTTAAATACGTAACTTCTATACTATCAGTTGGATTTCAACCAAATTTCGTATGCGCTATGTGTACCATAACAGATATGACTATAAGTATTGTTAAGAGCAATCAGGGCTGCCAACTGTTAATAAATGCTGTCTATATTTATTTTACACTAATATCTATATAACAGAAAGTATGCAAGCCAACAGCTCTATACTTTGCATACGTATAGCACCTGACATTCTAGATTAATTTGGAGTAATTAATACAAGGCAGTGCTGCCAACATGATTCTATGCCTGCTGATATGTCCAATTTTAAAATACATGTAACTTCTATACTAACAAATGGATTTAACCAAAATTGGCACAACAAGATATCATAATATTTCATATTATTTCTGACCTGCACACGCATGGTATTGTTGGCAACATGCTTTTACGCGTGCTGATAGATCCAGTGTCTAACTGCATGTAACGTCCATTGGACTTCAACCAAATGTTGTATTCTGTACCTTAAGAGATTGAACTAAGAATATATTCAGTCGCCAGGGCTGCCAACTGTAGTGCTCTATTAGGCTACATTATACCAGGTATATTTTGAACTAATTAGATATTTCGATATTACCAACTTAATTTCGTCATTATTCTAGATAGGTTCATATACTGTAGAATAATCATTGGCATGAAAAGTAGGCTGTATAGTTCTTCACGGAACTTCGTGTTAATCTACATACCGCTAACATTAACTATATATTTTCCTGAGAATTTTACGTTCTTGGATTTCGATTTCACCAATTTGAGAGTGGCCTCCTGGAGATATAGTTTGGGAGGCGTACAATGCTTCCGGAAGAACAACTGTCTGGTAGTGTTCTAGTTTTGCATTTCGTGACATCACTCTTGTATTATTATTATTCGTATTATTATTATACAAATAATTCATGGTTTTTGGGCTAATGCCGTGTGAAATTGAATTAGATAACAGACGTTTCGAAGGAACCTTGCCTCCTTTTTCAATGGAATCAAACAATGTGGCCAAAGAAAGTATATCAATGAGATTACAAACAAGTAGTTCCGTGAAGAAATATACAGCCTATTTTCATATAGATAGATAGATAGATAGATAGATAATGCCTTTATTGTTGGCGAAGTTAGGGCTCAAGGCCCTCTCTTACACTTAACCACTAGAAGAGTATACGTCTACGTGACTTATAATTACAAATACCAATAGCACAAATAATATTAATAGCAATAAGAATAGTGATAATATGAATAATGGTAGAATCATTGATTTCAAAAATACACAAAATAAAGTACCCTTAAATGACGTAACTAGAGTAATCCGATCATTCATCTCATTCATTCATTACCGGGTGAGTTAGCCGTGGTGGTTACGGCATGACTGATGGCAGTCGCTCACATCCGGGAGGCGAGGAGGTTCGAATCCCCCCGCCGGCAACCTTGAAGATGGTCTTCTGTGGTTTCCCATCTTCCTTCCAGGCAAATGCCGGGGTTGGTCCCTAACTATAGGCCACAGCCGCTACCTTCCAACTCCTCGTCCTTACATTCCAACTCCCCTCCTTCCCTCCCCAACGGTACTTGTAGCTCACCCATTGGGTGTCCGTCTCGAAGCAGCTACAAAACTGGCGAGCCGAACATGTCCTCGGACCCTCCCGGCACTAAAAGCCATACGCTAAAAAAAAAAAAAAAAATCATTCATTCGTTCATTCAACATTTATCCAGGAAGTCAGCGGGATCCACCCAGCAAATACTCGCAGCAAGCCACTTTAAACTTGCGATGAGTGGGATTGTCTCTAATGTTCTCAGGTAGCAAATTCCACGACCTGGACGCCGAGATTATGAACGAGCGGTTGTAAACAGCAGTACGGTTTATAGGTATGGCAAGAGAGGAGCCAGATCTTGTATTGTGGTCATGATAGGGCGAGAGGTAAGAAAACGGTGAAACAGGATAGTTGGGAGTATTAGTGGAAAGTATTTTGTGCAGTAGTGATACCATGTGTAGTTCACGACGCTGGTGCACTCGAAGCCACGACAGCTCCTTATAATAGGGTGATATATGAACATCATATCGCAGGCCAAAGATATATCTTACACAGTTGTTGAGGCACCGGTCCAGTTTCTTGTTACTGTCGCAGGTTATTTCAGTCAACACAGTGTCACAGTAGTCAAATATAGGTAGTATCAGAGAGCGAATTAGTTGTACTTTAAGTCGAACAGAGAATACATTACCGAACCGTTTCAGAGGATATAAGCATTTATGTACTTTATTACATGTGCTTATCACCTGTTTAGTCCAATTTAAGGTCTCAGTCATAATAATTTCTAAGTTTGTCACTGAAGTAGAGTAGGGTATGATTTTATTGTTTAAAATTATTGGCGAGATGTCACGTTGCTTGAGGGAATATAAGTTTTTACTGGTACCGATAATAATCACTTGAATTTTATTTGGGTTTATTAATAAACTGTTTTATAAGCATAGTCAGTAAGCTGTTGTAGGTCATAATTTATTTTAATAATTGCATTATTGATATCACTCGGTTTTGAATGATAGTAGATCTGTACATCATCTGCATACACTTGCAATTTGCAGAAATTAAGGGCTTTTGATATGCCATTTATTTGGATGATAAATAACAGTGGCCCAAGAACCGAACCCTGGGGGACACCGAGGGTCTTACTTTGCCATCCCGAACCCGCATTTCCCACTATCACTATCACTATATCCTACTAATGTTAATTGCCTCTATAAACATACAAAATTTCAGTTTGAAGGTTGTGGTAGATTCGTAGATACTGAGAATCGTATAAATATTTCAGATGGTCGCCAGGTTGGATTTTTATTTTTGTACTAATACATTAAGATTATTGTGTACGTGTGGTAGTCAAACTTCAATCGCATGATTAGAACACAAGAAGTAACAAGAAGTTCCGTGACGAACTAAAGAGTATAGACTACTTTTCTTAAAATTTAAGAATCATGCCAATGATTAATCTACAGTATATGGATCTATCTAGAATAATGACGAAATTAAGGTGGTAATATAGAAATTTCTAAATAGTTCGAAATACTGTATACCTGCCATAATGTAGACTAATAGAGCACTACAGTTGTCAGCCCTGGTGATTGAATATATTCTTAGTTCCATTTCTTAAGGGATAGAATACAAAATTTGGTTGAAGTCCAATGGATAGCATGGACGTTACATGCAGTTAAACGTTGGATCTAACAGCTCTCGTAAAATCATGTTGGCAACAATGTCATGCATGTATTGGTCAGAAATAATTTGAAATAATATGATCTATTGTTGTGCCAATTTTGAATGAATTCCATTAGTTGGTAGAGAAGTTACGTGCAATTTAAAATTGGTCCTATCAGCAGGCTTGGAATCGTGTTGGCAGCGTTGACGTATATTAGTTACTCCAAATTAATCTAGAATTCCAGGTACTATACGTGTGCAAAGTTTAGAGCTATTGGCTTACATACTTTCTGATATATTGTTCTACTTTTGTGTAGAACTTGTGTTTAAAGTGTTTGGTGGAGGGCTGAGTGGATCCGTTTTAGAGGGACTCGCCCCGCGCCTCCTACCATTTGTTCTACTTTTGTGTAGAACTACTCCCCCCCCCCCCCCCCCAAGCCTCTTGCATGTGTTCTATTTTTATGTAGAGCTTCCCCCGCGCCCCCCGTATGTTCTACTTTTATGTAGAGCATGTTTTGTGAGTGTCTGGCCTATTTTTATGTAGAACCGTTGTGTGCAAAGGGGCTGGTCGGCATTTCCAGTGTTTACTAAGTTTTGCTGATCGCCTATACCAGGTGTAAAACTAGGGGGTGCGAGGAAAGAAAAGATAGTGTTTGGTGTTTTATGAAGTACTGCGGACACGTCTAGAGAGCGATTGACGTAAAGGGGAACCGGAAGGAGGCATACTCACCCTGCTTGCCTTAAGGTGACTTAGTAGGCCGCACGCTTGCTGTGCACCGCCTCTTGCTGGGCAGCGTTCGGTGGAGAACTTAAACTAGGTTCTAATCTAAAGGGACGGGCTTCTTAATATAAGCGAAATAAAGAGATAATCATTGGTCTGTACGAAAGGGGGTTTATTGCTTATTAGTGGCGATATAAAGAGGGGAGGATTGAAATAATAATTAGGGGGAAAAGGAGTTTAGTAGACACGTGTTCACCCACCCCACCGTTGATACCGGTCTGCCATGATGTTGGTGGCGTTTGGACCCGGTAAGGGGCGGCGCCCGTACCGGTCCGTCGTAGCACAGCTCCGATAGAGCGTAAGACTGTCGTAGAGTAATAGCGTCCAAGTAAGAGAGAGCGGCGCGTGCTCGTACCTTCTATTTATAGGGAAATTGTGCGGTGTCAGTCTACTCAGCGGTATTCGAAAGTGTAATGTCTGCTGTGTCCTGTCTAACCTGCTAGCTGGTGCACATTAGGGCTATGACCTGCTGCTTCCCTTGCAGTCGTGTTGTTATGCCGTTATTCCCGTCTAAGTAGCTTGTATGTAGGTATAGGCGCAGCCCTTGTATAAGGGCTGGGGCTGGAACAATATTGATATTAGGGTAACACATATAGAAACAGCATTTATTAACAGTTGGCAGCCTTGGTTGCTCTTAAGAATACGCATAGTCATATCTGTTATGGTACACATAGCACATACGAAATTTGGTTGAAATCCAAATGATAGTATAGAAGTTACATGTATTTAAATTTGGATTTCTCAGCAGACTTAGAATCATGTTGGTAACACTGACGTATATAAGTTACTACAAATCAATATAGAATGTCAGGTACTATACGTGTGCATAGTTTGAAGCTGTCGGCTTGCATACTTTCTGATATATTGGTATTTGGATAAAAAAAATAGAGAGAGCATTTATTAACAGATGGCAGCCCTGTTGGATCTTGAGAAAACGCTCGGTCATATCTGTTTATGTATACATGGCACATACAATATTTGGTTGAATTTCAATTGATACTGTAGAAGTTATATGCATTTAAAAATTGGACCTATCAACAGCCTTATAATCATTTTGGCAACACTGCCATGTATGGCCTCCTGTAAATTAAACTGAAATATTATTATCTATACGTGTGCCAAATTTGAAATAGCTCCCATCCATTCCTTCCATGATATCCAACATGGAAATCAAATTGCAATTGTGATTTTTCAGCAGTTGGTAGCTGTGATATTATTTTCAAATACGGCATTGAGTTATTCAGGTATAGATCTTTACTGTTACCAAATTTTGTTTCGATTGCTAAAGCCGTTTAGGAGTTGATATGGACACACACACACACACACACACAGCCAGACAGACAGACAGACAGACAGACAGACAGACAGACAGACAGGCAGACACACATATTCCCGGATCGATCTCATAAGTGTACTTTTTTCTCATTTTTGCAAAAGGTGAAAAGTAGGCTAAAACGAGATTTTAAAATTGCGCACAGATGCCATCTTTTGATCATGCAAACAATTGAAATAAATTAGTGGATTAACATTTGTTTAAGCATTTAACGTGCAACGTTTCACTGCATCGGATAGATAATTCGCGAGAAACGTCCATTTAAATATTTATAATTCACATCGCCGCCATGTTGGATTTGTGCTCACCAGGTTACTGAAAGTCCTATAAGTGAAGATATGTTCATAGCCTCTACGAACATAAAAAAAATCAGTTTGATTGCTGTAAAAGATTCATAGATATTGAGAACCGTCAAAATATTTCGAATACTCGCCATTTTGGATTGTTCTATGTATAGGCCATAGAGTTATGTACCATTCAAGGAAAATTATTTCCTAGGTTCATTATTCAAACTTTCACTTCGATCGCATGTTTACGACACAAGAAATAAAAACTTAATTTTAAAATTTCGCACAGCCGTCATCTTGAGGTTATGTAAACAATTGAACTAAATTAGATGCCAGTGCATTACAATGTGTAAAATCATTTACTGCACCACATTTCACTGCGCTCAGAGAGTTAAATCACGAGATAAGTCAGAAATAAATGTTTCCAATTCGCTTGGCCGCCATGTTCGTTTTGTACTTTACAGGCTTATGAAGGTTACATAGATAAACTGGAATCAGTACCCTTTATCGCCGTACAAAATTTCAGGGTGATATCTGTAATAGTTTCAGAGATATAGAATGTCAGTGAAATATTTCGCACAGCCGCCATTTTGAGGTTATAAATTAGACTCCAGTGTATTACAATGTGTATACACATTTGCTGTACCAAGTCTCATTACGTTTGGACAGTTAAATCGCCAGAAAAGTCAATTTAAAAGTCCCTACTTCGCTTGACGCCATGTTGGTTTTCTAGTCACCAGGTTTTTGAAAGTCTCATATGTGAACTTTTAGTTGTGCCCTTTATCACCGTACACAATTTCAGGCCGATATCGGTAATAGTTTCGGAGATACTGAATGCTGGTGAAATATTTCGCATATTTGAAGTGCACGGCCGGGGTCGGCCAGAATAGTGCTACGATCTTACCGAGTTTCATTGTAATCGCTCCAGCCGTTTAGAAGTTATTAGGGACACACACACACACACACCATCATACACACTCACACACACACGCACACACACACGGACAAAAGGACGCGTCTTGTGACCAAACTACAAGGTCATCCTATTTTTAGCCTACATTCGATTTTTGCAAAAAATGAAAGTTGACTTATGAGATCACTACAGGGCCAAAAAATGTGAGTCTGTCTGTGTGTGTGTATGTGTGTGGGTGAGTCTGTGTGTGTGTGTGAGAGAGAGAGTGTGTGTACCCTGAATGTCTGTCCCCCCTATCAATTCGAACACGGTGAAACCGAATTGAACAAAATTTGGTACAGAGGTAGAACAAGCAAAGGGCACCTCAGTGTTATGTTTTATATCGCCGCCATCTTTACCAAAACTGAATGGCGGCCACTCAAACGTTCAAAACGTAAAATAAATAACGACTAACCAAATCATCCGATATCTACAAAATTTGGTTACTACATACCTTCTTATAGGACGCGCCTTGTGACCAAACTACAAGGTCATCCGCCATTCCATTTCAGGATGGCGGCTGTGCGAATTATGCAAACTTTATAATCCATATCATGGGACCTACCAGTTCCGATTATCGGGCCGAGAATCGTTTTAACTGTTCTAAAGGAAGAGACACGTTCGAAATTTAAAGTTTATATTGTAATACTATAGTGCAGACGTGATTTTAAAAAGCTGAGTCGTCTCGGCTATTTGACAAGATGGCAGCGGATATCTTGTGCCTGACTTATATTTCACTAATTTGAGTATTGCATGCAATATAGCGTACTGATACAAAATAAATTAAACTTTGTATGAAATGCTTCATATATAAATAATATACTCCACTGATGAAATCGTTTAGTATAAATCATTATTTGCTAACAAGTTCTAAGTAAGTCATTTTTTATAGAACGATGTTCGTTGGCACAATTGGCTCAGTGGTAAAGCGTTGGCCTATCGCTCATATGCCTATCGTTCAAACCCCATCAGAGTTAGGTTGTTTTGCTTGAAATTTTATATATTTATTGTTTTGTAATGACTCAGACGTTTTAAAATTAAGCGTTATATTGTGCATATTATGGTGAAAAATATATATTTAATGAAAACATAATTCGCCAGCAGATTTGCTCGAGACATCTAGCAGCCAAAAAGGTAACTGCACGCCGACCTACTTATTAACTTCCAGATTTTATTGAAAAGTTTCTTCTCCTGGCCGCTAGAATGCACTCGCTCTGTTAGGATTATATTGTTCGATACTTCTCCACTAGATGTCACGACTGGTCTACGTGGGACTCCATTGATTACTATACCATTGGCATTCTATGCGCATCGAATTTGAAGAATGACAGGATGATACTACGATACATTTTCCTTTTTATTTTAAAGGGTTTGTAACAGCCTATTGTGCGTTATTTGAAAATGGTATTTCAAGTAAAGAACAAAACGATTTCACATAGTAACTGAATTCTAGCCGTTGGTGCTAGTTCAGGTTATTAATTAATACTTTTATTTCAGGCAAATAGCAATCGAAAATATCCATATAGTTGGTATACACACGTCTCTGTAGGGTCATGGAAAGATTTGTTAATTCAATTAAGGTTGTGAAAGTCATGCACAACCAGACGTGTAAAGACATGCCTCAACTCAAAGTTGGATGTTGCCCACGCCAGGTCGATTATGTAATAATAATAATAATAATAATGTTATTGGTTTTACGTCCCTTTTAACTTCTGCTGCTTTTAGAGACGCCGGGATGCCGGAATTTTGGCCCGAAGGGGATCTTTAACGTGCCAGTAAATGTACTGACGTGGCTCCCTCGCATTTGTGCACCCTCAAATGCCAGCTGACTGCGCCAGGATACGAACCTGCAACCTAGGGCCCAGCAAGCGAGAACGTAACCGCTGAGCCACGCAGCTAGTCCGGTCGATTATGTCTCCAGATCCATAACATTCTTGAGATATTTCTTATCTTTCTTTCTTCAATGATGGTAGCAGTTTTTATCTAGGTTGTGGCGTTTGGTAGAGGTAAATAATTCCTAAGGTCTTCAACCAAGAAATGATTCTAGTATACTCTTTGATAATAACAACGAGTTATAACTATACTCATACATTTAGGAGAAAGTAGGCTATATGTTCTTTACTGAACATCTTGTTTAGCCTACTTTCGATTTTTGCAAAAAATGAAAGTAGACTTATGAGATCAACACAGGGCGAAAAAAAGTGTGTTTGTCTGTGTGTGTGTGTGAGTCTGTGTGTGTGTGTGTGTGTGTGAGTGAGTGTGTGTACTCTGAATGTCTGTCCCCCCCCTATCAATTCGAACACGGTGAACGCGAATTGAACGAAATTATGTACAAAGGTAGCACTAGCAAAGGACACCTCAGTGTCATGTTTTATATCACCGCCATCTTGACGGAAACGTAATGGCGGCCACACAAATGTTCAAAGCTTAAATCAAATTACGACTAACATAATCATCCGATCTCTACCAAATTTTGCAACAACATACCTTTATGGAGGGAGCATCCTTTGACCAATCTAATAGGTCATTAGCCTAATAGTTTGCGGATGGCGGCCATCTTTGTGTCAAAATCGATTCCCCCTATTAATTCGAACACGGTGAAACCGAATGGAACGAAATTTGGTACAGAGGTAGCACTGGCAAAGGGCACCTCAGTGTCATGTTTTATATCGCCGCCATCTTGACGGAAACGTAATGGTGGCCACACAAATGTTCAAAGCTTAAATCAAATTACGATTAAGCTAATCATCCGATCTCTACCAAATTTTGCAACAACATACCTTTAAGGAGGGAGCATCCTTTGACCTAACTAATAGGTCATTAGCCAAATATTGTGCGGATGGCGGCCATCTTTGTGTCAAAATCGATTTCCCATATTAATTTGAACACGGTGAAACTGAATGGAACGAAATTTGGTACAGAGGTAGCACTATCAAAGGGCACCTCAGTGTCATGCTTTATATCACCGCCATATTGACGGAAACGTAATCGCGGCCACCCAAATGTTAAAAGCTAAAATATAATTACGACCAACCTAATAATCTAGTCTCTACCAAATTTTGCAATAACATATCTTTATGTGGGAAGCATATTCTGACCAAACTGCACGATCATCAGCCCAATAGTTTGCAGATGGTGGCCAAGTATGTGTGAAAATCGATTCCCACTATCAATTCAAACACGGTGAAACCGAATTGAACGAAATTTGGTACAGAGGTAGCACTAGCAAAGGGCACCGCAGTGTCATGTTTTATATCGCCGCCATCTTGACGGAAACGGAATGACGGCCACCCAAATGATAAAAGCTTAAATCAAATTACGACCATCCTAATAATTTGATCTCTACCAGATTTTGCTACAACATGCCTTTTTGTGGGAAGCATCTTATGGCTGACTACAAGGTCATCCGCCCAATAGTTTGCAAATAGCGGCCATGTATGTGTGCAAATCCATTCCCCACATTCATTCAAACACGGTGAAACCGAATTGAATGACATTTTTTCAGAGATAGCACTAGCAAAGGGCACCTCATATTCATGTTTAATATCCCTATAGCACGTTGTATTTAAACAAGCTACTACAACCAACATTCAATTATCCTCCTTGAAAAGGACAAAGAGTTATAACAATATCCATGCATTTAGGAGAAAGTAGGCTATATGTTCTTTACTGAACATCTAGTTTTTTCTTAAATTGAAAATAGGCTAAAAATTAGAAAATTCCTCTGTTCGTCACCAGAGAGCAGCAGCCAGAAATTACTGTATGGACCATGGTAGAACGGCGGACAGAGTTGTAAGTAAGTAGAACTTAAAGGGGTGCGGGGTGAAAATATAGAGACTCCTCGATGAATGAGGATGTCCAAATAAGGAGAAGGAGAGTGGGGGGGGGGGGGGGGGGGGGAGGGTTAGATTGATATAAGGAAACAGAAACCAAAGGTTAGTGTATCTGAACGATACCTAACGTCATACAGGCAACGGCGAGAAAACAGATGGAAACTCCTCCATTGACGAATAAAGGAGATCAAATCCAGGCTCTGTAATCATAGAGGAAAACGTACAGTTCGAAATAGATGAAGAACAGAGAAACTGAGAGGAACTACCTTCCCATCTTCCTAGATCGTTAATAACTGGTAGCCAAGTGTCACTTAGCTGATATCCAGTGTCTCTGTTAAAATTATTGGGATTTTTTCGAATGTCAACTGCCTCCCTTATAATTCTAGACCAGTTGTGCTTAACAAGGGCAAGCGCATGAGCATCCTTGAAACATACATCGTGCCCTGAAGACAGGGCATGTTCAGCTATAGCTGATTTGTCAGGTTGGTTTAGACGGATGTTCCTTTGATGCTCTTTGATGCGAGTGGCAATGGACCGTTTTGTTTGTCCAACGTAGACTTTTCCGCAAGTACAAGGGACTTCATACACCCCAGTGCCAAAAACTGTTTTTATCTTGTGATTGCGGAGAATCTTAGCAACGCGGTCAGTGGTGTTGTGAATATAAGGGAGGTAAGCAATTCCCCTCACGTCGGAGCTCTGTCTGTCCGGCGTTCTACCATGGTCCATACAGTAATTTCTAGCAGCTGCTCTCTGGTGACGAACAGAGGAATTTATCATTTTTTTTTTTGTAATCTCATTGATATACTTTCTTTGGCCACATTGATTCCATTGAAAAAGGAGGCAAGGTTCCTTCGAAACGTCTGATATCTGATTTAATTTCACACGGCATTAGCCCAAGAACCATGAATTATTTGTATAATAATCCGGGCCGTGAAAACCTTAATCTACGTATTATTATTATTGATGTGTAACATTTATCCACTCGGTTGCTGGATAGTTTTGTGGGAGTGATCTTGAAAATTGGGGACGGAAGTGAATCGGAACGATCGAGCTGGCAGTGGTGGATCAAACGGAAGTATGCACTGCCCGCTCGATCGATCAAACGGAAGTGTACTAGCTGGCAGTGGGGGACAACGGAAGTATGCACTGCCCGCTCGATCGATCAAACGGAAGTGTACTAGCTGGCAGTGGTGGACAACGGAAGTATGCACTGCCCGCTCGATCGATCGAATGGAAGTGTGCCCTAGCTGGCAGTGGTGGATCGAACGGAAGTAAAACACGCACTGCCAACTCGATCGATCGATCCAGCTGGCACTGGTAAGAGAAACAATCAGCGCGCGGTGTCGAAAATTGATACCATGACGCACTCTCGGCCATGTGGAATGTATATGACATACTTGAAACGCTCATGCGAACTCTGGTGCCAAGTGATTGAAACAAATGACATGGTACATGTTCGAAGTCTTCGTATCAGTATTTAAATGGTAAAATGCCTTAATATCAAACATTGTAAGTAGTCGGCATTGCATTGGCTTAAGGCATTTTAAACTCAATGTCACTCAGGAACATTATCGAAACAAGCAAAATATATATGAAACTTAATTCCGTAATGCAGTATTATTGGAACGTGGAAATAAGTCACCATCTTGTGCACAATATTTGCATAGTCGAAATAGCCGTGGCGTTATTGCGTATGACTGTGAATCTAGAGATCTTGGGTTCGAATCCTGGGCGGGGTAGATATTTTTGCAACCAGATTATATTTTAAACGATATTTATCATATAAATATGACTCATTTTAACAGATTCCATATGAAATTACGTGTTGGTCTGTGAATCATGAGGACCTGATTATAAGGAATTTAAGGTTATGAGCGGTGTCGATGTCGCCTCTATTAATCTAGTTGATCCATATCGTATTCTTTATTTAAGATAGTGCTGGTGGAAGCTACAAATCATCTAATAAAATGAGTTCCGTATTATAAACTACAATATCTGTAAAACACTCCCTTTTACAATAGATTAATATTTGTGCCAATAATAGTATAAAATACCGGTGTATCAGCAATTTCACGTGAGGTTTCTTCTGTGTCAGATGTTACACAGCATATGTGACTACTGTAAGGCTCGTAACTTTTTATTATTATTATCATCATCATTTCGCAAGGATCTTACCCTAAGGATAGGTAGCCCGCTAGATTATCACCGTCTTGGTCTCTCTTTCATGCTTGGCATTCTCTTATTTTAGCAGCATCCTTGGAAATTTAGATTTCAAGTCAGATTTTCATTACATTCCATTTGACATCATTTAATACTGATTTCCCTGAAATGTAGCCAATTGTCTCCCTCGTCCAAGAAGCAATGACGCCGCAAAGAGAACCAAGAGTTGACTGGAGACGTTGTTAAGCGAATGTGGCGGAAGCGACCAAGATAACACGTAGGTTTACGAGGTAAATTATTAGTAGTAGCCTACCATCGAGCTCTCTGAAGACAAACCCATTGCAGACTTAAGCCTGCGCATAAATATCGTTGCTCAAATCAAAGGAACGCTGAATAGGGTCAATTCAAAAACGCACGTGAAAATTTAATGAGTAATTCAAAGCTAGAGTTTCTCCTTCCCATTCGTTCCTTTTCCCTCCTTCGTTAACGGGAATATGACCTAGAAGTTGTACACACACATTGCCTTCCTTTACTCTTGTTTTTCTTTTCATGCTATCTCCATCCTTCCGCTCAAGGCCCTAAAGGAGGCAGGATGTGTGTAGGCCCACCATGGATAGTGCTGCACCTCAAGTGCTTACGGCTGGTGAGTTCGAGAGCCGGCAACCCCGAGGGATTCCTGAGCTGGGTCCGTTTTACCCTTCTTCCGTTGACTTTGGGGTGGACACTCTCCTATTTCCCTTTCCTATCTGCCTTTCATGGCTCTCCTTCTGTCCGAGTCCCTCATTCCTCATTCATCGAGGTTTGAGGGCATTTATTTTCCATATAGTTTTTTTTCCTTATTCCTATTTTTCCTTTTCTTCTGGTACGTTAGTTGTTGTTGTTGCTTATTTTAGGGGCTGCGACATCGTGGTGTGTGTGTGGAATTTGTGTGATAGCCTGTGTTATTGTAATGGCCGTACTAGTGTGTGTATTTTTAAATTGGGGATAGGATTGGGAAGGAGACGGCAGTGGCCTTACGTTAGGAACCATTGCATCATTTGTCTGCAGTAAAAGTAGAAAAACCACTTCCAGGATGGCTGAGATTGGAATCGAATCCTTCTCTTGTCAGTTTTGCCTCACGAGGCTGAGTGAACTCATTTCTAGCCCTCACACCAAAATTAAAATGTCTTCACAGAGCCAGAGAATCTATCTCGGACCTAGCCGCTACATTGAATTATCATTTTTCTTACACACCGGATTAATTACGATATTCCCATTATTACTTCCCATCATGCACGTATGTATAACTTAAAATAATGTTCAATAATATGTATTTATTCGCAAATGTTCCCGGATAAAGGAATTCCCGGTATTATTCATCAGCTATGTCATTACGTGATCCAAGCGAAATATAGTTGGACTGAATTCATGAATATTTCACAGTCGCAACTCGTGATCTTGATACTGGGAAAAGTTGTCAATGATCACATGACCTATTAGTACAGTGGTTAGGGTCCCGGGATTGTTGTAGGTAGAGGGAAACCGACCGGACTATCACAAACACCAGGGACACGGATGGCTGTAGAACAAGTGTTTCCAACCTTATAGAGTCTGTGAGCACCACCGTAATGCCCTACCAAGATCCTGAGCACCAAGAAATGGAATATAATAATAATAATAATAATAATAATAATAATAATAATAATAATAATAATAATAATAACAATAATAACAATAATATACCTTCTTTCTCTCCGCCCCAGAACCGCTCTCGCTTTACTTCAGAGTGGCGTCGTGCGTGAAGCCTCTTTTGCTTCCTCTTCCTTCAATTCTTATTTTTATTTTCGCTCATAATCATCTAAGTTTCTCTTCATTTGGTGCAAAGTACTTTCCACATACACTACTACCTGATCCCATAATTCCTGATTTTTCAGCATAACATGGACGATGTTGTCTGGAGTCAGTTCTCTCTTCTCAGCTTCCAAGCATCTTCTTTGAGGCAGCCAAAGGACGCAAACAAAGACATTTTGGAGTGCCTCATCGATGTCATTGCAGGAAATGCACACCGCTCGCTCTATTCTCTGAAGGAATTTTCGGAAGTATCCGTGATCTGTCAGGAACTGCATGAGGTAATAGTTTACTTCACCGTGATTTCGATCGATCCAGTCAGCTAGGGATAGTAACATCCTCTTCGTCCATTTCCTTCAGGAATCATCTTCCCATCTCTGTTGCCATTGATCCATTATGTGGCTGACAGCTAGCTCCTTTGCGCATTTCCTTCCCAGCTCTCCTTGGGTACGCCAGATTTCCTATCATTCTATGACTATTGAATCAATATGATAACAATAATAATATTAATTATAACTAAGAAGAAGAAGTACGCAACATTAAGACATTTACACCACAATAATCACCGTGAGATCTCAACTGTTTCTTTCTTGAGGGCCCTCCATGTTTCATCCTTTCGGAGTCAGTTCTCATTTCCATAAATCAGAATGATGAAGATAGTGATACAAGTGAAGGCTTTCAGTTATTATTTTCATCATCATCGTTATTATTACGGTCCAGAATTGGAAATGGGGACCCTGGAATTTTAAGTAAGGTACCATTTCAGCATTGCCTGAGAGTACGTGTGGAAACCCCCTCAGGACGGTGAGCTGAGATTTGAACCTTCAATCTTTTGACTTCCAGCTCCCTTTTGCAGTAGTGGTGTTGAGGTGTTTTGCCCTCTGAAACCAGCCACTTGGCAGATTGAACACTCTGACACACAAATATGTACTCTTTACCTTCTGAATAATAACAAGAAGTTCCGTGACGAACTAAACAGCCTACCTTTCTTAGAATTTAAGATTCATGCAATGATAAACCTATATGGATGGATCTATCTAGAATAATGACGAAATTAAGTTGGTAATATCGAAATTTCTAATTAGTTCGAAATACTGTATACCTGGCATAATGTAGCCTAATGGAGAACTACAGTTGGCAGCCCTGGTGACTAAAAATATTCTTAGCTCCATCCCTTAAGGTACAGAATACAAAATTTGGTTGAAGTCCAATGGATAGCATGGATGTTACATGCAGTTAAACATTGGATCTAACAGCGCACGTAAAATCATGTTGGCAACAATGACATACATGTATTGGTCAGAAATAGTCTGAAATAATATGATCTATTGTTGTGCCAATTTTGAATGAAATCCATTAGTTAGTATAGAAGTTACATGCATTTTAAAATTGGACCTATCAGCAGGCTTAGAATCACGTTGGTAGCACTGACGTATATAAGTTACTCCAAATTAATATAGAATGTCAGGTACTATACGTGTGCATAGTTTAAAGCTGTCGGCTTGCATAATTTCTGATATATTGGTATTTCGATAAAATAAATTGGAGCATTTATTAACAGTTGGCAGCTCTGGTGGGTCTCAAGAATACGCTCAGTCATATCTGGTTATGTACACATACATCATACGAAATTTCATTGAATTCCAATTGATAGTGTAGAAGTTATATGCATTTAAAAATTGGACTTATCAGCAGGCTTATAATCATTTTGGCAACTCTGCCATCTATGGCCTCCTGGAAATTAAACTGCAATATTATTATCTATACGTGCGCCAATTTTGAAATAGCTCCCATTCATACCTCCCAGGATATCCGACATGGAGCTCAAATTTCAATTGCGATTTTTTAGCAGTTGGTAGCACTGACATCATTTTCAAATATGGCCGTGAGATATTCGGGTATAGATCTTTACTCTTACCAAATTTTGTTTTGATTGCTCCAGCCGTTTAGGAGTTGATAGGGGGACACACACACACACAGCCAGCCAGACAGACAGAAGGACAGACAGACAGACAGACAGACAGACACACATTTGCCCGATCTCATAAGTCTACTTTTTCCTCATTTTTGCAAAATGTGAAAAGTAGGCTAAAAATAGTAAGATAAGTTGGGCGCCAGGTCTGAAGTAACAGTTGAGAACCAAGTTTACATTTAATAATAATAATAATAGGCCTAATACTTCAGAGCAATAGAGATCTCCTATTCCCAGGCCATGGTGAAACCGCGTTAACTAACCAATTAATAATTGTTAGATGTGAAAGGGATGCCTTATAATTATTCATATCAACTGGAAAAAAATCCTATCTTAAAGCAAATCAAATTTATTAACAAAATGACAAAGAATGAAGTTATGTTAAAATAGTAAAGAATTTACTGAAGTTACGTTAAGTTGGCACAAGTTGAAAAATGGAGGTATTCTGAAAAAAATCGTTACTAAAAACAGCCAGAATGTACATTTGCCCGAGTTGAAAACTCAGAGAAACGTGAGTATGACACGTTCGTTCGCTCACCATTCATGAAATCTTGTCGAATTGTGACCCCAGGTCTCTCTTTGAGGTTGTCGGTCGTAGTCGCATATCTCCAGGTGTTGAACTTGAAGAATGTTGAAGATCGGCGGAATTGATTGGAGTTAGTTGAAATTGAATTCCCTAGTAAAGCAGAGGCTAGTGTGTCACTTAATTACTAAGTAGTGACGGAATCTAATTCCTGTATCACTTGAGTAGAAATAACCACAAGTACAACTATACCACTAGTCAGTTGGACGAATATCTGAGTCCAATGACTGACATTTAATGCAAATCCAGAATGTTAACTTCTGACGACAAAGTACTAGAGAGTGATCTGACAAAAATTAAAGAGCAGTCCTCTCTCAGGCCAAAATTCAAATAAAATAGACAAGTCTTCTTGGTCGGGAAGCATGATTTATGGATTCCGCAGCACTCCCACCATACTAATTCTTCTTCTCCAATCAGTAATCCGTTGCCTCATACCTCTCCTTCCAATAAATCTTCTGTCTTCGTCGATCGTGAATCATTAATTGGGTCATGAGACACCATCTTCAAAGATCATTCTCTTCTTCACCGAGTGCGCCTCGTTGAAGGCTAGCTGACTCCCCAAATTCATTTTCTTCCTGCTTGCTGCTGCTGCATTCGTGACTCCTTAATTACTCTGATTTCCTCTTCATTGTTCTTCAATCTACTTTTCTTGGAAAATTCTAAGTAGGCTACCTCCCGCTGGGTTTGTTATGAAGTGTCAACAAGCATGTATCGTAAGAAGACGTGAGTTTCTCTGTCCCTGACTTGTTATGAGAGAAAGCTACTCTCCATATTTCAATACGTTTCCTTTAACGTTAAAATGGAATGATAGAATAATAGTGTAATATGTGAATTGTATGTTATTCGCCATGTAAATTATATGAATCTAAAAATCTAATAAATTGTTATTAATTAAATTGCTATAAATTGATATATAATATATTTAATATTAATCAAGCTAGGATTAACATATAGTTATTTGAATAAATGAATCAGAGGTCATATTTGGGACCATTACAGTGTGTGACCTAACACGCATGGTTGCGCAGCCGAGCATTTATTAAATGCCTGCTATGGTAACACAAGATTTGAGTTGCTAAATTAATTTTAAACAAAATTCTGCCAGTCAGCAATATCATCGCGTCATAAATAATGCTTAGTTCAACACCAAAGCGAGCAACTTCCAATTTGTCGACTTCATTATTCTCGACAGAATCTCGGAATAGCATCTCAAGGCACTGCTGACAAAGATACTTGACTTATCTGCACCCATTATAATATATTGGAAGCAACTCAAGCCATTAAAAATAAAAATAAAAATGAACTACCTCCGATGCAGGGAATATTCTTGTGGTTTCACCATGAAGTATATGAGTTGTAAATTATGTCAAGTTACTGTATAATGTTCCTCAATGATGGAGCACGCAGCTCTTTCAAGTTGATGGCAAGTACTTCGACACGCCACTAGATTATGCAAACATACATCGTTCCTTGGTATCATTACAATTCACCAATATTCATAAACCCATTTTGAACAGCGTTTGAGTTAAGTAATTGCTGTAGAAATGGTTTCATATTAGTTTTCATGTAGAGATTTGAAGCCATTCTTTCAGTGTTGCCAACACAAAATTGTCATTTGTAGCTCTTGAGTCGGTCAACATGAATGGGCGGGGTACGAAAAATAAATATAGAAATACACTGCAGGAAAAAATTACATCTATTAGTTAAGAAAACGAACTTAAAATAAACCAGAACAAGACAAAAGTAATGAAGTTTCGCAAAGGCGGACGAATATCCTCGAAGGATGTCTTCACATGTGGGGATCACACTTTAGGCATAGCGAAGGCGTACAAATATTTAGGGGTAACTCTGCAGGTCACCGGATTCACCTTCACAAGACATGTTGAGGAAAGATCAATCTCCGCAATAAAAGCCACAATGGAAATCAAAAGACTTCATAGCCTCTCACTAGAAACATCAATTTCACTGTTCAAACTGAAAATCGCCCCAATAGCATCATACGCAATTGAAATAATTTGGCCACACTTGAACTACAAAAACATGAAAGACCTGGATAGAGTTAAAGCCAGATACCTCAAGAAAACACTGTGCGTATCGAAGTACGCCCGAACCAGATTAGTTTATCAACTGGTGGGAACAAAAACATTTATAGAAGACCTAATATTAAAACACAACCTGATTCAAACACAATCATGCATCAAGCTCCTGGAAAAAAGAGCCCAGAAATCAACAGATAGACCCCGAATTCTACCGCACCCCAGCCATGAAGGAGAAGGAATGGAGATCATCCGGCTATGAACTACGAGACCTCTACACCCGAGGAGCAATACACGGCCTCCACCATAAAATCTGCAACAGGAAAGGTTACCACAACGCCGACAGTCAATGCAGCTGTGAACTCTGACACCAATGCTGCACACAGTATCAACTATTTGAATGTACAAAAAGAACAATGCCAATCTCGCACTATGCAAAGGACGAATGTCAATGATATCTTTATGTAATAATTCTGTACACATTGTGTTTAATTCCAATAATAAATTATCACTAGTAAATGTGACAATTAACTGATACATGTAATTGTTTCAAGGAGTGTAGATAGATCGACTGAAGAGCTACAAACGACAATATAGTTTTCAGTTGCCAATAAATGATTCATCGTATCATCATCATCGGTTATCCACTCCAGTTACCATCACAAACATCAAGAAAGTCCAGTAAATATATTTTATTTTCAGAAATGATAATTCTTCCATAATTAAAGTTTATACGTATTGATCCAGTTTAGACCAGAGTCCAACGGCCCCATTTTGCAAATTCCCGAAATCAGATCAGCATGAGATAAAAGCTATCTCAGTGTCTATCTGGGCGAAAAATAAGTAAAAGCTGGCTTCACTGATATCGGCAATATGCAAGCAAGGTAGGAAGAAGGAACAACGAAAATAGCACAATTTCTTTAAAATATCTCATTAACATTTAAAATTTTAAAAATTTGGCAAAAATCACCAAAAGAAATGGCAAAAATCAAACAAATAAATAACCTTCAACATAAAAAAGCAACACTCTGCATAAATAAACCCTTCTAACACTCGTTGCATGATAACCAGAAAATTGATAATCCGTATGGTATCATTATTCTAAATTTTTACACTATTTACACTCTTGAGGTGATCATGATTAAATTAAGAGGTCTGATGATCCCTCTCTGAACACTCGTTAACTTACGGTTTACTTCAATAACATCCTCCTTCGCCATAATAGACATCCCAAGTATTTGGGTATAACACTGGATAGAACATTGTCATTCAAAGAACACTTCTGCCAAAATGAAGACAAGAAACAACATCTTACGGAAATTATGTGGCACCACTTGGGGTGCCAATGCAACTACTCTCCGTTGCTCAGCTCTAGGTTTAGTTTATTCTGTTGCTGAGTATTGTTCTCCTGTGTGGATAAATAGTCCGCATGTAAGATTAATAGATGTACAATTGAATAACACCATGCGCATGATAACAGGAACAATTATGTCAACTCCTACACAATGGCTTCCTATTCTCAGTCACATCCCACCACCTCATTTGCGGCGATGCAACATTTTGATTAGAGAATATAGAAAGATCCAGACCAACAAACAACCACCAAACCATGGAGACATTGGTGATCTACATGTGAAACGATTACGTTCAAGACATCCACCTATCTGCACAGCGGAGAATCTTGCAACTAACAAATGCAACAACCTAACTGAGAGATGGTCTTCTGATTGGAATTCGTTTGCCCCTCCAGAGAGTACAGTAATGCCATGACGAATAGAAGGACCTAGTGTGAGGACTCCGCCATTACAGCACGGTAGTTTGTGGTCCCGCCTCTACAAGCACTGCAAGCGAGAATGTCCAACAACGTGTACCAGGGTTGTAGGTAGGTAATCTGTGGTTGTAGGCACTACAAGCACGCCATCAAAAAACAGCAGTTGAAAAACAAGCAAGAGCAACCACTCCATAAACCCATCCCCTCACTCCTCTCCCTCTCACCATCACTTCCCCCAAGCAATCCTAGCACTCTACATCAAATCCTACAGCTTTTAATCACGCCAGCAGCACAATGAACTTAATAAATCCAGTCTACAGAACAGACCAAAAACCTACACTTTAAGCTAAACCAAATTCACTTCTCAGCTCGACATAAGCCATAATACAAGTTAAAACCTACACAAAACATACTCTCCTTACTGTTTTACAACTATTAAACGAACTATTCGCACTAAGAACCTAAAAACCCTGAAACGGGAGCTAATAAAAAAACACAATAGCCTAGCCCGATTACGTCTCCGGCAGTGCTACCGCCTATGCATTCATAACTTCACAATAACTTCAAATTACGTCTAAGTGACCTATCTGCCTAAGTAGTTACAGGTGTTACCGGCTTGCCTGGGACGATGGGTCACCAAACCGGTATTTAAACTCAATTATTAGGCTTTAATTAACCAAATTCAGAGGAAACAGATCAGACCAAAAAACTACACTTTAAGCTATACCAAATTCACTTCTCAGCTCTACATAAACTTTAATTCAACTTAAAACCTACAGAAAACATACTCTCCTTACTGTTTTACAACTATTAAACGAACTATTCGCACTCAAAACTGAAACCCCCGGAAATGGGAACCGTGGGCGTATATAGAGTTTTATTTGGCAGGGGGGTGGGGGAAGCTGGGGTTAGAGGACATGGTATAGGCCCAAAGAATAGGGGGTCCGGGGTACTCCCTGGCAAACTTTTGTATAATTTGGTGCAAAATGATGAGTTTTAAAGCTATCTGGATTCAGTTTTTCGACCAATTTATTGTGATGTTTTATGTACGGTATGGTTAATGTCAAACGCAACTAAGTTAATACAATTTTATCCATAATGGAGAATTTTAGGCTTATGCCGTGTTTTATTTATTCAAACTCGATGCGTTTCGAAAGAAACCATGTCTTTCTTCATCAGGAATAAACGGAAATACGACTAAATTGTTGCTAAGAGAAAGCAGCAGAGAAACTAAAAAAGGTGCCATAAGATGAACAATGAAGTGTATCTTACACGTCCTTTTCCAGGCCGAGAAAGTAATTACCGGAAAATTAAACTCAAAATCGATGTTGAGCGAAATATTTATGATTGTATCGATTCCAAAGAAACAATTTCAGTTGATCCTTCAAGAACTGGCTGCTGTCTTCAGCGTGTCATGGATAATATCCCCCGACTTGTTTATTTTGGGTGCCGATTCTTCTTCAGAACGAAGGAAATCCGCCGTGATTTGCAATTTCGAACATCCGCCAAGTGTTCACGCAAGCTCTCGAAAGTCCAGTACTGTAGCCGACAAAATGAATTGGTAAGTAGAGTGTTACTTTAAATAGTTTATGTGTGCATGTTTTAATATGCTGGGGATTAGCCTATGTTTTTTAAATCTGTGGTTGTATACTCCAGGAATCTGTGCGTTCCGTAACATGTAATGAAGACCGTAGTTCTTATTTCCATGAATTATATTTTCCATTGTGCCCTGCCGTGCTATTTTAATTGTAACCGCTAATTACCTTTTAAAAAAGTATTAGTTACAAAGTAATTCGTTTCCCTTAGCACCATCCCAAAGACCAGCTTACGCCGGCAGTGTGGAACTTACCCACTCTAGCGCTGCCTGGTGGGGCGCGCTTGAACTTCAGGAGTCTTCTCACTTTCTCCTTCTATTCGTCATGGTAATGCCATGCATAACAGAGAAGGTGCCAGGGTTCACTCAGCCTAGAACGTCCTGGTCAATATTAAATAGAATCCGGACCAATCACGGTGTATGAGGCGATCTCCTGTACAAGTGGAGGAAAAAAAACTTCGTCATGTTGCGAGTGCGGTGCTGAAAGACAGACTGTTCGGCACCTAGTTCAGGAATGCCCACAAACATCATACGGTGGTGACTTCAGCGACTTCTTCCTAGGGACACCACAGGCACTTCATTACGTTTCGAAACTTGATGTCAAATTGTAAATAAGTTTCATGTATGCCATACGATAAATAAATAAATGTACACTCGTTTGGTTTCTATAGAAAAACATTATCACACTTAGTTTTCATTTCCGAACATCAATTATGACTGTTCAAGTTTTGGACAAATTTTATGTTTTATTTCAAAATTTTTGGACTATATATTTGTAAATGTGCTTTCCAAAAATAGAATTATGGAAATAATTGCACAAATTTATTTTCTTAGTGTTATGCAGTCGTGGAATACTAATATTTGACTAACATAATGGTCAAATGTTAATATTTCTTGCATTTGTAACATTGTCCCACTGAACAATTTGTTAATAACTTTTAATCACATTGTTGTAAAATGAAATTTATAATATCTTAAATTTCTCCTAATTATTTATTCTCAGTTGGTATGACATCACCAAAGAATTATTTATATTCATCTCAAACGATGTTATATCAGATAATTACATTCTTATAAACAATGAAAATTTTTGTATTTTTTTCTCTCAATTAATAAATTAAATCTCTCTCCGAATAATTATCTTTCTCATTCCTATTTAGTCTCCAAAATATTTAAGTTCAAAATAATTATAACAACATGTATTATTATTATTTGTAATTTTTCCACAATTGTTTATAACAGGTATCACTCCTATCTCGCGATCTGTTTTATGAAGATTTTCATCTAAGTCAGTTGACTGGTTCTGAAATTATTATTTTATGCACTCTCAAGTGTTTAGTATAAGCATTCTCAAATATTTATTTTTATTTTACGCACTTGCAACTATTTATTTTATAAGTAATCTCTGGTCATGTTTATCAAATCTAATAATCATATCTTGGGCATTATATCGGGAATCTAGATAGTTGACCCAGGTGTATTGGAACTGACATCCTATTCTACAGGATTTGAATTGGACTGGAATATGGGGCAGCCATATCGCTTCACCCGTCTTTTACAACCATGAGCAAACACGTGCTCCAACTAACTTCTTCCACAACTTCGGAAATATATTCCTCATGGACGACACTTAGTCTCCACATAACCATAACATTAATGCCGACACTCTTATCGCATAATATATATATATTTTTTACAACCAACCTCACATGTGATTATGTCTTTTCTAATGTTGTATTATTCCGTCATACAAATGACCTCGTGTACTTGGAATTTATAAAGTTTTCCAATGATAGGTGTATTTATTCCTGGTCAAAATCTTCCCTGCCTTTATTTAACAAAATTTCATCCTAGTTGATACACATTTTTTATATAACCTTGCATTACTATATTTCCTTTCTTATTTTCACTTTGTGCTTTCAAAAATGTCATCCCTCCCTATAGTATACTGCTAAGGTCCCATTCCACGAAAATAAGGTCCTATTAACACCAACCTACACATATGGGGTACCTACAGGTTCCGCATAACCCAATGTGTGCGCGAAACACACTCACTTACTCCTTAAATGCCTCACAATTATATAAATACCATTCTGCACTCGAGAAAATGCTTATAAAGTCATAAAATAAACTCATGAAGGAATGGCAAGTCATGTCGTTTCCAGGCAACAGTAGCTCTTGACGAGACACGGCCGACTGGATGCGAGTAGCGCTCTCCACTACCGGTATAGAAAATGAGGCTCTTTACACGAAATACCGTTAGTTACTCTACTGCTCATACAACAATGTCAACCCAGTATAGCTTAACAAAGACTTGACACTATTTGTACCGCGGCATACTGCTAGGCGAGCCTGCCACTAGAGCGCAGGGCAGAGTGGCGGCATGGGCAAGATACCTAACCTATATGTCTTTCTGTATTTCCAGACTGTATTTATGCTTTGCATTTCTTGCATTGCATTGGCATGTTTACTTTTGCCTGAACTTATGTGAACATTTCCAGACTGTATTTATGCTTTGCATTTCTTGCATTGCATTGGTATGTTTACTTCTCATGTGCCTGAACATAATATGTGAACAAGGTAAGACCTACAATAGACTACTACCTAATCTCAGATTTCTGTACAATACGTTTACTCATTCATTTCCCTTGCAGTGACCTACACGCTGCGTGAAATATGCCAAGGAAAAAGCCACTAAACTATCGTACAGCAAGAGATAAACGCAACCTGTAGAAACATGGTGAAACAACAGGTACTAAAACTGTGCCCTCATCACTACCAAGCCCGAAGCTAACTGCCTTGGTGACTGGCAGTGTTACATCTTCTCCGATAAAAACCGCACATCCATCAACTTCGGGACTTCAACATGCCAACAGCATCCCTTCTACGTCAACGCATCAAACAGCTCCAAACAATCCAATCCATTCACCACATCCTGTCGAGCTACTTTCAGGTGTCACATCACCAACCAGGAGGCGTAGAAGGATTCAATCCATTCAACCTCAACCAACCAGGTCTTCGACAAGAATTAGTGTTCGTCCACCAATTTCTTACCACACACAAGTGCCAACTCAGGACGAACAACAAAATTTGCCTGTGACTGTGCTGCCACAAGATCTGATTTGCCTTGGCAATTAACCACAGGAGGATTAAAGAACACCTACCAAAAACTTATTGTGCTGCAAGATTATGTGACAGCATTGTGCCTGACAGTGACATTGGCAGTATGAGCAAAGTTTGTGTGTATTGCGGTGCATTGCTATTCAAATCAGAGGTTATGGAAACATCGTCTGAGATTTGCTTCCATAAGGGTAAGATACATTTGCCACCTTTAACTGTACCTCCCGTGTTAAAGAACCTCATAGAAAGAAATGACACGCAAACACAAGACTATTTTGCTAATGTTTGGCAATATAACAGTGCATTAGCTTTTGCATCTGTTCAGGCGCAAGCAATACATTTTCCACCAAGGGGTCCATATAGCTAAAAAATTCATGGGCAAATTTATCATTCAGTCGGCACATTGAATGCACCTCAGGGATCTGTCCCAATGTAAGCTTCATTATTTATTATTGATTCTGAAGAAGGATAACAAATACGTATGGCTCATGCAGCAAACAATGACTGCTGTCCTGTCGTAATGAATACTTTACAGACAATGTTACAGGAATGAAATCCATACGCACAGCTGGTCACGTCTGTAGGAAAAATGGTAAGAGACTCCCAAGACATTCAATTACATTTCACTGTGAATAATGCCTTTGATAGGAGGAGATACAATGCTCCCACAGCACCGGGTGAAATTGCTGCAGTATTTACCTCTTTGGATGGTGCACCACCAGGTAAATTTAACTTCACTGTATATCACAAAGCAACGGGACGACTTTCCACCATCAACAACCTCAATCCCCATTCAGACCCCATGTGTTTCCCTGTGGTGATGCTGGATGGAAACCTGGTATGCCTCACGTTCAAGTACGTAGCACAGTGGCTCGAAACACAACGACTCAGTTGCAATATTACTGCTTGAGGTTAACTGTCCGTGATGGTTTCACTTTATTGCACTATTCAGGTAAATTGTTTCAGATATATGTTGTTGATAGCTATTGTAAGGTATACAAAATCACATCAGAAAGAATTGCGCGCTGAAAGCTATAAGGGCCTTCTTGATGATATGCTGAATGACAACCAAGGCTTCCAAACAGGCATCCCTGTCATATTGCCATCAACGTTTATAGGTAGCCCACGAAATATGATTCAAAATTACCAGGATGCCATGTCAATTGTCAGTAGATTTGGGAAACCTGATCTCTTCGTTACCGTTACATGCAATCCCAAGTGGAAAGAAATTACTGACAAACTTCAGCCATTTGAACAAGTATCTAACAGGCTTGATTTGGTCACAAGGGTTTTCACGCTAAACTCAGACTTATTTTGGACGATCTCCTGAAAGCACACGTTCCCGGAGTCGCCATTGCAAATGTTCACGTGATCGAATTACAAAAACGCGGACTGCCCCTTGCGCATATTTTTCTCATTTTACAAGAGACCGATAAAATTAGGGATCCCGAAGCTGCTGAATCTATAGTTTGCGCTGAAATTCCTGACCCAAATGAATACCCGCAATTACATGCCGTAGTTTCTCAATCCATGATACATGGACCCTGTGGTCATTTACATTTACAGGCACCTTGCATGGATGACGACAAATGTACTAAAGGTTTCCCTAAAGAATTCGCATCACAGACAGTTATCAACGTGAACGGTTATCCTCACCCGTAGGAGGAATGACCGTCGCACAGTTCTAAAAGTTATTAGCGCCCTAGACAAGAGGTGGGTTGTACCTTACAAAAAATGGTTTTCGAAAAAATGTAATGCTCACATTAATGTAGAAATTTGTTCAACGATCACTTCCGTTAAATACCTGTACAAATACGTGTACTAAGTCCACGATTGCGCGGCCATGCGTTTGGCAGCACAATAGGATCCAGGGGAACAGCTGAATCATGACGAGGCCGAATGATTTATCAACTTTCGCTACGTGAGTCCTCCCGAGGCAACGTGGCGCCTCCACGAACATCCTTTGTACCAAAAATCGCACACAATAGAGCGGCTGCCTGTCCACTTACCACAGGAACAGTTAGTGTGCTTCCATGACGGCGATGATCCTATACCTGACTTGGGAAATGAGCGAAACACAAAGTTGACTGCATTCTTTCAACTGTGCCAAGACAATGTTAGTGCGAGGGAGTACTTCTACTCGGAGATACCACAACACTTTGTTTGGGGAAATAACCAGTGGAAGCCAAGGCAAAGGTTCACCAAAACTCTGGGTAGAATGTACACAGTCAATCCAGCCGATAGAGAGCGCTTCAGCTTGCGCCTTCTTCTCCATCATGTCAAGGGACCCACCAGTTACGAATCTCTCCGGACCGTCGAAGGTGTGGTCTTTCAAACTTTCTCCGAGGCGGCAACTCGATTAAACTTGCTGCAGAATGACAGAGAGTGGTTTCAAAGTCTCGCGGAAGCTTCAACGTTTCAAATGCCGAGGCAACTACGGGATCTCTTCGGTACCATTTGCGTGTTCTGTTCACCGGTAGACGCTCTGCAACTTTGGGACAATTTAAAAGGACACCTGGCGGGAGATTACTTGAGGGACTGCGAACCTGACGTGGCGCATAACCTGGCTATGCTCAAAATTCAGCAATTCCTCCAGGTTCACGGACGCTCCTGTCAAGACTACGGCTTACCAGTGACCCATCTTCAAGAGCTCCCAAATCCAGACCCAATCAACCGTCAAGCCGACGCAGAAAAGTGACACACCATGTACAACCAATTAAACGACCAGCAACGAGCAATTGTCGATGAGGTTCTAGCGAGCGTTCATTGCGACGCACACAATTCATTCTTCGTTGATGGTCCAGGCGGAACTGGCAAAACATTTGTCTACAAGACCCTCATACACACACTTCGTGGCCAGGGAAAAACTGTTCTGTCTGTGGCTTGGGCTGGAATAGCGGCGAGGTTGCTTGAAGATGGCCGCACTGTCCCTTCCGTCTTCAAATTTCCCGTTCCCATTACGGACACGTCTCCTCAATTCACACCTAATTCCATTGAGGCGCAGACAATTAGAGACGCAGCAATCATAATATGGGACGAAGTTTCAATGGTCACTAAAGAAGCACTGTCTTTATTGCATCGACTCCTGACGGACATCACAGGGCTAAACATTCTTTTCGGAAGAAAAATTATCGTTTTAGGAGTGGATTTCCGGCAGATCCTTCCAGTTGTGAGGCGCGGAAATAGAATCATCATCGTAGAGGCGTGTTGGGGAATGAAACAAGGACAATGTGTTTATGTAACTTGCCGCTAGAGTGTGTTGTATGTTGTAGTAGCTAACGGAATAAAATAGTGAATGTCACGGTGTTGTTCTTCCTAACTTCACGCTATAATATCCCACACTTGGTGCCGAAAACTCAGATTTTAAGTGCTAGAGAGAATTACGTTATAGTGGTGAATAGTTTAAGCCAGCAGTCTATACTACGGACTAGCTTCACACACGAGGAAGAACGACCAACAGTATTGGACCAGCTACCAACGAGCTACATTTGGAGACGCCATTACCTTACACCATCATACAGATGAGCTATTGAAAATTATACTAGCCTAACTAATATTACTTTGTGATAGCACATGTTGCATGCTTATAAAGGCAAAACACATCACATATTGTCAATATCGTTGTCATTAAAATAATTGATATTGGACATTCCAAGCAGTGGTGACTTGAACGCCATCTATTAGAAGTACGGGACACTGCGTAAAGTATTACAAGCACGCAACTGCACGCAACCCTGGGTACTAATCAACTTCAACTGTCTGCGAGATTCAGAAACCATTAGTCCTTGCTTACCTCAAACACTTTCACATCAGTGCAGAAGTGACTAATGTATGACATCAAAAATTCGCATGATGATTTATGAAATATGCATGAGATGTGCATGACAAAGAAAAGCAATAATATTCATTGGATGAAGTTACGGACGCAGCATTCAACTCAACGAGACGACAGTGACATCTATGAACACAACTTGATTCAGAGTATCTTCGCATGCTTCCTATAGAGATCGCTAGTAGCCTTGAATTCTCATCACGAACTCACGCATGCACTCTAAGAACAATATTTGGAACTGAGTCTACCAGCGACCGTCACTGCATACTTCCCACGTCTCCGGCAGGTAGCAGAGGGATTACCGCCTGGCCATCTTGCAGCTCCACAGCCACGACAATAGCCTACGGGCCTACCTCACTTTCTTGTCCACAGCAGGTAGCCGAGGAATTACAGCAGCTGTCAACCCATTGTCAAGTATTACAATACCCTACCTACTATGTCTAACCCGGACCAGCCTTCACAATTACAGAAATTGAAACGTCTCAGAAAGACGGCAAGAACACTTATTACCAAATTCACTACGGTAATAAATGATGCAACACCTAGCTCAGAGATCGACCACGAATACAATCAGATTAGACTTCAAGAAGCATTAGACCGTTTAACCACTCTCGATCAACAAATCCATGACGTCCTTCCTGACACCGAGTATAACGTTGACGTCATCACGTGCGAAGAATATACCAATCTTGGCAAGAGAGCTATTCTCAAGGCGACACGTGCCACTGGAGAAAAAACACCTTCTGTCGATAATGTAAGTCTCGCATCTGCCAAAGACGCCGCTCTGCCCCTTCCACCCTTAATGCACACAGTTAAACTTCCTGTGATCAGGTTGGAACCATTCTCAGGAGACGTATAGAAGTGGTCCCGTTTCTGGGAACAATTCCAATCATCTATTGACGGCAACCCTTCCATTTCCAGTATCGATAAACACGTTTTTCTTCGCGGATACTTGGAGGACGAGCCCATGAACTTGGTTGACGGAATTCCAATCACCGCCGACGCATATGAGGAGACAAAACAGATTCTCATTTCACGGTGTGGTGACAAAACCAGAATAATCCAAACCCATCTGTATTACCTGGATACTCTACAACCTATATCGCACGTCACGCCCAACGCCTTAAACATGACATTCATCGAATGTAACCGGCGGATGCAGGCCCTCAGGGCCTTGGGAGAAAATGTTGACGAATATGGCCGAATGCTAGCTCCGAAAATTCTGCGCGCGTTCCCGGAGGACATTGTTCGCCGTTGGATTATTCATGCCAAGAGAGAGATTACCATGGAAAGCCACATTACTAAATTGATGCGATTCTTAAACGAAGAGGTTCACGATGCTCTAACCACACAGAAAATCAGAGGAAATCCTATAGCTTCAGCAACCATTATCCCCACTACAGCTGCACTCCAAATTCATGCCAAATAGAGCAAATCGTCACCAAAAGCGAAGAAGACGATACTTCCATTCTGCGTATTTTGTGACCGACGAGGCCATTGGGGCCAAGACTGTAAAACCATAACAACCGTGTATGATCGCATTCAGAAGCTAAAATCGAATAAGCGCTGCTTTCATTGTTTAAACCAAGGACACGTTGTTTCGGACTGCAGCAAGAAAGGTCAAACGCAGTGTGCTACATGTAAGAAGTTACACCATAGATCTATTTGTGATGGAGAACAGAGAAATCCTTCTACTCCGTCATCTCAAACGGCAGTAGGGAAAATAAGCGTAGCAACCTCCGGCTTTACTTACCTACAGACCGCTCAGGTGTCGATTACAGGACCCACAGGTTTAAGCAAACTTACTCGCTGTGTTCTCGACGCAGGAAGTCAGTTGACCTTCATCTCCAAGTCACTAGTAGACGATCTTCAGCTGGAAGTAATTAGACGACAAGAACTGACTGTTTGTGCCTTTGAGTCAAACCCTACGAGCTCCAACACTAGACGACTTGTACGATTCAATATGAAAGGGTTTTGGACTAACACGAGCGTCTCTCTCTATGGTTTCGAAAGTCTTTACGTTCTTTCACCACAACCGTCGGTTCCACAAGACATTACGGCATTGGCACATGCTCGTAAGTTACAGTTAGATGATCCGAGGACGGATTCCCATGAATATCTACCGGTTGAACTCCTTATCGGTAGTGACCACTACTGGAAAATTATCAGAGACAGTCCTCCCTTACGTATCTCCACGTCACTCGTGTTGGTTCCTTCTACCATCGGCTGGATACTCAGTGGGGACCGATCCGGTATGCACGTGAATTCAGCCACAGTCAATTTCATTAACCTCGAGCAGGCTTCTTTCCACTCAGATGACGACTTCAGAAGATTTTGGGACCTCGAGACTATTGGTATAACTGCTGATCAAGAACGCCCACATACGCCGAAGGATTCCAGAATCCTTGAGGACTTCAAATCATCTTTCCGAATCGAAAAACAGCGAGGCGTAGTCCCGTTGCCAAAGAAGCAAGGCATTCTGGAACTACCCCATAATCTACACAATGCCGAGGCGCGTCTGAGCAACCTTCAGAAAAGACTTCAAAGCAATGACGACTTCAACCAGATGTACTGTAGCCAGATGTTCAGCTACATTCACAATCAGCACGTGGAAGAAATCAACACAGCAAATTTACCCGATGTCATGTTCTACCTTCCTCATCAAGCTGTGAAGAAAGAAAGATATGGAAAAACCAAGTGGAGAATAGTATTCGACGCATCATCTCATCAGGCTAAGTCACCCTCTCTTAATGACATGTTGGAGATGGGACCAAATTTATTACCAGAGGCTGTGGCAATTCTCCTTCGTTTCAGATTTCATCGACAGGGAATCATCTGCAACATACAACACACTCCGGTATCTCTTGTGGGGAAACGATTTTTTCAGGGTACTTGGTGCCGGGGAATTGATTGGAATGAACTGTTACCTAACGATCTTGCCGCACACTGGCATGCTTGGATATCTACGCTATCCTCGCTCTCGCCAATACGCATAACGCGCTGGCTCCACACTTCAAGTAAAGAAGACACTCAGGTTCATGTGTTTTGCAACGCTTCAGAGCGAGCTTACGGAGCAGCCTTGTACATTCGCGCAACTAATGAGGACACTATCGCCATTCACCTAGCCTACAGCAAGTCCAGACTGACTCCCGTTAAGAAAGTCACACTACCACGCCTTGAACTCCTTGCAGCCTTAGTGGGAGCACGGCTTCTACGATATTTTGCAAAAGCAACCAATTTCGACACTTCCCATGCTACTTTATGGACGGACTCCACTGTGACATTGGGTTGGATACGAGGAAACCCAAATAAATGGAAGACCTTCGTCTGCAACCGTGTGACGGAGATACAGTCCTAAACAACAACATCACAGTGGAGACACTGCCCCGGAACTGACAACCCTGCAGATCACCTTTCTAGGGGACTTCTTCCTGGTCAGATTCAGTCCTTAGATATGTGGTGGCACTGACCTTCCTGGTTGACAAAGGAAGATTCTTACTGGCCTCAGGACGCACCATCGCTTCCATCACTCCCAGAAACAAAGAACACTGTGCAGACTGTCCTTCGCGTCGATTTGCCAGAATCGATCATAGACTTCACCCAGTTCAGTTCCTACACGCGCCTTCTACGCGTTACAGCTTGGGTACTTCATCTGACGCGAATCCTTCGACACAAAGACCACGAAAACGGGGAACTCACTGCTCAAGAACTTACTGCGGCGCGTACCTACTGGATAAAGGTCGTGCAGAAAGACTGCTTTCCTGCTGAACTTGGAGCTCTACAGTCCAAAGTTCCTCTCCCAGTACGATCCAAACTACGATGCTACAACCCCTTTCTAGAAGACGGTGTTCTGCGGCTTGGAGGGCGACTGGAGAGTGCTGACATTACTCACCAGCAGAGGCATCCCATAATTCTCGATGGCGACCATCACTTTACATAACTTATGATCAGAGACACACACATCCGCCTCCATCACTTGGGAGTGCGAATTGTTCTTTCAGACCTTCGGATGACCTTCTGGATACTGCGTGCTCGTCGTGCCATCAAGAATATACTATATCGCTGCCTTCCTTACAAAATGGCCCGAAATCGTCCCAGTCAAGTACTTGAGGCGCAACTCCCTCCACAGCGTGTCATTCCACAGAAGGCCTTTGCAGTAACAGGCATTGACTTTGCTGGACCGTTATACGTAAGGGAAGGTCATACAACTAAAAAGTGCTACATCACGCTCTTCACGTGCGGAATGACCCGAGCTCTTCACTTAGAACTTTGCCGAGATATGAGCACTGACAAGTTTCTGCAAACACTGCAGCGGTTTGTGGCGAGACGTGGCATTCCACACACTATCTATTCTGACAATGCCCAGACATTCCACTGTGCAAATCGAGAATTGGCGGGACTATGGGCTACCGTTTCCGATTCGAAGACTTGCCAGTACCTATCACGACACAACATCACGTGAAAGTTCATCGCACCACGCGCGGCTTAGTGGGGAGGCTGGTGGGAAAGAATTGTTGGCTCCACCAAGCGGTGCTTGCGAAAGACACTTGGGCGCTCTTCTGTAGATGAAGATGGTTTGCAGACGATACTGACATCTATCGAAGCCGCGCTGAACTCCAGACCACTTATCAAAGACGACGACGCCAACGTGCTCACCCCAGCTCACTTCCTTGTCGGTGGACAACTCAATGCACTGCCCTCTGGACCTGAACCTCAGCCCGGTTCCCCCATTAAAGAATACAGACTTCAGCAACAACTGGCGGACCATTTCTGGAAACGATGGAGCAAGGAATACCTGCTTCAGCTTCAGAGTTTCCACCAGGTGAAGCAACCGAAAGGGACGTCACCACGACTGAGGCTTGGAGACATCGTTCTACTCCTGGACGAGGTGCGGCCTCGACATATATGGAGGAAGGCCCGGATTCAGGAGCTGAAACCAGGCAGAGATGGACTTATCCGGACGGTGATTCTATCCACGCCAGAGGGGACCCAGATCGCCCGACCTGTCCAGCTGGTCATCCCCCTTGAGGTTGACCAGGGTGGGGAGGATGTTGGGGAATGAAACAAGAACAATGTGTTTATGTAACTTGCCGCTAGAGTGTGTTGTATGTTGGAGTAGCTAACGGAATAAAATAGTGATTGTCACGGTGTTGTTCTTCCTACCTTCACGCTATAATATCCAACAAGGCGTGTGTCAAGTCCTCGCTACTGTGGTCGCAAGTAGTTTAACAACAATAAATACATTTCTTCAATATTTAAAACTTCCTTCTCCCACATTCTCCCCTACTACCCCATAAACCTACACGTTGCGAAAGCTCGCACGGGGGCACTAGTCTAAACTTATTCTTCATTGCTGATGGCTTATCTTTGTTAACATTGCCATGAAATATCATTTAAACAAACTCAGTTTTTATTAACCCTGTTCATAAATATAAATATCCATTGTTATTATTAACCCTGTTCACAAATATTAACCCTGCTTCAAAAATATTTGATCTAAATAAATAATCACTATCTTTATTATCCCTGTTCACCAATATTTTAAATAACCATTGTCATTATTATTCCTTCTAACAACATTTAATCAATTACCATTATTAAACAATTACTCTTATGACCCTATTCACAAAATATTTAAATATAATAATTAAACAAATTAATTAACCCTCACCTATATTTAACGACTAACGCAAATTATTTATAATTAGCTTCATATCATGATTATTATTTAATATCATCCTTGACTTTAAAATAGCGCAAATTAATTCATTTGAATGATGCTATCCCCCTTTAATTATTATTATTATTATTTAAATAAATTAAATTATTTATTTAATTAAAGCCTCCGTGGCTTAGGCGGCAGCACGCCGGCCTCTCACCGCTGGGTCCGTGGTTCAAATCCCGGTCACTCCATGTGAGATCTGTGCTGGACAAAACGGAGGCAGACAGGTTTTTCTCCGGGTACTCCGGTTTTCCCTGTCAACATTTCATTCCAGCAACACTCTCCACTATCATTTCATGTCATCTGTCATTCATTTAATCATTGCCCCAGAGGAGTGCGTCAGGCCTCGGCAGCCGGCACAGGCCATATCCTCGCCGCTAGATGGGGGCTTCATTCATTCCATTCCTGACCCGGTCGGAGACTGGAAGCAGGTTGTGGATTTTTTCATTTATTTAATTGTGAACATTCAAGATTTTAAATTGAATTGTTATTAAATCACTGTTAATTATTATTAGAAAATGTAATACGGAATTATTTTGAATAATCCAAGCTCCTTCGATGGTATAAAATGATTCCTATTCCTGAAATAAATCCATCCTGTCTTCCTGACATTACTACAGCTGTTCTAACAGTAATGAAAATTCACATATTAAATTATCCTAAGCCGTAGTTGCCCTCAATTTGTCACGCTAATCAAATACATGTAGCATCGACTCGAAGGTGGTGTTGATCTTTTACAAATTGAATGGGTAAAAAGGAATTTCTCAATTACATTAAACTAGTAAGAAAATACATGCAGATTTCGGCTTACTTCATTCTTGATGTGATGGTGGCTTGTCCTCGGTGTTCGTTACTAACTAATGGTCTCACAACCATTCCATTAGTATGGCGATCTCCTTCGGTCATCAGCTCTTCCATTAGCTTCATCCTCGTTTCCATCCATTGTAGACCTATCCTTCCGCGATTTTACGACACATATTAGCTTGGTGATACTTTTCCTTATTCGACATTTTAACTGTTGTCATTATGAAACGTTATGTGCCTGAACACTTTCTTCAAAGTTCATTCGTAAACTGTATGATTCGACCGTTCTGTATTTAACCATGTATGGCAGTGTTAAATTTTAGCAGCTTGAATTTCATCGAGTATACTCTGACATTCTGAGATAAGTGGATAACGTAGAAATCCTAATATAAATAAACCTAGGCGAGCAACCAGATATTCTCTGTAACAAGCTCGCAACACTTGTCTCGCAACGACGGCTAATCTGTGGTCGGGTAGTGAGTATGCCTCAAGACATATCTACTGTGTAGATAGTTCCCTCCATTCTCCTGATAACTGGCATTTGGATATTCTCCACCACAATCTGTCAAGACAGATGGGACCAGATCGTAGGCTATGTTCCACGCACAAGGAGAGGAGACGATGCATGGGTCGCCGATTCGAACCATCTTTAGTACACTTGTAGGGCTCGACTAGGCGTATATCAGGTGCAAGTAGTAAGGTGCGCTTCTCAGCCGATTCCGGGAAATTAATTATACATTATTCGTAACTGCCGTACGGCGCTCATGTGCGCTGTACGTTAACATAAAGCCAAGGAGCGAGTGGTTCAGCGATAAGAGCCCTGCTTCGTAAGCGTGTGATTGCTGGATCAAATCTCACCGTGAGCCTTTTTTTTTTGTAAACATAGACAATTTGTACAATTGTAGGTGTCGTTAATAATATTCATTTTGCAGTCAATTGCAATAACGTGTTTTGTGAGCGGGAAAAGGGATTCTGATATCGTATGGGAGTCAACGTTTGTGACATTACATAATGTACAGTATCGGCATTGCAAATACATTGGTATTATACACGGTCAGGTGTATTCCATCATATGTATACATTTATACTTTGAAGAACCAGTCTGTTCCGTTCATTGCTCGTCTGTAAACCATCAGACCACCCCGGAAAGCAGTGACATTTGCTATGGGTAGGCTATTGGTTGGAAATTGACAATGGGTACAAAAAAACGACACACTACAAAGGGTCACCGGTGGGGTTCGAACCATCTATCCCGAGCTTACGAAAAAGGGCTCTTGCCTCTGCACCACGCATTCGTTGGATTCTTACTAGCGTACAATGCACATAGACGCCGCACTGTAATTGCAATTAATTAATTACTCGAAAACGGCTGAGAAGCGCATCTTACTACTTGCACCTGGTATACGCCTGGTCATGCCCTACACGTGTACTAAAGATGGTTCGAATCGGTGACCCATGCATCGTATCTTCCCCTTGTCAGATAGGTAACTCGTGAAAAAGTGTAAGTGCTTAGCCCACTGAAATAACTAAGTCCTCAACTCTAGTCACAGAGACTAAGTTCTACTTTGTTGACGATTATAACAGTATCGTAGCGCGTCGTTGATTCGTAGCGTAGCAACGATGTTTACCCAAGCGGCTGATTGGAAGTAATACATACTCCATGCAGAATATCGGCCCCTTTTATACTGATCTAGGCTCTCGCGTCATCAACTCTCTGCATCACAGCGGTTAATTTCTCGAAGTTTCTATCCTCATATATCGGCTTCTAGCGAACAGATTCTCTTCCGAGATGGCTTAAACTTCGGCAAATTCTACTGACAGAAAGGTATACTACTTTTAAAATCTCGAAAACATTGTTTAAAGGATAATTGTAAACATGCTGTTACATTGGTCTAGGTGCGCGTCACAGGCACTCAGTATAACCTTCCATTCGTTCGAGAAGGAAAGTAGTGCGTGATTCAAACTCCGCTGCTTACTTACAAATATGTCACGACATCACGGAGGCATCCGCGATTCGGGTACAGTACGAATAGGTAAAATGTTTTTTTTTCTCGTGTGACCACCTGAGAGGCCGAGTGCAGGTCTTTCTATTCGACGCCCGTGGGCGACCTGCGCGTCGGGATGAGAGATGGAATGGATGAAGGAGAATGAAACTGGGCAAGGATGTGGAAGGAAGCGGCCGTGGAATGTCAGAAGGTACCGTCCGAGCATTTGCCTGGTGTTGAAAATGGGAAACCACAGAAAACAATTTCAAGGACGGCCGACGGTTGGGCTCGAACCCACGCGTCTACCGAGTCAGCAGATAGCTTGGCCCCAAGACCTAACACTGCGCTTTAGCCAGCGTAGCCACTGCTGTCGGTTGGTAAAATGAATGATCCACCTTCATTGTTAATAATATATTGTAAACAGTTATATTACAATACCAGTTTCGGTTATCTTGTAACCTTCTTCAGATTTACTAAATAAACTAAGAGCATCAAACTAACGTTTATATTCTATTTAACAAAATGAGCATTAGGAATAAAATTACCATAAAAAATCACTTGTTGTTGTTGTTTGAGACTTCAGTCTTTGGACTGGTTTGATGCAAATCTCCATGCCTGCTTGTTCTGTGCTAATCGTTCCATCTCTACATAGCTACCACACCCTACATCCGAGGCAATCTGTTTAACATATTCTAACCTTGGTCTATCCCTACAGTTCTTGTCCTCAATCCTTCTTTCCATAACTAAGCTTTCTATTCCTGGGTGTCTTAGTATCTGTCCTACCAACCTATCCCTTCTCTTCATTAGCAGTCGGCAGAATCATCTCTCCTCTCCCACTCGTCTTAATACCTCTCCGATTGTAACCCTATCTACCCATCTGATATTCATCATTCTCCTGTAACACCATATTTCAAATGCTTCAATTCTCCTCTTTTCTGCTGCACCAATAGTCCAAGTTTCACTTCCACAGAGCGCCATGCTCCAGACAAAGGCTTTCAAAAATGACTTCCTAATACCTAAATCTATATTCGATGTCAACAGATTCCATTTGTGTAGAAATGCTTTCCTTGCCTGAGCCAACCTACTTTTTATATCCTCTTTGCTTCGTCCATCACTGGTTATTTTGCTTCCTATGTAACAGAAGGTCGCCTCCGTAGCATAGCGGTCAGCATGGTTAGCTGTCACCCCGGAGGTCCTGGGTTCGATTCCCGGCTCTGCCACGAAATTTGAAAAGTGGTATGAGGACTGGAACGGGGTCTACTCAGCCTCGGGTGGTCCAAATGAGTAGAGGGGGTTCGATTCCCACCTCAGCCATCCTCGAAGTGGTTTTCCGTGGTTTCCCACTTCGTCTTCGGGCAAATGCCGGGATGGTACCTACTGTAAGGCCACGGCCGCCTCCTTCCCTCTTCCTAGCCTATCCATCCCTATCTTCCATCCCTTCCCCTCCCTCATGAGGCCCCTGTTCGCTTTGCAGGTGAGGCCACCTGGGCGAAGTGCTGATCACACCTCCCCAGTTGTATCCATACCGACCAGATGTTCCAAGCTCCAGGACACTGCCCATAGAGGCTGAGTCCGTGGGAACCACCAATCTAGAGGGTAATTTGACTAAATTAAAAAAAACATAAAATAAATGTAACAGAAGTCTCCTACTTCCTTCAGCTTTGCACGTGCCAATTTGATGTCCATTGAGGTTCCTGATAATTTCGGCTGCTTTCCAATATTTTGGTTTTACATAATTTTCATCATGAATCCTTTCCTCAAGACGGAGTCCATACCATTCAACAACTCAGTCAAATCCTCAGGCGTGTCGGCCAAGATGACAATGTCTTCGGCAAATCTCAGAGTGGAAATTATTTCTCCTTGAATCTTCACTCCCACTTTAAATCACTAAGAAATTAGATTAAATTTCCAAGATGATAAATATTTTTCGTTTATAATACTGTTCATTATAATAGAAATACTCTCTAATAAAATAGTGAAATATGGAAAATGTAATCTAAACTTTCTTTAAAAAATCAGATCTGTTACAAGATGAGTATTAAAAAGAAGAATTAGGCCTAATGATATTGCTCCTGAAGTATGTTTATGCTAGTAAATCAATTGCTTTTGAGTTTCCAAAAATATACAGTAGAAATCCGCTTCATGGAGCAAGAAGACAGTAGTGTAAAGATGTTCAAATGTTATGTGATAAAATAAATCGGTCGTAATCTGATGAGTCACACTCTCCCCGATAAAAGAAATGGATGTGGTGTGGTTAACAATCCCACTGACATGTCAACCTCAACGAATTGTTCTCCCTGTCAATGATGACGTGTACATTCATTTCACCAAAGATAAAATTGGAGTGATTATGTGGACATTTTTAGAAAACCTATTCTGTGTTTTCAAATACTTTCTTCTTGTATTAAGCGTAATATTCATTTAAATGTTCATGGAAATAATAACATAATGTTATAATGTTACGTGCCACCCCCTAGTGGCACTTTTGTTAACTGGATTACGGTGGGGGTACAAAGCACATCACCAATTACTGCTTAAAGAAATAATTAACTTTATTGTGGCCAGAAAATTACACTAGTCAGCAAATACAAGCAATTAGGAGCCTTATTCCAGTTTCCTCAAGTCTCTTCCCTGAGCGCTCTTGGCCCTTCCACTTGTCAACAGATCACAGAAGTTAATCCGTCCTAATGAGTACGGTGGCCTTGACAGAAACTACCTGCTCCTCTCCTTTATGTTCTCCGACCACAATTACTTACGATCACTTGCTGCAGGCTATTTCGCTGTCCACAAGCTGGAGAAACAATGTCACTGGTTTTCGTAACTCGCACAGCACTTCGTCACCACACTTCTGTCGCACAATATAATCGCTCGCACTAGCTCGTAAAACACAACAACAACAACTGCTAGACAGGTCGCACTTATATAGCAGGCCGGTGACTCAATAAATGCTTTCTAGATCCATCCAGGGTTCACGGCTTCTCGAGGTTTCCATCGCTGGTCCAGTCACGAATATTCTGGACTATCCCTTTGTCTTAGTAGCCCTGTTGCATAAGGCGCGCGCAATACAGGAGGCAGGACACAGCCCAGCCCTGGGGCAGTTGTGACTCATGCGGCGAGTGATGACACAAACTCACAGCCGTAACAATAATTTAAAACAAGTAGCTCCGTGAAGAAATAAATAGCCTATATTCATATGATATCCTACTTGTATTAATTGCCTCTATCAAAATACGAAATTTCAGTTTAATTGCTGTAATAGATTTGTAGATATTGAGAACCGTCTAAATATTTCAGATGGTCAACCTTTTGGATTTTTAAATATGTAGACCATAGAGTTATGTACTATTAAATGAAGATTGCGCAGGTGTATTATTCAAACTTCAATCGTATGATTAGGACACAAGAAATAATAACTAGATATTAAAATTTTGCCCTGCCGCCATTTGGAGTTATGAAAATAAGTGAAATAAATAAGATGTCAGAGGATTAAAATTTGAATAAGCATTTACGGTACCTAGTTTCACTATGCTCGGATGGTTAAATCGCGAGAAACGCTCATTTAAATATTTAAATTTCGCGTCGCCAACATGTTGAATTTGTGATTACCAGGTTATTGAAAGTTCCATAGGTGAACTTGTGATCATAGCCTTTATCAGAATACAAAATTTTAGTTTGATTGCTCGCATAGATTAGTAGATATTGAGAACCTTCTAAATATTTCGGATGGTCGCCATGTTGGATTTTTTTATATGTAGACCATAGACTTATGTATTATTGGATGACGATTATTGCGTAGGCTCATTATTCAAACTTTCGCTTCGACCGCATAATCAGGACACAAGATATAAAAACTTAAATTTCAAATTTCGCACAGCCGCCATCGTGTGGTTATGTAAACAATTAAACTAAACTACATGTCAGTGCATTACAATATGTACAAACATTTGTTGTACTATGTTTCACAGCGCTCGGATGGTTAAATCGCGAGTAAAATCTATTGAAATGTCTTAACTTCGCTTAGCCGCCATGTTCATTTTGTGCTTAACAGGGTTTTGAAAGTCAAATAGGTAAACTTTTAGTAGTGCCTTCAATCACCGTACAAAATTTCAGGGTGATATCGGATAGGCCTATACAGAATGCCGGTGAAGTATTTCGCACAGCCGCTTTGTTAAATTGGTGAGTCGTAGTAAAATTTAAAGGGCACGGTCGGGATCGGACGATATAGTACTATGATCTTACTGAGTTTCGGTGAAATCGATCCAGCCGTTTAGATTTTATTAGGGACACACACACAAACAAACACTTACACAGACAGACAAAAGGTGATCTCATAAGCCTATTTTTAGCCTAGTTTTCTCTTTTTGCTAAATTGAGGAAAAAGTAGACTTATGAGATCGATCCGAGAAAATGTGTGTCTGTCTGTTCTTCTGTCTGTCTTGTGTCCCCCCACTATCAACCTCTAAACGGCTACAGTTATCGAAACCTAATTTGGTAGGAGTAAATATCTATACCTGAATAACTCACGGCCATATTTGAAATTGTCGTCAGTGCTACAAACTGCTGAAAAATCGCAATTAAAATTTGAGCTCTATATTGGATTTCTCAGAAGTTATCCATGCGAACTATTACAAAATTGGCACACATAGAGATAATAACACTCCAGATTAATTTTCAGAAGTCCATACATGCCAGTGTTGCCAACATGATTCTAAGCCTGCCGATAAGTCCAATTTCTAAATGCATGTAAGTTCTATACTATCGTTTGGATTTCAACCAAATTTCGTATGTACTATGTGTACTACAACAGATATGACTGTGCGAATTCTAAAGAGCCGTAGTAAGTTACTCTATTACGCTACACTATTTCAGGTGTACTTCAAACTGCAGTACTTAGAAATGTTAGTGTTACCAACTTTATTTCGTCATTGTTCTAGATAGGTCTATATAGATTGGCATGAATCTTAAATTTTAAGAAAAGTGGGCTATTTAGTTCGTCACGGAACTACTTGTTCATAAATTAAAATAGTCTAATAAGGATGAAAGATTCAACCATAATATGGTGTCCTTATAACAGTGATTGGTATACAAATCATAAAATGGCTTAATGGTTTAGTTACAACATTGTTCCCTTGACGCTCCTTCACCCTTGGCTCGCTAGGAATAACATTTTAACTTTAAATCTGAACTATTTACCAGAACTCGGTTTAGAAGCTAGAATGTGTATAATACATACTGCCGAGTCAAAATGGAACACACCCCCCAGCGTCTAGACGGAGGGATTCATCATTAAATTAGGTCACAAAATTGTCAACAGGGTGGAAGGATATTAATCTAGTTTGTAACATACAAATTTAATTTACAGCATTGAGCAATCAACAGCATAGCCTAGCAGAAAACATTCCAGTCAAATGTGTGATTAAATGACAATGTCGAACAATGAGCGACTATGCATTGTGCAGAAAATGAATTAATTAAGCTCTTAATAAATTACAATATGAAGTGTAAATAAAGCTCTGAAGCCAGACTTTTTTAATTAAAGATTCTAACTGGTGATGATGCAAACATCTGACGCAGCGCACCTCTGTTTAATGAAATTAGAAACTAGGTATTTTATATTCCTCTGCTCCCTTTTTCACTTCTGAATGAGAAGCTGTTTTTTTATTGTCCACACGATCTCTTTTTTCTGTTGTTAATTCATTTAAGGGGGAACATACATCTTAACCCTTCATGGGACAGTCAATTAACCACCTGTCATAGGGACAGTTTAGTCTTTCAAAGATGCTGATGGTTGAATCACTCAGCCAAATTTCGGAGAATTTTCATGCCGAAGTACTAGTATTTATAAAAATCAAGTAATTTATTTTATTTCATATGCTTCCTCGACTTACAAGGCTGCTAATATACAAAGCTTAACCCTTCGTAGGGCGCGGCTGATCTGACAGGCACAGGATTTTTTTTTTTCTTTTTTTTTTGTGTGCCTTCCCGCAGCGCGCCGAGTGGGACCCTTCCCTCCCAGTAGTTTCCTAACATTGGTAGCTGGTTCCAACCCATATGGTCAGTTTTTGTCCAGGCGTCAAGGAAGTGCGTCACACATGTTTTGATCTGACAGGCTCACCGCGCCCAATTACGCAGCAAATCCAAGGTCTGTATTTTTTCATTTTTGATTGCAATTTTGATAGCCGATGATCGTCCAACATCACCCCCAGCCTCCCACAAGAGGTCCAGATGCTGTGATTGGACCGTGGAGACAGGAATACAACGGCTCACGAACTGTTCCTGTGTGAAATGCAACCGAGGAATAGGCCTATGCCTTCCAAATGCGAAACCATTCTGCGTAACATGCTTTTCAGGCTGCTCTTGCGATCCCACAACGGCTTTGATGGATGACGACTCTGACTGATTTTTGTCCCCACACATCTCAACTTCATGCCTGACCCATTTTTGGAACTTTTTTTTTTTTAGGATAAAAGGTCGCATTTTGATTTAAATTCATATCCATGATATGCGAATTCTGCTTTTTGACTTGTTTTGGTTTTTTGTACCTAAATAAATACTAAGATTTTTCTTAAAATTGATTTTATATTTTCCCCTTATTGTCAGCATCCTAAAGATGATTGGTAAATTCTGGTTTAATTTAATACGGCGTTTTAGGGACTTGATGGTTTTTTTAGCATAGTGTGCCTGTCAGGCTCACGGCGCCCCGATGTTGAGAATCCTTGACCGCGCCCTATACAGGGTTAACTTTTATAATAAGATGCAAAACGAAATAAGAGAAGGCTAACAAACTACGAGTATTGCACTATGATATGTATCTCACACATATAAATTAGAATAAAAGACCTGAAGAGTGGGCAAACCGCAACTAAAAATAAATAATTAAAATAGCTGTTCAGCCTTAAAATACACATAATTTACGAATAAAAGTGATTTCTCAAAATACTAATAGATCCTTTAAGGGCTGTTATTGCTATGGTGTTAATGGTGGCATTTGAGATCTGAAGTTGTCTACACGTAGCAGCAAAGAGAGAAGGTATTGTTCCCCGGCCCCCAACAATAACCCAATAACTTCTATTTCTTGAAGGTGGTATTTTTCCTTGTAGAAAGGGGCTGTAGGCTCGTAAATATCCTTCTTTCCTTTGTTCACTTCCTCTGGCTGCTCTGCATGGGTCTCAAAACGCACGATTGGATCCAATATATAACCCATCTTTTTTATCTTCCTTGCAGGCTATGATGCCAATGCGCCTGGTACTGCCTTGCGTGGCTAGCCCTGAAACTTCTGCTTGACGTAATGTGGTGGATTCAACTTAAAAAAAAACTAAAAGTGACAGTCAGTCTGAAAGACTAGACTTTGTATCATTTTAAATGCTACAAATGCTGAAAAATGCTAGAAAGGCTGGAGGGTTCTCGCTTCGCTCGAAGCCAAAGATTCTTGACATGTTAGAAAATTATCTGCATAATACTTATCATGCTTATCTTGTTTCAAATTACTCGCGAACGGCAAGTGCAAACCAAGGGCAAAGCAAGGTCAAGAGCGCGGGATGCCCTCACGCTCACCAGAGCACGCGGGGACGTGCTCCTTCCATCCGGTCTAAAATCACTTACAGTGGGCGATGTATTAGAGATAGGGATATGCTCTCGCGGACTTTTTTGTATACATTTTCATGCTGACCAATTCTTACCCTCATAGTATATTGATATTTTTAACGGTTTGCCCAGCGTAAGCTTAAGAAGCGCACGGACACCAAGTTTGTTTTCGACATTTTCACTGAAATAGTTATTGCTTGGCTTCCTTTGATCATACATAAACTATTTTCTACAGAATCTTTCCTCGTGATATCATTTACAGAATGGTGAAAACCGCATCAAAATCCATCCAGTGGTTCTCGAGATTACCCGTGACATCCAAGAATCGGGGATTTTTAGCCTACTTTCGATTTTTGCAAAAAATGAAAGTAGACTTATGAGATCAACACAGGGCGAAAAAAGTGTGTCTGTCTGTGTGTGTGTATGTGTGTGTGTGAGTCTGTGTGTGTGTGTCTGTGTGTCTGTGTGTGTGTGTGTGTGTGTGTGTGAGTGTGTGTACTCTGAATGTCTGTCCCCCCCCTATCAATTCGAACACGGTGAATGCGAATTGAACGAAATTTGGTACAAAGGTAGCACTAGCAAAGGACACCTCAGTGTCATGTTTTATATCGCCGCCATCTTGACGGAAACGTAATGGCGGCCACACAAATGTTCAAAGCTTAAATCAAATTACGACTAACCTAATAATCCGATCTCTACCAAATTTTGCAACAACATACCTTTATGGAGGGAGCATCCTTTGACCAAACTAATAAGTCATCAGCGTAATAGTTTGCGGATGGTGGCCATCTTTGTGTGAAAATCGATTCCCCCTATTAATTCGAACACGGTACAACCGAATGGAACGAAATTTGGTACAGAGGTAGTACTAACAAAAGGCACCTCAGTGTCATGTTTCATATCGCCGCCATCTTGACGGAATCGTAATGGCGGCCACACAAATGTTCAAAGCTTAAATCAAATTACGATTAACCTAATCATCCGATCTCTACCAAATTTTGCAACAACATACCTTTATAGAGGAAGCATCCTTTGACCAAATAACTAGGTCATTAGCCTAATAGTTTGCGGATGGCGGCCATCTTTGTGTGAAAATCAATTCCCCCTATTAATTCAAACACGGTGAAACCAAATGGAACGAAATTTGGTACAGAGGTAGCACTAGCAAAGGGCACCTCAGTGTCATGTTTTATATCGCCGCCATCTTGACAGAAACGTAATGGCGGCCACACGAATGTTCAAAGCTTAAATCAAATTACGATTAACCTAATCATCCGATCTCTACCAAATTTTGCAACTACATACCTTTATGGAGGGAGCATCCTTTGACCAATCTAATAGGTTATTAGCCTAATAGTTTGCGGGTGGCGGCCATCTTTATGTCAAAATTGATTCCCCCTATTAATTCGAACACGGTGGAACCGAATGGAACGAAATTTGGTACAGAGGTAGCACTAGCAAAGGGCACCTCAGTGTCATGTTTTATATCGCCACCATCTTGACTGAAACGTAATGGCGGCCACACGAATGTTCAAAGCTAAAATCAAATTACGATTAACCTAATCATCCGATCTCTACCAAATTTTGCAACTCCATACCTTTATGGAGGGAGCATCCTTTGACCAATCTGATAGGTCATTCGCCTAATAGTTTGCGGATGGCGGCCATCTTTGTGTCAAAATCGATTCTCCCTATTAATTCAAACACAGTGAAACCGAATGGAACGAAATTTGGTACAGAGATAGCACTAGCAAAGGGCATCTCAGTGTCATGATTTATATCGCCGCCATATTGACAGAAACGTAATGGCGGCCACACAAATGTTCAAAGCTTAAATCAAATTACGATTAGCCTAATCATCCGATCTCTAGCAAATTTAGCAACAACATACCTTTATGGAGGGAGCATCCTTTGACCAAACTAATAGGTCATCAGCCTAATATTTTGCGGATGGCGGCCATCTTTGTGTGAAAATCGATTCCCCTTATCAATTCGAACACGGTGAAACCGAATGGAACGAAATTTGGTACAGAGGTAGCACTAGCAAAGGGCACCTCAGTGTCATGTTTTATATCACCGCTATCTTGACGGAAACGTAATCGCGGCCACCCAAATGTTAAAAGCTAAAATGTAATTACGACCAACCTAATAATCTAGTCTCTACCAAATTTTGCAACACCATATCTTTATGTGGGAAACATATTCAGACCAAACTGCAAGAACATCAGCCCAATAGTTTGCAGATGGTGGCCAAGTATGTGTGCAAATCGATTCCCCCTATCAATTCAAACACGGTGAAACCGAATTCAACGAAATTTGGTACAGAGGTAGCATTAGCAAAGGGCACCTCATATTCATGTTTAATATCCCTATAGCACGTTGTATTTCAACAAGCTACTAAAACCAACATTCAATCATACTCCTTGAAAAGGACAAAGAGTTATAACAATACCCATGCATTTAGGAGAAAGTAGGCTATATGTTCTTTACTGAACATCTTGTTGTCTTATACTAACGAAGTTGAGATTGTCGGGGAACACATGCACCAAGCGGTACTAAGACGTCACACACCTCAGTGCATCTGGGTGCATTTCGTCCCGTCAGCGTAACGTAACGCCAGACCCCAGCGTAACGACGAAGTCGACAAGATCATTTAAAATGATAAAAACATTAACAATTTAAGTGTAAAAGAATATAAATATTGGAATATAAATCATAAAAAATACAATAATTTATTTATTTAATCGTATGGTAATTTATACAATATACAATAATACATAACAAGATATAATCAAACTTTAAAGTACATACTTCTCAACCATTCAGTTAAATCGGATGTGAGAGCGAACAAATCGTCAGGAATGCCAGGGTACGAATAAAGAGGACAGCGTTGGACCAGATGTTCGATCCTATGTTCTTCCAGGTTACACTCACACATTGGTGAGCTGATCCAGCCCCACTTGTACCTGAAATAATTGCAGCAACCTTGTCCAATCCTCAGCCTGTTGATGCGGCACCAGATGTTCCTCGTAAATCAAAACCGTTTGCTTTCTTTGTGGGATCAAGATGGTGGGCACTTGTTCCGAATGGTTTAGATGACCACTCATGCTTACAGCTTTCATTTAGAAAGAAAAAAAATAGAAAAATCTAAAATAATAAATATAACACTACATCACTGTGGTGAAGACTGAATGTCTCTATGCCAGTGAATGTCTGTCTATGAACTACAAGCTGGATAAACTAGAGGTCTTGGAAAGGAGAATCCTCAGAAAAATGGGTGCTGTTCAAAACGAAAGTGGATGGAAACTTCGAAGTAATGAAGAAGTTTACTAGAAAGTAGAAAGAATCTCTGAGACTATGAAGAAGACGAAGAGGTTGAAGTTTCTCGGACATCTATACAGAATAGACCAAAATAGACTCACCAAATGGATATTTGATTACTTCTGGAGAAAGAAGACCACAACAGCATGGATTAAGGAAACAAAGGCGGATATGGAAAGATTGAACATCTCTGAAGACCAACTGTTACACAGAAATAGATTTAGGAACATACTGAGCAATTTGGAAGGGATTCAAGTCGTAAGAAGACCGGAAGAGCCTGGACGGACGAACAGCGTAAAGAGGCCAGTGAACGCATGAAGGAGTATTGGGTGCAGAGAAAACTTCGCACCAAGAAAAAGAAATGAAGTTGTAGCGTGATCCTAAGTGGTCCATTCGCGTATTAATATACATATATATATATATATATATATACTAGCTGACCCGGCAGACGTTGTCCTGCCAATCAAAGAAGGTGTTGTAACTTTGTTTCTTGAGGTGCTTTCGGATACACAGATTTTTTTTTCAATTTCTCTCAACTGCCTCTAAACTATCGTAAAATGGATTAATTAATTTAGAAACAATTGCGGGAGCATGCACAACAACTCACCAAAGTTTCATCGCAATCAAAATGAATGGCATATGAACGCATACGGAATTTTGTTGAAATGATTCGTGCGCTATCATTCACTTGTTGAATCTACTCGTGCGCTACCTACTGAGAAATGGATTTACTAAGTTAGAAACCTTCACTAAAGTGTACACAACAACTCATCAATGTTTCATCGCAATGGATGAATGGTATATGAACGCATGCGGGATTTTGTTGAAACGCTTCACGTTTCATCACTCATCTGTTGCATCTACTCTTGCGTTACCTATTGTAAAATGGATTCACTAAGTCGAAAACCTTCCCTGGCGTGTACACAACTCATCAAAGATTCTTCGCAATGGGATGAAAGGCATATGAACGCATACGGGACTTTGTTTAAACGATTCGCGAGCCGTCACTCATTTGTTGAATCTGCTCGTACGCTACCTATTATAAAATGGATTTACTATGCCCGAAACCTTCTCTGAAGTGTACTCAACGATTCACCTAAGTTTCATCGCAATCGGATGAATGGTATATGAACGCATACGGACTTTCTTGAAACGATTCGCGTGCCGTCGCTCATTTGTTGAATCTACTCGAGCGCTACCGATTGTAAAATTGATTTACTAAGCCAGAAACCTTTCCTGGAGTGTACACAACAATCGCAAAGTTTCATCGCATTCGGGTGAATGGTATATGAACAACTACGGAACTTTGTTGAAACGATTCACGCGCCATCACTCATTTGTTGAATCTTCTCGAGCGCTACCTGTTGTAAAATGGATTTACTAAGCCTGAAACCTTCCCTGGACTGTACACAGCATCTCACCCAAGTTTCATCGCTATTTGACGAATGGTATACGAACGCATACGGGACTTTGATGAAACACTCGCGCATCGTCGCTCATTTGTTGAATATACTCGTGCGTTACCTATTGTAAAATGGATTTACGAAGGCACTAAATATTTCATCCAAGTATCATCGTAATCGGATGAATGGTATATGACTCATACGTGATTTTGTTTAAATGATTCGTGCGCGTTCACTCATTTGTTGTATCTACTCGTGCTCTACCAACTGTGAAATGGATTTACTAAGTTAGAAAGCTTTATGTAAGTGTACACAACAACTCATCGAAGTTTCATCGCAATCGATGAATAGTATATGAACGCATACGGGATTTTGTTGAAACGCTTCGCGCGTCGTCACTCATTTGTTACGTCTACTGTGCGCTACCAATATTGTAAAAGGATTTTCCAAGTTGAAGACCTTCCCCGGCATGTACACAACAACTCATCAAAGTTATATCGGAATCGGATGAATGGCATATGAACGCATACGGGATTTTTTTAAACGATTTAAACTCATTTGTTGAATCTACTCATGCGCTACCTATTGTAAAATGAATTTACTAAGTCAGAAACCTTTCTTGGAGTGTACACAGCCATTCACCAATGTTTCATCGCAATCGGATGAATGTATGGACGCATACTGTACTTTGTTGAAACGATTCGTGAGCTGTCACTCATTTGTTGAATCTACTCGTACGCTACCTATTGTAAAATGGATTTATTATGCCAGAAACCTTCCTTAGGGTGTACGCAAGATCTCACCCAAGTTTCATCGTAATCGGACGAATGGTATTTGAACGCATACGGGTCCTTGTTGAAACGCTTCGCGTGTCGTCGCTCATTTGTTGAATCTACTCGTGCGCTATCTATTGTAAAATGGATTAACTAAGCCAGAAACCTTCCCTGGATTGCACTCAAATTCTCATCCAAGTTTCATCGCAATCGGATGAATGGTAGCCTATATGAACGCATACGGGGCTTTGTTGGAACGCTCTAACGTGGAGAGACAAAGAGAAGAATTTGACATCACCTCCACCTATGGTACTGTCCCCGTTTACCCGGATAGTAGGCTGTCAGATATCCGCCCCCTCAATCGGATTGCCAATAATCCACCGCGCCGGCTCAGCTACACCAATGAAAATGGCACTGACAGATACTACCGAGATTTGAGCACAGAAGTTAACAAGAAAATATTGTGGAACACACCAAAATAGACGGGGGTCTATACTCACCTTTACTTACCTCTTATAAATATCTCGGGGATTGGGTTGACAACAGGATCTCTAAAGTATGCTCCCACAATAATCTTGACCATGACATTTAAAAATGAACCAAAACGAAGACAAGAACTTTGAACTGTACAAAAGCTTTATTTCAAATAAAGGGAATGAATTTAACAACTCAACAAAGTAAACGTGGCTATCAGTAGCCCATGTCAATCTGACTACGTCCTCCTATAAGACTTGCAAAGTTAGCATACAACATGTTAGCTCCCACGAGCTCAAAATAACGTAACATTCATAGCACACTTGGACTGAATAAAGGAAGCCAGGATGAGGCACATTTATAGAGCATTTGTTTTCTTTTAATAAACATGACACTGGTATTTATAGGCGCAAGGCCAGAGTGTAGACGACCTCGTCCGCTGATAACCAGTTGTCTGGCCAGCTGTGGTCTACCCTTCAAACCTGACACACACCTGTTAAATGGGCTCCCTTGTCAAGCCACGTTGCGTAAGAATCCACCACTCTCAAAAGCTTTTAAATGTCCGCAAGACATCACAAAAATATTGTTACGCAAATCTTTCTAATGCTTTACTCAAATACCACTGGATTATTCTGACAATCCCTAAACTTGTTTAATTAGCATCCAAATGTTTAATAAGTATTGTTTAGAGTATAAAACAAACTCTTAAATGTTTTTAACAAAAACTCATAAATTAATTTATAACAATTAGAAATTGTTTATAATATTGTCGAAGACAATTACAAAAATTTTAAACACGCCTTTAACATTACTTCCGTTCCACATTATTTTCAAAGATATTTACATAATTTATTTACAATATTAACATTTTAATTATTCAAATTATTAATTTGAGAAATACATTAACCACATGTTCATCCGGTTGGTAATATTATAATCGTGTCCATATAATCGACCAATGAAGGTTAGTTATACATATTAATGTCACAATCTGGTTTAATAAATGTTTAATAATTATTATAATTATTTGTGACGGTAATCTTCATTCAAAATCTTATCTCAAATTCTTTCAATACTCTTGCTAATTATAACAGTAAATTCACTTGATTAATTTTCAAAGGACAAATACAATACATTCCTGCGGTAAATACGTCGCTTACAAAAATAATGCACAAAACTGCATTAAACATAGGCCCAAAATTCATCATATATTAATATATACGGCATCAAAATCATCCACAGAATTTTACAAAAAAACTCCACTAACAAATTCTTTAACATTATCAATTACTGTGGGAACCTCCTTCATTTACTTCAAGGGCATTATACATCAGCGACTTTCAACAGGTCCGCTGCACTGGCGATTATACATTCATAGATCCACTTCAAAAATTCTTATAATCATTAATAGTTTCAAAACTGTTGTCATTTAACCTTCGTGGATTTCATTCATGAATCGAAATGAAGTAAAAATTTGCCAATCACAAACAAATTTAATAGTGAATACGCTTATATACGCCTCTCTGGTCTATCAAAATTTAAGATTATCATCTTCAAAGTATTGTAGTATAAAAATACTATCATCAAACAAAGTGCGACTAAACTGCAAAATAGTCGAATAGAATCCAATTAGACTGTGGAATGCAAACATTATTATTCAAATCTCTAATTGAGAAAAATCTCCTAACAAAAGTTCACGATTTTAATGCAATCAATAATTCATAATTAAAGTTCATCTTTCACAAAATTGTCTATGATGCAATGGTCGTTCATAACTGACGATAAATGTCTGTGTTGCAATCAATTTCAAATTACGACTAGTATTTCCAAGATCGTCGACAACGCAAGAGATTTTAACGCTCTAAAATCATTTAAATGTTCTTCCTTCTTGATGATGACAGAAAATTGGTCAAAGTAATTAAACTGGGGTAGAAATTACTTTAATAAAGTGACACGCTGTCTGAAGTTAAATCTGCCATGAAAATCATTAACTTATAGTCAAAACGTGACTACCAAAAAAATAAGCAAATTACTGAAAAATCTAAATATCAGTCTCAACTGATCCAAAAATCATTTAACTATGCCCATGAAATAACCATGTCTTAATAAATCGTCGAAAAAGGCATAACTCATCAAGGTGTACTGAGAATAGGAATCTCAAACAAGAATATAGGGCAAAATAAATGAGGACAGAAAATATGGGAAAATGGTTGCTCAAATATTGCTACAAAACTCAAATACAATAAACGTTCACGACTACCTTATCTGCCGATTGACGTTCCAGAGGAAAATTCCCCAAAGAAGACTGCTGATGGATCCATTTCACCAAGTTAAAGCTGAGCTCCATCCTCGAAACAGGAAACAGCACCATCAGAGAATCGAACTGCTTCCTCCTCCGGAAATTGCACTGCTCCATGAAGACGTAAGACATCCTTCCGGCAAAATTCTTCTTTGTGAGTCGGGACAACCCTGACCTCTCTTGAAAAATCCCTGAAGATCTTGTAGATAATCGCCATGAAGTTTTTGTAGTAATTTCCATAGAAATATTCATATTCAGTGAGTATGAAATCGTTTCAACTGCTGTTGGATGGTATTCAGCGTTGAGCCACGAAACATGGGTGTAGATGGTTGGTCACCACATGTCCGCTTGTATGGAATAGCAATTAGCGAAGTTCCATGTTGCTATCTTACTCCAACGATGTATGTCCCAATTGCATTAAAGTCCTTTAGCCTTCCATCTTCTCCTCGGTTATAGTAATAGAAGAACAAACTGCCTTATTAAACTGCTCCATAATACTGTAGCGTTGAGTCACACAGGCAATCAGAAGTCTCCCTGTTATGCTCGCAGTGTCAGCCGTAGCGTAGGATCTGGCGATACAAAGTGCTTCTCAGGTAGCGAGAAAATCACTTTTGTCAGACGTCTAAAAGTGCTTATATCTTCTGAAATAATTATTTGAAATTGTTCAAATCTCCTACATTGGTTAATGTAGCACTGCACAATATGATTAGCTTATAAGCAACCGCTAACTGTTCATAGCCACTCTTGTAGACGCGTTATAATGTGCGTTTTAACTTCACCTAGTTTTACTCACAGTAAACTTGCACTGCTTGCCTGCTTGAATCACGTTTAATGCGGTGGCTTCACCACGCGTTATAAAGACGACTCTCTCTACCAATATCACTCGACGTTTCACCAAAACGACTATATAATTACTGAATATCTGACGATTTGAGATCTGACGATTGAGGCGATTGAGCCTCCTCTCTTCTGCGCAAGGCCTTTTATAAACTTCATGAGGGGCGTATCCATCCCTTCCATAGCGAGTTACTGCGTCATCGCTCGAAGTTCCAACTTCGTCAATACTTGACGGATTTTCAAAATTCAAAAACTGGAAATAAATTTCACCAAAATTCCAGAACAATGCCTCTACTGCAAATGGATTTCCACAATTCTGCATTCCAAAAAGTATTAAAAAGATCATAGTTTCAGCAATCTCCGTCTTCCTTCAAACAATCGTTCATTGGTTCAAGCCTCCCCTCCAATAGCATACTTTCTTCCTCAGCAAGATAGCACGTTTCCTGCGACTGCGTCGTAAATCTCGGAACTTTCTCGAATAAATGCTGACGTCATTGAGAATCTCAGCTCAAGTAGCCTGCTGGTATAACGTCTGCGTCATCCGTGCTTACGTCATGACTACCCACGTCATAACTATGACAGCCATAACTTTCTTCATAATTTCCAATATAGCCACCGTGGTCTCAACATAATTCAATTTACGGGGGCATTCTCCCCTCACCACGTTTTAAAAACAGTTGCAAATTGTTTTTAAACTCAGTGTTACAAGTATCTCAACTCTCTTGAACACGAAATTGAATTATTACTGTCTTACTCTAGTATGATATTTCCTCTATGTTCCTTAATCATAAATCTCTTCTACTCTGGGTTGTGTGTGGTTAAATGCATTCTCTCCTCTTTACTTTCTCTTCTGTCCAGTATTTCTATTTTCTAAGTTCTGCTGGCTCGTAGAAGGTCCAGGATCAATCACAACATCCTGCCTTTTCTTTTGGTTTTCGGCTTCTTTTTCACGTAACTCCTTTAAGTATTGCTGGCTTTCCCTCTCTCTTTCCTGATATTGATCGGGTGTCATAACCTGACCTTGAGAATCCTGATTTCTATTTTGGTTCTGGTTATTTCTATTATAATTTCTGTTATAACCATTATTGTTGTAATATCTGCCTCTTCCATTATTGTAATTGCCTCGATTATAGTTGCAGCCTCTTCTCTGTTGATACGGACGGTAACCTTGCGATCTGTTATTCCTAAACTGATTATTCCTGTGAGGACCTACATTGTCAGTTTTCTCTTCATCTGGCTTGTCAGTTTGTTGGACTTGGTCCATATATACCGTATTTATTTCTTTAAAGTCATGCCTTTGACCTTTCTGTACCACGTTAGGCATCGGACTTGTGTAGTCTAACCTCCTCAGTAATTCATCCATGCTGGTCAAATCTCTTATGTTTGATGAAATGATTAGTCTCCTCACCTCCACAGGCAGCATACGAGAAATTGCATCAATTAATTGCTCCGTTGACAAAGGGGGTTGCAAAAATCTCAAGCGGGACAATTGACTCGTAAAGAAATCAGCGTACCGCGTTGGACGAGTACCTGAGTATTTTCTTGAATAAACCTCCGCTCTTAACGATGGACCAAAATCGTTTGATTAGCGCCTCTGCAAACTCGTCAAAGTTACTGAATGTGTATCTAAATGCGCAAAACCATTCAAGGGGTCCTCCAATCAAAAATCTCTCCACTATCTTCATCTCTCTCTCTCTGGGAATGTGAGCTTCGATGAAATAATCTTTGAGGTTCCTAACATACTCTATAGGCGTCAAACTGTCAGTGTTGCTGAACTTTTGTGGTTTGTCTTCGAAATTCCTGATAACCGTGACATTCCTCGGATATGAATCCGGGTAGTTTTTCCCACTATCTCGGTAGTTCCACTCAGGTTCCATATTCCTCTCTTCATCTTCCTCCCTGAATCTAGATATACGTTCTTCAGGAGTCACGTCTCTCTCTTCTGGATCTAAGTTATATCTTCTGGCATAATTCCTATTGGTTTCACAAGCCACGCCTTCTGTATCCTTGTCAGTAATCTCCGTTATGACTTTCTTGATTAACTCCTCTTTGTAGGTCTCCATAAAACTAGCTTCTCCTAGCTTCAAATTTTGCAGTTTACTCGTCGTTTCATTTACATCAGAGACAACTTTATGAATCTGTTCCTCTAATGCAGATTTTAATGCTTGCACATCCTGACCTAATTGTGTTCTATCTTCTACTTGTCTCTCGGATAGCGAATCCATCCTGACGCTTTAATCTTTCCTAATCTGTACTACTTCATTGTTAATATCAATTTGAGTACTGGCAAGTTTTCTTTCAATACGTTCTTGAATTTGGGTTACATGTTCCCCACTTGACCTATTCCACTCGTCTTTCCATACTGCTACATTTGCCGTTAACATTTCTGCTATGTCTACTTCGATATCTTCTTTAAGTAATCTATTATGGTCTAATACCTGGGTTCTCATGACCTCTACATCAAACTTTAAACCTTCTAAAGATGCTGTCGTTCTAACCGACTCATCAACTAGCCTAGTCGTTAATGCACTTATATTACGTGTACAAAGGGTTTTCGAATTTTCTATCTCTTCCCTGACTTTATTTACATCGGTTTGGACTTTAGCAATATCTACGAAAACTGTGTTGACCTCTACTTGAATTTTATTTATGTCACCTTGCATCTCGTTTACATCCGAATGAATGTTATTAATATCAACCTGAACATTGGACACATTAGTTCTAACATTTTGGATTCCTCTTTGGACTTCCTCAACCTTGTCTTGGACAGTCGCAACATCATTTTTAACAACAACTACCTCAGCCCTAGCACAAGAAATATCACTTCGGACATTAGCAACATCTAATTTAACATCAGAAACATTTTTATGCACATTAGATAAATCTTTTTGGACATTGGACACGTCTGAGCGCATGTCAGTTACAGCATTCTCGATTCCTTGGGTATTAATCTGTAAACGCGACATATTATCCTCTAAGTGAGCAGAACTGGTCTGGAGAACTTTCATATTAGCAGACAAATTACTAGCATTCTCCTCCATTCGACTAGTATTCCTAGCTTCCATCTCCTTCATACTACTATTCATGCTAGCAGACATATTACTAGCATTTTCCTCCATTCGACTAGTATTCCTAGCTTCCATTTCCTTCATACTTTCACTCATCTGCTTCATACTGTTATTCATGCTAGCAGACATCTCCTCTAACATCCTCCTAAGACTTACATCTGCCATTACAATATTATTCAAAATATAAACTGCTGTAGGGACATACATCAAAAGAGCAAAATAACAACATCTGAGCAACACTTTTCACCATATATAAATTTGATCAATTTTCTGTCTTAAATCTAACTTATAACTACCTTATAATTAACCTTCGAAGACACTTCATGTTGAAACAAACTCAAGCACATGTTCAAATTTCCCTGGCTCATTTTAAAATATCCTAACACAAATAATTTACATTTACAATCCAAATAATTTAATTTTATCTTTAATATGACTAAAATGTCATAAGCCGGTCAAATAAAATAAGATTCCAGATCATAGGCGATTTTTCTAAGTTTCCAGCCTATTTAACCTTTCTCAAGTTGTATAAGATCTGATCCTTTCTGAGTGTAATTTTCCTAATACAATACAACATTTATTCCTATATAATCACACTCTTAAATTCTACAATTGGCCTAGACATCTAACAAAGAATCAACCTCTTTATTGGAGTCTAACGATCCACACGTTTTAGGTTTGCCAATCCTACTGGCGTTCAACCTGGTGATCCACTTATGTTGAATCAGCCCCACGTATTAGGGTTGCCAATCCTTCTGTCCCCGTTTACCCGGATAGTAGGCTGTCAGATATCCGCCCCCTCAATCGGATTGCCAATAATCCACCGCGCCGGCTCAGCTACACCAATGAAAATGGCACTGACAGATACTACCGAGATTTGAGCACAGAAGTTAACAAGAAAATATTGTGGAACACACCAAAATAGACGGGGGTCTATACTCACCTTTACTTACCTCTTATAAATATCTCGGGGATTGGGTTGACAACAGGATCTCTAAAGTATGCTCCCACAATAATCTTGACCATGACATTTAAAAATGAACCAAAACGAAGACAAGAACTTTGAACTGTACAAAAGCTTTATTTCAAATAAAGGGAATGAATTTAACAACTCAACAAAGTAAACGTGGCTATCAGTAGCCCATGTCAATCTGACTACGTCCTCCTATAGGACTTGCAAAGTTAGCATACAACATGTTAGCTCCCACGAGCTCAAAATAACGTAACATTCATAGCACACTTGGACTGAATAAAGGAAGCCAGGATGAGGCACATTTATAGAGCATTTGTTTTCTTTTAATAAACATGACACTGGTATTTATAGGCGCAAGGCCAGAGTGTAGACGACCTCGTCCGCTGATAACCAGTTGTCTGGCCAGCTGTGGTCTACCCTTCAAACCTGACACACACCTGTTAAATGGGCTCCCTTGTCAAGCCACGTTGCGTAAGAATCCACCACTCTCAAAAGCTTTTAAATGTCCGCAAGACATCACAAAAATATTGTTACGCAAATCTTTCTAATGCTTTACTCAAATACCACTGGATTATTCTGACAATCCCTAAACTTGTTTAATTAGCATCCAAATGTTTAATAAGCATTGTTTAGAGTATAAAACAAACTCTTAAATGTTTTTATCAAAAACTCATAAATTAATTTATAACAATTAGAAATTGTTTATAATATTGTCGAAGACAATTACAAAAATTTTAAACACGCCTTTAACATTACTTCCGTTCCACATTATTTTCAAAGATATTTACATAATTTATTTACAATATTAACATTTTAATTATTCAAATTATTAATTTGAGAAATACATTAACCACATGTTCATCCGGTTGGTAATATTATAATCGTGTCCATATAATCGACCAATGAAGGTTAGTTATACATATTAATGTCACAATCTGGTTTAATAAATGTTTAATAATTATTATAATTATTTGTGACGGTAATCTTCATTCAAAATCTTATCTCAAATTCTTTCAATACTCTTGCTAATTATAACAGTAAATTCACTTGATTAATTTTCAAAGGACAAATACAATACATTCCTGCGGTAAATACGTCGCTTACAAAAATAATGCACAAAACTGCATTAAACATAGGCCCAAAATTCATCATATATTAATATATACGGCATCAAAATCATCCACAGAATTTTACAAAAAAACTCCACTAACAAATTCTTTAACATTATCAATTACTGTGGGAACCTCCTTCATTTACTTCAAGGGCATTATACATCAGCGACTTTCAACAGGTCCGCTGCACTGGCGATTATACATTCATAGGTCCACTTCAAAAATTCTTATAATCATTAATAGTTTCAAAACTGTTGTCATTTAACCTTCGTGGATTTCATTCATGAATCGAAATGAAGTAAAAATTTGCCAATCACAAACAAATTTAATAGTGAATACGCTTATATACGCCTCTCTGGTCTATCAAAATTTAAGATTATCATCTTCAAAGTATTGTAGTATAAAAATACTATCATCAAACAAAGTGCGACTAAACTGCAAAATAGTCGAATAGAATCCAATTAGACTGTGGAATGCAAACATTATTATTCAAATCTCTAATTGAGAAAAATCTCCTAACAAAAGTTCACGATTTTAATGCAATCAATAATTCATAATTAAAGTTCATCTTTCACAAAATTGTCTATGATGCAATGGTCGTTCATAACTGACGATAAATGTCTGTGTTGCAATCAATTTCAAATTACGACTAGTATTTCCAAGATCGTCGACAACGCAAGAGATTTTAACGCTCTAAAATCATTTAAATGTTCTTCCTTCTTGATGATGACAGAAAATTGGTCAAAGTAATTAAACTGGGGTAGAAATTACTTTAATAAAGTGACACGCTGTCTGAAGTTAAATCTGCCATGAAAATCATTAACTTATAGTCAAAACGTGACTACCAAAAAAATAAGCAAATTATTGAAATATCTAAATATCAGTCTCAACTGATCCAAAATCATTTAACTATGCCCATGACATAACAATGTCTTAATAAATCGTCGAAAAAGGCATAACTCATCAAGATGTACTGAGAATAGGAATCTCAAACAAGAATATAGGGCAAAATACATGAGGACAAAATATGGGAAAATGGTTGCTCAAATATTGCTACAAAACTCAAATACAATAAACGTTCACGACTACCTTATCTGCCGATTGACGTTCCAGAGGAAAATTCCCCAAAGAAGACTGCTGATGGATCCATTTCACCAAGTTAAAGCTGAGCTCCATCCTCGAAACAGGAAACAGCACCATCAGAGAATCGAACTGCTTCCTCCTCCGGAAATTGCACTGCTCCATGAAGACGTAAGACATCCTTCCGGCAAAATTCTTCTTTGTGAGTCGGGACAACCCTGACCTCTCTTGAAAAATCCCTGAAGATCTTGTAGATAATCGCCATGAAGTTTTTGTAGTAATTTCCATAGAAATATTCATATTCAGTGAGTATGAAATCGTTTCAACTGCTGTTGGATGGTATTCAGCGTTGAGCCACGAAACATGGGTGTAGATGGTTGGTCACCACATGTCCGCTTGTATGGAATAGCAATTAGCGAAGTTCCATGTTGCTATCTTACTCCAACGATGTATGTCCCAATTGCATTAAAGTCCTTTAGCCTTCCATCTTCTCCTCGGTTATAGTAATAGAAGAACAAACTGCCTTATTAAACTGCTCCATAATACTGTAGCGTTGAGTCACACAGGCAATCAGAAGTCTCCCTGTTATGCTCGCAGTGTCAGCCGTAGCGTAGGATCTGGCGATACAAAGTGCTTCTCAGGTAGCGAGAAAATCACTTTTGTCAGACGTCTAAAAGTGCTTATATCTTCTGAAATAATTATTTGAAATTGTTCAAATCTCCTACATTGGTTAATGTAGCACTGCACAATATGATTAGCTTATAAGCAACCGCTAACTGTTCATAGCCACTCTTGTAGACGCGTTATAATGTGCGTTTTAACTTCACCTAGTTTTACTCACAGTAAACTTGCACTGCTTGCCTGCTTGAATCACGTTTAATGCGGTGGCTTCACCACGCGTTATAAAGACGACTCTCTCTACCAATATCACTCGACGTTTCACCAAAACGACTATATAATTACTGAATATCTGACGATTTGAGATCTGACGATTGAGGCGATTGAGCCTCCTCTCTTCTGCGCAAGGCCTTTTATAAACTTCATGAGGGGCGTATCCATCCCTTCCATAGCGAGTTACTGCGTCATCGCTCGAAGTTCCAACTTCGTCAATACTTGACGGATTTTCAAAATTCAAAAACTGGAAATAAATTTCACCAAAATTCCAGAACAATGCCTCTACTGCAAATGGATTTCCACAATTCTGCATTCCAAAAAGTATTAAAAAGATCATAGTTTCAGCAATCTCCGTCTTCCTTCAAACAATCGTTCATTGGTTCAAGCCTCCCCTCCAATAGCATACTTTCTTCCTCAGCAAGATAGCACGTTTCCTGCGACTGCGTCGTAAATCTCGGAACTTTCTCGAATAAATGCTGACGTCATTGAGAATTTCAGCTCAAGTAGCCTGCTGGTATAACGTCTGCGTCATCCGTGCTTACGTCATGACTACCCACGTCATAACTATGACAGCCATAACTTTCTTCATAATTTCCAATATAGCCACCGTGGTCTCAACATAATTCAATTTACGGGGGCAGTACAAAACATAACTTTCCGCCCCGGGCGGAGTGTAAGTTATGGCGGTAGTTGAACAGATTGCGACCAGGTGGCTCTAACGTGCAGAGACAAACCGTCCAAAGAAATCAGCTTTTACCAAGGCTAAGGCTATTGGTTTCCATGACGACTGTTTTTGACTGTATATTGGGGTTCTAAAATTGTGTGTAAATTGTGGTTCTAAAATTGTGTTCATTCCACCTACCGGGTCAGATTGTGAATCTAAACCATACAGGGACCAACCCTAATATACATACCTAATTTCATCGAAATCGGAGCTGCCGTTTAGGAGGAGTTCAGTGACATACACACGTGTCGAAGAATTATATATATAAAGAAGATAACTATAAAAATATTAAAATAATTGAAAAAATCAATTCACAATTAATTTATTAAAAAGAATATCAAAATTAAATCTACAAGAACATGAATTAAAAATGAAAAATAAATATATAAACATTAAAATTAGTGAAACAAAAACATCATTAATAATAATAATAATAATCATAATAATAATAATAATAATAATTAAAATGAATTAAAATTAAAAACACATACAAATAAATAGTTTTGCCCTATAAAGGGTTAAGGAACCTAAACAATAACGATATTAATAATATAACTGTGCCTGTACTAAATCTTGTACAACAATTTCCAAGGAAACACACACATCTTGCTGTTAGAAGAAAGTTTAAAATTCCAAAATTCAAATCATAACCATTTTATCCATTTTTCAAAATTTGGTGCTTGTTTTATGCTGATCTTCACTGTTTTTCTCATATCTCCCCTGTTTATAGGAATGTTTGGAGTTTTCTTTTTTTATATGGGTGTTAAATCTTCAGTTACAAAATGAATCTCAATCAAAACCGTTGTGACTTTAATTAGTCTTTCTATAAAACTATAAAAATATTTTTTGAGTTTGCTCACAAGGGCAATTAATTAATTAATTACGTTTAAAAAGTCATCAGATTTTTTACGAGTGTTAAAAATCACTCAGTATGCCTTCCTTCGGAGGGGAAGTAAAGCCGGCGGTCCTGTGCCATAGATTTATGGCATGTTAAAGAACCTTCCACTAATTACACCTGTGAGGAGCTAAATTAATTATAGGTTAACAAAGCTCTTAAGGTTCCTACGTTCGTCGCCAGGTGCTGACTGCGGTGGCGTCTAGTAGCCAAGTTCCGAACTAGTAGTTGTTGGCAGTGGCGTTTGGCGGCAAAGGTAGGAACTACTTGAAATTCAATGTCTGCAGTCCTTACTTGAATTAAAAAAAAAAGTCCTCTCGGCACGCCGGAAGGCGGAGGTAGATTTCACCGGACAAACTTGGGGATAGGCGAAAATAGGCAGAATATGCAGATTTTCGTAGAAGGATCAGACCTCATTTAATGCGAGAAGGTATTTTATAATTGGAGCTTAATTAACTTTGTTTTTCGTCATTTTATGCTTATTTTAAACATTTTATTGTCTTATGGGAACGGTAACCTTCTTGTCATTTGGGGTCCATTTTTATACTTGTGGTCACACTGTCCTTATGCTAGGTTTCGACACTGATGTGCAACTATGTAACGGTCTGTTACTTCTTCACGCAAAATTATATCTACCGCAGAGATTTTGGTTGGTTCCTCAGTTTAGGGGCTGCGACAACGCGGTCATGTAACCCCGTGTATTTGGGATGGCTGTATTAGTCTGTAATTCAGGTAAGGACTGCAGACGGTCAATTTCAAGCAGTAGTTACTAATGTTGCTACCAGGTACTACCGTCAACGACACCTAGCTGTGAACTTGGCTACTAGATGCCACCGCAACCAGCAACTCGCAACGAACGTTGGAACTTCCCCTCCAAAGGAAAGCATACTGAGGGATTTTTGGCGCTCTTAGAAAATCCGACGACTTCGGCCGGCTTTGAACTCGCGACCTTGGGCATAAACATTCAGCATGCTACCAGTTACGTCACCGAAGCCGCTTCACACTTAGATGGAAATCTGAATCTGATCTCGTGCAAGTGCGTTATCTTGGCAACGTCTGATGGCTCATCCCTCATCAATTTAGTAGTGTTGCCATGGCAACCACTGATAGGTCTTGGCATTTTCTTATAATTCCGAAATTATTTTTCTCATCCCTTGGCATAATGGTGGGTTATATCAAAAATTCTTTCAGACAAAAGTTTTAGGTAATTATTATGGGAATATTGTCCATTTTGTACGGTTTTGATATTGTGCCTATTAAGAGAGATATGATTAATGTTTCCCGAAAAACCCACTTTTTCCCACCCCTTTGGTCAATGGTTGGTGCTATAAAAAAAACTCTTCAAACATACATTTTTGGGCTTTATCCGACACATAGTATGAATGTTGAACGGATTCGATATTTCACATATTAAGAGAGTTATAGCAATATTTCACTTTTTCGAAAAAAAAGCCCCCCATTTTCACCCCCCAACGACCGATTTAGCCCAGTAACGAACTCGACCGAGATTTTATAGGTATACGTATTCGGTAAAAAATTCAAAGTGATTGGTACAAAATTACGGCAGTTATCGTGTCCACAATAAACTGATATACATATACATAGATAAATTATATATAACTTTTGAACTGACGGTGGTTTTGGGGCCTGGGGATGTGAAACGCGAAGATATGTCGAAATTTTCCGGAAGTCGAAACATGGTACCCATTGCAATAGTTAGCTTTCTAACGAAATCTACCTCTGGTTGGTTCCTCAGTTTAGGGGCTGCGACAACGCGGTCATCTAACCCCGTGTACTTTGGGTGAGTGTAGAATCTGTCTGATACACGGTGTGAATTGTAATGGCTGTATTAGTCTTAATTCATGTAAGTACTGCAGACGGTCAATTTCAAGCAGTAGTTCCTAATGTTGCTACCAGGTACAACCGTCAACGACACCTAGCTGTGAACTTGGCTACTAGATGCCACCCCAACCATCAACTCGCAACGAACGTTGGAACTTCCCCTCCAAAGGAAAGCATACTGAGGGATTCTAGTGCTCTTAGAAAATCCGACGACTTCGGCCGGCTTTGAAACCGCGACATTGGGCATAGACATTCAGCATGCTACCAGTTACGTCACCGAAGCCGCTTCCCACTTTATCAGGCGGCTTTGGTTGCGTAGTCGGTAACATGCTGAGCTTCTATGCCCATGATACCGGGTTCAAACCCGGCCGAAGCCGTCGGATTTTTTAAGAGCGTTAAATATCCCTCAGTATGCCTTCCTTCGGAGGGGAAGTAAAGCCGGCGGTCCCATGTCATAGATTTATGGCATGTTAAAGATCCTTCCACTAATTGCACCTGTGTGAAGCTAAATTGGATAGGTTAAGAATGTATACAACGCTCTTAGGTTTCTATGTTCGTTGCCAAGAGCCGACTGCGGCGGCGTCTAGTAGCTCAGTTCTGAACTTGGCCTCGTAGTCGTGGACAGTGGCGCTTGGCGGCAAAAGTAGGAACTATCTGAAAAATTGTTAGTTGCAGTACTTAAATTAACAAACAGATAACACACACTAATACAGTCATCACAATTAACACCGGTTATCAGACAGATTCTACACACACCCAAAGTACACGGGGCTACATGACCGCGTTGTCGCAGCCCCTAAACTTAAGAACCAACCAACCAACCACTTAATCAGATGGAAATACTGAATCTGATCTCGTGCAAGTGCGTTGTCATGGCAACGTCTGATGGTCCATGCCTCATCAATTTAGTAGTGTTGCCATGGCAACCACTGATAGCTCTTGGCATTTTCTTATAATTCCGAAATCATTTTTCTCGTCCCTTGGCGTAATGGTGGGTCATATCAAAAATTCTTTCAGACAAAAGTTTTAGGTAATTATTAGGGGAATATTGTCCATTTTGTACGGTTTTGATATTGTGCCTATTAAGAGAGATATGATTAATGTTTCCCGAAAAACCCACTTTTTTCCACCCCTTTGGTCAATGGTTGGTGCTATCAAAAATCTTATTTGACATAAATTTTTGGCACTTATCCGACACATATTATGAACTTTGAATGGATTCGATATTGCACGTATTAAGAGAGTTATAGCGAAATTTCACTTTTTCGAAAAAAGCCCCCCATTTTCACCCCCTTCGACCGATTTAGCCCAGTAACGAACTCGACCGAGATTTTATAGGTATACATCTTCGGTAAAAAATTCGAAGTAATTGGTGCAAAATTCCGGCAGTTATCGTGTCCACAAGAAACTGATATACATATATATATATATACATATATATATATATAAATTATATATAAACTTTTGAACTGACGGTGGTTTTGGGGTCTGGGGGATGTGAAACGCGAAGATATGTCGAAATTTTCCGGAAGTCGAAACATGGGACCCATTGCAATAGTTAGCTTTCTAATGAAATCTACCTAACAGATAACACACACTAATACAGACATCAAATTAACACCGGTTATCAGACAGATTCTACATACTGTACACCCAAAATACACGGGGCTACATGACCGCATTTTCGCAGCCCCTAAACTAAGGAACCAACCAACCAACATATTCTGGCGATTTTGGTGGCGTAGTCGCTAGCATGCTGAACTGCTATGCCTAAGATCGTGGGTTCAAACCCGGCCGAAGTCATCGGATTTTTGAGGGCATTAAAATCCTACAGTATGTCTTCCTTCGGAGGGGAATAAAGCCGGCGGGCCCGTGTGATAGATTTATGGCATTTAGAAGAACCACTGCAATTAATTGGCAGTGTGTAGAAAAAATTGAAGGTTATATTTGACTACTTTGAAACGCTCTATCTAGTTCCAACGTTTGCCGCTAGGTCTGCATCTGGTAGCCAAAGTTGGAACTACTTAAAATTGAACTTCTTGGGAGTCCTCGTGCGTTCAATCAAAAATACCCATCTCTTGCCATTGGCTGCAATTTAAATATGAAGGCCTTATTTCAATAGTGGTACAACTCCACTTTTAAAATGAAGGGAGTTATTCTCTTTTTATATAAATAAGAGACGAAACTATGCATTGTGGTGCCCTCTCTTTGCTGAAGAACATTAGCGGGATGTGTACCATCTTTGAAATAAGAGAAAACTGACTTGTATGAGCATGAAAAAGAGAATAACACACTTCATTTTAAAATTGGAGTTGTACCACTAATGAAATAAGGTCTTCATTTAATAGTAATTAACATATTCTAGACTTGGTTTACCCCTACAGTTCTTGCTCTCGATTTGTCCATCCATAATTCAATTCACTGTTCCCCGTGCATCTTTAAATGGGCCCTACAAACCTATCTCTTCTCTTCTTTAGCAGTCGCCAAAAACATCTCTCCTCTCCCACTCATCATAATACCTCATCATTTGTTACACTTTCTACCCATCTGATCCTGTATTAGAAGGGTAAGTACTATTAAAAACAATAGTCCATGATTCGAAAACACGACTCGAATATTTCATTCGGATTGATAAGTAAAACCCAGGGCTAGATAACTTAACCGTAACCATAACGTAACGTAATTAGGGAATGTACCGGAAAACTCCATGAGTGCATTTAGGTAAATGCGTTACAGAACGAATTACTTCGTTTCGACAAGAATACCGTATTTATCATATACTATCACAATAACGTTATATTCAGTAACCGAATTAAAGAACTCTATTATTCCGGTCCCTACCAATAACGTTATTGGGAGGGTGGCTCACATAGTGAATAACTGAATAACGTTATTGGCATCATTTCGTTATTAGTTCAACCTGATGTCGAGGAACGAAATTGAACGAACTGCTGACAATAACGTTACTCGAAAGGCGGGTAAAGGAAGTTCCTCATAAAAACGTTATTCGCCGGTTTTCGTTATTTGTCTTACCCAATCTTTAAGGAACAAAATTGTGAGTGCTACCGACGATAACGTTGTTAAAAAGACAGCTAAAATTGCGTTCTACAAATTAATGTTATTCCCATTTCTTGTTTATTATTAATCAAATCCAATCTTTATGACAAGAAATTGTGTATATTCCGTCAAGAACGTTATTAAGGAAACAGCTCGAACAGAGGGCCATAACGTTATTGTTACTAAATGTGATGTAGAAAGAGCGACGTTTTGTGGGATTAGTCACATTATACAAAGAAGGGTTATATAAAATATTTTAGCACATTGCAATAATAAAGTAGGTGCCTTTTCCCATTACGAAATTTAGTAGGTAATAGGCCTACTAACATTTCTAATTAGATTGGAATATACCTGAAATATTCTAATACGGCACTACAGTTGGTAGCCTAGGTGACTCTGAATATATCCTTAGTTCCATCTCTTAAGGTACATAATGCACATATAACATTCGGTTGAAGTCCAATGGGGGAGGAGGGCGTGGTGGCTCAGGGGTCTAGCTGTATGCCTCTCACCAAGGCGGTCCGGGTTCGATTCCCGGTCAATGCATGTGAGATTTTCGAAGTGAAATGCCATGTCCTGTGGTTCGGATTCCACGTAAAAAGGAGGTCCCGTGGCTCATGATCTACAGATTAACGGTCACGTTAAACTACAAGCTTCCTTCCTTCCTTCCTTCCTTCCTTGAAGTCCAATGGATAGTATGGACGTTGCATGTTGTGAAATATTGGATCTATCAGTGTATGTAAAATCATATTGGCAACAAGGTCATGCACGTGTGCTCAGAATTAATCTGAAATAATACTATATTTTATAGTGCCAATTTTGGATAACATCCATTTGCTGGTATAGAAGTTACATGCATTTTCAGCAGGCTTAGAATTATGTTGGCAGCACTGACGCACATTAGTTACTCGAAATTAATCTGAAATTTTAGGTAGCATACGTGTGTAACATTCAGATACATTCTGATATATTGCAATTAGGATAAAGAAAGAGAATGACCATTCATTAGCAGTTGGCGGCCCTGCTGGCTCTCAAAAAAGCATACTCATATCTGTTATAGTACACAAAAGCACATACGAAATTTGGTTAAAATCCAATTGATAGTATAGAAGTTAGATACACTTAAACATTGGACTTATCCGCAGGCTTAAAATCATGTTGGCAACACTGTCATATATGCGCTTCTTAAAATATATATATATGGAATGTTATTATCTCTATGTGTACTAATTTTGTAAGAGTTCGCATGCATAACATCTGATAAATCCAACATAGATCTCAAAAGTGAATTGTGAATTTTCAGCAGTTACTAGCACTGAAATAATTTTCAATAATGCCCGTGAGATATTCAAATACAGGTCTTTACTTATACCAAATTTGGTTTCAATAACTGCAGCCGTCTAGGAGGGACAGACAGACATTTGACTGGATCGATGTCATACGTCTATTTTTTCCACATTTTTACAAAATGTGAAAATGAGGCTAAAATAGCACGTAGAATATACGATAGCTACTGTAAAACATCCAACCTTAGGTGCTTCGATACTGTGCTGATCAGTACCCTCTGCTTATGGACATATCACATGTGTTGTACCGCAATCATTGGCCATCAGAGTACAAATGGTACAGATTGTAAGGTTAAAGCTTGTATACAGGCACAATTCCGGTATAGGCTTGAATAACGTTATTCGCAGCAGCATTCCGTGTCCCGATTGGCTCAGCTGCAAGAAATCAAACATGGAGGAAAGTTGTGGATTTAGAGTAATATTTGCAGTTTATTGGCATTATTAATCCAAATCAGTCATTAAGAGGCGTTGCGTTGAATACATAAAGAAGCACTGACTGATTGAACGCATTCCTGTCAGTATTTACGATGTAACTGAAATAATTCGACATTTAGCTATACGCATGAAGTTACGTAACTATGAGCTAAGCTAGTAAGTGAAACGTGTACGAGTGCTATAGCTGTAACTTAGTGTCCAATGGATCTCGGGTTCGAGACACTCTAGGGCCAAATTTTTTATTCTTTTTGAATTATTTTGTTGCATTCACACTACTTTTCTTGTGAGTTTCCAACTACGATTTATTCGCATGATCTACGGAGATAATGTTCATAAAGGATATTGGTAGGGAAAATTATTATATTCTAGCATTCAAATTTGTACTTCCCCATACAAAACCATGAATATTTGTACTATTCGTGAAAGTATAATAATATTTTCATACCACAATAATAGTCTATGTTTACTCCACAATAAATAATAATATTAACAATAAGGAGAAATAGTTTTGTGACGATCTAAAGAGCATACTTTTCTTTATATTTAAGATTCATTCCAAATATTAAACTATATAGACCTATCTAGAATAATGACGAAATTTATTTGTTAATACTAGCATTTCTAATTATATTGGAATATACCTGAAGTGTTCTAATACAGCACTACAGTTGGCAGCCTATGTGACTGTGAATATATCCTTAGTTCCATCTCCTAAGGTACAGAATGCACATACAACATTTGGTTGAAATCCAATGGATAGTATGGACGTTGCATGTTGTGAAATATTGGATCTATCAGTGCGTATAAAATCATATTGGCAACAAGGTCATGCACGTGTGATCAGAATTAATCTGAAATAATATCTTCTCTTCTCTTCCCTTCTCTTAGTCGTTTACCCTCCAGGTTGGTGGAACCCACGGACTCAGCGAGGGAACTCACCACTAGCGCCTCTGCGGGCAGTGTCCTAGAGCTGGGAACATCTAATCGGAGTGGATACAACTGGTGAGGTGTGATTGGCACCTCGCCCAGGCAGCCTCACCTGCAAAGCGAACAGGGGCCTCATGAGGGAAGGTAATGGATGGTCAGGATGGATAGGCAAGGAAGAGGGAAGGAGGCGGCCGTGGCCTTGAAGAAGGTAACATCCCGGCATTAGCCTGAAGACGAAGTGGGAAACCGCGGAAAACCACTTCGAGGCTGGCTGAGGTGTGAATCGAACCCCCTCTACTCATTTGGAACACCCGAGGCTGAGTAGACCCCGTTCCATTCCTCATACCACTTTTCAAATTTCGTGGCAGAGCCGGGAATCGAACCCAGGACATCCGGGGTGGCAGCTAACCGTGCTGACCGCTACGCTACGGAGGCGACTTAATCTGAAATAATACTATATTTTAAAGAGCCAATTTAGGATTACATTCATTTGTTGGTATAGACTTTACATGCATTTTCAGCAGGCTTAGAATTATGTTGGCAGCACTGACGCACATTAGTTACACGAAATTAATCTGAAATTTTAGGTACCATACGTGTGTAACATTCAGAGATGTTGGCTAGCATACATTCTGATATATAGCTATTAGGATAAAGAAAGAGAATGACCATTCATTAGCAGTTGGCGGCCCTCCTGGCTCTCAAGTATAGGCATACTCATATCTGTTATAGTACTCAAAAGCACATACGAAATTTGGTTAAAATCCAATTGATAGTATAGAAGTTAGATACACTTAAACATTGGACTTATCCGCAGGCTTAAAATCATGTTGGCAACACTGTCATATATGCGCTTCTTAAAATAAATATATATATATATATATATGGAATGTTATTATCTCTATGTGTACTAATTTTGGAAGAGTTCGCATGCATAACATCTGATAAATCCAACATAGATCTCAAAAGTGAATTGTGAATTTTCAGCAGTTACTAGCACTGAAATAATTTTCAATAATGCCCGTGAGATATTCAAATACAGGTCTTTACTTATACCAAATTTGGTTTCAATAACTGCAGCCGTCTAGGAGGGACAGACAGGCATTTGACTGGATCGATGTCATACGTCTATTTTTTCCACATTTTTACAAAATGTGAAAATGAGGCTAAAATAGTACGTAGAATATACGATAGCTACTGTAAAACATCCAACCTTAGGTGCTTCGATACTGTGCTGATCAGTACCCTCTGCTTATGGACATATCGCATGTGTTGTACCGCAATCATTGGCCATCAGAGTACAAATGGTACAGATTGTAACGTTAAAGCTTGTATACAGGCACAATTCCGGTATAGGCATGAATAACGTTATTCGCAGCAGCATTCCGTGTCCCGATTGGCTCAGCTGCAAGAAATCAAACATGGAGGAAAGTTGTGGATTTAGAGTAATATTTGCAGTTTATTGGCATTATTAATCCAAATCAGTCATTAAGAGGCGTTGCGTTGAATACATAAAGAAGCACTGACTGATTGAACGCATTCCTGTCAGTATTTACGATTTAACTGAAATAATTCGACATTTAGCTATACGCATGAAGTTACGTAACTATGAGCTAGGCCAGTAAGTGAAAAGTGTACGAGTGCTATAGCTGTAACTTCGTGTCCAATGGGTCTCGGGTTCGAGACCCTCTAGGGCCAAATTTTTTATTCTTTTTGAATTATTTTGTTGCATTCACACTACTTTTCTTGTGAGTTTCCAACTACGATTTATTCGCATGATCTACGGAGATAATGTTAGTAATGGATATTGGTAGGGAAAATTATTGTATTCTATCATTCAAATTTGTACTTCCCCATACAAATTCTTGAATATTTGTACTATTCGTGAAAGTTTAATAATATTTTCATACCACAATAATAGTCTATGTTTACTCCACAATAAATAATAATATTAACAATAAGGAGAAATAGTTTTGTGACGATCTAAAGAGCATACTTTTCATTATATTTAAGATTCATGCCAAAGATTAAACTATATAGACCTATCTAGAATAATGACGAAATTTATTTGTTAATTCTAGCATTTCTAATTATATTGGAATATACCTGAAGTGTTCTAATACAGCACTACAGTTGGCAGCCTATGTGACTGTGAATATATCCTTAGTTCTATCTCCTAAGGTACAGAATGCACATACAACATTTGGTTGAAATCCAATGGATAGTATGACGTTGCATGTTGTGAAATATTAGATCTATCAGTGCGTATAAAATCATATTGGCAACAAGGTCATGCACGTGTGATCAGAATTAATCTGAAATAATATCTTCTCTTCTCTTAGTCGTTTACCCTCCAGGTTGGTGGAACCCACGGACTCAGCGAGGGAACTCACCACTACCGCCTCTGCGGGCAGTGTCCTAGAGCTGGGAACATCTAATCGGAGTGGATACAACAGGGGCCTCACGACGGAAGGTAATGGATGGTCAGGATGGATAGGCAAGGAAGAGGGAAGGAGGCGGCCGTGGCCTTGAAGAAGGTAACATCCCGGCATTAGCCTGAAGACGAAGTGGGAAACCGCGGAAAACCACTTCGAGGCTGGCTGAGGTGTGAATCGAACCCCCTCTAGTCATTTGGAACACCCGAGGCTGAGTAGACCCCGTTCCATTCCTCATACCATTTTCCAAATTTCGTGGCAGAGCCGGGAATCGAACCCAGGACCTCCGGGGTGGCAGCTAACCGTGCTGACCGCTACGCTACGGAGGCGACTTAATCTGAAATAATACTATATTTTAAAGTGCCAATTTAGGATTACATCCATTTGTTGGTATAGACTTTACATGCATTTTCAGCAGGCTTAGAATTATGTTGGCAGCACTGGCGCACATTAGTTACTCGAAATTAATCTGAAATTTTAGGTACCATACGTGTGTAACATTCAGAGATGTTGGCTAGCATACATTCTGATATATTGCTATTAGGATAAAGAAAGAGAATGACCATTCATTAGCAGGTGGCGGCCCTCCTGGCTCTCAAGTATAGACATACTCATATCTGTTATAGTACTCAAAAGCACATACGAAATTTGGTTAAAATCCAATTGATAGTACAGAAGTTAGATACACTTAAACATTGGACTTATCCGCAGGCTTAAAATCATGTTGGCAACACTGTCATATATGCGCTTCTTAAAATATATATATATATATATATGGAATGTTATTATCTCTATATGTACTAATTTTGGAAGGGTTCGCATGCATAACATCTGATAAATCCAACATGGATCTCAAAAGTGAATTGTGAATTTTCAGCAGTTACTAGCACTGAAATAATTTTCAATAATGCCCGTGAGATATTCAAATACAGGTCTTTACTTATACCAAATTTGGTTTCAATAACTGCAGCCGTCTAGGAGGGACAGACAGACATTTGACTGGATCGATGTCATACGTCTATTTTTTCCACATTTTTACAAAATGTGAAAATGAGGCTAAAATAGTACGTAGAATATACGATAGCTACTGTAAAACATCCAACCTTAGGTGCTTCGATACTGTGCTGATCAGTACCCTCTGCTTATGGACATATCACATGTGTTGTACCGCAATCATTGGCCATCAGAGTACAAATGGTACAGATTGTAACGGTAAAGCTTGTATACAGGCACAATTCCGGTATAGGCTTGAATAACGTTATTCGCAGCAGCATTCCGTGTCCCGATTGGCTCAGCTGCAAGAAATCAAACATGGAGGAAAGTTGTGGATTTAGAGTAATATTTGCAGTTTATTGGCATTATTAATCCAAATCAGTCATTAAGAGGCGTTGCGTTGAATACATAAAGAAGCACTGACTGATTGAACGCATTCCTGTCAGTATTTACGATTTAACTGAAATAATTCGACATTTAGCTATACGCATGAAGTTACGTAACTATGAGCTAGGCTAGAAGGTGAAAAGTGTACGAGTGCTATAGCTGTAACTTAGTGTCCATTGGATCTCGGGTTCGAGACGCTCTAGTGCCAAATTTTTTATTCTTTTTGAATTATTTTGTTGCATTCACACTACTTTTCTTGTGTGTTTCCAACTACGATTTATTCGCATGATCTACGGAGATGATATTAATAATGGATATTGGTAGGGAAAATTATTCTATTCTATCATTCAAATTTGTACTTCCCCATACAAAACCATGAATATTTGTACTATTCGTGAAAGTATAATAATATTTTCATACCACAATAATAGTCTATGTTTACTCCACAATAAATAATAATATTAACAATAAGGAGAAATAGTTTCGTGACGATCTAAAGAGCATACTTTTCTTTATATTTAAGATTCATGCCAATGATTAAACTATATAGACCTATCTAGAATAATGACGAAATTTATTTGTTAATACTAGCATTTCTAATTATATTGGAATATACCTGAAATATTCTAATACAGCACTACAGTTGGCAGCCTATGTGACTGTGAATATATCCTTAGTTCCATCTCCTAAGGTACAGAATGCACATACAACATTTGGTTGAAATCCAATGGATAGTATGGACGTTGCATGTTGTGAAATATTGAATCTATCAGTGCGTATAAAATCATATTGGCAACAAGGTCATGCACGTGTGATCAGAATTAATCTGAAATAATATCTTCTCTTCTCTTAGTCGTTTACCCTCCAGGTTGGTGGAACCCACGGACTCAGCGAGGGAACTCACCACTACCGCCTCTACGGGCAGTGTCCTAGAGCTGCGAACATCTAATCGGAGTGGATACAACTGGTTTGGTGTGATTGGCACCTCGCCCTGGCGGCCTCACCTGCAAAGCGAACAGGGGCCTCATGAGGGAAGGTAATGGATGGTCAGGTGGATAGGCAAGGAAGAGGGAAGGAGGCGGCCGTGGCCTTGAAGAAGGTAACATCCCGGCATTAGCCTGAAGACGAAGTGGGAAACCGCGGAAAACCACTTCGAGGATGGCTGAGGTGGGAATCGAACCCCCTCTACTCATTTGGAACACCCGAGGCTGAGTAGACCTCGTTCCATTCCTCATACCACTTTTCAAATTTCGTGGCAGAGCCGGGAATCGAACCCAGGACCTCCGGGGTGGCAGCTAACCGTGCTGACCGCTACGCTACGGAGGCGACTTAATCTGAAATAATACTATATTTTAAAGTGCCAATTTAGGATAACATCCATTTGTTGGTATAGACTTTACATGCATTTTCAGCAGGCTTAGAATTATGTTGGCAGCACTAACGTACATTAGTTACTCGAAGTTAATCTGAAATTTTAGGTACCATACGTGTGTAATATTCAGAGCTGTTGGCTAGCATACATTCTGATATATTGCTATTAGGATAACGAAAGAGAATGACCATTCATTAGCAGTTGGCGGCCCTCCTGGCTCTCAAGTATAGGCATACTCATATCTGTTATAGTACTCAAAAGCACATACGAAATTTGGTTAAAATCCAATTGATAGTACAGAAGTTAGATACACTTAAACATTGGACTTATCCGCAGGCTTAAAATCATGTTGGCAACACTGTCATATATGCGCTTCTTAAAATATATATATATGGAATGTTATTATCTCTATATGTACTAATTTTGGAAGGGTTCGCATGCATAACATCTGATAAATCCAACATGGATCTCAAAAGTGAATTGTGAATTTTCAGCAGTTACTAGCACTGAAATAATTTTCAATAATGCCCGTGAGATATTCAAATACAGGTCTTTACTTATACCAAATTTGGTTTCAATAACTGCAGCCGTCTAGGAGGGACAGAGAGACATTTAACTGGATCGATGTCATACGTCTATTTTTTCCACATTTTTACAAAATGTGAAAATGAGGCTAAAATAGTACGTAGAATATACGATAGCTACTGTAAAACATCCAACCTTAGGTGCTTCGATACTGTGCTGATCAGTACCCTCTGCTTATGGACATATCACATGTGTTGTACCGCAATCATTGGCCATCAGAGTACAAATGGTACAGATTGTAACGTTAAAGCTTGTATACAGGCACAATTCCGGTATAGGCTTGCATAACGTTATTCGCAGCAGCATTCCGTGTTCCGATTCGCTCAGGTGCAAGAAATCAAGCATGGAGGAAAGATGTGGATTGAGAGTAATATTTGCAGTTTATTGGCATTATTAATCCAAATCAGTCATTAAGATGCGTTACGTTGAATACATGAAGGGGCACTGACTGATTGAACGCATTGCTGTCAGTATTTACGATTTAACTGAAATAATTCGACATTTAGCTATACGCATGAAGTTACGTAACTATGAGCTAGGCTACTAAGTGAAAAGTGTACGAGTGCGTGCAGTTGGTCACTGGTCGTGGCCGAGTGCGGTACGTGTGTGCGCGCTGTGTGACCGCATTGGAAGAGGTTACGGTTCCTAATACCGGTGCTTCCTTAGTTCCACGTGTGTACTGACCTTCCGTGTGTCATTCGGACAATATTTTTTTAAGTAGTGTTCCAGATAGGACAACAAAACCAGAAACCCAGAAAACCCCGCTGAAAATCATGTCCGGATACCAGAGAAAAAACACCGTACGCTGCCAATGGGACAGGCAGAGTTCTCGCCCCTCACCAGGAGAAATTCACCTATGGATTGGCGATACCCTCCGGTTGACTGTCGACCAAGTAGAAGCCATCCAGTTAAATGCGCACGAAAAAACCATGTACATCAAGGTAATCACCATATCTATTTATCAGAAATTGTTAAATACTTTTGCAGATCCTATTAAATTTCAGTATGATTCCGGCGAAATGACCAATGTTAAGCTCTCCACAGCGGATTCCAATTTTACCACAGTGCGTATATTTAATGTCCCACTCGAAGTACCCCCTGAAATTTTCAAATCCGTCCTGTCGAAATATGGCACTGTGAGTGACGTCAGGAAAGAATAATGGTCTTCTGCTTATCAGTTCCCGGTGTATAATGGAATACGTGCCGTAACTATGGAAATCAAGCAAGATATCCCCTCCACTGAGGCTTTTGGTGGCCATTCTGGCTATATAACGTATAATGGACAGAAACAGACCTGTTTAATTTGCAATGCTACCACACATCTCCGTATTAACTGCCCAAAGAAAATGATTCCCCTCGGTATAACTCCTACACAACAACGACGTGTACAATACTCGGAAGTTGTGACGCAGCAAACGTCATATGAAAACATGATCATTGATCAGTCAGCTGGGACAACACCAGGAGTGACCTCGGATACATCTGACGCAGAACTGATACCTTGCCCTGACCAGAGCTGCGAGACACAGAGTGCCCCTGTGCTCTCGGCAACCTGTATCGCAGCCTCAGAACCAACTCTGCCGTTACTACAGGCTGCCACAGAAATTTTGTCTTCACTGCCCCAGACTTCGCTGGTCCCTACCGACTCACTTAAGACTGTTGATCGGGGATCCGAGAACGTCTCTAAGAAGATTAAAACAAATGCCTCGATTGCCGTACCAGCCCCGAAGAATAAAACTGGCTCCACAAACGTTTCCGCAGCTGTGAAAAAGAAACAAAATCTTCTTTCTACGTCATCTAGGGACCCACGAACGCTCTCAACCGCTGACAGCCGGCCTATGAATGGCAGTCAAAAGGAACTATCTCAACCTAATTTGACATAGTGCACCAGGATAATTCTCACCTGTGTCTTCTTTCGAGTCCACCTTCCAGTATGTCTAGCACAGCTTTTATACTTCTCGTAATGGCGCAATTTCTCACTGTGGCCACTGTGAATATGTTAATGTAATAGAATGCCCTCTGAAATTTCAACTGTTGGAGAGATTCCTTCGAGATGCTGACATTGACATTGCTTTCCTTCAAGAAGTTGCTATACCGTGTTTACCCATATCTGCCTTCTACAAACAATACATCAATACCGGTAATACGAATAGAGGGACCGGATTCCTCATAAGACATGATATCCCACTCGCAGGTGTGCTATGTCATCCATCAGGACGCATAATATCTGGACACATAAACAATACCACCCTGATAAATGTATATGCCCCATCCGGGTCTAATAAACGTGTGGAACGGAAAATGTTCTTTCAACAGAGTATACTGCCTCATCTGCACGACGTTAAGGAAAAACTTATTCTTGCAGGGGATTTCAATTGTATTCAACGCCCAGAGGATTCCACTAGTCCATACAGAGGTGTCAACCTGGCTCTCAGGACCCTTCTTACCTCCCTACACCTCATTGATGCTGTGGATAGTTTAAGGGTGCCCCTGCCCCATTACACCTGTATAAGTCACAACTCCTCATCACGACTTGACCGCATCTACTTTTCACAGGAACTCATCCAGCCTAGACGATATGAAGTGATTCCTGCCAGTTTCACTAACCATCATGCTGTCGTATGTACAATCTCTTACCCCCATCCCATATTTCACATAGGAAGAGGTTATTGGAAGCTGAATTGCTCGCTGTTACTGGAGGAGGAATGCCAAGATATTTTCAGACAACACTGGATTCGATGGGTCCAACAAAAAGGCAAATTTCGCGACTGCACAGACTGGTGGGATATTTTAGTTAAACCAGGGATCCGCCGCGTCTTTAAGAACATATCTTACCAACGAGGTCGGGAAAGACGGGATACAGTTGAATTTTACTATCGAGTTCTTCGCCAGCTCCAGCAAAGATCTGATGCTGGGGAGCGTATATATGACCAGATCCGGGAAGTTAAAACCAAGCTCCTGTCTCTACAGCAACGAACGCTCGCTCATATCAACGTGGCTTTAAAAGATCGTACAGTGCTCCCGGACGAAAGTGCAAGTGTATACCATATCGCCAAAGGACAACGTGAGCGGCAACGTAAATATATCTACCACCTCCGCACCAGTACTGGAAGTGTCGTCACCGCCCCTGACGCTATACGTAGTGAAATATCATTATTTTATCAACGGTTCTACGCTAAGGCTCCCATTGATCCACAGCAGGTGACCCTATTGCTGTCATCTTGCAGTACCAAACTATCTCCGGACAACAAAACTCTGCTCAGCGCGGATATTACGGATGAAGAGATTCACTCTGTGGTTAAACGACTCCCAAACAACCGCTCACCTGGCATTGATGGACTGCCATATGAAATGTATAAACACTTCTGGCCTCTCATTGGCAAAGAATTTTGTCATGTCCTGCGTACCATTCTCCAACGTCGTGCTCTTTGTCAATCACATCACGAGGGTACCATAGTCCTCATACCAAAAACATCCTCTCCCATGGCAGTTGGTGACTTCCGACCAGTTACTCTGCTCTGCAGTGACTATAAAGTCCTTACCAAAGTACTTGCATGCCGATTGAAGACTGTTCTACCTGATATCATTGGTGATGAACAATGTTGCAGTATTCCTGGAAGAACTCTGTTAACAAACTTAGCGATACTACGGGACCTACACCTAAAAGCCGAAATGCTCCCCACTGAGCCAATGAGTTTTCTCACCTTAGATCTTGATAAAGCTTTCGACCGCATCAGTCATGAATACTTGTACATGGTCTTGCAACACTTCGAATTTCCTGAAATCCTTATTGACTACATTCGTATGATAAATTGTAATGCTACGTCTAGAGTGCTCGTCAACGGTTTTTTTCCCCTCTGATTCCAATACAACGATCAGTTAGGCAAGGATGTCCCCTTTCTATGCTACTTTTTGTCATTGGCCTTGAACCGTTCATTCGGACTACCCAGGTGAAGCTACAGGGTTACAAACTGTCCACACATGTTTTTGGAATGTGCGCCTATGCTGATGACGTATCAATATTGATCCGCAATGAAGAAGACATCTCCCACATCGATAGCGTCCTTCAGCTCTACCATATCGCCTCTGGAGCACAATCGAACCCCCAGAAAACTGCTTTGCCTCCGCTCAATACTAACTCAGTGATTACCCCACAGCCCTGGTTCCGGATAGTAAATGAGGTGAAAATTCTTGGCATTACCTGGAAGCAATCGCTTCTGGACACAGTGCAAGTTAACTGGACTAAGGTCATTGCCAAAGTTAGGGGAGTCCTGATCCAATTTGGTCAAAGAAACCTCAATATAGTGCAACGGGTCATGGTCCTCAACGTGTTTGCGCTCTCTAAAATATGGTATGTCGCACAACTTTTCCCACTTCCCAAAATGTTTGAGAGCCAATTGGCAAAATATACAGGTTGGTTTATATGGCAAGGATTTTTGTTCCGAGTACAACGGGAACAGTTGTATCTCCCATCCCGGCAAGGCGGGCTAGGGCTAACAGCTCATGGCATGAAATGCCGTGCACTCCTCTGCAAGAACGATATCACCATTCTTTCCCAACATGACACTTTTACGAAAGCGCTATACAAAGATATTCGAAACACAGCCCGTGGTTGTGATAGAGCTTTGCCGAAGATATTTAGGGACCATCAACAGCACCTTCTGGAAACTGTTCGCAAAATGCCATCAGGGATTGTTCCAACGACGAAAAGTATCTATAACATGTTGCGGCAAGTGGTACACTCCAAACCGCGAATAGAGGCCACCACCCTCTATGTCCATTGGCCCACTGTTTGGAAAAATTTTGGGGCTATGTCCATTTCTTCTGCTGTACACTCCCAAGTTTTTATCTTCCTCAACGATCTCATCCCAACCGCTCTACGGCGATATACCATCCATCTTGAAGCTTACCCATGGTGTACTATATGTGGTCAAACTGATACGGCGATACACCGCTTCACATCATGCACGCGAGTTGCCTCCACGTGGCTGTGGTGTAAGGGAAAAGTATGTCAACTATTAAATGTGCCCTCGAATGACCTTGATGACAGGAAGTTGGTTCGTTTGTCGGTGACCGCCTTCCCCCAAATTAAACAGACTGCCATTGTGTGGATAATGGGCCAATATGTACACTTCGTGATGGACAATGATCAACATTTCTCTTTCCTGGATCTCAGGTATCACCTGCAAAAAGAGCGTTGGAAGCTTAGTGAAAGTGGACAATTATACGATAAATATGGACACTATCTGGATTTCTTGTGATGTATTAGTCTGGTATTTATCATATCTGAAAATTCTGTAATTCTGTAAAGAGCTAATAAAAAAAAAGTGCTATAGCTGTAACTTGGTATCTAATGGATCTCGGGTTCGAGACGCTCTAGGGCCAACATTTTTATTCGTTTTGAATTATTTTGTTGTATTAACACTAATTTTTTTGTGAGTTTCCAACTACGATTTATTCGCATGATCTACGGAGGTGATGTTAATAATGGATATTGGTAGGGAAAATTATTCTATTCTATCATTCAAACTTGTACTTCCCCATTCAAAACCATGAATATTTGTACTATTCGTGAAAGTATAATAATATTTTCATACCACAATAATAGTCTATGTGTACTCCACAACATAAACAAATAGGCTACATTTGTTATGTCGGTAGGCCGGGTACTGCTGCGTGTCCCCCCGCACTGCACTCCGAGCCCATGGACTTTAGAAGCTCAGCCCGTTCAGTGCCGTTCTCATCTAATGCGGCCGCGTTCTGGCCCATAGCACTGGACTCACAAAGAACTGGACGGGGTGGGCCGATCAGGCAGACTAACCTTCACTACGCGTGCACAACCAAAAGCTCTCTTTACACTTCTATTCAGAATTTTTAGCAATACTGGTGTCACTGAGTTAATGTTAGGCCTATAGTTCAAACTGGCTAATCTCTATCTGAAATACATCGATAGTTGTTGGTGATTGTTTTAGGGGCTTTACGACATCATGGTCATGTAGCCCCGTGTGTTTGTGTGTGTGTTCGTGTGTGTAATTTGTCTGATAACCTGTGTTATCGTGATGGCTCTATTAGTGTGCGTTTTGTAATTCAGATGAGGTTTGGAAGGAAGCGGCCGTGGCCTTATGTCAGGTACCATCCCGGCATTTGCCTGGAGTAGAAGTTAAATAACAAATCGGAAATTAAGTACTGTATCGAGTTTAACCGAGTGTTTACGAATATTACTGTCGTCAAACGAATTTAGAAAACTATTTGAAGTTATTAGACATTGCAAAAAACGAAGTTTTAACTTATACATTACGTCGTTCTAAATACTGGTTTTATCTTAAAGGTGTGTCACTATTAGTAAATTGTGCCAATGGTAAGAACAATAATACTACTATTAATAACAAGTAGTTCCGTGACGAACTAAAGAGCCTACTTTTCTTTAAATTTAAGATTCATGCCAATCTATAGAGACCTATCTAAAATAATGACGACATCAAGTTTGTAATAACGTACTTACATTTCTAAGTATTGCATTTTGAAATACGGCTGAAACAGTGTATCCTAATAAAGTAACTTACTACAGTTCGCAGCCCTGGTGACTCTGAAAATATTCATAGTTCCATCTCTTAAGGTATAGAATGCACATACAAAATTTGGTTGAAGTCTAATGGATAATGGAAGTTACATGCTGTTTGATATTGGTTGATTAACGGCCACGTAAAACTAAAAGCTTAACTAAACACGTTAAACACCGAGTCCTTGCTTTATATCAGAAATGTGGCTAAAATTCGTCCATACATTTTTAGCCTACGTTTCACATTTTGCAATAATGAGGAAAAAGTAGACTTATGAGATAGATCCGGGCAAATGTGTGTCTGTCTGTCCTTCTGTCTGTCGTTCTGGTTGTCCTTCTGTCTGTCTGTCTATGTGTGTGTCTCCCCCCCCCCCCCTATCAAGTCCTAAAAGGCAGCAGCAATCGAAACGAAATTTCATAGGAGTAAAGATCTGTAATTGAGTAACTCAGTGCCGTATTAGAAAATGATGTCAGTGCTACATACTGCTGGAAAATCGCAATTGAAATTTGAGCTCCATGTTGGATATCATGGAAGGTATGAACAGTAGCTATTTAAAAATTGGTACACGTATAGATAATACTATTTTAGTTTAATTTCCAGGAGGTCATACATGGCAGTGTTGCCAAAATGATTATAAGCCTGCTGATATATCCAATTTTTAATGCATATAACTTCCACACTGTCAATTGGAATTCAACCAAATTTAGTAGGTGCTATGTGTACATAAACTGATATGACTGAGCGTATTCTTAATAGGGCTGTTTTTATCTTTTCAAATGATCTTGTCGATTTCGTCGTTATGCTTGGGTCTAACGTTATGCGTTACGGTTACGGTTACGGCGTGTAAGAAGTCATCATGTTGTTCAGTGCATATGCACCGAGTCTGAGTTTACTCCTGGGAGACGGCGAGTACGTGACGTCAGACAGGAAAACAGGGTGACCCCTAAAGATGTGTGCAAGATGTCAGACAGGAATACAGGGTGACTCCTAAAGAGATATACACGATATCGTATAAGAATACAGAGTGACCCTTAACGAGGTGTACAAGATGTCAGACAAGAATACAGGGTGGCTCCTAAAGAGATATACAAGATGCCAGATAAGAATACAGGGTGACTCCTAAGGAGGTGTACAAGATGCCAGATACGAATACTGAGTGACTCCTAAAGAGGTGTACACGGTGTCAGACAGGAATACAGGGTGACTCCTAAAGAGGTGTACAAGATGGCACACAAGAATGCAGGGTGACTCCTAAAGAGATATACAAGATGCCAGATGAGAATACAGGGTGACTCCTAAGGAGGTGTACAAGATGCCAGATACGAATCCTGAGTGACTCCTAAAGAGGTGTACACGGTGTCAGACAGGAATACAGGGTGACTCCTAAAGAGGTGTACAAGATCCCAGATAAGAATAACGAGTGACTCCTAAAGAGGTGTACATGGTGTCAGGCAGGAATACAGGGTGACGCCTAAAGAGGTGTACAAGACGCCAGATAAGAATACAGGGTGACTCCTAAAGAGATATAGGAGACTCATATAAGAATACGGGGTGACTCCTAAAGAGGTGTACAAGATGCCAGATAAGAATAGAGGGTGACTCCTAAAGAGGTGTACACGATGCCAGATAAGAATACAGGGTGACTCCTAAAGAAGGTGTAAAAGATGCCAGATAAGAATAGAGGGTGACTCCTAAAGAGATATACAAGACATCAGATAAGGATACAGGGTGACTCCTAAAGAGATATACAAGACGTCATATAAGAATACAGGGTGACTCCTAAAGAGGTGTACAAGATGCCAGATAAGAATAGAGGGTGACTCCTAAAGAGGTGTACACCACGCAGATAAGAATACAGGGTGACTCCTAAAGAAGGTGTACACGATGCCAGATAAGAATAGAGGGTGACTCCTGAAGAGATATACAAGACGTCAGATAAGAATACAGGCTGACTCCTAAAGAAGTGCACATGGTGTCAGACAGGAATACAGGGTGACTCCTAAAGAGGTGTACAATATGTCACACAAGAATACAGGGTGACACCTAAAGAGATATACAAGACGTCATATAAGAATACAGGGCGACTCCTAAAGAGGTGTACAAGATGCCAGATAAGAATACAGGGTGATTCCTAAAGAGATATACAAGATGCCAGACAAGAATTCAGGGTGACTCATAAAGAGGTGAACAAGATGGCAGGGAAGCATACAGGGTGACTCCTAAAGAAGTGCACAAGATGTCAGACGAGAATACTGGGAGATTCCTAAAGAGGTGTACAGAATGTCAGACAAGAATACAGGGTGACTCCTAAAGAGGAGTACAAGATGTCACACAAGAATACAAAAGGAAGGAAAGGAAGGAAGCTTGTAGTTTAACGTGACCGTCAATCTTGAGATCATGAGCCACGGGACCTCCTTTTTACGTGGAATCCGAACCACAGGACATGGCATTTCACTTCGAAAATCTCACATGCATTGACCGGGAATCGAACCCGGACCGCCTTGGTGAGAGGCATACAGCTAGACCGCTGAGCCACCACAAGAATACAGGGTGACTTCTAAATAGATATACAAGATGCCAGATAAGAATACAGGGTGTCTCCTAAAGAGGTGTGCAGGATGTCAGAGCAAAATACAGCGTGACACTTAACGAGGTGTACAGTGTGTTAGATTCAATTCAAATACAGGGTGACCCTTAAAGAGGTGCCGGCGCGGGAAGCCTAAGTTAATGGGCAAGGGAGACTGTTGAGAGAGTCCTGGGGCTTCGAGCGAAGCGAGAAGCCCTCATTAGCCTTTCTAACCTTGTGTAGCATTTGTAGCATGCGTCATTTGAAATGATATAAAGTCTAGTCTTTCAGCCTGACTGTATTTTTTAAGTAAGGGCCGTTTCTTTAGTAAAATTAACCGAACATTTTATTTTGAAACAAGATTTACTTTTAGCCTACGTTCGATTTTTACAAAAAATGAAAGTAGACTTATGAGATCTACACAGGGCCAAAAATTATATGTCTGTGTGGGTGTGTGTGTGTGAGTGTGTGTGAGTGTGTGTGTGTACTCTGAATGTCTGTCCCCCTCCCCCCTATCAATTCGAAAACGGTGAAACCTATTTCAACGAAATTTGACACAGAGGTAGAACTAGCAAAGGGCACCTCAGTGTCATGTTTTATATCGCCGCCATCTTGACGGATACATAACAGCGGCCACCCAAATTTACAAAGCTTAAATCAAATTACGACTAACCTAATCATCCGATCTCTACCAAATTTTGCAACAACATACCTTTATGTAGGACGCTTATTTTGACCAAACTACATGATCATTAACCCAATATTTTACGGATGGCAGCCATGTATGTGTGCAAATCGATTCCCCCTATCAATTCAAATACGGTGAAACCGAATTGAACAAAATTTGGTACAGAGGTAGCACTAGTAAAGGACATCTCAGTGTCCTGTTTTATATCGCCGCCTGTGGCCCCTGTGTCCAGCAGTAGGTCTCTGGGTTCTCCATCCACATGGCCACTGACTAAAATTGAGTTGGCTTGACGACCCAGAGACGCGACGATAGCAGAAGTGGGGGCATTCCTGGTGTTGGCGCGGGTTGACAGTCGCCCCTTTCCATCAACCCTCTATAGTTTCCCTAATCTTGACGAAAACCTAATGGCGGCCACCCAAATGTCAAAAGCTTAAATAATTACGCCCAACCTAATCATCCGATCCCTAGGGAACTTTTCAACATTATATCGTTATGTATGAAGAACCTTTTGTGCAAACTACATGGCCATCAGCCCAATAATTTGCGGATGGCGGCCATGTATGTGTGCAATTCGATTCCCCCTAAATTTTCAAACACGGTGAAACTGAATTAAACGAAATTTGGTACAGAGGTAGCACAAGCAAAGAGCACCTCTGTATCATATTTTAAATCTCCGCCATCTTGACGGAAACGTAATGGTGGCCACCCAAAAGTAAAAACTTAAATCAAATTACGACCAACCTAATCATTTGATCTCTACCAAATTTTGCAACAATATACCTTTATGTGAGAAGCGTTCTTTGACCAAGCTACAAGGTCATCAGTCCAATAGTTGGCATATGGCGGCCATGTATGTGTGCAAATCGATTCCCCCTATCAATTCAAACACGGTAAAAACGAATTGAACGAAATTTGGTACAGAGGTAGCATTAGCAAAGGGCACCTCACTGTCTTGTGCTATATCGCCGCCATATTGACGGAAACGGAATGGCAGCGAGCCAAATGTTAAAAGCTTAAATCAAATTACGACCAACCTAATCATTTGATCTCTACCAAATTTTGCAACAACATACCTTTTTGTGGGAAGCATCTTTTGACTGAACTATAAGGTTATCAGCCTTATAGTTTGCAGATAGTGGCCATGTAAGTGTGCAAATCGATTCCCCATATCAATTCAAACACGGTGAAATCGAATTGAATGTTTTTTTTTACAGAGTTAGCACTAGAGAAGGGCACCACATATTCATGTTTAATATCCGTATTGTACGTTGTATTTCAACAAGCTCTTACAACCAACATTCAATTATACTCCTTGAAAAGGACAAAGAGTTATAACAATACCCATGCATTTAGGAGAAAGTAGGCTATATGTTTTTTACTGAACATCTTGTTAGGTTTTACATACCTTCCTCTATTTTCCTACATAGTTGCCTTGTTTATTTAGGCACTTGTCATACCTTAAAACTAAGTTTTCAAATCCCTCTGCATAAAAGTTTGCCGCCTGCTCTGACAACCACGAATTCACACTTAAGGAAAATCCATTGATAGAGGGGTTATCATGAATATTCGGTACTCGTGAAGTTTCGTGACAATTGCAATCACCATGTCATCTATGATCACAGACCTGAGCGTCCATCGTCATATACATTTTCACGGCCACTTTTGAACTCGCGCACCCATTTTCGCACTTTACCATCCGTCATTGCATTATCACCATTCACCTCACAAAACTGACGATGAATGTCTGCACCCGACATGTTTCTTGCACTCAAAAGACGTATCTCAGATCGTACCTCACACGCGGCGGGCGAATCAATATTCTTGAACATTGTAAAGATGCACAGTTCAGCGTACAGGTTAGCTACACAGCTGCAACTGACGCCTGCTTGTTCGCAAAGGATGCCGGGAGGTGGCGTGTACGCTTGTTGTGGCGAGCGCACTAACTACGGCTTAAAAAAACAGCCCTTACTTAAAAACAGTCCACGTAAATGCTCTCAATTTCTTTTATTCAAATACCAATATATCAGGAAGTATGCAAGCCGACAGCTTTAAACTATGCACATGTATAGTACCTGACATTCTATATGTATTTGCAGTGCTACCAACATTACTCTAAGCCTGCTGAGAGGCCCAGATTTAAATACATGTAACTTCTATACTATCATTTGGATTTCAACCAAATTTCGTATGTGCTATGTGTACCATAATAGATATGACTAGGCGTATTCTTAAGAGCAACCAGGGCTGGCAACTGTTAATAAATGCTGTCTCTATTTTTGTTACCCTAATATCAATATATCGGAAAGTATGCAAGCCAATTGGCAACTCCAGCTATCTGATATGACATCTAGCGGTAAAAATGAGAAACTTACCAAGTAGGGTACATTTGTCACGTGGTGACTGTTTGTATATGGTTTCTTGTATTGGTAAACAGATCGTGGTAAATTGTTCGTGTCTTTATACATAAGTAATAAGTTTTACTCGTTGATAGAGTGAAAAATGAGTAAAAGCAAAGTGTATTGCTCAGTTTACGGCTGTAAGTCGATGTATAAGAGGGCTGCGAATATACGTTTTCATCACTTTCCAAAAGATGCAAATAGCAATAGCCGAAATGTGATGATACCTAATAATACCTAATACCTAATAATAATACCTTTCCACCCCGGGAAGGATCTAACACTTGTCGAGGTAGACAGACAGAAGACCTGCGACGTAAAGCCAGCGAAGGTTATTCAGTTTAAAAACAGCTGTTACGATGGGCGCGCTGGTAAGATTGAAGTTACTTGAATAATTAATTAAATAATTAATTATTGGCTGCTTGGTAGGGAGAAGGGATGAGTTTAACTTGTATTAAAACTCGGGGGGCGACAGGAATTGCTTGATTTGGATGGTTAAAAGGTGGGTTTGGTGTTGAATATTTGAATGGTAGCGGAATCACTCATTCTACAGTATCCACGGGGAGGCAAATTAGGCCTATATGACTCGTAGTGGAATAGTTCGAATATCGAAGAACTTAGCGATTACGAGGTGTAGGCTTGGCGGAATGGCTGGCGGATCATCAGTTTGACATAAATTCACGATATAAGTCGGAGCTTGGAACAGTGGCGTCTGATTTGCGTGGATGCTAGTCTCGGAATGATAAAAGTAGCACAGCTTCGGTGTGTTATTTATTTGTTTATGTACCGTATTTCTCTATTTGAATGTCCTCGGCGTTGACTCAGGATCGACATTTACTTTATATTGCGCATAATAGTACCGAAATAATGTCCGAAGTGTAGTCCTGTGTAAATTTGAATCAGCTGATCTACATCAACCATAAAAACTGATGCTTGATAATATGCAAATGACACCAAAAAATCCAGTGGAACACACAAATTAGATCACGTGTATCGCACAGTTATACATATATACAATTAAAAATAACACTGTCATTACTTTTAGAGACCACATTTACTGATTATAACCGAAAATAAAAAGTGTTCCATATCAAACGCGTGTTATTGAGTATTTTAAACCCTACTTATCCAGACCGACCGCAGCGCCCCAAGTGTTAGTTTGAGTTGCCAATAGCTCTAAGCATTGCACACGTATAGTACCTGGCATTCTAGATTAACTTGGAGTAACTAATTTACGTCAGTGCTGCCATCATGATTCTAAGCCTGCCGATAGGTATAATTTTAAAATGCATGTAACTTATATACTAACTAATGGATTTCATTCAAACTTAGCAGAACAATAGATCGTATTATTTCAGATTATTTCTGACCAATACATGCATGAAATTGTTGCCAACATGATTTTACGCGCGCTGTTAGATCCAATATTTAACTGCATGTACGTCTGTGCTATCCATTTGACTTCAACCAAATTTTATACTCTGTACCTTAAGAGATGGAACTAAGAATATATTCAGTCACCAGGGCTGCTAACTGTAGTGCTCTCTTAGGCTACATTATGCCAGGAATAAAGTATTTCGAACTAATTTCAAATTTCTATATTACCAACTTAATTTCGTCATTATTCTAGATAGATCCATATAGATTAATCATTGGCATGAATTTTAAGTTTTAAGAAAAAGTTCGTCTCGGAACTAGCTTGACACGGTGGGTGAGTGGATCTACTAAACCCAAGATTGCAGGTTCTCTCCTGGCCGTGGTAAGTGATTTTTGAAAGGTGGCAAAAATACGACACGCATGTCATACGATGTTGGCATGTCAAAGAACCCATTTGAATTCAGTAGGCCGTGTTCATAATGGCAAAATTAATCTCGGGAGTTTCCGCCAACACAAAGTTCCTCACTTCTCTACTAGAAAGCGCTATAGTGTTCAAGGAGCTTAGATGTCTAACCTCCTAGACTTTCATAGTGATTCAAGGAACAACGAAATTCGACATGCAAGCTACCCTCGGGGTGTCAAATTACAAAGCTTGCACCCGGCACCGAGGCCATACGATATTATTATTATAGTCACGGAACTCCTTGTTAACCTACTTTTCACGTTTTGCAAAAATGAGCTAAAATTAGACTTATGAGATCGATCCAGGCAAATGTCTGTCGGTCTGTCTGTCTGTCCATCTGTCTGTCTGTCTGTCTGTCTGTCTATACGTGTCTCCTAAACGGCTGCAGCAATCGAATCCCAATTTGGTATGAGTAACGATCTATACCTGAATATATCAAGCCCATATTTGAAAATCATGTCAGTACTACCAACTGCTGAAAAACCGCAATTGAATTTGAGCTCAAATGTTTGGAAGGTATGCATGGGAGCTATTCCAAAATTGGCACACATATAGATAATAATATTTGATTTTAATTTCCAGGAGGCCATGCATGGCAGTGTTGCGAAAATGAATATACGCTGGCTAATATTTCCAATTTTTAAATGCATATAACTTCTACACTATCAATTGGAATTCAACCCAAATTTCAATTCCGATTTTTCGGCAGCTGGTAGCACTGACATCATTTTCAAATACAGCATTGAGTTATTCAGGTATATATCTTTGCTCCTACCAAAATTTGTTTCGATTGCTGCAGCCGTTTAGGAGTTGATAGGGGAGGACACACACACAGCCAGGCAGACAGACAGATGGACAGACAGACCTACAGACAGAAGGACAGACAGACACACATTTGCCCGGATCTATCTCATAAGTCTACTTTTTCCTCATTATTGCAAAATGTGAAAAGTAGGCTAAAAATGTATGGACGAATTTTAGCCACATTTCTGATATAAAGCAAGGACTCGGTGTTTAACGTGTTTAGTTAAGCTTTTAGTTTTACGTGGCCGTTAATCAACCAATATCAAACAGCATGTAACTTCCATTATCCATTAGACTTCAACCAAATTTTGTATGTGCATTCTATACCTTAAGAGATGGAACTATGAATATTTTCAGAGTCACCAGGGCTGCGAACTGTAGTAAGTTACTTTATTAGGATACACTGTTTCAGCCGTATTTCAAAATGCAATACTTAGAAATGTTAGTACGGTATTACAAACTTGATGTCGTCATTATTTTAGATAGGTCTCTATAGATTGGCATGAAACTTAAATTTAAAGAAAATTAGGCTCTTTAGTTCGTCACGGAACTACTTGTTATTAAGAGTAGTATTATAGTTCTTACCATTGGCACAATTTACTAATAGTGACACACCTTTAAGATAAAACCAGTATTTAGAACGACGTAATGTATAAGTTAAAACTTCGTTTTGTGCAATGTCTAATAACTTCAAATAGTTATCTAAATTCGTTTGACGATAGTAATATTTGTAAAAACTCGGTTAAACTCGATACAGTACTAAATTTCCGATTTGTTATTTAACTTCTACTCCAGGCAAATGCCGGGATGGTACCTAACAAAAGGCCACGGCCGCTTCCTTCCAATCCTCATCTGAATTACAAAGCGCACAATAATTGAGCCATGACGATAACACAGGTTATCAAATTACACACACGAACACACACACAAATACACGGGGCTACATGACCATGATGTCGTAAAGCCCCTGAACCAATCAACAACAACTATCGATATATTTCAGATAGAGATTAGCCAGTTTGAACTATAGGCCTACCATTAACTCAGTGACACCAGTATTGCTAAAAATTCTGAATAGAAGTGTTAAGAGAGCATTTGGTTGTGCACGCGTAGTGAAGGTTAGTCTACCTGATCGGCCCACCCCGTCCAGTGCTTTGTGAGTCCAGTGCTATGGGCCAGAACGCGGCCGCATTAGATGAGAACGGCACTGAACGGGCTGAGCTTTTCAAGTCCATGGGCTCGGAGTGCAGTGCGGGGGGACACGCAGCAGTACCCGGCCTACCGACATAACAAATGTAGCCTATTTGTTTATGATGTGGAGTAAACATAGACTATTATTGTGGTATGAAAATATTATTATACTTTCACGAATAGTACAAATATTCATGGTTTTGAATGGGGAAGTACAAGTTTGAATGATAGAATAGAATAATTTTCCCTGCCAATACCCATTATAAACATAATCTCCGTAGATCATGCGAATAAATCGTAGTTGGAAACTCACAAGGAAAGTAGTGTGAATGCAACATAATAATTCAAAAAGAATAAATAAATTGGCCCTGGGGCGTCTCGAACCTGAGATCCATTGGACACTAAGTTACAGCTATAGCACTCGTACACTTTTCACTTTGTAGCCTAGCTCATAGTTACGTAACTTCATGCGTATAGCTAAATGTCGAATTATTTCAGTTAAATCGTAAATACTGACAGAAATGCGTTCAATCAGTCAGTGCCTTTTCCTGTATTCAACGTAACGGAACTAAATTACTGATTTCCATTAATAATGCCAATGAACTGCGAATATTAATCTCAATCCACAAGTTTCCTCCATCTTTGATTTCTTGCAGCAGAGCCAATCGGAACAACTAATGCGGGCACGAATAACGTTATTCAAGCCAATACCGGAATTGTGCTTGTATACATGCTTTAACGTTACGATCTGTACCATTTGTACTCTGATGGCCAATGATTGCGGTACAACACATGTGATATGTCCATAAGCAGCGGGTACTGATCAGCACAGTATAGAAGCACCTAAGGTTGGATGTTATACAGTAGCTATCGTATATTCTACGTGCTATTTTTAGCTTACTTTTCACTAAAAAAAATGGGGATGAGATAGACTTATGGCATCGATCCAGGCAAATGTCTGTCTGTCTGTCTCTCTTTGTGAGTCTCCCCCTATCATCTCCTAAAAGGCTGCAGTTATCGAAACCAAGTTTGGTATAAGGAAATATCTAAATCTGAATATCTCAAGGACATAATTGAAAATGATTTCAGAGCTACCAACCGCTAAATATCCCAATTCAGTTTTAAGCTCTACGTTGGATATCTCAGACGTTATGCATGCGAACTTTTCCAAAATAAGCACACACAGGGTTAATAACATTCCAGATACATTTTAAGAAGCCCATATATGACAGTGTTGCCAAGATGATTCTAAGCCTGCTGATAAGTCCAATGCTTAAGTACATCTAACATCTATACTATCAATTGGATTTTAACCAAATTTTGTACGTGCTTTGTGTACTATAACAGATATGACTATGCTTATACTTGAGAGCCATTAGGGCTGCCAACTGTTAATAAATGCTCACTCTCTTTATCCTAATACCAATATATCAGAAAGTATGCAAGCCAACAGCTCTAAATTTTGCGCACGTATAGTTGCTGAAATTTTAGATTATTTTGGAATAACTAATGCACATCAGTGCTGCCAACATAAATCTAAGCCTGTTGATAGGGCCAATTTTTAAATGCATATTACTTTTATAATAATAAATGGATTTTATCCAAAATTGGCGCTATAAAATATAGGAGTAAATCAGATTAATTCTGAGCACGCATTCTTGACGTTGTTACCAATATGATTTTACTCGCACTGATACATCCAATATTTCACAGCAAGCAACGTCCATACTATCCATTGGACTTCAACCAAATTGTGTATGTGCATTCTGTACCTTAAGATATGGAAATAAGATTATATTCAGAGTCACCAAGGCTGCCAACTGTACAGCTGTATTGGAATACATTACTTCAGATATATTCCAATCTAAATAGAAAAGTTTGTATTACCAACTTAATCTCGTCATTATTCTAGATAGGACTATGTAGATTAATCATTGGTATGAATCTTAAATATAAAGAAATTAGGCTATTTAGATCGTCACGGAACTAATTGATTTTATTGTTAATATTATTATTATTATTTTACTGTGGAACAAACAGTGCTGTGAAAATTATATTAGGTTCACGAATAGTACAAATATTCATGTTTTTGATTGGGAAAGTGCAAATTCGAATGATGAAATAGAATGATTTTTCCCTACCAATATCAATTATTAACATAGCCCCCCTAGATCATGCGAGTAAGTCGAAGTTGAAAAGTTGCATCACACAGTAGTGTTGACACAACAAAAAATTCAAAAAGAATAAAAATTCCGAGCATAGACCTTCTCGAACCCAGGAGCCATTAGATACCAAGTTAGCGCTCTAGCACTCGTACACTTCTCACGTACTCCGCCGGTTCACAGCTTCATCCATATGGCTAAATGTCGAATGATTTCAGTTTAATCTTAAATACTGACAGAAATGCGTTTAATCAGTCAGTGCCTTTTCCTGTATTCAACGTAACGGAACTAAATTACTGATTTCCATTAATAATGCCAATGAACTGCAAATATTACTCTCAATCCACAAGTTTCCTCCATCTTTGATTTCTTGCAGCAGAGCCAATCGGAACAACTAATGCGGGCACGAATAACGTTATTCAAGCCTATACCGGAATTGTGCTTGTATACAAGCTTTAACGTTACGATCTGTACCATTTGTACGCTGATGGCCAATGATTGCGGTACAACATATGTGATATGTCCATAAGCAGCTGGTACTGATCAGCACAGTATAGAAGCACCTAAGGTTGGATGTTATACAGTAGCTATCGTATATTCTACGTGCTATTTTTAGCTTACTTTTCACTTTAAAAAAATGAGGATGAGATAGACTTATGGCTTCGATCCAGGCAAATGTCTGTCTGTCTGTCTCTCTTTGTGTGTCTCCCCCTATCAACTCCTAAAAGGCTGCAGTTATCGAAACCAAGTTTGGTATAAGGAAATATCTAAATCTGAATATCTCGAGGACATAATTGAAAATTATTTCAGAGCTACCAACCGCTTAAAAATCACAATTCACTTTTAAGCTCTACGTTGGATATCTCAGACGTTATGCATGCGAACTTTTCCAAAATAAGCACACACAGGGATAGTAACATTCCAGATACATTTTAAGAAGCCCATATATGACAGTGTTGCCAAGATGATTCTAAGCCTGCTGATAAGTCCAATGTTTAAGTACATCTAACATCTATACTATCAATTGGATTTTAACCAAATTTCGTACGTGCTTCGTGTACTACAACAGATATGACTATGCTTATACTTGAAAGCCATTAGGGCTGCCAACTGTTAATAAATGCTCACTCTCTTTATCCTAATACCAATATATCAGTAAGTATGCAAGCCAACAGTTCTAAATTTTGCGCACGTATAGTTCCTGAAGTCGCCTCCGTAGCGTAGCGGACAGCATGGTTAGCTGTCGCCCCGGAGGTCCTGGGTTCGATTCCCGGCTCTGCCACGATATTTGAAAAGTGGTGTGAGGACTGGAACGGGGTCTACTCAGCCTCGGGTGTTACAAATGAGTAGAGGGGGTTAGATTCCCACCTCAGCCATCCTCAAAGTGGTTTTCCGTGGTTTCCCACTTCGTCATCGTGCAAATGCCGGGATGGTACCTTCTTCAAGGCCACGGCCGCCTCCTTCCCTCTTCCTTGCCTATCCATCCTAACCATCCATTACCTTCCCTCATGAGGCCCCCTGTTCGCTTTGCAGGTGAGGCCGCCTGGGCGAGGTGCCAATCCCACCTCACCAGTTGTATGCACTCCGATTAGATGTTCCCAGCTCTGGGACACTGCCCGTAGAGACGGTAGTGGTGAGTTCCCTCGCTGAGTCCGTGGGTTCCACCAACCAGGAGGATAAACGACTAAGAAAAAGAAAAAAGAAAAATATTATTATTATTAATATTATTTTAGCGTAGTGGTCAGCATGGTTAGCTGCCGCCCCGGAGGTCCTGCGTTCGATTCCCGGCTCTGCCGCGAAATTTGTGGTACGAGGACTGGAACGGGGTCTACTCAGCCTCGGGTGGCCCAAATAAGTAGAGGGGGTTCGATTCCCCCTCAGCCATCCTCGAAGTGGTTTTTCGTGGTTTCCCACTTCATCTTGGGGCAAATACCGGGATGGTAACTTCATCGAGGCCACGGCCGCCTCCTTCCTTCTTCCTTGCCTATCCATCCTAACCATCCCTTACCTTCCCTCATGAAGCCCCTGTTCGCTTTGCAGGTGAGGCCGCCTGGGCGAGGTGCCAATCCAACCTCACCAGTTGTATCCCTTCCGATTCGATGTTCCCAGCTCTAGGACACTGCCCGTAGAGGCGGTAGTGGTGAGTTCCCTCGCTGAGTCCATGGGTTCCACCAACCTGGAGGGTAAACGACTAAAAAAAAAATTACTGTGGAGTAAACAGTGCTGTGAAAATTATATTAGTTTCACGAATAGTACAAATATTCATGGTTTTGATTGGGAAAGTGCAAATTCGAATGATAAAATAGAATGATTTTTCCCTACCAATATCCATTATTAACATGGCCCCCCTAGATCATGCGAGTAAATCGAAGTTGAAAAGTTGCATCACACAGTAGTGTTGACACAACAAAATAATTCAAAAAGAATAAAAATTCCGACCATAGACCGTCTCGAACCCAGGAGCCATTACATACCAAGTTAGCTCTCTAGCACTCGTACACTTCTCACGTACTCCGCAGGTTCACAGCTTCATCCATATGGCTAAATGTCGAATGATTTCAGTTTAATCTTAAATACTGACAGAAATGCGTTTAATCAGTCAGTGCCTTTTCCTGTATTCAACGTAAGGGAACTAAATTACTGATTTCCATTAGTAATGCCAATGAACTGCAAATATTACTCTCAATCCACAAGTTTCCTCCATCTTTGATTTCTTGCAGCAGAGCCAATCGGAACAACTAATGCGGGCACGAATAACGTTATTCAAGCCTATACCGGAATTGTGCTTGTATACAAGCTTTAACGTTACGATCTGTACCATTTGTACGCTGATGGCCAATGATTGCGGTACAACATATGTGATATGTCCATAAGCAGCGGGTACTGATCAGCACAGTATCGAAGCACCTAAGGTTGGATGTTATACAGTAGCTATCGTATATTCTACGTGCTATTTTTAGCTTACTTTTCACTTTAAAAAAATGAGGATGAGATAGACGTATGGCTTCGATCCAGGCAAATGTCTGTCTGTCTGTCTCTCTTTGTGAGTCTCCCCCTATCATCTCCTAAAAGGCTGCAGTTATCGAAACCAAGTTTGGTATAAGGAAATATCTAAATCTGAATATCTCAAGGACATAATTGAAAATGATTTCAGAGCTACCAACCGCTAAATATCCCAATTCAGTTTTAAGCTCTACGTTGGATATCTCAGACGTTATGCATGCGAACTTTTCCAAAATAAGCACACACAGGGTTAATAACATTCCAGATACATTTTAAGAAACCCATATATGACAGTGTTGCCAAGATGATTCTAAGCCTGCTGATAAGTCCAATGTTTAAGTACATCTAACATCTATACTATCAATTGGATTTTAACCAAATTTTGTACGTGCTTTGTGTACTATAACAGATATGACTATGCTTATACTTGAGAGCCATTAGGGCTGCCAACTGTTAATAAATGCTCACTCTCTTTATCCTAATACCAATATATCAGAAAGTATGCAAGCCAACAGCTCTAAATTTTGCGCACGTATAGTTGCTGAAATTTTAGATTATTTTGGAATAACTAATGCACATCAGTGCTGCCAACATAAATCTAAGCCTGTTGATAGGGCCAATTTTTAAATGCATATTATTTTTATAATAATAAATGGATTTTATCCAAAATTGGCGCTATAAAATATAGGAGTAAATCAGATTAATTCTGAGCACGCATTCTTGACGTTGTTACCAATATGATTTTACTCGCACTGATACATCCAATATTTCACAGCAAGCAACGTCCATACTATCCATTGGACTTCAACCAAATTGTGTATGTGCATTCTGTACCTTAAGATATGGAACTAAGATTATATTCAGAGTCACCAAGGCTGCCAACTGTACAGCTGTATTGGAATACATTACTTCAGATATATTCCAATCTAAATAGAAAAGTTTGTATTACCAACTTAATCTCGTCATTATTCTAGATAGGTCTATGTAGATTAATCATTGGTATGAATCTTAAATATAAAGAAATTAGGCTCTTTAGATCGTCACGGAACTAATTGATTTTATTGTTAATATTATTATTATTATTTTACTGTGGAACAAACAGTGCTGTGAAAATTATATTAGGTTCACGAATAGTACAAATATTCATGGTTTTGATTGGGAAAGTGCAAATTCGAATGATGAAATAGAATGATTTTTCCCTACCAATATCAATTATTAACATGGCCCCCCTAGATCATGCGAGTAAGTCGAAGTTGAAAAGTTGCATCACACAGTAGTGTTGACACAACAAAAAATTCAAAAAGAATAAAAATTCCGACCATAGACCGTCTTGAACCCAGGAGCCATTAGATACCAAGTTAGCGCTCTAGCACTTTTTTTTTTTTTTTTTTTAATTAGCTCTTTACAGAATTACAGAATTTTCAGATATGATAAATACCATACTAATACATCACAAGAAATCCAGATAGTGTCCATATTTATCGTACAATCGTCCACATTCACTAAGCTTCCAACGCTCTATTTGCAGGTGATACCTGAGATCCAGGAAAGAGAAATGTTGATCATTGTCCATCACGAAGTGTACATATTGGCCCATTATCCACACAATGGCAGTCTGTTTAATTTGGGGGAAGGCGGTCACCGACAAACGAACCAACTTCCTGTCATCAAGGTCATCCGAGGGCACATTTAATAGTTGACATACTTTTCCCTTACACCACAGCCACGTGGAGGCAACTCGCGTGCATGATGTGAAGCGGTGTATCGCCGTATCAGTTTGACCACATATAGTACACCATGGGTAAGCTTCAAGATGGATGGTATATCGCCGTAGAGCGGTTGGGATGAGATCGTTGAGGAAGATAAAAACTTGGGAGTGTACAGCAGAAGAAATGGACATAGCCCCAAAATTTTTCCAAACAGTGGGCCAATGGACGTAGAGGGTGGTGGCCTCTATTCGCGGTTTGGAGTGTACCACTTGCCGCAACATGTTATAGATACTTTTCGTCGTTGGAACAATCCCTGATGGCATTTGGCGAACAGTTTCCAGAAGGTGCTGTTGATGGTCCCTAAATATCTTCGGCAAAGCTCTATCACAACCACGGGCTGTGTTTCGAATATCTTTGTATAGCGCTTTCGTAAAAGTGTCATGTTGGGAAAGAATGGTGATATCGTTCTTGCAGAGGAGTGCACGGCATTTCATGCCATTAGCTGTTAGCCCTAGCCCGCATTGCCGGGATGGGAGATACAACTGTTCCCGTTGTACTCGGAACAAAAATCCTTGCCATATAAACCAACCGGTATATTTTGCCAATTGGCTCTCAAACATTTTGGGAAGTGGGAAAAGTTGTGCGACATACCATATTTTAGAGAGCGCAAACACGTTGAGGACCATGACCCGTTGCACTATATTGAGGTTTCTTTGACCAAATTGGATCAGGACTCCCCTAACTTTGGCAATGACCTTAGTCCAGTTAACTTGCACTGTGTCCAGAAACGATTGCTTCCAGGTAATGCCAAGAATTTTCACCTCATTTACTATCCGGAACCAGGGCTGTGGGGTAATCACTGAGTTAGTATTGAGCGGAAGCAAAGCAGTTTTCTGGGGGTTCGATTGTGCTCCAGAGGCGATATGGTAGAGCTGAAGGACGCTATCGATGTGGGAGATGTCTTCTTCATTGCGGATCAATATTGATACGTCATCAGCATAGGCGCACATTCCAAAAACATGTGTGGACAGTTTGTAACCCTGTAGCTTCACCTGGGTAGTCCGAATGAACGGTTCAAGGCCAATGACAAAAAGTAGCATAGAAAGGGGCATCCTTGCCTAACTGATCGTTGTATTGGAATCAGAGGGGAAAGAAAACCGTTGACGAGCACTCTAAACGTAGCATTACAATTTATCATACGAATGTAGTCAATAAGGATTTCAGGAAATTCGAAGTGTTGCAAGACCATGTACAAGTATTCATGACTGATGCGGTCGAAAGCTTTATCAAGATCTAAGGTGAGAAAACTCATTGGCTCAGTGGGGAGCATTTCGGCTTTTAGGTGTAGGTCCCGTAGTATCGCTAAGTTTGTTAACAGAGTTCTTCCAGGAATACTGCAACATTGTTCATCACCAATGATATCAGGTAGAACAGTCTTCAATCGGCATGCAAGTACTTTGGTAAGGACTTTATAGTCACTGCAGAGCAGAGTAACTGGTCGGAAGTCACCAACTGCCATGGGAGAGGATGTTTTTGGTATGAGGACTATGGTACCCTCGTGATGTGATTGACAAAGAGCACGACGTTGGAGAATGGTACGCAGGACATGACAAAATTCTTTGCCAATGAGAGGCCAGAAGTGTTTATACATTTCATATGGCAGTCCATCAATGCCAGGTGAGCGGTTGTTTGGGAGTTGTTTAACCACAGAGTGAATCTCTCATCCGTAATATCCGCGCTGAGCAGAGTTTTGTTGTCCGGAGATAGTTTGGTACTGCAAGATGACAGCAATAGGGTCACCTGCTGTGGATCAATGGGAGCCTTAGCGTAGAACCGTTGATAAAATAATGATATTTCACTACGTATAGCGTCAGGGGAGGTGACGACACGTCCAGTACTGGTGCGGAGGCGGTGGATATATTTACGTTGCCGCTCACGTTGTCCTTGGGCGATATGGTATACACTTGCACATTCGTCCGGGAGCACTGTACGATCTTTTAAAGCCACGTTGATATGAGCGAACGTTCGTTGCTGTAGAGACAGGAGCTTGGTTTTAACTTCCCGGATCTGGTCATATATACGCTCCCCAGCATCAGATCTTTGCTGGAGCTGGCGAAGAACTCGATAGTAAAATTCAACTGTATCCCGTCTTTCCCGACCTCGTTGGTAAGATATGTTCTTAAAGACGCGGCGGATCCCTGGTTTAACTAAAATATCCCACCAGTCTGTGCAGTCGCGAAATTTGCATTTTTGTTGGACCCATCGAATCCAGTGTTGTCTGAAAATATCTTGGCATTCCTCCTCCAGTAACAGCGAGCAATTCAGCTTCCAATAACCTCTTCCTATGTGAAATATGGGATGGGGGTAAGAGATTGTACATACGACAGCATGATGGTTAGTGAAACTGGCAGGAATCATTTCATATCGTCTAGCCTGGATAAGTTCCTGTGAAAAGTAGATGCGGTCAAGTCGTGATGAGGAGTTGTGACTTATACAGGTGTAATGGGGCAGGGGCACCCTTAAACTATCCACAGCATCAATGAGGTGTAGGGAGGTAAGAAGGGTCCTGAGAGCCGGGTTGACACCTCTGTATGGACTAGTGGAATCCTCTGGGCGTTGAATACAATTGAAATCCCCTGCAAGAATAAGTTTTTCCTTAACGTCGTGCAGATGAGGCAGTATACTCTGTTGAAAGAACATTTTCCGTTCCACACGTTTATTGGACCCGGATGGGGCATATACATTTATCAGGGTGGTATTGTTTATGTGTCCAGATATTATGCGTCCTGATGGATGACATAGCACACCTTCGAGTGGGATATCATGTCTTATGAGGAATCCGGTCCCTCTATTCGTATTACCGGTATTGATGTATTGTTTGTAGAAGGCAGATATGGGTAAACACGGTATAGCAACTTCTTGAATGAAAGCAATGTCAATGTCAGCATCTCGAAGGAATCTCTCCAACAGTTGAAATTTCAGAGGGCATTCTATTACATTGATATTCACAGTGGCCACAGTGAGAAATTGCGCCATTAAGAGAAGTATAAAAGCTGTGCTAGACATACTGGAAGGTGGACTCGAAAGAAGACACAGGCGAGAATCATCCTGGTGCACTATGTCAAATTAGGTTGAGATAGTTCCTTTTGACTGCCATTCATAGGCCGGCTGTCAGCGGTTGAGAGCGTTCGTGGGTCCCTAGATGACGTAGAAAGAAGATTTTGTTTCTTTTTCACAGCTGCGGGAACGTTTGTGGAGCCAGTTTGATTCTTCGGGGCTGGTACGGCAATCGAGGCATTTGTTTTAATCTTCTTAGAGACGTTCTCGGATCCCCGATCAACATTCTTAAGTGAGTCGGTAGGGACCAGCGAAGTCGGGGGCAGTGAAGACAAAATTTCTGTGGCAGCCTGTAATAACGGCAGAGTTGGTTCTAAGGCTGCGATACAGGTTGCCGAGAGCACAGGGGCACTCTGTGTCTCGCAGCTCTGGTCAGGGCAAGTTACCAGTTCTGCGTCAGATGTATCCGAGGTCACTCCTGGTGTTGTCTCAGCTGACTGATCAATGAGCATGTTTTCATATGACGTTTGCTGCGTCACAACTTCCGAGTATTGTACACGTCGTTGTTGTGTAGGAGTTATACCGAGGGGAATCATTTTCTTTGGGCAGTTAATACGTAGATGTGTGGTAGCATTGCAAATTAAACAGGTCTGTTTCTGTCCATTATACGTTATATAGCCAGAATGGCCACCAAAAGCCTCAGTGGAGGGGATATCTTGCTTGATTTCCATAGTTACGGCACGTATTCCATTATACACCGGGAACTGATAAGCAGAAGACCATTGTTCTTTCCTGACGTCACTCACAGTGCCATATTTCGACAGGACGGATTTGAAAATTTCAGGGGGTACTTCGAGTGGGACATTAAATATACGCACTGTGGTAAAATTGGAATCCGCTGTGGAGAGCTTAACATTGGTCATTTCGCCTGAATCATACTGAAATTTAATAGGATCTGCAAAAGTATTTAACAATTTCTGATAAATAGATATGCTGATTACCTTGATGTACATGGTTTTTTCGTGCGCATTTAACTGGATGGCTTCTACTTGGTCGACAGTCAACCGGAGGGTATCGCCAATCCAGCGGTGAATTTCTCCTGGTGAGGGGCGAGAACTCTGCCTGTCCCATTGGCAGCGTACGGTGTTTTTTCTCTGGTATCCGGACATGATTTTCAGCGGGGTTTTCTGGGTTTCTGGTTTTGTTGTCCTATCTGGAACACTACTTAAAGGTATTGTCCGAATGACACACGGAAGGTCAGTACACACGTGGAACTAAGGAAGCACCGGTATTAGGAATCGTAAACTCTTCCAATGCGGTCACACAGCGCGCACACACGTACCGCACTCGGCCACGACCAGTGACCAACTGCACTCGTACACTTTTCACGTACTATGAAGATTCACAGCTTCATCCATATGGCTAAATATCGAATGATTTCAGTTAAACCTTAAATACGGACAGAAATGCGTTTAATAAGTCAGCGCCTTTTCCTGTATTCAACGTAACGCAACTAAATGACTGATTTGCATTAATAATGCCAATGAACTGCTAATATTACTCTCCATCCACAACTTTCCTACATCTTTGATTTCTTGCAGCTGAGCCAATAGGAACTCGTAATGCAGGTACGAATAACGTTATTCAAGCCTATACCGGAATTGTGCTTGTATACAAGCTTTAACGTTACGATCTGTAACATCTGTACGCTGATGGCCAATGATTGCGGTACAACACATGTGATATGTCCATAAGCAGCGGGTACTGATCAGCACAGTATAGAAGCACCTAAGGTTGGATGTTATACATTAGCTATCGTATATTCTACGTGCTATTTTTAGCTTACTTTTCACTAAAAAAAAAATGATGAGATAGACTTATGGCATCGATCCAGGCAAATGTCTGTCTGTCTGTCTTTCTTTGTGTGTCTCCCCCTAAAAACTCCGAAAAGGCTGCAGTTATCGAAACCAAATTTGGTATAAGGAAATATATATATCTGAATATCTCACGGCCATAATTGAAAATGATTTCAAAGCTACCAACTTCTAAAAATCACAATTCACTTTTAAGCTCTACGTTGGATATCTCAGACGTTATGCATGTGAACATTTCCAAAATTAGCACACACAGGGATAATAACATTCCAGATACTTTTTAAGAAGCCCATATATGACAGTGTTGCCAAGATGATTCTAAGCCTGCTGATAAGTCCAATGTTTAAGTACATCTAACATCTATACTATCAATTGGATTTTAACCAAATTTCGTACGTGCTTTGTGTACTATAACAGATACGACTATGCTTATACTTCAGAGCCATTAGGGCTGCCAACTCTTAAGAAATGCACATTCTCTTTATCCTAATACCAATATATCAGAAAGTATGCAAGCCAACATCTCCAAATTTTGCGCATGTATATTTGCTGAAATTTTAGATCAATTTGGAGTAACTAATGTACGTCAGTGCTGCCAAAATAATTCTAAGCCTATGATTGGGCCAATTTTTCAATGCCTGTAGCTTCTATACTGATACATGGATTTGATGCAAAATTGGCACTATAAAATATAGTAATAATTCAGATTAATTCTGAGCACGCATTCTTGACGTTGTTGCCAATATGATTTTACTCGCACTGATACATCCAATATTTCACAGCATGCAACGTCTTACTATCCATTGGACTTAACCAAATTTTGTATGTGCATTCTGTATCTTAAGATATGGAACTAAGAATATATTCAGAGTCACCAAGGCTGCCAACTGTAGAGCTGTATTGGAATACATTACTTCAGACATATTTCAATCGAAATAGAAATGTTTATTATTACCAACCTAAGTTCGTCATTATTCTCGATAGGCCAATCGTATATAGATTAACTTAATCGTTGGCTTGAATCTTAAATTTTATGGAAAAGTAGGCTTTTTAGTCGGTCACGGAGCTACTTGTTTGTCACCTGGCAGCACTACGAATCCGAATTCATGTATAGTTAACTTTCTATTCGTACACTAGAAGGAGAATACCGTTATTTAAATTTGGATCCTAGTACGAGGCTAATAACGTTATTCAACCCGGGACCCATACAACAGAACACGAAGTTAATAACGTTATTCGACCTGCGAAGCATGCAGCATAACACAATGCTATCCGGTCTTGTGAATAACGTTATTTGATGTTCAGATTGAGTGGTAGTTGTTCGCGACGTGTTACAGCACGAATAACGTTATTCGACCTGCGAGCCATGCAGCATAACACAATGCTATCCGGTCTTGTCAATAACGTTATTTAAAACATCTGAGTGAATGGGGTACATTTGATTGTGTTACAACGCCAATAACGTTATTCGACTTGTGTCTCCTGCAATAACTAAAATGCTATCCGGTATGATAATACAATATTTAAAATAACGGTATATATACAGTATCCGTTTATTCGTTCTTCGTATGAATAACGTTACAACAAACTTTCTGTTATACGTAACGCGATGTATACCGTAACGCCAAACAATTCGTTATTCAAGGCCATTATGTTAAGTTATCCAGCCCTGGTAAAACCTGATGAACCTGAATTGGTGTATCTAGGCGAAACCCCGCAAGCAAAACACACGGCAAAACTTTGGAAAATTTGCAGGACATTTACTGTAATTTTAACCATTATTCAGCTTTGGGGCTACTGGGTCGAGTGTAAATTTTAAATACCGACGCTTCGAGACAACTGCTTGACCCTTAATCAAGGTTTACCTCATCCATCACAAAGATGAAAAGCAGTGCACTCCCTTGCTTCAACCCACTCTTCTGCTTTAACCTGTCTGACTTCTCTCCCCCAACCTTCACAAAGCTCACACTTCCTTGGTGCATCTCCTTTATTCTAGCCACAGTTTTATTTTTAACTCCCTTTTTCTGTAGGGTTTCCCACACTTTTCCTCTATCCAAGCTATCGTATGCCTTCTCTATGTCTAGAATCACCATTATCAAATCCTTTCCATATTTATAGTGTTTTTGTTGGAGCTGTGTTACGCTGAAATCAGGTCCACTGTTGATCTTCCTGGCCTAAATCCATACTATTCCTCCCTCAGACCTTCTACTCTCCTCACTCTCCATTCCATGATCTTCACAAATATCTTCGCAGCATGGCACATCAGCGTGATTCCCCTATAGTTCTGGACTATTTTCCTGTAGCCCCCCAAAGCTATATAATGGATATAATTGGTCCAGAAAGTTTACGTAACAATCTGTATTTAATATTTTTTACAGCCACCGCATTCGCTTGAAGTCCCAGTATGAAACAGAGTAGTGAAACTCAGTTCGCAGCAAAATCATATTAATCTTGTCCATACCCACGAGTGTAATTGCTTGCGTGTAGCTCGTTGTGGTTTATCGAAGGTGTGACAAAATAGAATTCCATAATGGCAATGAGAATCATCATACCAAGCAGAAAATAACGTAATTCCACAAAGTGCCAAAGGGAATTTTATTTCTAAGGGGAATTCCAGTGGTGTGCTATATTACATTTCATTAAGTGGATTCCATTACTCCTCACCAGTATAGGCCACATAACTCGTGGACTAAGTTTAAATATACCATCCAAATCATGTAATTAACAAAATGACTGCCAGCGGCTTCGGTGGCGTAGTCGGTAGCATGCTGAGCTTCTATGCACAAGATCGCGGGTTCAAATCCGGCCAAAGTCGTCGGATATTTTAAGAGCGTTACAATCCCTCAGTATGCCTTCCTTCGGAGGGGAAGTAAAGCCGGCGGTCCCATGGCATAGATTTATGGCATGTTAAAGAACCTTCCACTAATTACACCTGTGTGAAGCTAAATTGTATAAGTTAAGAAAGTAAACAACGCTCTTAGGTTGCTACGTTAGTTGCCTAGAGCCGACTGTGGTGGCGTCTGGTAGCTAAGTTCTGAACTAGTAGTCATTGACGGTGGCGTTTGGCGGCAAAAGTAGGAACTATTTGAAAAATTCAAAAGTCTGCAGTCCTTACTTGAAATTAAAAAACAGATAACACACACTAATACAGTCATCACAATTAACACCTTTTATCAGACTGATTCTACACACACCCAAAGTACACGGGGCTACATGACCGCGTTGTCGCAGCCCCTAAACTTAAGAACCAACCGACCAACCAAAATGACTGCCTTACTCACATCTACCTGATCGATGTATCGATGGCATTCTTCATAATGCTATTTTGAGGCACTGCCTAGACGATCGCAATAATGCCTCCTTGTTGTGCGATCAAGCTGGCAGTGATTTAATGCTATTGGGTAGAAGTAATTAAGGGTATACGGAAAGCCCTATCTTAACAATGCTAAAGTTGTGGCATTTTAAGGAACATTTTCTCAGGGACTATACAAGATAACGAGTTGATTTTTTGATATGTTATAAACTAATGTGTTGGCATAGTACTGAAATTATTTTCTTAAAAAATGGGTGCTGTTTAGAAAATATGGATTTTTAAAATAATGCATTTTTTTTAAATTCTCATGAATATTTTTCAAAATAACCCAGAAATTTAACAATATGCTTGTTTTTACAGTTTCAGATAGTAGAGAATACTCATACAAAGGAGTCCTGAAAATTTCACAATGATAGCACTATTAGTTCCGGAGATAATGTACCTTTTGCAGGAAAAAAATGAACTTGTGGGAAATCGACTTCGGAGTTTCAACATTAGTGCATTCCTGGACCCTCTACTGCATGAATTATTTTTCATTATTGCCTTTGGTCACGGAAAATGAACGGTGGTTGGTACGCGTGGATGTTGACGGGGTGGAAGGAGTACTTTTGGTTGTCGGGCTGTTTTGTCGTATGTTATGTAATGAAACAAGATGTTCAGTAAAGAACATATTGCCTACTTTCTCCTAAATGCATGGGTATTGTTATAACTCTTTGTCCTTTTCAAGGAGTATGATTGAATGTTGGTTGTAGTAGCTTGTTGAAATACAACGTGCTATAGGGATATTAAACATGAATATGAGGTGCCCTTTGCTAGTGCTACCTCTGTACCAAATTTCGTTCAATTCGGTTTCACCGTGTTTGAATTGATAGGGGGAATCGATTTGCACACATACTTGGCCACCATCTGCAAACTATTGGGCTGATGTTCTTGCAGTTTGGTCTGAATATGTTTCCCACATAAAGATATGGTGTTGCAAAATTTGGTAGAGACTAGATTATTAGGTTGGTTGTAATTACATTTTAGCTTTTAACATTTGGGTGGCCGCGATTACGTTTCCGTCAAGATAGCGGTGATATAAAACATGACACTGAGGTGCCCTTTGCTAGTGCTACCTCTGTACCAAATTTCGTTCCATTCGGTTTCACCGTGTTTGAATTGATAAGGGGAATCGATTTTCACACAAAGATGGCCGCCATCCGCAAAATATTAGGCTGATGACCTATTAGTTTGGTCAAAGGATGCTCCCTCCATAAAGGTATGTTGTTGCTAAATTTGCTAGAGATCGGATGATTAGGTTAAACGTAGTTTGATTTAAGCTTTGAACATTCGTGTGGCCGCCATTACGTTTCAGTGAAGATGGTGGCGATATAAAACATGACACTGAGGTGCCCTTTGCTAGTGCTACCTCTGTACCAAATTTCGTTCCATTCGGTTCCACCGTGTTCGAATTAATAGGGGGAATCAATTTTGACATAAAGATGGCCGCCACCCGCAAACTATTAGGCTAATAACCTATTAGATTGGTCAAAGGATGCTCCCTCTATAAAGGTATGTAGTTGCAAAATTTGGTAGAGATCGGATGATTAGGTTAATCGTAATTTGATTTAAGCTTTGAACGTTCGTGTGGCCGCCATTACGGTTCTGTCAAGATGGCGGCGATATAAAACATGACACTGAGGTGCCCTTTGCTAGTGCTACCTCTGTACCAAATTTCGTTCCATTTGGTTTCACCGTGTTTGAATTAATAGGGGGAATTGATTTTCACACAAAGATGGCCACCATCCGCAAACTATTAGGCTAATGACCTAGTTATTTGGTCAAAGGATGCTTCCTCTATAAAGGTATGTTGTTGCAAAATTTGGTAGAGATCGGATGATTAGGTTAATCGTAATTTGATTTAAGCTTTGAACATTTGTGTGGCCGCCATTACGTTTCCGTCAAGATGGCGGCGATATAAAACATGACACTGAGGTGCCTTTTGTTAGTACTACCTCTGTACCAAATTTCGTTCCATTCGGTTGCACCGTGTTCGAATTAATAGGGGGAATCGATTTTCACACAAAGATGGCCGCCATCCGCAAACTATTACGCTGATGACTTATTAGTTTGGTCAAAGGATGCTCCCCCATAAAGGTATGTTGTTGCAAAGTTTGGTAGAGATCGGATGATTAGGTTAGTCGTAATTTGATTTAAGCTTTGAACATTTGTGTGGCCGCCATTACGTTTCCGTCAAGATGGCGGCGATATAAAACATGACACTGAGGTGTCCTTTGCTAGTGCTACCTTTGTACCAAATTTCGTTCAATTCGCATTCGCCGTGTTCGAATTGATAGGGGGGGACAGACATTCAGAGTACACACACTCACACACACACAGACACACAGACACACACACACACAGACTCACACACACACATACACACACAGACAGACACACTTTTTTCGCCCTGTGTTGATCTCATAAGTCTACTTTCATTTTTTGCAAAAATCGAAAGTATGCTAAAAAAGGCTTTTCTGGTATGTGTGTTTGAATGAGTGCACAATGGTTTGCCGTAAAACTTACTCTTCCCCTACATACATAGGTGAAAAGTGATATGTTGCTATGCAGTAAAGGGTTAAAATAAAATACTTCTACGCGTAGTATCCTCATGATTAATATGTCATTTAAAAGAGCAAACTCCACAGTTTAATACGAGGCACGTCCAGAAAGTAAGTTCCGTTTGGTAATTAAATAAAATTGTGTACAGATACAGAAAAAATATTTATTGCACAACATTCTACACCTCTTAAACTACTTTTCCACATAACTGCCCCACTTTTGCAGGCATTTGTCATAGCGTGGCACAAGTTTTTGTATACCTTCTTCATAGAAGTTTGCCGCCGACCCGTAAACGAGAGTGAAGACTCTCCTGTAAGATATCCTACCGTTTGGCCACAACTGTTAGGCAAATTGCGTGCTTACCAGGAGAACTGCGTACGTTTTGAGACAACTGCTCACTAAGGATAGAAATGCACTGGAACAAACTCGTGACCGTCTGATGTTCCGTCAGGTCATCCGACAGGTAGTTTTCCCAACGTAAGAAGACTGCAGGAGCTAAGGGGACAGAAGAAAGAGGACTGACTCATTGTGAGAAAAAGAGGGACTATTGGCAGATGAGGAATAAGAAGAAGTATAAAGCAACAACTTTACCGAAGAGTAGATACGAGCCCCGTGGTCCTTAAGTAGGCCTAAACGATAAGGAATGAAATGGAACGATAACAATGGTATTTAGCCCCCATAGAATTCATGACAATACATGACTTTACACCGGATGGTGGGAGAAAACGTAAATATATATGAGCATAAAAGAATTGGTAAAACTGATGAAAATTTAGAGAAAAAAATAGGCCTAGGTCGAAATCTCGTGGCAGTGTCGTATTGTTGTTTCTGTGGCACGTCAGCTGAGATGGGCAGGACACGTAATCCACATGCCCAATAATCGCATTCCCAAAGTGGTGTTTTGCTCTGAATTAACAGAGGGTAAACGCTGTTTGGGAGGTCAGCGGAAGCGATTCAAAGACGTACTAAAAGCTAATATGCAAATGTGTCACATTGATATTAATAACTGGGAGACTTTAGCCATTGATCGCACTTCCTGGATATTACTCTTTTATCATGGTGCAATACATTTTGAAGGAAACCGCCGACGAACGGTAGAAGATAAGAGGAGAGGCAGCGCAGAAAGTACTGAGAACTCATTAGATGAAATGGAAGGAACGTAGATGCCCCACCTGGAACCATCTGTCATCACTGCGGCAAATTGTGTGCCTCCCGCGTTGGGCTGTATAGTCAGCTCCGAACTCATCGGTGAAGATACATTCCGGATTGGAAGGCCAACCTACTCTTTAAGAGTGTTTGCTATGATGATGGTCAGTAAAATGAAATTAGTAAGGCATATATTACAATGAAGGTCTATTCGCCGAGTCGAGACAGTGCCCCTGGCTACCTGGACAAGGAAACACGCCCAGTTCACGTCATCGGCTCTGCCGGACAGGGGTAGCCAAGAAGCTCCGAGATCATTAGTCATGCCGTAGCCCTATGAAAGACAAGACTTGCTGCACTGTATACCTTTGCATGTCATAAGAAGCTAAGAACTTAGTAATTAATTAAATAAATACATAAACGAAGAATAAATAAACCGCGCTGTAGCATGTAACCGATAAGTCAGCCCACTTCACATGTAGGCTATACACAGCACTGAAGTTGGCGTACGTTCAACAGGAAAGCTCTATGCACCCCTTGCGGGCAGCTCTGCAACTGTGTTTACTTCCACTATCTCGACTCGGCGAACAGACTTTAGTTGTATATTTATTGTAAGAACTTACACTGAAAGACACTAAAATAAATCACTCAAGCAAACACACATTCACTGAGTCACGCTCCAACAGTTATTTATCACTGAATGTATTTACACTGTAGTCTACGAGAAATGTGTCCTTAGTGTTTATCTTCGAGATTTATCTTGATACCGCAATAACGCAAGCTCTGCACTAAAAGCTGAACAACAACGAACTCAACTCAACATCCCGACCTCGCTACTCCACTGGATCAAATTCTCCATTCTATCGCAAATTCTCGGCGGTCCAATTTCTGGAAATGGCAAGTCCTTCCTCGTCAGATTCAAGTCTTTTATAGGTGACTTAAGTCATTGCATGCGGAGGGACCTAGACTGTTCAGCCCTGGTCGGATTGGCTGTGAAGTGTCTTAACGACAGCCTACATGTCCTGAAAAAGGTAGGTCCACCCAAGATACTCCAGACAAAATGGCCGCCAGGTGATCGGCGAATCTGCTACAATATTATCAGTTACTGAACCTAGCCAATCATATCAGTTCGTGGGCAAATTCAAATGGGCTTTTTGAGGGAAGCATGTTGCCAGCTTTGCCCGTGGGTCAAGACCAGCTTCAGAGCGCAAATCAGTGAACAAATACTTCGCCTGGGGACATATTCGAACACGGGCTGACAGGATCTTGCCATATCAATTACGCTACGGTGATGGTGGCTGTTATACATGGTGGGTGTGATTATACTCTGATTTACAAAAGATGCTCGGTGAAAGCTGTCATTCGCTTGATGGGTGAGGTGAGGATCGGAGACGAGAGGGGTTACGGTTTTCATGGCAACAGTGAGCAATGTTGCAATGTATGCCGACACAGCAGTAAGCAGGGTTTGACTCAGTGTGTCTTCACTCGTCACGGTCATTAGACCGCCAGTATTTGTGTCTTCCTGCAAGCCTCTTGGAATGTTATGAGTCATGATCTGCCTCAGTGGCAACGCAGCATTTCCCCACATGCTAGCTTTGACAGCTGTCAGCGAGCTTTATTGGTAATTCAGAGTATAGATGCTGATTTCTCGGCAGTGGTAGTTGCTAGGTGGTTGGTCTGTTACGGAAATGTTTCGGACTGTTATTACAAAAGTGTTGGTTGGTTGGTTCCTTAGTTTAGGAGCTCGGACAATGTGGTCATGTAGCCCCGTGTACTTTAGGTGTGTGTAGAATCTGTCTGATAACCGGTGTTAATTGTGATGACTGTATTAGTGTGTGTATCTGTTTTAATTCAAGTAAGGACTACAGATATTCGATTTTTCCAAGTAGTTCCTACGTTTGCCGCCAAACGCCACCGTCAACGACCAACTAGTTCAGAACTTAGTTACCAGATGCCACCGCAGTAGCCTCCTGACGACGAAAGTAGGAACCTAGGAACGTTAGTCAAATGTTTAACCTATATGTAATTTAGCTTCACACAGGTGTAATTAGTAGAAGGTTCTTTAACATGCCATAAATCTATGACATGGGACCGCCGGCTTTACTTCCCCTCCGAAGGAAGGCATACTGAGGGATTTTTAACGTTCTTAAAAAAATTGACGACTTCGGCCGGGATTGAAACCGCGATCTTGGGCTTAGAAGCTCAGCATGCTACCGACTACGCCACCGAAGCCGCTTTACAAAAGTGTGTTTTATCAATAATCTAGGGGGTTAGTCAAGAGCATGTTTTGAATATCCAGGCAGCAGGGGTGTAGTAGATTACTCAACCTAGAGGGCTTAGACAAGACGGAGAAGAACTCATAATGTTTGAGTATCCAAGCAGCAGGGGTGTAGTAGATCACTCAACCTAGAGGGCTTAGACAAGACGGAGAAGAACTCATAATGTTTGAGTATCCAAGCAGCAGGGGTGTAGTAGATCACTCAACCTAGAGGGCTTAGATAAGACGGAGAAGAACTCATAATGTTTGAGTATCTAAGCAGCAGGGGTGTAGTAGATCACTCAACCTAGAGGGCTTAGACAAGACGGAGAAGAACTCATAATGTTTGAGTATCTAAGCAGCAGGGGTGTAGTAGATCACTCAACCTAGAGGGCTTAGACAAGACGGAGAAGAACTCATAACGTTTGAGTATCTAAGCAGCAGGGTTGTAGTAGATCACTCAACCTAGAGGGCTTAGACAAGACGGAGAAGAACTCATAACGTTTGAGTATCCAAGCAGCAGGGGTGTAGTAGATCACTCAACCTAGAGGGCTTAGACAAGACGGAGAAGAACTCATAATGTTTGAGTATCTAAGCAGCAGGGGTGTAGTAGATCACTCAACCTAGAGGGCTTAGACAAGACGGAGAAGAACTCATAATGTTTGAGTATCTAAGCAGCAGGGGTGTAGTAGATCACTCAACCTAGAGGGCTTAGACAAGACGGAGAAGAACTCATAACGTTTGAGTATCTAAGCAGCAGGGTTGTAGTAGATCACTCAACCTAGAGGGCTTAGACAAGACGGAGAAGAACTCATAACGTTTGAGTATCCAAGCAGCAGGGGTGTAGTAGATCACTCAACCTAGAGGGCTTAGACAAGACGGAGAAGAACTCATAATGTTTGAGTATCTAAGCAGCAGGGGTGTAGTAGATCACTCAACCTAGAGGGCTTAGACAAGACGGAGAAGAACTCATAATGTTTGAGTATCTAAGCAGCAGGGGTGTAGTAGATCACTCAACCTAGAGGGCTTAGACAAGACGGAGAAGAACTCATAATGTTTGAGTATCCAAGCAGCAGGGGTGTAGTAGATCACTCAACCTAGAGGGCTTAGACAAGACGGAGAAGAACTCATAATGTTTGAGTATCCAAGCAGCAGGGGTGTAGTAGATCACTCAACCTAGAGGGCTTAGACAAGACGGAGAAGAACTCATAATGTTTGAGTATCTAAGCAGCAGGGGTGTAGTAGATCACTCAACCTAGAGGGCTTAGACAAGACGGAGAAGAACTCATAATGTTTGAGTATCTAAGCAGCAGGGGTGTAGTAGATCACTCAACCTAGAGGGCTTAGACAAGACGGAGAAGAACTCATAATGTTTGAGTATCCAAGCAGCAGGGGTGTAGTAGATACCTGAGCTTAAAGAGCTTAGACATCATGGAGACGTCATCTGCATGTTTGAGTACCCAGGCAGCAGGGGTGTAGTAAATGACTAACCTCCCTGCCTTATTTAGGACCTCATGCAATAGGCAGGAGTTGCCATAAAAATAAAATTATCAACCCTCGAAAACTGAGGGTATCAGAGAAGATTATTCAAGGAGCAATTAAAACCTTGGATACCATTATATCGAAGTTGTTAGAAGAGAACAATAGCTAGTTAAGGGAAGTCGAAAGAAAGATGTAGAAGGGGTGCCTGGCACAAGTAGGCCTAAGTACTGTAGAAGTCAAGTTGGACTCGGCTGAGGGTCGTTATCGCCAACACCCACCCCACTGGTTGTAAGAGTCTGGAGGGCTTATTCACAGCCAGGTGGTCGTGGCCTTAAGTTAGAAAGCATCCCACCATTTGCCCGGAGTAGAAGTGGGAAACCACGGAAAACCAATTCCAAGATGGCTGAGGTGGGAAGCGAACTCACATGTTCTTAGTTGTGCCTCACGAGGATAAGTGGATTCCGTTCTAACCCTCAGACTGGAATTTAAATAAAGAAATATCACTTTTCTTGCCCGCTAAAACATGGAACATGATTTTCCCACGTCTTTCTGTTCTGTCTGATCTGTGCAATAATATGTTACCGACTATCTGGTTATACCACATCTCACTCTGTATTAGTCTTGTGTAGTTCGCGAACGAACTAGTTCGGAAGAGTGGGTCCCTCAGACGAACTACCGAACTAGTTCCCAGATCGCTCGCTTGTTAGTTCGTTCGCTCTTTTCCCGCTGACCGACTTGTAAGAGCGCGAGAGCGCGGGTCCGCCGTAGCTCGTCAGCTCGTCACATCACCACTCATTGCACAATCGCATGCGCTTTGTTTTGTTGTCAGCTCAGTTGATTGAGTGTATCTATTGATAGTGGCAAGATTGTCAAGTTTTGGCGCGCCGATTGTTCAATGTTGGTTTATTATAATAACAGTATAACACACTACTAGTAGGCTTGCGCATAATAGTTCGCGGCTGGGAGAGATCAGTTTAGTTCGCAGCTCCTTAGCGAACTAACACGCTTATAGTAGTAACTACCTTATATTTGTAATGTAATACAGTGGCGGTTCATAAATATAAGTTACTGATATTTAACTGATGTAGATGTGGGGATAATTCCACAGTTTTATTTAACTTAGTCATTTTGAATTATTTGAAAATATGTCCAATTATTTAGAAAATCGGCGAACTGGATTAACATTACCATTTGAATGAACTAGTTGATATTTATTTTTCTCGATACATGGTGATACAACTACTTTTACCTGTTTTTAAGAAATGAACATTATGACGATGCTTCACAAAGAAAAGCGAACTTCTATGGACAAAAACTCTGAACTAAAAAACCCTATTCCTCCCATTCATGCCATAAAGATAATGTACCCAACGGTTTCAGAGCAGCCAAATAATGAATATCACGAAGCAAGTAAGAAATGAAAATTCCGGCGGGCGGGGGTACGTCTTATCATCACCTAGTGACAAGTAGGAAATGGAATCGGATGGTGACGCGCCGATACACGCGAAAAATGATGATGGTAATTGTTGTTTTAAGGGGCCTAACGTCTAGGTTATCGGCCCCACGCGAGAGAAAAAAATAAAGAGAATAATAAGTGTATGCTTCTACGAACACATCATCCATACTGTTATTCTTTTAGGTACGGTACCGGTATTTCACTAATGATAAACAGTGGCGGATCCAAGCCTTGTGGGGCCCTGGGCGGTATGATAAGGTGGGGCCCACAACAATAGGAAATAATAAAAATCAAATCAAATGGAGACAGGGAAGGTGTGGTCCCAAGAGAGAAAAGAACAACACCGGAGACGAATGCGGAAACACTGGGTGGTAGTTAAAGCTCGGAAGAAGAGACAGTTGAACTGACGTGGTCCCTAGTTGGCCGAATCGAAGAAAGAAGAAGAAGAAAATAAAGAATAGTTACAATATTTTGAATACACTACAGTACATTTTTTAATAATATGAAAGAAACCTTTAAGTCCCATTGAAGAAGATTATGTAAACTATGAAATATTAAAATATTACTTTGCGACTTTTTTCCCGGCTGAAGTCTTCTATCATTTCACTGAAATCTAAACTTGCTACACGGGCACGGGAGGTCATAGCTGCACTGATAAAATAATATGAATTATAAATTAGTTCGAAAGTTTGAAAAGTACAAAAAATGAATCAATTAAATTTAAAACAATCCATGGCGCGGGGCCTCCCGGACCGCGGGGCCCTGGGCGGTCGCCCTCCTCGCCCTCCCCTAGATCCGCCCCTGATGATAAACAAATGACGACTTTTGGCTTTATAAACAATAGAAAGAGAAGTTTTCTCAGAAGGAAAGACATGGTCCCTAATTAAAAGGATGGCCAACAATAGAGTGAGATGGAAGAAGTTTGTAGCTACCCTATGTTCCTAAAAGGAATAAAAGGAAATAAGGAAGGAATAAGGAATTTCACTAATGTTTCAATACTCATATTTTTGTATTTTTTTATCTTCGAATATCAAAATGTAAAACACATTACTACACACGCAACATGTCGCTATCTAATACACGAACTGCACAGTAACTGTTACAGTAGCCTACAGTATAGCTTGAAACGAGAGCAATGTGAATGAGCAATCACTGGTGACGAGTCATCAGTGGTGACAGACTGCTATAACAAACAAAGAGCGCGTGCAGTGTCAGCAGCACGGCGAGCGAACGATCTGTCTTACAGGGAATTCGAGATGGGACCTAACGAACTAAAAGAGCGAACTAGTTCGCTAAGGAGCTGCGAACTAAACTGATCGCTCCCAGCCGCGAACTATTATGCGCAAGCCTACTCTGTATCGTTTAAGCTACTGCCCATGTCGCGTTGTATAGAAATGCTCACGTCTTTCATATGCTCATCCTCAACAGCGATAAAAGCGACGCGTGGACAGCTGACGCTGACAGAAATGGATTCCAAGTGAATATCCTCTCGATATCCGTTCTGAAGGAACTTCCTTATATCTTCTCGAATCATGACGTAGATGATTCCACAACCAACTTTATACTTCGAATAAGTAAGTTATTTCATAAAGCTTTCCAATAACGTTTTATAACCTTAGTTTGAATTTTATCTTTATCGAATCATCTGCAATTCGGCGCAGAAATGTATTTCTTGTTTTTAATAAGACAATACTGGTAGAGACGAGAGCAGTCGAACACTTGTGTTCATATTTCACATTCTTTCCTTTGAATCTTTTATTTTATTGGGTGAGTGGTTATCGTGCCGGACTACCAACCCCAAGCGTGCAGGTTCGTTCCCGACCGTGGTAAGTGATTTTTGATAGGCGACAAAAATCACGGTACGCATGTCATACGATGTTGGCATGTTAAAGAACCAATTTGAATTCAGTAGGCCGTGTTCATAATGGCAAAATTAATCTAGGGATTTTCGGCCAACATAATGCCCAATAAACTGAGAGCGATCAAGGGAACTACTCGCGTGTGGTGGAGCTCTTTCCGGTCACGGAGGGAGTCTGTCATTTTGTGTAGGGTATGGATAGGTCATACAAGATCCACCCACTCGTATTTAATGACAAGGGAAGACCCCCCCACTTTGTACCTGTGGAGCAGTTTTCACCGTGGCCCACATTTTAACCGAATGTGTGGATCTTGCTGACTTACGAAGAATCCTTGATTTGCAGATGACACTCAAACTTATATTAGCCGATGACGCGGTGACTGCTGATCTCGTCATCCGGTTTATAAGTGAGAGTGGGTTAGGGCCAGCAATCTAAGATCTCCAGTGTACATTGACTCAACGACTTGTTCGTTTTTGAATGCTGAATTTTAGTTTTTCCGTAATTTTTGTTGTTATATTACGTATAATCACTGGTTTTATTTATTGCTTGTTTTATTATATTTCAGTATTTTCCAATTTAAATGCCTTGTATACTTTAATCGGTGTTAACAGGGGCAGATGACCTCGTAGTTCAGTCCCTTAAAACATCTAACTCCGCCAACACAAAAAGAAATGTTCGTCCTATCTCTACTAGAAAGCGCTCTAGTGTTAAGGAGCATAGATATCTAACCTCCTTGACTTTCACAGCGCTCCAAGGAGCGATAAAATTCGACATGAAAGCTGCACTCTGGGCGTGAATTAACAAATCTTGCAACCGGCACCCGAAGCCATACGATATTATAGTATTATAGTCGGTCAACGTAACGTAATCCCAATTAATGTGTGCAAATTGTAGGCGTAATTCGGATGAAGTTTTGAGAAAGTTTCAGCCGTGGCCTACAGTTAGGAACCATCGAGGCATTTGCCGCTCTCCTAGAAGTCCAACCCCTCGTCCACGTCGTGGGGGACGGGCAACATTATGAAGCAGGGGATCTGTAAGGGTGAAGTACACTGGGGACCTTGTGTTCCCAGGAACCCTGAAAAGTAATGACTAACGGAGCTCTGGTGAAGTCCTTAACGGCAACGGAGAAGGAGAAGGAGACCTTTGGTACGGCAAAGTTAGCGGAGGAGGCAACTCTCCCTCTTGGGGTAAACAATGAGGGAAACCACTGCCTTGTGGTGAAGAGGGATCTTCAAAGGCTAAGAGAGAAAATCCCAACAGAAACCCGCAAGCTTGGAGGCGCAGGTGGCAGCCCAACCAACAAGATCGTGTGCTGTGGGCTAAAACTCGCACATCTTAAAACAACTTATTAAAGAAACATCAATGAAGAGAAACCAAGGAAAAAGGAAGGGAGCTTGTGGTTTAACGTGACCGTTAATCTCGCGATCATGAGCCATGGGACCTGCTTTTTACGAGGAATCTGAACCACAGGACATGGCATTTCAATTCGAAAATATCACATGCATAGACCGGGAATCGAACCCGGTCTACCTTGGTGGGAGGCATACCGTTTGACCGCTGCGCCACCACGCCCTCCGAAGAAAAACCAGACGGATCCTAAGACAACGACTTTTGGCTTAAAAAGGGTGACGAAAATTGGATTATGGATTGTGAGAACTCTTCGGGAACGCGGCGCAGATCTGTACACTTGAAGGCTATAGAGGAGAGGTTGTCTGCAAACAGGGCCAGATGGAGATGCTTCATTGATGCCCTATGTTCCACGAGGGACAACAGGAACTAAGTCAAGTAAATCGTCAGGCATTTGCCAGGAGTTGGCCTAGAAGTAGCAAAAAACGGAAAACCACTTCTAGTATAGGGGAGGTACGACTTGAACCCACCTTTTCTCAGAATTGCCTCACGAGGCTACCACCAGTTCATAACAATATACCATATACTGTTTATATAATCATATGTAATTTTTTCAGATATTCCGGTAATTGGAATGATTTTAATGTTAAGCGACTGAAAATTACAATATCAAATATATACAAGACAAAACAGCTCCAGAGAAACACTACCGAACCTACAATGGCACTCTCTAAAGGTGCCTGTACACTGGAGAGTGATTTTCATAGAGCAAGTGTAGCTAGACCGCTCTAGCTAAACTGAGTGCGTGTACACTGTAGAGTAATTTTCCCTAGGTAGAGCATTCGTAGAGCGGTGATAGACAAATCTACCTAGAGCACTCTCTGAACCTGTGTACACTGTCAATCGTAAATGCACTAGGTAGAGCAATGCTAAAAAAATTCTGAGAGCAGTGTGAGTCTAGGTTTTTTTGCGCTTAGTTGTGAGCTAAAATGTCTTCAAGAGAGCTTTTAGCATCTGTGGTGGTTGAGTGTGCCTTGTTAAAAAAGAAAACTATGAAGAGGAAAAGAAGGTTGTGGGTGAGGAATTGGATATCAAAAAGAGAATACGAGGTAATGCTCGCTAAATTATTGCAAGAGTTATGTTCAGAAGATTCTGAAGCGTACAAGAACTTTTTAAGAATGAAAAAAAATTGCTATGATTATATTTTGGCCACAATTACCCCCAGGATCAGCAAAAGGGATCACCTGAAACGACTGTGCCTTCAAATTTCTGTCTGTATTCTTTCCGAGTATAATTCAAAGTTTCTGGATGGGCTTCAATATCTGCAATTAATGTTATTGTTTTTTCGCGAATCCACACAAATTCAGCCATATTCAAACACTATAATTAACAACAAACAAATAACCACAATAACCCACCACTGACTGACTCTACATAGAGCACTTTCCAATATTAAACCGAACGAATAGAGCTAGACTGGTTTAGCTAGGGCACCCAAATACTGTTTACACCCTAGAGTCAGCCGGCCTTAGCTAGAGCTTAGAGCGGTCTCCGCTAGGGTTCTCTACCACCTGTATACACTGGAGAGGAGCTTAGAATGGCCTAGCCAGGCACCTTAGTTACAGTCACTGCCCTCCAAAAACAAACTAAAACAAGAAGTTCTGTGAAGAACTAAAGCCTATTTTTATATATCCTACTTATGTTAATTGCCTCTATCAATGTACAAAATTTCAGTTTGATTGCTGTAATATATTCTTAGATATTGAGAACTGTCTAAATATTGCGGATGGTCGCCATATTGGATTTTTATACTATATATGTATGCTGTAGAGTTACGTACTATTACATGAAGATTATTGCGTAGGTGTATTATTCATTGCGTAGGTGTATTATTCATTGCATAGGTGTATTATTCAAACTTCAATCGCATTATTAGGACACAAGAAGTAAGAACGAGATTTTAAGATTTCCCACAGCCGCCATCTTGTAATTATGTAAACAATAGAAATGCATTGGATGTCATTGGATTAAACATTGTATAAGCATTTACCGTACTGAGTTTAACTGCGCTTGGATGGTTAAATCTCGAGAAACGTCGATTTAAATATTTTAATTTTGCGTGGCCGCCATGTTGGATTTGTGCTCACCAGATTGTTCAAAGCCCCATAGGTGAACTAAAGTTCATAACCTTTATAAACATACAAAATTTCAGTTTGATTGCTGTCATAAATTAATAGATATTGAGAACTGTCCAAGTGTTTCAGATGGTCGCCATGTTGGATTTTAATACATGTAGGCCAATAAGTTATGTACTATTAGATGACGATTATTGCGTAGGTTCATTATTCAATCGTTGACTTCGAATGCATGATTAGGACACATGAAATAAGAACTTAATTTTTAAATTTCGCACAACCGCCATCTTGAGGTTAGGTAAACAATTGAACAAAATTAGATGTCAGTGCATTTATTTATTTATTTATTTATTTATATGCATTAAATATTTATTAGCCTTATGTAATTTTTTTCAGGATTACGGAACCACCCGTTACAACTTGGTATATACTCGTATGTTGACCGACTGAAAAACACTAAATTTTTATTACTAAGGTAACACTGAACAATGGCTTCAAACAGAAGAGCAAAACACAAATTATAACAAATGAATTATATGTATCTCCACATTGTTCAAACCCACCTCTAATATTTGTATGAAATTTAATCTGTATTGATATGAAATTCATCATGTTTCATATAATTTGTCCGAATTGACATATAAATTACAATTTTATTTAATGAATAGTTAAATAAATAACTCCTGTAATTATAATGTAATAGGCCTACCTGTTTCGATTAAAATGTGACCTTCTTCAGTTATACTAAAAATAAAAATATTAAGCTAAGAGCATCAATCCAAAATTAACATTTTGTGAAAAAAGAAATACAGAGTAGCCTACAAACAAAATATTCACTATAATTTTCTTTCCTCAGTTATCGTACACTAATATTCAAATATTAAGAATTCTGTGAAAATATTGTTAATTATAATCGAAAATACTGTGTAATTAGAATAAATCGTTAAAATATGAAAAATATAACATTTAAATTGCCTTTAAAAATCAGATCGGTTACAATTTAATTATTATTGAAATAAGAAAAAATGAAAAAAAAAATGCTTAAAAGAAGAATGTTCAGGTTCTAAAATAAGTTACTGTAGAGAATTCTTCTTCAATTGTGTAGAAAACGGTGTTGAAAAGATGTTCCTAGGGTTTCAAAATTTTATTATTGTAAATAAATTTCGATGATTTGTACCTTCTTTGGAAAACAGTCAAATTGATGTCGCTGTGGATGTAGGATCATATTGAATTTTCCCATTCAATAAAATGGTTGTTTTGATATTGATGATTTGTACCTTCATTTGAGAATCGAAATGATGTGGCTATGGATGTGCAAATATTTTTGAAGAAGATCTCAGATTAAGACTACAACTGCCATCTACTAAGCATATGAAGAAACTCCTCGAGATAAGACATCAGAAGCAGAACGAAATCCCGCTTGAATTCTACGCAACAGAAGCAATGGTGGACAGAAGATGGACAAACGAGAACCAGGAGATGAGACATGTGGTAACAAGACTCGCCATCCACGGTTTCCACCACAAGATCTGTAAAAATGTTAAATACCATGAAGCGAATGAGGAATGCATATGTTCTCTGTGCAATAACCCCTGCGACAAATACCACATCACATCATGCAGCAATCGGACAAAGAGCATAGTTGAATACAGTAAAGATAATTCTACCTGAAATAATTATTTGTAAGCACACCTTATAACTGTCCATTATGGCCACTTGACTGCAATAAATATTTATTATTAAATATTTTTGAAACGTCTTCTGTGTTTTCAAAGATTTTCCTGCTTGTAGCCTATATTACTGTACGTATACTTATCTAAATGTTTAATCACAGTGTTTTCGCACGCACTATTGAGTTATTCCAAGGTTTGTGTTTCCCAATTCACCATATCTTGGCACCCCTGCTATCAGAAGCAGCAATAGGTAATAATAATTCCTTACCGAACTGAAGGAGTAAGCCTAGGTTAGAATTTGTTAATCCTTTATGCGATAGTGGTCTCTATATTAACCACCCGTTATAAGGACAGTTTATGCGTTCAAAGATGCTGATGGTTGAATCTATTAGCCAAATTTGGGAGAATTTTCATACCGAAGTGCTGGTATTTCTAAAAATCAAATATTATATTGTGCCCGCTGGCCGAAGGTTTCGGGGAGCCACCGGTTTCAAATGCACCTTCCGAGACCCTCTTCCAGTTAACACACAAGTATGGGGGACGATACATTCATAGGCTGGTGTAGCACAAAAGTCTGCACTCAGGGGTGTCGGGAATTAGTGAGGTTCGATCTTTAACCAGCTCAGAGGAATGAATCGATAACAAAACTAAACAAGAAAAGAGAGGTCAGTCTTAGGTTAAAATCACAAATAAATTTTATTCAGTATAGATCCCTAGCCTAGCATGAGAGTTGCAAACGGCTAGTCCGATACCATTCTGCCCTGAAAGAAATATAAAAAAGTCCTAAACAAGATCTAAATTATTCTCATGGTCCTAATACAAAATTCGACAAAATGAACAAGCTAAGAGAATGGCACGTAAGATAGGCCCTAAGCAATTACATCGAAATAACTTACGGGTGGATCAAATATCAAAAGAATCTACAGCAAAGCAAGACATTTACTTGTTTACAAATACTGGAACATTTACATTTAGTATCAAGGGGGAAATTTGTCCTATACTATGATGGTGCCATCTCTAACATTTATCTTTAGAGTTAAGTGTTAGCTAGTCCTAAATATCATTAATTAATGAACGAGATGCGTTTATTACTAAGAAAATCAAGCTATGTGCACAATGTTGCTGAATAAAAAAAAAATGTGCTAATATAACACAAATGCATACAATATTTCAGCACTCCTATGGTTGTGCAATTGGCACTGCCTACGTACTCGATTCGTTACTGTTTGTAACAAACGGTCATAGTGTCAAAGTGTTAAGAAAATAGAAAATATAGGAAAGCCTGCAAATGCGATGGTAATTAAGCAATTACATCGACTCATATTGCTACTAATCTGGTGTGTGTGCTTCAGTTATCACATCACCAATTAGTGGTCGACTAATCATGTGAAAATGTATCAAAATGTATCTACACTAGCTTAACAATATCTAAGTGTTAACATTTAGTCCAGAAAAATAGTTTATTTTTAATGTTTATGAATTTTATTTAGGTTCAGGGGGGAATTATAAGATTTGTTAGTTTTCAAAACCCTATTTTTGATTATTAAAGTTTCACACAATTATTTATTCCTGCCAGTATTGTTGTTCAGTTTATGGACCTTTAAAAAGCGTTCATTGTATTCAGGTAACGTTTGTATCCAATTTAAGCAAATAACTCAATATTTCAACAGTTTACGAGACACCCTGTGTCTTCACCAATATTTCATCACAATTATTAGACATCCTATGTCTTCACCAATTACTTTACTCTTATTTCGGATCCTTTGATCCAGGCGCCTTCGGTTTTGGTACGACTTTTGTTAGTTCATTACCACCGATATAACCACAATAACAATGTCGGAGGTATTCATCCACCATCACGACTCATATAATACCCTTAATTTACAAAAGTGTGGAATCCTAATTGATACACGTTTGAATTGCTGGTAATAAAGATTATGTGCACAGAAAACACATCCTGACAACGCTTTAAATAAACATGAAGGTTTCTGATACAAGCTAACTGTGTGTGTGCATTTATAAATTTGCCTCTTCCCTGAATAAATCGAACCTGCGTTCATTTGGTTACAAAATACAATTGCATTCATTGCCTGCGTGGCTTCTTTTAAAGAAATAAACCTGTTTTCAAGTATATATCTGGCCAATAAATGTGAATAACGGAACTCTGCATTCCACTTGTAATAATGTCAAGAATCTCACAGCCTTCTAAAACAAAATATTAATCCACTGCCTAGAATCGAGTGTGCTGTGTAGTGAACTTGGCTCGTAACCTTGGCCTTGATTTAACATTGTCAAACTAGTTTATTTGTCATCAGCCTGACAAAAATGAAAGTTGATAATACCTGTTTTAAATGATACGAATGAGCATTGAAAATCCAGCCTTCCTGGCTTCTATAAATGTTTAATAAAACTTATATTTTCCACACGCGTCTTATAATTAGCTACCTGCATTGTGCACTAAATAAATGAAATCAAAATAATTTAAGTCTACTGTTTTTCACTCTTACAATACGCAATATATATTTGATCTGACTTACAGATTCAGCGTCACTTGGTTCGAGTCCCGCCATGAGATGTTGTACGCGGTCTCGTGTATGGCTCTAGGTTACCATTTCATTGTGTCTGGACATCCTCCGTCGCCAATTCCCCACGCATGATTTAGCAATCACACGCCATCGCGTGGTTGGAGTTGTATCTGAAGATCTGCTGGTTTATCATTATTGCGATGTTAGCGTTGGTAAAAATGTAGCACATAATTAAATAAAACTGTCGTGCACTGCAGCTAATATGCGGTAAAAAAAAATGCCCATTTTCACTCCGCCACTGGCTCTAGCCTCTGTCGCTTGTGCGACACTCACTCGTGACTTGCACTGATATTTACACAAGAAAATATTAACACAATTAAATCAAAATACTGCCCAACCGGCAAATAAAGATTGTACTTGTAGATTTTGTACAGTTACACAGTTAATTAAATACACATTTATAGAACACTGAAATATGTGTGTGTGCGTGAGAATGAGACCATGCGGTCGCAAAGTTTTCTTCACACAAGTCCATCATTTCACCTCGGATAATAATACAAATATTTCACAGTTTTCGTAGTGGTGAATATCTTCAATTGTTCAATTATTACACAATGCCATGATGGCTATCTATAAGAAAGTTATTCGTAGATTTTTCCTGCCACATGGTTTCCTTTCACTTGTGCTCCATCATGCACATGTTGTCTCTTCCACAGACGAATAGGAACTGGTGTTACCAAATATGGCGTGCTCTCAGTACCTGAGCTGGCCGCGTAAATTGATAGTTTCTTCGATTTACGAAGTATGCTGTACTTCAAATATGCAGAATTACTTGGTTAAAATTATAGTTGATTTTTGGAATGAGAAAAATAAGTAAAAATATAATCATAAGCGATATTGCTTCAGCTTCTTCCCGCCGCTCGCAGGGTATGTTCAGTTACATTTCAGCATAAGTTTTAGTCTCTGTTGTCTGAGCAAACATGCGTCAACGGGCGCATACATCTCCACGTCAAGTAAATAAAAATTGTGGAAGTCAATTTTTATTTCAGCCAATTACCAATCCTTGGTTTGACTTCGTGCACGATCCATTCTGTCAGTGATCCTGTGATATTCTTTATCACTCATGCGATTGTCTTCACCTGCTGGTTCAATCTCAATGTTGTGAACATCAGCTGTCGTAACATTCCTGTTATTCTCACGACATTTGTAATTTCCATCTCCTCTTCTGTCTGTTTCTTCGTCTTCTGTATTTCTTCTTCTCCGTTCCTGAATGTATCGTCGACTTTCGTTATCCTTACCTTTCCAATCATTATCGTATTGGAAACGAGAATCATTTTCTCTTCGGTAACCGTCACTGTGTCTGTAATCTCTTCTGGGATTATCAGTGTATCGGTTATTTCGATCCTCACGATCACGTGGCTGTCCTCTAGAACCACGGTTGAAATTAGCGTTGTTATTGTTATTGTTGTTACTACGACGATTGTTGTTGTAATTGTTGACTCTATTTTGATATCTGTTCTGGTAATTCTTGTTGATTGTGTCAAATCGACGATTCCTTGCGTAAGGCGTATCATGCACATGTTGTCTCTTCCACAGACGAATAGGAACTGGTGTTACCAAATATGGCGTGCTCTCAGTACCTGAGCTGGCCGCGTAAATTGATAGTTTCTTCGATTTACGAAGTATGCTGTACTTCAAATATGCAGAATTACTTGGTTAAAATTATAGTTGATTTTTGGAATGAGAAAAATAAGTAAAAATATAATCATAAGCGATATTGCTTCAGCTTCTTCCCGCCGCTCGCAGGGTATGTTCAGTTACATTTCAGCATAAGTTTTAGTCTCTGTTATCTGAGCAAACATGCGTCAACGGGCGCATACATCTCCACGTCAAGTAAATAAAAATTGTGGAAGTCAATTTTTATTTCAGCCAATTACCAATCCTTGGTTTGACTTCGTGCACGATCCATTCTGTCAGTGATCCTGTGATATTCTTTATCACTCATGCGATTGTCTTCACCTGCTGGTTCAATCTCAATGTTGTGAACATCAGCTGTCGTAACTTTCCTGTTATTCTCACGACATTTGTCATTTCCATCTCCTCTTCTGTCTGTTTCTTCGTCTTCTGTATTTCTTCTTCTCCGTTCCTGAATGTATCGTCGACTTTCGTTATCCTTACCTTTCCAATCATTATCGTATTGGAAACGAGAATCATTTTCTCTTCGGTAACCGTCACTGTGTCTGTAATCTCTTCTGGGATAATCAGTGTATCGGTTATTTCGATCCTCACGATCACGTGGCTGTCCTCTAGAACCACGGTTGAAATTAGCGTTGTTATTGTTATTGTTGTTACTACGACGATTGTTGTTGTAATTGTTGACTCTATTTTGATATCTGTTCTGGTAATTCTTGTTGATTGTGTCAAATCGACGATTCCTTGCGTAAGGCGTATTGTCTTTACGATAATCACGGAAATCTGTCCTTCTACCTGGTCCCTCGTGATTTTGACGATTATTTGTTCGACGATTTTCTGTAGTTTGTACAGTCTGACTGGTTCTGTCCACTGAAGTTACATTTACATCATGTGTGCTCCTGTGTTTAGGTGTAGGTGCAAATTTTTCGTGACTGCTATCCAGTTTTCTAAGAACTTCGTCACATTTCATAAATGTATTCGCATCTGACGCTATGAGTAACCTTTGTACTTCCATAGGATATTGCCTTCTAATGGTTTGGACAAGTTCTAATTCGGACAAAGGGGGTTCCAAACATTGCAATTTCGTAAGCTGACTTGCGAAGTAAGTAGCGTAGTAAGTTGTTTGAGTACTAGCGTACCTCTTATTGTACATTTCCGCCCTTATATTTTGCTGACGTTCCAAAGACCAATAAGTCTTAAGGAATGCTTCTTTAAATTCCTGATAATTGTGGAATGAGTATCTGAATGCCTTGAACCAGGTTAACGGGCTGTTCTCTAGGTATTTTTCGACAGTCCGTAACTCTCTCTCTCTGGTGTTACCAGAGTTTCTCTCATGTATGACTCCAAGTTTCTCAGAAAATCTACCGGTGTAACGGAATTGGAATTATTGAATTTTGCTGGTCGATCTTCATGGCTTTTCAAATACACAATATTCGAGTACTGAGTTTGACCATAGTTCGGCGTGATATTAAAGTGAAGTGTCAGCCCATAATTCGGCGTTATGTTAGCATTCGGTGTCACAAATTGTGATGTTGTCCTAAATGGATTATAACCTTGGTTTTCCATCGGAACATTCGGTTTCGGTATGTTAGTCGCAGTGTTTATAGATGGTACACCCTCTCTATTAGGTTTTAATAGACGATTGATGCGTTCATCCATTTCGGCGTATTCTAACACTTTCTCAGGTTGCTTATTAATTATAGCATTCACCTGTGGTTCTATCTGCTCAAATCTTCCTTCAATGCGATTATCGAATTCTTTCTGTTCCCCATCCTGTTCCTCAAGGTAAGCATCTAATGTTTTTGCTACGTATTGGTTGGATCTGTGATTGTTCTCACGAGTTTCCTCTCGAATCGCTTCAATGTCTGTAGCTAAGTCCTGTTTTATTTTGCTGACTTCAGCCTCCACCTTATCTACTTTGCTTGCTACACGTTTGGTATTCATGTGTACGGCAAATTCTATGCCCCTAGTTAGTTTTAATCCAGAGTTAACTATAGCCACATCAGCTTTTAACACACCCACGTACGTGTTAACTTCTTCCATACGCTGATCCACGGAGTTAATCCTAGTACTAACGATTTCTTTTGCATTAGCGACTTCACTCCTGACTGATTCGATGTTATCGTTCATCTCCGTCTGAACGCCTTGGAGTTTTTGATTTATCTCAGATCGATTTGTGTGTATCTCCTGTTTTATTCCCTCTAAGTGTGCGTAATATTCCGTGCGATAAGTTTCCATCTCTGCACGCAAATCATCACTAACCTTGTTGATTGTGACAGTAATTTTGGCTTTAACATTGGCAATGTCATCTCGCACTTCAACTACATTCTGTGCCATATATGCCCTAATGTTATTGTTTAACAGTGCCATATCAGCTCTAATATTTGTTGTAATGTTGTTACTAGTTTGTAACAGAGTAGCTGTAGCATTGTTACTGTTCTCATTCATGTCTGCCCTAACAGTGTTTACATTTTCTGTAACAGTGTTTATATCTGCCCTTAAATTGTCACTGTTTTGTGTCACATCGGCCCTGACATTGTTTATATCAGCCCTCAAGTTTTCATTATTTAGAGCCATATCTGCCGTAACAGTGTTTACATATGCTCTGAGATCATTATTGTTACGCGTCAAATTGTCCATCGACACCTGCAGATTGTGCAGTAGGGCAGGCAAGTTTGCCAACAACACGGCTGTACCTTGCGCAGACATAATATCTTCAATTGGAGAAATACGGGGAACTAACAACTTCATATGCCTTAACAATGATTTGAGTCGGAAAACAGTAGAAAATCCATTCCTTCATAAATTCTTTCGATGATAACAGCTGAACCTCTGGTAAAATAAAATGACATCAAGACAAAACAAACTTTCATTTACTCAAGACTAGGATAACTGCAAATCAAATCCTCAACTTATTATCATTAATAAATGTTACCTAGAATCATGGTCTTAATTTTGGAATAAGAATGCCATGTAGCCTTCCAAAACACTAGTAAGAAATCTCGATTCGTTACTAATCTGTTGGATTTGATGACAAAATAAAATCCTCACAAACAAACGAATCATGGAGATCGAACACAAGTTTCGATGCAACCACGTTCGGCGCCAACGTACTATATGTGCCCGCTGGACGAAGGTTTCGGGGAGCCACCGGTTTCAAATGACCCTTCCGAGACCCTCTTCCAGTTAACACACAAGTATGGGGAACGATACATTCATAGGCTGGTGTAGCACAAAAGTCTGCACTCGGGGGTGTCGGGAATTAGTGAGATTCGATCTTTAACCAGCTCAGAGGAATGCATCGATAACAAAACTAAACAAGAAAAGAGAGGTCAGTCTTAGGTTAAAATCACAAATAAATTATATTCAGAATAGATCCCTAGCCTAGCATGAGAGTTTCAAACGGCTAGTCCGATACTATTCTGCCCTGAAAGAAATATAAAAAAAAGTCCTAAACAAGATCTAAATTACTCTCATGGTCCTAATAGAAAATTCGGCAAAATGAACAAGCTAATAGAATGGCACGTAAGATCGGTCCTAAGCAATTACATCGAAATAACTTACGGGTGGATCAAATATCAAAAGAATCTACAGCAAAGCAAGACATTTACTTGTTTACAAATACTGGAACATTCACATTTGGTATCAAGGGGAAAATTTGTCCTATGCTATGATGGTACCATCACTAACATTTATATTTAGAGTTAAGTGTTAGCTAGTCCTAAATATCATTAATTAATGAACGAGATGCGTTTATTACTAAGAAAATCAAGCTATTTGCACAATGTTGCTTAATAAAAAGAAATATGCTAATACAACACAAATGCATACAATATTTCAGCACTCCTATGGTTGTGCAATTGGCACTGCCTACGTACTCGATTCGTTACTGTTTGTAACAAACGGTCATAGTGTCAAAGTGTTAAGAAAATAGAAAATATAGGAATGCCTGCAAATGCGATAGTAATTAAGCAATTACATCGACTCATATTGCTACTAATCTGATGTGTGTGCTTCAGTTATCACATCACCAATTAGTGGTCGACTAATCATGTGAAAATGTATCAAAATGTATCTACACTAGCTTAACAATATCTAAGTGTTAACATGTGTTCCAGAAAAATAGTTTATTTTTAATGTTTATGAATTTTATTTTGGTTCAGGGGGGAATTATAAGATTTGTTAGTTTTCAAAACCCTATTTTTGATTATTAAAGTTTCACACAATTATTTATTCCTGCCAGTATTGTTGTTCAGTTTATGGACCTTTAAATGCGTTCAGTGTATTCAGGTAACGTTTGTATCCAACTTAAGCAAATAACACAATAGTTCAATAGTTTACGAGACACCCTGTGTCTTCACCAATATTTTATCACAATTAATAGACATCCTATGTCTTCACCAATTACTTTACTCTCATTTCGGATCCTTTGATCCAGGCGCCTTCGGTTTTGGTACGACTTTAGTTAGTTCATTACCACCAATATAACCACAATAACAATGTCGGAGGTATTCATCCACCGTCAGGACTCATATAATACTCTTAATTTACAAAAGTGTGGAATCCTAATTGATACACGTTTGAATTGCTGGTAATAAAGAATATGTGTACAGAAAACACATCCTGACAACGCTTTAAATAAACTTGAAGGTTTCTAATACAAGCTAACTGTGTGTGTGCATTTATAAAATTACCTCTTCCCTGAATAAATCGAACCTGCGTTCATTTGGTGACAAAATACAATTGCATTCATTGCCTGCGCGGCTTCTTTTAAAGAAATAAACCTGTTTTCAAGTATTGATCTGGCCAATAAACATGAATAACGGAACTCTGCATTCCACTTGTAACAATGTAACAGCCTTCTAAAACAAAATATTAATCCACTGCCTAGAATCGAGTGTGCTGTGTAGTGAACTTGGCTCGTAACCTTGGCCTTGATTTAACATTGTCAAACTAGTTTATTTGTCATCAGCCTGACAAAAATAAAAGTTGATAATACCTGTTTTAAATGATACGAATGAGCATTGAAAATCCAGCCTTCCTGGCTTCTATAAATCATACTAATATATAAAAACAAGATGTTCAGCAAAGAACATATAGCCTACTTTCTCCTAAATGTATGGGTATATTTATGACTCTTTGTCCTCATCCCTAACACAATCACCTCTACCACAATGTATTGTTTGTTTTCTTTTATATTGATAATTAGCCAGTAAGTGTCAAAATCAATATTGTATACTTTATGATGATTGAATAACAAAACTACTAACTTATTGTAATGCATTCACGTCCGTTAATCTCTATATTAAGCCAGCCTGCTAAGTTAAGGATCTTCCGTTTTGGGTATCTTTCCCTTTAAAAATCCACGCCGATCACAGTAGGTTGGTGCTGCGACCTATCAGTGAATTAATCTTTATGTTGTACGCCTATGCATTGCCATCGTAATGTACTACGATGGCAGTGGCCTAAGGGTGTTGAATGAGTAGACAGTTTAAAGTAGCCAAGAGGGAGGCGATCCAGCTGGCAGTGTTTAAAGGTAATCGGAGCGCGATCGTGGCTAGTAGTTGAACTACCAGTATTACAAAATTGCCATACTTCAGGAGGCCAGGTATTTACACAACGGTAAGTTTGGAACAATATTACCCACATAACCCACAAGAGGACAGCACCGTACAGAGGCATTAAGAAGGCTGTGGTTAATGGCAACGTGTATCTAGTTCTTCTATTCTCCTTTTCCTAATGTCTTCTGGTTATTTGCGATGCTGGGGCTGTGATTTTATTAATAAACGAGTGTATACATTAGCCTCTCCTTTGAGCTAAATAACATCTTATTCAGTATCTGTGGAAAGAGCTCGTGCACATCATTTGTAAAAGAATTCAAGAAAAAAAAAGTTGGTTGCAGCAGTACTCGATCCCCAGTCGGCTGCGTGACAGACTAACACGCTAGGCCAGAGCTAATCCTATCCTTAACATCATGGTGTTCTTAACTGACATTAGATACAACCTGTTGGCAAATAATGACTTTAAATAAACGATTTCTTCACAGCAGTACATCTTCATTAAAGATAATTTCATACAAAGTTTATATTATTGTATCAGTAGGGTATATCACATACAACATACTAAAACTATTGAAATATAAGACAGGCACATGAGGACAGCTGCCATCTTGTCGTGTGACACAGACAGCTCAGCTCTTTCAAGCCACTCTTACAGTATAATATTATAATATTAAATTATAATAAATAACGAATCACGACCTTCAGGATAGCTTAAACCACCCTAGGCTCGATAATCGGAATTGGTGGGTCTTAAGCCATTGATTAAAATGGTTGAATAATTCACACGGCCGCCATCCTGAAATGGTATGGCCGATGACCTTGAATGTTGGATGAAAGACGCATCCTGTATAAAGGTATGTTGTCACCAAATTTGGTAGAGATCGGATGATTAGTTTAGCCGTAATTTGATTTTACGTTTTGAACGTTTGAGTGGCCGCCATTCTGTTTTGGTAAAGATGGCGGCGATATAAAGTATGACACTGAGGTGCCCTTTGCTAATGCTACCTCTGTACCAAATTTCGTTCAATTCGGTTTCACCGTGTTTGAATTGATAGGGGGGGGGGACAGACATTCAGAGTACACACACTCACACACACACACACACAGACTCACACACACACATACACACACACAAGCAGACACACTCTTTTCCGCCCTGTAGTGATCTCATAAGTCTACTTTCATTTTTTGCAAAAATTGAAAGTAGGCTAAAAATGAGATGGTGTGTGTCTGTCTTTCTGTCTGTCTGTCTGTCTGTCTGTGTGTTACTCACTAACGCAAGAACCACTGGTCCGATTTAAATGAAATTTTGCATGGATGTAGCAGATTTACCAGGTTTACATATAGGATACTTTTGATTTCGAAATTTTGCACTATTAAAAATGACGACCATTTTAGTGACGTCACTACACCCTTTGGTTTCAAAATTTCATATTTCCATGTCGAATAAAAAGAGAACGGTAGGAAATAGCAAACTTTTGATGGCACATATGTACTTTGAAATTTAAATTCCTATCCAAAAGGTCCTTATCACTTTTCATGTATCTGCAACGGTTAGCAAGTAAAACCGAAATTTGTGACGTCACTACATCCTTTGGTTTCAAAATTTCATAATTCCATTTCAAATAAAAAGAGAACGCTAAGAAGTAGCAAACTTCTGAAGGCATACATGAGCTTTAACATTTAATTTTCTATCCGAAAGGTCCTTATTACTTTCCGTATATCTCCAACGGTTAGTGAGTGAAACCTAAATTTGTGCAATAAAACACGGTCAACAAAGACCGGTGCAGTATATCTCTCTATATATAACAAGTAGTTCCGTGAAGAACTATACAACCTATTTTCATATATCCTACTTTTGTTAATTGCCACTATCAACATACACAATTTCTGTTTGATTGCTGTAATAGATTCGTAGATATTAAGAACCGACTAAATATTTCGGATGGTCGCCATGTTGGATTTTATATATGTAGGTCCTAGAGTTATGTACTGTTGCATGCAGATTATTGTGAACGTGTCGAATTCAAACTTCAATCGCATAATTAGGACACAAGAAAAAACATGGAGATTTTAAAATTTTCACAGTTGCCATCTTGAGGTTATGGAAACAATTGAAATAAATTAGATGCCAGTGGATTAACATTCGTATAAGGATTTACTGTACCAAGTTTCACTGCACTCGGATGGTTAAATTGCGAGAAACGTCCATGTGAATATTTATAATTCGCGTCACCGCCATGTTGGATTTGTGATCACCAGGTTATTTAAAGTCCTATAGGTGAACTTAAGTTCATAGCCCCTATGAACATTAAAAAAGCAGTTTGATTGCTAAAATAGATTCGAAGATATTCAGTATCGTCTAAATATTTCGGATGGTCGCCATGTTGGATTGTTAAATGTATAGGCCATAGAGTCATGTACCATTAAAGGAAAATTATTGCGTAGGTTCATTATTCAAACGTTCACTTCGATCGCATGACTACATCACAAGAAATAAAAATTAATTTTAAAATTCGCACTGCCGCCATCTTGATGTTATGTAAACAATTGAACTAAATTAGATACCAGTGGATTACAATGTGTATAAAAATTTCCTGTACCAGGTTTCAGTGCGCTTGGAACATTAAATCGCGAGAAAGGTCTATTTAAAATTTTCAAATTCGCTTGGCCGCCCATGTTCGTTTTGTAGTTAACCGGTTTTTGAAAGTCTTATAGATGGACTTCCAGTAGCGCCCTTTATCTCCGTACAAAATTTTAGGGAGATACTGCTAATAGTTTCAGAGATATAGAATGCCGGTGAAATATTTCGCACATCCGCCATCTTGTGATTATGTAAACAATTGAACGAAGTTAGATGTCGGTGCATTACAATGTATATAAACATATACTGTACCAAGTTTCATTGCGTTTGGTTGGTCAAATCACGAGAAACGTCTATTTAAAAGTTGCAAATTCGCTTGGCCTCCATGTTGGTTTTGTAGTTACCAGGTTTTCAAAAGTCACATAAGTGAACTTATAGTAGTTCCCTCTATCACCATAGAAAATGTCAGGGTAATATCGGTAATAGTTTCGGAGATATTGAATGCTGGTGAAATATTTCGCAAGGCCGCCATGTTGGATTGGTCAGTCGTAACAAAATTTGAAGGGCACGGTCGAGGTCGCCGGGAATAGTGCTATGAACTTTCCAAGTTTCATTGAAATCGCTCCTGCCGTTTAAATTTTATTAGGGGGACACACACACACGAATCACACACACACACACACGCACACACACACGGACAAAAGGTGATCCCATAAGCCTATTTTTTTTCAAAATTGAAAATAGGCTAAAAATGAAAGTTTTTCTGTTTTTCTCTGAATTTCTACGGAAGATTGAGTTGATTACGCGTTTCAGACTGTTTTTGATGGATGCGCGCGATTTTTTTTCGTCTGTCTGTTTGTTTGTTTGTTTGTTTGTCTGTGGACAACTTTGTTCCCTTATAACTCGAGAACGGCTGGGTGTATCAACGTAAAATTTTGTACAGATATCCATCAGAGCCAAGACACTTATCATTGATATAATTCTTCTCCGTACCCCTCATAAAAGGGGGCCTACCCCCTTAAAATACATGCTGAAATAGGCGTAGAAGGACGTGACAAAGTTCATTTTCAGCCCCTGAATGTGAGAGACAAAACTCGGGTACCTGAAAACCATATTTTAAGGACTTAAGACCAACTGTTTTTGAGATATTCCCAGAAAACTAATTTCATTTAATAAACTAATGAACGAATGCAAGCCAGTAACCATGGAAACAGATTCTCAGAGGTCCATCTATTGCTGTAAGACGCAATGCAATTCCATTTATTACATTAGTGTAAAAGTTTGCAAACGGCTAGAATGTTATCACGGAACCAAATTAAGCCGTAAATTCATCAAAAGGTTTAACATGCTTAAGGGGATCAAGGGGTACTCTAGAATTTTTCACGCGATTTACACCTGCGGGTGTGGTACGGCAGGTCTATTATATTCCTATCCCCATATTATTCATTCAACCATTTCGTATAGGCCATCTATGGACCGCGTCATTCCCACTGTCTCCCACTGGCTTTGATGTTTGCCCAGTACGCCCGCATTCGTTCTCGGTGGACTTCCCTTCGTTCCTGGGTCCAAATCTTTCCCGTTTTCAGCTTCGGTTTTCCTTGGAAACCTTTGCAAGCTTGAAGTTTACTTTTGAGTGGGGCACGCTCCTGAATGTCTATTGGTGTAATCCCCACTTCTTTCAGATCTTTATCCAGTTCTATGAACCAGGCCCATTTTGTTTTCCTCTACTGAAAGTAAGTTATGTTGCGGTTGGTCAGTCTCGCTGGGCTCATTCGTTTCACATGCCCAAAAAATGGTATCCTTCTCTTCCGGATGACGTTACTTATCTTCTCCTCATGTTTATATAGTTCATGGTTATGCCGTCTTATGTATTCCCCATTGTCTTTGATGAAACCCAATATCTATCTCAAAATTTTTCTTTCTTTGGCCTCCAGTTTCTCGACCAAGCCTTTTTTGTTCATCGTGAGGCATTCAGAAGCATGCAAGACCTCCGGATGGATGACACTGCAGTAATGTTTTAGTTTTGCGTTGAAGGATATTGACCTTTTCTTATAGATGTCCTTAGTTAAATGGTAGGCCATTTCCATTTTGCTCATGCGTGATTGAATGCTTCTTTCTCTGATAATATCCCTTCCCTGACCCGTCCTGAAAAGAAAAGTACATGGCCATTGGCTGCATTAATATTTTTAAAAAATAGGTGTTATAATTTCTCCCTATATTATAATATTATTAGTATTATATTATGGCGTACAACGACGAGACAAATCCCCTAGGTGCCAGAAACAAAACTCGGGGGCCCTAAAGGGTCCTCGAAAACTACATTATAAGGCTCTAAATCCAACAGTTTCTGAAATATTCCCAGAAAACTAATTTAATTTAACAAACTAATGAAGGAATGCAAATCGGTAACCATGAGAACATTATATCAAGGGGTGGCTTACAACTTTCCTTCTATTTCTGTAAGAAGCAATGTCACTCCATTTATTACATTTCTGTGAAAGTTTGCAAATTGCTATAAGGTTATCACGGAACTAACGTAGACTTTACAATTCATCAATGCAATTAAGGGGGCCAAGGGGTAACCTAGAATTTTTTCATGCAATTTTCACGTTCGACATATAGTACAGTAGGTCTATTATATCTCCAAACAGCAACATTATTTTCAAAAATTCTTGAATTGAACCAGCATTTTTTGCGGCTTTTAGGAATTTGGGCAATTTGAGGCTAAAGAACCTGAATTTTCATGCACCACTAGCCTTTATAATTTATGAAAGGGGTCTTTCTGTGTATGGGGACCTAGCACAACGTAAAGGGTCAGTTTTTATGTGACGAGTATTGCGTTTCGTCTACAAGGCTTTCAATTCTATTTCACGTCAGGAAGTACACGTTTGGTGAATTTGGTCTGAGAGCACATGTTAACTTTTTTTTTTTGTCGACAAACGGGTTCATCGTAATGATGATTTTGTTTGACACTGTGTGGTAGATATACCCATATTTGGATATCTCGGTAATATGTTGTAGACAATAGAATTGTCTGTCTGTCTTTCTTTGTATCTTTATGTAGCCTACGCCTAGAACTCGTGTTCGGATGCTTGGAGCATCGTAAAATTAGGTTTGGTAACCATGAGTCAATACACCAATCATTTATAAAACTCTTCGCCGCACTTTTCATACAGTAGAAAGGTGGATATAGAGAAAAACTTCTCAATACATGCTAAAATAGGCGGAATATAAAAATTATCCTAGAAGGACGACCGAAGCATATGTTGCGCTTCTCAATATGAGACACAAAATTCGGGAATCTATAAAGGGTCACCGAAAACTACATTTTAAGGGCCTTAAATTAACCGTGTGTGTGATATTCCCAGAAAACTAACTTCGTTCTGATAAACATGAAGGAATGACAAACCGCTAACCATTGCAACAGTAGCTCAATTGATAATGTCTGGTGTTAACAACGAACACCGTTCGAAGAACGGGTACTTTTGCTAGTGTTTAATAAAACTTATATTTTCCACACGCGTCTTATAATTAGCAACCTGCATTGTGCACTAAATAAATGAAACCAAATTAAACTAAGTCTACTGTTTTCCACTCTTACAATACGCTATAAATATTTGATCTGACTTACAGATTCAGCGTCACTTGGTTCGAGTCCCGCCATGCGGTCTCGTGTATGGCTTTAGGTTACCATTTCATTGTGTCTGGACATCCTCCGTCACCAATTCCCCACGCATTATTTAGCAATCACACGCCATCGCGTGGCTGGAGTTGTATCTGAAGATTTGCTGGTTTATCATTATTGCGATGTTAGCGTTGGTAAAAATGTAGCACATAATTAAATAAAACTCGCGCACTGCAGCTAATATGCGGTAAAAAAATTCCCATTTTCACTCCGCCACTGGCTCTAGCCTATGTCGCTTGTGCGACACTCACTCGTGACTTGCACTGATATTTACACAAGAAAATATTAACACAATTAAATCAAAATACTGCCCAACCGGCAAATAAAGATTGTACTTGTAGATTTTGTACAGTTACACAGTTAATTAAATACACATTTATAGAACACTGAAATATGTGTGTGTGCGTGAGAATGAGACCATGCGGTCGCAAAGTTTTCTTCACACAAGTCCATCATTTCACCTCGGATAATAATAAAAATATTTCACAGTTTTCGTAGTGGTGAATATCTTCAATCGTTCAATTATTACACAATGCCATGATGGCTATCTATAAGAAAGTTATTCGTAGATTTTTCCTGCCACATGGTTTCCTTTCACTTGTGCTCCATCATGCACATGTTGTCTCTTCCACAGACGAATAGGATCTGGTGTTACCAAATATGGCGTGCTCTCAGTACCTGAGCTGGCCGCGTAAATTGATAGTTTCTTCGATTTACGAAGTATGCTGTACTTCAAATATGCAGAATTACTTGGTTAAAATTATAGTTGATTTTTGGAATGTGAAAAATAAGTAAAAATATATTCATAAGCGATATTGCTCCAGCTTCTTCCCGCCGCTCGCAGGGTATGTTCAGTTACATTTCAGCATAAGTTTTAGTCTCTGTTGTCTGAGCAAACGTGCAACAGGCGCAATATATGTATCTACTTGACGTAATGTGGGGGATAAAATTTAAAATAATTAAACTAAAAACATTAACAATTAAGATATAAAATGGAAATATAAAAATATACAAATGAAAATCATAAAAATAAAATTACAATAATAAAAGAAATACAAAAATTAAAATCATTAACATAACTATGAAAAAATATGAAACTCATTGTAAAATCAATTCGAAATGAATTAATTAAATAAAACGGAAAATATCAAAGTTAAATCTATAAGAACATAAATTAATAATAATTAAAATTAGAGACACAGAAAATAACATTAATAATAATAGTCTTGCATTTGCAGACGACATAGTGTTTTTCGCTGAGAATCTGCCACTAAACAGAGGTTTTACAAGAAACAGCAGAAAAGGCAGGACTGTAAATATCCTTTGAGAAAACTGAATACATGAACATAGATCCCAAAGAACCAACATGGACAATGAAAACCAAGTATGGTGACATAAAAATATGATGATGATGATGATGATGATGATGATAATTGTTGTTTTAAGGGCCCTAACATCGAGGTATTCGGCCCCTGACATAAAAAGAGTCCACAAATTCAAGTATCTAGGGGAGATTCTTACTCCTAACAACGCTGAGATGTCAGCTATTGAAGAGAGAGCGCAGAAGATGGAGATTGTATTCAGATTATGCCAGGAAACTTAAAAGTCCAAATCCGTCTCCTATAAAGCCAAACTCAGGCACTATAATACCGAGGTGAAACCTGAATGCCTTTGTGCAGCGGAGATAATTGCCAGAAAGGGAATCACTGAACTACAGAACAATGGGACCGTAACGACTAGCAAATAAAATCCTCATCTTTCAGGAAAGGAGAAAGACTCGAGTACCATGGTTGAAAGAGGTTTATCAGGATTTAAACAAGAAGTTCCGTGAAGAACTATACAGCCTACTTTTCATGCCAATGATTATTCTACAGTATATGAACCTATCTAGAATAATGACAAATTAAGTTGGTAATATCGAAATAACTAATTAGATCAAAATATACCTGGTATAATGTAGCCTAATAGAGCACTACAGTTGGCAGCCCTGGTGACTGAATATATTCTTAGTTCCATCTCTTAAGGTACAGAATACAAAATTTGATTGAAGTCCAATGGACGTTACATGCAGTTAATCACTGGATCTATCAGCACGCGTAAAAGTATGTTGCCAACAATACCATGCGTGTGCTGGTCAGAAATAATCTGAAATATTATATCTTGTTGTGCCAATTTTGGATGAAATCCATTTGTTAGTATAGAAGTTACATGTATTTTAAAATCGGACATATCAGCAGGCATAGAATCATGTTGGCAGCACTGCCTTGTATTAATTACTCCAAATTAATCAAGAATGTCAGGTGCTATACGTGTGCAAAATATAGAGCTGTTGGCTTGCATAATTTCTGGTATATTGATATTAGGGTAAAAAAATATATACAGCATTTATTAACAGTTGGCAGCCCTGATTGCTCTTAACAATACTTATAGTCATATCTGTTATGGTACACATAGCACATACGAAATTTGGTTGAAATCCAACTGATAGTATAGTTACATGTATTTAAAAATTGGTACTATCAGCAGGGTTATAGTTATGTTGGTAGAACTGACGTATATAAGTTACTCCAAATTAATCTAAAATGTCAGAATATACGTGTGAATAGTTTAAAGCTGTTGGCTTGCATACTTTCTGATATATTGGTATTTGGATAAAAAAAATGAGAGAGAGCAATTATTAACAGTTGGCAGCCCTGGTGGGTCTTAAGAATACGCACAGTCATATATGTTTATGTACAGATATTACATACAAAATTTGGTTGAAATCCAATTAATAGTGTAGAAGTTATATGCATTTAAACATTGGACCTATCAGACGGCTTAAAATTATTTTGGCAACACTGTCATTGTTGGCCTCCTGGAAATTAAACTGAAATAGTATTATCTGGATGTGTGCCAATTTTGGAATAGCTCCCATGCATACCTTGCAAGATATCCAACATGGAGCTCAAATTTCTAGTGCGTTTTTTCAGCAGTTGGTAGCACTGACATCATTTTCAAATATGGAAGTGAGATATTCCGGTGCACATCTTTACTCATACTAAATTTGGTTTTGATTGCTGCAGCCGTTTAGGAGTTGATAGGGGGGGGGGGGGGGGGGGACACACACACAGCCAGCCAGCCAGACAGACAGACACACATTTTCCTGTATCGATCTCATAAGTCTACTTTTTCCTCATTTTTGAAAAATGTGAAAAGTAGGCTAAAAATGTGGCATTGAGGAGGGGGATATTGCAAACAGAAAAGTGTTCAGAAGGAAAATTACGGAGGTGACAGATCTGTCCATGGAGAAACCCAAGAGAACTGGGTGTTCTCGGACGAAGAACGAGTACGAGTGAGCCAACGAATGAAAAGAGTATTGGCTTAGCAGAAAAGAGCATCAACAGACAAGGAAGTTGTGTAATCGTAACCCATTGGGGGTTGAAACGATCCTAAATAAATAATAATTGTGAAATTCTTAATTAATTAGTTAAATGAAAAGGAAATTGAAAATCCACAGCCTGCTTCCAGTCTCCGACCGGGTCAGGAATGGAATGAATGAAGCCCCCATCTAGCGACGAGGATATGAACTGTGCCGGCTGCCGAGGCCTGACGCACTCCTCTGGGGCAATGATTAAATGAATGACAGATGAAATGAAATGATAGTGGAGAGTGTTGCTGGAATGAAATTGTGACAGGGAAAACCGGAGTACCCGGAGAAAAACCTGTCTGCCTCCGTTTTGTCCAGCACAGATCTCACATGGAGTGACCGGGATTTGAACCACGGACCCAGCGGTGAGAGGCCGGCGTGCTGCCGCCTAAGCCACGGAGGCTTCAAATGAAAAGGAAATTATCAAAGTTAAATCTATAAGAACTTAAATAAAAAAATAAAAATATATAAACATTAAAATTATAGAAACAGAAAATAGCATTAATAATAATATTAATAATTTAAGTCGCCTCCGTAGCGTAGCGGTCAGCATGGTTAGCTGCCGCCCCGGAGGTCGTGGGTTCCATATCCGGCTCTGCCACGAAATTTGAAAAGTGGTATGAGGACTGGAACGGGGACTTCTTAGCCTCGGGTGGTCCAAATAAGTAGAGGGGGTTCGATTCCCACCTCAGCCATCCTCGAAGTAGTTTTCCGTGGTTTCCCACTTCGTCTTCGGGCAAATGACGGGATGGTAGGGCCTACCTACTGTAAGGCCAAGGCCACCTCCTTCCCTCTTCCTTGCCTATCCATCCCAATCTTTCCTTCCCTTCCTATCTCTCATGAGGCCCCTGATCGCTTTGCAGGTGAGGCCGCCTGGGCGAAGTGCTGATCACACTCCCTAGTTGTATTCAATCCGCCCAAGTGTTCTCAGCTCTAGCACACTGCCTGGAAGGGTGGCTTCTGTGGCGTGTTTGGTAACATGCTGAGCTTCTGTCTGGCTGCGTGGCTCAGGGGTAACGTTCTCGCTTACTGAGCCCAAGGTTGCAGGTTCGAAACCTGGCGCAGTCAGCTGGCATTTGAGGGTGCGCAAATGCGTGGGAGCCGTGTCAGTAGATTTACTGGCACGTTAAAGATCCCCTTCGGGGCAAAATTCCGGCACCCCGGCGTCTCTAAAAGCCAGTGTAGTTAAAAAGGACGTAAAACCAATAACATTATTATTATTAATATTATTATTATTGCTGAGCTTCTATGCCCAAGGTCGCGGGTTCAAATCCGGCCGAAGTCGTCGGATTTTTAAGAGCGTTAAAATACCTCAGTATGCCTTCCTTCGGAGGGGAAGTAAAGCCACCGGTCCCATGTCATAGATTTATGGCATGTTAAACACCCTTCCACAAATTACACCTGTGTGAGGCTAAATTGTATAGGTTAAGAATGTAAACTACCCTCTTAGGTTCCTACGTTCGTTGCCAAGAACCGACTGCGGTGGCGTCTGTTAGCTAAGTTCTGAACTAGTAGTCGTTGACGGTGACGTTTGGCAGCAAAAGTAGGAACTATTTGAAAAATTCAAAAGTCTGCTGTCCTTAGGCCTACTTAAATTTAAAAAACAGATAACACACACTGATACAATCATCACAATTAACACCGGTTATCAGACAGATTCTACACACACCCAAAGTACACGGGGCTACATGACCGCGTTGTCGCAGCCCCTAAACTTAAGAACCAACCAAGCAACACTGCCTGGAAAGGCGGTAGTGGTGAGTTCCCTCGCTGATTACTTGGGAACCACCAACCCGGAGGGTAAAAAGGAAAAATTGTAAAAACATAAAAAATTGTTTTGCCCTACAAAGGGTTAAATAGATTGCCTGGGATTAATCCAGGACATGAAGACATGGGGAGCTGCATCATATCAGTCTAAAGATTCAAACAAACAAACAAACAAACAAACAAACACTGTCGTCTGCTTACTGTTTGCACACTTAGCCTGCATCCCAGGGGAGATGGTGCAGGCATGTGGTACTGCGACTGTCAATTTTCAGACAACTTCCTTTCAAGCGAAATCTGTCTACATCCACTTCAGAACCTATCAAGCCAGATATCAAAAGAGATACACAGACATGCTCCCCTTCGCTTATATTCAAGATATCATGAAAGAACCAAGCCTCAGTGAATCAAACCTTCCAATATTTATAGAGAAATACTCCTTGAGTGAGTGCAGGAACAAGACAGAACTTTTGACAGTGATGGAAAGAACCCCATTTCCTCAACATCAAAGAGTGATGCACTCAACAATATCGATTGAAGATACCAGGACGAGGTAAACTAAACCTACAAAGGATCTTTTTCGTTGGTTCCTCAGTTTAGGGGTTGCGACAACGCGGTCATGTAGCCCCGTGTACTTTGGGTGTGTGTAGAATCTGTCTGATATCCGGTATTAACTGTGATGACTGTATTAGGGAGTGTTATCTGTTTTCAATTCAAGTAAGGACTGCATTGAATAATCTCCAGTAGTTCCCACTTTCGCTAGTAAATGCTACCGTCCACGACACCTAGCTGTGAACTTGACTACTACTAGATGCCATCGCAACCAGCGCCCGGTGACGAACATTGGAAATTAAGAGCAGTAATCAAACCAAACCTACAAATTTTGCTCCACACAAGTTTAGTTAGTTGAAAGTTCTTTTACATGCCATAAATCTATGCCATGGGACCGCCGGCTTTACTTCCCCTCCGAAGGAAGGCATACTGGGTGATTTTTAACGCTCTTAAAAATCCGATGACTTCGGCCGGGTTTGAACCCGCGACCATGGGCATAGAAGCTCCGCATGCTACCAACTACACCACGGAAGCTGCTAACGAAGGGTATACTGGATAAGCGATGACGAGGAAAATTTTAAAATTAGTTTTTTTATGGTGTTCTAATCATGCGATTAAAGTGAACGTTAGAATAATACAGTAAACCTACCCAATAATCTTCATCTAATGCAGGGGTCTCCAAACTACGGCCCGAGGTTCAACACCGGCCCGCGAGCACCACCAATCCGGCTCGCCATAATTTATTTTGATTGTATTGTAACTCTTACAGTACCTAAAGTAAATCATAAATGTCGCCCCCGTAGCGTAGCGGTCAGCGTGGTTAGCTGCCACCCCGGAGGTCCTGGGTTCGATTCCTGGCTCTGCCACGAAATTTGAAAAGTGGTATGAGGACTGGAACGAGGGCTACTCAGCCTCGGGTTGTCCAAATGAGTAGAGAGGGTTCGATTCCGACCTCAGCCATCCTCGAAGTGGTTTTCCATGGTTTCCCACTTCGTCTTCGGGCAAATGCCGGGACGGTACCCCCTGTAAGGCCACGGCCGCCTCCATCCCTCTTCCTTGCCTATCCATCCTAACCTTCCATTCCCTTCCCTCATGAGGTCCCTGTTCACTTTGCAGGTGAGGCCGCCTGGGCGAGTTGCTAATCCTACCTCACCAGTTGTATCCCCTCCGGTTAGATGTTCCCAGCTCTAGGACACTGCTTGAAAACTGGCGGTAGGGGTGAGTTCCCTCGCTGAGTCCGTGGGAGCTACCACCCTGGAGGATAAACTCGATTTAAACAAAACAAAATCATACAAAATGACATTACGATGTTTCTTCTTCTTCTCTCGAAATGGCCTACTTAGGACCACGTTTATTCAACTGGAGGGTCTTGATCTTCGCCCAGTATTGACGCATTTTCTGCCAGTGTAACATCTTCCTTTCAGTGGTCCAGAGGCACCTTTCCTCCGAGGTTTCTCCTGAAAACCATGGCCTTCCTTCAAAGCACGCCTCACAGCCTGTCTGTCATACAGATCTGATATTCCCAGTTCGTTAATATCAATCTCAGTTTCCGTCAACCACGTGGTACGAACCTTCTTATTGTGCCAGAAAGTGAGCAAACGATTGGTCAATCTTGTGGAAGGTAATCTCGTGATTTGGCCGTATAAGGCTATTCTAATTTTTCTCGCACATTCGGAGAGTTTCTCTTCATCTTCGAAAAGCTCGGATTTATTTCGCCTACGAAATTCTTCACCTACCTATACAGGACCGAGAATCTTCTGAAGAATTCTTCTCTCTCTAATTTCCAACTTCTCCATCAGACCCCTTAGGATTAAAGAAAGACACTCCAAGGCATGTAAGGCTTCTGGCCTTATGACTGACTTATAATGTTTCAATTTCAAATTACGAGATAAGCACTTCTTGTTGTAAGTGTTCTTCGTCAACCGTTAGGACATTTCTAAGGAATCAATTAAAACACAATAACTGTCATACATAATATAATTGAACATTTTAACTGTAATTAATGACATGAGATGTATCCTACAAAATTACAGTAAGTGCATACAATACATAGGTAATTCACATAATGACATTTAACATCATAATAATGATTATTATTCATGAGATTTGCTGTATGTAGCTACTTTCCTCTGATAATTGTTTGGAGTTGTGGACCTATTTAACCTTTGCTAATTACCAGCAGTGACTTCAAATGTTCATCAGTAAATTTGGATCTGAAAGTATTTACAGTATACTTAATTTAGAAGAATATTTTTCTCGCAGATAAGTAGTGTCGAAAGCAGAAAAAAAAAGCCACGAGCAAATGGTGTGGAGGCGGCTTTGGGGCGTAGTTGGTAACAAGATGAGCTTCTGTGCCTATGTTTGCGGGTTTAAACGCGGCCAAAGTAGTCGGATTTTTAAGAGCGTTAAAATTCCTCAGTATTCCTTCCCTTGGAGGGGAAGTAAAGCCGGTGGGCTCATGTAAAAGAACCTTCCTCTAACTACAATTATGTGAAGCTATATTTGTAGGTTAAATTTGATAAACTCTCTATTAGTTCCATCGTTCGCTGCAAGGTGCCGGTTGAGGTGGCATAAAGTAGCCAAGTTCACAGCTAGGTGTCGTTGACATTAGCGCAAGGATATAGGCATAACTATTTCTTGTGAGTTTTGATATTGATAACACTCCATTCCAGCAACACTCTCCTCTATCATTTCATTTCATCTGTCATTCATTTAATCATTGCCCCAGAGGAGTGCGTCAGGCCTCGGCAGCCAGCACAGTTCATATCCTCGCCGCTAGATGGGGGCTTCATTCATTCCATTCCTGACCCGGTCGGAGACTGGAAGCAGGCTGTGAATTTTCATTTTTTCAACACTCTATTGAGGAAGCTAGATTTAACGCTTTCCAGCTTCCTTAGGTTTCCGACCGTCAGGAATTTCCAGATTAGTTGTATTCCATAGGTGGCCGTCGGCATGACTTTGATCTTAAATAATGCCGTTGCTGTTGAAACTGACAATAGTTGTAATTTGGGTATGTCATATATAGTTTTTTTCTGCAGCTGCTGCTCGTTCTTGTAGACCTATGTGTAGTGCAAAAGTAATTCCCGAAGTTTGCATGGTGACCCGCAAGTATTTGAAATTTGTTACAATGTTTCCATCTGGATTGGGCCCATGATTTTCTGCAGGATTCTCCTTTCCAGGACCTCCAACATCTCTAGCCTGTAGTTCATTGAAAAGGAATTCACAGGCTTACAGGCATTCTGTTTTGACTGCGGTATCTTAGTGCTTTATTTTGGTGATTCAGGAAATGAATTTCTTGTTATAGATGTTTTTTGTAAGCCCATACGCTCTCTCCATTTTCGAGATCCTATTATTTATTATTTATATTTTATATATTTACTTATGTTTTAATTAATTAATTAATTTATTTATTTATTCCCCAACCATAACGGGAGTTACACTGGAAATATGATGAACCCGGATTACGGATGCCACCGTAATAGCATGTTTGTACCGAGGACAGCAGAACACCTTTTCGAAGTTTTGAAGAGCGCGCTGAGCATGCTAGTTCACCGCCCCGATCAAGAGGATGCGCTAGGGAGGAAACCTGTGGCTCCGACGGAAGAAGTTCAGAAACCCTTTGATGATAAAGTGAAGTTGTTGATTTGAGGTCTGAAATCTATCAGAAATTATTGGCTAAGGAATTCTAAGAACGCTAGAAGAAGTTTGAAGTAAATCGGACCAGTATCTCAGAAGTTATGAGCACTTTCGTAAAACCACATGTTTCGAGCAAGTAGCGAGGAAGAAGCCCAATCATTGGATTAGCGGGGCTTGCTCGCCAGTTGGAACAGCCAACTACATGAAATATCGGCTCTAGAACCGTATATAAGGAGTCACTTCCAGTCCACATTTCGAATATTATAAAATGAACTTTGAGAAAGTGGTTAAATTGTATAAAACTGCAGAACTATTGTATATGACACTAGTCATAATGTCGAACAGTCATGGAAGTTATCGTGAAGTTTATCAGTGCGTGATTTTGAACGCGAGTATGAGTCGTTAAATTACGAAGGGGTAGGATGACGATGGATGAAACCGAAGATGGATCCGGTGGTAACGCAGATGACCAGGGGAAGTTGCCATACTGATGAGATAATAGGAAACCCATTAGACTATGACGCCAGCCGAGGAGCTGTACCACCATGAACATCAAGAATTAACGTGAGCTGAATTTTGAACCTGTAATATTGATAGTGTAGCGTAATTGTGAATTATTTTCATTCATTCATTTATAAATGATCAACACTATTTACACTTCGATTTGACATTTATGCTTAACGTTACGATTAGTTAGAGGAACCACGACTAGTATTTTCCAGTGTGAACTTTTTGTTTTGAGAAATTCATATCAGTTGTTGAATGTCCGAGTGACGTGCGGAAGTTAGTTAGTTTGGGAATATAAATGCTTTTTATAGTATTGGAGAACCTTGGATGATTCAAATTATTCAACATAAATATTCTAGATGATGTTAAATAATTCTATAATAATTATAAATAATTCTATAAATTAAGAAAATACATTTATTTAAATAATTCAGTGAATGTGAATAATAATTTAACTGCTGAATGACAGTATTTAAATATCTCCATGATATGATAATAATAATAATAATAATAATCATAATAATAATAATAATAATCATAATAATAATAATAATAATAATAATAATGGATACCCTACGAAGACATGGCAAATGAAATGAGGACTTACGAATTGGTACATGGAATGCACGGAGCTTATATAAGCCTGGACACATTCAAAGATTGAAAGACGAGCTCGAGAAGTATAAAATACAATTTGCTGCTATTCAAGAAACAAGATTTCCAGGGGAAGACATACAGAACTTCGGAGAGTACACTTTGTTTAACAGTGGAACTCAATCCGGAAAGCATGAATTTGGAACAGCATACCTCATATCAAAGGAATGTGTTGAAACAGTAATCCGGTTTGAGGCAATCAATGAAGGAATGTGCTACATACGAGTGAAAGGCCGATGGTTTAATATATCCATTATCAATGTGCATGCACCTACAAATGATAAAGAAGATGTGGTGAAAGACAGCTTTTATGAACAGTTGGAGAGGGTGTATGAAGGCCTACCACAACATGACATCAAGATAGTACTAGGAGACTTTAATGCCAAGGTAGGAAAAGAAAAGCACCTACAACCGACGATAGGTAATGAAAGCCTTCATGAGGAAACCTCTGAAAATGGGCTTAGATTGATCTCATTTGAAGAATCAGAAAGCATGAATGTCAGGAGTACGACGTTCCCACACAAGGATATACATAAGGAAACATGGTATTCAGCAGATGGAAAGACGGCAAACCAAATTGACCATATACTAATTTCAAATCGACACAGAAGCGCCATCACTGATATTCGTGCTTACCGGGGAGCTGACATAGGCTCTGACCACAACTTGCTGGTTGCATCCATGGAGGTGAAACTGAAAACTCACCACAAACAACAACAAGGGCGCGCAATACAATATGATCTACAAGCATTAAAGGAATCTCCTCAAACTTGTCAGTACCAAGTGGAAGTGAGCAACAGGTTTGGCGTACTTGATGAAGTAGGAGAAGAAGTGGATGAAAGTGGAACTACAGATATTAATAGATTGTGGAAGGATATCAAGAAGGTGATTCAAGAATCAGCTAAAAACGCATTACCAAAAGTGGAACGAAAGAAGAAATGGTTTAATGGTACATGCAAAACAGCAGTAGCAGCTAGCATCTCAGCAAGGAAAGCATGGCTACAGGACAGGAGAAATGAAGAATTGGAACAGCACTACAGGGAAACACGAAGAGAAACAAGCATAACCTTACGAAAAGAAAAGAAGCTTTACCTTAAACATATGTTAGAGAGTATTGAGAATGACCAGAAGGAGATCAACATCCGTAAAGTATATGGGACGGTGAATAACATTAAGAAAGGTTACCAACCGCGATCAGCAGTTCTCCACGACAACAATGGTAACATCATTGCAGGAACAACCCACATATTACAGGCTTGGAAAGAGTACTTTGACCACTTACTGAACTGCCCTGAACCAGACAACAAATTGGCGAGAACCGCTCTTTCAACAGTAGAACCTTTCAAAAATGATCCTTCATATGAAGAGGTAACCAGCAGTCTGAAGAAACTGAAAAACCACAAAGCTGCTGGATCTGACGGTATACCAGTTGAATTGCTGAAATATGGGGGTGAGAAGCTTCATGAAAAACTGCATAAACTTATCCTGAAAATATGGCGCGAGGAACAAATACCGGATGAATGGAAGGAAGCAATTATTGTTCCAATACATAAGAAAGGAGATAAACATAACTGCGGAAATTACAGAGGAATATCCCTACTTGTCACAGCTTACAAATTACTGTCGCACATAATATTACAACGTCTAATTCCATACACCGAAGATATAATAGGAGACTATCAGAATGGTTTCCGTAAAAACAGATCAACAACAGACAATATATTTTGTATTAAGACAATCAGTGAAAAAGTTTGGGAATATAACAAAAACGTCCATTACCTATTTATTGACTTCCAAAAGGCCTATGACTCAGTCCACAGAGAAACGGTGTGGGAAATTATGGCAGAATACGGAATCCCACAGAAACTTATCAGCCTGGTCAAAATGTGTATGGAGGAGACAGTGAGCAAAGTGACACACTGTGGATCCGTATCAGACGGTTTTGAAAACAGAACAGGACTAAAACAAGGTGATGCGCTCTCCCCACTTCTCTTCAATATCGATCTGGAAAAAGTAATTCGGGAAACCAAAGAAGCTGCAACTGGAGACCTAGCAGATAACAAACACAACATCCTGGCATATGCAGATGACATTGTATTAATAGGTAATAATGGAGGAGAAATTGAAGCTTTATTCAGGAAATAAAATGAAACTGCTGCAAAAATAGGTCTAAAGATTAATGAAGAGAAGACAGAATACATGATCATACAGAGAGAAAACATGACTACAGACCAACGCAACAACCTTCATATAGGCAATTTTACCTTTAAGAACACGCCAAACTTCAAATACCTTGGGGTAAATATAAATGACTGCAATAGAAGACAAGTTGAACACCAAATTAGATTACGGAATGCAAACAAAGTTTACTTTTCCCTGCATAAATTACTTTCCTCCAAACTTTTGACCAGGAAAACAAAAATAAAACTATACAACACGATCATCAGGCCGGTACTGCTATACGAAGCCGAAACATGGAGTGTGACCAAAAGGGAGGAACGCCAACTTACAGTCTTCGAAAACAAGATATATAGAAAAATTTTCGGCCCCATCTTTGACCAGGAAACACAAAGATGGGTTCTCAGATCAAATCATGAGCTGTACAAGTTGGCTAATCAACCCAGAGTAGTGGACGTCATGAAAGCGAAACGGCTGCAATGGGCAGGGCATGTTATCAGAATGGACGCTGCCAGAATAGTTCGCCAGGTGTATGAGAAGAAGATCGAAGGCTCAAGACCCCCTGGAAGACCTAGGAGTAGATGGCAAGATGAGGTGACCTCTGACTGCAGACAAATGGGTATTACTGTATGGGAGAATACTGCGCTGGATAGGAGGAAATGGAGGCAGATAGTGAGAGCGGCACGGGATCGTCACGTCCCAGAAAAGCCAACGGAGTGAGTGAGTGTATAATAATAATAAATGATGTGTTATAAATTATTTGAGGGTTAAATAAATTGTTAGATCACAGTGTTTAAATATTTTGTCAACAGTAATAATAATAACAGTGATTGTTTTAATAAATATTTATATTGCCATCAATATAATAAAAGCCATCAATATAATGAGTTAGATGACACATTTCTGAAATGCACCATAGTAAAATTAAGGAAAGGAATAGAGGAACGGCAGGTTAATAAATAACGAATATGTATAAAATAGGATGAAGTATTGTTAAATAGAGGCCGGGGAAGGATTTTGACCAGGATTAAATAGAAATATTTTTGGAAGACATTTTTATCGCACATGATCTAAATAATGGTTGAGTTGAATACAGGAGGTGATCTGTATGACAGAAATAGTACACAATTGTAATAAAAGAAGGAATCATATGAGATGATTATTTGTAATAAGGAATATTATGCGACATGAGTGTCGGCATTAATATAGGAGTTGTATGGAGACTAGGAGTCGTCCATTAGGAAAATGTATTTCCGTTTTGAAGGGAGAATTAGTTGGAGCCATTATTGGCTCGATGTGAAAAGAAGGGTTGAGTCGAGTTGCCTCCCCATATTTTTGTCCAATTCAAGTACTGTCTAAGGATTTCAGTTCTAATACCTGAGTCAATAATCCAGATTTTCAGATATTAAGCCTATGCAATAAAAGATTGTTAGTTTTGTTAAAACCTAGCCGGATCCTGAAATGATATAAATATTAGAGTGCATAAAATGAAATAAAATTTCAGAACAAGTTGAATTGCTTGGATGTCAATCATCTTAACACCATTTGGATAGGAGTGATGCCTATTATAAATATTATAATTAAAATATTACCGGTACTGATTATTTTTATGAACTTAATAATTTTTGAGATTTAATTCAGATAATAATAATAATTATTTGATGACGAAATAAATTTATTTAATTAATTGTGGTAATGTTTGTAAAGCCTCCGTGGCTTAGGCGGCAGCACGCCGGCCTCTCAACGCTGGGTCCGTGGTTCAATCCCGGTCACTCCATGTGAGATAAGTGCTGGACAAAACGGAGGCAGACAGGTTTTTCTCCGGGTACTCCGGTTTTCCTCCTAAATTTCATTCCAGCAACACTCTCCACTATCATTTCATTTCATCTGTCATTCATTTAATCATTGCCCCAGAGGAGTGCGTCAGGCCTCGGCAGCCGGCACAGTCCATATCCTCGCCGCTAGATTGGGGCTTCATTCATTACATTCCTGACCCGTTCGGAGACTGGAAGCAGCTGTGGATTTTCAATTGTGGTAGTGTTTAAACAATATTTGTTGAGTAAAATAATGTGGTTATTTAAAAATAACATCATTAGAAATGGAGAATAAATAATGATTTGGTAATGTTACGCCAACTGAGGGTAATAATTATGTGGATTTTGTAACATAAATAATTTTCAATTAATATGAAAAGAACGTGAAGCAAATATAAATTGATGAATGTCCAGTGAAACATTATGAAACGCAAACAATATTAATATTTGAAATAATGTGGTCAAATGTTGATATTTCACGACTTGATAATTCTACAAGAAATATTTGTGTATTTATTTCAAGATTATTGAAAACACATTTTCTTGAAAATCACATGGAATAATCTTCGAAAAATTAATTATCAGTGCTATGTTTATTTAAACATGAATGGAGGTGACGAGTGTATAGAAATTGGTCAGACGAACTATTAATTTAATATCGACCGCCATTTTGTAAATAGTGAAAATATTGATACCAGATGGACTGATAATTTCCAGCTATCAACTTCGAGTTCTTAGGATAGGAATATTTTTGGTGTTGATTTTTTATGTTGAGTGATATTTATTTTGTTGATATGATGAATTTGCATTAATTTTAAATGTTTAATTGTAATTATTATTATTATTAATCGTATGGCAATTACACATCACATTTTGGAACACAAAGAAAATATAACCATAATTTACAAATTTACAGACATATTATTTACATAGTTTAACACATTTGCTGTAGAAAACAAAAAGTCAAAGTGGTTTCCTGGATATAAGTTCTGAGGGCACTCTTCAACTATATGCTTGATGGTCTGACACTGGAAGCCACACGTGCACTCTGGAGAGGTGATCTTTCCCCATTTGTATAGTAGATCACCACATCTCCCATGGTTGGTGCGTATCCTGTTCAGTGTACACCATGTCCTACGGGGCAGATCAAGTTCCCATGGATTGTTGTTACTATGGAGAAAACTATGTAGCTCTGGTGGAGTGTTTGTGTACCAATTTTCTGCCCAGGCTTCATGAAGATTGAAGTTATGGTCTGCCAGGTTGTTGGCTGTTCTGATTGCAGGGTGTCTGGAGCGGAGTCTATTGATTTGGATTGCAGGTATGTCCTCATGGATTGGCAGCTGTTGGTTGTTGCAGATTTTGTTAAATTCTCTCAGGAGGATATTCTTTCTTCTCAACGTAGGAGGAGGAATACGGCTCAGGACAGGTAGCCATAAAACTGGTGTGGACTTGATTGTACCAGTAATTATCCGCATAGTTTGGTTTAGTTGAACATCTACTAGCTTCGTGTGACTACTGTTTAGCCAAACAGGGCTGCAATATTCTGCTGCTGAGTATACAAGACCTAGGGCAGTTGATCGGAGGGTAGACGCAGTGGAACCCCATGTTGTACGACACAGTTTTTGTAGGATGTTATTTCTTGACCTCAATTTGGCTGCAGTGTTTGTTAGATGTTGTTTAAATGACAGTGTTCTGTCAAGTGTCACTCCAAGGTACTTTGGGTATTTGTTATGAATCACACGTTTTCCATCAAAATATATGTTTAGTTCATGGTTGGCTAGGATGTTGCTCAGATGAAAGCACGTGGATTCAGTTTTATTAGGGTTCGGTTGAAGTCCCCATTTACGGAAGTATTGAAACATTGCACATAAGTCCTTCGTTAATATTTCTTCAGTGGCCTCGATTTGTTTGTGATGAGTAGCTAACACCCAATCATCAGCATAGCCGAACTTCCTGGACTGGGTGTCTGGCTTATCTGCTATATAGAGACTGAATAATAGCGGAGCTAGGACTGAGCCTTGGGGTAGTCCGTTGTTAAGAGTCTTATGGTCACTAACGGCATTCCCTATGGTTACCTGGAAAGGTCTATCAGTCAGCATGTTGTTCAGGAGTCTTGCTGTTCTTCTGCAGGGTATGACACGGAGAAACTTATTAACAATGTCCTGTCTCCACACAGTATCATAGGCGGAGGATAAATCAATAAATACAGCAGAGGTCTTTTGCTGTTTCTGGAATCCTGCCTCTATATAAGATGTAAATGAAAGAACTTGATCCACACAGCTTCGGTTTGGATGAAATCCAGCCTGTTCAACAGGAATCTTTTCATGTAATTCATTATGTATTCTGTTATACAGCAGCCTCTCAAGTAGTTTGTACATCATGCTCAGAAGAGAAATAGGACGATAACTTTGGGCTTCGTTATTGGGTTTACCTGGTTTCAAGATACCAATGATCTTCGTCTGTTTCATTAGTCGAGGAATGGACCCTGTTTGTAAAATATTGGTGAAAAACTGGGCTATCCATCTTTTAGCATACTCACCACAGTGCAGAAGGAATTCTGGGTGTATGCCATCAAGACCTGGGGCTTTACCTGATTTAATGTCTTTTAGAGCTGACAATATCTCTTCAGGGCTGAAAGGTATAGAATAAGAGCTATTATCAGGGCATTCTGATAACATGGTTCGCAGTTCTCGTTTTACTTGAATGGCATGAGGCCGGGAGATAGATGGCTTAGATATTGAGACAATGTGAGCAGCAACTTTGTTTGGTTTTATTAAGTTACTAGCAGAAGTACCCGTTCTTCGAACGGTGTTCGTAGTTAACACCAGCCATTATCAATTGAGCTACTGTGCAATGGTTAGCGGTTTGTCATTCCATCAAGTTTATCAGAACGAAGTTAGTTTATTGGGAATATCACACACACTGTTAATTTAAGGCCCTTAAAATGTAGTTTTCGGAGACCCTTTATAGATTCCCGAATTATCTGTCTCACATTGAGAAGCGCAACATATGCTTTGGTCGTCCTTGTAGGATAATTTTTATATTTCGCATATTTTAGCATATATTGAGAAGTTTTTCTCTATATCCACCCTTCTACTGTATGAAAAGTACGGTGAAGAGTTTTATAAATGATTGGTGTATTGACTCTCATGGTTACCATACCTAATTTTAAGATGCACCAAGCATCCGAACACGAGGTATAGGCGTACATAAAGATACACAGAAAGACAGACAGACAATTCTATTGTCTACAACATATTACCCAGATATCCAAATATGGGTATATCTACCGCACAGTATCAAATAAAATCACCCTTATGATGAACCCGTATGTCGACAAAAAAAAAAGTTAAAATGTGCTCTCAGTCTAAATTCACCTAACGTGTACTTCCTGACGTGAAATACAATTGAAAGTCTTGTAGACGAAACGCAATACACGTCACATAAAAACTGACCCTCTACGTTGTGCTAGGTGCCCATACACAGGAAGACACCTTTCATAAATTATAAAGGCTTGTGGTGCATGAAAATTCAGGTTTTCTAGACTCAAATTGCCCAAATTCCTAAAAGCCGCAAAAAATACTAGTTCAATTCAGGAATTTTTGAAAATAATGTTGCTGTTTGGAGATATAATAGACCTTCTGTAATATATGTCGAACGTGAAAATTGCATGAAAAAATTCTAGGTTACTCCTTCACCCACTTAATTGCATTGATGAATTATACGGTCCACGTTAGTTCCGTGATAACCTTATAGCCATTTGCAAACTTTCACAGAAATGTAATAAATGGAGTGTCATTGCTTCAAACAGAAGTAGATGGAAAGTTGTATGCCACCCCATGAGATAATGTTCTCATGGTTACCGATTTGCATTCCTTCATTAGTTTGTTAAATTAAATTAAATTAGTTTTCTGGGAATATTTCACAAACTGTTGGATTTAGAGCCTTATAATGTAGTTTTCGAGGACCCTTTAGGGCCCCCGAGTTTTGTTTCTGGCACCTAGGGGATTTGTCTCGTCGTTGTACGCCATAATATAATACTAATAATATTATAATATAGGGAGAAATTATAACACCTATTTTTTAAAAATATTAATGCAGCCAATGGCCATGTACTTTTCTTTTCAGGACGGGTCAGGGAAGGGATATTATCAGAGAAAGAAGCATTCACATCGCGCTTGAGCAAAATGGAAATAGCCTACCATTTAACTAAGGACATCTATATGAAAAGGTCAATATCCTTCAACGCAAAACTAAAACATTACTGCAGTGTCATCCGTCCGGAGGTCTTGCATGCTCCTGAATGCCTTACGATGAACAAAAAAGGCTTGGTCGAGAAACTGGAGGCCAAAGAAAGGAAAATTTTGAGAAAGATATTGGGTTTCATCAAAGACAATGGGGAATACAGAAGACGGCATAACCATGAACTATATAAACATGTGGAGAAGATAAGTGACGTCATCCGGAAGAGAAGGATACAATTTTTTGGGCATGCGAAACGAATGAGCCCAGCGAGACTGACCAACCGCAACATAACTTACTTTCAGGAGAGGAAAACAAAATGGGCCTGGTTCATTGAACTGGATAAAGATCTGAAAGAAGTGGGGATTACACCAACAGACATTCAGGAGTGCGTCCCACTCAAAGGGAAACTTCAAGCTTGTAAAGGTTTCCAAGAAAAACCGAAGCTGAAAATGGGAAAGATTTGGACCCAGGAACGGAAGGAAGTCCACCGAGAACGAATGCGGGCGTACAGGGCAAACATCAAAGCCAGTAGGAGACGGTTGGAACGACGCGGTCCATAGATGGCCTATACGAAATGAATGAATGAATGAATGAATGAATAATATGGGGATAGGAATATAATAGACCTGCGGTACCACACCCGCAGGTGTAAATCGCGTGAAAAAATTCTAGAGTACCCCTTGATCCCCTTAAGCGCGTTAAACGTATTGATGAATTTTACGGCTTTGGTTCCGTGATAACCTTCTAGCCGTTTGCAAACTTTCACACTAATGTAATTAATGGAATTGCATTGCGTCTTACAGCAATAGATGGGACCTCTGAGAATCCGTTGGCATGGTTACTGGCTTGCATTAGTTCATTAGTTTATTAAATTAGTTTTCTGGGAATATCTAAAAAAACGGTTGGTCTTCGGTCCTTAAAATGTGGTTTTCGGGGACCCGAGTTTTGTCTCTCACATTGAGGGGCTGAAAATGAGTTTTGTCTCGTCCTTCTACGCCTATTTCAGCATGTATTTTAAGGGGATAGGCCCCCTTTTATGAGAGGTACGGAGAAGAGTTACATCAATGATAGGTGTCGTGCCTCTGATGGATATCTGTACCAAATTTTACGTTGATACTCCCAGCCGTTCTCGAGTTATAAGGGAACAAATTTGTCCACAGACAAACAAACAAACAGACAAACAAAACAAATATTTTTGGGCGCATCCATCACAAAACAGTCTGAAACGTGTAAACATCTCAAATTTCCGTAGAAATTCAGAGATAAACACACAAATTTTCATTTTTATATATAGAGAGATATACTGCACCGCTCGGTGTTAACCGTGTTTTATTGCACAGATTCTGGTTTTACTCGCTAACCGTTGGAGATATACGAAAAGTGATAAGGACCTTTCGGATAGAAAATTAAATGTTAAAGCTCATGTATACCATCAAAAGTTTGCTATTTCTTAGCGTTCTCTTTTTATTTGAAAAGGAAATATGAAATTTTGAAACCAAAGGGTGTAGTGACGTCACAAATGTCGGTTTTACTCGCTAACTGTTGGAGATACACGAAAAGTGATAAGGATCTTTCGGATAGGAAATTAAATTTCAAAGCTCAAATGTGCCATCGAAAGTTTGCTATTTCCTACCGTTCTCTTTTTATTTGATATGGAAATATGAAATTTTGAAACCAAAGGGTCTAATGACGTCACTAAAATAGTCGCCATTTTTAGCCTACTTTCGATTTTTGCAAAAAATGAAAGTAGACTTATGAGATCAACACAGGGCGAAAAAAAGTGTGTCTGTCTGTGTGTGTGTATGTGTGTGTGTGTCTGTGTGTGTGTGTGTCTGTGTGTCTGTGTGTGTGTGAGTGTGTGTACTCTGAATGTCTGTCCCCCCCTATCAAATCGAACACGGTGAATGCGAATTGAACGAAATTTGGTACAAAGGTAGCACTAGCAAAGGACACCTCAGTGTCATGTTTTATATCGCCGCCATCTTGACGGAAACGTAATGGCGGCCACACAAATGTTCAAAGCTTAAATCAAATTACGACTAACCTAATCATCCGATCTCTACCAAATTTTGCAACAACATACCTTTATGGGGGGAGCATCCTTTGACCAATCTAATAGGTTATTAGCCTAATAGTTTGCGGGTGGCGGCCATCTTTATGTCAAAATTGATTCCCCCTATTAATTCGAACACGGTGGAACCGAATGGAACGAAATTTTGTACAGAGGTAGCACTAGCAAAGGGCACCTCAGTGTCATGTTTTATATCGCTGCCATCTTGACTGAAACGTAATGGCGGCCACACGAATGTTCAAAGCTTAAATCAAATTACGATTAACCTAATAATCCGATCTCTACCAAATTTAGCAACAACATACCTTTATGGAGGGAGCATCCTTTGACCAAACTAATAGGTCATCAGCCTAATATTTTGCGGATGGCGGCCATCTTTGTGTGAAAATCGATTCCCCTTATCAATTCGAACACGGTGAAACCGAATGGAACGAAATTTGGTACAGAGGTAGCACTAGCAAAGGGCGCGTCAGTGTCATGTTTATATCACCGCTATCTTGACGGAAACGTAATTGCGGCCAAAAAAATTTTAAAAGCTAAAATGTAATTACGACCAACCTAATAATCTAGTCTCTACCAAATTTTGCAACACCATATCTTTATGTGGCAAACATATTCAGACCAAACTGCAAGAACATCAGCCCAATAGTTTGCAGATGGTGGCCAAGTATGTGTGCAAATCGATTCCCCCTATCAATTCAAACACGGTGAAACCGAATTGAACGAAATTTGGTACAGCGGTAGCACTAGCAAAGGACACCTCAGTGTCATGTTTTATATCCCTATAGCACGTTGTATTTCAACAAGCTACTACAACCAACATTCAATCAAACTCCTTGAAAAGGACAAAGAGTTATAACAATACCCATGCATTTAGGAGAAAGTAGGCTATATGTTCTTTACTGAACATCTTGTTTAATAGTGCAAAATTTCGAAATCAAAAGTATCCTATATGTAACCCTGGTAAATCAGCTACATCCATGCAAAATTTCATTTAAATCGGACCAGTGGTTCTTGAGTTATTGAGTAACAGACAGACAGACAGACCGAAAGACAGACACACACCATCTCATTTTTAGCCTATTTTCAATTTTGAAAAAATAGGCTTATGAGATCACCTTTTGTCCGTGTGTGTGTGCGTGTGTGTGTGTGTGTGTGTGTGTGTGTGATTCGTGTGTGTGTCCCCCCCTAATTAAATCTAAACGGCAGGAGCGATTTCAATGAAACTCGGAAATTTCATAGCACTATTCCCGGCGACCTCGACCGTGCCCTTCAAATTTTGTTACGATTCACCAATCCAACATGGCGGCTGTGCGAAATATTTCACCAGCATTCAATATCTCCGAAACTATTACTGATATTAACCTGACATTTTCTATGGTGATAGAGGGTGCTACTATAAGTTCACTTATGTGACTTTTGAAAACCTGGTAACTACAAAACCAACATGGCGGCAAAGCGAATTTGCGACTTTTAAATAGACGTTTCTCGCGATTTGACCAACCAAACGCAATGAAACTTGATACGGTATATGTTTATATACATTGTAATGCACCGACATCTAACTTCGTTCAATTGTTTACATAATCACAAGATGGCGGATGTGCGAAATATTTCACCGGCATTCTATATCTCTGAAACTATTAGCGGTATCTCCCTAAAATTTTGTACGGAGATAAAGGGCACTACTGGAAGTCCATCTATAAGATTTTCAAAAACCGGTTAACTACAAAACGAACATGGCGGCCAAGCGAATTTGAACATTTTAAATAGACCTTTCTCGCGATTTAATGTTCCAAGCGCACTGAAACCTGGCTCAGGAAATATTTATACACATTGTAATCCACTGGTATCTAATTTAGTTCAATTGTTTACATAACCTCAAGATGGCGGCAGTGCGAATTTTAAAATTAAGTTTTTATTTCCTGTGATGTAGTCATACGATCGAAGTGAAAGTTTGAATAATGAACCTACGCAATAATTTTCCTTTAATGGTACATGACTCTATGGCCTATACATTTAACAATCCAACATGGCGACCATCCGAAATATTTAGACGATACTGAATATCTACGAATCTATTATAGCAATATAACTATTTTTTTTAATGTTCATAGGGGCTATGAACTTAAGTTCACCTATAGGACTTTAAATAACCTGGTGATCACAAATCCAACATGGCGGTGACGCGAATTATAAATATTCACATGGACGTTTCTCGCAATTTAACCATCCGCGTGCAGTGAAACTTGGTACAGTAAATCTTTATCCGAATGTTGATCCACTGGCATCTAATTTATTTCAATTGTTTCCATAACCTCAAGATGGCAGCTGTGAAAATTTTTAAATCTCCCTGTTTTTTCTTGTGTCTTAATTATGCGATTGAAGTTTGAATACTACACGTTCACAATAATCTGCATGTAACATTACATAACTCTGGGACCTACATATATAAAATCCAACATGGCGACCATCCGAAATATTTAGTCGGTTCTCAATATCTATGAATCTATTACAGCAATCAAACTGAAATTTTGTATGTTGATAGTGGCAATTAACATAAGTAGGATATATGAAAATAGGCTGTATAGTTCTTCACGGAACTACTTGTTAAATATTAGTATGATGATTAATTGTAATAAAATGGGATGATTTTACGAATTTGTGATATTTTCATTTCTCATTCTCTCTCCTTTAATTGCCTATAGCCGAGATCAGTGAAGCCAGCTTATATTTTAGTTTTCTCCCAGATAGACACTGAGATGTTTTTTTGTCTCGTGCTAAACTGATTTCGGGAATTGGCAAATTTGGTCGTTAGACTTCGGTCTAAATGGGCACAATACACACATATCCAGTGACCCTCATTCTGTATTTGACTACTGTAGTTTATTGTGCAGCTCGGTTCACGAACAGTAATGTATGGTTCTTGAATAAGAACTGTTATGTGCTTACCCATACGTTAGTTTGAACAAGCGCATAAAGAATCTAGTCTGATGCACTCGTGTTCTGCCATTCATTGATTGTCCACTTGAACTGTTCGATACGACCCAGTGGACACAGACCTACTAGTAGTAACTCAACTACCTGCGTACACATCAATTTTGACTCGACCCAGTTTCAGCCTAAAGTGTCTGTAACCCACCGTACTCTTATTCTTACAGGCAGCAAATCAATTTCAAAATTCTGCCAATCCTGTTCTTATTTCGACTTCTCCTTCATCAAATCCTGTTATGAATCTAGCAATATGACAACGTCAACAGAAAATCTGAGAGTTGAAATAATTTCTTTTCCCGAAACTAAGGAAAGGCGGCTTCGGTAGCGTAGTTGGTAGTTGCTGAGCTTCTATGCCCAAGGTCGTGGGTTCAAACCGGGCCGAAGTCGTCGGAATTTTAAGAGCGTTAAAAATCTCTCAGTATGCTTGTTTTTGGAGGGGAAGTAAAGACGGTGGTCCCATGTCATAGATTTATGACATGACAAAGAGCCGTCCAGTAATTACACATTTGTGAAGCTAAATTATAAGTTAGATTTGACTGACGCTCTTAGGTTCCAATGTTTGTCGCCAGGAGCCGACTGTGGTGGCATCTAGTAACCAAGTCAGAACTAGTTGGTCGTTGACGGTGGCGTTTGGTAGCAAAAGTTGGAACTACTTGAAAATCGAATGACTGCAGTCCTTATTGGAATTAATAACAGATAACACACACTAATACAGCCATCACAATTAACACCGGTTATCAGACAGATTCTACACACACCCAAAGTACACGGGGCTACATGACCACGTTGTCACAGCCCCTAAACTGAGGAACCAACCAACCAACCAAACTAAGGAAATAAAGATAATAACAGAACGAGAAGTTTAAACAAATAAATCAGTTTGTGTTTAATGGTTACATAATAGTACATTATGCAACGAGCCTATAATGGCAATAATTAAGACACGAGTATGTTTATAAAACGAGCGTACGCGAGTTTTACAATTTCCATACGAGTGTCTTCATTACCATTATAGGCGTGTTGCATACGACTGTTTATGTTCGACGATAATTATTATAACTATTTTATGTTTGAACATACACATTCATAAATATCTGTCGAGATTTCGCCAGTTTTATGTACTGGACAGAGCGCATGAGACGCAGGGAATGCCTTGTATTTGACCATGGCCACCTCGATTACTCTACTACTGTATGACACTAGGCCAGGCAGTGAAATTTACATTAGAAGGCCGTGGAACTCAGCGCATCTAATTATCTAATTGGTCAAACAACTGTTTCTTGAGCTCTGATTGGTGGGAGAAACTGTCTCATAATTATTATTTATTTATCGTATGGCTTTTAGTGCCGGGAGTGTCCGAGGACATGTTCGGCTCGCCTGAGTCTGTAGCTGCTTCCAGCGGACACCCTAAAGGGTGAGCTACAAGTTCCGTTCAATTTCAAGTAGTTCCAACTTTCGCCACCAGATATCAATGATAGCTAGTGTGAACGTTGGAACTTTGATAGAGCGTTCTGACGAAATCTAACCTAACAAATTTTGCTTTACACAAGTTAAGTCTGTGAAAGGATCTTTTATATGCCATACATCTATGACATGGGACCGCCGGCTTTACTTCCCCTCCGAAGGAAGGCATACTGAAGGATTTTTAACGCTCTTAAAAATTCCGACGACTTCGGCCGGGTTTGAACCCGCTATCTTGGGCACAGTAGTTCAGCATGCTACCAACTACGCCACCGAAGCCGATACTGTCTCATAATGAAAAATAGTGTTATAATGAGCCTCATCATAGTACAGTTTTCTGACATATAATAGCCAGGGTCGAACATAAATTATTCTATAAAGGTAGCAGTGGATCCAAGTAATGCACACATGATACCCAACCTTTCATGCACCATTTGCATTAAAAACAAAAGCAAAACTTATGAGCCTTACAGTAGTCGCATATGATGTATAACATCTGACATAGAAGAAACCTCACATGAAATTGTTGATACACCGGTATTGTATGCCCACCCCTCATTATTCCCGTTTCCTACGGGTTCGGGGATGAGATGCGATGGGAGTATTTGTGGCGGATTGTTTTTACGGCCGGATGCCCTTCCTGAGAGATGAAATAAATGATGGTGAATGAAACTGGGTAAGGATGTGGAAGGAAGCGGCCGTGGCCTGTCAGAAGGTACCGTCCCAGCATTTCCCTGGAGTTGAAAATGGGAAACCCGGAAAACCATTTCAAGGACGGCATATTGTTGATACACCGGTATTTTATAATATTTTTGGCACAAATAATAATCTATTGTAAAAGGGAGTGTTTTTCAATTATTGTAGTTTATAATACGGTACTCATTTTATTACAGGTTTAGTAGCTTCCACCAGTTCTATCCTAAATAAAGAATACGATATGGATCAACTAGATTAAAGACGCGACAACGCTTATAACTTTAAATTCCCTATAAATAGGCCAACTCGCGAGTAAATGCAATGTGCACAGCAGTAGATCATGAAAGGCTTGCCCAGTTCCCGGATCTCTTGATTCACAGACCAACACGTAATTTCATTTGGATTCTGTTAAAATGAGTCATATTGATATGATAAATATCGTTTAAAACGATAATCTGGTAGAAAAAATATCTAACCCGTGCGGGATTCAAAACCGAGATCTCTAGATTCACAGTCAATGACGCTAACTCGACGGCTATTTCGACCACACGAATATTAGGTACAAGATGGTGACTTATTTTCACGTACCAATATTACTGCATCACGGAATTAAGATTTATTTATATTTTGCTTTTTTCGATAATGTTCCTGCGTGAAATGGAGTTTAAAATGCCTTATGAATAGGCCCTCTTGTGAGTAAAGAGAATGTATTCAGCAATAGTTCATGAAGGCTTGCTCAATTCTCGTATAACCACAACGATTATATTATATTGATGACTGCATTACCGTTATGTGGGTTAATATTTGAATAGCCATTGAGCAGAAACATAATACCGGCAATGCCGACTGCTTACAGTGTTTGATATTAAAGCATTTTATCATTTAAATACTGATACGAAGACTTCGAACATGTGCCATGTGCTTTGTTTCAATCACTTGACACCAGAGTTCGCATGAAGTTTACCGTCAGAATGAAAGTGTTCAGCAATGCGATCCAGCTGGCAGTGCGTCTTACACACTTCCGTCCGATCCACCACTGCCAGCTAGATCGTTCGATTCACTTCCGTCCCATTTTTCAAAATCAATCCCACAAATATCCAGCAACCGAGTGGAAAATGTTACACATCTAAAACATCCCAACCTGAAAAGAGCCAGGGCATGTTTAAGGTTGTACATATGAATTTAATTCTTAAGAATACTACGCTAATCAAGAGTCTACAAATTAAGAAACAACTATTCAATCGATTAACATCTATTCAATCGATTAACATCTATTCAATCGATTAACATCTCTTCAATCTATTAACATCTATACAATCGATTAACATCTATTCAATCGATTAACATCTCTTCAATCGATTAACATCTATACAATCGATTAACATCAATACAATCGATTAACATATATTCAATCGATTAACATCTCTTCAATCGATTAACATCTGTACAATCGATTAACATCTCTTCAATCGATTAACATATATTCAATCGATTAACATCTATACAATCGATTAACATCTATTCAATCGATTAACAACTATTCAATCGTTCAATTGTTCAACATTTTTCGGCTTGACAATGAAGCCTTCTTCAGCTAAACGTTCAATAAAGAATAGTAATTATAATATCGTTGTGTCAAATCTATAAATTACTGATTACAAAGAACAACTTAGTTTTTCCTCTTTTAGCGTGTTGCGTGTTAGTGCCGGGAGTGTCCGAGGAGATATTCGGCTAGTCAGAGGCTGTAGCTGATTCAATACGGACACCCATGGGGTATGCTACAAGTGCCGTCACGTGTGTAGTGTTATCTGTGGAGGAAAGTGTAAATGTAAGGACAGGGAATTGGAAGGTAGCGGCTGTGGCCTAGAGTTAGGAACCAACCCTTAGAATTTGCCTGGAAGGAAGGTGGAAAACCACAGAAAACCATCTTCAAGGTTGCCGGTGGTGGGATTTGAACATCCTCGCCTATCGGATGTGAGCGACTGCCTGCAGCCACGCCGTAACGACCACGGCTATCTCACCCGGCCACAAAGAACAATAATTTGCTATGACTAAACCTCTGAAATGATTATTAAAAGAAATGAATATCCATACATAAAATGAATTAAAATATACCATATATTTGACAATATTTATTTTGTATAATTATGAGTAGCATTCTTTAATGTAAAAACTTAATGTTGTAGTTGTCAAAAAAGCTCAAAAGCACGTTCCCAATGATTTGTGGAAAATTTGAAAGTAATGTCTTGGCTGGGGTAGTATTAAAATTCAGCAATTTTTCTAGGTTTGTTCCGTGTCCGGGCGGGGTACCAAGAGCCCGCTGATGAGTCATTGAATGTCAGAGGCGAAACCCCACACAAGAGACGGCACATACCTACACAAATTGCTGAGTTTTAATTCACTGGCCGTGAAAGCCAATAAACCATCTTTTTGGTGTAGTATTATTAAGAATGTTATCTATTAAAGAATGTTTAGCCTATATACCATACATTCTCCTAGCATGGAAACTGTTATGCAGTTGCCATACATCTTCCAATTGAGTGTTTCAAGTGAACTGTATAACGTAGGCCTACATATTGGGCATTCCAACAATATTACAACACACTACATATCATGAAGCACACCCAACGCATAAATACAAGAGCATTCGAGAAGTAATGGCAACACGGTAGTCAACCAGCGATCCTAGTGGGGACCGTTGTAATCTTGTAGTAAAGTGTTGAGCAGTTTTTGTTTTATAAATCATTAATATTGAAAGTCTTGAAATAGCTGATATTTGTGAATACATTAACTGTTTCTCACACTCAGTAAGTAATACCTCCCTAAATAAAATGTTCAATAGATATGAACATAGGTGGTTCATAAAAATCTAAGTTGCAACTCGGTGCATTGCATTGCAATGAGAAGTATTCTAGTTACGGTACCTTGGTAAAGAGAAGCTTGCGGGAGAGAAGTCCTACCTTATCGAGCTATTGCAAGACGGGTGGACGCCTTCCATCAAGGAAGAGAGGAATATCAACAAAGAGCACGTACTGTATTTGTAGACTCGTTGCTACAACTGACGATCTCCATGGTCAGCCTGCAAGAGCATTATTGGATAAAGACAGGCACTGGGCATGTGTGGAGATTTCCAAGGAACTTGTTACCGATATTGCAGCACCGTCTGTCCATCACATTTTAAGAAAACAGCTGAAGATGCGAAAAGTTTGAGCCCACTGGGTTCCGCACACTCGAACCGAAATTGGAAAGTGGCAGCGAATGGACACAGCAAGAATGCATTTGGAGTGATATGAACATGAAGGTGAGGCCTTTCTTCATCGCGTTATCACAATGTATGTGACATGGGTACGTTCGTATACTCCTGAGCTGTAACGACAATCAAGCGAATGGTGACATACAGAATCATCACGCCCAAAATGATGTTGAACATTGCAGAATCCTTTGAACCTGATGATTATTGTGTGTTGTGATTATTAAGGCATAATCGTAGTAAATACAGGGTCTTTCATATAAAGTAAGAACGGTGAGCTGCTGCCGTAGCCTTGGCCGAGCTTGTGGCGTGCTACGGCTCCCTGCTGTATTATTGAAAGCGTGCGCATACTATATACTTGCAATAAACGTGCAGGTGTTCAGTCGCCAGTCTGAACCTCAGATGTTAACATCAGACAGTTATCATTAGTTATTGTTGTGTTAAGGGGTGGAACTACGAGGTCATCTGCCCCTAAACTTATAGCATTACAACATCGTATTTTTGTATGTAAAACTTATTTTAAGTACGAGTCGGCTCGGCGGATACGTGATTCAGTTGTTCAGCAATTTCCTGAAGAAGTGCTACCTTCACTAGCACAGATTCACGTAATTGTAAATAAGTTTGACACTACTGACTCAGTGCTCAATAAAAAGCATAATATTAAAAATCAGAAACATTACAGTGGCAGAACTCGCTCGCGTCAGCCAGAATGTGGTTACCAGATACAGTTCCCATATAACCCAGGAAGGACGACACTTCCAGCATCTGTTATAAGGTAATATTTCATACAGGATTGTACACACGCTTAAAGCAGGGGCGTGGCGCGCCACAAGCTCGGCCAAGGCCACCACAACAGCGAATAACAAAACTGCCGCTTGCCGTTCTTACTTTATATGAAAGACCCTGTACTTCCCTTAATAGGCACAATATCAAAACCTTTTAAATGGTCAACTGTCCAAGTACATTGCGCAACTAATAATAATATATTTATTGACTATTCAATGGTTTCGTACAGCTCCGGAGTGGCCAAGCCTCTTTAATCCAAACCATGCCCCAGCTGGTTTCAGTTTGCCAAGAAGAACGTGGTCATCACTAAACAGGTTTCGTACTAATTGTGGAAGATCTGCATTCTCCCTTCACCAGTGGAGCTTCAGGGACTCTCCAGCATGTGATTGTGGAGCATCACATAATGGACGAATGCCCTCTGCGTGCTTATGGTGGAGACCAGAAAGACCTTGCTGATGTCTCAGTATCCCTAGTGCAATGGATAAATAATTTGGATATCCATGTGTAATTGTTGACTACTTAGTACCATGTATTATTTGCAGGCTTTTGTATAATATTGTATATAATTGTCCATTTTGTAAAATTCCATACGCTTAATAATAATAATAATTGATTATTGTGTTTTTTATTGAATACTATTTAGATTTTCTATTTTGATTATCCCCAAAAATGATATTCCAAATTAGGCCTACATGACGCATTAACGTTTATAATTAGGGTTCGGATGTTTAAAACCTAAAAATAGCCCAAATAAGCAAGCAAATATGACCTTAAAAATGACAAAATATGACCAGAAAATTACTGATTTAAATATGACCGTTTTTAGCTTATTTTCAATTTTGAAAAAAAAAAAGGCTTATGAGATCACCTTTTGTCCGTGTGTCTGTGTGTGCGTGTGTGTGTGAGGTGTGTGTGTGTGTGTGTCCCTAATTACTTCTATATGGCTGGAGCGATTTCAATGAAACTCGGTAAGTTCATAGCACTACTCCGGGCGACCCCAACCGTGCCCTTCAAATTTTGTTACGTCTCATCAATCCAACATGGCGGCTGTGCGAAGTATTTCACCAGCATTCAATATCTCCGAAACTATTCCCGATATCACCCTGGAATATTTTACGGAGATAAAGGGAACTGCTAGAAATTCACCTATGTGACTATTGAAAAACTGGTGACTACAAAACCAACATGGCGGCCACGCGAATTTGCGACTTTTAAATAGACGTTTCTCGCGATTTAACCAACCAAACGCAATAAAACTTGGTAAAGTGTATGTTTATACACATTGTAATGCACCGACATCAAACTTCGTTCAATTGTTTACATAAACACAAGATGGCGGATGTGCGAAATATTTCACCGGCATTCTATATCTCTGAAACTCTTAGCGGTATCACCCTGAAATTTTGTACGGAGATAAAGGGCACTACTGGAAGTTCATCTATAAGACTTTCAGAAACCGGTTAACTTCAAAACGAACATGACGGCCAAGCGAATTTGAAAATTTTAAATAGACCTTTCTCGCGATTTAATGTTTCAAACGAAATAAAATCTGGTACAGGAAATGTTTATACACATTGTAATACACTGGTATCTAACTTAGTTCAATTGTTTACATAACCTCATGATGGCGGCTTTGCGAATTTTAAAATTAAGTTTTTATTTCTTGTGTCGTAATCATGCGATCGATGTGAAAGTTTGAATAATGAACCTACGCAATAATTTTCCTTTAATGGTATATGACTCTATGGCCTATACATTTAACAATCCAACATGGCGACCATCCGAAATATTTAGACGGCTCTGATTATCTACGAATCTATTATAGCAATCATACTGAATGTTTTTATGTTCATAGGGGCTATGAACTTAAGTTCACCTATAGGACTTTAAATAACCTGGTGATCACAAATCCAACATGGCGGCGACGCGAAGTATAAATATTCACATGGACGTTTCAAGCAATTTAACCATCAGAGTGCAGTGAAACTTGGTACAGTAAATCCTTATACGAATGTTAATCCACTGGCATCTAATTTATTTCAATTGTTTCCATAACCACAAGATGGCAGCTATGCGAAATATATTAAAATCTCCTTGTTACTTCTTGTGTCCTAATCATGCGATTGAAGTTTGAATGCTACACATAGGCCGACACAATAATCTTCATGTAACAGTACATAACTCTAGGACCTACATATATAAAATCCAACATGGCAACCATCCGAAATATTTAGTCGGTTCTCAATATCTACGAATCTATTGCAGCAATCAAACAGAAATTTTGTATGTAGATAGAGGCAATTAACATAAGTAGGATATATGAAAATAGGCTGTCCCATGCGCTCTCTTCAGTACATAAAACTGGCGAAATCTCGACAGATATTTATGAATATTTATGTTCGAACATAAAATAGTTATAATAATTATCGTCGAACATAAACAGTCGTATACAACTCGCCTATAATGGTAATTAAGACACTCGTATGGAAATTATAAAACTCGCATACGCTCGTTTTATAAACATCCTCAAGTCATAATTATTGCCATTATAGGCTCGTTGCATAATGTAGACTACTATTTCCGAACCTCTTGTGCTAGGTAAAATTAGAAGCGTTCTAAAGACTCCAATTAGGAATGTTTCTCGCGCGAGGAGGTAGAATAGCTCAATGTATGACAGAAAAGCTACTGCAGAATCACTCGCCAGCATCCTTTATTACTTCAGATACGTAATACGAATAGGACCACAGCTGCACTCACAGCTGCTTGTATGGGATCCAGCAAACGACAAGGTTGTTCCAGTGATTGTTGTTTAAAGGGGCAGAGGAGCGAGGTTATCTACCAGTCGTAAGCTGAGTTAACATACAAATATTCATTTCTTTAAAATTTTGAGTTTGGTGTCTAAATAAGGAAAAGTCGAAATGTTCAAGAGACAAAAATAATAAGACTAAAAAGAAATCATACCAAGCTAACGGAACACAAAGCATTTGTTGTTAAATTACTGTATTTTGAGAGTTTGGAACATCATGGTCATCACCTCCATATAGTTGGAGGTGTGATGAATTTGTTATTGATTCATTAACGGGCTTTGCGACATCGTGGTCACGTATACCCGAGTATTTGGATGTGTATGTGTAATTCGTCTGATAACCTGTGTTCTTGTGATTACTGTATTAACGAGTGTATCTGTCAAGTGTGCTGTTGAATTTGAATTTGTCTGATAACCTGTATATATGTGATGACTCTAGTAACGTGTGTAGTACTGTATTAGGAAAAAAGGAAGGGGTAGGTACCCCGGGACAAGAAATAAGGTAACATCAAGGTATTTGCCTGGTGGGAGTGAGGAAAAACCCGGTGAAAATCCGCATCCAGGATAGCAAAAAAATAAAAAATATTATATCAAATTATAACATAACAAGTTGTCAATAATCAACATCTCCACCCAGCTTTGGTGGGGCTACAGGATCTCGCAATCAGTGAGTGGCTTTAATTTAGGCATGACACACCTGCAGAAACTTTCGAATTCCCTTCATCACCGAAGTAAGGCAGCTTGCCACGATGGGTGAGTGGTTATCGTGTCGGTCTACTAACCCCAAACTTGCAGGTTCGCTCCTGGCCGTGGTTAAGTGATTTTTTTGAAAGGCGGCAAAAATTACGACAAGTATGTCATACGATGTTGGCATGTCAAAGAACCCATTTGAATTCAGTAGGTTATGTTCATAATGGCAAAATTAATCTCGGGAGTTTCCACCAACAGAAAGTTCCTCATTTCTCTACTAGAACGCGCTATAGTGTTCAAGGAGTTTAGATATCTAACCTCCTTGACATTCATAGTGCTTCAAGGAACTACGAAATTCGACATGCAAGCTACTCTCTGGGTGTCAAATAACAAAGCTTGCACCCGGCACCCGAGGCTATACGATATTATTATTATTATTATTATCATTATTATTATTATTATTATTATTATTATACCGTTATCTTTTACAAATGAAGTGCAGGCAATGGCCATAGCAGGGTGTTTTAATTGAATGTCCGTAGGCTCCCCTTCAAGTTCAATTTCAAGTAATTTCAACTTTGAATACCAGATGCCACCGTCACTGACACTGACACATGCCAACAACGTATGAAATGCGTGTCGTGATTTTTGTCGCCTTTCAAACATCACATACCACGGCGAGGAGCGAACCAGCAAGCTTGGGTTTGGTAGACCGACACGATTACCACTCACCCACCGTGGCAAGCGTTGGATTGATTAAACGTAGTCTGTTTAAATTTGAAGAACTCGGTTGAGGTAGTTGTATGTCCTTACAGAGTTTTATTGAAATCATTTCGACAGTTTAGATCTTATTAGGGGGACACATACACGCACGGTTAAAAGTGATTTCATAACCCTATTCTTTTAAAGGATGAAAATAGCCTAGACAACGCCAAACTATAAGGTGCGTTCTAAAAGTATCGAGCCGGAGGCATAATTACAGAAACCAGTACCTGTATGTTAGATGTATTGGCCCAAGCTGTTGAGGCACTTGTCCCACTGAGGCACGAGGTGGTGAATGGCTGTCTCATAACATTCCCTGGGCTGCGATGTGAACCAGTTCCGCTCGTACAGCTGGACGTCGGCGTCCGAGGTGAATCGTTGGCCCCACAGAGCCCTTTTCACGGGACCAAACATGGCGTTATCACAGGGAGAGAGGTCTGGACTGTATGGAGGGTGGCCAAGAACCTCCCATTTTAATTTCTGCAGGAGTGCCGCGACTGTGTTGGCCGTATGAGGTCGTGAATTGTCGTGGAGCAACCACAGCGGGTATGGCGTTCACTGTCACTCGGCGGTCCTGGGTAATTAGTGCATCAACCAGCTGGACATTGTCATCGGTAATGCAGGGGGGTGCCTCAGACCAGGCATAATCGGCTAACGACACCCGTCCTTCCCTGAAGCCCTTGTGCCACGCCTTGAACCTTGCAAGGGACATGCAGTGTACACTTGTGACATTCGGCGATGAATGTGCGTTCCCCCTACTCCTTCCGCTGTCAGAAACCGTACAACACCTCTTTGCTCTTCGGTTGACGCCTCCATGTGACTGTTTGCAATGTGACTGGCAGCGTTGGACGATTGATGCATGCTGCTGCTCACTTTGTGTCGTCACGTGAAGTGCACGCGTGGCCTCTAGCGACTGGCTGTGACCTTCCACTCTCTGGTCGGAACCACACCTCGTTACACACGCCACGATTAATCGATGTCGTCACCGGTTTGCGCATTCCAGCCTCCGGCTCGTTACTTTTTGAACGCACCTTATATTGCTCTGTACTTCACAGGTGCAGTTTGACACAGCGTGGCCATCCTTGTGCTAAATTGTGGCTTTCTGAAAGCTCTAGCATAAACGCTATGAATGAAACTTAAGTGAGTGTTACTTCTTGTGGAGTGGTCAGATGGAGTCATGTTCTGACCCACAACTAGAGTTGCAAATAGTGTAAGGTACGGCGGCTTCGGTGGCGTAGTAAGTAGCATGCTCAGCTTTTATGCCCAAGGGGGTTCAAACCCGGCCGGAGTCGTCGAATTTTTTTTAGAGCGTTAAAATCCCTCAGTATGCCTTCCTTCTGAGGAGAAATAAAGCCGGTGGTCCCATGTCATAGATATATGGCATGATACAGAACCTTCCAATAATTACACTTGTGTGAAACTAAATTATAAGTTAGATTGAATAAACGCTCTTAGGTTCGAACGTTTGTCGTCAGGAGCCGACTCCGATGGCATCTGGTAACCAAGTTCAGAACTAGTTGGTCGTTGAAAATGGCGTTTGGTAGTAAAAGTTGGAACTACTTGAATATTCAATGTCTGCAGTTCTTACTTGAATTAAAAACAGATAACACACACTAATACAGCCATCACAATAAACACCAGTTATCAGACAGTTTCTACACACACACAAAGTACACGGGCCTACATGCCCGCGTTGTCGCAACCCCTAAACTGAGGAACCAACCAAACAGTGTATGGTACATTGTGTAAAACAGTCACGAGTTCAGAAGATGTGGGACAAAGTTATTGTCTTGTTATTTTATTAGTTTCAGTACAAGGTTTCCTTGCACAAAATGTCCAAGACGTGAGGGACTGGGTGTCGTAAAGTACCTGAGTTGAAATCCCGACCATGCTAAAAATAAAATAGGTATTTCTGATCTGATAGTTGTAATGGGGCTCATCAAGACACGTTAGACAGAACTCAGCCATCCTATACGAGGTTTTCAATGGTTTCTCCCGAGAAAATGCTGGGATGGTACCCAAATTAATCCCATGGTCACTTCTTCTTACCTGAATCCTAGTATGGATTACAAACACAGTACACATATTAATACAGCCATAACATTGCCAAGGGTTGTCAGACAGATTCCACGGATGTTTTTTCAGTGCTGCCTTCGTATTATTATAAAAGGAACTGCTTTTCAGTCGGTCACCTCATTCAACAGCAGCAAAATATTGAAATTTTATATTTTCTTTCTCTGCAATGAGATATTCTTTCGAGTTGTCAGTTAACACAGTGTAAATGCAATACAATTAAAACACAGAAAAAGGGAGGTAGCGCGCAGTTCGCTACTCCTGTGGAGGTCCGAGCATGGACAACAAGTGCCCGCCGATGAGCCAACTTGGTGTTCATAAGTGAAACCCCACACAAGACACGGCACAAACCTGGAAAAATTATTAAATTTTAACTATTAAATGTTAAGTAAATTGCATCACCATGGATATATATGCACACAAAATGGCGGCTGTGTATTGTACACAAGAATGGAGTTTCGCTAGTAACTGTTGGAAATATTGTTACATTTTAATTATTGTTGTTTTAATGTGGTCCTATATGTCATGACAACAAAATAATCTTCTTTTTCTTTTCCTTCAGCGTTTGTCCCGCGCGCCTGCGGGGTCCGCTACATGGGTCCGTTGTCTCCAATTCGCTCTGTCTCGGGCTGCATCTGGATGGATGTTCACGCTTTGGAGGTCTTTATGAAGCGCATCAGTCCAACGTTGTTTAGGTCGTCCTTTAGGTCTTCTGCCGATGACTTCAAGTGTGTAACCCGTTTTGGCAATAGAGTCATCATCGGCCCGTAAAACGTGCCCAAGCCAACGAAGTCGGCCCTCACGCATCTTGTCTTGGATCGGTGCAACTCCAAACTGTTATCTGATGCTGTCATTGGAAACGTGTTCTAACTTAGTGAGGCCCGCTGTCCATCTCAGCATCTTCGTTTCCGTTACACTTAGGCGGCGTTCTGTCTCGACTGTAGTCGGCCAGGGCTCACAACCATACAAGGCGACTGGCCGGATGACAGTACGATAGATTTTTGATTTTAAATGATCTTTCATCCCGCGGTCGCAAATGACTCCGTTTGTTGTTCGCCACTTCATCCAGGCTGCCTGAGTTCTGGTATTGACCTCTTCGGTGAGTCGGCCGTCAACAGTGATTGTGGAACCGAGGTACTTAAATTTACTCACACGCGTCAGATCTTCACCACTAACCGTGATGGTTCCCATTTCATGTCTATCTGATGTCATGTGCTCAGTTTTCTTCAAGTTAAGGCGCAAACCATGTTGCACCAACCGGTCACACCATTCTTGAGTTTGGCTTTGCAGATCAAGCTTGTTTTCTGCTGCCAGCTTCACGTCATCAGCATAAAGTAGGGTCCATGGTAATGGCAGGTGCAGGTCAACTGTCACGGTGTCCATAACTAGAATGAAAAGAAGCGGTGATAATGCAGAACCTTGATGGACACCGACTGTGATGGGGAAGTCCTTGGATTGTCCTGAAGTTGTACGGACGTAACTCCTTGGCTGTGCATAAAGCAACTGCACCCAGTTAATAAGCTGCTCTGGCACATCATGTTTTCGGAGTGCTAGCTAGATGAGACTGTGAGGCACTCGATCAAAGGCCTTTTCGAGATCCAGGAATGCTAGATGCAGTGGCTTGGCTTTCTAATGAAAACAACAAAATAATAATTGAAATATATCAAGAAGAAATATTATTTTGAGATTTTTAATAACGGGTCTAAAATTTACATAGTAAATAATATATTTTTAATGAACTATGATGCTTAGGGCAACCATTCTAGTACATTTTGTTGATAACTATTGTAGGAATGTGACTACAAAAATATATTAAATATCTTTGTATGTTCATGAGTAATTAGGGAAACGGAATGAAAGAAATGAAGTTTGGGAAATGAGCGATGAAAGTTTCACATGGTTGGGATTTTCTAAAATTCCCCTGCCACATAAACTGGTCCTTCCTCCTTGGACTTCGCACTGTTTTCCTCCAGTCGTAGTCTTCTCCGACATTTTCTGGCCTCCTTGGTAGATGCCAGGACTTTATTTGTCACCGAGTGAAGCCGAAGATCATCGAGGTTCACTGCTCGTTGGTGGTAGTAGGTTACCTCCCATGTGTAAGCCCCAGCCTCTTCAACATTTCAGTTTTAAAAGATTGTATATTGTCTTTCACGGCCAGTGAATTAAAACTCCACACAAGACAGAGCACAATCCTAGAAAAATTGCTGAGATTTAATTCACTGGCTGTGAAAGCCAATATACCATTTTTTGGAAGCCTTCATATGGAGGTTATGGTAGCTTGAACTTTTAGTTCTCGCAGTAAAGAGGTGCAGGTGCGCTTCATAAAAAGGGAGGTAGCACGCAGTTCGCAACTCATGTGGAGGTCCGGGTGGGGACACCAAGAGCCCGCTATTATTATTACTATTATTATTATTATTATTATTATTATTATTATTTATTTTCGTATGGTGCAAATGATCTACATATGTATACAAATATGTAGGCTACATAACAATAAAAAATGAACATCAAGGCACTTCAACCAGGAAAGCGCTGGAGTTGATTCTTTCATGAACTCTTCCCATTCGCCTGCAAAGCTACGCTGTGGGCACTCCCAAAAGATGTGGTTCATCGTCTGTTCTTGAGCTCCGCAGTCACAAGCTGGCGATTCTAGCCATCCCCATTTGTGTACTACAAACATTGCTGAGTTTCATATCAGTTCTTGCCTTCATGCCATCGTTGAATGCCATTACTGCATCATTTAAAGCAATATTTACATTTTTTGTGCCGGCAAATCCTGATATAGGCAAATTTTCCAAATTTTTGCCTTCAGTGATTCATTATTATTTTAGGTATGTCCACCTAAATGCCTCTGTAGCAACTCAGTCTTCATTATTTAAAAAAAAACTGGCTTTACTGCATCCATAATGGCAAGAAGAAAGTTGTCCTTATGTTTGTGGTGGTTTACAGTGCCATTATGTACTGCTCGTTGATAAGAATACCAAGATTCAGGGCACTTAGGGCAAAAAGAAAGTGGATAGGTCAGTCGTCTGATGATGTTTTGTAGATGTCAGTCACGTCGTATTTTTACTATACCTTCCGTTCTATTAGAGATATTATATCAATCATTTCACTGAAACAAAGATAAATTATTATTTTATTATAAAATGACATTTTTTAAAAATGAATTTTTTTTGAAGCTTAAAGGTGTTTGATCCGAATCTAAAATTGTATGAAAAATAGGCTGTTACATACTTCCAGAACTACTTGTTTTCACAATAAAAGTAGTTGATATATTACTTTTGACGGTCAAGTGTTTGAACTTCAGTAAATGTTGAAGGTTTATGCAGTGCCTGTTGCGGGATTTCGTCTAGATCTACCAAGAAACCGCTGATGGATCCGACATGCCGCACATAGGCAAAACCCCGCAACAAGCATGGCAAATACCCAAGAGAATCTTTGTAGTTTTTATGTAATAATGCAAATTGTATTTGTATCCTACTAATAATTCCCTTTGTTTCAGGTAAGTGAACCAGACCCTTGATGACAGAAATCCTCACCAGAGGGTGAGTTGTAGACGTTTTGTATACTTTCGAAAACGTATTGTTGGTTTTTGAAGACGTTTTGAAGATGTTTCGTATACTTTTGAAGACGTTTTGAAGATGTTTTCAGGCTATTCAAGACTTTGAAGATGTTTTGTAGGCTTTTCATGACGTTTTGAAGGTGTTTTGTAGACTTTTCAATACGTTTTATTAAGACCTTTTGAATGTGTTTTGTAGACTTATCAATATATTTTGTTAAGACGTTTTGAAGATATATTGTAGAATTTTCAAGATGTTCTATTAAGACCTTTCGAAGGTGTTTTGTAGACTTTTGAAGACGTTTTGTTAAAACGTTTTGAAGATATTTTGTAGGCTTTTCAATACGTTTTATTAAGACATATTGAAGGTGTTTTGTAGACTTATCAAGACGTTTTGTTAAGACGTTTTGAAGATATTTTGTACACTTTAGAAGACGTATTATTAACACCTTTTCAAGGTGTTTTGTAGACGTTTCAAGACGTTTTGTTAAGATGTTTTGAAGATGTTTTGTAGACTTTTGAAGATGTTTAGTACGCTTTTCAAGACGTTTTATTATGACCTCTTGAAGGTGTTTTGTAGAAGTTTCAAGACGTTTTCAAGATGTTTTGTAGACTTCAGAAGACGTTTTGTTAAGACGTTTTGAAGATGTTTTGTAGAATTTTCAAGACGTTTTGTTAAAACGTTTTTAAGATGTTTTGATGGCTTTTCAAGACGTTTTGAAGATATTTTCTAAACTTTTGAAGACGTTTTGTTAAAACGTTTCGAAGACGTTTTGTAGGCTTTTCAAGACTTTTTGAAGATGTTTTGTAGACTTTTGAAGGCGTTTTTCAAAGACGTTTTGAAGATGTTTTCAGGCTATTCAATACTTTGAAGATGTTTTGTAGGCTTTTCAAGACGTTTTGAAGGGGTTTTGTAGACTTTTCAATACGTTTTATTAAGACCTTTTGAATGTGTTTTGTAGACTTATCAAGATGTTTTGTTAAGATGTTTTCAAGATGTTTTGTAGACTTTTGATGATGTTTAGTAGGCTTTTCAAGACGTTTTATTATGACCTCTTGAAGGTGTTTTGTACAAGTTTCAAGACGTTTTAAAGATGTTTTGTAGACTTCAGAAGACGTTTTGTTAAGACGTTTTGAAGATGTTTTGTAGACTTTTCAAGACGTTTTGTTAAAACGTTTTGAAGATGTTTTGATGGCTTTTCAAGACGTTTTGAAGATGTTTTGTAGACTTTTGAAGACGTTTTGTTAAAACGTTTCGAAGACGTTTTGTAGGCTTTTCAAGACTTTTTGAAGATGTTTTGTAGACTTTTGAAGACTTTTGTTAAAACGATTCGAAGGTGTTTTGTAGGCTTTTCAAGACGTTTTATTAAGACCTTTTGAAGGTGTTTTGTAGACGTTACAAGACGTTTTATTAAGACGTTTTGAAGATGTTTTGTAGCCTTTTGAAGACGTTTTGTTAGAACGTTTTGAAGACGTTTTGAAGGCTTTTCAAGACGTCCCAAGACGTTTTGAAGGTGTTTTGTAGACTTCCGGAGACGTTTTGTAGATGTATCGTACACGTTTTGTAGACTTTTGAAGACGTTTTGAAGCGTAGAAAACCACCTCTTAGTGAGCAAAATACAGCTTCGATGTAACTATATACAGTACTAGCTGAACCGGCAGACGTTGTCCTGCCAATCAAAGAGAGTGTTGTAACTTTGTTTCTTGAAGTGCTTTTGGATACACAATATTTTTTTCAATTTCTGTTATCTGCCTCTAAACTATCGTGAAATGAATTATCTAATCTAAAAACATTCGTGAGAGCGTGCACAACAACTCTCCAAAGTTTCATCGCAATCGGGTAAATGGCATATAACGCATACGGGATTTTGTTTAAATGATTCGTGCGCAGTCGCTCATTTGTTGAATCTACTCGTGCTCTACCAACTGTGAAATGGATTTACTAAGTTAGAAAGCTTCACGTAAGTGTACTCAACAACTCATCAAAGTTTCATCGCAATCGATGAATAGTATATGAACGCATACGGGATTTTGTTGGAACGCAACGCGCGTCGTCACTCATTTGTTACATCTACTCGTGCGCTACCAATATTGTAAAATGGATTTACCAAGTTGAACACCTTCCCTGGCGTGTACACAACAACTCATCAATGTTTCATCGGAATCGGATGAATGACATATGAACGTATACGGGATTTTCTTTAAACGATTCGCTTGCCATCACTCATTTGTTGAATCTACTCATGCGTACTTATTAAAAACTGGATTTACTAAGCCAGAAACCTTTCCTGGAGTGTACACAGCAATTCACTAAAGTTTCATCGCAATCGGATAAATGGTATATGAACACCTACAGGACTTTGTTGAAACGATTCTCGCACCATCGCACATTTGTTGAATCTACTCACTCCTCTTTTTGCCTAGTACGCCTCAATATAGCGCTGCCTTGGGCTTTTGTGGGTATCTACTCACATAACCTAACGGTGGTACTGTTTGAGGATCTAACCAGCCTTCGAGCTGACTACCTAACAGAACACACACACACTCGTGCGCTACCTATTGTAAAATGAATTTACTAAGCCAGAAACCTTTACTGAAGTGTAAACAACAATTCACCAAAGTTTCATCGCAATCGGATAAATGGTATATGGACAAATACGGTACTTTGTTGAAATGATTCACGTGCCGTCACTCATTTGTTGAATCTACTCGTGCGCTACCTATTGTAAAATGGATTTATTAAGCCAGAAACCTTCCGTAGGGTGTACTCAACATCTCACCCAAGTTTCATCGTAATCAGACGAATGGTATTTGAACGCATACGGGACCTTATTGAAACGCTTCACGCGTCGTCGCTCATTTGTTGAATGTACTTGTGCGGAACCTCCTGTGAAATGGATTTACTAAGTTAGAAACCCTCACGTAAGTGTACACAATATCTCACCATAGTTTCATTGCAAAGGAAAGGAAAGGAAGCTTGTAGTTTAACGTGACCGTTAATCTTGAGATCATGAGCCACGGGACCTCCTTTTTACGTGGAATCCGAACCACAGGACATGGCATTTCACTTCGAAAATCTCACATGCATTGACCGGGAATCGAACCCGGACCGCCTTGGTGAGAGGCATACAGCTAGACCGCTGAGCCACCACGCCCCCAGTTTCATTGCAATCGGATGGTATATGAACGCATACGGGACTTAATTTAAACGTTCGCGCGTCATCGCTCATTTGTTGAATCTACACGTGCGCTACCCATGGTAAAATGGATTTAGTAATCCAGACGTCTCCCCCTGGAGTGTACACAACATCTCACCCAAATTTCATCGCGATCGGACGAATGGTATTTGAACGCATACGGGACCTTGTTGAAACGCTTCGCACGTCATCGCTCATTTGTGGAATCTACTCGTGCGCAACCTCCTGTGAAATGGATTTACTAAGTTAGAAACCTTCAGGTAACTGTACAAAACAACTCACCAAAGTTTCATCTCAATCGATGAATGGTATATAAACTTATACGGGATTTTGTTGAAACGCTTCGCGCGTCGTCGCTCATTTGTTGAATCTACTCGTGCGCTACCTATTGTAAAATGAATTTACTAAGCCAGAAGCCTTTCCTGGAGTGTACACAACATCTCACCCAAGTTTCATCGCTATCGGACGAATTGTATTTGAACGCATTCGGGACCTTCTTGAAACGATTCGTGCGTCGTCGCTCATTTGTTGAATCTAGTCGTGCGCTATCTTTTAAAATAATTTACTAAGCCAAGCACCTTCCCTGGAGTACACTCAACATCTCACCCAAGTTTCATCGCAATGGGATGAACGGTATTTGAACGCATACGTGACTTTGTAACGCTCCAACGTGCAGAGACAAACAGTTGAATTCGTCATCACTGCCAACTTTGGTATAAAACACTACTTTCCGCCACAGGCAGAGTGTATGTTATGGCGGTAGTTGCACAGGTTGCGACCAGGTGGCTCTAACGTGCAGAGACAAACCGTCCAAAGAAATCAGCTTTCACCAAGGCCAAGGCTAGTGGTTTCCATGACGACTGTTTTTGACTGTATATTGTGATTCTAAAATTGTGTGTAAATTGTGGTTCTAAAATTGTGTTCATACTGTACCCGATACCTAGTTGAGGCTATCGGCTACGCCAGCTGACATTAAGCCGTAGTTGAGATTATGGGAAGAGTTGTGAACAGATAGCGCTCAGATCGAGTCAAGAGGAATGTCAAGATGACGTAGAAGGTCTAGGAATAATAAGGCACTGACAGCAGTCAAGCAGATGGAATTATGGATGGAAATATGAAGCTTTATTTATCGATCTATATGGAGCATGGTATTTAAACATCTCAGAAGAGAAGATATGACAAGCATTATATATTGTAATAATTTGAAGGAAGGCAGATAACCCTTAAGTTATTGTATAACTTAATAGCCAAGATGATGGGGGTTCGAGATTATATTTGTGACGCAAGACCACAGAGGTGGGGAGAACGTCACGTGACTGCGCCAGGGAGGTGCAGGTCAATGCAGTCCAGAGACAGTCAGTCGAGCTCAGTGAACAAGAGAGTCGAGTTCTATAAGCAACGCAGTCAAGTACAGTGAGCAACGCAGTCGAGTTCAGACAGCGAGCTGAGCGGGACACATGTGCCGAGCGTATGGCAGGGTCGCGCGGTGAACAGCATTTGTCACGGAAAGTGAAAGCGACAGTTTTACTTCACAAAGCAGAGAACGGAAAGTAGGTCAGTGAGCCAGGCGGACACCGGCAGTAGGCAGCGTGAAGACCGGTTACGACACCAGCTGTACGGGCCAAGCTAGCATGAGGAGGCCGGAGTTTAGAACAGTATTGGAAAACGAGTTGGAGAACTTTATTTCGAGCTGCATTTTGTAACGCAGAACAGTATAGCAAGGCGGCATGGCGAGGCCAGCTTTATGTGGAGATTGTTCTAGAGCATAGCAGTAGGGACGAGCAGGTTATTACCAATTGTATACGCAAGCATTATGACAGAAGCTGAACTTCATTACAACATTGAGTTGGAACGTTTATTCAGCATTTGAATTGTACAAGCAGGAAGATAGTTACGAGATACTGCAACTGTGAACTTCGAATGAACATAGTTTTTTAGCCTATTTTCAATTTTGAAAAAATAGGCTTATGAGATCACCTTTTGTCCGTGTGTGTGTGCGTGTGTGTGTGTGTGTGTGTGTGTGTGATTCGTGTGTGTGTCCCCCCCTAATAAAATCTAAACGGCAGGAGCGATTTCAATGAAACTCGGAAAGTTCATAGCGCTATTCCCGGCGACCTCGACCGTGCCCTTCAAATTTTGTTACGACTCACCAATCCAACATGGCGGCTGTGCGAAATATTTCACCAGCATTCAATATCTCCGAAACTATTACCGATATTACCCTGACATTTTCTATGGTGATAGAGAGAACTACTATAAGTTCACTTATGTGACCTTTGAAAACCTGGTAACTACAAAACCAACATGGAGGCCAAGCGAATTTGCGACTTTTAAATAGACGTTTCTCGTGATTTGACCAGCCAAACACAATGAAACTTGGTACAGTATATGTTTATATACATTGCAATGCACTGACATCTAACTTCGTTCAATTGTTTACATAATCACAAGATGGCGGATGTGCGAAATATTTCACCGGCATTCTATATCTCTGAAACTATTAGCGGTATCTCCCTAAAATTTTGTACGGAGATAAAGGGCACTACTGGAAGTCCATCTATAAGACTTTCAAAAACCGGTTGACTACAAAACGAACATGGCGGCCAAGCGAATTTGAAAATTTTAAATAGACCTTTCTCGCGATTTAATGTTCCAAGCGCATTGAAACCAGGTACAGGAAATATTTATACACATTGTAATCCTCTGGTATCTAATTTAGTTCAATTGTTTACATAACCTCAAGATGGCGGCAGTGCGAATTTTAAAATTAAGTTTTTATTTCTTTGTCGTAATCATGCGATCGAAGTGAAAGTTTGAATAATGAACCTACGCAATAATTTTCCTTTAATGTTACATGACTCTATGGCCTATACATTTAACAATCCAACATGGCGACCATCCGAAATATTTAGACGATACTGAATATCTACGAATCTATTTTAGCAATCAAACTGCATTTTTTAATGTTCATAGGGGATATGAACTTAAGTTCATCTATAGGACTTTAAATAACCTGGTGATCACAAATCCAACATGGCGGTGACGCGAATTATAAATATTCACATTGACGTTTCTCGCAATTTAACCATCCGAGTGCAGTGAAACTTGGTACAGTAAATCCTTATACGAATGTTAATCCACTGGCATCTAATTTATTTCAATTGTTTCCATAACCTCAAGATGGCAGCTGTGAAAAATTTTAAAATCTCGTTGTTTTTCCTTGTGTCCTAATTATGCGATTGAAATTTGAATACTACACGTTCACAATAATCTGCATGTAACAGTACATAACTCTAGGACCTACATATATAAAATCCAACATGGCGGCCATCCGAAATATTTAGTCGGTTCTTAATTTCTACGAATCTATTACAGCAATCAAACAGAAAATGTGTATGTTGATAGTGGCAATTAACCTAAGTAGGATATATGAAAATAGGCTGTATAGTTCTTCACGGAACTACTTGTTCTTAATGACATTACGACTATGCATTTCATAACGCATTCCAAGTAACATTAACGAGTTTAGGCAAATGAAATGTTTCAAGCAAATGCACTTATGAACATTGGCACGTGCATTAATGCAATTCTTTCTTATGCAGTGTTATAAATTACCGAGTATGAACACAGCTACAGGGTGTTTCATAAACTTAGACACTCTCATATAAAATTTTATTTTATGAAAGTGAGACTTAGCAGTTATTGGAGATTGAACTTTCAACACTCAAACCGAACATTGTATGGGACAGTGGCGTAACGTAGAAGAGGAATATGGGGTACGCTGTTTCTATGAACTTATTCGTGAAGATTTGGACAGTATCCGCTATGGATAACCAGCAGTTCATCATGTCAGAGTAAACGAAGACAGAGACGCGATGGCACCACAGAGCGATGGATTCGATTCCTGAAGAAGAGGAGGTCCACCAGCTGATTCACTTGGGATTTGAAGGCAATCGTCATTGCGTGGGTGAGATGATATTCACGTCGATCTTTCGAGAAATTCATTACATAAGGATAATCGACGATCTTTGAAATATAATAACAGCTGATGATGAGATGGTACTGTAAGAGTTGTGACTATCTGATATGATTATTTTCATGAATACTGGGCACACATGTATATTTTTCTAATAGGAGTGATACGATTATTTAGACATGGTTTTGACTTTATATGCTTCAGGTTTTGCTAGAATATGGCGTGACCATATGATATGGCAGGCATCATTATACGAAATTCTCACCATTGGTTGGCTTTATTAAGCAGATGTTAGGTCTTTTAGACATTTTTTTCCAGTAAGGATAGTTTTCATGATTTTTATTTTTTTTTGTGTGACGAGTATTTCGAACTCGTGATCTGCAATTGATTATCTAAATTACTTCGTCAGTTCATTGCATACTAGCGAGTGTGTATTATTCATCAGTAGGAATTTTTTTCCATTGGATTGTTTGGAGATATTAAGATGTTATTCACTTTAGTGAATGAATATCGCTTTTATATGGCAACTAGAGACTTGTTGATTCCGATCTGGTACATTCACTCATTTAGTCTTCGAGATGGGGTCTTTCGTATTTATACGATTGTATGGTGGTTACTCATCTTACCCATCGTTCAGGGCACTATCATGATTAGTCGACGGGGCGAGGTCTTTCGTATTTATACGATTGTACGGTGGTTACTCATCTTACTTGCCATTGAGGGACTCATTTTTATCATCCGAGTGTACTTGAGATTGTAAGAGGATCAAACAAGGAACTACTAGTCACATATCAGTCGAATTTTTGTTAAATAAATTAAAGATAAATGTCAGCAGGGTTACATTTGTAATTCTTGTTTGCCAATCCAATATTTTGTTGCTATACTCTTTTGAGAGTACTTTCAGTTTAACAGCTGGTACAGCTGATGCTTTTGATGATTTTTATAATTGAGTTTGATACCTTTGAGAAGGATTTAAAGTAATTGAATCTGGTAAGATGAATCATTAATGGTCAGATTTATTTTAAGGCAGATCAGTATTGCAGATTTTGATATGAGAGATTATAGCACATTGGTGTTTTTCTGTGATGTGAATTATGAGAATTGTAAGAGAATTTATGCTATTTGAAAGCAGATCTTGAATTACTAAGGTAATATATTTTTTCCTAATTGTTTAAGAAGTTGTCTAGATGTGATCAGAGTAATTACAGTTATTGGAGATTGTGTGCGTTGATAATTTGAAGCCAGTTATATATTTTTTGTAGATCATGCAAAGGTTAAGTGAAGTTGTGATGGGCATTTTTGTAGAAGTTGCCGAGTGATAGTTGCAATGTTGCTAATGTATTTTGAGGCAGACATGAGGTTGTCGAACCCAGTCTAGCGTAATTTTTGAGATTCATGCTGTGCGCTGAATATTTGTGGAGTTTTCTGGAATAATTGTGGTATTCAAATGTGATATTTGAAGAAGTGAGAAAATATAATGTAGTTGTGGATAGTCAGATCCAACGTGATGTCGTGAAGGCAATAATATTTTTGGGCATGATAATTAAATACGAGATATAACTTGGAAGTGATAAAACTGTAAGACAACGTTCTATAACCCATATTAAACAATTTGTAGGAAATTAAACAAATAAATAAAGTTGATAATACAAGATTTTCTGATAATAATAATTAATGAAATAATAATCTGATATTTAAGCATATTAATGATCTGACCTAATGAAATAAAAATCAGAATGACTAGATGAAATAATAAAAATCTAAATAACCAGAAGAATAAAATTTAAATAAATTGATAAATTAAATTTTGGAATAATTTAATGAATTTAATAGATGATGAATAACTGAATTAGAAGGTGATAATTAAATAAAGAAGCTGATGATTAATAAATTTAAATGGATTTAAATAAATTTATTTGAGAATGATTTGAAGAAATTGCAACTTGAGTTGATGAATTAAACAATTTATATTGATGATTTAAGATGATTTAATCTGAAGGAGGTGATAAAATAAGAGTGTGTGAATAATTTGAAAGTATAATGAAGTGATGATAATAATTTTCATTTAATTGGTTTAATGGTGATGAGTTAATGATTCTGACAGGAATATATTGAATTTCGAGATGAGAATTAATGTGAGAAATATTTAACTTTGATGATGATGATGATGATCATGACCAATGAGCAGTGGATTTTCTGTAATTCACAAACAAGCAATTAGTAATGACAATGTAAATAGTGTAAATTAATTATTCGATGTTTAGGAGCATTTTTCTTATATATTCAACATTTAAATTATGCCATGCAAGCCATAAATTACGTGGTATTTAAAATATGTGATTATAATATGTGTGTTTAGATAGATTAATAATATATTTTTCAAATCCACATTCATGATGTTAATATAAAGAGAAATTAGGTCTCAGGTATCATGAATGTCAGTGACGAAAGACATAGTGCTACGGTGATCCTGAGAACCCAAGAGAACTTTAGAGATTTTTTACTATTCTATGTGGATTGAAAAATTTGATTAGAAAAGAGATGGTTCGATTTTTGGACAATGACAATTTAACGTTGGCATTCGACCATGCTCTCAGGTAGGATGACTATCAAAGTGAAATAAATTTGTTTTTATCATAGTTGTGATCTGATGATGGTGTGATTTTCCTTTTTATTTCCGTCTTGATTAAGGCTTAACCGGAAAGGATGTGGTTTGCTAGGAGCTCAGTTGATGGCGCCCATTTATATTTGCATTTTTTAAAATTAAATTTAAACCCGTAACGACCCCAGAGATACTTTGTCTCGTGTTACCCACTGCTTTTTCGATAACTCAGCTGAATTTCCGACACATTCCTTATTTGACTAGAGGTTCATTTAACTCCGCTCTGTCCTGGAACTCCAGGAATGCGATGTAATAGCAGATGGGTCATCGCATCCCCAGGACGAACGGGTACAATACCATCTACCGGGTCAGATTGTGAATCTAAACCATACATGGACCCACTCTAATGTACATACCAAATTTCATCAAACTCGGTCCAGTCGTTTAGGAGGAGTTCAGTGACATACACACGTGTCGAAGAATTATATATATAAAGACTAGCTGACCCGGCAGACGTTGTCCTGCCAATCAAAGCAAGTGTTGCAACTTTGTTTCTTGAAGTGCTTTTGGATACACAATATTTTTTTCAATTTCTGTTAACTGCCTCTAAACTAATGTGAAATGAATTAACTAATCTAGAAACATTCGTGAGAGCGTGCACAACAATTCTCCAAAGTTTCATCGCAATCGGATACATAGCATATAATGCATACGGGATTTTGTTTAAATGATTCGTGCGCAGTCACTCATTTGTTGACTCTACTCGTGCTCTACCAACTGTGAAATGGATTTACTAAGTTAGAAAGCTTCTCGTAAGTGTACACAACAACTCATCAAAGTTTCATCGCAATCGATGAATAGTATATGAACGCATTTTGCATTTTGTTGGAACGCTTCGCGCGTCGTCACTCATTTGTTACATCTACTCGTGCGCTACCAATACTGTAAAATTGATTTACCAAGTTGAACACCTTCCCTGGTGTGTACACAACAACTCATCAATGTTTCATCGGAATCGAATGAATGGCATATGAACGCATACGGGATTTTCTTTAAACGATTCGCATGCCATCACTCATTTGTTCAATCTACTCATGCGCTACTTATTAAAAACTGGATTTACTAAGCCAGAAACGTTTCCTGGAGTATACACAACAATTCACCAAAGTTTGATCGCAATCGGATAAATGGTATATGGACGCATACGGTGCTTTTTTGAAATGATTCGCGTGCCATCACTCATTTGTTGAATCTACACGTGCGCTACCTACTGTAAAATGGATTTATTAAGCCAGAAACCTTCCTTAGGGTGTACTCAACATCTCTCCCAATTTCATCGTAATCGGACAAATGGTATTTGAACGCATACGGGACCTTATTGAAACGCTTCGTGCGTCGTCACTCATTTGTTGAATGTACTCATGCGCAACCTCCTGTGAAATGGATTTACTAAGTTAGAAACCCTCTCGTAATTGTACACAATATCTCACCATAGTTTCATTGCAATCGGATGAATGGTATATGAACGCATACGGGACTTAATTTAAACGTTCACGCGTCGTCGCTCATTTGTTGAATCTACTCGTGCGCTACCTATGGTAAAATGGATTTACTAATCCAGAAGCCTCCCCCTGGAGTGTACACAACATCTCACCCAAGTTTCATCGCGATCGGACGAATGGTATTTGAACGCATACGGGACCTTGTTGAAACGCTTCGCACGTCGTCGCTCATTTGTTGAATCTACTCGTGCGCAACCTCCTGTGAAATGGATTTACTAAGTTAGAAACCTTCAGGTAAGTGTACACGACAACTCATCAAAGTTTCATCTCAATCGATGAATGGTATATATGAACTTATACGGGATTTGGTTGAAACGCATCGCGCGTCGTCGCTCATTTGTTGAATCTAGTCGTGCGCTATCTATTGTAAAATGGATTTACTAAGCCGAACACCTTCCCTGGAGCTCACTCAAGATATCACCCAAGTTTCATGGCAATCGGATGATTGGTATAGGAACACACACGGGACTTTGAAACGCTCTAACGTGCAGAGACAAACAGTAGAATTCGACATCACTGCCACCTTTGGTATAAAACACAACTTTTCGCCACGGGCGGAGTGTATGTAATGGCAGTAGTTGCACAGGTTGCGACCAGGTGGCTCTAACGTGCATAGACAAACCGTCCAAAGACATCAGCTTGCACGAAGGCCAAGGCTAGTGGTTTTCATGACGACTGTTTTTGACTGTATATTGCGGTTCTAAAATTGTGTGTAAATTGTGGTTCTAAAATTGTGTTCATTCCACCCACGGGGTCAGATTGTTAATCTAAACCATACAGGGACCCACCCTAATATACATACCAAATTTCATCAAAATAGGTCCAGTCGTTTAGGAGGAGTTCAGTGGCATACACACGTGTCGAAGAATTATATATATAAAGATATACGAAATTAGATATTTCTTCAGAACGGATTTTTGAGTTTGTAGGCCATTTAAAACGTTTCTTGAAACCTGACACTTCATCATCAATATTACGGTTGGCATTTTCAAATATTTGCTCTGAATAATTTTAAGTGGCACTTATCTCAGGTTTATATTGGAATGATCTCGGGAAAATATGAAACCTGAGCGATTTTTGATAGTTTCCGGCGGACAGTTCCCTTGTTTTCGTTTCCACGTGGCAATGTAATTCATATTATACTCTAAGTGATAGCTTGACTGTTGTGGGATGATTCACCCGTGTGTGGAGCTATTCCAGTAAATAGCTAACAGCGTGTCACTAAATCATGTCCGTAAGGAGTATCAGCCAAAACAAAGAACACAACTCACAAACAAAAACTGAGAAAAGAAATCGAGATGAATACGGTACTTCAATTCTTCAATTTGGGTAAATAACATTCAAAAGACAACATGTGCTGTCATATTTTACGCTCGACGCCCTCTGGGACGTCCTCATCCAACGTTAAGAATCGACATCATTTTTCGACAAAAGGAATTTCTATAATAATAATAATACAATAATAATTTCTTTACACGTATGTCATTTTAGAAAAAAAATCAGAATATTACTCTTCTCTATTTCAACACATCTGTCTCATTTCAACTATGCCCTAGGTCGCGGTTTCAAACCCGTCCGAAGTAATCGGAGTTTTTAAGAGTGTAAAAAATCCCTCAGTATGCCTTCCTTTGAAGGGGAAGTACAGCCGGCGGTCCAATGTCATAGATTTATGGCATGAAAAGGAACTTTCCACTAACTAAACTTGTGTGAAGCCAAAATTGGTAGAGTAGGTTTCATTAATGCTCTTAAGTTCCAACGTTCGTCACCGGGCGCTAGTTGCGATGGCATCTAGTATTAGCGAGGTTCACAGCTAGTTGTCGTGGACGGTAGCATTTGGTAGTGAAAGTAGGAACTACTTGAATTTATCGTCTGCAGTCCTTATTTGAATTAAAAACGAATAACACACACTAATACAGTCATCACAATTAACACCGGTTATCATACAGATTCTACATACACCCAAAATTCACGGGGCTACATGACCGCGTTGTCGCAGCCCCTAAACTAAGAAACCAACCAATCCCAGTTCAAGAATATGATTCTAATTAACATTCCAAAAATTCAAATTAAAACCGACATTTGTTACAGATCTGTGTTTTACTAATTATCCGAGGTGTGTTTTCTAGATCAGTGTTAGCTTTATTTAGAATATATATCAATTTTAGGATATTACGTTTTAAGTTTGAACTCTTTTCCGTGTCATTCTTTACTAAAATAGTAATATTTTATTACCATTCTTTCATTACTATACAGTGCCGGCGGTCCCATGTCTTAGATTTATGGCATGTAAAAGATTCTTCCACAGACTAAACTTGTGTGAAGCTAAATTTCTAGGTTAGATTTCGTTGGAACGCTCTAAGAAAGTTCCAACGTTCACCACTAGGTATCATTGACATCTGGTCACGAAAATTGGAACTACTTGAAATTGAACGGAACTTGTAGTTCACTCTATGAGTGTCCGCTTGAAGCAGCTGCAGACTCAGGCGAGCCGAACATGTCCTCGGACACTCCCGGCACTAAAAGCCATACGATAATAGTACATTATGCAACGAGCCTATAATGGCATTAATTAAGACACGAATATTTTTATAAAACGAGTGTATGCGAGTTTTATAATTTCCATACGAGTGTCTTAATTACCATTATAGGCGAGTTGCCTACGACTGTTTATGTTCGACCCTCACTATTATGTGTCAGAAAACGGTGTCATAATGATGGTCATTATAACACTTATTTTCATTATGATACAGTTTCTCCAGCCAATCAGAGCTCGTTCATTGACCAATTAGGTAACGATACCTTCGCGCATGCGCTCAAAATCCAACATGTCGGACATAAACACAACATCGAACTATAATAAATTATCGACATGGAATACGCACCGTCCATATGTTCGCGTAAATAAACTGGCGAATATGAAACAAGAAATAGCACTGTACCTTAAAATCACCAACACTAATTTCTACACAGCGCATTCAAACGACTCCGGTGACAATATTACTGAGGGACGGCAGATGTAAACATATGGCTTGCATATGTCATTGCAAGGACACAGAGCGCATGCGTCAAAGATCTTGAAAGACAGAGAGATGTCTCGCGCTCACTCTCCGATAACAAAATTCTTGTGGCTGACTCTCAACAGATATTTATGAATATTTATGTTAAAACATATAATAAAATTATAATTATCGTCGAACATAAACAGTCGTATGCAACTCGCCTATAATGGTAATTAAGACACTCGTATGGAAATTATAAAACTCGCATACGCTCGTTTTATAAAAAAATACTCGTGTCTTAATTATAGCCATTATAGGCTCGTTGCATAATGTACTATTATGTTCGACGATAATTATAACTGTATTATATGTTTTAACATAAATATTCATAAATATCTGTTGAGAGTCAGCCACTTGAATTTTGTGATCGGAGAGCGAGCGCTGGGTATAATATCTCTGTCTTTCAAGATCTCTGAACGACCGACGCATGCGCTCCGTGTGCTTGCAATGCCATATTATGCAGGTCATATGTTTACATCTGCCGTCCCTCAGTAATATTGTCGCCGGAGTCGTTTGAAGGCAATGCGCTGTGTAGAAATTAGCGTTGGTGATTTTAAGGTGCAGTGCAATTTCTTGTCTCATATTCGCCAGTTTATTTACGCGAACATATGGACGGTGCGTATTCCATGTCGGTAATTTATTATAGTTCGATGTTGTGTTTATGTCCGACATGTTGGATTTTGAGCGCATGCGCGAAGGTATCGTTACCTAATTGGTCAATGAACGAGCTCTGATTGGCTGGAGAAACTGTATCGTAATGAAAAACAGTGTTATAATGACCATCATTATGATAGAGTTTTCTGACACATAATAGTGAGGGTTGAACATAAAAGAATGATGACAATAATTCTAAAAATAATTCGAAATTAGTTAATTAATTCAATAAAATTATCAAAATTAAATCTATATGAACATGAATTGAAAATTAAAAATTAATATATAAACATTAAAATTAGAGAAACAAAAAATTACATTAATTTTAAATATAATGATTAAAATAAATTTAAATGTAGAAACACATGAAAGTAAAATCTAGTTTTCCCTATAAAGGGTTAACTCGTTACGAGCGTGTACCAATTGTCATCGTGCGTCAAAGGCTTGGTGTAGCCCCAATTGTGGAGAAAGCAAGAGAGGCCCGACTCCGGTGGTATGGTCACGCCATGCGGAAATACGACGATTCAGAGGCCAAAACAGCACTCCAACTCAATCCTGATGGACGTGTTAGACAGCTAAAGAGGAGGATGGACAACATCAGAGACGACATGAGGGATGAGAATCTCAATCGTGAAGACGTCCACATCAGAGCCTTGCGTAAGAGACGTAACAGAAAAGCAGACCCCATGTGAATGGATAATAATAATAATATCGTATGGCCTTGGATGCCAGGTGCAAGCTTTGTTATTTGACACCCAGAGGGTAGCTTGCATGTCGAATTTCGTTGTTCCTTGAAGCACTATGAAAGTCAAGGATGTTTGATATCTAAGCTCCTTGAACACTATAGCGCTTTCTAGTAGAGAAATGAGGAGCTTTGTGTTGGCGAAAACACCCGAGATTAATTTTGCCATTATGAACACGGCCTACTGAATTCAAATGGGTTCTTTAACATGACAACATCGTATGGCATGCGTATCGTATTTTTGCCGCCTTTCAAAATTCACTTGCCATGGCCGGGAGAGAACCTGCAAGCTTGGGGTTAGTAGACCGACACGTTAACCACTCACCCACCGTGTGGTGTATTTTTGGAAATACACGGAAAGAATGAATTAGCTTTTGCTGTTCTTCCTTACTTTATATCAGTCCATTTATTTATATTTCTTTCCCGCACACACCAACATCGAACTGTTACCTCCTGTTTGCCCCGTGCATTTGTTCATTTTTTCTGTCAGTTTTTTACAGAAACGCATATTCCGCTGAACCAGCCTGACAGCGTCCCATCGCTGCCTTCCGAACTTCCATTGCTTCAAACCATGAAGACTTCTATATTAATCCGCAGGGCGTCGTGTTCTTCACCAACCAACTACTCCATGAAGACACCGCTCCAAGAAGAATTTTGTTTTTGTAAAGTATTTTCATGTTTATGTATAACCTCTTTGTTTCCTCACCTTACTCGCCCGCTTCCCCCCTCTTCTCGCCTCCTCATACTGCTCGCTTCTCCGCGCGCGCAGCCCGCTTGCTCGTTCACTTCTACACTTCTTCTCGACTTGTCTCCGTGCTGTGAGCAACCGCTCACCCTCTCAAGTGCACTCAACTTCTTGTTGGACATGCCGTCTAGGCCAGTGTACTTTCTCTGCGTCTAGCAGCCTTCACTTGTACGTCGGAAGTCAAATCAGTCAGTTAGAGCTTAACTAAAGCTCGCCTCCTCAACTCTAGAGGCAAACATTTAAACTCGACGCCATGTTCAAGTTTTAGAACCGACCGTCAACAGCGACATCACCTTCTTCATGAAGCAAAGATAAGTACCGACTTCATGTTTTAACCTCATTCTCATCGCTTTTAAAAGGCTCAATGCTTTTATTTGGATTTTATTGACAGTGAAAGTTGCTATGTGATAATAACTGCTTTATAAAAATCTTCTTGATCAAACTTAATCTATCAAGTCTAACTTTCAGTATGAAAGATTTTCTGAGATGCTATCTCACATCGAGGGATATTTCCAAAATACCCACTGTCTATATAATCTAGCTTTCCGCCGAGGGATTCTCTACCCAATTTAAACAAGTCATTGCTCTGGAACCTTCCAGAACCTACACTCTATCTACCAGTTATACTGTCATGTATTTTCCACTCACATATGGGAATACATTTTCAAACTAAGGAATCTTCCTTATGAACTGCTAATCAATATCTAATTTGTCTTCCTCCGTTGGGATTTTTCTGGTGCATTCAACTATAACCTACAAGTTTTTCAAGCAATAGACTCTCGCAAATCTAGTGTAACTAGTTATTTTCCACCATTGCAATAACTTTCTTTGCCATCAACTTTTGTGCTAATACAGTAAACTCTTCAACTATATCAACAGACTATAGTGAAGACAGTGCCTGTTCAACTTTTCATCCGCGTCGCGCTCGTCCGAGTACAATAAATACGGCCAAGAACACTTTTCCACAATCCCATTTGATCTTTCCCAAACCATTTACTAACAAACTAAAATAATAAAATTGTTACTTTAGGTCTTTTTTCAATGAGGTGTCACTCTACATAAGTGCCCTCCCTTATTTGCTCCATGTATAACGAATTAATGTCTGTAAAACTTCGTGTCTAGTACACGCCTTAAATTGTATTGTTTCTCCCTTCTAATGAGGGAATCCAATTCTTTGTACTCAAAAGTGAATTATCTCTAGGTTTCACGAAAGGGAAACTTGCCCCATTTTCTCGTGATCACTACTTAATCATAGGAGTTCTAGAAACTTCCTTTCAATTGTTCTTTTCAGGTTTCACAATAAGTGACCTGCCCTATTTGTATAATCCAACCAAGTATTTCTGTATCAATACAAGAAGTTATAAACTTCTATTTCATTTTTTCCTGCTTTGTTGTTGTTGTTGTTACTTTCGAAGTTATGTGTTATTACTTCTAAGATACCTATCTAGAAATCCTTAAAGTACACACCTTGTACTTGATTTATTGTTTAACTTTAATTACGTCAGTTATCTTAAAATTCTTCATTTATTCATCTTAGCCATTTCAAAATCTTACGAAGATTTTAAAGCATATAAAAGGTTTAAAACCAAAAGAATTGTCAATTGCCTGACGCAAGCTTTAGATGTTTTCGGAGGTCTGCGACCCCAATTGTTTATAAAAATCAAAATTATATATTTGTTACAAAAACTACTTCCTTTTACATTGTTAAATAAATTAAAGATTTGTTTTTGCTTTATCATTTCTCAAACATAACGGTTAGGCAAGATCCTGTCTTCCTTGACTCTTCCTATTGAATAAAAATAAATCTATTGATAGGGTTTTCACCACTTGTTGCATTTGAGCAAGAACTCTTAGTTATAACTTATGTCAAACTCTCTTCCTATTTCTCCATCCTTTTTTCCAGTCCGAAACCCACTTCTTTTTCTTCATCATCTTCCCTTGGGGGTTAGGTTATTCCCAAGCTAATAATCTACCCGCCGTGGAATAAATGCTAGGAAAGAAGAAGAAGAGTGCCAGAAACTACCAAAAACCACTCACGTTGCATATTTTTTCGAGTACATTCCAATAGCCTATACAAACCTCAGACAAGCGCCAGTTAAGGTTATTTGGAACAAATCTTTGAAAATGCCAACCATAATATTGTTGATAAAATGTCACATATTAATGTATAGGCTACCTTTAACTTCATCATTCTCCTGTGTCTACTATTGAATCACTTTCCAGGTAGACTACTGCATTAGGCAACAATCTCTATAATCTTTTGAGAAGACTGTGTTCATGACCAACATCAAAGATGCTCCTCTCCACTTGGACTTGAGAGAAGCCAAGATGAAGCGAGTTAAGTGTTTTAATTACTGGTACTTGGGAGAAAAATTGTAGGACAATGGGTTGGAAAAGGAGGCTGATAATCTACAGATTAACGGTCACGTTAAACTACAAGCTTCCTTTTCATCTAAGAGCGGGCGAGAAGAATTGGAAATGGCTTATCAACTTACGAAGGATTCATACAAGAAAGAGGGTCTATCCTTTGGGGTTGAATTCTGACACTTAGATACCGTTGTCAGACCTAATGTCTGTATGCAGTGGAAACACTAGGCATGATTTGGATGGGTCGCCTCGAAGACATCCGGAAGAAAGAAAGGAAAATGGTCCGAAAAATCCTAGGCCCAAATATCAAGGATGGAGAAAGAAGACTCAAATCTAACAAAGACAAAAGGAGTCGTAGTCCTAATGAGAAAAATGGGAATACAGTTGTATGGACACTTGCTGAGGATGAACAGTATCAGATTGATGAAGAGGATTTTTGAATTCTTCAGGAAGAGGAAGACCGAGCCGAAATGGTTTCGGGAAGTGAGATTGGACTTGGATTGGATGGGGGTGAAAGAAGAAGAAATAATGGACAGAGAGCGATTTAGACGACTAGTTAAGGAGTTTGCAGGTTCCCAGGAGACAGAGGATTTGTCAGTGAGGAAAGGAAGATCTTACACGGAGGACCAGAAGAAGGAAGTGGGAGAGTGGATGAAGAGAGTGAAGACAAAAAATAATGCAAACCCTGTTAAACGTGTTCCATAGTTGGCCGTACCGAATAAATAGATTTTTGGTGTGTAACATCTTTCCACTCGGTATCTGGACATTTTTGTGGCACTCGGTAGCTGGACATTTTTGTCGGAGTGATATTGGAAAAGAGACGGAAGTGGATGGGACGGAAGTGCATGGGACGGAAACAATGAGCGCGCGCGGTGGCGGAGATCGGTACAATGACGTACTGTAAGCCATGTGACTATGTGGAGTGTAAATCGCATACGGTTTACCTCAAGGTTTGGAGGCCCCATTAAAGAAATTGCTTCAATAAATCATAGTTAAATTGTCGTTCTGTGGTGTGAAAATATTCATTATATCATATTCGCTGAACACAATTAGGATTTATTGAATCTTAATACTTTTGCTGTATTCTTATTTAATGTAAGCACTCGATACCTCGAGTGCTATATCGCATCAACAAACACTCCAAACAACGTAGCAATTCAGTATATTAACACTGACTACTAACAATAATTGAAACTTCGTTGGTCTAAACGTATCACTGGGAGAAACGCATTTAATATACCTACTGCACACCTAATTTTTAATCGCGCCAATACTTGGCAGTGCGCTATATCGGCAATAAGAGGCCATTTTCAATAACACCGCTGGCAAGGGTTCACCAACTGGCCGGTATAAAGCGCAGCTCGCATCAAGTAGGCAGTGGATTGCTCCCGCCTACAGTTGCAGGTTTATGTCACTATTGCAGGTGCATTGGAGAATCCTTTCATGTTTGCTGGCACAAGGTAGCACTATGAGTTCATTCTTTAAAAAATGCGAGTAAGTAATATGGAATTATTGGAATAACGTGTCAGATGTTACACATCATATGCGACTACTGTAAGACTCGTAATTTTTGTGGACATCTTCGAACACCGGAAAAAAGAATTAGTAGAAAAATAGTAGAAAAAATATTGAATATCAATACCAGGATAAATGGATCACAGAAATTATGGAATAGCAATACCAGGATAAATGGATCACAGATATTATGGAATAGCAATACCAGGATAAATGGATCACAGAAATTATGGAATAGCAATACCAGGATAAATGGATCACAGAAATTATGGAATAGCAATACCAGGATAACAATACAATAATAGCCGGACTGATGATAATGATAAACGACCTATGCATGGAAAAGGAAAATGTAAACGGAAAAATGATATGTACATAGTAACCTGGAATGTGAGAACATTGAACAAACCTGGAGCGTTGAAGGCCTTAAGGAAGAGATGGAGAAATATAGTATAGGAGTGGCAGCGATCCAAGAGATCAAATGGAGAGGAGATGGTATATTGAGAAGTGATAACCATACAATAATGTATAGTGGAGGCGACAGTGGAAGAATAGGTGGCACAGGTTTCCTCGTGGATAATAGGTATAAAACAGCAGTACTGAATGTTAAGCCTGTAAATGAAAGGATATGTACTTTGAGAATGAAGGGACGATTCTTTAATATTACCTTTATATGTGTATATGCCCCCACAGAAGAGGATGAGGATGAGGTGAAAGACACGTTCTACAGTCAGCTTGAACAGGAACTCGACGGTATAGCAAGGCAAGATGTAAAAATCGTGTTAGGTGATTTCAATGTGAAGGTGGGAAAAGAAGAAGCATTTAGAGAGACGGTAGGAAAGGAAGTCTGCATGAGGTATCAAACAATAATGGACAGAGACTCATCGACTTTGCTATGGGAAATGAAATGATTGTGGAAAGTACATGGCTTCAGAGAAAGAATATAAGGAAAGTAACGTGGTGCTCACCAGATGGAACCACATTCAACCAAATTGACCATGTGGTAATTGATAGAAGACACGCATCTGATACACTCGAATTTGATAGTTGTAGAGGAGCGGATTGTGACTCTGACCATTTCATGATAAGGGTAAAATATAGACAGCATATAGCAGTGTACAGATCTGGAATGATGAGGAATGATCCTAGAAGGTATAATGTCTTAAAACTAAAAGAAAAGGAAACTGCCGAACAATATGAAACACATTTACGGAAGAAGTTGGAGACTAAACAAAATTGGGATTTAGAGGGAGTAGAAGGAAAATGGAGTATAATGAGGGACGCACTACACGAAGCTGCAGAAGAAGTACTGGGGACAGAAGAAAGGATTAAAAGACAAATCTGGTTCGATGAAGAATGTAAAATAGCTATAATGGAGAGGAATTCTGCAAGGGAGAAAATTAAAAGTAGACCAACGAGAAACAGTACAGAAGAACATAAAAAGAAAAGGAAAGAGGCAGATAGAATTTGTAGAAGAAAGAAACGGGAATCAGAGAAGAAATGGATTGAAGAGCTAGAAGAAGAATACCAAGAAGTATGAAAGTACTATAAACGAATACAGGAAGTGAAGAAGCGCCTTCAACCCCGAGCAGTTTTCTGCAGAGATAAAGAAGGAAATTTCATAGGAGGAGAAGAACAGATTTTAGATCGATGGGCTGAATATTTCAGCGAGCTGCTCAATGCTACTGCAGAGACGGTATTGCCAGAACAGGAGGGTCAAGAGAATAACCAACCATGGTGCAAGGATAACACTGATGCAATGCCAGTACCCGTGCCGACGCTCGAGGAGGTTAGTTTGGCAATTAAAAGCTTGAGGAATAACGAAGCCCCAGGGGGTGATAATATTTCAGCAGAGATGATCAAGTGTGGTAGGGAACATTTGGCAAAGCTGGTACACCAGTTGATTGTGGAGATATGGGAGAAGGAGGTGATGCCAGAACAGTGGAACATGGCCATTATTTGTCCAATCCATAAGAAGAATGATAAAGCAAAGTGTGAAAATTATCGTGGCATAGCACTGCTTAGTGTGGTCTATAAAATCCTAGACAAGGTAATGGCTATGAGACTTACACCTCTTGTTGAAGAGAGACTTGGAGAATACCAGTGTGGATTCCGACAGGGTAGATCGACGACGGACCATATCTTCACAGTAAGGCAAATAATGGAAAAGTGTTACGAATATAATGTGGATGTGCACCAACTATATGTGGATTTCAAACAGGTTTATGATAGTGCAAAGAGGAAAACTCCGTATCAAACCTTGATGGACATGGGATTCCCACCCAAACTAATCAGATTGGTGCAAATGACTCTTACTGGCACAAAATGTCGAGTTAAAGTTGAAGGAAGACTCTCAAAAGTTTTTGAGGTAAACCAAGGCTTACGACAGGGAGACGTACTGTCCACGCTGCGGCTCAATATAGTACTAGAGAGAGTAATGAGGAAGATAGATATCATCAATCTAGGAGGCACGCTGTTAAACCGTATGAGCCAAAATCTAGCGTATGCTGATGATGTAGGTATGTTGTCACGAAGACTGAATGATCTTGAAGAAGGGTTGGGACGGTTAGAAAAAGAATCAGAAGAAGTAGGATTACGAGTGAACTACAACAAAACTCAATATTTATTATTATCTAGGAGAAATACTATGGAGGGAGATAAATATATAAATTTATTTATAAACCTAAATGGGGTGAATTTTGAGAGGTGTAAAAGTTTCAAGTATTTGGGAGTACTGGTTACTGAAGATAATAGCACAAGAGAAGAAATAAAAGCAAGAATTGCAGCCGGTAATAGAGCTTATTGGGCACTGATAAAAATCCTCAAAGCGCGCATCCTCAGTAGAAGATCAAGGGTGACAGTGTACCGAACAGTTATAAGACCAGTGGTAATGTACGGCTCGGAAACCTGGACTATGACTGTGGCAGAAGAAGAGATTTTGAGAAGATGGGAAAGGAAAATACTGAGGAAGATTTATGGAGCAGTGAATGAGGCAGGAAGATGGAGAATACGGGAAAACAAAGAATTGGAGGAATTATATGGGCATCCTGATATAGTTTCGGAAGTAAAGAGCAATAGGCTAAAATGGCTGGGACATGAGGAGAGAATGGCAGGTGATAGAATGGTTAAAAAGACCTATAGAAGAAATCCAGGTGGAAGAAGATGCAAAGGAAGACCTAGGAAACGATGGTTGGATGACGTGGAGGATGACTTACGCAAGATGGGAGTAAGAAGATGGAGGAAACGCGCAGAAGATCGTAAGGATTGGGCAACGATTGTTAGAGAGGCCAAGGTACTACATGGACTGTAGCGCCGAGGAGTAGTAGTAGTAATACCAGGATAAATGGATCACAGAAATTATGGAATATCAATACCAGGATAAATGGATCACAGAAATTATGGAATAGCAATACCACGATAAATGGATCACAGAAATTATGGAATAGCAATACCAGGATAAATGGATCACAGAAATTTTGGAATAGCAATACCAGGATAAATGGATCACAGAAATTATGGAATAGCAATACCAGGATAAATGGATCACAGAAATTATGGAATAGCAATACCAGGATAAATGGATCACAGAAATTAAGGAATATCAATACCACGATAAATGGATCACAGAAATTATGGAATAGCAATACCAGGATAAATGGATCACAGAAATTATGGAATAGCAATACCAGGATAAATGGATCACAGAAATTATGGAATATCAATATCACGATAAATGGATCACAGAAATTATGGAATAGCAATACCAGGATAAATGGATCACAGAAATTATGGAATAGCAATACCAGGATAAATGGATCACAGAAATTAAGGAATAGCAATACTAGGATAAATGGATCGCAGAAATTATGGAATAGCAATACCAGGATAAATGGATCACAGAAATTGTGGAATAGCAATACCAGAATTAAATGGATCACAGAAATTATGGAATAGCAATACTAGGATAAATGGATCACAGAAATTATGGAATAGCAATACCAGGATAAATGGATCACAGAAATTGTGGAATAGCAATACCAGAATTAAATGGATCACAGAAATTATGGAATAGCAATACCAGGATAAATGGATCACAGAAATTATGGAATAGCAATACCAGGATAAATGGATCACAGAAATTATGGAATAGCAATACCAGTATTAAATGGATCACAGAAATTATGGAATAGCAATACCAGGATAAATGGATCACAGAAATTATGGAATAGCAATACCAGGTTAAATGGATCACAGAATTTTAGGAATAGCAATACCAGGATAAATGGATCACAGAAATTATGGAATAGCAATACCAGGATAAATGGATCACAGAAATTATGGAATAGCAATACCAGGATAAATGGATCACAGAAATTATGGAATAGCAATACCAGGATAAATGGATCACAGAAGTTATGGAATAGCAATACCAGGATAAATGGATCACAGAAATTATGGAATAGCAATACCAGTATTAAATGGATCACAGAAATTATGGAATAGCAATACCAGGATAAATGGATCACAGAAATTATGGAATAGCAATACCAGTATTAAATGGATCACAGAAATTATGGAATAGCAATACCAGGATAAAAGGATCACAGAAGTTATGGAATAGCAATACCAGGATAAATGGATCACAGAAATTATGGAATAGCAATACCAGTATTAAATGGATCACAGAAATTATGGAATAGCAATACCAGGATAAATGGATCACAGAAATTAAGGATGATATTAAGGAACTCCAAATATCACTCCACGACCTGGAGAATAAAACTGACAGAATCAAAATTTTACAAGACTCACATATTAGGCTATCAACCAATATTAATAAAAGAGCTAAAGGAAGAGTGTTCTCTGCTGCAGACAAGAAGTTAACAACTGAGAGGATGAAAACCTATCGGCAAAATAGAAGAACTAAATTGGCTGAGGCTATTGTAGTGGTCCAATGCTGGCCACAAAATATAAAATAAATATATAATTGAATCGGTCGGAGCTGAGAAGTATTATGCCAGTTTTCACTACTTTTCTGGAGACTGATAAAACGTCATTGCCATAAGGGAACTTAACAAACACACTATATCAGTCATCCATGTTGTGAAGCAACTCTTCAGGTTATATTTGTGATAGCGGAGTAACAATTTTAATTTAATAAACATATTTTACAGTTAAAAGCCTCCGTGGCTTAGGCGGCAGCACGCCGGCCTCTCACCGCTGGGTCCGTGGTTCAAATCCCGGTCACTCCATGTGAGATCTGTGCTGGACAAAACGGAGACAGACAGGTTTTTCTCCGGGTACTCCGGTTTTCCCTGTCAAAATTTCATTCCAGCAACACTCTCCACTATCATTTCATTTCATCTGTCATTCATTTAATCATTGCCCCAGAGGAGTGCGTCAGGCCTCGGCAGCCGGCACAGTCCACATCCTCGCCGCTAGATGGGGGCTTCATTCATTCCATTCCTGACCCGGTCGGAGACTGGAAGCAGGCTGTGGATTTTCATTTCATTTTACAATTAAATTTTTCCTTTCAGCTCCGTGGCCAGCTCATTATTTATTTATTGAATATTTCACGAGTATTTTATTTTAAAATGGATTTGTAATATAACAAGTAGTTCCGTGAAGAACTATACAGCCTATTTTCATGCATCCTACTTATGTTAATTGCCACTATCAACACACAAAATTTCAGTTTGATTGCTGTAATAGATTCGGAGATATTTAGAAACGACTAATTATTGCGGATGGTCGCCAAGTTGGATTTTTATATATGTAGGTCTTAGAGTTATGTACTGTTGCATGAAGATTATTGTGAACGTGTAGTATTCAAACTTCAATCGCATCATTAGGACACAAGAAGTAAAAACGGAATTCTAAAATTTCGCATGGCTGCCATCTTGTGGTTATGGAAACTATTGAAAAGAATTAGATGCCAGTGGATTAACATTTTTATAGGAATTTACTGTACCAAGTGTCACTGCACTCGGATGGTTAAATTGCGAGAAACAACCATGTGAATATTTATACTTCGCGGCGCCGCCATGTTGTATTTGTGATCACCAGGTTATTGAAAGTCCTATAGGTGAACATATGGTCATAGCCCCTATGAACATTAAAAAATTCAGTTTGATTGCTGTAATAGATTCGTAGATATTGAGAACCATCTAATCTCTAAATATTTTTGGATGGTCGCCACGTTGGATTGTTATATGTATAGGCCATAGAGTCATGTATCATTAAAGGAAAATTATTGCTTAGGTTCATTATTCAAACTTTCACTTCGATCGCATGATCACGACACAAGAAAAAAAAACTTAATTTTAAAATTCGCACAGCCACCATCTTGAGGTTATGCAAACAAAAGAACTAAATTAGATACCAGTGCATTACAATGGGTATAAACATTTCCTGCACCAAGTTTCATTGCGTTTGGATCATTAAATCGCGAGAAAGGTCTAATTAAAATGTTCAACTTCGCTTGAGCTTGCCACGGTGGGTGAGTGGATATCGTGTCGGTCTACTAACCCCAAGATTGCAGGTTCGCCCCTGGCCGTGGTAAGTGATTTTTGAAAGGCGGCAAAAATACGATGCGCATGTCATACGATGTTGGCATGTCAAAGAACCCATTTGAATTCAGTAGGCCGAGTTCATAATGGCAAAATTAATTTCGGGAGTTTCCGCCAACACAAAGTTCCTCATTTCTCTACTAGAAAGCGCTATAATGTTCAAGGAACTTAGATATCTATTATCTAACCTCCTTGACTTTCATAGTGATTCATGGAACAACGAAATTCGACATGCAAGCTACCCTCTGGGTGTCAAATTACAAAGCTTGCACCAGGCATCCGAGGCCATACGATATTATTATATTATTAACTTCGCTTGGCCGCCATATTCGTTTTGTAGTTAACCGGTTTTTGAAAGTCTTATAGATGAACTTCCAGTACATAATTTCAGGGTGATACCACTAATAGTTTCAGAGATATAGAATGCCGGTGAAATATTTCGCACAGCCGCCATCTTGAGGTTATGTTAGCAATTGAATGAAATTCGATGTCGGTCCATTACAATGTGTATATACATACTGTACCAAGTTTTATTGCGTTTGGTTGGTTACATCGCGAGAAACTTTTATATAAAAGTCGCAAATTCGCTTGTCCGCCAAGTTGGTTTTGTAGTTACCAGGTTTTCAAAAGTCACATACGCGACCTTCTAGTAGTTCACTTTATAACCGTTAAATATTCCAGGGTGATATCGGTAATAGTTTCGGAGATATTGAATGCTGGTGAAATATTGCGCACAACCGCCATGTTGAATTTGTAAGACGTAACAAAATTTGAAGGGCACGGTCGGGTTCGGCCGGAATAGTGCTATGAACTTACCGAGTTTCATTAAAATCGTTCAAGCCGTTTAAAAGTTATTAGCGGGGGACACACACCATCACACACACACGCACACACAGACAGACACACGGACAAAAGGTGATCTCAGAAGCCTATTTTTTTTTTCATTAATGAAAATAGGCTAAAAACCACCTAAACCTTGAACAAATGTCATTTACAATAGAACTGTAAAACGCTGACATCTTGGATTGCGGCCAACAGTATGTACTGAATACGGAACTGAAAGGCAGCAAATCTTTGATTTAATAAACGGCTTCGGTGACGTAGTTGGTAGCATGCTGAACTGCTGTGCCCAAGATAGCGGGTTCAAACACGGCCGAATTCGTCCGATTTTTTAAGAGCGTTAAAATCCTGCACTATGCCTTCCTTCCGAGGGGAAGTAAAGCCGGCGGTTCCATGTCATAGATTATTGTTGTTTGAGTCCAGTCTCTTGATTGGTATGATGCAGCGCTCCATGCCTCAATGTCCTGAGCTAATCTTTTCATCTCTAATTAGCTACCGCACCCTACATCCGAGGCAACCTGTTTAACAAATTCTAATCTTGCTCTACCTCTACAGTTCTTGTCCTCGACCCTTCTTTCCATAACTAAGCTTACTATTCCTAAATGTCTTAGTAGCCTATGTGTCCTACCAACCTATCTCTTCTCTTCATAAGCAGTCGCCAGAAACACCTCTCCTCTCCCACTCTTTTTAATACCTCTTCATTTGTTATCCTATCTACCCATCTGATCTTCATCAATCTGCTGTAACACCACATTTGAAACGCTTAAATTCTCCTATTTTCTGCTGCAAGAATAGTCCAAGTTTCACTTCATAAATTTATTTATTCTTCCACAGACTAAACTTGTGTGAAGCTAAATCTCTAGGTTAGATTTCGTTGGAACGTGCTATCAAAGTTCCAACGTTCACCACTAGGTATCAGTGATATCTGGTAGCGAACGTTGGAACTACATGAAATTGAACGGAACTTGTATCTCACCCTATGGGTCTCCGCTTGACGCAGCTACAGTCTCTGGCGAGCCGAACATGTCCTCGGACACTCCCGGCATTAAAAGCCATACGATAAATAAAATAATATTGATTTAATGCTTTTCTGCTCTGATCGCATTGCGACCCCGACGGTATTGGGGTATCCGACGCTTAGGGATTCTCTTCCTTTCCCGCCTTAATTGGTCCTTGTCTCAGCTTTTCTGATTCCCTCCATCTGCGAGGGGTCAGCCTTCTTTTTCTTTTCATGTTATCTCCTGCCTTCTGCTCAAGGCCCTCAAGGAGGTAGGGTGTATGTAGCCCCACCACTTTTGGTGCACCCTAGATAATGCTGCACCCTCAGGGGCTCACGGCTTGTGATTTCGGGAGTTGGCGACCCCTGAGGGATTCCTGCGCTGGGTCCGTTTTCCCCTTTTATCCCTTACCTTTGGGGCAGACCCTCTTCTCTTTCACTTTCCTATCTGCCTTTCATGGCTCTCCTTCCTTCCAAGTCCCTTAATCCGCATTATTCGAGGGTTGAGGGCATTTCTTTTCCTCCTGTCCTTTATTTGCCTTATTCTGCTTTTGTTTTCCATTTCTTCTTGTAGTATGTAGGTTAGTAGTTAGTTTTAGTTTTAAGTTAGCATTTCATTTTCATCTTCACGATCACCCAAACCATTAGGGGTCGATAACCTAGATAACAACAATTATCATCATCATCTTCATGATCGCACTGCGCATTTCAGCCTTAAACAAAAGGTTGATTTAATTCTTTCCTATGCCGTTCCAAGAACTTTGGGCCAATACTTCAGAATACTAATTGTTTTAAAAATGACCATTCTTGACTTAATGCTTTTCATCTCCGACCGATTCAATGATTATATCGTACTGTGCCCGTTTAGACCGGAGTCCGCACGACCACATATGCATTTTACCAAAAATCAGTCAGCACGAGAGTCAAAATATCCCGGGGCGCCAGATGGGTTAAAGCTAATCGCAAAAAAAAAAAACGACATCAAATTAAAAAAGAAATGCTTTACTGATTTTTGGCTCAATGCAACAATAAGGATAGAAGGAGATTCAACTGGGCATAACACAACATGTAAAATTATCTCATTTTATTGTAAATTTTAAAATTGACTGCAAAATGATGCTCAAGGTAACATCATTCCAGTGCGACGGCACACACTACTATTTACACAATGTACAGAAATTTTCCAACACATTGAACAATTGTCTTTGGAGACACACGTCTGATTATCAGTCCTGTAGACTGTGTTCCAAAATTATATCAATTATTTACGATGAAATCCAGTTCAAATTTAATTGTCTTTACTGGAAATATTGTAGTTCACTGGTTGAATTTCTAACATGATATTAACACTCGTAGAAATTCTCACTGTTTATAATTGTTTATAGAATTTTTTAACTTCCACTTATTTTTCCAGTTTCAAAGATATTGTCAAAAATATTATCTTTGACCCAACACTAATTATGTACACATATTAATAACAACATCTGAAAAGTATTTGACCCTTGAGCATAGCATCGAAGAACTGTGCGAAGCACAACAAAATTTATTATTCTTCCAAAATTAAACATTTCGAGAAGTGACTCGATTATGAACTTCAAATTCCAAAGAAATATGATTTCTGAATCATCAGCTTGATCAAAAAAAAATTGTTGAACCATTCAACTATCCGATTTTCCACTTGGAATTATTATTAAGAAAAATATTTATATTTGTTGCTATTTTAGTAACTTTCACAACTTGCAATTCTTGAACAGAATGCGGAAATAAGAATTGTAGCTTTATAATAAATTCATTTAGTTCGTGACAATAGGATTGAAAACATCCTTTAAGTAATTCGTGGATACAGAATTATTTTTTAATTGGCAGTGGCCCATTCAATTATTTGTGTAAGAACACAATATCCCAACAACAACGGCAAAGGTCTTCCTCTGAAGAAGAATAAAATTTTATCATGACAAAACCGGGTTCTAGCAAATACAAATATTAATGGAATACGTAAACAAGTTTGAAATAATTACTGATGGTTTGGTCATTCATTCGACGAAATGTGTGGTTCCAATACTCCTCCTATAAACCTGAGCCATCGAACCTGCTATTTGATTAATGCTCCAAAAAAACCTCCTCATTCCTGCGACTTAAACATGCGCACCTGGGAATGGCATTTCAACTACTCCACACACATAAATTTTCTTCCCAAAATTTATACAATAAATCAAGCCTCTGCTTGTTAGCAAAACTGGAAGATCTATAAACTTACAAGTTTATTTTATTTTACCATTCAGTTCAAACCGTGAAGTTACCACACTTGTGATATTCTCTATTTCACTTTCGAATGTGTGCCTACGTCATGATTTTATATAAACACAAAAAATAAACCCTAATTGATACAAATATCATCGGCTTCCTGTTTCATGCCTTTCCGTGTTATCTGAAAAATATACTTTGCTCAATGCAAATATTAACTGTTCAACCAGAACTATAATGTTGGTGGAATACGGGCTTGCGCTATCCACTTGCTTTCGGAAAATCACCTGTTCCAAACTAGGAATGATTAAACTAATCCTTAAGCTCTCTCTCAACGAATGTGATTATTAGAAAATGTAAGATCCAATAATTATTTAGAAAAATTATGAAAATTATTATTATTATTGGATTATTATTGTTATTATTTCCTTAAATATGTTTAATTATTATTTCCTTTAGTGAAAAAACCACATGTTCGACCCTTCGAATATGGACAAAATATCCATTCCTCAACAAAAATAAATATTAATTTCTACAGTTATATCGGCTGATTACCGTGATTCTCAAACAAAATGAACATTCAAATAAATGCTCGGTATGCTCGGTCATCGATCCTAAACTGTTCTGAATGCTGAAAATACTCAGAATAACCCTAATGTGTCTTGCGTAAATCAATGCAAGATTTAAATACGAAGAAAAATAAATGTGTTGGTCATCTGCAGAAAATGAGTTTGTTCCAATTAGCTAGGCATAATATAAAAGTCAAATGTGGCTTACATTTCTCGTTGGTCTTGAAGCGTAGTGAACCAGGTCTGTACCAGATTTATCCAGATACATGCCCTATTGGACACGCACGTCTAATCCTTGTATCGGCCGCCATTATATACCCACAATCTGTCTAGCACGACATAGTGGAAATATTTCTTGAAGTTTTAAGTAACTGCTGATCGATTTTAATATTGACTTCAATTAAATCCATAGCAGTTCGCTTAAATGGGGTCAGACCCAAATGATCTCTTCTCAATGTCGTCAGTTGTAACATAACTCACGGTAATCTTTTCAGTACAGGAAAACACTGATAGTCTAAAACAATCAACGGCTGTTCTGAAGATCGTTGCCTGGGCATGGCTTCACACCATCTATCATGCGCGAAGCAACATATAGTTTCCCTTTGTCGGCTAATGAACAACACCGTGATAGACTGGCCTTCAATATACTGAAAGATCTGAGTGGTTATTTAGTTACAATTTGTTAAACTGACAAGTTGGATTAAAATATCCAAGTATTGAATTATTGTTACTGGACTGTGACAGAATAATATCTAGACAAAGTCTAGCATATGTCCATATAGAAACAAAGTGTTTCACCAATGTCCGTAAAAAATAACAATCACCTTAGTGATTCCCTCTACCGGAAACTTACTACGTTCCCCACGTATCGTAGCACTTTTGTGACTATCACAATTCAAAGATATCTTCTGCGTAGATTCGGCAACCATGTGCCTTGGCTCGTAGCAGCAGCACCATGTCCTACAAGAGCTTGGTTTGAAGTGAGCTCCTCATGCTTGGGCCGAGCGGCTTTTATACAAAACGGTCGGCTCCACGCTGGATCACGCTGAAATCTGTAAATCCTCATATCTCCGGTGTCTCTGGTCTGATTCACTTGAGACTAAGTGCATCCTCTTTCATTTGGCCGTGCCAGTAATCTGATCCAAGTATCAAGTCTCTACTCCATGGCTAAGTATTTAATCACCAAATAGTCTCGACCTCTGCTACTATTTGCCACGTCACTTAACATCTTCTTGGCTGCATAAAGTTTCCATTTCAATCTAGAAGGAAAGGAGCGCGATATTCAAATATCTCAACTTTCAAAAGCGGCTGTAGCCTTTCCCTTGATACCTAGGTGTCTGAATCTTGGAATACCCATTCCTAGAATTGGGCACAGTACGGAATTGTTTTCAATATTGTTTTATCTGAGTATTCCGCTCAACAGTCACTACTATCATTTTTTTCACATCACTCCTGATTCATTATTATATAAATGTTTCACAACGCCAAATTTGGCGTATGGCTTTCAGTGCCGGGAGTGGCCGAGGATATGTTCGGCTTGCCAGAGTCTCTAGCTGCTTTAATGTGGACACCCATGCGGTGAGCTACAACTTCCGTTCAATTTGAAGTAGTTACAACTCTCGGTACCAGATGTCACTTACATCTAGTGGTGAACGTTGGAACTTTGATAGAGCGTTTCAACGAAATCTAACCTAAAAAATTCCTCTCGGCACGCCGGAAGGCGGAGGTAGTTTTCACCGGGCAAACTAGGGGATAGGCTATAATAGGCAAAATATGCAGGGTTTCGTAGAAGGATCAGTCCTCATTTATTGCCAGAAAGTATTTTACAATTGGAATTAATTAACTTTGTTTTCGTCTTTCTATGCATATTTTACCATTTTATTGTCTTATGGGGACGGTATCCTTCTTGTCATTTGGGATCCATTTTTAGTCTATTTTCAATTTTGAAAAAATAGGCTTATGAGATCACCTTTAGTCCGTTTGTGTGTGCGTGTGTGTGTGATTCGTGTGTGTGTCCCCCCTAATAAAATCTAAACGGCTGGAGCGATTTCAATGAAACCCAGTAAGTTCATAGCACTGTTCCGGGCGACCCCGACCGTGCCCTTCAAATTATGTTACGTCTCATCAATCCAAAATGGCGACTGTGCGAAAAATGTCACCAGCATTCAATAACTGCGGAACTATTAGCGATATCATCCTGGAATTTTGTATGGTCATAAAGGGAACTACTAGAAGTTCACTTATATCACTTTTGAGAACCTGGTAACTACAATACTAACATGGCGGCCAAGCGAAGTTGAGACTTTTAAATAGACGTTTCTCGCGATTTAACCATAAACGCAATGAAACTTGATACAGCATTTGGTTATATACATTGTAATGCACCGACGTATAACTTCGTTCAATTGTTTACATAACCTCAATATGGCGGCTGTGCGAAATATTTCACCGGCATTCTATATCTCTGAAACTATTACCGGTATCACTCTGAAATTTTGCACAGAGGTAAAGGGCACTACCGGAAGTTCATATATGAGTCTTCAAAAAACCGGTTAACTACTAAACGAACATGGCGGCCAAGCGAATTTGAAAGTTTTAAATAGATTTTTCTCGCTATTTATTGATCCAAGCGCAATGAAACTTGGTACAGCAAATGTTTATACACATTGTAATGCACTGGTATGTAGTTTAGTTCAATTGTTTACATAACCTCAAGATGGCGGCTGTGCGAATTTTTAAATTAAGTTTTTATTTCTTGTGTCGTAATCATGCGATCGAAGTGAAAGTTTGAATAATGGACCTACGCTATAATTTTCCTTTAAAGGTACATGACTCTATGGCATATACATATAACAATCCGACATGGCGACCATCAGGAATATATAGAATCTACTAAAGCAATCAAACTTTTTTACCTTCATAGGGGTAATGAACATAAGTTCACAGATAGGACTTTTAATAACCTTGTGATCACAAATCCAACATGGTGGCGACGCGAAGTATAAATATTCTCATGGTCGATTCTCGTAATTTAACCATCCAAGTGCAGTGAAACTTGGTACAGTAAATCCTTATACAAATGTGTTTTTTTTTCGTGTGGCCTCCTCAGAGGCCGAGTGCAGGTCTTTCTATTCGACGCCCGTGGGCGACCTGCGCGTCGGGATGAGAGATGGAATGGATGAAGATTAATGAAACTGGGCAAGGATGTGGAAGGAAGCGTCCGTGGCCTATTAGAAGGTACCGTCCCAGCATTTGCCTGGTGTTGAAAATGGGAAACCACGGAAAACCATTTCAAGGACAGCCGACGGTGGGGCTCGAACCCACGCGTCTACCGAGTCAGCAGAGAGCTTGGCCCCATGACCTAACGCTGCGATTTAGCTCGCGTAGCCACTGCTGTCGGTTATACAAATGTTAATCCACTGGCATCTAATTTATTTCAATAGTTTCCATACCACAAGATGTCAGCTGTGCGAAATTTTAAAATCTCTTTTTTACTTCTTGTGTCCTTATCATGTGATTGAAGTTTCAGTACTACACGTACACAAAGTACATAACTCTAAGCCCTACATATATGAAAGTCCAACATGGCGACCATCCGAAATATTTAGACGGTTCTCAATGTCTACGAATCTATTACAGCAATCAAACTGAAATTTAGTACGTTGATAGAGGCAATTAACATTAGTGGGTATATGAAAATAGGCTCTATATTTCTTCACGGAACTACTTGTTATACTTGTGGTCACACTCTCCTTATGCAAGGTTACGACACTGATGTGTAACGTTCTAACAGTCTAACTTCTTCCCGCAAAATTTTATCTCCCGCAGAGATGTTGGTTGGTTCCTCAGTTTAGGGGCTGCGACAACGCGGTCATGTAACCCCGTGTACTTTGGCTGTGTGTAGAATCTGTCTGATAAACGGTGTTAATTGTGATGGCTATATTAATCTGTATTTCAGGTAAGGACTGCAGACGGTCAATTTCAAGTAGTAGTTCCCGATTTTGGTACCAAATACTACCGTCAACGACACCTAGCTGTAAACTTGGCAACTACAAGCCACCACAACCATCAACTCGCAACGAAAGTTGGAACTTCCCCTCCTAAGTAAAGCATACTGAGGGATTCTTAGCGCTCTTAGAAAATCCGACGACTTCGGCTGGCTTTGAACCCGCGAACATGGGCATAGAAGTTCAGTATGCTACCGGTTACGTCACCGAAGCCACTTCCCACAGAGTCAGATAGAAAACTGAATGTGATCTCGTGCAGTGGCGTTGTCATGCCAACCTCTGATTGCTCATCCCTCATCAATTTAGAAGCGTTGTCATGGTAACCTCTGATGGCTCTTGGCATTTTCTTCTAATTCCGAAATAATTTTGTTCATCCCTTGGCGTAATGGTGGGTCATATCAAAAATTCTTTCGGACAAAAGGGATACATATTACGTAAAACATTCAAAGTGATTGGTACAAAATTGCGGTAGTTATCGTGTCCACAAGAAAGTGATATATGTACATACATATATAAATTATATATAAACTTTTGAACTGACTGTGGTTTTGGGGTCTGGGAGATGTGAAACGCGAAGATAAGTCGAAATTTTCCCGAAGTCGAAACATGGTACCCATTGCAATAGTTAGCTTTCTAATGAAATCTACCTAAAAGGAATGTCTGTTTGTTCGTATTTTATGCGTTCATAAACCCGCGATGTCGGGCACAGAAGCTACCGACTACAATATACATGTGAATGAAATGCAACTTGAAAGAAGGACAAGAGAATCGAAGTGACACTCTTGCACCACTTGATAATGCACATGACAAGAGGAAAGTAGTTCTCAATATTTCAATAAGATGTTAAGTGCAACTTTAACATTTGATGTCTCCTCTAAAATACTGAGAGGCTCTGAGTAAGGTGCGGAATATTACTGCATTATTCAGAGCCTGAGTTCTTCCCAACAGGACATATTCAGGCTAGATTTTGTGACTTGCCACAGTGAATGTACGTGTGTTTTATTTACGGGCTTGGACATTGTGGCCATCTAGTCCCGTGTACTTGGGTGTGTGTAGAAATTGTCTCTTAACTGTATTTTACCGTGTTTTGAGTACTAGAGCTGTATATTTCATTCGAATATTCGATTAATTCGACTCATTTTAATTTTCCAAATATTACCGGGTGAGTTAGCCGTAGTCGTTACGGTATGACTGCTGGCAGTCGCTCACATCCGGGAGGCGAGGAGGTTCGAATCCCCCCGCCCGCAACCTTGAAGATGGTCTTCAGTGGTTTCCCATCTTCCTTCCAGGCAAATGCCGGGGTTGGTCCCTAACTATAGGCCACAGCCGCTACCTTCCAACTCCTCGTCCTTACATGCAAACTTTCCGCCCCAACGGTACATGTAGCTCACCCATTAGGTGTCCGTCTCGAAGAAGCTACAAAACTGGCGAGCCGAACATGTCCTCGGACACTCCCAGCACTAAAAGCCATACGCTAAAAAAAACAACCAAGTATTCGAACAATGTTGATATCAGAATTTTTAGCGGCTTCGGTGGCGTAGTTGGTAGCAAGCCGAGCTTCTATGTCCAAGATTGCGGGTTCGAACCCGGCCAAAGTCGTCAGACTTTTGAAGATTGTTTAAAATACTTCAGTATGCCTTCCTTCAGAGGTGAAGTAAAGCTGGCGGGCCCATAATTATAATAGATTATTTCATGACATGTAAAAAAACCTTTCACTAACTACAATTGTGTGAAGCTAAATGTGTAAGTTAGATTTGTTTAACGCAATATTAAGTTCCAACGTTCACCACCAGGTGCCAGTTATGGTGGCATCTAGTAGCCAGGTTCATATCTAGGTGTCGTTTAGGGTAGCATTTGGTAGCAAAAGTAGGAACAACTTGAAATTGATCATTTGCAGTCCTTACCTAAATTAAGGATAACACAGACTAATGCAGACATCATAATTAACACCGGTTATCTGTCAGATTCTACACACACCCAAATTAGACTACACGGGGCTACATGACCGCGTTGTCGCAGCCTCTAATCTAAGGAACCATCCAACCTACGACTCATTTGAATATTCCAAGTACGCTATTCAAATATCCAAATCTTCAAATAATGCGGATATCACAATCATTGTTCGAATCAATAGAACATTTGAAGTACTTGAGTATTTGGAAAAGTCGATTTTTAAAATAAATCGAACATTTCAAATATTTATATCATTCAAAGATGATTATTACCCAAAATGACAGCAATTTGTTTTAATAATAATAATAATAATAATAATATCGTATGGCCTCGGGTGCCAGGTTCAAGCTTTGAAATTTGACACCCAGAGGGTAGCTTGCATGTTGAATTTCGTTGTTCCTTGAATCACTATGGAAGTTAGATATCTACGCTCCTTGAACACTATAGCGCTTTCTAGTAGAGAAATGAGGAACTTTGTGTTGGCGGAAACTCCCGAGATTAATTTTGCCATTATGAACACGGCCTACTGAATTCAAATGGGTTCTTTCATATTCCAACATCGTATGACATGCGTGTCGTATTTTTGCCGCCTTTCAAAAATCACCTACCAAGGCCAGGAGCGAAGCTGCAATCTTGGGGTTAGTAGACCGACACGTTATCCACTCACCCACCGTGGCAAGCAATTTGTTTTAAAGTCCAGTGGATGAGGTGTTCCAAGTAGGGACGAATTCAGTCTGATGTGTTTGTGTCTTCAGTCTTTTTACTGGTTTGATGGAGCTCTCCATGCCTCCTTGTCTTGAGATAATTGTTTCATCCCTACATAGCTACCACACCTTACATTCAAGGCAATCTGTTTAACATGTAGCATGCTGAACTGCTGTGCCCAGGGTAGAGGGTTCAAACCCGGCCGAAGTCGTCGGATTTTTAAGTGCGTTTTAAAATCCTTGGTTGGTTGGTTCCTTACTTTAGGGGCTGCGACAACGCGGTCATGTAGCCCCGTGTACTTTGTGTGTGTAGAATCTCTCTGATAACCGGTGTTAATTGTGATGACTGTATTAGTGTGTGTATCTGGTTTTTTTTATCAAGTAAGGACTGCAACTTTGAATTTTTCAAATAGTTCCTACTTATGCCGCCAAATGCCACCGTCAACTACTACTAGGCCCAGTTCAGAACTTAGCTACTAGACGCCACCGCAGTCGGCTCTTGGTAACGACCGTAGATACCTAAGAGCGTTGTTTACATTCCTAACCTATTCAATTTAGCTTCACACAGGTGTAATTAGCGGAAAGTTCTTTAACATGCCATAAATATATGACATGGGACCGCCGGCTTTACTTCCCCTCCGAAGGTAGGCATACTGAGGGATTTTTAACGCTCTTAAAAATCCGACGGCTTTGACTGGTTTTTAACCTGTATCTTGGGCATAGAAGCTCAGCATACTACCGACTACGCCACCGAAGCCGCCATTAAAATCCTTCATTCATAGATTTATGGCATGTAAAAGATCCTTCTACTAACTAAACTTGTGTGAAGCTAAATCTCTAGGTTATATTTCGTTTAAATGCTCTGTCATAGTTCCAACGTTCACCACTGGGTGTCAGTGACATATGGCAGAGAAATTTGGAACTACTCGAAATTGAACGGAACTTGTAGCTTACCCCATGGGTGTCAGTTTGAAGCAGCTACAGCCTATGACGAGCCGAACATGCCCTCGGACACTCCCGGCACTAAAAGCCATACGCAAAATAAATTATAGCTAGCGTACCCGTGCGAGAACTCTCGCATAATGGGTTGTGTGCGCCTTAACCCGTTTCTGCCTGAATTAATTTTTTTGACATAAACTAATTAAGATTAGTACCAAAAGCTGTTTATGGAGTATTTCTACAGTATTTTAATGATTTTTTTAAAAAGCAGAGCGTAACATGGAGCCATGGTGCCATATATGGCACGCTAGGCAAATTATACAATATAATTATCTATGTGAAATAAATTACAACACTGTTCTTTCTCTCCAGTTTGTTTGCCTCCACTACCTTATTTGGTGTGATATGGTACAATAATCACTATACACAGACCTATTGCACATTTGATGAACATGGTGTGGGGACGACCTGGTCAGTTTTCAGCAACCCAGTGTTTCTGTTTCTTATCAAGAACCATGGCCATCATACCTCATATGTTATTATGCAGATAGACCCTGGGGAGTTCATAGGATGACCTGGTCCTCTGGGTATTGTTGGGTTCAATGTCAGGTAGTACTGCACAATATGTCTTCTAAATTGTAGCTGACGCAGAGCAACCTCCGTTTTCTGGTAGGGGACCCAAGCAATGTCAATGGACACATCTATCAACCACGTATATGTATGCCACCACCACTTTTTCTCTGGGATGTGTATTGTATACATTCCAATGTTTTCGTCCATTTGGCCAGTTCCACTCATATGCTGCTTATATTTTCCAAACGCACATGGCCAAGGGGCAACGATTCTCTTTTTCTTCCCTGTTTAGAGTGCCGAAACGCGCCAGAAACGGAACAACATACTTTGATGAAGCAATAGTGACAGAAGAGTTGTCCTGCCATCGTATGATGATTGTTCCATTCTCCTCACTACTCCTGTACTCTTAGTAACACCTATGTTCCTTCCTAACCATTTGCTTCGACGGGATCACTTCACTGTTTTTGGGGGAGCGATTGTAGCGGATTGTTCCTGTACCCCCATATCCTCGGTCTCGTAAGCGAGTTTGTAACCCAGCAGAGGTGAATATGTTGTCAAAATAGAACCTGAATCCAAGGGGCTTCACTTTCTCTGAAATCTCGTCTGCAAGGGCGCCGCAGCTTTACCGGGAACCTTCACGTATTGTTCATTTTACAAGGATTTTGCTCTAGGTACATGTTCACAATTTACAAGCTGCCCTTGGGTACTACTCAAAACCATACGTTGTACCCAAATATAACAAGCTAGTCTTTTAAGAATTTTTACAGCCATGTCTGCCGTAATATATTACCATGCATTCGTCATGAGGCCGGTTTTGCTCTGGATAAAAATTGGAAATAAATTTCACTTTTAGTGCGTCTGTGAGTGGCCGTAGTTTCCACATCTTCTTCTTTCTTCGAATGAGCCAACTGGATTACATTTTATCACAATAAGTATTTTTATTTGTGCAGGATCGTACAAGACGCGTTCCATAAGAAGGTATGCTTTTACCAAATTTGGTAAAGATCCGATGATTAGTTTGGTCATAATTTAATTTTAAGTTTTGACCATTTGGGTGGCTGCCATTACGTTTTGGTAAAGATGGCAGCAATATAAAACATAACACTGAGGAGTCCTTTGATAGTGCTACCTCTGTACCAAATTTCCTTCATTTCCATCTTATTACTCCCCTAGTGTCCATGTACAGCCAAACTAAACCTATCGAAATTTAAAATGACTAATCTGCCTAGTGTGCCATATATGGCACGGCTATATATGTTTGTAAATAGCTCAGTCAGTTATGAACAATCAGATAAAGCATCATAATGTACTGAAACGTTGGACTTCACAGTACGTATCATGAAAAGAAAGTTCCGCAGAATAATTTATATTGTTCATAAATAATTGTATACCATTTTTGTGAATTCATTTCTTTTCATCAAGGCGCGCACTTCTCACTTCAATAATACAATGCTACAACAAAGCACGCAGCTTATAGGTAATGACAGTTGAGTCACACAGTATATGCAACAAGTAAGTGCAACCAACAATAGAAAAATAAAATTCTCTTAATTCCAAATGATAATCGTACCAAAATTGCGAAACGGGGTACCCCGGCCAGAACTCTCGCATAATGGGTTGTGTGCGCCCCTTGTGTACAGATTACCCGCCCGGCCCTAGTGCTATGCGGGTTGTAGGCGACAGAGTTCTCGCAGGGACTATCGTCTTGTTTATTTGTTTAAAACCACTTTATAAACAAATATATTTCCGTTGACTTTTCAAGAAATACAAGATTTTTCCTGTAGAATTGAGACGATTTGGAAGATTTTGGTACAAACCACAACTTCTAAATCCTTCTGGTTTAGGAGCTTGAGTTTTGTGAAACATGCACCTTAACGTATCATACAGGGTGATTCTTTTGCTGGAGCGGGACGGGCAACCGGCTGCCGGGCCCGCGCGCCTTCCGCCAGCCAACCGAGCTTGCACTGCGGATTCCGCGCAGGCGGAAGTCGTAACAAAGTACATTAATTAATGGTAAATTACCAGAAACTCATGCTTAATGAACTTACCTATCCACAGGAGATGCTGAGAGTTTTCTCCCTCAGCTGACACACAGGCGTTGTACCGTGTAAATAAATTAGCGTTTACACGTTGTGATTCCCTTCTGTTGTGAGGGATATCTGCTGCCGTATATTGTTCTCCAGCTCCACTAGAGTACGGGAAATTGATCTGTACACGTTGCATTTTAAATTACCCCACAATTGAACATAAATCGGGCTTATGTCCGTGCTTCGATCACAGTAATTACAATAGACACGCAGGGGGGTGCAGGAGTAGCTACATAATGTAACTAAGTAACTTCCAAATTTACTGTCTGTCAGCTGAAGGAGAACATTTTGAGTATCTTTTGTGAAAAGATAAGTTCTAACCTTTAACTGGTGACGTGAGGGCATTCAGATTCCTAAGATATAAATAAAACATCTGTGCTTCTTTAATTAAATTTTGCAGCTGTTTATGTTACATCTGTGCGCTGACAGTTCACACCCTCGTTGATGAACGTTTAGTGACTTAATGGCTTTAATAACCCTGGTTAGCTGGCCTCAGCTTCGCGCATCCCTGCGGACCGAGCTCGGTTGGCTGGCGGAAGGCACGCGCACCCGGCAGTTGGCCGCCGTCCCCGCTCCAGCAAATGAATCTCACTGTATAATAAGATACTCACGGTCTACCCCTACAGTTCTTGTCCTCGACCCGTCCATCCGTAACTAAGCTTGCTATTCCTAGGTGTCGTAGTATGTGTCCTACCAACCTATCTCTCCTCTTCAGTCTGATAGATCCTAAATATCATTCAAAACAAACATCACTTGTTATCTCTTTCTTCGTCTGTTCCCCTCCTTTTTTAGCCTATTTTCAATTTTGAAAAAATAGGCTTATGAGATCACCTTTTGTCCGTGTGTGTGTGCGTGTGCGTGTGTGTGTGTGTGTGTGTGTGTGATTCGTGTGTGTGTCCCCCCCTAATAAAATCTAAACGGCAGGAGCGATTTCAATGAAACTCGGAAAGTTCATAGCACTATTCCCGGCGACCTCGACCGTGCCCTTCAAATTTTGTTACGACTCACCAATCCAACATGGCGGCTGTGCGAAATAGTTCACCAGCATTCAATATCTCCGAAACTATTACCGATATAACCCTGACATTTTCTATGGTGATAGAGGGAACTACTATAAGTTCACTTATGTGACTTTTGAAAACCTGGTAACTACAAAACCAACATGGCGGCCAAGCGAATTTGCGACTTTTAAATAGACGTTTCTCGCGATTTGACCAACCAAACGCAATGAAACTTGGTACAGTATATGTTTATATACATTGTAATGCACCGACATCTAACTTCGTTCAATTGTTTACATAATCACAAGATGGCGGATGTGCGAAATATTTCACCGGCATTCTATATCTCTGAAACTATTAGCGGTATCTCCCTAAAATTTTGTACGGAGATAAAGGGCACTACTGGAAGTCCATCTATAAGATTTTCAAAAACCGGTTAACTACAAAACGAACATGGCGGCCAAGCGAATTTGAACATTTTAAATAGACCTTTCTCGCGATTTAATGTTCCAAGCGCACTGAAACCTGGTACAGGAAATATTTATACATATTGTAATCCACTGGTATCTAATTTAGTTCAATTGTTTACATAACCTCAAGATGGCGGCAGTGCGAATTTTAAAATTAAGTTTTTATTTCTTGTGATGTAGTCATGCGATCGAAGTGAAAGTTTGAATAATGAACCTACGCAATAATTTTCCTTTAATGGTACATGACTCTATGGCCTATACATTTAACAATCCAACATGGCGACCATCCGAAATATTTAGACGATACTGAATATCTACGAATCTATTTTAGCAATCAAACTAAATTTTTAATGTTCATAGGGGCTATGAACTTAAGTTCACCTATAGGACTTTAAATAACCTGGTGATCACAAATCCAACATGGCGGTGACGCGAATTATAAATATTCACATGGACGTTTCTCGCAATTTAACCATCCGCGTGCAGTGAGACTTGGTAAAGTAAATCTTTATCCGAATGTTAATCCACTGGCATCTAATTTATTTCAATTGTTTCCATAACTTCAAGATGGCAGCTGTGAAAAATTTTTAAATCTCCTTGTTTTTTCTTGTGTCCTAATTATGCGATTGAAGTTTGAATACTACACGTTCACAATAATCTGCATGTAACAGTACATAACTCTAGGACCTACATATATAAAATCCAACATGGCGACCATCCGAAATATTTAGTCGGTTCTCAATATCTACGAATCTATTACAGCAATCAAACTGAAATTGTGTATGTTGATAGTGGCAATTAACATAAGTAGGATATATGAAAATAGGCTGTATAGTTCTTCACGGAACTACTTGTTCTTTATGCCTTCTTTTCTCTTTTTTTATTTTATGCTTATTATTATTAGTATTGGACCATTTGGACCATTTGAATCATTCGACTTTTTTCGTCGAATCATTCGGTTATTGACTGAATAGTTGGGTTATTTTACTAATGGGAATATTTTGAAATTCGAATAGGTTGGAATTTTCAATACTGTTTTTTTTAATCTGTCGGTCGTCTATGGACCACGTTATTTCAACTGCCTTTTCCCTCTTTCTTTCACATTGGCCCAGTATTCGCGCATTCTTCTTCGGTGAGCTTCCTTCCGTTCTTCGGTCCACTTCTTGCCGGTTTTCAATATAGGTTTTAGCTGAAAACTCTGTATCTCCACAAGTTTCTTCTTCAAAGAGTCACGTTCCAAGATGTCCTCATGTGATATCCCCAGTTCTTGTAGGTCTTTATCCACCTCTGTAAACAAGATCCCTTTGGTTTTCTTTCCCTCAAAGTAGGCACAGATTCGATTGGACACTCTTCCAGAGTTCATTCATGTTAAATGGCCATAAAAGGAGAGTCTTCTTTTGCGAATGGTGTCCGTTATTTTCTCCACATGTAGATAAAGTTCATCGTTGTGTCGTCTTCTATACTCTCCTCGTTCCATGACCGGGCCCAAGATGTTTCTCAGAATCTTCCTCTCTTTGGTTTTTGAGTTTTTCTGCCAGGCATTTCTTATTCATCGCCAGGCATTCTGATGCATATAACGCCTCCGGGCGAATAACGGTAACGTAGTGCTTCAGTTTGGCCTTAAAGGACATTGATCGTGTTTTGTAAATGTCTTTGGTTAAATGGTAAGCCATTTCCATTTTGTTAATCCGTGCCACGAAAGCTTCCCTTTCACGAATGTTGGGCTCAATCCATTCACCCAGGTATTTGAATTTCTCTACCTGTGTTATTTGTCCTCCATGCACCATATGTTATATGGGTTCTGACTTGATGTTCGTTATAAACTGCGTTCAAAAACCACGTTAGGCAACAATTACACATTATTGGAAGCCTTCTTCACCGCCTAAAATCTTCGCATTCTTTCTCTGGAAGCCTGTCTTCGTTCATCCGTCTAACCCCTGTTCATTATTGGTTCGTCGTGGAATCCTTGGAATTTGTCGATAACTGACCTAAATTTATTGCGGTTTGAAATGTCTTCCGACTTCAGTCCAACCTGATGAAGATCCTTCTGCACCTCCCTGAACACCTTAAATGTCTATTTACACTTAACAGAGGCGTGTCTGTGACGTTACCGGCACGTGATCCCGCCGGCCGTGAACTCACATTATTTATTTAATCGTATGGTAATTTATACAATATACAATTATATATAACAGGGTAATATTCAAACTTTAAAGTCCATACTTCTCAACCATTCGGTTAAATCGGGTGTGAGAGCGAACAAATCGTCAAGAAAGCCAGGGTACGAATAAAGAGGACAGCGTTGGACCAGATGTTCGATCGTCTGTTCTTCCAGGTTACACTCACACAATGGTGAGCTGATTCAGCCCCACTTGTACCTGAAATAATTGCAGCAACCATGTCCAGTCCTCAGCCTGTTGATGTGGCAACAGAAGCTCCTCGGTAAGTCAAAGCCGTTTGGTTTCTTTGAGGGATCAAGATGGCGAGCACTTGTTCCCAATATTTTAGTTGACCACTCATGCTTCCAGCTTTCATTTAGATCAAATCCAGCTGTAATGAGTTGCCCCGCAGTGACACTTACTGGTGTTCTAGATTGCAGTCGTTGCTGTGATGGATGGCAGAACTCCTGGTGCAATGGCAAAGAGGGTGATGCAAAGATTTTCTTAGCTTCCCTTCGTAGAGCTTGCTTCCTCCTTAAGTGAGGTGGACGGATATGACTCAGCATGGGTAACCAGTGACACGGAGTTGATTTGATGGAACCAGTAATGCAACGCATTGTATCATTCCATTTTGTGTCTATCTTCTTCACATAAACGCTTTCCAACCAGACGGGTGCACAGTACTCAGCGGCCGAGTAGACAAGACTTATGGCAGATAAGCGTAAACAGTCAGCAGAGGCTCCCCAGGATGTACCACTGAGCTTGTGCAATATGTTGTTTCTTGCGGCGACTTTGTGGGAAAGCGTAGTGATGTCTATTCACACTTAAACGTTGCAAGATCGGCATCAGGCAGTATTTTCTATACCACAGAAAATGACGAAACTCGCAGAAGCAGATTTATAGATGATTGCTCTTATTTTGGATGAAGAGGAGGAGCAACAAGTGAGAAAATGGAAGTGGGTTCATCAAGCCTGGTGAAAGAGAAGAACCGAAGGGGAATTTGCTACTCTTTATATTTATACTCCATATATTATTCTTAAAATCCGTGTCCATGTAGGGTAAAGTCAAGTAACTCCGTGATACTAAGCTTTTTTGTTACTATTTCCAAAATTTTAGATTTCAGTTATTTCGATTCATTTCATGTTAAAGAGGAATACCCTACGGAACATTTCTGGCATATATCTTACAAATATTCATGAGTCATTTTAAGGTTATAACTATCAAAATCCGGTAGTACAAGTAGGTAACGCCGTGATATTCAAGTTACTCCGTGGTAGTGTTCAAGTTACTCCGTGATAGCATGGTTTTCACCATTCAGTGTGCTTTTTAATCGTGAAAACTAATGTGCAATGTAATATAAGTGGTCAAATCGTATGTAGACTATACGTTTCTAATACCCCATATTGAAACATTTCACTACACAGTCGTTTTTTTTAGAGAAAAAGAAACATGCTATTAAAATTATCCCATTAAAGATATTTTAAGTCTTCCTAGTCACTATCAGGTTCCTCACACCTATCACACATAAAATAGTAATTATAGGTACCAGACATTCCAAAACTGATAATCCATTCGGCTCCATTCTTCCTCTTGGTGACATCCGCCAGGGGAGCCACCTCACGCACCGCAACCATCATCGTCATTGTTCTGGGATCTGGAATTAGGTCAAGACCGATCTATTGTGTCTATCTTGACACACTATCTTCACTTCAAATTCAGGTGACACAACGAATGGCATTCCAAGTTTTGCAAGGGTTGCACTTTCTGGATCGGCTGAATATTTTGTGCAATAATCCTTTAGTGTACTCCACGGGTTATTAAAACGTCTACTGGCCTTGTATACTGACCATCCATCTTCCTTCATCGACCTCAATGCTTCTTTAAGTGTTTCAGCTGTGTAGTAGCGAGTCTCTTTATTCCGTTTTGGCGCCATTTCAGCGTCCAACCTAAGAAAAACTTACTTATTGCTAAGCTCACACACCTCACATGCGTAGCACTACATGCATGTAAATTTTGTATGCGAATGGTCTGCATCTTACCTCTGACTGGTGTTAAAATGAAACTTATACAAAGAAACAGCTGTTTTTAAGAAATTAAAATCTTCACCACAGATTTCCATGGATGTGGATCCCTTGGTGAAATGTCAACTCTTTGTTAATATATTTTTTAAACATCATTGAGTTGGTCAAAGATAGAACGCAAGGGCTTCCTGGATTCCTGGTTTCTACTGCCATCTGTTGTTAAAATCTTAGAACATTCGGAATTGAACCTACGTAGTGATGGAGGAAATACGCTTTATCACGGTGTTACTGGATATCACAGAGTAACTTGACTTTACCCTACTTACTGTAAGGTAATTACGCAATTGTTCATCATTCATCTATATACATATACATGTACAACTTGAAATTAGCCAGTGACACGGACGTGAAATGATAATAATATCGGTGAGGACTAACCTGACTGTTAGAGCACTGACTGCACGGTCCCGGCCAGGTGCCGGGCGAGTATGAACAACACCACTCAATATCATGGAAGACTATTTTCAGGCTCGCGGGTAGAAGCACGCGCCGTTCACGTCACGGTTACACCACTGCTAAGTGTAAATAGACCTCAAATCTACTGTCGACTATTCTAAAAATCCTCTTCGTAAGTCTCCGCTCATCCTGTAACTGTTTCTAAATCCCACACTGTTGCGTGACAAATGTAATGTTTTCTACAGCCCCTGCCTTGCACTTTGAAATATTTACTCTGACTAAGATATGTTGTTTTAATGGGCGCCAAGACCTCAACGCTATGTTGAAATCTAAATTTATATTTAACAACACCTAGCTCTGGTAGAACACTTTCAAGAATCTATTCACTCAGATCGTGGTATGATTTGATCTTTAACCCGACTAACAATTGTATCAGGAGAAGGAATTTGGTCTATATCTAATGCTACCTACTGAAAGCAAAGATTGCATGGTTAAAAGAAATGAATTTATTATATAAAACAAGTATGGCAAAATTAATAATAATAATAATATATTTTAAATTCAAATTGGAGCGTTGCGATTTGAATATTACCGCTAGAAAATTACGTGAAACCGGAGTCGGATGAATTAATGATTTTTACTCTTATTCCCAAGCTATGAAGTTACTGAAATACTGAAAAGAGACGAGAAAATACGTAATTCTGAGTCATTCACGCTTACCATTGGAAATTGCCGTAGCATTTCCCTCGTACTGGATGTTGAAGGGAGCTTCCCACAGCCTCCTGGACGTCGTCATCTTCTTCGTTAGTTGATGAGATACTTGTAGATATGATAATTTATGGTCCGATTACATCGGAGCCAACCACACGAGCAACCACACTGGTCAAGTTTTACAAAGATTATCGCCCTGCCTCCCCGGCGCGCAAACCATATATGCACTCGTCGCCTCCCCACTCTGGAGCCGTCTTCTTCACGCCCGCTCTCCACTGATTGGCTGAGCCACCACGCGATACTCCCCTCTTCAGGGTCAATACACTCAGCGCGAGGATGATGTCGATTACCGTTCCAGACCATTTCGCCTTTTCTTGATGCAGCAACCCAGCTTGCGTCACGCTTCATGACAAGAATAAGCCTGTAGCCGAATTCCCAGTGACTCATCTCTCTCTACAAACTCTAACTGACAAAAATCCGTAAAATTCCGTAATCATATAATTTTCTATGATAATGTTATTCGTAATAATTTGCTTGATAGTGTTTTCTATAACCTTGAAAACCTATCTGTATGCTTATAATTTTATATAAAATGCTCCAAAAATACCTTAATAATAATAATAAGTTAATAATAATAATAAGTTACATGACAACTTCTCTTGGCTGAACAATTTGCCGCGTAAATAAATATAGAATGGCTTCCTACTGACTTATGTCAGTGGCGTAAAATCCCCTCGAAAAACACGTTACAATCCTTTCGAAATAAATGCCCATAGAATATGAGTCTCCATTTTCTCATCGATTCCATCAACCTCTCATTGCTCCGGTAGAGTTCTTCGTTTCCTCGCTTCCTATATTACAATTAGGACACGTTATCCGCAAGCCCAATAATCGCATTTCCAAACAGATATTTTGCTCTAAATTATCTGAGGGCAAACGCTGTGTGGCAGGTCAGCGGAAGCGATTCAATTATGATGATGATGATGATAATTTTTGTTTTAAGGGGCCTAACGTCTAGGTTATCGGCCCCTGATGGTTTGGGTGATGGTGAAGATGAAAATGAAATGCAAACTTAAAACTAAAACAAACTACTAACCTACATACTAGAAGAAGAAATGGAAAACTAAAGGAGAATAAGGCAAATAAAGGACAGGAGGAAAAAAAGGCCCTCAACCCTCAAAGAATGCGGATTGAGGGACTTGGAAGGAAGGAGAGCCATGAAAGGCAGATAGGAAAGTGAAAGAGGAGAGGGTCCTCCCCACAGGGAAGGAAAAAAAGGGGGAAACCGAACCCAATTCAGGAATCCCTCGGGGTCGCCAACTCCCGAACTCACCAGCCGTGAGCACCTGAGTGTGTAGCATGATCTAGAGTGCACCAAAAGTGGTGGGGCTACATACATCCGGCCTCCTTGAGGGCCTTGAGCAGAAGGCAGAAGGTAACATGAAAAGAAAAAGAAGCCTGACCCCTCGCAGAAGGAGGGAATCAGAAAAGATGAGACAAGGACCAAATTAAGGATGGAAATGAAGAGACTCCCTAGGCCTCGGATACCCTAATACCGTCGGGGTCGAAAGAGATCAAGAGTTGACTAAGAGAGGTCGACAGGAAAGAAGACAGAGAGGAAGCCGGCACAAGTAAGTGGACGGAATGCCGAACTCAGCTGGGGTCCCGTGGTCACCAACCCACGTCCCACTAGATGTGAGCCCCTGGGGGAAAGAAACGATTCAAAGACGTACTAGAAACTCTTATGCAAATGTGTCACCTTAGCCGTTGATCGCTCTTCGTGGAGATCACTTGTTGGTTGGTTGGTTGGTTGGTTGGTTGGTTAGTTCCTTAGTTTAGGGGCTGCGACAACGCGGTTATGTAGCCCCGTGTACTTTGCATGTGTGTAGAATCTGTCTGATAACCTGTGCTAATTTTATTGTGATGACTGTATTGGTGTGTGTTATCTGTTTTAATTCAAGTAAGGATTTCAGACGATAATTTCAAGTAGTTCCTACTTTTGCTACCAAATGCTACCGTCCACGACACCTAGCTCACGGACTTGGCTACTAGATGCGATCGCAGTCAGCACCTGGCAGCGAACATTATCAATTCTAACTTACACAGTTTAGCTTCACACAAGTGTGGTTAGTGGAAGGTCCTTTATCGTGCCATAAATCTATGACATGGGCTCGCTGGATTTAGTTCCCCTCAGAAGGAGACTTCGGCCGGGTTTGAACCCACGACCTTGGGTATAGAAACTCAACATGCTACCAACTACGCCACCAAAGCCGCCTAAATATGACTTGTTCATCATGGTGCAATACATTTTGAAGAAAATCACCGACGACCGGTAGAAAGTAAGGGGCAGCGCAGAAAGGACAGAGGGGTCATTAGAAGAAATGGAAGGAACGTGGATGCCCCACCTGGAACCATCTGTCATCATTGCGGCAAATTGTAGGATGCCTTCCGCGTTGGTCTGTATTGGCAACTCAAACTAACACTTGGGGCGCTGCGGTCGGTCTGGATAAGTAGGGCAAAAATACTCAATAACACGCGTTTGATGTGGAACACTTTTTATTTTTCGGTTATAATCAGTAAATGTGGTCCCTAAAATAATGACAGTGTTATTTTTAATTGTATATATGTATAACTGAGCGATACACGTGATCTAATTTGTGTGTTCCACTGGATTGTATGTGTCAATTGCATATTACCAAGCATTGGTTGTCTGCTGGTATTTGTTTTTGAGCGGTTCGAGTCATGGCGCTGTTAACTTTAAAATCTATATTTGAGTTTGCTCACTGTACCATATACTCTAGACATTATTTGCTGCTTGGTAGGGCGAAGGGATGAGTTGAGCAGAAACTCGGGGGAGACAGGAATTGGATGGTTTGGTGTTGAATATCGAACTGGTAGCAGGTTCTCGCAGAATAGATATTTACCCTGCGAAGTCAAATTAGGCTTATATGACTCGTAGTGAAATGGCTCGGATATCGCAGAGCGAGGTGATGGCGGTTGGTAGGGTTATTGGAAATGAACTAGGGTGCGGGGAAGGATACCTGACTGATAAAGCTTGGCTGTCCTCGGCTGGTGTAGGCTTGGCTGTCTTGGTACGGCTTGGTTCGGCGAGAATGTGCTTGGCTGTCTAGGTGAGGCTTGGCTCGGCGTAACAGTGAACAACCCGTCCTGTCGTCAGTGAGTGGTCCAACCCACTCCTGTTGCCCGTATTTATTTGGTATCGTCACCTTTCGGCTATTGCTATTTGCATATTTTGGAAAGTGATGAAAACTTATGTCCGCAGCCCACTTATACATCGAGTTACAGCCGTAAACTGAGCAATATACTTTCCTTTTACTCATTTTGTACTCTATCAACGAGTTAAATTTATTACTTATGTATAAAGACACGAAGAATTTACCACTATCTGCTTACCAATACAAGAAACCATATACGAACAGTTACCACGTGACAAATGTACCCTACTTGGTAAGTTTCTCATTTTTACCGCTACATTTCGTATCAGATAGCTGGAGTTGCCATTAGTCAGCTCCGAACTCACCGATGAAGAGACATTCCGGATTGGAAGGCCAACCTACTCGAGACGAGTGTTTGCTATGAATTCGATCAATCGAACTATTCGTATGTTCGATTAAAATATTCTAAAAATTCGAATAACTTGATTTTCGAACAAATACAGACCTAGTGTGTATTTGTAATAATAATAATAATAATAATAATAATAATAATATCGTATGGCCACGGTGCCGGGTGCAAGCTTTGTAATTTGACACCCAGAGGGTAGCTTGCATGTCGAATTTCGTTGTTCCTTGAATCACTATGAATGTCAAGGAGGTTAGATATCTAAACTCCTTGAACATTATAGCGCTTTCTAGTAGAGAAATGAGGAACTTTGAGTTGGCGGAAAATCCCGAGATTAATTTTGCCATTATGAACACGGCCTACTGAATTCAAATGGGTGCTTGGACATGCCAACATCGTATGACATGCGTGTCATATTTTTTCCGCCGTTCAAAAAAAATCACCACGGCCAGGAGCGAACCTGCAATCTTGGGGTAAGTAGACCGACACGGTATCCCCTCACCTCCCGTGGCAAGATGTGTTTTTAGCCTATTTTCATTTATGAAAAAAAATAGGCTTATGAGATCACCTTTTGTCCGTGTGGCTGTCTGTGTGTGATGGTGTGTGTGATTTTGTGTGTGATGGTGTGTGTGATGGTGTGTGTCCCCCCTAATAACTTCTAAACGGCTGAAGCGATTTCAATGAAACTAGGTAAGTTCATAGCACTATTCCTGACTACCCAGACGGTGCCCTTCAAATTTTGTTACGTCTCACCAATCCAACATGGCGGCTGTGCGAAATATTTCACCAGCATTCAATATCTCCGAAACTATTACCGATATCACCCTGGAATAATTTTCGGTGATAAACGAAACTACCAGAAGTTCACCTATGTGACTTTTGAAAGCCTGGTAACTACAAAACCACATGGCGGCCAGGCAAAGTTGCGACTTTAAAATAGACGTTTCCCGCGATGTAACCAACCAAACGCAATAAAACTTGGTACAGTAAATGTTCATACACATTGTAATGCACGGACATCTAACTTCGTTCAATTGTTTACATAACCACAAGATGGCGGATGTGCGAAATATTTCACCGGCATTCTATATCTCTGAAACTATTAGCGGTATCACCCTGAAATTTTGTACGGAGATAAAAGGCACGATTGGAAGTTCATCTATAAGACTTTCAAAAACCAGTTAAATACAAAACGAACGTGGCGGCCAAGCGAATTTGAAAATTTTAATAGACCTTTCTCGCAATTTAATGTTCCAAACGCAATGAAATCTGGTACAGAAAAAGTTTATACACATTGTAATGCACTGGTATCTAATTTAGTTCAATTGTTCACATAACCTCAAGATGGCGGCTGTGCGAATTTTAAAATTAAGTTTTTTATTTCTTGTGTCGTAATCATGCGATCGAAGTGAAAGTTTGAATAATGAACCTAAGCAATAATTTTCCTTTAATGGTACATGACTCTATGGCCTTTACATATAACAATCCAACTTGGCGACCATTCGAAATATTTTGATGGATCTTAATATCTACGAATCCACTACAGCAATCAAACTGAATTTTTAATGTTCATAGGGGCTATAGGACTTTCAATAACCTGGTGATCACAAATCCAACATGGCGGCGACGCGAAGTAAAAATATTCACATGGTCGTTTCTCGCAATTTAACCATCCGAGTGCAGTGACACTTGGTACAGTAAATCCTAATACAAATGTTAATCCACAGGTATCTAATTTTTTCAATTGTTTCCATAACCAAAAGATGGAAGCTGTGCGAAATTTTAAAATCTCGTTTTTACTTCTTGTGTCCTAATCATGAGATTGAAGTTTGAATACTGCACGTACACAATAATCTTCATGTAACAGTTCATAACTCTAAGACCTACATACATAAAAATCCAACATGGAGACCATCCGCTATATTTAGTCGGTTCTCAATATGTACGAATCTATTACCGCCATCAAGCTGAAATTTTGTTTGTTGATACAGGCAATTAACATAAGTAGAATATATGAAAATTGGCTGTCTAGTTTTTCACGGAACTACTTGTTAATTGCTTGGATTTGGAAGGCGGTATATCCCTCTACTTTTGAGAGAGAATAGACTGATTCAAAACGACATATTCCATTTATTAAATCAAAAGTACTTAGGGTTATTAATACTGTGTATTTAATAGGAAAACAAATCATCAAAAAATTGCATGTCGTATGATCTATTATTGAAAAAAAAAATGGTCGTATAAGTGAGTATAGATATTTGGAGTGGATGATGAAAGACCCTCAACTAACTTAGAGGACCAGATTAATGTACTCTAGACCGGTACCATTACTCCTCAATTGTACATAATATATTCGATCACATATTCTGTTTCCGTCATTGGGAAGCCAAAAGTAATTGCGTTCACAGACGAGAATGCTAGGAAAAATTAAAAACTAATATTTTTTATAGTGGACATTTTGCATACACGATAAAACACTTCCCGACTGTTGCCATTCGACCGCCTGCGGTTATCTAAAAGCTGTATCCACATGCGGTAAAGTGAATATATCCCCACTTTGTCCTTCAGCTGGGACAATTGCATACCAGTCAGTGTTTAATAATGCAAGGCAGGGCTTTGGAATAGCCTTTCTCAAGTAACAAAAGAACAAGTTCCTCCGATACATTGAAAACCATAGAATCATTTATATATATTACTAGCTGAAGTACCCGTGCTTCGCTACGCGTCATAAATAAATTAAAATGTGGAGGTGACAGTTAAAACAGGGGATAGGCGTGAGCTGCGCAGAGGAAGATTAAGGATGGAACATTTTGTCCAGCTACACCGCTTGGCATTGACCGTGTTTTATAGCACAAATTTAGGTTTTACTCGCTAACCGTTGGAGATACCTCTCGGATAGAAAGTGTAATTTTAAACCTCGTATATGCCATCAAAAGTTTGCTATTTCTTAGCGTTCTCTTTTTATTTGAAATGGAAATATGAAAGTTTGAAACCAAAGGGTGTAGTGACTTCACTAAAATGGTCGCCAACTTTAAATAGTGCAAAGTATTGAAATCAAAAGTAACCTATATGTTAACCAGGTAAATCAGCTACTTCCATGTAAAATTCATGTAAATCGGACCAGTGGTACTTGCGTGATTGAGTAATACACAGACACACACCATCTCATTTTTAGCCTCGCTTCGCTCGCGTCATAGTCGTGTCATATTGTTATTCAATTAAATGCAGGTTTAACCCCGTTAACACCCCTTTAGAACCTGAATATCCAAAAATCCCTCCTTAGTAGACGTTTTCGACACACAACAATCATATCCCCAAACTATCATTCTTCTAAATTTAATAGTTATGGTTGGTCGATGAGAGTGATCATCCAAAAATCCTTCCTTAGTGGACGTTTTTCTTCCAGAATTTCACCCCTCCCCATAGGCCCCTTATATTGGATTTATGAAGAAAAACGGTCGAACACTTATTTATTTATTTATTATTATTTCCGATTAATCCCCTTCAGGAGAGCGTGAGAACTTGAGTCAATCACAGCTTCACTTCCTTTTCCTCTCTTCTTTTCTTCCCAAAACCTCTTCATTAGTTCACTGTGCTTTTTCTTCCTTTCCTCTGTCCATTTTTAGCCTACTTTTCACATTTTGCAAAAATGAGGAAAAAGTAGACTTATGAGATCGGGCAAATGTGTGTCTGTCTGTCTGTCTGTCTGTCCTTCTGTCTGTCTGTCTGTCTGGCTGTGTGTGTGTCCCCCCCTATCAACTCCTAAACGGCTGCAGCAATCAAAACCAAATTTAGTATGAGTAAAGATGTGCACCGGAATAGCTCACGTCCATATTTGAAAATGATGTCAGTGCTACCAACTGCTGAAAAAACGCACTAGAAATTTGAGCTCCATGTTGGATATCTTGCAATGTATGCATGGGAGCTATTCCAAAATTGGCACACATGCAGATAATACTATTTCAGTTTAATTTCCAGGAGGCCAACAATGACAGTGTTGCCAAATCAATTTTAAGCCTTCTGATAGGTCCAATGTTTAAATGCATATAACTTCTACACTATCAATTGGATTTCAACCAAATTTTGTATGTAACATCTGTACATAAACATATATGAATGAGCATATTCTTAAGAGCAAACAGGGCTACCAACTGTTAATAATTGCTCTCTATATTTTTTTTTATCCAAATACCAATATATCAGAAAGTATGCAAGCCAACAGCTTTACACTATGCACACGTATATTCTGACATTTTAGATTAATTTGGAGTAACTGATATACGTCAGTTCTACCAACATGATTATAAGCCTGCTGATAGTACCAATTTTTAAATACATGTAACTTCTATACTATCAGTTGGATTTCAACCAAATTTCGTATGTGCTATGTGTACCATAACAGATATGACTATAAGTATTGTTAAGAGCAATCAGGGCTGCCAACTATTAATAAATGCTGTCTATATTGTTTTCACCCTAATATCAATATACCAGAAAGAATGCAAGCCAACAGCTCTTTACTTTGCACACGTATAGCACCTGACATTCTAGATTAATTTGGAGTAATTAATACAAGGCAGTGCTGCCAACATGATTCTATGCCTGCTGATATGTCCAATTTTAAAATACATGTAATTTCTATACTAACAAATGGATTTCATCCATAATTGGCACAACAAGATATCATAATATTTCAAATTATTTCTGACCAGCACACGCATGGTATTGTTGGCAACATGCTTTTACGCGTGCTGATAGATCCAGTGTCTAACTGCATGTAACGTCCATTGGACTTCAACCAAATTTTAAGAGATTGAACTAAGAATATATTCAGTTACCAAGGCTGCCAACTGTAGTGCTCTATTAGGCTACATTATACCAGGTATATTTTGAACTAATTAGATATTTCGATATTACCAACTTAATTTCGTCATTATTCTAGATAGGTTCATATACTGTAGAATAATCATTGGCATGAAAAGTAGGCTGTATAGTTCTTCACGGAACTTCTTGTTTCCCTGATGTATCTTTCCTTGAAACTTGTACAATTTTCGTGTTTCTGATTTTATTTCTAAATTGTTCTCTGTCCTTAATGTCGTCTTCAGAGATTTTAAGTAATTCCATGTCTTCATGTACTTCTTTTATCCAACTGGTCTTTAATTTACTTGCATTCACGATATTGAAAATCTTCTTAGTGAGTCTGTTCTCATCCATCCTATATATGTGTCCATAGAACTGCAGACGTCTCTTCCTAAATTTGTCTATAATGGTGTCTGTATTTTCATAAAGTTCCTTTGTTGGTCTTCTGACCCAAATTCCATTACGGAAAACAGCGCCATGGATTTTCGTAAGAATTTTTCGTTCCTGTTTCTCAATATCATGAATTCTTCTCATTCCTCTAATGACGGTGGTTTCTGCCGCGTACAAGGCTTCAGGCAAGACAACTGTGTTATAATGGCGCAGTTTTGCATTGCGAGATACTCCTCTTTTGTTGAAATGATTCAATGTCAGCTTGTACGCCTTCTGCAATTTTACTATTCTATCTGCATTAGAAATTGTGTTCAATCCTGTGGGTTGGATGGCTTCTCCTAAATATTTGAAGTGAGTGACCTGCGAGATTTTTCCATATTGCGTTTGCAAGGTGATGTTTCCTGTTGATTTGGTATCCATATACTGTGTTTTTTCATAGGAAATATCAAGTCCCGTTTTACTGGAGATTTTATGTAGTTTCTCTAGCGCTAATATGGCTTCATCCTTGTTGTTTGTTAAGGTGGCCAGATCATCTGCAAAGGCCAAGCATTTCACAGTGACTCTTTTTCCTTTCTCCTTTCCAATTTGGATACCTTTCACATGATTTTCCCATTCTGTGATGATTTTGTCCAGTACGATGTTGAACAAGAGTGGTGATAAACCATCCCCTTGTCGAACTCCAGTATGTATTGCAAAAGAGTTAGAGATTTCTCCCATGAATTTCACCTATGAGGTAGTTCCCAATAATGTTTTCTGGATGATGGCCCTGGTCTTCCTGTCAACTCCTAATTCTTCTAGTCTGTTAAACAAGGTTTGTCTGTCAACCGAATCGTAAGCCTTTTTGAAATCCACAAATGTGACTTAGTGTTCCTGCATCGTCGGATGTGCAGTATGGTCTTGAGGTTCCAGATCTGCTCAATACAGGACCTTCCCTTCCTGAAATCTGCCTGATATTCTCCAATATTGTGGTCCACCAGTGGCTCGAGTCGATTCAGCAAAGCTTTAGAGAGAATTTTATAAGCGACTGGAAGAAGCGAAATTCCTCTATAATTATTCGGATCAGTTTTGCTTCCCTTCTTAAGGAGTGGGTGTATCAAAGCACTCTTCCATTCTTTTGGGATTTTCTCTGCTTTCCAGACATCTGATATTATTCTGTGAATTTTTGGTGTTATGTGTTCATGATACAATTTCCAAACTTCTGCAATAAGTCCATCTTCACCAGGGGCTCTATTGTTTTTTAATGACCTGATTATGTCCACTATTTCTTCATGTGATGGTGGAAGTGAATCAAGGTTGGGCACTGGTTTTGCAAATTGAAGTTGTTCAGAAGGTGCTTCGAAATTATAGAGTGTACTGAAATATTTAGCTAGAATTTCACAATTATTGGTCGTATTTGTTTCCAGAGATCCATCAGGTCGTTGGAAGCATAAACTAGGAGGTTGAAAGCCTGCGATATTTTCTCTAAAGGTCTTGTAAAAATTTCTGGTGTTGTTCTTTGTGAAGTCCTGTTCTATTTCATTTAGCCTATTATTATCATAATTGCGCTTTTCTCGGCGAATAATTTTAGAAGTGTTTTTCCGAACCTGCACAAATTCTTGCAATTTTTCTGTTGTTTTATGACTATTGAAATTATTCCATGCTTTAAACCTATATTCAATAGCATGATCGCATGTGATGTTCCACCACCTATGTTTTCTCTTTCTCGGAGGTTGACCGAATTTTATTGCTTGTTTCATTTTCTCTGCAAGTTCAGACCAGCTCGTGGTATCCATTTGACGGATTTCTTCAATGATGTTCATCTTGTTGAATTCAAGGTATTCTGGATCAGTTCGGAAAAGCTGGGTTCCCCTTGTCCTTTGTCTGTAGGGTTGGAATTTTACCTTGATTTGCAGTAAATGATGATTTGAGTCAAAGAATCCTCTCCTGGTTTTCACATTAAGGACTTCTTTAGCGTTCCTTCTAGAGATAGCAACGTGGTCAATCTGGAATTCACCAAGTGTTTCAATGGGGGATATCCATGTTGTTAATTTACGCGTAGGCTTCTGGAATTGTGTTGACATAATTTGGAGATTGAAATTTTGACAGAAGCTTATAAGGTGTTCACCATTTTTATTGGTTCTGCTATGAGCAGTGTATGGTCCTATAAATCTCCTATATTTCTTTTCTTTTCCTAACTGACCATTAAAATCCCCCAGTAGAATCTTGACATAATGTTTGGGAATATTGTTCGTGATTTCCTCCAGAAGTTCCCAGAAGTCTTCTATTACCTGAGGGTCTTTCCTGTTGTAGTCATTCGTTGGTGCATGCGCGTTAATCAGTGTGTACACCTTATTTCCCGATTTTATTGAGAGTGTTGAGAGTCTTTCTGATGGTGAAGTAAAATCAATTACTGAATCTGTGACGGACTTGCTAACCGCAAAACCTGTGCCAAATTGTCTTGGTCCTGTGTTGATCTTCACTCCAGGTTTTCCTTTATAGAGCCTGTAATTCTCAGAATCAAAGTGATTTTCATCTGTAAATCGTGTTTCCTGCAATGCCAAAATTTAGATGCTGAATTTATCAAGCGTATTCGTTAGATGTTTGAGTTTCCCAGGTTTAAACAAATTGTTCACATTAAGTGTACCTATGAAACACTTTCGTTTAGATCGAAAAGGTTTCGAGAAGCTCCGATCCTTCTCTACATGACATGTCTGTTCCCCCAGAATCCTATGACCAGAACAGGGATCAAATCTATTTACTGGGGCCTGGGGTAGTGGAATCTTTTCCTGTCGTTCTGCCATGGTTGCTTCAAGTTGAAGATTGTTTGTGGTGACCTCCGATGGAGATCACAAGATTTTAAGACTTAATTGTTGAGATTAAGCCGTACTTCGAACAGCCGCACCAACTAGGTGAACAGACGCTTCTCACTAGCCGCTGGATGCCAGAACAGACACTAGTGAGTTGGATATATGGACATCCATATACCTTTTACTCTTATCAACCCCGAGCACTGGGGTGCCTCCTCCGCCTCATACGCTGTACTGAAGTCCATCTTCTCCACCGTATTCGCCGTTGAGGTCTTCACTACTAAACCTGAGCTTGAGCCCTCCATATTTTTAACCCCTGGAGAGAAGGTGTCCCAGCATTATAAAGCCCCCAGGAGTTGGGCTACCTGTTGGTCCGCGGGTTCTATTGGGGGGTATTTGAACCAACCCTACAAACTGTAGGTGCCCCCATCCGCCACCTGGGGACGCGCTCTCTAGAGGTTACAGGTTCCCCCGAGAGATTATTTATTTATTTATTTATTTATTTATTTATTTATTTATTTATTTATTTATTTATTTATTTATTTATTTATTTATTTATTTATTTATTTATTTATTTATTTATTTATTTATTTATTTATTTATTTATTTATTTATTTATTTATTTATTTATTTATTTTTAAGCTGATTTATTTCCTCCGAGTTTCAAACTCCTCGCCTATGTCGTTTAAGCGATACACGCTCCGTTAGGAATCTTTCAACCCCCACTTTTCATCCCTTTCACCTCATAATATACACTACATCGAAAAACCATAAGACATGTGTCAGCTTATTTTTGATGATTAGTATATATGCCAAGTATCACATCCCCAAATGAAACCACTCGTGAGATATTGTTATTCAATGAAATGCACGTTTACCCCCTTAACACCTCTTTAGAACCTGAATATCCAAAATACTTTCCTTAGTGGACGTTTTCGACATACAACGAACATATCCCCAAAATGTCATGTTTCTAACTTCAATAATTTTAGCTGGGCGATGATGAGTGAGTGACTCAGTCAGGACATTTTCTTTCATTTATTTTTGATAATTTCACCCCTCCCCATGAACCCCTTAATTTGGATTTATGAAACAAACGGTTGAATACCTATTTACTTATTTAAAGCTATTTTCTCCCTGAGTTTGATGAATGAGTAAGTGAGTCAATCAGTTAGGACACTTCTTTCCTGTTTTTTTTCCAGAATTTCACCCATCTCCAAGGGCCCCTTAGATTGGATTTATGAAAAGACGGTCGAACACCTATTTACTTGTATTTTAAGCTGTTTTTTCCCGCCGAATTTCAAACTTCTCGCCTATGTCGTTTCAGAGATACACGTTCCGTTAAGAATCCCTCAACCCCCAATTTTCACCCCTTTCACCTCATAATATACACCACATCGGAAAACCCTTAGACACAGTCATGTCTGCTTATTTTTAATGAATAGTTAATATGCCGTGTACCACATCCACAAATGAAACCACTCGTGAGATATTGTTATTCAATGAAATGCAGGTTTAACCCCCTTTAGACCCCTTTAGAACCTGAATATCCAATAATCCTCCCTTGGTGTATGGTTTTGAGATACAACGAACATATCCCCGAATTGCCATGTTTCCAACTTCAATATTTTTGGCTGAGTGAGTGAATGAGTCAGGACATTTTCTTTATTTTTTTTCTTCAGAATTTCACCCCTCCCGATGAACCCCTTCAATTTCATTGATAAAAAACTGTCGAAAAACTATTTACTTACTTTAAAGCAGTTTTTCCCCTGAGTTTGATGAGTGAGTCAGTCAGTCAATCAGTTAGGACACTTTCTTTCCTGTGTCCCCCCCAGAATTTATGAAAAAACGGCAAAACACATATTTACTTATTTTCTATGCTGATTTATTTCCGCTGAGTTTCAAGACACGTGTCTTCTAACTTTTTAATGATGAGTTTATATGCCGTGTATCACATCCCCTAATGAAACCAATTGGGAGATATTGTTTTTCAATGAAATGCAGGTTTAACCCCCTTAAGATCCCTTTAGACCTGAATATCCGAAAATCCTCCCTTAGTAGACGGTTTTGACATACATTGAACATATCCCCAAACTGTCATGTTTCTAACTTCAATAATTTTGGCTGGGCGATGATGAGAGATTGAGTGAGTGAGTGAGTGAGTCAGGACATTTTCTTTCACTTTTCTTTTTTTCAGAATTTCACCCCTTCCCATGAACCCCATCAATTTGATTTATGAAAAAAAACTGTCGAACAGCTATTTACTTTAAAGCAGTTTTTCCCCCTGAGTTTGATGAGTGAGTCCGTCAGTCAATCAGTTAGGACACTTTCATTCCTGTTTCTTCGCCCCCAGAAATTCACCCCTCCCCATGGGCCCCTTAAATTGGATATATGAAAAACGGTCAAACACATATTTACTTCCTTTTTATGTTATTTTTTTCCGCTGAGTTTCAAACTCCTCGTCTATGTCGTTTAAGATATACACGCTCCGTTAGGAATCTTTCAAACCCCACTTTTCACGCCTTTCACCTCATAATATACACCACATCGAAAACCCTCAGACACGTGTCTTCTTCTTTTTAATGATGAGTTTATATGCCGAGTATCACATCCTCCAATGAAACCAATCGGGAGATATTGCTATTCAATGAAATGCAGGTCTACCCCCTTAACATCCATTTGGAACCTGCATATCCAAAAATCCTCTCTTAGTGGGCATTTGCGGCCCTTGAGGAAGCTGCATACCAAATTTCATTCCAATCCGTTCGGTGGTTTCTGAGATTTCGTGATGAATGAATGAGTGAGTGAGTGGTATTTGACAAATATATAGTAGATAGTGTCAAGTCTTTGTTATGCTAAACTCGGTTGACAGTACTGTGTGAGCAGTTGAGTAACTAACGGGATTTCAAGTAAAGACCCTCATTTTCTATACCGGTAGTGCAGAGCGCAACTCGCATCCAGTCGGCCGTGTCTCGACTTGAGCTATGTTGCCATGGAAATGATCTGCCTTGCCACTCCTTCATGAGTATATTTTATGATTTGATTAGCCTGTGCTTGAGTGCAAAAGGGTCGAAATCAGAAGAATGAGAAAGACTATCGAAAATTCATGTGGCCAGCGGTTCCTTCTGGGTCCTAAACGATGTGTATGAAAAATTTGGTTGAGATTGGTGGAACGGTGTAGATTTGTATACGGAACAGACAAACCCACCCACATACATACAGAATTTCACTTTTATATATAAGATTACTAATATTATTATTATTAGTCTATATCGATTCTTCCACTTTAGGAGAGCGATTGAACTTGAATTTACGATTTCATCTTCGGGCGTTTTTCCACCTTTCTTCCCAAAATGTCTGTATCCTCTCGGAATGCTACTTCTTCCGCTCAGCTGTCCATTTTTTTGCAGGTTGTCATGAGATTATTATTATTATTATTATAGCATACCATGGTCAGTGAGTGGTTAACGTGTCTGACTACCAACCCCAAGCTTGCAGGTTCGCTTCTGGCCATGGTAAGAGATTTTTGAAAGGCGACAAAAATGTTGGCACGAATGTCATACGTTGTTGGCATGTTAAAGAACCCATTTGAATTCAGTAGGCCGTGTTCATAATGGCAAAATTAAACTCGGGATTTTCTGTCAACGCCAAAGGATCTCCTTCCTCTACTAGAAAGCGCTATAGTGTCAAGGAGCTTATATATCTAACCTCCTTGACTTTCATAGCGCTTCAAGAAACATCAAAATTCGACATGCAAGCTGCCCTCTGGATGCCAAATATCAAAGCTTGCACCCGGCATCCACTGCCATAAAATATTGTTTTTTTATTATTATTATTATCATTATTATTATTATTATTATTATTATTATTATTATTATTATATCGTCATGCCCATCTGTAGAGCACGATAAAACTCATTTAGCTAATGATGTTTTTTTTTATTCTTTCATAATCTATTCATGTGGGCACTGAAAGCCTTCCCCGTTCTTCAGTCCATGATTTATTGGTCCTGGTAATTATTACCACAGCAAAATGATTATTGTTGATTATTGTGATGTCATTTTCTTGAAGTATAATTCTATTTCATTGAGGCAGTTGTTCTTTACGTTCATTGGCAGAGCAAGGCTGAGGTGAACCTGTCATTGTTCATTGTGAGAATGTGGCCGTGGACCAACAATCGCCTTTTCCTGAATGTGTCAGTGATCTTTTCATCGTGTTGATCAAGCTCCTTAGACTTTTAGATTCTCCCCCAGGGGCTCACATCTAGTGGGACGTGGGTTGCGACCACGGGGCCCCAGCTGAGTCCGGCATTGCTTACACTTACTTGTGCCGGGCTCCTCTCTGTCTTCTTTCCTGTCGACCACACTTGTCAACTCTTGTTCTCTTCCGACCCCGACGGTATTAGGGTATCCGAGGTTAGGGAGTCTCTTCCTTTCCCGCCTTAATTGGCCCTTGTCTCATCTTTTCTGATTCCCTCCTTCTGCGAGGGGTCAGCCTTCTTTTTCTTTTCCTGTTATCTCCTTCCTTCTGCTCAAGGCCCTCAAGGAGGCTGGGTGTATGGAGCCCCACCACTTTTGGTGCTCCCTAGATAATGCTACTCCCTCAGGGGCTCACGGCTGGTGAGTTCGGGAGTTGGCGACCCCGAGGGATTCCTGAGCTGGGTCCGTTTTCCCCTTTTGTCCCTTACCTTTGGGGTAGACCCTTTCCTCTTTCACTTTCCAATCTGCCTTTCATGGCTCTCCTTCCTTCCAAGTCCCTCAATCCGCATTCTTCGAGGGTTGAGGGCATTTCTTTTCCTCGTGTCCTTTATTTGCCTTATTCTCCTTTCGTTTTCCATTTCTTCTTCTAGTATGTAGGTTAGTAGTTAGTTTAAGTTTGCATTTCATATTCATCTTCACGATCACCCAAACCATCAGGGGCCGATAACCTAGATGTTAGGCCCCTTAAAACAACAATTATCATCTTCATCTTTTAGATTCCTTCCGAGCAGACTGGGCCAAGGATTCTCCTGTCTTGTTTCCCTACGTCTTTAATAAGCGATCAGTCTCCAATGATGAAGGTTTCTGAGGCGAATAGTGGTTTAGGTTAGATCACTGAGAAATAATGAATTAAACTTGCATTCTTTGTTGATGTGTAACATCTTTCCGCTCGGTTGCTGGATAGTTTTGTGGGTGTGATTTTGAAAATTGGTGACGGAAGTGGATCGGAACGATCGAGCTGGCCGTGGTGGATCGAACGGAAGTATGCACTGCCCACTCGATCGATCGAAAGGAAGTGTACTAGCTGGCAGTGGTGGAAAACGGAAGTATGCACTGCCCGCTCGATCCATCGAACGGAAGTGTGCCTTAGCTGGCAGTGGTGGATCGAACGGAAGTATAAAACGCAGTGCCAACTCGATCGATCGATCCAGCGGGCACTGCTAAGAGAAACAATGAGCGCGCGGTGTCGGAACTTGATACCATGACGTACTCTCGGCCATGTTGAATGTATATGACATACTGAACGGAAAACGCGCATGCGAACTCTGGTGTCAAAAATGGTATGTGTTCGAAGTCTTCGTATCAGTATTTAAATGGTAAAATGCCTTATAAACTCAATTTCACGCAGGAACATTATCGAAACAAGCAAAATATAAATGAAACTCAATTCCGTAATGCGGTATTATTGGAACGTGGAAATAAGGCACCATCATGTTGTGATGGTTATTATCTCCTGATGGGAGTGAATCTGCACCACAACAAGTTCCACAGTTGGACAACTATAAGTAATGGTCATTCACCTGAAGTACTGTGGTGAAACCACTATAGACATTTATACCTGGTGGGCGCCATCGTTTCCAATTACCATTAGGACATCGAAATATACCTATAATCAGACTTACCATTAATTACCTCCGCTATATAGACTCGCTTTAACTCAGCTCGTGGGGAAACATCCAGCTTCTAACCAAATGATATGTACTAAGAGAGGACAGGTTCGGTATTATAGCTAATTCTATCTACAAGAATTGAACACGGAAACTGAATTTAATGAAATTGAATTTAATTATAATAAAAAAGATCACTTTTAAAACATGCTAATGGAAGACGTAGACTTTACTATTAACGTGGAGGCTAAATCAAGACGAAGCGGAGACATATTACTTTAACTTATTGCAGAATTAAAATGAATTTACAGTTACTTTGCCCAAAGAAAGATTGATTAATTTGGAAAGAAAAACAGAGAGATATGACCTAATGTCATCTACGCTCACCAGTGCTGACTTCATGGTAGGATATGCTCAACCTCGAGCAAATCTGTTGTCTTCTGTACGAGATCGCCATCATCTCCTTGAAAATTCTTGATATGTAAAATTATAGCGTTGCGTGAGATGAAGTACTAGCTTCAAGAATTCCATTTATAATAACAGCCAAAGACACAACTGTTATCATCTATATGCGTGAACGAGATATGTTCCCAGCATACTGCAACTGTAATAGTTCATGAGCTCGGGGATGCTCAAAAGTAGGCTAGACTGACCATCAACATGATAATTGAGTCTGATTAAAGAAAAAGAATCAAATGGAGTGACTCTCCGTCCCCGGGTTGTGTCTTTTAAAACTTCTCGATATCCCTCTCTCCAGCACGTGGTCGTAGGCCAATCTCTTCTTGCGATGCTGACCCCAAGTCTCCCACTCCATGAAATTGGCTTGTCGTCAACGTTCTAATTTGCTCAGGGGTAGCGTGGATCTGATTCTGAGAATTGCAGGTCTTATATCCAAATAAGGATATGCTGTACGACGAAAGCCTAGTTTCCCTTGTCCTGAGTAAGCTTGACCTCACATGAACGAAGTTCGTGGAAAAGCGCCTCAGAGAGGCGTCAGTTCTTGTCTGCTCCAATTCTGGGAAAGCGCCCCGCTGTTCATCTCGTCGAGAATAACTTGGGTTGCAACATCTACTCTGCCTCGCTAAATGACTTAAAATCTCTGCTTCCTGCTCAATCTTGCCCTCGCGTTAAATTTATAGTATTCGTATATCGAAAATCTTCCATTAGCTCCAATTGAATATAAACATAATAAAATACCCTCTCCTTCCAAATAAATTGATATCAAAAATAATTACAATGAAAAGTTAAAATTAAAATTACGTGGGTGGTTATTATGTATCCCAACGTTCATGTAGGTTGATTAAAATATCATATCACTGCACCAACTATGGAAATATCCCAATGTACACAATATTTGCGTAGTCGAAATAGCCGTGGGGTAAGTGCGTATGACTGTAAATCTAGAGTTATTGGCCTTGAATCCCGGACGGGGTAGATATTTTTGCTACCAGATTATCATTTTAAACGATATTTATCATATCAATATGACTCATTTTAACAGAATCCATATGAAATTACGTGTTGGTCTGTGAATCAAGAAGACCAGTTTATAAGGAATTTAAGGTTATGAGCGGTGTCACGTCTATTAATCTAGTTGATCCATATCGTATTCTTTATTTAGGCTAGTGCTGGTGGAAGCTACAAATCATCTAATAAAATGAGTTCCGTATTATAAACTACAATATCTGTAAAACACTCCCTTTTACAATAGATTAATATGAGTGCAAATAATAGTATAAAATACCGGCGTATCAACAATTTCACGTGAGGTTTCTTCTATGTCAAATGATACACATCAAATGCGACTACTGTAAGGCTCGTAATTTTTATATGTCTTTTTGTTAGATCCGTTCTAGGTGATTTGATAGGCCTTCTGTAAGTTTGAAATTCTCCATTTGTTTGCCTCATGATGGTTGAATTACTCCTACTGTTGTTGTTGTTGTTGTTTGAGTCTTCAGTTTTTCGAATGGTTTGAAGCATCTCTCCATGCTTACCCGTCCTGAGTTCATCGTTTCATCTCTACATAGCTACCACACCCTACATCCGAGGCAATCTATTTAACATATTCTAACCTTGGTCTACCACAACAGTTCTTATCTTCGACCTTTCCTTCTATAACTAAGTTTGCTATTCCTGGGTATCTTAGTAGTCTCCTACCAACCTACCTCTAATCCTCATTAACAGTCGCCGAAAACATCTCTCCTCTCCCACTCGTCTTAATACCTCTTCATTCGTAACCCTATCTACACATTTGATATTATTCTCCTGCAACACAACATTTCAAACGCTTCAATTCTCCTCTTTTCTGCTGCTCCAACAGTCCAAGTTTTGCTTCCATAGAGTGCCACGGTCCAGACAAAGGCCTTCAAAAATGAGTTCCTAACACCCAAATCTATATTCGATGTCAACAGATTCCTTTTCTGTAGAAATGCTACCCTTGCCTGTGTTAACTACTTTTTATATCCTCTTTGCTTCGTACATCACTTGTTACTTTGGTTACTAAGTAAGAGAAGTCACTTACTTTCATCCTTTAGCTTTTAACCTGCAAATTCTACATCCAGAAGGGTTTCTGATTTATTTCGATTGCATTCCAATTTTTTTTTACATTCATTAATTTTCATCATGCATTTTATTGTTTCCTCAAGGCAGAACCCATACCATTTAAAAACTCATTCAAATCCTCTGGTGTGTGGGCAAAGATGACGATGTCATCAGCACATCTCATTGTTGAAATTATTTCTCCTTGAATCTTTACTCCTACTTTGAATATTCTTCATTTCCCTTCATTGCTATTTCAATGTATGGATTGAAAAGTATGGGTGATACGTTGCAGCCTTGCATTACACCTTTCCGAATACTAGCTTCTCTCTTATGCCCTTCCTCTTGAATAACTGCTGTCTGGTTTCTGTATAGATTGTAGATCACCCTCCTATCCCTGTGCTTTATTCCAATCGTTTTCAAAATGTCATACAACTCACTCCAATCAACGTTTTCAAAAGCTTTTTCTAAGTCTACAAATGCCATTAACGTTCTCTTATCCTTCCCTTTTCTACCTTCCAAAATCAGTCTAAGACTTACTGTTAGTACAGCTTCCCTTGTCCATACGTTTCTCCACCCTCCTGTAAATTATTCTAGTCAGGATATTTGAAGCATGAGTGATCAAGCTGATTGTACGGTAATCTTCACAACTGTCAGCTCCTACTTTCTTTGGTATAGAGATGATAACAGTCTTCTTGAAATCAGAGGGTACCTCACCTGTCTCATAAATCCTACACACCAAGTGAAATAACCTGACCAGACCATCATCTCCTATGCAGCGAGCGACTCAATCAGTAGGCCTATATCATCTATGCCTGGTGCTTTGATCCTGCTCGAGTCTTCCGGACCCTCTCCTTTTTCCCCTTTCCTATCAGCCTTTCATGGCTCTTCTATCTTATAAGTCCCTTAATATTCATTCTTCGAGGACTGAGGGCATTTCATTTCTTCCTTATTTATTTACCTTATTCTTAAACTCAAGGAACACAACAGACACAGCTGCCTGGGCCAAACTAATAAATCGTAAGTCGCCGAGTTCTCTCTCTTAGCTGGTCACGATGTACATTACGGGGACATGGGACCGATAACCTAGATGTTAGGCCCCTTAAAACAACAATTATCATCATCATCAGTACGGGGACACAGAGATACTCTCCACCACCACGCCAGGCTGCAACGGGAAGCTATAGAAATCTTCAAACACCCAAAAACTTCAATCGGAAGGAATTGAACGAGTAGGCCTACGTAATACATGGATCCCGGCCCTTAGGAACAACAAGGCCAAGATATCACGCACACATCAACCTGAAGAACCTTCGCTCCACAGCCGGGCAGTCACCCAGGGAACACCCTACATTCACAAGATCAGCAGCTGCAGGTTCAGCAACGATACAGTGTGAATATTTGGGCGGCGTACCTGAATGACTTCCACGATATCTCACGGGTGCCACGTACTTGGTATTCCTTGAAGACGTAGGTCTACTTCATGAGTTCTTAATGTAATAGTTATAGGGTCTTGAGTTACCATGAAGTATTTATCTATGGATTGTTTTGTGTTCTTTGGTGGTGATGGAGCGCTAGAGTGGTGAGAACATGAACTTTTATATGAAGTGACAACTCTAGGAATAGCAAAGATGAGATAGACAAGAATGACAACAGAGAGTATAAAAGTGGGACAAGGGATTCTTAGAGGTTATAGATGATACATGAAGTATCGTAACAAATTTAATGAACACATACTGAATGTATAATATTTGTTAAAGAAAGTAACAGTAAATTTATTCTATATTCTTCGCAGCATCTTTATGGTTATATGGCAGATATTTCAAATAAAGCTCTTCCGATTCTTTTAACGAATAATGGTGAATGGTGCTACGTGATTTGGAAGTTATATTTTATGGTGACTGGATTAATGTCACAATCTTTATACATTCCCTATTCATCATAAAAGTAAGTAGCAACCGTATGAAATATATGTATGTTACGGTAAAACATTATTGCCCTTACATACTGAAGTGTCTTGGTTGGTGTCGGAGACATACCACACCTTGAGATGAATGAGTTCTTGTGTCTGAATTAATATTATATTCATTCGTAGTATTCTATCTATGAATTGGCGCCCTCCCGGAAACTTACGTATATCACACGATAAGAAACAATTACAAGTGACACCTCAACGTCGGGCACGAGAACCAGGACACATCAGTGTAGGGGTAGGAATGCATATATATTGTGCGAGTGATTTTGGGGCATGTGTTTAGAGGTGTAATTCAGTATGTCAGAGAAAGATATGAAGCTAAGAAGTGGTCTTGATAGTGAAGAGAGCGTAGATGATAATACTATGATGTCAGAGAGTAACTCAAATACTAGTAAAGAGAAAGGAATTTCGGAAGATTCATTAGCTGCGATCATGAGAATGCTGAGTGAAAGATTTAATGAAAGTAAGAAAGATAATCAGGAGATGCGAGAGGAAATAAGTAGGCGAAATCAGGAGATGCGAGAGGAAATAAGTAGGCGAAATCAGGAGATGCGAGAGGAAATAAGTAGGCAAAGTCAGGAGATGCGAGAGGAAATAAGTAGGCAAAGTCAGGAGATGCGAGAGGAAATAAGTAGGCAAAGTAAGAAAGATAGTCAGGAGATGCGAGAGGAAATAAGTAGGCAAAGTCAGGAGATAAGTAGGCAAAGTCAGGAGATGCGAGAGGAAATAAGTAGGCAAAATCAGGAGATGAGAGAGGAAATAAGTAGGCAAAATCAGGAGATGAGTGAGGAAATAAGTAGGCAAAATCAGAAGATGAGAGAGACGATAGATAAAAATAATAAGGAAATTCATCAAAGGTTAGACAATGTGGTCAAGGAAAATGAGGAATTAAATAGGAAGTATGGGACTCTGCAGGAGGGTATTCAGGGGGTAAAACAGGAGATCAGATGTGAAATTAAGAATATGTTAGAAGAAGAGGCTAAACGTATTATAAAGGAAGAAAAGGCTGTAGGTGAAAGTAGTTTGGAGTTAAAGGAGATGGTAGATGAAAGTAGCATAGAGTTAGAGGCAATTGTGAGTGAGAATAGAGTAGATGAGAGGAAGAATTTGTTAGAGGAGACGTTACGCGAAAGTAGCATACAGTTAGAGGAAATTGTAAGTGAGAATAGAGTAGATGAGAGGAAGAATTTGTTAGAGGAGACGTTACGCGAAAGTAGCATAGAGTTAGAGGAAATTGTAGAGGAGAATAGAGTAGATGATAGTTGAGCTTGAAGTAAAGTTACGATATAAGATAAGGCGATGTTGTAAAGGCATATTTTGGAGAGGACGTAGTAGGCGTCAAAGAGGAATCAGATTTGGAGGTAGACGCCGCGGTTGTATAGGTCGAAATCGCTTAGGTTATAGAGGTAGACGTGGGATAGGCCATAATAGGCAAATAAGAAAGAAAGGTTGTGGAGGTAGACGTAGAGGTCGCCGCCGACACAGCAGAGGAGGACGTTTTAATAGAAATAGAAATAGAGGGGATGGATATTGTAGGCGTGATAATGATGAAAATGGTACTGGGGATACGTCTCATTTTAGAATAAATGATACAGATAGGTCTAGAAGAGCAGTAGGAGTTCGCTATATTAAAGCATGGACAAGACAAACAGCCCAATGCTATAATGAATCTAATGACGATGATGATGATGATGATGATGATAATGAGCCTAAATGTATTGACAATTTTGATAAAGTTGATGTCAAGAAAAGAGTTAAGTTGGAAGTTAAAGCTGAGAAGAAAATCCACAGAGACACTGAATTAAGAGAACAAGAAGAAATGGAAGAATATTACTTAAATTTTGTTATAGGAAGTTGTCAAGATCATTTTTTATCTGGACGTAAAATTAATGTGTTGGGGGCGCGTGCCGCTATTTGTTGTTCTAGTTATGAATTCAGTATTGGAGGCATATACAGTATATGTCTATTTTCTTAATTTTTGATACAGTTGCACAATGTATATGTATTCGTTTGTATGCTGTAATGTATATGTTTTTCATTGTGTGTGTTACCTAGTATCTTTCTTAATTTTGAGTTATGCTGTGGATATTTTTCGTTATCTTCTATTTAACCTTTTGTCCATTCATATTATAGCAGCTTTTTTTTTTTTTTTTTACTTGATTTTGTGTAGTAATTCTGAACAATTAAAATATAATTTCCAAGTTTTCTAAGTCATCGAGTTAAAGTTGGAACATTGTACAGAATACTTCAAGGAATGCACTACATTGCATTCTAATGTGGTGAGCTTTGTCAAGTTTATGATGGAGGAGCAATATTTACATTCAGCTGATTGTCATTGGGAATTTGAAGTGTGCTATCTGAGGTTTCTGCTAAAAGATTATATCTGCTTGGAAGAGAAGAGGTCTTGGATCTATGGGAAGTCATTAGATATTGGAGAAATGCATTCTGAATGTTCGATCTTCAAGTCATAGGTTCCTTAAATACCTTTAATTTGTACGATGTCTTGAGATCTGTACTTGTCCGAACATGCTGGAAGAAGATATCGAAAGTGTTTAAAAAAAAGTTTAAAGAAGAGTGAGTTATGAGATCGTCAGCAGATGGTTGTAGGAATTATTTGTGTATGAGTGAAAGTCGTTGTATCGCAACAGCTTGAATGAGCCTGCCATACAAGGTGATGTGTGCATAAAAATGTGTGGACAGATTCAACATTTCCATGGAACGTACTGTATAGTTGTTTTTACATTTGAGCCAAATCTAGAGGGTAAATTTATGCTCTATGTATTAATGGAGACGACAAAGAATACCCTGGAATAACGTGATGATGAGGCCTTGGTACCTGTGGACTTTATGACTCCAGAAAAAGCTGCAAATTTATGCAACCCATGGTGGATTAGAATACATTAGGAAAGCTTGGATGAGAGACCAGGTCCCAATGGAACAAGATTAAATATGTTTTGTGTTGAATATGTTTCATAAATCCCTCCAATGTAATACTATTATCAGGATTTCTGAGGGCGATGTAATAGTTATAGGGTCTTGAATTACCATGAAGTATTTATCTATGGATTGTTTTGTGTTCTTTGGTGGTGATGGAGCGCTAGAGTGGTGATAACATGAACTTTTATATGAAGTGACAACTCTAGGAATAGCAAAGATGAGATAGACAAGAATGACAACAGAGAGTATAAAAGTGGGACAAGGGATTCTTAGAGGTTATAGATGATACATGAAGTATCGTAACAAATTTAATGAACACATACTGAATGTATAATATTTGTTAAAGAAAGTAACAGTAAATTTATTCTATATTCTTCGCAGCATCTTTATGGTTATATGGCAGATATTTCAAATAAAGCTCTTCCGATTCTTTTAACGAATAATGGTGAATGGTGCTACGTGATTTGGAAGTTATATTTTATGGTGACTGGATTAATGTCACAATCTTTATACATTCCCTATTCATCATAAAAGTAAGTAGCAACCGTATGAAATATATGTATGTTACGGTAAAACATTATTGCCCTTACATACTGAAGTGTCTTGGTTGGTGTCGGAGACATACCACACCTTGAGATGAATGAGTTCTTGTGTCTGTATTAATATTATATTCATTCGTAGTATTCTATCTATGAATTGGCGCCCTCCCGGAAACTTACGTATATCACACGATAAGAAACAATTACAGTAGGTCTACTTCATGAGTTCTTAGACGAAGTGTCACTGCATGTGCATCAAAACATGTGGTTCCAGCACGATGCACCTAATTTTTCACTTGCGGTCAGAGATCATATGCACCACAGATTTGGGCAACAGTTGTGGTCCGATTGCTTGGCCTGCACGTTCACCCGACCTGACGCCGCTAAACTACTATTTTGCGGAGTCACATTGAAACTTGATATACGAGACCCCTGTGGAATCCGAGGAAGACCTACTGGCACAAGTTATGGCTGCGGTGGATGTTGGAGGATCAGGGATTGGTGATCATATGTGTCAGAACATGGTACTGTGCTCTTATATGGATATGAACCAGGAAATATTCATCTCTTCAAAAGTTTTCTAAACTGTCCCATGATAAAATATAGCGACTCTGAAAACTGACCACAGGACCGGTTGGTACACCGAGGAGTTAGCTAGTTAACCGAGCCGGCCAATGAGAAAATTAGCAGTCACGTGGGAGACTGGGGACTGGACTGCGTATTTCTAGAACAAAGACGGAATTATGATCCGCGGAGATAATCGAGGACTCCCGAAGCGAGCCGATTCCCCGCACGCGCCGGAAGTCTGTCTCGAGTATGGTAGGGGTAGACTCGAGGGATACGCTTGTCGCACAGCCAATGAGAAGCGACCTTACTTAAATAATAGCAAGCAATGCAATGAGCATAACTAATTACCAGCATAACTTTAACACATCGTAATATCATGGAAGATATTAAATAATAAATAAGAAGTATTTATTAACATTGCGGCTAATTATTTGTTTAATTAAGGATTATTACTATCACCGATATTAAGCAACCAATTAGATCCATGTTCTGAAAAGGACGCTTACTTGAGCTTTGACGAGGGGGAAGAGAGAAGAGAATCGAGGCTCTTAATACTTACAACTTCATGGGAGAAGGACGTATCAACGAAATACACAACAATAGAACAAGCTGACAGAGATTACGATATTTCTGAAGAAGAATAGTAGCAAACGAAGGCACTTAGTTTGTGCAAACATATATCAATTCGACATACAACGATATTTAAAAGTTTATTGAAATTAATCTACATTTTTAGCCTACTTTCGATTTTTGCAAAAAATGAAAGTAGACTTATGAGATCAACACAGGGCGAAAAAAGTGTGTCTGTCTGTGTGTGTGTATGTGTGTGTGTGAGTCTGTGTGTGTGTGTGTGTGTGTGTGAGTGTGTACTCTGAATGTCTGTCCCCCCCCCCCCCCCTATCAATTCGAACACGGTGAATGCGAATTGAACGAAATTTGGTACAAAGGTAGCACTAGCAAAGGACACCTCAGTGTCATGTTTTATATCGCCGCCATCTTGACGGAAACGTAATGGAGGCCACACAAATGTTAAAGCTTAAATCAAATTACGACTAACCTAATCATCCGATCTCTACCAAATTTTGCAACAACATACCTTTATGGGGGGAGCATCCTTTGACGAAACTAATAGGTCATCAGCGAAATAGTTTGCGGATGGCAGCCATCTTTGTGTGAAAATCGATTCCCCCTATTAATTAGAACACGGTGCAACCGAATGGAACGAAATTTGGTACAGAGGTAGTACTAACAAAAGGCACCTCAGTGTCATGTTTTATATCGCCGCCATCTTGACGGAAACGTAATGGCGGCCACACAAATGTTCAAAGCTTAAGTTAAATTACGACTAACATAACCATCCGATCTCTACCAAACTTTGCAACTACATACCTTTTTGGAGGGAGCATCCTTTGACCAATCTAATAGGTCCTTCGCCTAATAGTTTGCGCATGGCGGCCATATTTGTGTCAAAATCGATTCCCCCTATTAATTCAAACACGGTGAAACCGAATGGTACGAAATTTGGTACAGAGATGGCACTAGCAAAGGGCATCTTAGTGTCATGATTTATATCGCCGCCATATTGGCAGAATCGTAATGGCGGCCACACAAATATTTAAAGCTTAAATCAAATTACGACTAACATAACCATTGGATCTCTACCAAATTTTGCAACTACATACCTTTATGGAGGGAGCATCGTTTGACCAATCTAATCGGTCATTCGCCTAATAGTTTGCGGATGGCGGACATATTTGTGCCAAAATCGATTCCCCCTATTAATTCAAACACGATGAAACCGAATGGAACGAAATTTGGTACAGAGTTAGCACTAGCAAAGGGCATCTCAGTGTCATGATTTATATCGCCGCCATATTGACAGAAACGTAATGGCGGCCACACAAATGTTTAAAGCTTAAATCAAATTACGACTAACATAACTATCCGATCTCTACCAAACTTTGCAACAACATACCTTTATGGAGGGAGCATCCTTTGACCAATCTAATAGGTCATTAGCCTAATAGATTGCGGATGGCGGCCATCATTATGTCAAAATTGATTCCCCCTATTAATTCGAACACGGTGGAACCGAATGAACGAAATTTGGTACAGAGGTAGCACTAGCAAAGGGCACCTCAGTGTCATGTTTTATATCGCCGCCATCTTGACGGAAACGTAATGGCGGTCATAAATGTTCAAAGCTTAAATCAAATTACGATTAGCCTAATCATCCGATCTCTAGCAAATTTAGCAACAACATACCTTTATGGAGGGAGCATCCTTTGACCAAACTAATAGGTCATTAGCTTAATATTTTGCGGATGGCGGCCATCTTTGTGTGAAAATCGATTCCCCTTATCAATTCGAACACGGTGAAACCGAGTGGTACGAAATTTGGTACAGAGGTAGCACTAGCAAAGGGCACCTCAGTGTCATGTCTTATATCACCGCTAACTTGACGGAAACGTAATCGCGGCCACCCAAATGTTAAAAGCTAAAATGTAATTACGACCAACCTAATAATCTAGTCTCTACCAAATTTTGCAACACCATATCTTTATGTGGGAAACATATTCTGACCAAACTGCAAGAACATCAGCCCAATAGTTTGCAGATGGTGGCCAAGTATGTGTGCAAATCAATTCACCCTATCAATTCAAACACGGTGAAACCGAATTGAACGAAATTTGGTACAGAGGTAGCACTAGCAAAGGTCACCTCATATTCATGTTTAATATCCCTATAGTACGTTGTATTTCAACAAGCTACTACAACCAACAATCATACTCCTTGAAAAGGACAAAGATTTATTATAATACCCATGCATTTAGGAGAAAGTAGGCTATATGTTCCTTCCTGAACATCTTGTTTAACCATGTCGAAAGTACTGAAGTTGAGGGAGGAATATTCGAATGAATCTACAGGTGTTATAATGAGCGACTAAGATGATAAAGGGAACAGAACTATGACGACAACGAAAGTATTCGAAATGACATAACATCAATCTCGTGGGGGAGATTAACATCTCATCTCTCCCATCGATATTATTCTATATCTACAAGTCATTTCACCAACTTGTAAGGACCACAATTGTAAGGACCACAATTCACTTTTTATTTTTAAGCGTTGGCAAGATGTATTTGCGTACTTTGATAAAGAAAAGAAAAAACGTGAGTGCAGAAACATGGTGGGAAACAAAATAGTTGATGTACAGTGCTTATACCGTATGTGTATTAATTCGTAAAAGCTTATATGTATTAGTGTGTGAAAGTTTATAAATAAAAATAGTGGTACTAGTTCAAAGTCGACGGTTAAATATTGGTGACCCTGACGTGATAAAGAGTAGAAAGATGTCGAGAACCGAGACCATGCCGGACACGCGATTAAAAGCCAATAAGGTCAGCATCAAACTCCCACCTTTTTGGATAGAGAAACCCGAAATCTGGTTCTATCAGGTGGAGGCACAGTTTAGTATTTGCAAAAATATTCCGGAAGAGACTAAATTTAATCACCTAGTGTCTCAATTAGAACCTAAATACATTGAAAACATTTGGGACATTATTAGAAGTGCGGAAGTAAATAAATACTCATTGGCCAAGGAACGTTTACTGAACATTTTCAAGGAAAGCGAAGATAAAAGTATTAAGAGACTCGTTACTGGAATTGATTTAGGAGACCAGAAACCTAGTCAATTATTGCGTAAGATGCAAGCCTTAGCAGGGATCGATGTATCAGAAAAAGTTCTTAAGACTCTCTGGTTAGAAAAACTCCCGGATTCAATAAAGAATATTCTGATCGTCAGCGACGAAGGACTTGAAAAAGTAGCTATAATAGCAGATAAAATAATTGAAATGAATCCCCGCAACGAATTAGTTGCCATGAAAAGTGACTCTTGTAAACAAATGGATGTTCCTGTTACAATGCGCGATCTAATGGACAGAATTTCTAGACTAGAGCAACAAATATCTGCATTATCCACTGGTCATCAGGTTAGGCCTCGCCATAGAAGTAGTGAACGCCGACGATGTGATAATAGTCGTAGTAAATCACGTAATAGATACAATCCCAGGGGCAAGTTCAGTTATTACCATTTCCGATTTGGACAACAGTGTAAACCGGAGAAATGTACACCTCCATGTAGCTGGTCCGATCAGGGAAACGCTGCCCAGCAGCAGAATTAGCGGCAAGTTCTGCTGCCCAAGTCAATTGTCACAAAACCCGCCTATTTGTAACCGACAGAAAAACGGGATTGCAATCTTTAGTTGACAGTGGGGCTGATGTTTCGATAATACCGAGCATCTCCAAACTTAATACAGATTCGCAATATAAATTGTATGCTGCCAACAGAACCGAAATTCCTACATCTGGAATTGAACTCCGTACCATTGATCTAGGATTACGACGACAATTCCAGTGCCCATTTGTGGTTGCGAAGATTAATAAGGCTATATTGGGAGCAGACTTCTTGCATAAATTCCACTTGTTAGTAGATGTCCACAATAAGAGATTAATTGATGATATAACCAAGCTCTGGACCAAGGGCGAAGTTATGTCTATCTCAGATGAAAATGTAGTCAGTACAATGAGCCAAAACCCAAAATTTACAGATCTATTGCTGCAGTATCCGGACATCATGGGCTAGTCCTCTTCACCTGGTGCCGAAGAAGGATGGTTCGATTCGTCCGTGTGGAGGTTATAGACGATTAAATGAAAGAACAGTTCCCGATCGTTATCCTGTTCCTAGGATAGAAGATTTTCACTGTATTTTGCGAGGAAAGAACACCTTTTCTAAAATCGATCTATTAAAGGCTTATCATCAGATACCCATTGCTAAAGAAGATAAACATAAGACTGCAATCATCACACCATTCGGACTGTATGAATTTAATATAATGAGTTTTGGTCTGCGGAATGCACCTTCCACCATCCAACGATTCATTAATGAGGTTATGCATGGACTGGATTTTGTATTCTCTTACCTGGATGACATATTGATCGCCTCATCCAGTAATGAAGAACACCGAGCACACCTGAAACTAGTTCTAGAGCGACTGTCAGAGTATGGCCTTCGAATCAACATCTCAAAATCAATATTTGGTGCGAATGAATTAGCATTCCTAGGCTACTGGGTTACACCAGAGGGATCTCGTCCCCTACCTGAGAAAGTACAAGCAATTTTGGAGTACAAATTACCTAGTAAACTTCATGAGCTCCGCACATTCCTTGGTGTTGTCAACTACTATCGCCGTTACCTTACAGATGCAGCACAAACTCAGGCTGTATTACATGAATATCTTAAGGGAGCGAAGAAGAAGGACAACAGACTCATTCAACGGACTGAGGAAGCAAAGCAAATGTTTGAGAAATGTAAAAATGATATCGCAAACGCTGCATTATTAGCGTTTCCCAACCCAGACTTACCTCTGGCACTTTGCACTGACGCGTCTGATTTTGCTGTCGGTGCTGTGCTCCAGCAACTGGAAAATGACAGCTGGAGGCCAATTGCTTTTTTTCTCACAAAATCTGAGTCAGGCATAGAAGGTTTATAGTACCTACTACCGAGAATTGTTGGGAATTTACCTTTCTGTAAAGAAGTTCAAGCATTTACTTGAAGGAAGAGAATTCATAATCCTCACCGATCACAAACCACTCACATTTGCTTTCAAGCAAAGCAATGAAAAAGCATCTCCTAGGCAGATGAGACAGTTGCAGTACATCTCACAATTTTCAACTGATCTCCGTCATGTCAGTGGCCTCGACAATGTTGTTGCGGACGCCGTTTACAGAGTTGATGAAATAGCAATAATGGATTATGATGAGATTGCCAAGAGCCACCTAAAAGATCAGGAATTGCAGCAACTCCAAACAGGAATCAACTCCCTAAACTTCAAGCAATACCAACTACCATCAGGAAACTCTCTTTGGTGCGACACATCAGACCTTACATTCCTAAAGCATTTCGACACCCAATATTTCTAAATTTTCATGGGTTAGCCCATCCTGGCATAAGGACTACAGTGAAGCTGTTGACTAGTAGAGTCATTTGGCCGAATATCACAAGTGATGTGCGACAATGGACTAAATCCTGTGTTAGCTGCCAGAAAATAAGGTCACTCGCCACACAAAATCGCCGTTTGAAAACTTTGAAGAACCCGATGAACGATTCAGTGTAGTGCACATTGACCACATTGGACCGCTTCCACCATCTAACTGTATGACTTATTGCTTAACCTGCATTGACCGCTTCACATCCTGGATGGAAGTCATACCCCTGGAAGACATCACAGCTGAAACAGTGTCAAAAGCTTTCTACCATCACTGGATTGCAAGATTTGGCGTCCCATCTCGCGTAATCACTGATCAAGGCACTCAATTTAGATCACAATTGTTTAACAATTTGGCCATAGTATGTGGAATAAAACTTCAGCACACAACACCATATCATCCACAGTGTAATGGCAGAGTTGAGCGACTGCATAGAACCCTGAAGTGTGCGATCTAGGCTCACAACTCTTCTAAATGGACAGAAACCTTACCTACCGTCCTATTGGGTCTACGCACTGCACTACGAGAAACGTCAAGCCACTCTATTGCCCAGATGGTTTATGGTAAAACCATTAGACTGCCTGGTGAATTTTTTGAGGAGCCAATTACGAGGATTGACTCTGATTCGTTTGCATCCAACTTGCAAAAGCAGATGCTGAACCTGAAACCTGCCAGATCTAAATATAGCACATCGAGATCAGTGTTTGACCCAAAAGACCTTCAGACATATTCCCATGTGTTTGTGAGATGTGATAGGGTCGGAAATCCATTAGAACCTACATATGATGGTCCCTTCCCTGTCATAACAAGACATGAAAAATACTTCACCATCGAGTGCAAGTGTAAACACATCAATGTGTCAGTGGACAGACTTAAGCCAACATATACAGGGTGTATTTGATATGATGGAAGTCCTTTACACTGGTGATAGAAGATGGTATTCTAAGCAAATATCTTCATGAAATTAAGTCGGATCTTAATTAGTGTAGGTGGAATTAAATCACAAAAATCGTCGGTCAATGTCTTGGAAACGGGCTTTCACTTCGTTCCCCTCAGCAGCAGAGCTGACTTCTCCCCGTCACCCTCCCCTCCTACGCTGAGGAATGTTGACCAGAGTCTGCAGTTGAGTGACCTCCTCGCCTTGTCTGCCAATGACATTGAAATACACAAACCGAGCCTATGAACAGCTGATTCACACCTTCATGGGGAGTGGCTACATGACTAGTGATGGTGGATGTGTCTAGGATTTTGCCAGCTTCATGGACTATGCATAGAAAATAGAAATCCTAAAGATTTGGTAAATTAATTTAAGGAACTGTTGGTCTATCTTTGTGTGAAGATAGTGCAACAACTGTAATAAACATATTAATAATACTAATAATAGTAACAATAGGCTTTTAGACACACTAACTTCTTTTATGTTTCTTTTTGGTATGTCGAGTTGCCAGACTTTAATGTACGTAGGATTTCTTGTATGTGCCATGAAATCCATGGAGATGATCGTATTAGGTACCATTCATTTACTACATGACTGAACGTAGATCGCACCTTCGGGAAGGTTAGCACTCTACCACCAGAACTACACATGCTGACTCTTATTATTATTAGACTATTATTAGACTATTATTATAACACTGTATTATAACCATGTATTTGTATTTTATTTTCATTTGCGTGTATTTTCATATGTATTTACATTGTCGATGGACCAATAAATCAGCCTCCCCCCCCCCCCTCTCCAGTTAATGGCCACCCGAGGGCTGGAGATGGGATGGGATGGGACAATTCACAATATGAACATGTGGTACCGTACTAGTATTAAATCTTGGAAGTAGTTTTCCATGGGTTCCCACTTCTACCCCAGGCAAATGTCGGGATTGTTCCTAACTTAAGGTCACGGCCGCCTTCTTCTCAATAATCATAACCGCTGGCAGTGCAGCCCATGAAGGGCCTAGGCCTACCAAGTGACCGCTGTCCAGCCATTTGGCCTGCAGATATTAGGGTGACGCGTGGTCAGTGCATCGGGTCCCCTCGGCCATTAATCTTGATTTTCCTGACTCGGCCACTGCCTCACTGTCAGACAGCTACTGAATTGCCCCCACGAGGCTTAGTGCACTGCGTTCCATCCCTCACGTCAGTTTCTAATATACCTGATGGAGCCAGGAATCGAATCCAGGGCCTCCAGGTGAGAGGCAGTTGCACTGCCCCAACACCACAGGGCCGGCGCCTTCTTCCGAATCCTCACCTGAATTACAAATACCCACATTACTACAGAAACCACAAAACACAGGTTATCACACAAATTCTACCCACACCCAGCTACATGGGGCTAAATGACCAAAATCGCCAAGCCTCTCAAACAAAACATCAAGTATTTTACTTCCGTCCTAAATGCCTAGTTCTGAACAGACTACGGGATGTCGGAATTTTGTCACACTGCATTTCATTAAGTGAATGTTTTTAGTATTTTCAGAAACTAGTCAACAGAAGGTCCGACACGGACGCCAATAATACATCAGGGCTGAGTATCGAAATTATTTTATACATGAACATCAATCAATGAATTCCACACTTACAAAGTAGACTACACAATACTACCGATCCTAACGTCCCAAGCCATTGCGTGCGTTGTCAACAACAACAACAACAACAACAAGAACAACGGCAATGCACATTTTCTTACGAGACGGTAGAGCTCATCCTCATAACAGCTGATAGCCTACCACCCCTCAAGTCAACCGGTAAGGTCAATGCTCCGATTACGTAACAACTTCCCCTTCGCGCGTCGTCTCTCCTGGCTCCGCCTCGTTTACCCCAGCCTGCCGCACGACTTTCTGCCTGATTAGTTTCTGAAATAACTAAAAACATTGACTTTTTAATTATTAATTATCTATTTCAAGATAGGTGACAAATTTTTTACCTAGGAAGCATAGAGTAGTCTCTTCTATCACCAGTGTAACGGACTTCCATCATATCAAATACACCCTGTATATTGCAGGAAGAAGATGAAGCAGTAAAGGGGCTTCCAGAGTTAGCAAAAGACACTCAACTTCAACAATCCACTAATGAACCTTCGCCAAATACCAGACTGTCAAAATCTGGAAGAACTATAAGGTGTCCAGTTCGATTTTTAGAGAACGTCATCTCTGTGAAGAATTTTTGAAGTGATGTGTCAAGTTCGTAACTGTGTTACTGGTGGAGGAGTAGTGTAAGGACCACAATTGTAAGGACCACAATTAACTTTTTATTTTTAAGCGTTGGCAAGATATAATTACGTACTTTGAAAAAGAAAAGAAAAAACGTGAGTGCAGAAACATGGTCGGAAACAAAATAGTTGATGTACAGTGCTTATACCGTATGTGTATTAATTCGTAAAAGCTTATATGTATTAGTGTGTGAAAGTTTATAAATAAAAATAGTGGTACTAGTTCAAAGTCGACGGTTAAATATTGGTGACCCTGACGTGATAAAGAGTAGAAAGATGTCGAGAACCGAGACCATGCCGGACACGCGATTAAAAGCCAATAAGGTCAGCATCAAAATCCCACCTTTTTGGATAGAGAAACCCGAAATCTGGTTCTATCAGGTGGAGGCACAGTTTAGTATTTGCAAAAATATTCCGGAAGAGACTAAATTTAATCACCTAGTGTCTCAATTAGAACCTAAATACATTGAAAACATTTGGGACATTATTAGAAGTGCGGAAGTAAATAAATACTCATTGGCCAAGGAACGTTTACTGAACATTTTCAAGGAAAGCGAAGATAAAAGTATTAAGAGACTCGTTACTGGAATTGATTTAGGAGACCAGAAACCTAGTCAATTATTGCGTAAGATGCAAGCCTTAGCAGGGATCGATGTATCAGAAAAAGTTCTTAAGACTCTCTGGTTAGAAAAACTCCCGGATTCAATAAAGAATATTCTGATCGTCAGCGACGAAGGGCTTGAAAAAGTAGCTATAATAGCAGATAAAATAATTGAAATGAATCCCCGCAACGAAGTAGTTGCCATGAAAAGTGACTCTTGTAAACAAATGGATGTTCATGTTACAATGCGCGATCTAATGGACAGAATTTCTAGACTAGATCAACAAATATCTGCATTATCCACTGGTCATCAGGTTAGGCCTCGCCATAGAAGTAGTGAACGCCGACGATGTGATAATAGTCGTAGTAAATCACGTAATAGATACAATCCCAGGGGCAAGTTCTGTTATTACCATTTCCGATTTGGACAACAGTGTAAACCGGAGAAATGTACACCTCCATGTAGCTGGTCCGAACAGGGAAACGCTGCCCAGCAGCAGAATTAGCGGCAAGTTCTGTTGCCCAAGTCAATTGTCACAAAACCCGCCTATTTGTGACCGACAGAAAAACGGGATTGCAATCTTTAGTTGACAGTGGGGCTGATGTTTCGATAATACCGAGCAACTCCAAACTTAATACAGATTCGCAATATAAATTGTATGCTGCCAACAGAACCGAAATTCCTACATCTGGAATTGAACTCCGTACCATTGATCTAGGATTACGACGACAATTCCAGTGCCCATTTGTGGTTGCGAAGATTAATAAGGCTATATTGGGAGCAGACTTCTTGCATAAATTCCACTTGTTAGTAGATGTCCACAATAAGAGATTAATTGATGATATAACCAAGCTCTGGACCAAGGGCGAAGTTATGTCTATCTCAGATGAAAATGTAGTCAGTACAATGAGCCAAAACCCAAAATTTACAGATCTATTGCTGCAGTATCCGGACATAGCTAAACCTATTTTGGTACCTGGCAAAATTAAACATGATGTCCAACACTTCATTACCACTGAAGGTCCACCCGTGTTTTGTAGGGCAAGACAATTTTTCCCAAGCGCATGGAAATGGCAAAACAAGAATTCAAATACATGTTGGACAATGGCATAATAAGGCCATCCAAATCATCATGGGCTAGTCCTCTTCACCTGGTGCCGAAGAAGGATGGTTCGATTCGTCCGTGTGGAGGTTATAGACGATTAAATGAAAGAACAGTTCCCGATCGTTATCCTGTTCCTAGGATAGAAGATTTTCACTGTATTTTGCGAGGAAAGAACACCTTTTCTAAAATCGATCTATTAAAGGCTTATCATCAGATACCCATTGCTAAAGAAGATAAACATAAGACTGCAATCATCACACCATTCGGACTGTATGAATTTAATATAATGAGTTTTGGTCTGCGGAATGCACCTTCCTCCATCCAACGATTCATTAATGAGGTTATGCATGGACTGGATTTTGTATTCTCTTACCTGGATGACATATTGATCGCCTCATCCAGTAATGAAGAACACCGAGCACACCTGAAACTAGTTCTAGAGCGACTGTCAGAGTATGGCCTTCGAATCAACATCTCAAAATCAATATTTCGTGCGAATGAATTAGCATTCCTAGGCTACTGGGTTACACCAGAGGGATCTCGTCCCCTACCTGAGAAAGTACAAGCAATTTTGGAGTACAAGTTACCTAGTAAACTTCATGAGCTCCGCACATTCCTTGGTGTTGTCAACTACTATCGCCGTTACCTTACAGATGCAGCACAAACTCAGGCTGTATTACATGAATATCTTAAGGGAGCGAAGAAGAAGGACAACAGACTCATTCAACGGACTGAGGAAGCAAAGCAAATGTTTGAGAAATGTAAAAATGATATCGCAAACGCTGCATTATTAGCGATTCCCAACCCAGACTTACCTCTGGCACTTTGCACTGACGCGTCTGATTTTGCTGTCGGTGCTGTGCTCCAGCAACTGAAAAATGACAGCTGGAGGCCAATTGCTTTTTTTCTCACAAAATCTGAGTCAGGCATAGAAGGTTTATAGTACCTACTACCGAGAATTGTTGGGAATTTACCTTTCTGTAAAGAAGTTCAAGCATTTACTTGAAGGAAGAGAATTCATAATCCTCACCGATCACAAACCACTCACATTTGCTTTCAAGCAAAGCAATGAAAAAGCATCTCCTAGGCAGATGAGACAGTTGCAGTACATCTCACAATTTTCAACTGATCTCCGTCATGTCAGTGGCCTCGACAATGTTGTTGCGGACGCCGTTTCCAGAGTTGATGAAATAGCAATAATGGATTATGATGAGATTGCCAAGAGCCACCTAAAAGATCAGGAATTGCAGCAACTCCAAACAGGAAACAACTCCCTAAACTTCAAGCAATACCAACTACCTTCAGGAAACTCTCTTTGGTGCGACACATCAGACCTTACATTCCTAAAGCATTTCGACACCCAATATTTCTAAATTTTCATGGGATAGCCCATCCTGGCATAGGGACTACAGTGAAGCTGTTGACTAGTAGAGTCATTTGGCCGAATATCACAAGTGATGTGCGACAATGGACTAAATCCTGTGTTAGCTGCCAGAAAATAAGGTCACTCGCCACACAAAATCGCCGTTTGAAAACTTTGAAGAACCCGATGAACGATTCAGTGTAGTGCACATTGACCACATTGGACCGCTTCCACCATCTAACTGTATGACTTATTGCTTAACCTGCATTGACCGCTTCACATCCTGGATGGAAATCATACCCCTGGAAGACATCACAGCTGAAACAGTGTCAAAAGCTTTCTACCATCACTGGATTGCAAGATTTGGCGTCCCATCTCGCGTAATCACTGATCAAGGCACTCAATTTAGATCACAATTGTTTAACAATTTGGCCATAGTATGTGGAATAAAATTTCAGCACACAACACCATATCATCCACAGTGTAATGGCAGAGTTGAGCGACTGCATAGAACCCTGAAGTGTGCGATCTAGGCTCACAACTCTTCTAAATGGACAGAAACCTTACCTACCGTCCTATTGGGTCTACGCACTGCACTACGAGAAACGTCAAGCCACTCTATTGCCCAGATGGTTTATGGTAAAACCATTAGACTGCCTGGTGAATTTTTTGAGGAGCCAATTACGAGGATTGACTCTGATTCGTTTGCATCCAACTTGCAAAAGCAGATGCTGAACCTGAAACCTGCCAGATCTAAATATAGCACATCGAGATCAGTGTTTGACCCAAAAGACCTTCAGACATATTCCCATGTGTTTGTGAGATGTGATAGGGTCGGAAATCCATTAGAACCTACATATGATGGTCCCTTCCCTGTCATAACAAGACATGAAAAATACTTCACCATCGAGTGCAAGTGTAAACACATCAATGTGTCAGTGGACAGACTTAAGCCAACATATATATTGCAGGAAGAAGATGAAGCAGTAAAGGGGCTTCCAGAGTTAGCAAAAGACACTCAACTTCAACAATCCACTAATGAACCTTCGCCAAATACCAGACTGTCAAAATCTGGAAGAACTATAAGGTGTTCAGTTCGATTTTTAGAGAACGTCATCTCTGTGACGAATTTTTGAAGTGATGTGTCAAGTTCGTAACTGTGTTACTGGTGGAGGAGTAGTGTAAGGACCACAATTGTAAGGACCACAATTAACTTTTTATTTTTAAGCGTTGGCAAGATATAATTACGTACTTTGAAAAAGAAAAGAAAAAACGTGAGTGCAGAAACATGGTGGGAAACAAAATAGTTGATGTACAGTGCTTATACCGTATGTGTATTAATTTGTAAAAGTTTGTATGTATTAGTGTGTAAAAGTTCTTAAATATAAATAGTGGTACTAGTTCAAAGTCGACGGTTAAATATTGGTGACCCTGACGTGATAAAGAGACGAAAGATGTCGACAACAGAGACCATGCCGGACAAGCGATTAGAAGCCAATAAGGTTAGCATCAAAATCACACCTTTTTGGATAGAGAAACCCGAAATCTGGTTTTATCAGGTGGAGGCACAGTTTAGTACTTGCAAAAATATTCCGGAAGAGACTAAATTTAATCACCTAGTGTCTCAATTAGAACCTAAATACATTGAAAACATTTGGGACATTATTAGAAGTGCGGAAGTAAATAAATACTCATTGGCCAAGGAACGTTTACTGAACATTTTCAAGTAAAGCGAAGATAAACGTATTAAGAGACTCGTTACTGGAATTGATTTAGGAGACCAGAAACCTAGTCAATTATTGCGTAAGATGCAGGCCTTAGCAGGGATCGATGTATCAGAAAAAGTTCTTAAGACTCTGGTTAGAAAAACTCCCGGATTCAATAAAGAATATTCTGATCGTCAGCGACGAAGGGCTTGAAAAAGTAGCTATAATAGCAGATAAAATAATTGAAATGAATCCCCGCAACGAAGTAGTTGCCATGAAAAGTGACTCTTGTAAACAAATGGATGTTCATGTTACAATGCGCGATCTAATGGACAGAATTTCTAGACTAGAGCAACAAATATCTGCATTATCCACTGGTCATCAGGTTAGGCCTCGCCATAGAAGTAGTGAACGCCGACGATGTGATAATAGTCGTAGTAAATCACGTAATAGATACAATCCCAGGGGCAAGTTCTGTTATTACCATTTCCGATTTGGACAACAGTGTAAACCGGAGAAATGTACACCTCCATGTAGCTGGTCCGAACAGGGAAACGCTGCCCAGCAGCAGAATTAGCGGCAAGTTCTGCTGCCCAAGTCAATTGTCACAAAACCCGCCTATTTGTAACCGACAGAAAAACGGGATTGCAATCTTTAGTTGACAGTGGGGCTGATGTTTCGATAATACCGAGCAACTCCAAACTTAATACAGATTCGCAATATAAATTGTATGCTGCCAACAGAACCGAAATTCCTACATCTGGAATTGAACTCCGTACCATTGATCTAGGATTACGACGACAATTCCAGTGCCCATTTGTGGTTGCGAAGATTAATAAGGCTATATTGGGAGCAGACTTCTTGCATAAATTCCACTTGTTAGTAGATGTCCACAATAAGAGATTAATTGATGATATAACCAAGCTCTGGACCAAGGGCGAAGTTATGTCTATCTCAGATGAAAATGTAGTCAGTACAATGAGCCAAAACCCAAAATTTACAGATCTATTGCTGCAGTATCCGGACATAGCTAAACCTATTTTGGTACCTGGCAAAATTAAACATGATGTCCAACACTTCATTACCACTGAAGGTCCACCCGTGTTTTGTAGGGCAAGACAATTTTTCCCAAGCGCATGGAAATGGCAAAACAAGAATTCAAATACATGTTGGACAATGGCATAATAAGGCCATCCAAATCATCATGGGCTAGTCCTCTTCACCTGGTGCCGAAGAAGGATGGTTCGATTCGTCCGTGTGGAGGTTATAGACGATTAAATGAAAGAACAGTTCCCGATCGTTATCCTGTTCCTAGGATAGAAGATTTTCACTGTATTTTGCGAGGAAAGAACACCTTTTCTAAAATCGATCTATTAAAGGCTTATCATCAGATACCCATTGCGAAATAAGATAATCATAAGACTGCAATCATCACACCATTCGGACTGTATGAATTTAATGTAATGAGTTTTGGTCTGCGGAATGCACCTTCCACCATCCAACGATTCATTAATGAGGTTATGCATGGACTGGATTTTGTATTCTCTTACCTGGATGACATATTGATCGCCTCATCCAGTAATGAAGAACACCGAGCACACCTGAAACTAGTTCTAGAGCGACTGTCAGAGTATGGCCTTCGAATCAACATCTCAAAATCAATATTTGGTGCGAATGAATTAGCATTGCTAGGCTACTGGGTTACACCAGAGGGATCTCGTCCCCTACCTGAGAAAGTACAAGCAATTTTGGAGTACAAGTTACCTAGTAAGCTTCATGAGCTCCGCACATTCCTTGGTGTTGTCAACTACTATCGCCGTTACCTTAAAGATGCAGCACAAACTCAGGCTGTATTACATGAATATCTTAAGGGAGCGAAGAAGAAGGACAACAGACTCATTCAATGGACTGAGGAAGCAAAGCAAATGTTTGAGAAATGTAAAAATGATATCGCAAACGCTGCATTATTAGCGTTTTCCAACCCAGACTTACCTCTGGCACTTTGCACTGACGCGTCTGATTTTGCTGTCGGTGCTGTGCTCCAGCAACTGGAAAATGACAGCTGGAGGCCAATTGCTTTTTTTCTCACAAAATCTGAGTCAGGCACAGAAGGCTTATAGTACCTACGACCGAGAATTGTTGGGAATTTACCTTTCTGTAAAGAAGTTCAAGCATTTACTTGAAGGAAGAGAATTCATAATCCTCACCGATCACAAACCACTCACATTTGCTTTCAAGCAAAGCAATGAAAAAGCATCTCCTAGGCAGATGAGACAGTTGCAGTACATCTTACAATTTTCAACTGATCTCCGTCATGTCAGTGGCCTCGACAATGTTGTTGCGGACGCCGTTTCCAGAGTTGATGAAATAGCAATAATGGATTATGATGAGATTGCCAAGAGCCACCTAAAAGATCAGGAATTGCAGCAACTCCAAACAGGAATCAACTCCCTAAACTTCAAGCAATACCAACTACCATCAGGAAACTCTCTTTGGTGCGACACATCAGACTTTACATTCCTAAAGCATTTCGACACCCAATATTTCTAAATTTTCATGGGTTAGCCCATCCTGGCATAAGGACTACAGTGAAGCTGTTGACTAGTAGAGTCATTTGGCCGAATATCACAAGTGATGTGCGACAATGGACTAAATCCTGTGTTAGCTGCCAGAAAATAAGGTCACTCGCCACACAAAATCGCCGTTTGAAAACTTTGAAGTACCCGATGAACGATTCAGTGTAGTGCACATTGACCACATTGGACCGCTTCCACCATCTAACTGTATGACTTATTGCTTAACCTGCATTGACCGCTTCACATCCTGGATGGAAGTCATACCCCTGGAAGACATCACAGCTGAAACAGTGTCAAAAGCTTTCTACCATCACTGGATTGCAAGATTTGGCGTCCCATCTCGCGTAATCACTGATCAAGGCACTCAATTTAGATCACAATTGTTTAACAATTTGGCCATAGTATGTGGAATAAAACTTCAGCACACAACACCATATCATCCACAGTGTAATGGCAGAGTTGGGCGACTGCATAGAACCCTGAAGTGTGCGATCAAGGCTCACAACTCTTCTAAATGGACAGAAACCTTACCTACCGTCCTATGGGGTCTACGCACTGCACTACGAGAAACGTCAAGCCACTCTATTGCCCAGATGGTTTATGGTAAAACCATTAGACTGCCTGGTGAATTTTTTGAGGAGCCAATTACGAGGATTGACTCTGATTCGTTTGCATCCAACTTGCAAAAGCAGATGCTGAACCTGAAACCAGCCAGATCTAAATATAGCACATCGAGATCAGTGTTTGTCCCAAAAGACCTTCAGACATGTTCCCATGTGTTTGTGAGATGTGATAGGGTCGGAAAACCATTAGAACCTACATATGATGGTCCCTTCCCTGTCATAACAAGACATGAAAAATACTTCACCATCGAGTGCAAGTGTAAACACATCAATGTGTCAGTGGACAGACTTAAGCCAACATATATATTGCAGGAAGAAGATGAAGCAGTAAAGGGGCTTCCAGAGTTAGCAAAAGACACTCAACTTCAACAATCCACTAATGAACCTTCGCCAAATACCAGACTGTCAAAATCTGGAAGAACTATAAGGTGTCCAGTTCGATTTTTAGAGAACGTCATCTCTGTGAAGAATTTTTGAAGTGATGTGTCAAGTTCGTAACTGTGTTACTGGTGGAGGAGTAGTGTAAGGACCACAATTGTAAGGACCACAATTAACTTTTTATTTTTAAGCGTTGCCAAGATATAATTACGTACTTTGAAAAAGAAAAGAAAAACGTGAGTGCAGAAACATGGTGGGAAACAAAATAGTTGATGTACAGTGCTTATACCGTATGTGTATTAATTTGTGAAAGTTTGTATGTATTAGTGTGTGAAAGTTTATAAATAAAAATAGTGGTACGGTACTAGTTCAAAGTCGACGGTAAAAAACTAAAATGACGAATACATATATCAGAACTTTGGCGAAAGAAGACAGAAGAATTCACGAACGAGGGCGGCTAGGTTTATCCCAGCGCCTTTAAGCGAGAAAGGGGATCCCATCTCATACAAGAAGATTCACCAGCAGAAAGGACGGCCACACGAAGATGATGGATTTCGAATCCCGTACCTGACCGCATGGGGACTTCTGTAGGATCCCACACAACATCATGCAGTCTCGCGCTATTAGAAAAAATCCGTTTCTGAAGGATAGCGAAGAAAGCCCACTCCTAGTCATCTATAACGCAACACAAGGTAGTCTAAGGACCAACGATATATCCCATCTTGTAGAGCTTTGTAGAAACTTTTAAGAATATCCGACAACTGTTTATTAATGCCATTTTTCTACGTTGAAATAATATTGTTATAGTTTTCTATGCTATATTTTCATAACTACGTCAAGCGGATGTTTATTTATGATTTTCGTCGATTTTTGACTTTTTAGAATTTGATTTAAATTTTTGGAATTTTGCGACTTTCGAAATTTACATGAGGAGATTTCACAATTTAGTTCAGAATATTTGTTTGGTAAAGTTTAAATGTGTTTAGATCACATTTTGTTAGTTTTTGTATTGTAAGATCGTTTTTCGACAACGATGAAAATAATGGAAATTTGTTCCAAGAATGTTATACAGAAGTATATTTTAGAGAATGCGATTCTTAAAGATCTTATGTAGAGATCTGATAACTTATTAGATAGATTAGGTTATAAATATTTGGTGACTAACGAACATAAAGTATAAACGTTTATGAGAAATTTTAAAGAAAGAATTTGTAAAAGAATGTAATGTGAAGTTAGTAAATACGAATTACAGCGTATTTTTGAAGTAATAAGATTTTGAAGAAAGAATTTAAAGGAAATATCACAGCTAATTTGAAGCTTTAAGGAAATGTGAGTGATAAAAAAAAATATATATTGTTATTAGAAGACTAGTATTTTATTGTATTACCTGTTAAATAAATTCATCGATAAAACCAGTATTTTTTAGCCTACTTTCGATTTTTGCAAATAATTAAAGTAGACATGATATCTACACAGGGCCAAAAATTGTGTGTCTGTCTGTGTGTGTGTGTGAGTCTGTGTGTGTGTGTGTGTGTGTACTCTGAATGTCTGTACCCCCCCCCTATCAATTCAAACACGGTTGAACCGAATTGAACGAAATTTGGTACAGAGGTAGCGCTAGCAGAGGGCACCTCAGTGTCCTACTTTATGTCGCCGCCATCTTTACCAAAACAGAATGGCGGCCACTCAAACGTTCAAAACGTAAAATCAAATTACGGATAAACTAACAATCCGATCTCTACCAAATTTGGTAACAACATACCTTTATATAGGACGCGTATTTCACCCAAACAACAAGGTCATCAGACATGCCATTCCAGGACGGCGGCCGTGTGAATTATGCAACCATTATAATCAATAGCTTAAGACCCACCAATTTCGATTATCGAGCCTAGGGTGGTTTAAGCTATTCTGAAGGTCGTGATCCGTTATTTCATCATCATCATCTTGTACAGTTTCCAACCCCAGGCTGGGTCTGTTTGATCCGTTATTTATTATAATTTAATATTATACTGTATGAGTGGCTTAAAAGAGCTGAGCCGTCTGTTTCACACGACAAGATGGCAGCTGTCCTCATTTGCCTGTCTTATATTTCAGTAGTTTTAGTATGTTGTATGTGATATACGCTACTGATACAATAATATAAACGCTGTATGAAATGATTTATAATGAAGATGTACTGTAGTGAAGAAATCGTTTATTTCGAGACATTTGCTAACACGTTGTATCTAAGTCAGTTAATAGCACTTATATGGTAAGGACATATTTGGCTCAGGGCTAGCGTGTTAGATTCTCACGCGGCTGACTGGGGATCGAATACTACTACAGTTCACTTTTTTTTCGTGAATTCTTTTACAAATGATGTGCACGAGGTCTTAACACAGATTTTTTCTTCTTCTTCTTTCTTAGCCGTTTACCCTCCAGGTTGGTGGAACCCACGGACTCAGCGAGGGAACTCACCACTACCGCCTCTACGGGCAATGTCCTAGAGCTGGGAACATCTAATCGGAGTGGATACAACTGGTGAGGTGTGATTGGCACCTCGCCCAGGCTGCCTCACCTGCAAAGTGAACAGGGGCCTCATGAGGGAAGGTAATGGATGGTCAGGATGGATAAGCAAGGAAGAGTGAAGGAGGCGGCTGTGGCCTTGAAGAAGGTACCATCCCGGCATTTGCCCGAAGACGAAGTGGGAAACCACGGAAAACCACTTCGAGGATGGCTGAGGTGGGTATCGAAACCCCTCTATTCATTTGGAACACCCGAGGCTGAGTAGACCCCGTTCCAGTCCTCAGACCACTTTTCATATTTCGTGGCAGAGCCGGGAATCGAACCCAGGACCTCCGGGGCGGCAGCTAACCATGCTGACCGCTACGCTACGGAGGCGACTTCTTTACACAGATAATGAATATGATGCCATTTAGCTCAAAGGAGAGGCTAATATATACACTCGTTTATTAATAAAATCATAGCCCCAGCATCGCACATAAACAGAAGACATTAGGAAAAGGATAATAGAAGAACTAGATACACGTTGTCATCAACCACAGCCTTCTCAATGCCTCTGTACGGTGCTGTCCTCTCGTGGGTTACGTGGGTAATGTTGTTCCAAACATTCCGCTGTGTAAATACCTGGCCTCCTGAAGTATGGCAATTTTGTAATTCCCGTAGTTCAACTATTAGCCTCGATCGCGCTCCGATTACCTTTAAACACTGCCAGTTGGATCGCCTCCCTCCAGCTACTTTAAACTGCCTGCTCATTGAACACCCAGAGGCGTACAAGATAAATATTAATTCACTGCTAGGTCGCAGCACCAACCTATTGTGATCGGCGCGGATTTTTAAAGGGGAAGATACCCAAAACGAAGAATTCTTAAGTTTGGAGGCGTAATTTCGAGATTAACGGACGTGAATGCATTACAATAAGTTAGTAGTTTTGTTATTCAATGATCATAAAGTATATAATATTGATTTTGACACTTACTGGCTAATTATCATATATATTATTTCAGTAGTATGCATCCCTCCTGCGGCAGTCACAAGAGACCGATCGTGAAAAATTAGCATTCAAATGAAAGAGAATATACATTACCAGTGACTCATTGCACTCTAATTTCATAAATATCTATAATTTTCTTAAAAAATTACTTTTAAAAACTGTACGAAGTGTGCGATTTGCAGTTACTGCTGCTGCAGGAAGATACGCTCCATAATTGGTGTCCACTTCACATTTTGGCCGCTGTGACGTCTTTTTTATATCATTTTAACATTCTGAGGTCGTTCCTTTATCATTTTACATCGACTTCAGAAACAGTAAATAAAAGGAATGTGTACGTTTTCAGGATCAGTAGGCTAAATCAATCGATTGGGTACCCAAATCGTATAACCGGCGAGTGTTACTGCTAAGCTTTCAATCAATGGACTCAGCACAAACATGATTTAAGCTCATCCGTCTAAACATTGGATTTATTATATTCCAGGTTTGTTAATATTCCGCGATACAGGATTTTCTTCTGCATTCTAATTCCAAAAATATCGATTTTTGTAAGAATTGTGCTTTTTGCAAATACTGTTGCTCTAACATGCTGCAATTCTGAGTTGTCGTCTAAAACCTTAAAATATTGAACGTTAATTCTCTAACAGTTTTTCTTCTATCTGATTTTCAGAATCAATAAATCAGTGGATTCTAATTCCATAAATATCGCTTTTGTAAGAAGTGTGCTTTTTGCAAATACTGTTGCTGTATCATGCTAGAGTTGTCATCTACAACCTTAAAACTATCATCATCATCATCATCATCATCATCATCATCATCATCATCATCATCATCATCATTATCATCATATAGGCCTCATAAATTAGCAGTGATGAAATGCATTCTAATTTCATAAATATCAATATTTGTAAGAAGTGTGCGATTTGCAATTACTGATGCTCTAACATGCTGCAATGATGAGTTGCCGTCTAAACCCTTAAAACTATTAAACGTTAATTATTTTGCAGGTTTTTCTTCAGCATTCTAATTTCATAAATATCGGCTATTTCGCATGGTTTTCAGAAACAGTAAATCAATGGATTAAGTACTCTAAATCGTATAACCGGCGTGTGTTACGGCGTCTAAAACCTTAGAACTATTAAACATTAATTCTTTTTACAGGTTTTTCTTCCATCATTTCCCATGGTTTTCAGAATTACTAAATCTAAGGAATGAGTACTCAAATCGTATAATTTCATAAATATCGAATAACCGATGAGTGTTGTGATGATCCAATTTTCAGTGATTGCCTTCTTAAGTTACGGAACGTACAACTTGCAATTCTGACTGAAATGTATCGAATAACTGGTGAGTGTTACGGCTAAGCTCTCAATCAATGGACTCAGCAAAGAAATGGAATCAACAGTGATGAATTGCATTTTAATTTCATAAATATCAAAGAAAGAAATCAGCCACAGCACGCTCTCAAGCTGACGCTCCACTCGGGAAAGCGAAAGCACCCCTGTAGGTAACGTGCAAAGGAGTTTAGTGCTGATCGTTGCACTTAGGAACAAGGAAGCCTCACTGTAAGCGGGGCGTGAAGAAGTTTTCCAACGATTGCTGTCCTGATAAGGGAGAAGGACGCTCCTCAGCCAAGAAGATAAAGCAGGAAATCTTGACCAAGATGCTTTCATAAATATCGAATAACTGGTGTGTGTTATGATATTCCAATTTTCAGTGATTGCCTTTAAGTTAGAGAACGTAGAACTTGAAATTCTAACTGAAATATAAACAGTGTTCAATAATCGTTTGGATGAAATAAAAACATAACAACCTTTCTCCTTAAGTCACTCATTATTAACCTATTGGGGAAAGTATGACTTATGAACATGCGAGATTTCTCGGACGGGTCCGCTAGTCAATATAAAAGAAAGCAAACAATACATGGTGTTAGAGGTGATTGTTTTAAGGATGAGGGCAAGGAGTTATAAATATATCCATATATTTAGGAGAAAATAAGCTATATGTTCTTTGTTGAACATCTTGTTATTACATATTTTTATTAAGGATGTTGAAACTACGAAAAGAATGTGTTAACGAGAAGTTAGTTCAGAATAATATATTTCTGGAAGAAACTGCGAAGCATCTCTAAGAGAGTGAATTATTTATTCCCGTAGCAGACGGAGGTATTTTGTTGTGTGACAATGAGAATTGTGAAGCCATTGGTCAATTGTTGAAGGAATGTCTGTAGTGACAGACTTGCGCATATTTTGATGTTAAAATAAGATGTTTTATGAAGAAGCAGAATTATTGATGTTTATTAATATTCGAAGTTATTGCAATAGTCTCATAGAGTTGAAATTCCTTGAAAGCATTAGGACAGCGGATCCTAAATGAAGTTGAATCTGAAAGGAATTATAGGATCAATGGATCTTTGTTGAAACTAAGAGTAAACTGTTCTTAATCATATATTGATTTTACGGTAATTATTCTACGAAATGGAAGATCATATTTTTATTAAGTATTTTTATTTTGATGACAGACCAGTTGCAGGCGGTCTATGAACTATGTCTGTACTTAATTGAATGGATTATAGAATCCAGAATTGTAACAGTTTCACGAATAAGACATAGTATGGTGAATGATAATTTTCTAAAGTCTGTTGAAATGTAGTGAAGAAATAGGAAGACAATGTCTAGATTGTCTTAGAAGAAGGCAGTTGGTCCGTTGCATACATTCTATTTTTTAGCCTACTTTCGATTTTTGCAAAAAAAATGAAAGTAGTCTTAAGAGATCAACACAGGGCGAAATATTGTGTGTCTGTCTGTGTGTGTGAGTGTGTGAGTCTGTGCGCGTGTGAGTGTGTGTACTCTGAATGTCTCCCCCCCCCCCTATCAATTCGAACACGGTGAAACCGAATTGAACGAAATTTGGTACAGAGGTAGCACTAGCAAAGGACACCTCAGTGTCATGTTTTATATCGCCGCCATCTTGACGAAATCGTAATGGCGCCACCCAAATGTTCTAAGCATAAATCAAATTACCACCAACCCAATCATCTGATCTCTACCAATTTTTGCAACATTATACCTTTATGTACGAAGAATCTTTTTACGAACTACGAGATCATCAGCCCAATAATTTGCGGATGGTGGCCATGTATGTGTGCAAATCGATTCCCCCTATCTATTCAAACATGATCAAGCCGCATTGAACAAAATTTGGTACAGAGGTAGCACTAGCAAAGAGCACCTTAGTGCCATGTTTTATATCGCCACCATCTTGATGGAAACGTAATGGTGCCAACCAAATGTTCAAAGCTTAAATCAAATTACGACTAACCTAATCATCCAATCTCTATCAAATTTTGCAAAAACATACCGTTTTGGAGGAAGCAACGTTTAATCAAATTACAAGGTCATCAGCCCAAAAGCTTGCAGATGGCGGCCATGTATGTGTACAAGTCACTTCCCCCTGTCAATTCAAACACGGCGAAACCGATTTGAACGAAATTTGGTACAGAGGTAGCCCTAACAAAGGGTACCACAGTGTCATGTTTTATATCGCCGCCATCGTGACAAAAATACATTTTTAATTATAAACTAATTTTAAGTAGCTACACTTTTAAGAAATTGTATAAATATATTTATAAAACAAGATGTTCAGTAAAGAACATATAGCCTACTTTCTCCTAAATGCATGGGTATTGTTATAACTCTTTGTCCTTTTCAAGGAGTATAATTGAATGTTGGTTGTAGTAGCTTGTTGAAATACAACGTGCTATAGGGATATTAAACATGAATATGAGGTGCCCTTTGCTAGTGCTACCTCTGTAAAAAATTCATTCAATTCGGTTTCACCGTGTTTGAATTGATCCGGGGAATGGATTTGCACACATACATGGCCGCTATTTGCAAACTATTGGGCTGATCACCTTGTAGTCAGTCATAAGATGCTTTCCACAAAAAGGCATGTTGTTGCAAAATCCGGTAGAGATCAAATTATTAGGATGGTCGAAATTTGATTTAAGCTTTTAACATTTGGGTGGCCGTCATTCCGTTTCCGTCAAGATGGCGGCGATATAAAACATGACACTGAGGTGCCTTTTGCTAGTGCTACCTCTGTACCAAATTTCGTTCAATTCGGTTTCACCGTGTTTGAATTGATAGGGGGAATCCATTTGCACACATACTTGGCCTCCATCTGCAAACTATTGGGCTGATGATCTAGCAGTTCGGTCAGAATATGCTTCCACATAAAGATTTGTTGTTGCAAAATTTGGTAGAGACTAGATTATTAGGTTGGTCGTAATTACATTTTAGCCTTTAACATTTGGGTGGCCGCGATTACGTTTCCGTCAAGATGGCGGTGATATAAAACATGACACTGAGGTGGTCTTTTCTAGTGCTACCTCTGTACCAAATTTCGTTCCATTCGGTTTCACCGTGTTCGAATTAATAGGGGGAATTGATTTTCACACAAAGATGGCCGCCATCCGCAAAATATTAGGCTAATGACCTATTAGTTTGGTCAAAGGATGCTCCCTCCATAATGCTATGTTGATACAAAATTTGGTAGAGATCGGATGATTAGGTTAATCGTAATTTGATTTAAGCTTTGAATATTTGTGTGGCCGCCATTACGTTTCCGTCAAGATGGCGGCGATATAAAACGTGACACTGCGGTGCCCTTTGCTAGAGCTACCTCTGTACCAAATTTCGTTCCATTCGGTTTCACCGTGTTCAAATTAATAGGGGCAATCGATTTTCACACAAAGTTGGCCGCCATCCGCAAACTATTAGGCTGATGACCTATTAGTTTGGTCAAAGGATGCTGCCCCATAAAGGTATGTTGTTGCAAAATTTGGTAGAGATCTGATGATTAGGTTAGTAGTAATTTGATTTAAGCTTTGAAAATTTGTGTGGCCGCCATTACGTTTCCGTCAAGATGGCGGCGATATAAAACATGACACTGAGGTGTCCTTTGCTTGTGCTACCTTTGTACCAAATTTCGTTCAATTTGCGCTCACCGTGTTCGAATTGATAGCGGGGTACATACATTCAGAGTACACACACTCACACACACACACATACACACACACACACAGAGACTCACACACACACATACACTCACAGACAGACACAATTTTTTTCGCCCTGTAGTGATCTCATAAGTCTACTTTCATTTTTTGCAAAAATCGAAAGTAGGCTAATAAAAATATACCCAAATGTTCTAAGCTTAAATCAAATTACCACCAACCTAATCATCTGATCTCTACCATGTTTTGCAACATTATACCCATAAGTACGAAGAATCTTTCGACCGAACTACGAGGTCATCAGTTCAATTATTTGCGGATGGCGGCCATGTATGTGTGCAAATCGATTCCCACTATCTATTCAAACACGGTGAAACCGAATTGAACGAAATTTGGTAGAGAGGTAGCAAACGCAAAGAGCACCTCAGTACCATGTTTTATATCGCCGCCATCTTGATTGAAACGTAATAGCGGCCACCCAAATGTTAAAAGCTTAAATCAAATTACGACCAACCTAATCATCTAATCTCTACCAAATTTTCTACCACACACCATTATGTGAGAAGCGTTCTTTGACCAAGCTACAAGGTCATCAGTCCAATGGTTTGCATATGGCGGTCATGTATGTGTGCAAATAGATTCCCTCTATCAATTCAAACACGGTAAAACAAAATTTAACGAAATTTGGTACAGAGGTAGCACTAGCAAAGGGCACCTCAGCGTCATGTTTTATATCGTCGCCATCTTGATGGAAACAGAATGGCGGCCACCCAAATGTTAAAAGCTTAAATCTAATTACGACCATTCTAATTATTTTATCTCTACCAAATTTATGTGTACAAGTCACTTCCCCCTGTCAATTCAAACACGGCGAAACCGATTTGAACGAAATTTGGTACAGAGGTAGCACTAACAAAGGGTACCACAGTGTCATGTTTTATATCGCCGCCATCTTGACAAAAATACATTCTTAATTATAAACTAATTTTAAGTACCTACACTTTTAAGAAATTTTATAAATATATTTATAAAACAAGATGTTCAGTAAAGAACATATAGCCTACTTTCTCCTAAATGCATGGGTATTGTTATAACTCTTTGTCCTTTTCAAGGAGTATAATTGAATGTTGGTTGTAGTAGCTTGTTGAAATACAACGTGCTATAGGGATATTAAACATGAATATGAGGTGCCCTTTGCTAGTGCTACCTCTGTAAAAAAAATTCATTCAATTCGGTTTCACCGTGTTTGAATTGATCCGGGGAATGGATTTGCACACATACATGGCCGCTATTTGCAAACTATTGGGCTGATCACCTTGTAGTCAGTCATAAGATGCTTTCCACAAAGAGGCATGTTGTTGCAAAATCCGGTAGAGATCAAATTATTAGGATGGTCGAAATTTGATTTAAGCTTTTAACATTTGGGTGGCCGTTATTCCGTTTCCGTCAAGATTGCGGCGATATAAAACATGACACTGAGGTGCCTTTTGCTAGTGCTACCTCTGTACCAAATTTCGTTCAATTCGGTTTCACCGTGTTTGAATTGATAGGGGAATCGATTTGCACACATACTTGGCCACCATCTGCAAACTATTGGGCTGATGATCTAGCAGTTCGGTCAGAATATGCTTCCCACATAAAGATTTGTTGTTGCAAAATTTGGTAGAGACTAGATTATTAGGTTGGTCGTAATTACATTTTAGCCTTTAACATTTGGGTGGCCGCGATTACGTTTCCGTCAAGATGGCGGTGATATAAAATATGACACTGAGGTGGCCTTCTCTAGTGCTACCTCTGTACCAAATTTCGTTCCATTCGGTTTCACCGTGTTCGAATTAATAGGGGGAATCGATTTTCACACAAAGATGGCCGTCATCCGCAATATATTAGGCTAATGACCTATTAGTTTGGTCAAAGGGTGCTCCCTCCATAATGGTATGTTGATGCAAAATTTGGTAGAGATCGGATGATTAGGTTAATCGTAATTTGATTTAAGCTTTGAATATTTGTGTGGCCGCCATTACGTTTCCGTCAAGATGGCGGCGATATAAAACATGACACTGCGGTGCCCTTTGCTAGTGCTAACTCTGTACCAAATTTCATTCCATTCGGTTTCACTGTGTTCGAATTAATAGGGGTAATCGATTTTGACACAAATATGGCCGCCATCCTCAAACTATTAGGCTAATGACCTATTCGATTTGTCAAAAGATGCTCCCTTCATAAAGGTATGTTGTTGCAAAATTTGGTAGAGATCGGATGATTAGGTTAGTCGTAATTTGATTTAAGCTTTGAACATTTGGGTGGCCGCCATTACGTTTCCGTCAAGAAGGCGGCGGTATAAAACAAGACACTGGGGTGCCCTATGCTAATGCTACCTCTGTACCAAATTTCATTCCATTCGGTGTCACCGTGTTCGAATTAATAGGGGTAATCGATTTTGACACAAAGATGGCCGCCATCCGCAAACTATTAGGCTAATGACCTATTAGATTTGTCAAAGGATGCTCCCTCCATAAAGGTATGTTGTTGCAAAATTTGGTAGAGATCGGATGATTAGGTTAGTCGTAATTTGATTTAAGCTTTGAACATTTGTGTGGCCGCCATTACGTTTCCGTCAAAATGGCGGTGATATAAAACATGACACTGAGGTGCCCTTTGCTAGTGCTACCTCAGTACCATAATTTCATTCCATTCGGTTTCACCGTGTTCGAATTAATAGGGGTAATCGATTTTGACACAAAGATGGCCGCCATCCGCAAACTATTAGGCTAATGACCTATTAGAATTGTCAAAGGATGCTCCCTTCATAAAGGTATGTTGTTGCAAAATTTGGTAGAGATCGGATGATTAGGTTAGTCGTAATTTGATTTAAGCTTTGAACATTTGTGTGGCCGCCATTACGTTTCCGTCAAGAAGGCGGCGATATAAAACAAGACACTGGGGTGCCCTATGCTAATGCTACCTCTGTACCAAATTTCATTCCATTCGGTGTCACCGTGTTCGAATTAATAGGGGTAATCGATTTTGACACAAAGATGGCCGCCATCCGCAAACTATTAGGTTAATGACCTATTAGATTTGTCAAAAGATGCTTCCTCCATAAAGGTATGTTGTTGCAAAATTTGGTAGAGATCGGATGATTGATTACTCGTAATTTGATTTAAGCTTTGAACATTTGTGTGGCCGCCATTACGTTTCTGTCAAGATGGCGGCGATATAAAACATGACACTGGGGTGCCCTTTGCTAGTACTACCTCTGTACCAACTTTAGTTCCATTCGGTTTCACCGTGTTCGAATTAATAGGGGTAATCGATTTTCACACAAAGATGGCCGCCATCCGCAAACTATTAGGCTGATGACCTCTTATTTTGGTCAAAGGATGCTGCCCTCATAAAGGTATGTTGTTGACAAATTTGGTAGAGATCGGATGATTAGGTTAGTCGTAATTTGATTTAAGCTTTGAACATTTGTGTGGCCGCCATTACGTTTCCGTCAAGACGGCGATATAAAACATGACACTGAGGTGTCCATTGCTAGTGCTACCTTTGTACCAAATTTCGTTCAATTTGCGCTCACCGTGTTCGAATTGATAGGAGGGGACAAACATTCAGAGTACACACACTGTCTCACACACACACACACAGACTCACACACACACATACACACACACAGACAGACACACTTTTTTTTGCCCTGTAGTGATCTCATAAGTCTACTTTCATTTTTTGAAAAAATCGAAAGTAGGCTAATAAAAATATACCCAAATGTTCTAAGCTTAAATCAAATTACCACCAACCTAGTCATCTTATCTCTACCATGTTTTGCAACATTATACCCTTAAGTACGGAGAATCTTTCGACCGAACTACGAGGTCATCAGTTCAATTATTTGCGGATGGCGGCCATGTATGTGTGCAAATCGATTCCCACTATCTATTCAAACACGGTGAAACCGAATTGAACGAAATTTGGTAGAGAGGTAGCAAACGCAAAGAGCACCTCAGTACCATGTTTTATATTGCCACCATCTTGACGGAAACGTAATAGCGGCCACCCAAATGTTAAAACTTAAATCAAATTACGACCAACCTAATCATCTGATCTCTACCAAATTTTCAACAACATACCTTTATGTGAGAAGCGTTCTTTGACCAAGCTACAAGGTCATCAGTCCAATGGTTTGCATATGGCGGCCATGTATGTGTGCAAATAGATTCCCCCTATCAATTCAAACACGGTAAAACAGAATTGAACGAAATTTGCTACAGAGGTAGCACTAGCAAAGGGCACCTCAGCGTCATGTTTTATATCGTCGCCATCTTGATGGAAACAGAATGGCGGCCACCCAAATGTTAAAAGCTTAAATCAAATTACGACCAACCTAATTATTTTATCTCTACCAAATTTTGCAACAACATATCTCTTTGTTGGAAGCATCTTTTGACTGAACTACAAAGTCATCAGCCCAATAGTTTGCAGATAGTGGCCATGTATGTGTGCAAATCGATTCACCATATCAATTTAAACACGGTGAAAAAGAATTTAATGAATTTTTGTACAGACGTAGCACTAGCAATGGGCACCTCATATTCATGTTGAATATCCTTATAACACGTTGTATTTCTACAAGCTACTACAATCAACATTCAATTATACCCCTTGAAAGGGACAAAGCGTTATAACAATACCCATGCATTTAGGAGAAAGTAGGCTATATATTCTTTACTGAACTTCTTGTTTTATCCCTGTTATCTTCTAGTACGTAAGGTAATAGTTTCAATTGTTCCTTCATCAGCATTATCAGTCAATCCACTAGATGCAGATGACCTACTGTAGATGTTTCTCCCCTAAAAGTAACAATCACGACCACTTAGGTAGAGGTGGAACTGATAGCTACGTAGTCCCAAGCCAGTGTATGTATGAACAATGAGATGGTGGAAGGCGCTCTACACAAACCTGCCTCGCTAGAAATCAACTTTCACTGCTGCGGTATACGGGCAAGGTCAGGTTCGTGCTGTCTTTATGGAGTCCTAGTCACTCAGTAAGATCACATCCTTCTGTGATACAGGCTCTACAAAGAACTTAATCTTGTGTTGACTCTTGGAACGGGGCAAACTCAACCTCGTGAGGAAAAACTAACAAGTTATGGCTTCAATTCCAACCTCGCCCATTCTTGTGCAGTAGAGACATATATATATATGTTGCTAGAAAACATCTTACTTACTATTACCGTGGTTACCATGCCAACAAGTGTTGGTCCCCTAGTTCAGTAGAGACATCTATAGAGCGTCTCTGCCTTAAAAGACAATTTGGAATTAAATGTAGACAAGTATTTGCCTATGTCCTGCAATTAACTTCTTCCTCTTCTACCCCGGCGATGTTGCCATTTCCCAATAAATGAAAGTGACAAATCTAAGAAAATGTTTGCGTGGTCTTATAGAGAATTTTCCGCTCTTTATGCTGATGTAAAAATAAAAGCCATAAATAATTAATATATGGCCCAATTTTCATAATTATGATATTTTAGCGCGAATCTTTGCAGATATAAAACATATCACGCCATAGATAATGAACTAATAATCGCAACAGATCAAGAATTTATTTTTACAATGCCTGATGTTGGTAGAAGACATCCTATTTCTCAGGGGAGTAATTATTTTCATAATAAGAATGTTATGATTATTTTCGTAAATGTTACTTGAAAAATCTGGGATGGTATCACAGAAAAGTTATGTAGCGAAAACATTTTTTGCTGTTGACTTTATGTTGGTGACTAAGCGAGACGAAATGTTTATTAATGTATGAAATCGTTTTTAAAACAAACCAGAGCTCGATATCAGATAACATTCATAACTTATCGCACTTTGGGTACTGCTCCCGCCCAGCGCTGACGCACCGAAAGTTTGTTTTACTCAGGCGCCAGTATCTCCCCGACTGCGTTTGATTGAGGGTAGGTTATGGTGTGAAGTTAAACTGTGAAATGAAGTGGGACTCGTGTTCTATATAAACTGTCCGTCTCGTTGCGTAGTGGCTAGCATTCTTGGCTGTCACCGTGCTGTCACCGCGGAGGCTTGGGTTTGAATCCTGGCTCTGCCAAGAAATTGAATTCTGGTTGGAGGGCTAGAACGGGGTGTACTCAATTTCATGAGACAAAACTGAGAAGAGACGGGTTCGATTCCTACCTCAGCCATCCTCGAAATGGTTTCCGTGGTTTGCCTTTGTTCATGCCGGGAATGAACAGGGTTCATTAGTGGTGCAGAGTTAAAGTTTCTGTGCCAAAAGAGCAAGGCAGACACCCACGCCGAAATGACAGATGAAGTGTATGAAAAGTGGTTCGCCGAGCAATATTGTTGCCCAATGTTCCCGAAGGATCCATCCTAGTAATAGACAATGTAGGCTATCACAGTCGGAAAAGCGAACTTTTACCTGCAATTTCATGGAGAGAAGACCGGATTATATATTGGCTCACTTAAAAGGGGTCCCTTTTCAAAATTATATGTTAAAACGGGAGCTTCTTTTTACTGTGACTCAAATCAGAGACAGATATGATAAATACGTAATTGACGAGATGGCTAAATCGGCAGAAATACATGTTCTTCGTTTGCCACCATACCACAGTGAACCTGATCCCATTGAAATTGTATGGGCACAAGTGAAGAACTGAAAATGAAAATCCACAGCCTGCTTCCAGTCTCCGACCCAGTCAGGAATAGAATGAATTAAGCCCCCATCTAGCGGCGAGGATATGAACTGTGCCGGCTGCCGAGGCCTGACGCACTCCTCTGGGGCAATGATTAAATGAATGACAGGTGAAATGAAATGATAGTGGAGAGTGTTGCTGGAATGACATTTTGACAGGGAGAACCGGAGTACCCGGAGAAAAACCTGTCTGCCTCCGTTTTGTCCAGCACAGATCTCACATGGAGTGACCGGGATTTGAACCACGGACCCAGCGGTGAGAGGCTGGCGTGCTGCCGCCTAAGCCACGGAGGCTTATCATATCTAAATATTGTGCCGTCGTTCGCCGCAAGGCATGAGGTACAGTTATATATACCAAACAAATGTTTCGGAAGTTTCGTGAGATTTGCGTAAAAGCACGCCTGTATACGAGTTATGTTACATCATGTGTCCGGCCTTGCAGAACTTGGTGTATGCAGTAGATCTGGCATCAGCGCGCTCCATTTAATGCGTACTGTCTTTCTGTCTTTGAAGGTAGAGGGGCACTAGAGATATTACGCAACGAATCATGTTACAGTGAAAGGTGGAGAAATACGGTATCTTTCCTATCTCACAGATCCCTTGTGCGTGTGACTCACTCGTCTATCACTGAGTCCCGATATGAAGTATGAACGAATGGAATGACCTGTTGTCTTCAAACTGTTTGCGAAAACATTTACTTCGTCGGTAAATCCACTTCTGCCCCATCTATTTTCTCATTATTACTTCGGAAGAAATCGCTGTCCGAGCTTACTGTGAGAAATTCATACTTCGCATCAAATCACCATCCGAACTTCAAGAAAATCTACTACTACGCAGAGACTGGCTTCATCTACACCGGCGTGACGTCACGACCTCACCTGACTTCGTGGCCTTGGCAGTGAGACCACGCCACGTGTTGCAGTCTGTGCGCCGACATTTTGTGTACTACATTTCACCAACGCAGCTTTACTCTATTGAAACAATCATTACCACGTTTTCATCGCCTGTAACAGGATATCATCGATACATCTATTCTTCGCTAGAGCCAGGCACATCAGCTCCTAACACATACTTCACGCCGTGCAGCATTCTGTCGTTTCTCAATACCAGCTTTTTACATTCATTCACCAGACTCTTGTGTTCTCACACATTCTACGTACATTTTCATAGTGCTTACAATATCTTTAAGCACTTCATTCCATCTCTTCATTTCACGCTATCAGTGAACACTCCGTAACATTTTATTCATCTCATTACCTCACGCTCGCAGAGGCTTTCTCATCTCGCCTTCATTTGTACCCTGTTGCCAGATCCTCGCCCGTGACATTCTCAACTTTTTCATACATCTCAACCATCTACTACCCCATTTCATCCCACATTACTGTGCTGGCCCTCGATACCTGCCCTACTGCTCTAGTGTCCTGCTGTGCCCAATCTCCCATACTCCCGACATTACTCATCATTTTCCTAATCATTTCAATCATCATTCCAGCCATTTCAAACACATTCATCTTTATCGTTTTCAACCCTTTTCCTCTTTCTCCTTTTTAGGGACTTAGTGCCCTATTCCTGAATTCCTTTCGCGATCTTTGCAATCGCATCCCCCTGCCCTGGTAAAATTGGCCCCATCCTACAAACGTTCGTACTTTCCACATATTCGTCATGGGTCGTGGCAAAGGTCGTGGATCCCCAAACCGTGATCCAAGTAACGCCAAGGGCACCAACAAGGAGGCACCAGCGCGCACTAACTCCCAAGGCGCCATCAGTAAAATACTAACCACCGCTATTACCACGTCTACCGCTACACCCTCCACCTCTCGCACTCACCCTAACCTCCCACCAGTAATCCCACAAATCACCACCCTGTCAGCGAAACGTAAAGTACCCGACCCAACGGACTCTGAACTCACCCACCGTTCCCGTTTACGTGTCCATGATGGGATGGAGGAGGGTGGTCATTCTTCTATTCCCACACTGGATGCCACATTGAGCACCAACCCCATTCCCTCCATCTTTGAACTACCACCCCTCCTTCACCCCTCGGGAACCTACCCTTCCAGGAGGGAACGACCCCCTCCCCAATCCCCCAACCCTCCGTCTCCTATGCAGCCAAGGCTGCTCAGCCCGTCTTTAAACACTCCTACCTTACGTCCGGTCTCCAACACCTGTCCAGACAGGAAATCTCGGGAGCTTTGGAGACGCGCATCCCTCCCTCTTTACCATTCATCCTGGTCTCCGTCTCAAATGGTGTCATTCTTAAAACCGACGATGACATCGTTGCCACCACTATTGTGGACGCCAATTCAACCGCCCGACTTGGTCCCACAGTGACGATCGGTCCCCTTACATCGCGCCAAACACCCACTACAGCACCCCCTCCCCCCGTTCACCACTATTCTCCTGCGTGATCCAAGGCGTTGACCCTGATCTTCCAGGGGAGGTCGTTATCTCGGAACTCGAACGCGAACAAATACAGGTGAAAAAGGCCTTCCGCATAAAGTGCCCCACAGGCCCAACCTGGATGGTCAGGATTCTCCTGGCCACCCAGGCCGAAGTCGATCGCCTACTTCACCTCGGTGTATACATCTTTCGGTACCACCACCGAGTGGAACTCTCTAAAGCTCCACCTCCCATGGCTCTCCGTTGCAATAGGTGTCTGGCCTACAACCAGCACTCTACCGAACAGTGCCGCCAACCGCGTATCTGCCCCAACCTGACCACCACCTGCAACAGTGTCCTAACCTCGCCCAACCTCCTAAATGCCACCAGTGTTCGGGCCGACACCCTACACACTCCTACAAGTGTAAGGGTAATCCCGCACCTCCCCCAGATCATCCGAAGCTTGTTGCCCCTGTAAAGACAATCGACCCCCCAACCCCGACCGCTAACGCCCAATTCCCCCCCCCCTTGACGGTGGAAAACCTCCTCCGCTTCCTGACCATCTCCCTTCAAAACCTAATGCCATTTCAACGGGCCCTGGTTCTCACGCAACTCCAACAGGCTGCCCTCCGAATTTTTAACGTTCGCTTCTTCCCCTCATACACCGGCCCTTTGACACATTTCACCTTCTCCCCACTGGTATCGACACAACATGGCAACTAAGACCACCCACACTGGGCCTCCCAAAACCAACTGTCTGCTATACAGCAATGTTTGCTCCTTTCACAAGAAGCGTCCATTACTCCAATACACCGTAGCCGCACATTCCTTAGACGCCGTTCTACTAAACAAAACGTTTCTTCGTCCCCACCAGTCAGCCAGTCTCCCCGGCTACACCCTTCCCAGAGCGGACCACCCCCGCGAGATTGAGCGTGGGGGTGTCGCCCTCTTATATAAGAACCGCATCCCAATACGCATTCACGTCCCTCCTCCCCCACTCTCCTTCCCTGAGAGCCTCGTCGCGACTCTCTACTTCTCCTCCCGCGTACTTCATGTCGCAACTGTATACACCCGTCCCCGCCGTCCCTTCCCCCGGGAGTTCCTAACCCATCTACATACAGCCTTTCCACATTTTATCGTACTTGCGGACCTCAAAATGCACTCCCGATCGGCAACGGAACTGGCTGACTTCCACACCTATCTACAGGCGATAAACTCCACACTTTAGCCATTCCCAAACATACTCGCCCTATCTCCAACACCACACCGGATGCAATTATTGCACACAATCGCCTCGCTCACCTTTTAACTGTGGACGTCCTCCTCAGGATAGGAAGCGACCATCTCCCCGTTCTTGTCACCATACCAACACGACCCACCACCGTCACCCCTCCGCCGCCGTTTCTTCGCCAGAACTTTAAAAAGGCAAACTGTCCTGCCTACAGAGATCACATCACCAACTCTCTCACCCCTCCCCTCCCGCATCTTGACTCTGCGGCCTCGGTCGACTCATACACCCGAGTTCTGGAATCCTCCCTAACAGCCGCCTCATCCGTTCACATCCCCATCCCCCCGTACTCACCCTCCCCCCCGCCCCCCCGTTACCCCCCAATGCCCTCTCTCTCCTCCGGCTCTCACACAGATATCTAGCCCACTATAAACGATCACGCGATCGCTATTTCCTCACCCTTCACCGTCAGACAATCCGCCAGGTGCATTTCTACATCCGCGCCTTTCACCACCGCAACTGGGTCTCAGTCTGCAACTCTTTGCAAGGCCAACTCCCCCACACCCATCTATCCCATCATCCACCAGGGCACTGCCCCTCCGGATCTGCCCTCCAAGCTGGAGATCTTTGCCCGTCGCTTCGAACGGGTCTTTAACGGTCATTTCGGCCACACCTTCGATGACACCGACAACGACGCCGTCAACTCCATCCCAGATCGACCCTATCTCCAGCCAAATCATCAACACCCCCATATCCCACACCATATCAACGACTCCATCACCCCCATCGATATTCACCTCGGCCTTTCCCGTACCAAAAATACTGCCCCCGGTCCCGATCAACACCGCTATCTCCACATCAATGAGGCACCCCCTATCTTCTTCCAGCTCCTCGCCACCCTCTATACCTACCTCCTCAAAACCGGATTCTACCCAACGGCATGGCGCGCTGCCACCATGCTTCTCTTCCCTAAACCTCACCAACCACTCTCCGACCCCTCCTCCTATCGTCCCATCTGCCTCACAGCCGCCCTCTCCAAACTATTCGAAAAAATCCTAGTCCGCCGCACCTACCTCCATCTCAATCAACATCAGCTACTCCCCCTCTCCCAATGTGGCTTCCGGCCTGCCCTCTCCACCCATGACCAACTGCTCCTCCTCACCACCCTCACAGCCGATAACATGAACCGCTTCCGCCCCACTCTCCTCCTCACCTTCGATTTTCAGAGTGCCTTCGACACCGTCTGGCACTCAGCTCTCCTTCTCAAACTCCACTACTACCACCACCTCCCTCATAATTTCATCCGCCTCATTGGAAACTTCCTCAGTCCCCGCACCGCCCTCATTTCTATCAATCGCACCCTCTCACGCTCCTTCTCTCTAACCCAAGGCGTACCCCAAGGGTCAGTACTATCTCCTCTCCTCTACATCCTTTTTGTCGGAGATATCCCCCAACCTCCGACTCCCCTCCACCTCCTTCAGTTCGCAGACGACACTGCAATACTCGCTCCTTGCCCCTCCGTCACAGCCATCAACAGACTGGTCCAACCGTATCTCGACCGTTTTGCGGCCTGGTGCGATCGCTGGCATCTCAGTCTAAATACGGACAAGACCAAAGCCGTACTTTTCCGTCCCCGTCGCCATGCAAATTCGGCCACCCGCAACCCCAATCTTCTGACCCTACATATCCACGACCACCGCCTTCACACTTCACCATCGCTACGCTACCTGGGCGTCATCTTTGACGAGCACTTCACCCTTCGTCCATATCTACGCGCACTTACGGCCTCTGCTCAGAAGCGCTCTCGCCTCATCACCAGGTTGATCGGAACCACTTGGGGGCTGCATGCCTCAACGCTATTCTACACATACAAGACCCTCATCCGCTCTTACATCACATATGGGCATGTGGTCTGGGTCGACTGCGCCACCAGCTACTTGCACCCCCTGGTAACCATGGAACGACGCATCGCCCTTCGCCTCCCCCCAATACACCCAAGTGAGGATCTGTACCGTCTAATGCCATTACCCCCTGTTACGACGTGCATACACCTTCTTCAACTGCGCTACCTGAAGCGCGCTAGAAGAACGCAGAATCCGATTGTACGACAACTTGAGGCACTCCAGCTACGCAACCCAGTATACTCTAAACTAGGCCTACTCCACCTCAAGAGCCTCAACCCTGCCCCGGACTAATAGTCCTCTACAAAAAAAAAAAAAAAAAAAAATCACCATAAGCTCGCAATCAATCCATCCATACATACTCACATCTTACACCAACAGCTTATATTTCTTTTCTTTCTATTTTATTTCGACTCTTTTCTCTTCTCTCTCTTTTCTACAATAACGCTTCAATTCTCATCTCAACGAACGTCATCCATCACCTCCATCTCAGCAAACAAAATCATCCATTTCTATAATCGCATTCATTTCAAAATCATTCAAACATCAATTACCATATCTCATCACCCACACTCCCTTCTACGCACCTTTTTCATCCCATACCATCTTCAAATACCCTCACATACCGTACACACGATCAACTCCTCGCAAACTCCACTCTTTCTCCACTTTTTCCCACCCCCACTTCACATCACCACAAGCACCACCAATTGCTCCCATCTCATAATATATAATCATCCACTTGACAAACAAAAAATATCTCTCCAACTATCGAACTTCTGAAAACACCAAATTTCAACTCTCTTACAAAACCATTAAACTTAAAATCGCAAAATTCAACATCTAACGCCTCCACCTACAATTGTACAATGCATTCAAGAGCAATTTTTCGTCAACACAAAATTTTCAAAACTTCAATCTTAGCCAAGAGGTCAAATCATTTCTCCTTCTACAACTTACACAATCCACCACCACCCTTCTCCTATAACTCTCCGCCTTCCATTCAATCCCCTCCTCTGGCCCAAGAGATGGTGTGGCCATCTATAGGGGCCCGCCCACCCTCGTTGGGTGGGAATGAAATGACCCTTTTATTATTATTATCACTTCTGCCGTATTGACTTGTGAACGAATTTTATAACTTGTTTTTTTCAAAATGTTTCATAAACAATTTGAATTTTACAAAAGAATATTTCGATGGCGTTTTCCTTAAACTTCAGATAAGACCACTAGGGATGGGCGCGACTGAAGCCTGGAATCGAGAGTGTCGACTCGATAGACTCCGAACACCGGTCTCGGTTCGCATGAAGCCTCGCGACTCCACGTTAATCTGATGCGTATTGCGGGGCCGCTTCGCATGAAGCCTCGCGACTCCAAGCTCACGTGATGGGTATTGCGGGGCCACACGGTCCCTTCGCATAAAGCCTCGCGATTCCAAGCTAACCTGATGAGTAAGGCCCGGATAGTTATGTGTTTATATGTATTTAATTTTAATAAATATTTTCTATTTATTTACATATATTTGCCGTTTTTATAAATAAATACATATTATGGCGAATTTATTTGTAAGTAGGCTACATATTTCCTGTATTTGGTGGTATGTCGCACTCCTTATATAAATGCTGCCGACATTTTCGACCCTTGGCAATTCCTTTAATTTGCCTCTCTATTTCGTGAATGTACCCCTGTCTCTGTATAGTAGTAGTATTTCAAGACAGGAATTCCCTGGCCATTAATTAGACTATAGCAGGGGGGCTTGTAGAAGACTCGCGACTCCAAGCTCACCTGATGAGTATTGCGGGGCCGCTTCGCATGAAGACTCGCGACTCCAAGCTCATATGATGAGTATTGCGGGGTGGCTTCGCATGAACACTCGCGACTCCAAGCTCACCTGATGAGTATTGCGGGGCGCTTCGCATGAAGACTCGCGACTCCAAGCTCTCCTGAAGAGTATTTCGGGGCCGCTTCGCATGAAGACTCGCGACTCCAAGCTCACCTGTTGAGTATTGCGGGGTCGCTTCGCATGAAGACTCGCGACTCCAAGCTCTCCTGAAGAGTATTTCGGGGCCGCTTCGCATGAACACTCGCGACTCCAAGCTCACCTGATGAGTATTGCGGGGCGCTTCGCATGAAGACTCGCGACTCCAAGCTCTCCTGAAGAGTATTTCGGGGCCGCTTCGCATGAAGACTCGCGACTCCAAGCTCACCTGTTGAGTATTGCGGGGCCGCTTCGCATGAACACTCGCGACTCCAACTCACCTGATGAGTATTGCGGGGCCGCTTCGCATGAAGACCTTCGACTCCGAGCTCACCTGATGAGTATTGCGGGGTCGCTTCGCATGAACACTCGCGACTCCAAGCTCATATGATAAGTATTGCGGGGTGGCTTCGCATGAACACTCGCGACTCCAAGCTCATCTGATGAGTATTGCGGGGCCGCTTCGTATGAACACTCGCGACTCCAAGCTCACCTGTTGTGTATTGCGGGGTCGCTTCGCATTAACACTCGTGACTCCAACACACCTGATGAGTATTGCGGGGTCGCTTCGCATGAAGCCTCGCGACTCCAACCTCACCTGAAGAGTATTGCAGGGCCGCTTCGCATGAACACTCGCGACTCCAAGCTCACCTGATGATTATTGCGGGGCCGCTTCGCATGAAGACTCGCGACTCCGAGCTCACCTGATGAGTATTGCGGGGCCGCTTCGCATGAAGACTCGCGACTCCAAGCTCACCTGAAGAGTATTGCAGGGCCGCTTCGCATGAAGACTCGCGACTCCAAGCTCATCTGATGAGTATTGCGGGGTCGCTTCGCTTGAACACTCGCGACTCCAAGCTCATCTGATGAGTATTGCGGGGCCGCTTCGCATGAACACTCGCGACTCCAAGCTCACCTGATGAGTATTGCGGGGCCGCTTCGCATGAAGACTCGCGACTCCAACTCACCTGATGAGTATTGCAGGGCCGCTTCGCATGAACACTCGCGACTCCAAGCTCACCTGTTGAGTATTGCGGGGCCGCTTCGCATGAACACTCGCGACTCCAAGCTCACCCGATGAGTATTGCGGGGCCGCTTCGCATGAAGACTCGCGACTCCAACTCACCTGATGAGTATTGCAGGGCCGCTTCGCATGAACACTCGCGACTCCAAGCTCACCTGATGAGTATTGCGGGGCCGCTTCGCATGAAGACTCGCGACTCCAACTCACCTGATGAGTATTGCAGGGCCGCTTCGCATGAACACTCGCGACTCCAAGCTCACCTGTTGAGTATTGCGGGGCCGCTTCGCATGAACACTCGTGACTCTGAGCTCACCTGATGAGTATTGCGGGGCCGCTTCGCATGAAGACTCGCGACTCCAACTCACCTGAAGAATATTGCAGGGCCGCTTCGCATGAACACTCGCGACTCCAAGGTCACCTGATGAGTATTGCGGGGCCGCTTCGCATGAACACTCGCGACTCCAAGCTCATCTGATGAGTATTGCGGGGTCGCTTCGCATGAACACTCGTGACTCTGAGCTCATCTGATGAGTATTGCAGGGCCGCTTCGCATGAAGACTCGCGACTCCAACTCACCTGATGAGTATTGCAGGGCCGCTTCGCATGAACACTCGCGACTCCAAGCTCACCTGTTGAGTATTGCGGGGCCGCTTCGCATGAACACTCGCGACTCCAAGCTCACCTGATGAGTATTGCGGGGCCGCTTCGCATGAAGACTCGCGACTCCAACTCACCTGATGAGTATTGCAGGGCCGCTTCGCATGAACACTCGCGACTCCAAGCTCACCTGATGAGTATTGCGGGGCCGCTTCGCATGAAGACTCGCGACTCCGAGCTCACCTGATGAGTATTGCGGGGTCGCTTCGCATGAACACTCGCGACTCCAAGCTCATATGATGAGTATTGCGGGGTCGCTTCGCATGAACACTCGCGACTCCAAGCTCATATGATGAGTATTGGGGGGTCGCTTCGCATGAACACTCGCGACTCCAAGCTCATCTGATGAGTATTGCGGGGTCGCTTCGCATGAACACTCGTGACTCTGAGCTCATCTGATGAGTATTGCAGGGCCGCTTCGCATGAACACTCGCGACTACAAGCTCACCTGATGAGTATTGCGGGGTCGCTTCGCATGAACACTCGCGACTCCAAGCTCATCTGATGAGTATTGCAGGGCCGCTTCGCATGAACACTCACGACTACAAGCTCATCTGATGAGTATTGCGGGGTCGCTTCGCATGAACACTCGCGACTCCAAGCTCATCTGATGAGTATTGCGGGGCCGCTTCGCACGAAGACTCGCGACTCCAAGCTCACCAGATGAGTATTACGGGGCCGCTTCGCATGAAGACTCGCGACTCCAACTCACCTGATGAGTATTGCGGGGCCGCTTCGCATGAAGACTCGCGACTCCAACTCACCTGATGGGTATTGCGGGGACGCTTCGCATGAAGACTCGCGACTCCAACTCACCTGATGAGTATTGCGGGGTCGCTTCGCATGAACACTCGCGACTCCAACTCACCTGATGAGTATTGCGGGGTCGCTTCGCATTAAGCCTCGCGACTCCAAGCACACCTGATGAGTATTGCAGGGGGCACACGGTCGCTTTTTTTCCGAATCTCTCATTATTATTATTATTATTATTATTATTATTATTATTATTATTATTATTTACAATCATTGTACCAAATTGTTGTAATATTGCACATTAGGCAGGTTGTATTACTATTATTGTTATAAATAATAATCATCATAATAAACACAATAACAATTACACCTACAACATTACCGATGATAACCCGAAACAATCTTCCATGTTTGCTGGCTAATAATCCTACTGTATTCATCGTAACACAAGGTATCAAGGGACGAACGTGGGTGGATAACAAGACCGTCACAATATGAGAGGCCTGTGCACACATCTTAAACAAAGCAATTAACAAACCATAACATAGGCCAAATCTTACATTAATTCAACACCCAACATTTGTTATTTGAGACACGTAAATGAAACACCCTATAATGAAAGTAAAAATACACACACAGTGCCAAGAACTTCGTAATTGGTATTCGACATTCCATATAACGATCCTGCCGGCAAAATAAATATCCCATAACTATGCAGCATATTCTCATACTGTAGAATCCTACAGTAGATCATAACAAAGAACGACTATGCATATAATCATTATATTGAATCGTTTTGCAGGTTATAATAGCTTGCCATGCATTTCAATACCAAAAAAGTATAACTGGCAAGCTAGCAGCAAGATTTTGTCAGCTGTATTGTAAACATGCCGCAGCGATGGCGAACAACGTTGCTGCTGGCGCTGTGTGGCATACATGTTCAAGCAGTTCCAAAAACAGATGTTAGATGGCGTTAGTGCATCAGTGGAGTCGAGACTGGAGTCGAGAGTATCGGTTCCAGCGGCAGCAGTCTCGACTCTTCGCGACTCCGTTCGCAACCCATCCCTAAAGACCACCACTATCGGCCACCGCAGCCGATACCAACGATTTAATTTGCTTTATTAATATTGTGGGTTAACACGGTGTTACACCCGTCACCTATCTGAGACAAGAGCTTGAGGTATTACGAGCATTGCAATTGTAGGACACTAATTAAATGTATTACGGCAGCCGTGAATATTTACATCAAGAAATGTATTTTGAAACTACCAGTGTGAAAAGCGTTTAAATCTCTTAAAGCTAACCAACTATATGTGTATAATCAAGTATTTATTTTATTTGGATTTAAAATATTTTTTACATCTAAATATATACAGTATTTAGACAATAATGATAGTAGAATTGTCTTAGGCGAATAATTCTTGCATATCATTGGCAGTCGGAGCATTGTGGAGAGAACGCTGTAGGCCTATAGGCAGTGCTGCTTTCTATTGCGAGTTGTTTGAAGTTGGTGACGTAGCTCAGTCAACTTGATTCCAAAACTCTCCGCATGGCGCTGATTGTCTTTGTGTTTGTTAGCATACTTTCGATTATTGCAAAAAAATAAATTAGACTTAAGAGATCTACACAGGGCCAACAAATTGTGTGTCTGTCTGTGTGTGTGTGTGAGTGAGTGTGTGTGTGTGAATGTGTGTGTGTACTCTGAATGTCTGTCCCTCGCTTATCAATTCGAACACGGTGAAACAGAATTGAACGAAATTTGGTACAGAGGTAGAACTAGCTAACGGCACCTCAGTGTCATGTTTTATATCGCCGCCATCTTGACGAAAACGTAATGGCGGCCAACCAAATGTTAAAAGCTTGAATCAAATTACGACCAACCTAATCGTCTGATCTCTACCTAATTTTGCAATATTATACCTTTATACAGCCTATAAAGAATCTCTTGACCAAACTACAAGGTCATCAGCCCAGTAATTTGCGGATGGCGGCCATGTATGTCTGCAAATCGATTCCCCCTATCTTGTCAAACACGGTGAAACCGAATTGAACGAAATTTAGTTCAGAGGTAGCAATAGCAAAGGGCACCTCAGTGTCATGTTTTATATCACCGCCATCTTGACGGAAATGTCATCATCATCATCATCATCTTGCACTGTTTCCAGCCACTGGCCGGGTTTGTTTGGAACACAAGCCTCTCCAACGTCTTCTGTCTTCCCACCATCTCTCAGCCTCCACCCTTGTCCAGTCTTCTCTGTTCTTCACGTTTTCTTCCACCTCCTTCAGCCACCTGTCTCTCGGTCTTCCTCTCGGTCTCTTTCCTTCCCACTTCATCTCGTGGATCCTCCTGGGTATCTTCTTCTCCTCCATTCGTTTTACATGTCCATACCATCTAAGTCTAGATTTCTCTATACCATCCTGTAATGGTTCCTCCTTCATTAATTCTCTGGTTCTCTCATTTCTTATTCTGTCCATCTTTGTAGCTCCAATACTGCTTCTCAAGAACCTCATCTCACTGGCCTGTATTTTACTCTTCTCCCTTCCTTTCATAACCCAGGTCTCCGAGGCATACGTCAGGATAGGGACATAGTACGTCCGATATATGATCTTTTTGGTGTTCTGAGGGACATCCTTGCTCCATAACATGCTTCTCACACTCCTCCGGAATGCTCCTGCCTGCCTCCCCCGCTCATTTATTTCTCTGTCGTTTCTTCCATTATCTTGTATCAGGCTTCTCAGTTACTTTCTTCAGCTGTTCCCCACCAATTGTTATTCCCGTTGTGGTTATTTCCTTCTTCCTTGTTTTGATCACGGAAATGTAAAAATGTAAAAATCTTAAATCAAATTACGACCAACCTAATCATCTGATCTCTACCAAATTTTACAACAGCATACCTTTATGTGAGAAGCGTTCTTTGACCAAGCTACACGGTCATCAGTCCAATAGTTTGCATATGGCGGCCATGTATGTGTGCAAATCTATTCCCCCTATCAATTCAAACACGGTAAAACCGAATTGAACGACATTTGGTACAGAGGTAGCACTAGCAAATGGCACCTCAGTGTCATATTTTATATCGCCGCCATCTTGACGTAAACGGAATTGTCGCCAGCCAAATGTTAAATGCTTAAATCATATTACGACCAACCTAATCATTTGATCTCTATCAAATTTTGCAACAACATACCTTTTTGTGAGAAGCATCTTTTGACTGAACTACAAGGTCATCAGCCTAATATTTTGCAGATAGCGGCAATGTATGTTTGCAAATTGATTCCTCATATCAATTCAAACACGGTGAAACCGAATTGAATGACATTTTTTAACAGAGGTAGCACTAGCAAAGGGCACCTCATATTCATGATTAATATCCGTATAGCACGTTGAATTTCAACAAGCCACTACGACCAACATTCAATTATACTCCTTGAAAAGGACAAAGAATTATAACAATACCCATGCATTAAGGAGAAAGTAGGCTATATGTTCTTTAATGAACATCTTGTTTTTAAATTGAGTATTTGCTGAATTACAGCGGTAATATTTGTGTTGTATATAACTAATACTTAGAATTTAAAGAAAGGTTTATAGTTATATTTACGCGTATTAAAATGTTTAATTTATAGTTTAAAGATGTGACCCGATTCTATTTTATAAACGGGTCGACAAGTAACGATATTATAAAGACTGCCATCTGCTGGTTAACATTTAAACCGACTTAGATCTTGTGAAAAAGGAAGAAGTGCCCACTATGGAGAGTGTGATCTCAATCAAAGAGACTAAAAGTCAACAATACCGTCGTCAGATTTCGTTATGTAGGAGAATAGAGCCGAGATCCATGAGGATAAGAAACCAAAAGATACTTATCCAATATGCATTTAAAATCCCGATCTTATATTCTACTGTCAGATATTGATGAGGCACTTCGTCACCATAGAGGTAAATTTCACGCCATCTTTGTGGATTTTAAGAAGGTCTTCGACCTGTTAAGTCGACAGGTCATAGTTGAGAAACTTCAGACTATGCTCGGTGAATCTGATTATCTGACACTGATAATAACCAACATTCTACATCACAATACCGTGTTTATCTCCGATGGCCTTCAGTTCTCAAAGCCTATTGAACAGATAAATGGTGTCCTACAGGATGACCCAATCAGTCCACTGCTGTTCATTCTCTCAACTGCTGACATCACGGGTATCCTCGAGTCTTTGGAAGAGAAGATATCTCTTTATATATACGCAGATGATGTAGTAATTGGAGCAAAGAGTTTGGAAGTTCTGCAGGAATGTATGGATCGTCTGCTTCTCTGGGCCGAGAGGAACAAATTACAGATCAACGAGAATAAAACAGCCCGCATGGTCTTCCGTAAGGGAGGAATGATTTCGAATAGAGATAAGATTTATTACAGACCTGGAGATTTACCGATAACAACCGTCAAGAATTTTAACTATTTAGGGTTAATTTTCCAGACGACAGGAACTTCTTTCACAATGCATGTGAGAAACAGAGCGACTGCTGCACTAATAGCTATGAACAACATACAGCATTTGCGTAAACTATCTTTAGTTACTGCTATGAAGCTCTTTGTTTCCACACTGACACCTATTTTAACCTACGGTCTGGAACTGATCTGGCCTCATCTGACCAAAACCAACTTAAAGGAAATAGAGCAAGTAAAGTCTATCTTCCTAAAGAAAGCATTGTGTGTATCGAAATTTACTCCGTCCCGGCTAATGTATGAGCTGTCTGCAGAGCCATTCTGTATTGAGCAAATCAGACTACAAATGCAGCTTCCATCTAGCGCTGCCTATCAGGAACTTCTTGCGGAATTTCAATCAAGAAAGAAAGAAATATGGTTGGACTTCTATGGGACAGAAGCGATGTTATCGTCTGACTGGAAGAGAGCAGACTACGATTTACGACACACTATGACGCGTTTCGCAGTCCATGGATTTCATTTCAGGTGTTGCGGAAGAAAAGACTTTCACACTCCAAATGCAGCTACATGCATATGTGAATTGTGTAGCGAGCCCTGTGACCGATATCATGCGGCATATTGTAAAGGAAGATTAACTTCCCTGACGCAATTTTGTAGCGACTGACAGTACCTGCATTGTATTTTTTACTTTTTCAATGGCCATTGGCTGCATTAAAACTATTATTATTATATTCTTCTTACGTTTCGTCCTTCGATGTTTCTGTACACATTACTACGCTGGAAGGAAAACAGCTTTAAAAAGGATATGTATTTACTGCTGTCGTCGAGACCGTCTCAGGATAAAGCTAAGTTCCTTGTTATTTAAAGTGCCAATATGCTTGAAATACGTGTAACTTGAAGTTGGTTAGGAATACCTTGTCCCACTTCTTTCAGTGTTAACTTGTCCCTCTCTAGATTGGAGATCGCGTTCTTATATTACGTTATCTTGGTTATGTTTCTGTTCTTCCCTTGTGTAGATGTACGTTTTGGGGGATCGTGTTGGTTTTAGGGTTAATCGTTTTTGGGTCTCTTGTTGTTTTTCGCTTTGTATTTTCTTTTGTCCATTTTCCCCTACGCGTGTGTTACGTTTATTTTTGCTGGATAATTAAATGACTAGGAGCATGGGAAGCTGCTTCGGGCGTTACCTGGAGGTGATGATGTAATTTGTATTATGTTTGTTGATGATGAAGCCACGATGGATGTATGCCGTGAGCTAATTTATTGTTTGTTGCGTTGTGTTATTTATTTGTGTAATGGGTAAATGATTTGGGGCCTCGACATACTTCTGGTCATTTATTTATAAGCCGTTTCCTAATGTTAAGGGTGGGTAAAGGTTAATTGCTTAAATGGGCTCGACTGAACGCCTAGGGTCATGTCAGTTTGTTCTTGTTTTATTGCGTGGCTTAGGTCGAGAAACAACACGTGAACTCATTACGTTTATTAAATGGGACGTACGGTTACCCTTTTGAAATGATAGAATGTGTGTGCATTGTGGGTACCCGGGACTACAGTGCAACCTCATCTTGTCTTTCTCAAGATAACCGAGTCTCGTACTTCTTCCGGAAAGGGGATTTATTCGGGAAGTGAACGAGGTCATTGATATTTGCATTTCCTTGGTGTGTTGCTATTCGGTTGAACTAGTCTCTGGTAAAGCGTTTTGTTTTTAGTATTGTATGCCAAGTGTACCTGTAATCTTTCGTTGGAGTAATGTCAGGTTTGGATTTGATTGTATTGATGTATGCGTTAGACTTGCGTTCGTTCTTGGGTTGTGTTTCTGTAAGTGAGATGTTTATTTTGGGTAATGTTTTTCTGTTCTGGAGTTTCGTGACTTCGTAACTTCCTGGAATATCTCTCCTAACTACGATTTGTAGTTAGCCTGTGGTGGGAAGGAATATACTATTTGCACTATTGTTAACTGTTTTTTTTTTGCTACCCCGTTTTAATTTGAGTTTAGCCTTGAACGATCTCCAATCTAGAACACGTTAGGCATCTCGGAATTCTTCTCCTTTTGTTAACTACTTTATTTTTTACTTGTATTTACCTTGTTTTGATAATATGTGCACCTTTATTCCAGACCCATCACCCCTCATTATATCATTTCATGCGCTACTCATGTCCCCTTTGTTATGTGTTTTGCTGTTGTTATTAAATTTTGTTCAACCACCACTCGAAAGGTGTAGTCATTGGATGGTCGGTGCTCCACCTAGTTCAGAATGTGTGAAAGAGTTCGATAAGGTCTCTATGTCCGCGTCCTATAACATCTGCATGCCTCTCAATATGAATAGAGAAAGGAGGGAAGGAAGATTGTAGTTTAACGTGACCGTTAATCTCAAGATCATAAGCCACGGGACCTCCTTTTTACGTGGAATCCGAACCACAGGACATGGCATTTCACTTTGAAAATTTCACATGCATTGACCGGGAATCGAACCCGGTCCGCCGTGGTGAGTGGCCAACAGCTTAACCGCTGCGCCACCACGCCCCATGAATAGAGAATTTTTATCGCTTCTATGAGAAGGATGTAAGTGATAGGAGACGGGAGATAAATTGTATAGAGTAACGAATAGTGTTTGTAATGACGGAGATCTACGTCGGGGGTAGATTCATTTCATTTGGGGTTATTTTTTTTTAAATTTATAACATTTTTTCTTGTTATAAAACTCCCGTTACCTAGGGCACAGCAGTTGCATGCTGCAATTTATTTCATTATTTTATTTTGAGCTTATGAAAGCGTTTAGAAATAATTTTAATAGTTTCTAGAAGAAACAAACATGTATTGAATGTAACAGTAGTAATGACATTTCTTGATATGATTTAATTGAACGTTATTAACGCATATAATCAATGCTAGTGTTAGGAAACGTGTATTTGTTAATGTCAATAAATATGACAGGCACGTTTTTACGATTACCTGATCTTTTATAGAAATTTGGCATAGTCTTTGTAGTTAAATGGTAGCGGAAAGTGCTGTAGGGTGGAAGTTCCCGAAGGACCTGATCCGCATTCTTACGCCCGAGATTTTCATAGATTCTCGCCTTTCCTGCCTAGATAGAGAATCCTACTGTTCTGTAGTTAGTTCCTCTAGGACATTCAGTTTGATTATAGTACATTATGCAACGAGCCTATAATGGCTATAATTAAGACTCGAGTATGTTTATAAAACGAGCGTATGCGAGTTTTATGATTTCCATACGAGTGTCTTAATTACCATTATAGGCAAGTTGCATACGACTGTTTATGTTCGACAATAATTATAACTTGATTATATGTTTTAACATAAATATTCATAAATATCTGTTCAGTCACTAGAATGTTGTGATCGGGTGCTGCGCTGGGAAGTATATCTCTGCTTTCCAAGCTCTCTGGCCAACTGACGCATGCGCTCTGTGTGCTTCAATTTCATATGTTCAGATTGTGCACCAGTAATCAGTAAAACTCTCACCGACGTCGTTTCAAAACAACACGCTGAGTAGAAATTGGATTTGGGGATATTAAGGCACAGTGCTATTTCTTGTCTCATATTCAGCAGTTTATTTACGCGAACATATGGACGGTGAATTTTCGGTTATTTATATAAACATGTTGGATTTTGAGCGCATGCGCGAAGGCATCCTTATCTAATTGGACACTCAACTGTTTCTTGAGCTTTGAGTGGTGGGAGAAACTGTTTCATGATGAAAAATAGTGTTATAATGAGCTTCATTATGATACAGTTTTCTGACACATAATAGTCAGGGTCGAACATAAAATCCTGTTCCTTATTCTGAGTGTTTTCGCCGAGTAGCACTGTGTTGTTTTTAGCGGGACTTCAAGATGCTACAATCCATTTTTTTCCATCCTTGGATTTTGGTGGATCATCCAGATATAAGGGTACAGTACGGAGGTACCGGGTCTGTGTTGAACCCAGATAACAAGCAGCAGGAGTCGGACAGGGCGCCGAAAATGCGCGAGCTGTGAACATGTGCTGTGGTGATTTTTTGCGGCTAGCGGGAAGACGGTACATTTACGGACACAAGTTCCTATGCTAAACTTAATCATCTTGGTTCCCACTATAAGCCCTCAAAGTCTGTCATTGGAATTTAGAAACACCCTGCTTACTGCGTGTTGGTCCTCATTCCACTGCTCCCCCAGGGATTCACATCATGTGGGACGTGGGTTGGCGACCACGGGGCTCCAGCTGAGTCTGGCATTGCTTCCACTTACTTATGCCGGGCTCCTCACTGTCTTCTTTCCTGTCGACCTCAATTGGTCAACTCTTGTTCTCTTCCGACCCCGACGGTATTAGGGTATCCGAGGCCTAGCGAGTCTCTTCATTTCCCGCCTTAATTGGCCCTTGTCTCATCTTTTCTGATTCCCTCCATCTGCGAGGGGTCAGCCTTCTTTTTCTTTTCATGTTATCTCCTGCCTTCTGCTCAAGGCCCTCAAGGTGGCCGGGTGTATGAAGCCCCACCACTTTTGGTGCACCCTAGATAATGCTACACCCTCAGGGGCTCATGGCTGGTGAGTTCGGGAGTTGTCGACCCCGAGGGATTCCTGAGCTGGGTCCGTTTTCCCCTTTTGTCCCTTACCTTTGGGGCGGACCCTCTCCTCTTTCACTTTCCTATCTGCCTTTCATGGCTCTCCTTCCTTCCAAGTCCCTCAATCCGCATTCTTCGAGGGTTGAGGGCATTTCTTTTCCTCCTATCCTTTATTTGCCTTATTCTCCTTTAGTTTTCCATTTCTTCTTCTAGTATGTAGGTTAGTAGTTAGTTTTAGTTTTGCATTTCATTTTCATCTTCACGATCACCCTACCCATCAGGGGCCGATAACCTAGGTGTTAGGCCCCTTAAAACAACAATTATCATTATCATCATCATCATTCCACTGCTGACTAACGAAAGGAGAAATTCCCATTACAGACTTTTTGTAGTGAGGACCAAGATGATTAAGTTTAGCATAGGAACTTGTGACCGGAACGTACCATCTTCCCGCTACCCGCAAGAAAACACTACATCACAGCTCACGCATTTTTGGCACCACTAAAATCCAACATGGCGACCCTCCGAAATATGTAGACGGTTCTCAATATTTACGAATCTATTACAGCAATCAAACTGAAATTTTGTATGCTGATAGAGGCAATTCACATTAGTAGGGTATATGAAAATAGACCATATAGTTCTTCACGGAACTACTTGTTATTAAATGTCGTGCTTTTCCTTCTTGCATTTGGATATTTTCAGTTGGTAACCTTACTTGTGGGAGAACCTCGTATATCGAAGTTATAATTCTGTCACTTTCCTCATTAACGACCGGCTTAGCTGAGTGGCCATGCTTATATTCTATGACTGCATGGAGCCAGGGCTTTCCCAGAACAGCGTTGTCAACTCTCTACCCCAGCCTATGTTAGCAAGCAGTGAGACTGGACAGAATTGTGTGCAAAAGCCCAACAACATTGCACAGTGGGTCAAAATCGAAATCTAGGAGGACAAAATTATTTATTTTATTAATTTAAAAAGAATTATAACTTCTACAGCATTCTTATATAATTGCCGCTCACTATTCTGGGATATAAACGCATCTTAGTGTAAATCTGTCACCACAGTTCGAGCAGTCTGAATTGGAAGGTGAATGTAACTGGCTGTGGTTTGGTTGTATTTGTGGTTAGTGTGATGCTTTAACATGGAACATGCAGCTGAAGGTAAGATCTTTGTAACGTGTTTCAGTTATTAATGGGCGTAATTGTTACGTAATTTTAGTTATATTTGCATTATATAATATTTAACTATTATTTTAAAAATTATATTATCACTTAGATTTTTAGTATGCCGCGTCACTCTGCGTCACTTTCTACTTAATGTTAAAATGTAGAGAAATTCTTGTAGTTTACGCATGTTATAAGATTGCATCTTTTTGCAACTTACTTAGTTATTTTACGATTTAGAAGATGCCGTGCAACCAGTTCTCACATGTTTAAAACTGTTTGAAGCACTGGGCTCGACGATTATGTCAAAGGTGGAACTTTGTGACTTTGTTAAAATTAAATTAGGGGTAGAAAATTGTTCTGAAGAGATAACTGAATGCTCTATAAGAGTCCTAGTCATAGACAATTTCTTGCATGTGTAGACGTAGCTTAAAAAAGGTCTTAGCCTATGTTTATTATGAAGTAAACAATTTATATAAGTTCCTTTCACTCTAAATTCATGATTAAAACGTAAAAATAATTTTGTCCCCCTAGATTTCGATTTTGACCCACTGTGCACTGCCGGCCGCAGTTTCTGGTGAAACGTCGGGAGATATCCTGCCTCAACCACTGCCTGTAAACCCGGGAAACTTGTGCATAGTTAATCTTATTTTGCTTCTACGTTTCCTATTCTAGTTTTTAAGTCATCATGGTAGTTAGTTTTAGTAACAGATTAGATCTCATTTTCATAACCCAGATGTTAGTTAAGCCCCTTAAAACCACAGCATCAGAATTTAATTGCTCGGTAGAGCCAGGAATCGAATCCAAACCACGACGATACAGAATTATTCACACATACACCGTACAATTTAACCCTCTCTAGGGATTCCTAGATAAATTTGAGGATATGTTGTTTGAGTCTTCAGTCTTTTGACTGGTTTGATGCAGCCCTCCATGCCTCCTTGTCCTGAGCTAATAGTTTCATCTCTACATAGCTACCAAACCCTACATCCGAGGCAATCTGTTTAATACAGGGTCTTTCACTCAAAGTGCGGCCAGCCCAGCGTTCTAGGTAGAACGTGCAGCTATAAAAGTCAGACGAGCATATCGCAGCGCGTTGCTGTCACAGCATATGTCATAATTAAGATAAGGAACGAAGTGCTGTTGGATTGATGCTTCGGACTCTCGACCCTAAGCTCAGTGAGCTGCCTCTACGTGCCGCGCTGCCGGCCGCACTTTGAGTGAAAGACCGTGTATATTCTAACCTTGGTCTACCCCTACAGTTCTTGTCTCGACCCTTCCTTCCGTAACTAAGCATGCTATTCCTGGGTGTCTTAGTATGTGTCCTACGAACCTATCTCTTCTCTCCATTAGCACTCTCCAGGAACATCTCTCCTCTCCCACTCATCTTAATACCTCTTCATTCGTAACCGTATCAACCCATCTGATATTCACCATTCTCCTGTAACACCACTTTTCCAACGCTTCAATTCTCCTGCACCAATAGTCCACGTTTCACTTCCATAGAGCATCACTCTCCAGACAAAGGCTTCCAAAAATGACTTCCTAATACCTAAATCTATATTCGATGTCAACAGATTCCTTTTTTGTAGAAATGCTTTCCTTGCCTGAGCCAATCTTATTTTATATCCTCTTTGCTTCGTCCATCATTGGTTGTTTTGCTTCCTAAGTAACAGAAGTCTCCTACTTCCTTTAGCTTTCTACCCGCCAATTGGATGTCCACAGAGGTTCCTGATATAGTTCTTCTGATTTCCAAAATGTTTGTTTTATATTTGGGGATAATATTAATAGTAATATCGTATGGCCTGGGTGCCGGTTGGCACGTACAAGTTCCATTATTTGAAGCCCAGAGGACAGGTTGCATGACGTTCGTTTTTTTCTTCCTTGGAACGCTATGAAAGTCAATGAAGTTAGATATCTACAGTAAGCTTCTTGACACTATAGCGCTTTCTAGTAGAAAAAGGGGGAACTTCTGTTCTGTTGGCGGAAAATCCCGAGATTAATTATGCCATTAAGAATACGGCCTACTGAATTCAAATAGGTTCTTTAACATGCCAAAAACGAATGACATGCGTGCCGAGATTGGTATCGCCTTTCAAAAATCACTTACCGCAGCCAAGCGTGAACCTGCAAGCTTGGGGTTGGTAGTCCGACACGATAACCACTCACCCTCCGTGGCAAGCAATTTGGGGATGAAATGTCATCAGAGATGTTTTCCATGTGACCTGGCTTATATATATGCAAAGTTTGAACGTGACCCAAAGTTTGACGTTTCCGATGTTTTGAGGCAGCGATGCAATCCTTGAGAGTATTCGCACAGAGCACAATGGTTGCACGACTGTTTCTAGTTAGTGTGTTCTTGAGGTCAGGTAACACCCTTGACCCTTGAGCTTCATGAAGCTTTCTACATACCCTCGCCAGGTCAGTTCATACCGAATGCTCTATTGACAGGCCAAAACCACACCACCAACAAAATGAAGAATGTTGACTGATGCTCTCTTTAAGCTTACGCTGGGCAAACCGTTAAAAATATCAATATGCTATGAGTGTAAGATTTGTTCAGCATGAAATGATGTACAAAAGAGTCCGCGAGAACATATCTCTATCATCAATACATCATCCACTATAAGTGTTTTTACTTGTTCATTTCTTCCAACAAACTCCATTCAATTACTGAGGCGACAGTTTACGAGCTAGCTAGGGGTAAGCCAATCACCTATGTTACAGGCTAGCTAGCGGGCGAGCCTATTAACCCAGATACAGCCAGCAGCAAACTGTCGAGTCGTGTTGAGTTAAGACTTCAGAGAAGAGTGGATGTGTTTGCAGTTTCCGTGGAGGTGCAACTCGGCTTTCCTTCATTTCGCCTGTGAACTTTTCGTTCCGCAAAATGCACAGTCAAGTCATGTACCTCGCCATTCTTAAATTACGTCTGACAAGAATTCGTTGCACATGCATCTCCCTGATAATATAATTAATAGTCTAGTCAGTGATTTTAACCCATCATGCCGAGACGTAAAGCGGATGTTGGTCGTAGTTCATTGACATCAAAAAGAAAGCGCTTATCACGTAATTCATTCATTACTGTTCCCGGGCGAATCGGGGGTGGGTTGCTAGTTGTCACATATAGAGAAACATGTAAAAATGAAAATCATTGACAATAGAGAGATCAAAGAGGTTGTGAATAAGAAAATGTCGACTGACTGCGTGGCTCAGCGGTAACGTTCTCGCCTGCTGAGCATTTGAGTGTGCGCAAATGCGAGGGAGCCATGTCAGTGGATTTACAGGCACGTTAAAGATCCTCTTCGGGGAAATATCCTGGCACCCCGGCGTCTCTAAAAGCCTCAGTAGTTAACAGGGACGTTAAACCACTAACATTATTATTAGCCTATTTAATAAGAAATCGCGTTTTTTAATCTTTATCTTTGGTTAAGACATAAGTGCGGTCCGTTCGCTATACCTCTAGTCACCTCAAGATCTACAGTACCGGTCAAAAGGTTAAGTCCTTATAAGGAAATCATGATATGTCACCTGAAACCTAAACATGTGGTAGTAGAGCTCTGCGATTCTTTTTACTGAGCTCTTACATGTGATAGAATACATACGTTCTGATTTCGTTCAATTGGGCCAAGTATTGTAGAAATCTGTGTGTGTCCCCCCCCCCCTATCAACTCCTAAACGGCTGGAGCAATCAAAACAAAATTTGGTAGGAGTAAAGGTCTATACCCGAATATCTCACGGCCATATTTGAAAATGATCTCCGTGCTACCAACTGCTAAAAAATCGCAATTGAAATTTGAGCTCCATGTTGGATATCTTGGAAGGTATGAATGGGAGCTATTTCAAAATTGGCATACGTATAGATAATAATATTGCAGTTTAATTTCCAGGAGGCCATACATCGCTGTGTTGCCAAAATGATTATAAGCCTGCTGATTGGTCCAATTTTTAAATGCACATAACTTCTACACTATCAATTGGAATTCAACCAAATTTCGTATGTTGTATGCATACATAACCAGATATGACTGAGCGTATTCTTAACACCCACCAGGGCTGCCAACTGTTAATAAATGCTCCTAATTTATTTTATCCAAATACCAATATATCAGAAAGTATGCAAGCTCTAAACTTTGCACACGTATAGTACCTGGCATTCTAGATGCATTTGGACTACCTAATATACGTCAGTGCTGCCAACATGATTCTAAGCTTGCTGATAGTTCCAATTTTAAAATGCATGTAACTTCTATACTAACTAATGGATTTCATTCAAAATTGGCACAACAATAGATCATATTATTTCAGATTATTTCTGACCAATACATGCATGACATTGTTGCCAACATGATTTTACGCACGCTGTTAGATCCAATGTTTAACTGCATGTAACGTCCATGCTATTCATTGGACTTCAACCAAATTTTGTATTCTGTACCTTAAGAGATGGAACTAAGAATATATTCAGTCATCAGGGCTGCCAACTGTAGTGCTCTATTAGGCTACATTATGCAAGGTATACAGTATTTCGAAATAATTAGAAATTTCGATATTAGCAACTTAATTTCTTCATTATTCTAGATAGGTTCATATACTGTAGAATAATCATTGGCATGAAAAGTAGGCTGTATAGTTCGTCACGGAACTTCTTGTTTGACTGTTGGAAGATCACACCAAAAATCAGCATATTTAGAGGTATAATGTATTCTATATTCCAACTTGTTGCAGGTATTTCCCTCAATTTTATTTTTTAGACTTAGCAATCGTTGGGGGCAGGACTTTTTTTTCTTTCAGGATTATACTTTTTCAAGCCTGCGCTAAAATGGTCAATGTACTGAGGACAACAAAATAATCTCACGGCGAAATCGCACAAGCCAGAAATCTGTGTTTGGATGCCATCTGTGTAGTGAAAGTGGAACTACTAGGCACGACAAGTTAGAAGCTGGTAGGTAGCAAGAAACCCTTACGACAAGCGTGATAAGAAGAAGGGAAAATCGACCATTTTAGCACTGGCTTGTTAAAGTATAAACCCGAAAAAAAGAGGTCCTGCCTTTTTTGAATTTGTATATTAGCCTACTTTCGATTTTTGCAAAAAATGAAAGTAGACTTATGAGATCACTACAGGGCGAAAAAAGTGTGTCTGTCTGTGTGTGTGTATGTGTGTGAGTCTGTGTGTGTGTGTGTGTGTGAGTGTGTGTACTCTGAATGTCTGTCCCCCCCCCCCCCTATCAATTCGAACGCGGTGAAACCGAATTGAACGAAATTTGGTACAGAGGTAGCACTGGCAAAGGGCACCTCAGTGTCATGTTTTATATCGCCGCCATCTTTACCAGAACTTAATGGTGGCCACTCAAATGGTCAAAACGTAATAATGCATTACAACCAAAGTAATAATCGGATCTTTACCAAATTTGGTAACAACGTTCCTTCATATGAGGCGCGTTTTGTGCCCAAACCGTACCATTTCAGAATGGCGGCCGTGTGAATTATGCAAACTTTATAATCCTTAACATGGGACCCACCAGTTCCGACTATCGAACCAAGAATCGTTTAATCTGTTTGAAACGACGTGACCCGTTTGAAATTAAAAGTTTATATTTTAATATTATAGTCTTGAAGTGATTTTAAAAAGCTGAGTCGACTCGGTTATTTGACAAGATGGCAGCTGATCTCTCGTTCTGACCTATATTTTATTAATTTCAGTATGTTGCATGCAATATAGGCTAGTGGTAACAAATATATGAACTTTCTATGAAATGAACTCAGTTTAAAATATACTCCAGTAAAGAAATCGTTTAGTCCAAGTCATGATTTGCTATAACGTGGTATATGTATTGGTTCCTAACGATCTATTAGAGTGTGCACGATTGGCTACGTGGTCAGCGCGTTAGTCTTTCACCAGGCTGGCCGTGGTTCAAATCCTATCAGAGTTGGCCTTTTTTTCTTGATTTTTTTTTATATTTATTATTTCTTGAGTACTGAGACGTAATAAAATAAAGCATTATATGGTGCATTTTGAAATGGAAAATATATATTTAATTAAAACAACATTCACCACCGGAGTGACATCTAAGAGTAATTACTTGAACTATGTTATTGGTAACCACAGCCTTCTAGATACGAGCTATGCTCTCTACCGGCCAGTTAGTGAACCCATGTCTACAGTATAATTGCGAAGGTTATTATTTTTGCCGATAGAGAGTACACATCCCAAAGATTAGGCGCGATTATCACGGCATCATCAAGCAGTACCGGTACATTGCCTACGTCACAGAAGGGGTTGGTTTACGCGCCATGGCCTGTCTTTCTCGTTAGCCGCGCGCGATTACAAATTAGCTGTGTAATAGTTATATTAAATATGTTTCTCCCAGTGATATGTTTAGAGCAACTAGTTGAAATTATTGTAAGTAGTCGGTGTTAATAAACTGAATACCTACGTTGTTTGGAGTGTTTACTGATGAAATTGCAAAATGCTGGGGTAACTTATTTGAACGCCACTCCACTGCTAATTTGCACTTCGAATTGGAAGAAATTAGGAGATGATAAAGACAAAGAGTTATAACTATACCCATACATTTAGGAGAAAGTAGGCTATATGTTCTTTCCTGAACATCTTGTTTTATAGCAATATGATCCCCAACTATTGCTAAGTCTAAAATAGAAAATGGAGGACAATACTTGCAACCAGTTGGAATATACAATACATTATACCTGTGATAATGGTAATTTTTGGTGTGACCTTCCAGCAGTTAAAAAACCATAACGTATGCAACACTTGGCCCAGTTGAACGAAATCAGAATGTATATATTCTATGAGATGTAAGAGCACACTAAAAAGTTCACAGCGCTGTAGAGCCACAAGTTTAGGGTTTGGGTGACATATCATGATTTCCTAAATTTTGACCGGTACTGTAAGCGGTCCCTTTAATGTTTTGGTTTGTGAAGAGGCTAACGCGCCACTTTTAGGTAGATTTCATTAGAAAGCTAACTATTGCAATGCGTACCAGGTTTCGACTTCCGGAAAATTTCGACATATCTTCGCGTTTCACATCCCCCAGACCCCAAAACCACCGTCAGTTCAAAAGTTTATATATAACTTATGTATATATGTATCTATATATATATATATATCATACTAATATATAACAAGTAGTTCCGTGAAGAACTATACAGCCTATTTTCATATATCCTACTTATGTTAATTGCCACTATCAACATACACAATTTCAGTTTGATTGCTGTAATAGATTCGTAGATATTGAGAACCGACTAAATATTTCGGATGGTCGCCATGTTGAATTTTATATATGTAGGTCCTAGAGTTATGTACTGTTACATGCAGATTATTGTGAACGTGTAGTATTCACACTTCAATCGCATAATTAGGACACAAGAAAAAACAAGGAGATTTAAAAACTTTTCACAGCTGCCATCTTGAGGTTATGGAAACAATTGAAATAAATTAGATGCCAGTGGATTAACATTCGGATAAAGATTTACTGTACCAAGTTTCACTGCACGCGGATGGTTAAATTGCGAGAAACGTCCATGTGAATATTTATAATTTGCGTCACCGCCATGTTGGATTTGTGATCACCAGGTTATTTAAAGTCCTATAGGTGAACTTAAGTTCATAGCCCCTATGAACATTAAAAATGCAGTTTGATTGCTAAAATAGATTCGTAGATATTCAGTATCGTCTAAATATTTCGGATGGTCGCCATGTTGGATTGTTAAATGTATAGGCCATAGAGTCATGTACCATTAAAGGAAAATTATTGCGTAGGTTCATTATTCAAACTTTCACTTCGATCGCATGACTACATCACAAGAAATAAAAACGTAATTTTAAAATTCGCACTGCCGCCATCTTGAGGTTATGTAAACAATTGAACTAAATTAGATACCAGTGGATTACAATGTGTATAAATATTTCCTGTACCACGTTTCAGTGCACTTGGAACATTAAATCGCGAGAAAGGTCTATTTAAAATGATCAAATTCGCTTGGCCGCCATGTTCGTTTTGTAGTTAACCGGTTTTTGAAAATCTTATAGATGGACTTCCAGCAGTGCCCTTTATCTCCGTACAAAATTTAAGGGAGATACCGCTAATAGTTTCAGAGATATAGAATGCCGGTGAAATATTTCGCTCATCCGCCATCTTGTGATTATGTAAACAATTGAACGAAGTTAGATGTCGGTGCATTACAATGTATATAAACATATACTGTACCAAGTTTCATTGCGTTTGGTTGGTCAAATCGCGAGAAACGTCTATTTAAAAGTCGCAAATTCGCTTGGCCGCCATGTTGGTTTTGTAGTTACCAGGTTTTCAAAAGTCACATAGGTGAACTTCTAGTACTTCCCTTTATCATCGTAAAAACATCCAGGGTAATATCGGTAATAGTTTCGGAGATATTGAATGCTGGTGAAATATTTCGCACAGCCGCCATGTTGGATTGGTGAGTCGTAACAAAATTTGAAGGGCACGGTCGAGGTCGCCGGGAATAGTGCTATGAACTTTCCGAGTTTCATTGAAATCGCTCCTTCCGTTTAGATTTTATTAGGGGGACACACACACACGAATCACACACACACACGCACACGGACAAAAGGTGATCTCATAAGCCTATTTTTTTTCAAAATAGAAAATAGGCTAAAAATGAGATGGTGTGTGTCTCTCTGTGTGTTACTCAATAACGCAAGAACCACTGGTCCGATTTAAATGAAATTTTGCATGGATGTAGCTGATTTACCAGGTTTACATATAGGATACTTTTGATTTCGAAGTTCCGTGAAGAACTATACAGCCTACTTTTCATGCCAATGATTATTCTACAGAATATGAACCTATCTAGAATAATGACGAAATTAAGTTGGTAATATCGAAATATCTAATTAGTTCAAAATATACCTGGTATAATGTAGCCTAATAGAGCACTACAGTTGGCAGCCCTGGTGACTGAATATATTCTTAGTTCCATCTCTTAAGGTACAGAATACAAAATTTGGTTGAAGTCCAATGGACGTTACATGCAGTTAGAGACTGGATCTATCAGCACGCGTAAAAGCATGTTGCCAACATTGTCATGCGTGTGCTGGTCAGAAATAATCTGAAATATTATGATATCTTGTTGTCCCAATTTTGGATGAAATCCATTTGTTAGTATAGAAGTTACATGTATTTTAAAAATGTACATATCAGCAGGCAGGCATGTTGGCAGCACTGAGTTGTATTAATTACTCCAAATTAATCTAGAATGTCAGGTGCTATACGTGTGCAAAGTATAGAGCTGTTGGCTTGCATACTTTCTGATATATTGATATTAGGGTAAAAAAATATAGACAGCATTTATTAACAGTTGGCTGCCCTGATTGCTCTTAACAATACTTATAGTCATATCTGTTATGGTACACATAGCACATACGAAATTTGGTTGAAATCCAACTGATAGTAAAGAAGTTACATGTATTTAAAAATTGGTCCTATCAGCAGGCTTATAATCATGTTGGTAGAACTGACGTATATAAGTTACTCCAAATTAATCTAAAATGTCAGAATATACGTGTGGATAGTTTAAAGCTGTTGGCTTGCATACTTTCTGATATATTGGTATTTGGATAAAAAATAGAGAGAGCAATTATTAACAGTTTTCAGCCCTGGTGGCTCTTAGGAATACGCTCAGTCATATCTGTTTATGTACAGATATTACATACAAAATTTGGTTGAAATCCAATTGATAGTGTAGAAGTTATATGCATTTAAACATTGGACCTATCAGAAGGCTTAACATTATTTTGGCAACACTGTCATTGTTGGCCTCCTGGAAATTAAACTGAAATAGTATTATCTGCATGTGTACCAATTTTGGAATAGCTCCCATGCATACCTTGCAAGATATCCAACATGGAGCTCAAATTTCTAGTGCGTTTTTTCAGCAGTTGGTAGCACTGACATCATTTTCAAATATGGACGTGAAATATTCCGGTGCACATCTTTACTCATACTAAATTTGGTTTTCATTGCTGCAGCCGTTTAGGAGTTGATAGGGGGGGGGGGGGGGACACACACACAGCCAGACAGACACACATTTTCCCGGATCGATCTCATAAGTCTACTTTTTCCTCATTTTTGCAAAATGTGAAAAGTAGGCTAAAAATTGCGACCATTTAAGTGACGTCACTAGACCCGTAGGTTTCAAAATTTCCTATTTCCATATCAAATTAAAAGAGAACGGTAGGAAATAGCAAACTTCTGATGGTACATACGAGCTTTGAAATTTAATTTCCTATCCGAAACGTCCTTATCACGTTTCGTATATCTCCAACAGTTAGCGAATACAACCGACATTTGTGACGTCACTACACCCTTTAGTTTCAAAATTTCATATTTCCTTTTCAAATAAAAAGAGAACGCTAAGAAATAGCAAACTTTTGATGGTATACATGAGCTTTAGCATTTAATTTTCTATCCGAAAGGTCCTTATCACTTTTCGTATATCTCCAACGGTTAGCGAGTAAAACCAAAATCTGTGCAATAAAACACGGTCAACACCGAGCGGTGCAGTATATCTCTCTATATGAAATGAAAATCCAGTCTCCGACCGGGTCAGGAATGGAATGAATGAAGCCCTCATCTAGCGGCGAGGATATGAACTGTGCCGGCTGCCGAGGCCTGACGCACTCCTCTGGGGCAATGACTAAATGAATGACAGATGAAATGAAATGATAGTGGAGAGTGTTGCTGGAATGAAATTTTGACAGGGAAAACCGGAGTACCCGGAGAAAAACCTGTCTGCCTCCGTGCTGTCCAGCACAGATCTTACATGGAGTGACCGGGATTTGAACCACGGACCCAGCGGTGAGAGGCCGGCGTGCTGCCGCCTAAGCCACGGAGGCTTATCTCTCTATATATAACAAGATGTTCAGTAAAGAACATATAGCCTACTTTCTCCTAAATGTATGAGTATAGTTATAACTCGTTGTTATTATCAAAGAGTATAATAGAACTATTCTTTGTTGAAGACCTTAGAAACGATTTATCTCTACCAAACGCCACAACCTAGATAAAAACTGCTACCATCATTGAAGAAAAAAGATAAGAAGTACATCAAGAATGTTATGGATCTGGAGACATAATCGACCGGACTGGCTGCGTGGCTCAGCGGTAACGTTCTCGCTTGCTGGGCCCTAGGTTGCAGGTTCGTATCCTGGCGCAGTCAGCTGGCATTTGAGGGTGCACAAATGCGAGGGAGCCGTGTCAGTACATTTACTGGCACGTTAAAGATCCCCTTCGGGCCAAAATTCCGGCACCCCGGTGTCTCTAAAAGCAGCAGTATTTAAAAGGGATGTAAAACCAATAACATTATTATTATTATTATTTTTTTTATTATTATTATTACATATACGACCTGCCGTGGGCAACATCCAACTTTGAGTTGAGGCATGTCTTTACACGTCTGGTTGTGCATGGCTTTCACAACCCTAATTGAATTAACAAATCTCTCCATGACCCTACAGAGACGTGTGTATACAAACTATGTGGATATTTTCGATTGCTATTTGCCTGAAATAAAAGTAGTAATTAATAACCTGAACTAACACCAACGGCTTGAATTCAGTTACTATGTGAAATCGTTTTGTTCTTTACTTCAAATAACATTTTCAAGTAACGCAAAATAGGCTGTTACAAACCCTTTAAAATAAAAAGTAAAAATGTATCGTAGTATCATCTTGTCATTCTTCAAATTCGATGCGCATAGAATGCCAATGGTATAGTAATCAATGGAGCCCCACGTAGACTAGTCGTGACATCTAGTGGTGAAATATCGAACAATATAATCCTAACAGAGCGAGTGCATTCTAGCGGCCAGAAGAAGAAACTTTTCAATAAAATCTGGAAGTTAATAAGTTGGCGTGCAGTTACCTTTTTGGCAGCTAGATGTCTCAAGTAAATCTGCTGGCGAATTATGTTTTAATTAAATATATATTTTACACCATAATATGCACAATATAACGCTTAATTTTAAAACATCTGAGTCATTACAAAACAATAAACATATAACATTTCAAGCAAAAAACCTAACTCTGATCGGGTTTGAACCATAGGCATTTGAGCGATAGGCTAACGTTCTACCACTGAGCTAATTGTGTTTCTATATAAAATGACTTACATAGAACTTGTTAGCAAATAATGATTTATACTAAACGATTTCATCACTGGAGTATATTATTTATATATAAAGCATTTCATACAAAGTTTATTTATTTTGTATCAGTACACTATATTGCATGCAATACTCAAATTAGTGAAATATAAGTCAGACACAAGATATCCGCTGCCATCTTGTCTTATTACTGAATCGGCTCCGCTTTTTAAAATCACGTCTGCACTATAGTATTACAAAATAAACTTTTAATTTCAAACGTGCCTCTTCCTCTAGAACAGTTAAAACGATTCTCGGCTCGATAATCGGAACTGGTGGGTCCCATTATATGGATTATAAAGTTTGCATAATTCGCACGGCCGCCATCCTGAAATGGTATGGCGGACAACCATGTAGTTTGGTCACAAGACGCATCCTATACGAAGGTATGTTGTTACCAAATTTGATAGAGATCGGATGAATTGGTTAGTCGTTATTTGATTTTACGTTTTGAACGTTTGAGTGGCCTCCATTCAGTTTTAGTAAAGATGGCGGCGATATAAAACATGACACTGAGGTGTCCCTTGCTAGTGCTACCTTTGTACCAAATTTCGTTCAATTCGCATTCACCGTGTTCGAATTGATAGGGGGGGGGGGGTTGGGACAGACATTCAGAGTACACACACTCACACACACACAGACACACACACACACACATACTCACACACACATACACACACACTCACACAGACTCACACACACACATACACACACACAGACAGACACAATTTTATCGCCCTGTGTTGATCTCATAAGTCTACTTTCATTTTTTGCAAAAATCGAAATTAGGCTAAAAATGAAAATTTGTGTATTTTTCTCCGAATTTCTACGGAAATTTGAGTTGTTTACGCGTTTCAGACTGTTTTATGACGGATGCGCGCGAAAATAAATTTTTTGTCTGTCTGTCTGTTTGTTTGTTTGTCTGTGGACAAATTTGTTCCCTTATAACTCGAGAACGGCTGGGTGTATCCACGTAAAATTTGGTACAGGTATCCATCAGAGGCACGACACTAATCATTGATGTAACTCTTCTCCGTACCTCTCATAAAAGGGGGCCTACCCCCTTAAAATACATGCCGAAATAGGAGTAGAAGAACGAGACAAAACTCATTTTCAGCCCCTCAATGTGAGAGACAAAACTCGGCGCCCCGAAAACCTCATTTTAAGGACCGAAGACCATCCGTTTTTGAGATATTCCCAGAAAACTAATTTAATTTAATAAACTAATGAACGAATGCAAGCCAGTAACCATGGCAACAGATTCTCAGAGGTCCATCTATTGCTGTAAGACGCAATGCAATTCCATTAATTACATTAGTGTGAAAGTTTGCAAACGGCTAGAAGGTTATCACGGAACCAAATTAAGCCGTAAAATTCATCAATACGTATAATGCGCTTAAGGGGATCAAGGGGTACTCTAGAATTTTTTCACGCGATTTACACCTGCGGGTGTGGTACGGCAGGTCTATTATATTCCTATCCCCATATTATTCATTCATTCATTCATTCATTAAATTTTCACTTTCGACATATAGTACAGAAGGTCTATTATATCTCCAAACAGCAAAATTATTTTCAAAAATTCCTGAATTGAACCAGCATAACAAGAATTTCCGTGACGAACTAAAGAGCCTACTTTTCTTAAAATTAAGTTTCATGCCAAAAAGGTACAGAATACAAAATTTGTTTGACGTCCAATGGACATTACATGCAGTTAGACACTGGATCTATCAGCACGCGTAAAAGCTGGTTGGAAACAATGTCATGCGTGTGATGGTTAGAAGTAATCTGAAATACTATGATATCTTGTTGTGCCAATTTTGGATGAAATCCATTAGTTAGTATAGAAGTTACATGTATTTTAAAATTGGACCTATCAGCAGGCATAGAATCATGTTGGCAGCACTGACGTGTATCAGTTACTCCAAATTAATCTAAAATGTCAGGTACTATAGCCTACGTGTGCATAGTTTAATGCTGTCGTCTTGCATACTTCCTGATATATTGGTATTTGGATAAAAAGAATAGTGAGAGCAATTAATAACAGTTGGCAGCCCTGGTGGCTCTTAAGAATACGCTCAGTCATATCTGTTCATGTACACATATTAAATACAAAATTTGGTTGAAATCCAATTGATAGTGTAGAAGTTATATGCATTTAAATATTGGACCTATCAGAAGCCTTAAAATTATTTTGGCAACACTGTCATATATGACCTTCTGGAAATTAAACTGAAATAGTATTATATATATGTGTGCCAATTTTGGAATAGCTCCCATGCATACCTTCCATGATATCCAACATGGAGCTCAAATTTCTAGTGCGTTGTTTCTGCAATTGGTAGCACTGACATAATTTTCAAATATGGACGTGAGATATTCCGGTATACATCTTTACTCATACTAAATTTGGTTTCGATTGCTGCAGCCATTTAGGAGTTGATAGGGTAGACACACACACACAGCCAGACAGACAGACAGAAGGACAGACAGACAGACAGACAGACAGACACACATATTTCCGGATCGATCTCATAAGTCTACTTTTTCCTCATTTTTGCAAAATGTGAAAAGTAGGCTAAAAATGGACCCCCTAAGCCAATAAAATGTTAAAATAACAAGTAGTTCCGTGAAGAACTATGCAGCCTATTTTCATATATCCTGCTCATGTTAATTGTCTCTATCAACATACAAAATTTCAGTTTAATTGCTGTAACAGATTCGTAGATATTGAGAACCGTCTAAATATTTCAGATGGTCGCCAGGATGGTTTGTTATTTTTGTACTATTACATTAAGATTATTGTGTACGTGTGGTATTCAAACTTCAATCGCATGATTAGAACACAAGAAAAAAACGAGATTTTAAAAGTACGCAAACCAGCCATCTTGTGATTATGCAAATAATTGAAATAAATTACATGCCAGTGGATCAACATTTGTATAAGCATTTAACGTGCAACGTTTCACGGCACTCGGATAGTTAATTCGCGAGAAACGTCCATTTAAATAGTTATACTTCTTGTCGCCGCCATGTTGGATTTGTGCTCACCAGGGTACTGAAAGTCCTATAGGTGAACATATGTTCATAGTCTCTATGAACATTAAAAAAATCAGTTTGGTTGCTGTAAAACATTCATAGATATTGAGAACCGTCTAAATATTTCGGAAGCTCGCCATTTAGGATTGTTATATGTATAGGCCATAGAGTTATGTACCATTCCAGGACAATTATTGCCTAGCTTCATTATTCAAACTTTCACTTCGATCGCATGATGACCTCGTAGTTCCGCCCCTAAAAACAACAATAACTAACTAACTAACTGATCGCATGATTACGACACAAGAATAAAAAACTTAATTTTAAAATTTCGCACAACCGCCATCTTGAGGTTATGTAAACAATTGAATTAAATTAGATGGCAGTGCATTACAATCTGCAAAATCATTTACTGTACCACATTTCACTGCGCTCAGATAGTTAAATCACGAGAAAAGTCTATTAAAATATTTCAAATTCGCTTGGTCGCCATGTTCGTTTTGTACTTAACAGGTTTCTGAAATATACACAGGTAAACTTGTATCAGTACCCTTTATCACCGTACAAAATTGCATGATGATATCTGTAATAGTTTCGGAGATGTAGAATATCAGTGAAATATTTCGCACAGCCGCCATTTTGAGGTTATGTAAACAATTGAACTAAATTAGACTCCAGTGCATTACAATGTGTATAAACATTTGCTGTACCAAGTTTCATTACGTTTGGATAGTTAAATCGCGAGAAATGTCTGTTTATAAGTCTCAACTTCGCTTGACCGCCATGTTGGTTTTGTAGTCACCAGGTTTTTGAAAGTCTCATATGTGAACTTCTCGTAGTGCCCTTTATCACCGTACACAATTTCATGGCGATATCGGTAATAGTTTCGGAGATATTGAAAGCTAGTGAAATATTTCGCACAGCTGCCATGTTGGATTGGTGAGACGTAACAAAATTTGAAGGGCACGGTCGAGGTCGCCGGGAATAGTGCTATGAACTTACCAGCCGTTTAGATTTTATTAGGGGGGGACACACACACCTCACACACACACACACGGGCAAAAGGTGATCTCATAAGCCTATTTTTTCAAAATTGAAAATAGGCTAAAAATATGCATAGTAAGACGAAAGAAAAGTTAATTGAGCTCCAATTACATTGTAAAATATTTTATCGCAATAAATGAGGTCTGATCCTTGTACGAAAACCTGCATATTTTGCCTATTAAAGCCTATCCCCTAGTTTGCCCGGTGAAATCTACCTCCGCCTTCAGGCGTGCCGAGAGGGATTTTTAGCCCACTTTTCACATTTTGCAAAAATGAGGAAAAAGTAGACTTAAGAGATCGGGCAAATGTGTGTCTGTCTGTCTGTCTGTCTGTCCTTCTGTCAACTCCTAAACGGCTGCAGCAAACGAAACAAAATTTGGTAGGAGTAAAGGTCTATACCTGAATATCTCACGGCCATATTTGAAAATGATATCAGTGCTACCAACTGATGAAAAATCGCATTTGAAATTTGAGCTCCATGTTGGATATCTTGGAAGGTATGATTCGGAGCTATTTCAAAATTGGCACACGTTTAGATAATAATATTGCAGTTTAATTTCCAGGAGGCCATACATGGCAGTGTTGCCAAAATGATTATAAGCCTGGTGTTAGATCCAAATTTTAAATGCATATAACTTCTACACTATCAATTGGATTTCAACCAAATTTCGTATGTGCTATGTGTACATAAACAGATACGACTGAGCGTATTCTTACGAGCCACCAGGGCTGCCAACTGTTAATAAATGCTCTCAATTTGTTTTAATCCAAATATCCATATATCAGAAAGTATGCAAGCCGACAGTTTTAAACTATGCACACGTATAGTACCTGACATTCTATATTAATTTGGAGTAACTTATATACGTCAGTGCTACCAACATGATTCTAAGCCTGCTGAGACGTCCAACTTTAAATTCATGTAACTTCTATACTAAATAATGGATTTCATTCAAAATTTGCACTGCAATAGATCATATTATTTCTGACCAATACATGCATGGCATTGTTGCCAACATGATTTTACGCGCGCTGTTAGATCCAATGTTTAACTGCATGTAACGTCCATGCTATCCATTGGACCTCAACCAAATTTTGTATTCCGTACCCTAAGAAATGGATCTAAGAATATATTCAGTCACCAGGGCTGCCAACTGTAGTGCTTTATTAGGCTACATTATGCCAGGTATACATTATTTCGAACTAATTATAAATTTCGATATTACCAACTTAATTTCGTCATTAATCATTGGCATGAATCTTAAATTTTAAGAAAAGTAGGATCTTCAGTTCGTCACGGAACTTCTTGTTCTGCTTGTTTTTGGTGCAGGCCTACACGATTTCCCAGCACATGTTGCTATGTTTCCATAAGCTGGCTAGATTACGTTACAGAATTTCCCTTGTGTACATCTATGAATGAATGTTGAGCCTATTTTCATTTATGAAAAAAAAAAGGCTTATGAGATCACCTTTTGTCCGTGTGTCTGTCTGTGTGTGCGTGTGTGATGGTGTGTGTGATAAGACTTTCCAAAACCGGTCAACTACAAAACGAATATGGTGGCCAAGAAGATTTGAAATTTTTAAATAGGCCTTTCTTGCGATTTAATGATCCAAACGCAATGAAACTTGGTACGGGAAATTTTTATACACATTGTAATACACTGTTATCTAATTTAGTTCAATTGATTACATAACCTCAAGATGGCGGCTGTGCGAATTTTAAAATTAAGTTTTTATTTCTTGTGTCGTAATCATGCGATCGAAGTGGAAGTTTGAATAATGAACCCACGCTGTAATTTTCCTTTAATGGTACATGACTCTGTGGCCTATACATACAACAGTCCAACATGGCAACCATCCGAAATATTTAAATGGATCTCAATATCTACGAATCAATTACAGCAATGAAACTGATTTTTTTAAATGTTTATAGGGGCTATGAACCTAAGTTCACCTATAGGACTTTCAATAACCTGGTGATCACAAATCCAACATGGCGGCGACGCGAATTATAAATATCCAGATGTTTGTTTCTCGTAATTTAACCATCCGTGTGCAGTGACACTTGGTACAGTAAAGCCTTATACAAATGTTAATCCACTATATCTAATTTTTTCTATTGTTTCCATAACCACAAGATGGCAGCTGTGCGATTTTTTAAAATCCCGTTATTTTTCTTGTGTCTAATTTATGCGATTGAAGTTTGAATACTACACGTACATAATAATTTTCATGTAACAGTACATAACTCTAAGACCTACATAAAAAATCCAACAAGGCGAGCATCCGAAATATTTAGTCGGTTCTCAATATCTACGAATCTATTACAGCAATCCAACTGAAATTTTATATGTTGATTGAGACAATTAATATAATGTAGGATATATGAAAATAGGCTGTATAGTTCTTCATGAAACTACTTGTTCATTGTCTCGATAATTATGAGCTCTACCAACTTGGCTTTTCATGTGATGAATTGTGTTTGTGAATGTAGTTTTTAGTGGTATTTTTACGGTAGGCTACGTAATTCAGCACGAATTTAATATTATATTGCATTTTGTTGTATATAATCCTTGATTGAGCGGCAAAAGAGCACCCGAGTAAATGGATTTTATGGCGAATCAGGCTCAAAGGTTGACAACACTGTTACGATTGCACAAAGTCAAGTAGACAACGTGTTCAAACTGCAGATGTAAAGCTTGAACCACCAATAAAATACTACTTCAAAGGTAATAAAAGTGGAGAGAGGTTGAGAAAAGGTGCAGACAAATTCTTTTAAATGTATACAGTTGGTTGAGGGATGACAAGCTAAACTAGAGTTTCCATGTTGGAAACACAAGAAGGGACAGAGAAAGGAGATGCGCGGAGAGATATTTTCCTCAGGACTTGGCCTGACGTTTGGGATAGTAATTGTGATTTTCAATTAAGGTGGCTCTAACAAACTAGTTCCGTTCCTCAATATGATTCTACCACACAAAGTACTGAATCAACTGTTATGCAACTCAGCAATTCTTCTATGTTTGTGAGTTTTCACCTAGGACACCAATCTGGCTCATCTGCGGGCTCTTGGTGTCCCCGCCCGGACCACCACAGGAGTAGCGAACGGCGCGCTACCTGTCTTTTTATGAAGCGCACCTGTGCCTCTTTACTGCGAGTACTAAAAGCTCAAGCAGCCATAACCTCCCTATGAAGGCTTCCAAAAAGATGGTATATTGGATTTCATGGCCATTGAATTCTAACTCAGCGATTCTTCTAGGTTCGTGCGGTGTCTTGTGTGAGGTTTTGCCTAGGACACCAATCTGGCTCATCAGCGGGCTCTTGGTGTCCCCGTCCGGACCACCACAGGAGTAGCGAACGGCGCGCTACCTCCCTTTTTATGAAGCGCACCTGTGCCTCTTTACTGCGAGTACTAAAAGCTCAAGCAGCCATAACCTCCCTATGAAGGCTTCCAAAAAGATGGTATATTGGATTTCATGGCCAGTGAATTCTAACTCAGCGATTCTTCTAGGTTCCTGCGGTGTCTTGTGTGAGGTTTTGCCTAGGACACCAATCTGGCCCATCAGCGGGCTCTTGGTGTCCCCAACCGGACCACCACAGGAGTAGCGAACGGCGCGCTACCTCTCTTTTTATGAAGCGCACCTGTGCCTCTTTACTGAGAGTACTAAAAGCTCAAGCAGCCATAACCTCCCTATAAAGGCTTCCAAAAAGATGGTATATTGGATTTCATGGCCAGTGAATTCTAACTCAGCGATTCTTCTAGGTTCGTGCGGTGTCTTGTGTGAGGTTTTGCCTAGGACACCAATCAGGCTCATCTGCGGGCTCTTGGTGTCCCCAACCGGACCACCACAGGAGTAGCGAACGGCGCGCTACCTCTCTTTTTATGAAGCGCACCTGTGCCTCTTTACTGAGAGTACTAAAAGCTCAAGCAGCCATAACCTCCCTATAAAGGCTTCCAAAAAGATGGTATATTGGATTTCACGGCCAGTGACTTCTAACTCAGCGATTCATCTAGGTTTGTGCGGTGTCTTGTGTGAGGTTTTGCCTAGGACACCAATCTGGCTCATCAGCGGGCTCTTGGTGTCCCCGTCCGGACCACCACAGGAGTAGCGAACGGCGCGCTACCTCCCTTTTTATGAAGCGCACCTGTGCCTCTTTACTGCGAGTACTAAAAGCTCAAGCAGCCATAACCTCCCTATGAAGGCTTCCAAAAAGATGGTATATTGGATTTCATGGCCAGTGAATTCTAACTCAGCGATTCTTCTAGGTTCGTGCGGTGTCTTGTGTGAGGTTTTGCCTAGGACACCAATCTGGCTCATCAGCGGGCTCTTGGTGTCCCCGCCCAGACCCCCACAGGAGTAACGAACGGCGCGCTACCTCCCTTTTTATGAAGCGCACCTGTGCATCTTTACTGCGAGTACTAAAAGCTCAAGCAGACATAAACTCCCTATGAAGGCTTCCAAAAAGATGGTATATTGGCCTTCAAGGCCAGTGAATTAAAACGCAGCAATTTTTCTAGGTTATGCCGTGTCTTGTGTGGGGTAAAATAGTTAAGTTACTGAAACGGCAATATCATTCACTGTTACCAACATTACAATTAAACATAATATTAAGAAAAAGGTACATTTATGACTTTACTTCTGAAATGAAATTCATCATGTTTCATATAATTTGTCCGATTCGACATATAAATTAAAATTGTACCTAGAGAACAGGTAAATAAATGAAAATAATAATACTATCGTATGGCCTCGGATGCCGGGTGCAAGGTTTGTTATTTGACAACCACAGGGTAGCTTGCATGTCGATTTTCGTTGTTCCTTGAAGCACTATGAAAGTCAAGGAGATTAGATATCTAAGCTCTTTTGAACACTATAGCGCTTTCTAATAGAGAAATGAGGAACGTTATGCTGGCGGAAACTCCCGAGATTAATTTTGCCATTATGAACACGGCCTACTTAATTCAAATGGGTCCTTTGACATGCCGACATCGTATAACATGCGTGTCGTAATTTTTTCCGCCTTTCAAAAATCATTTACCACGGCCAGGAGCGAACCAGCAAGCTTGGGGTGGGTACTCTGACACATTAACCACTCACCCACCGTCGCAAGCAATAAATAATAATCCACCTTAAAGTAAATAATTTATTGAAACTATTTATAATGTGGTTGGTTGGTTCTTAAGTTTAGGGGCTGCAACAACGCGGTCATGTAGCCCCGTGTACTTTGGGTGTGTGTAGAATCTGTCTGATAACCCGTGTTAATTGTGATTACTGTATTAGTGTGTGTTATCTGTTTTTTAATTTAAGTACTGCAACTTAGAATTTTTGAATAGTTCCAACTTTTGCCACCAAGTGCCACCGTCAACGACTACTAGGCCAAGTTCAGAACTTAGCTACTAGACGCCACCGCAGTTGGCTCTTGGCAACGAACGTAGAAACCTAAGAGCGTTGTTTACATTCTTAATCTATCCTATTTAGCTTCACACAGGTGCAATTAGTGGAAGGTTCTTTAACATGCCATAAATCTATGACATGGGACCGCCGGCTTTACTTCCCCTCCGAAGGAAGGCATACTGAGGGATTTTAACGCTCTTAAAAATCCGACGGCTTCGGCCGGGTTTGAACCAGCGATCTTGGGCATAGAAGCTCAGCATGCTGCCGACTACGCCACCGAAGCCGCCAAATATTTATAATGCAATACCAGATTTGGTTAATCGATTAAAGACCGGTTAATTGACTCATTTGAAAATATTCAGAATCGATTAATCGACTAATGTTACAATCGATTAATCGATTAACAGAAAAATCGATTAATTGGTTAGTAGACACGTCTTGAAAATGGTTTAAATGAGAGGTCATCGCTTAAGTTGTGTTACGCTTATTTTCGGAATGATTTATAGAAATCTATAATCGTTACTTTTTGTCTAAATATTTAAATTGTCCTTCCTTGTTTTTGTTAACAATAACCAAATAAGAGTCAGTAACAGTGGAAAGGCAAAATCAATAAAATTGGGCAGAGTTTCAGAAAAGGAAAGAGACGAGTTTTAAGCGAAAGATTTTGAATCTTGTTTAATGTTTGTCGGGAAGGCTCAATTTAGGACAGGAACATTTTATCATTTCAAAAGATCTTGTCGACTTCATCGTTGTTGTTTCGACTTCATCGTGATGCTTTGGTCTACCGCTATGTGTTACGGTTACGGAGAGGAAATGTACTAAGGTTGCACTTGAGAGTATGACGTCATCATGTTGTTCAGTGCATATGCACCGAGTCTGAGCTTCCTCCTGGGCTATAGCGTTATGCGATACGGAGACAGAGAGCGCGTGACGTCATGCAGCAGAGTGCACCTACCGCTCTCCGTTCCCCGCGCGGGAAGCCTAATTTAATGGGTAATGAAGTCTGTTGAAAGAGTCCTGCCTTTCTAACATGTGTAGCATTTGTAGCATGCGTCATTTGAAATGATATAAAGTCTAGTCTTTCAGATTGACTGTAAATTTTGTTATTCGATTTTAGCTTAGCTTCCACAAAGAACGTCAGTTGTAACTCTTCAGTCGGTCAACTTGAATTTGCCCAAAGACTGGGCGGAGTCCAATGCATAAAACATATGAATAATAGGTAAATAACACGCCTGGAAACATCGCAATCACTATCACTATTACGTCGCCACTCTCGAATGCTCCGTGTGAGAGATTTCATGAGCCCTTCATCCAGGAAAGCCACCAATAACCAGGAGGTTCAGTTATGTTTTGGGGTGGAATCATGTATGGTCGACGTACGCCTGTAGTTGGTAGCATGCTGAGCTTCTATGCGGGTTCAAACAAAGCCGAAGTCGTCGGAGTTTTTAAGAGCGTTAAAATCCCTTGCCTTCCTTCGCAGGGGAAGTAAAGCCGGCGGTCCCATGTCATAGATGTACGGCATGTTAAAGAACCTTCCACTAATTAAACCTGTGTGAGGCTAAATTATAGTTAAACATTTGACAAACGCTCTTAGGTTCCTATGTTTGTCACCAGGAGCCGACTGCGATGGCGTCTGGTATCCAAGTTCTGGACTATTAGTCGTTGACGGTGACGTTTGGCGGCAAACGTAGGAACTACTTGAAAAAATTCAATGTCTGCAGTCCTTACTTGAATTTAAAACAGAAACACACATTAATACAGTCACCACAATTAACATCGGTTATCAGACAGGTTCTACACACACCCAAAGTACACAGGGCTACATGACCGCGTTGTCGCAGCCTCTAAACGAAGGAACCAACCAACCGACGTATGCCTCTGATTCCGATCCACGGTAATATGACTGGTATGGTTTATACAGACAACAACCTCGAACCTGTCGTTACAGGATTCGCTGTCACAATGGGGGAAGGCTCGTGCCGATCGAGCTAGGGTGGTGGTAGTGGTCAATCAGTTCCTTCAGATGCATGGCTTACAGAGAATGGAGTCGCCTGCCTATTCTGCGGACATGAACTGTATTGAAAATGCATGGATAGAGCTCAAGAGGGCGATTTCGCACCGTCCCAATTCTCGAACAAACAAACAGCAACTGATTCAAGCTGCTGTCAAAGAGTGGGATAATCTGTCCCAAATCACGTTGGATTCGTTGGTGCTCAGTATGCCTCGTTGTCTTCAAGCATGCTTTAAGAGCTCGTGGTGCCCATACACGGTATTGCTATGCCCCAACATCAAAGGAACGTTTGTGTGCTCACTCCCACATTACCACTTTTGTTATTCGTTGTGTCTCTTTTGCAAGGCAGATTGTGTGATGCTTTTCTTTCTATGTACCTATGTACCCTATAATGTGCATAATATGATTACATAATTATAGATTGTATTTATTTATCGTATGGCTTTTAGTGCCGGGAGTGTCCGAGAACATGTTCCGCCCGCCAGAGGCTGTAGCTGCTTATAGCGGACACCCGTAGTGTGAGCTACAGCTCGAACATCAATTCCGCCCGATTTCCCTCAATTCCACCCGGTCCTCCAAGGGACCCAAAAATAAGTTCCCCACCTCCGCTCAGGCTTTGACAAGGGGTCGGCAGAGGGGTTATCCCCAATGACGTAAACAAATGTCATAACCCTCCTGCTCGCATACCAAGGGCCGGGTCAACGTCAAACACCTTCTGCAGCGCATGAGCGAATTCTTGCATTCCACACGACAACACAAGTACAACAGCTCATCCAAATATATTTGCTTTTTAAAGTGCCTACATCAGATACAGACACGTGCATTCTACTTAAGAGCAGCGGGCGGGTGTCGAGCAAAAACAAGAATAGTCGTGTGAGAAACGAATTCATTGAAAACAAGCTCATGCAGTACGCCAACCAAACAATGAGTAGATTAGATCATGTGAAGTGTGTTTCTCACAGAATAGTTAGGGAATGAAAGAGTTTCATCTAATGTTTTTTGTATAGTTTGAAATGAAGTAAAGATTTATGTGATTTTAAGATGCTGATGTTTCTTATTTTATTAAATTTCCTGTCCATATTGTTATTTAACAACAGTGATTAATATCTAGCTCTTTGTATTATGTTTATATCTGATTTAACGATTGAGCGGACTTGGTGGTGGTGATTTAAAATTAATCATAATATTCTTTAATATAAGTCTGCCAAGTTTTCTATTTTTTTCTACTCATGCGCTGCATAAGGTGTTTGACACGGCCCTTGGTATGCGAGCAGGCGGGTTATGACATTTGTTTACGTCATTGGGGAAAAGCCTGGGTGGAGTTGAGGAACTCATTTCTGGGTCCCTTGGAGGACCGGGTGGAATTGAGGTAATCCTGGCTACCTGACTGGAATTCCCGGGTGGAATTGATGCCCGCCCGAGCTAACAGGTCCCGTTCAATTTCAAGTAGTTCCAACTTACGCTACCAGATGTCGATGACAACTAGTGGTGAAAGTTGGAATTTTGATAGAGAGTTCCAACAAAATCTAACCTAGAAATATAGCTTCACACAAGTTTGGTCTGCCATAAATCTAGTTCGTCTTTTCTGTTCTGTGTATCTAGAAGTAAAAAACTGTTTCAATCTCATTGTGTTAATACGTTTTGTGTAATAGAGTTGTAGCTACAACTGATTGAGTTACAATGTAACAATGAATTGAAGCAACTATTCCTCAACGTTTCGTAAATTGAGTTCTACAAGGCCATACCAGAATCAAGCTTCCCTACTTGAAATCTCAAACACAGAAGATGACTGCCATGTTCGCATCTTCCTATATTTGTGAACAGGTGTATTATACAATGAAGCTTTACAAGAATAGCATCACAAATATATTGACAGACCACCATTTAGCTGCGCTACTAACAATCATCTCATCCCAGTTTCAACCAGATTATGAAAAACGTTTGGAAGCACAGTCACAGTTACACTTGTCACATACTACTTCCTCCTCTAACAAATAATGAAGGTGTGTTCTTTTTTCCTAGTTTTTCTACCATTGTAACCTATAAGTTTTGTTTGATTTAAAATTCTGAAATAATACTTTTATAATCTGTCCATAATAGTGCATTATGCAACGAGCAGAAGCGAGTTTTATAATTTCCATACGAGTGTCTTAATTACCATTATAGGCGAGTTGCATACGTCTGTTTATGTTCGACGATAATTATAACTTTATTATATGTTTTAACATAAATATTCATAAATATCTGTTGAGATTCAGTTACTTGAATTTTTTAGATCGGAGTGCAAGCGGTGGGTTTGATATCTCTATTTTCAAAGTTCTTTGACCGACCGCAGCATGCGCTCTGTGTTCAGCAATGCCATATGTGCACCAGCATTTAGTCAAACTGCCACCGAAGTCGTTTGAAAGCAATGCGCTGTGTAGAAATTGGAGTTGGGGACATTAAGGTACAGTGCTATTTCTTGTCTCATATTCGCAAGTTTATTTACGCGAACATACGTACGGTGAACTTTCAATGTCGGTAATTTATATAGACATGTTGGATTTTGAGCGCATGCGCGAAGGCATCCTTACCTAATTGGTCACACAACTGTTTCTTGAGCTCTCATTGGTGGGAGAAACTGTCTCATAATGAAAGATAGTGTTATAATGAGCCTCATTATGATACAGTTTTCTGACACATAAAGTTTACGTTTCGACATCGGCGAACATAATAGTACATTATGCAACGAGCCAATAATGGCAATAATTAAGACACGAGTATGTTTATAAAACGAGCGTATGCGAGTTTTATAATTTTCATACGAATGTCTTAATTACCATTATAGGCGAGTTGCATACGACTGTTTATGTTCCACGATAATTATTATAACTTTTTTATGTTCGAACATAAATATTCATAAATATCTGTCGAGATTTCACAAGTTTTATGTACTGAGCAGAGCGCATGAGACGCAGAGAATGGCTTGTATTTGACCATGGCCTCCTCGATTACCCTACTATGACACAAGGCCAGGCAGTGAAATTTAAATTAGAAGGCCGTGGAACTTAGCGCATCTAATTATCTAATTGGTCAAACGACTGTTCCTTGAGCTCTGATTGGTGGGAGAAACTGTTTCATAATGAAAATAGTGTTATAATGAGCCTCATTATAGTACAGTTTTCTGGCAAATAATAGTCAGGGTCGAACCTAAACATAATTACGTGTTTTTTTCCGGTCCGCCTAGATTATTTTGTATTGCATCTGGCCCTGCTCCTAAAATCTAGATCTACAGCACTATTTCATAAAATTCCCTCTAAAATATTTGCTCACATTTGAATTAGATACATATTGTTTTATGGCAATGTGGTTGCAGGATGGAATGTGTTTATAATATTGGAAATGCACGAGTCACCATGAGTGTGGTGGCATGCAATATTTAGTTAGCAAACAGCAGAACTAATATCACAGTGTTTAACGGACACCAGACTTTTTAGATTCAATATTCACCATAAAATGAAAGAACCTACAGTTCTGCCACAAATAACAGATAATGAAACACCACTGGAGAAAAGAATAGAAAACAAGAATTTCCGTGACGAACTTAAAATTTTCTTAAAATTTAAGATTCATGCCAATGATTAATCTATGTGGATCTATCTAGAATAATGACGAAATTAAGTTGGTTATATAGACATTTCTAATTAGTGCGAAATACTGTTTACTTGGCATAATGTAGCCTAATAGAGCACTACAGTTGGCAGCCCTGGTGACTGAATACATTCTTAGTACCATCTCTTAAGGTACAGAATACACAATTTCGTTGAAGTCCAATGGATAGCATGGACGTTACATGCAGTTAAACATTGTATCTAACAGCGCGCGTAAAATCATGTTGGTAACAGTGTCATGCATGAAATGGTCAGAAATAATCTGAAATAATATGATCTATTTTTGTACCAATTTTGAATGACATCTCTTTGTTGGTATAGAAGTTACGTGCATTTTAAAATTGGTCCTATAACAGGCTTAGATTCATGTTGGCAGCACTGACGTATATAAGTTACTCCAAATTAATATAGAATGTCAGGTACTATACGTGTGCATAGTTTAAAGTTGTCGACTTGCATACTTCCTGATATATATTTGGATAAAATAAATTGAGAGCATTTATTAACAGTTGGCAGCCCTGGTGGCTCTTAAGAATATGCTTAGTCATATCTGTTTACGTTCACATAGCCCATACGAAATTTGGTTGAATTCCAAATGATAGTGTAGAAGTTATATGCATTTAAAAATTGGACCTATCAGCAGGCTTATAATCATTTTGGCAACACTGCCATGTATGGCCTCCTGGAAATTAAACTGAATTGCGATTTTTCAGCAGTTGGTAGCACTGACATCATTTTCAAATACGGCATTGAGATATTCAGGTATAGATCTTTACTCCTACCAAATTTTGTTTCGATTGCTGCAGCCGTTTAGGAGTTGATTTGGGGGGGGGGGGGGGACACAGACAGAAGGACAGACAGACAGAAATTTGTCTGGATCGATCTCATAAGTGTATTTTTCCACATTTTTGCAAAATGTGAAAACTAAGCTAAAAACCAACAGTTCTACTGTAGGCCCTTAGGCTAGCAATTCGATGTTGAAATAGTACATTATGCAACGAGCCCATAATGGCAATAATTTAGACACGAGTATGTTTATAAAACGAGCGTATGCGAGTTTTATAATTTTCATACGAGTGTCTTAATTACCATTATAGGCGAGTTGCATACGACTGTTCATGTTCGACGATAATTAATATTACTATTTTATATTCGAACATAAATATTCATAAATATCTGACGAGATTTCGCCAGTTTATGTACTGAATAGAGCGCATGAGACGCAGAGAATGGCTTGTATTTGACCATGGCCTCCTCGATTACCCTACAATGACACTAGGCCTGGCAGGGAAATTTAAATTAGAAGCTCGTGGAACTCAGCGCATCTAATTATCTAATTGGTCAAACAACTGTTTCTTGAGCTCTGATTGGTGGGAGAAACTGTTTCATAATGAAAAATAGTGTTATAATGACTATCATTATGATACAGTTTTCTGACATATAATAGTCAGGGTCGAACATAATAGTACATTATGCAACAAGCCTATAATGGCAATAATTAAGACATGAGTATGTTTATAAAACGAGCGTATGCGAGTTTTATAATTTCCTTACGAGTGTCTTAATTACCATAATAGGCGAGTTGCATACGACTGTTTATGTTCGACGATAATTATAACTTTATTATATGTTTTAACATAAATATTCATAAATATCTTTTCAGTAACTAGAATTTTGTGATTGGGTGCTGCGCTGTGTTCCAAGCTCTCTGGCCGACCGACGCATGCGCTCTGTGTGCTTCAATGCCATATATGTGCAGATTGTGAACCAGTATTCAGTAAAACTCTCACCGTAGTCGTTTGAAAACAACGCGCTGTGTAGTAATTGGATTTGGGGATATTAGGGTAGGCCTACACTGATATTTCTTGTCTCATATTCACCAGTTTATTTACGCGAACATATGGACGGTGCACTTTCGTAATTTATATAGACATGTTAGATTTTGAGCGCATGCGCGAAGGTATCCTTATCTATTTGGTCAAACAACTGTTTCTTGAGCTGTGATTGGTGGGAGACAATGTTTCATAATGAAAAATAGTGTTATAATGACCATCATTATGATACAGTTTTCAGACATATCAGGATCGAACATAAACATCGTATTATAGACTACGCCTTCCATGAAAACTATTGCTTTAGGGGATATTGGACTTGGTAATTCACGTACCAGTAACCTCTAGGGATATGAGTTTGGGATTGCAGTTAAATAAAATATAATACATTTATTTACTGCATGGCCTTTTTTTTAGTGCCGGGAGTGTCCGAAGACATGTTTGGCTCGCCAGAGGCTGTAACTGCTTCAAGCGGACACCCATAGGGTGAGCTACAAGTTCCGTTCAATTTCAAGTAGTTACAACTTTCGCCACCAGATATCACTGACACACAGTGGTGAACGTTGGAACTTTGATAGAGCGTTACAACGAAATCTAACCTACACATTTAGCTCCACACAAGTTTAGTTAGTGGAAGGATCTTTTACATGCCATAAATCTATGACATGGGACCACCGGTTTTACTTCCCCTCCGAAGGAAGGCGTATTGAAAGATTTTAACGCTCTTAAAAATTCGACGACTTCAGCCGCGATCTTGGGCACAGCAGTTCAGCATGCTACCAACTACGCCACCGAAGCCGCTAATATAATAAAGTATGAGAATAAGAAGTGCATCTCCTGGAATACCAAAATAAGACATTATAACATCGTCGTAAAATCGGAATGTCTCATTACCAGTGAATGCCTCTCGATGAGCTATAGCTTAGAAAAAACTAAAATTCCTGGAAAGGAGAATTCTAAGAAATATCATGGGTGAAGTTCGGACTGAAGAAGGATGGAAACTGTAAAGCAACAGAGAAGTCTACCAGAACAAGGAAAGGATCTCAGAGACTATGCGGAAGAGGAGGCTGACATTCCACGGACATCTATACAGAATGCACAAACATAGATTAACAAAACAAATATTCGGCTATCTCTGGAAGAAGAAGACCACTCCAACGTAGACTTAGGAAGTTACGAAAGATTTACAAAAGTTGAACATAACAGAGTCTCAGATGCTAGAAAGAAATGAATTTAAGAGTTAAGTGAAATATATGTAAGGGATTCAAGATAAAGGAAGACCTAAGAGAACTTGGACAGAAGATCAAAGGAAACATGCCAGTGAACGCATGAAGTAATATTGGAGCCAGAGGAAGATCCAGGCAAAGGAAAAGAAAAATGAGTAAAGTTGTTGCGTGATCCTAAGTGAGTCGTCCATTTGAAAAACTCGTTTAATCCACTTGTGATTTTTTTTTAGTCGTTTCGGCCATCAATAGACCACGATGTTCTTCACTCATATGATCACTGTAAAGCTTGTGAATAAGGATCATGTCGTAAAATTATTTATTTAATTATTTTATTTTACTTCATTTTCTTTTGTTTATTTTTTATTTTGTTTATTTTATTTTGTTTTACTTTATTTCGTTTTATTTTCTTTTAAATTGTTTTATTTTTATTTTGATTTGTTTATTTTGTTTTATTTTGATTTTCCAGATAACAAACACAAAACCAAAAACAAAAAACCCGAAGCAAAATTCAAACACAAAAGCAAAAGCAGAAAAAAGAAACACAAAGCAAAATTCAAAAACAGCAAAAACAAAACAAAAATACACAAAACCAAAACGTAAGAGACGAAGCAAAAATCAAAATTCAAACACAAAAGCAAAAGCAGAAAACAAAATAAAAAACAATACAAAAAACAAAAAAGAAACACAATGCAAAAACCAAAATTCAAAAACAGCAAAAGCAGAAAACAAACACAAAACCACAACAAAAAAGACGAAGCATAAAGCAAAATTCAAAAACAAAAGCAAAAACAGGAAACAAGAAACATAAAGCAAACAGCAAAATTCCAAAGGGAAAAAGAAGAAAACACCAAACCAAGAAAGAAAAGCTAAAAGTAAAACTCATAAGCAAAAGCACAAAGCTAACACAAAACCAAACCCAAAAACACAAAGCAAAAAGTAGAAAACAACAAACACAAAAGTTACGTGAGGCAATGTCCGGAGAAACGTTTCTCATGAAAATGATTCTTATTCACAAGTGGATTAAGCGAGTTTTGTGACTTGACGACTCAAGTGGTAAATTCGCATGAAAAAAAAGTCCTCTCGGCACGCCGGAAGGCGGAGGTAGATTTCACCGGACAAACTTGGGGATAGGCGAAAATAGGCAGAATATGCAGGTTTTCGTAGAAGGATCAGACCTCATTTAATGCGAGAAGGTATTTTATAATTGGAGCTTAATTAACTTTGTTTTTCGTCATTTTATGCTTATTTTAAACATTTTATTGTCTTATGGGAACGGTAACCATCTTGTCATTTGGGGTCCATTTTTATACTTGTGGTCACACTGTCCTTATGCAAGGTTTCGACACTGATGTGTAACTATGTAACGGTCTGTTACTTCTTCACGCAAAATTATATCTCCCGCAGAGATTTTGGTTGGTTCCTCAGTTTAGGGGCTGCGACAACGCGGTCATGTAACCCCGTGTACTTTGGGATGGCTGTATTAGTCTGTAATTCAGGTAAGGACTGCAGACGGTCAATTTCAAGCAGTAGTTCCTAATGTTGCTACCAGGAACTACCGTCAACGACACCTACCTGTGAACTTGGCTACTAGATGCCACCGCAGCCAGCAACTTGCAACGAACGTTGGAATTTCCCCTCCAAAGGAAAGCATACTGAGGGATTTTTAGCGCTCTTAGAAAATCCGACGACTTCGGCCGGCTTTGAACTCGCGACCATGGGCATAGACATTCAGCATGCTTGCTACCAGTTACGTCACCGAAGCCGCTTCACACTTAGTCAGATGGAATTCTGAATATGATCTCGTGCAAGTGCGTTATCTTGGCAACGTCTGATGGCTCATCCCTTATCAATTTAGTAGAGTTGCCATGGCAAGCACTGATAGGATAGCTCTTGGCATTTTCTTATAATTCCGAAATAATTTTTCTCATCCCTTGGCATAATGGTGGGTCATATCAAAGTTATTTAAAACAAAATTTTAGGTAATTATTAGGGGAATATTGTCCATTTTGTACGGTTTTGAGATTGTGCCTATTAAGAGAGATATGATTAATGTTTCCCGAAAAACCCACTTTTTCCCACCCCTTTGGTCAATGGTTGGTGCTATAAAAAAAACTCTTCAAACATAAATTTTTGGGCTTTATCCGACACATAGTATGAACGTTGAACGGATTCGATATTTCACATATTAAGAGAGTTATAGCAATATTTCACTTTTTCGAAAAAAAAAAAAGCCCCCCATTTTCACCCCCTTCGACCGATTTAGCCCGACCGAGATTTTATAGGTATACATATTCGGTAAAATATTCAAAGTGATTGGTGAAAAATTACGGCAGTTATCGTGTCCACAAGAAACTGATATATATATAGATACTTTTGAACTGACGGTGGTTTTGGGGTCTAAGGGATGTGAAACGCGAAGATATGTCGAAATTTTCCGGAAGTCGAAACATGGTACCCATTGCAATAGTTAGCTTTCTAATAAAATCTACCTCTGGTTGGTTCCTCAGTTTAGGGGCTGCGACAACGCGGTCATCTAACACCGTGTACTTTGGGTGAGCGTAGAATCTGTCTGATAAACGGTGTGAATTGTAATGGATGTATTAGTCTGTAATTCAGGTAAGGACTGCAGACGGTCAATTTTAAGCAGTAGTTCCTAATGTTGCTACCAGGTACTACCGTCAATGACACCTAGCTGTGAACTTGGCTACTAGATGCCACCCCAACCAGCAACTCGTAACGAACGTTGGAACTTCCCCTCCAAAGGAAAGCATACTGAGGGATTTTAGCGCTCTTAGAAAATCCGACGACTTCGGCCGGCTTTGAAACCGCGACCTTGGGCATAGACATTCTGCATGCTACCAGTTACGTCACCGAAGCCGCTTCCCACTTAGTCAGATGTCAAAGTCAACCCCTGGCACCATCCAGCCCATGACGGGCTAAGGCCGACCAAGCGACCGCTGCCCAGCCATTTGGCCTGCAGATATAGGGGTGACGCGTGATCAGCACGTCGGGTCCCCTCGGTCGTTAATATTGGTATTCGTGATCCAACCCTCACGTCAGTTTTAAAATCCCTGACGGAGCCGGGGATCGAACCCGGGGACTCCGGGTGAGAGGCAGGCGAGCTACCCCAACACCACGGGGCCGGCTTAGTCAGATGGAAATACTAAATCTGATCTCGTGCAAGTGCGTTGTCATGGCAACGGCTCATCCCTCATCAATTTAGTAGTGTTGCCATGGCAACCTCTGATGGCTCTTGGCATTTTCTTATAATTCCGAAATCATTTTTCTCATCCCTTGGCGTAATGGTGGGTCATATCAAAAATTCTTTCAGACAAAAGTTTTAGGTAATTATTAGGGGAATATTGTCCATTTTGTACGGTTTTGATATTGTGCCTATTGACAGAGATATGATTAATGTTTCCCGAAAAACCCACTTTTTTCCACCCCTTTGGTCAATGGTTGGTGCTATCAAAAAACATATTTGACATAAATTGTTGGCACCTATCCGACACATATTATGAACTTTGAATGGATTCGATATTTCACGTATTAAGAGAGTTATAGCGAAATTTCAATTTTTCGAAAAAAGACCCCCATTTTCACCCCCTTCGACCGATTTTGCCCATTAACGAACTCGACCGAGATTTTATAGGGATACATATTATGTAAAAACTTCAAAGTGATTGGTGCAAAATTACGGCAGTTATCGTGTCCACAAGAAACTGATATACATATATATATACATATATATATATATACATAAATTATATATAAACATTTGAACTGACGGTGGTTTTGGGGTCTGGGGGATGTGAAACGCGAAGATATGTCGAAATTTTCCGGAAGTCGAAACATGGGACCCATTGCAATAGTTAGCTTTCTAATGAAATCTACCTAAAAGTCCTCTCGGCACGCCGGAAGGCGGAGGTAGATTTCACCGGACAAACTTGGAGATAGGCGAAAATAGGCAGAATATGCAGGTTTTCGTAGAAGGATCAGACCTCATTTATCGCGTGAAAGTATTTTATAATTGGAGATTAATTAACTTTGTTTTTCTTCATTTTAAACATATTTTAAACATTTTATTGTCTTACGGGGACGGTAACCTTCTTGTCATTTGGAGTCCATTTTTAGCCTATTTTCAATTTTGAAAAAAATAGGCTTATGAGATCACCTTTTGTCCGTGTGTGTGTGTGTGTGTGTGTGTGTGTGTGAGGTGTGTGTGTGTCCCCCCCCCCTAATAAAATCTAAACGGCTGGAGCGATTTCAGTGAAACTCATTAAGTTCATAGCACTATTCCCCGCGACGTCGACCGTGCCCATCGAATTTTGTTACGTCTCACCAATCCAACATGGCGGCTGTGCGAAATATTTCACTAGCATTCAGTATCTCCAAAACTATAACGGATATCGCCCTGAAATTGTGTACGGTGATAAAAGGTACTACTAGAAGTTCACCTATGAAACTTTCAAAAACCTGGTTACTACATAACCAACATGGCGGCCAAGCGAAGTGGAGACTTTTAAATAGACTTTTCTCGCGATTTAACTATCCAAACGTAATGAAACTTGGTACAGCAAATATTTATACACATTGCAATGCACTGGAGTCTAATTTAGTTCAATTGTTTACATAACCTCAAAATGACGGCTGTGCGAAATATTTCACTGACATTCTATATCCCCGAAACTATTACCGATATCACCCTGCAATTTTGTACGGTGATAAAGGGTACTGATACAAGTTTACCTATGTATAATTCATAAACCTGTAAAGTACAAAACGAACATGGCGACCAAGCGAATTTGAAATATTTTAATAGACTTTTCTCGTGAGTTAACTCTCTGAGCGCAGTGAAATGTGGTACAGTAAATGATTTTGCAGATTGTAATGTACTGCCATCTAATTTAGTTCAATTGTTTACATAACCTCCAGATGGCGGCTGTGCGAAATTTTAAAATTAAGTTTTTATTTCTTGTGTCGTAATCATGCGATCGAAGTGAAAGTTTGAATAATGAACCTAGGCAATAAGTGACCTTGAATGGTACATAACTCTATGGCCTATACATATAACAATCCTAAATGGCAAGCTTCCGTAATATTTAGACGGTTCTCAATATATATGAATCTTTTACAGCAACCAAACTGAAATTTTTATGTTCATAGAGACTATGAACATATGTTCACCTATAGGACTTTCAGTAACCTGGTGAGCACGAATCCAACATGGCGGCGACGCGAAGTATAAATATTTAAATGGACGTTTCTCGCGAATTAACTATCCGAGTGCCGTGAAACGTTGCACGTTTTAAATGCTTACACAAATGTTGATCCACTGGCATCTAATTTATTTCAATTGTTTGCATAATCACAAGATGGCTGCTGTGCGTAATTTTAAAATCTCGTTTTTACTTCTTGTGTTCTAATCATGCGATTGAAGTTTGAATACCACACTTACACAATAATCTTAATATAATAGTACAAAAATAAAAATCCAACCTGGCGACCATCTGAAATATTTAGACGGTTCTCAATATCTACGAATCTGATACAGCAATTAAACTGAAATTTTGTATGTTGATAGAGGCAATTAACATGAGCAGGATATATGAAAATAGGCTGTACAGTTCTTCACGGAACTACTTGTTATACTTGTGGTCACACTGTCCTTATGCAAGGTTTCGACACTGATGTGTAACTATGTAACGGTCTGTTACTTCTTCACGCAAAATTATATCTCCCGCAGAGATGTTGGTTGGTTCCTCAGTTTTGGGGCTGCGACAACGCGGTCATATAACCCCGTGTACTTTGGGTGAGTGTAGAATCTGTCTGATAAACGGTGTGAATTGTGATGGCTGTATTACTGTAATTCAGGTAAGGAATGCAGACGCTAAATTTCAAGCAGTAGTTCCTAATGTTTCTACCAGATACTAACGTCAACGCCACCCAGCTGTGAACTTGGCTACTAGATGCCACCTCAATCAGCAACTCGCAACGAACGTTGGAACTTCCCCTCCAAAGGAAAGCTTACTGAGGGATTTTTAGCGCTCTTAGAAAATCCGACGACTTTGGCCGGCTTTGAACCCGCGACCTTGGGCATAGAAGTTCAGCATGCTACCAGTTACGTCACCGAAGCCGCTTCACACTTAGTCAGATGGAAATCTGAATCTGATCTCGCGCAAGTGCGTTGTCATGGCAACGTCTGATGGCTCATCCCTCATCAATTTAGTAGTGTTGCCATGTCAACCACTGATAGCTCTTGGCATTTTCTTATAATTCCGAAATATTTTTTTCTCATCCCTTGGCGCAATGGTGGCTCATATCAAAAATTCTTTCAGAGAAACGTTTTAGGTAATTATTAGGGGAATATTGTCCATTTTGTACGGTTTTGATATTGTGCCTATTAACAGAGATATGATTAATGTTTCCCGAAAAAAACACTTTTTCCCACCCCTTTGGTCAATGGTTGGTGCTATCAAAAAAACGTTTCAAACATAAATTTCTGAGCTTTATCCGACACATAGTATGAACTTCGAACGGATTCGATATTTCACATATTAAGAGAGTTATAGCAATATTTCATTTTTTCGAAAAAAAAAGTCCCCCATTTTCATCCCCTTCGACCGATTTAGCCCAGTAACGAACTCGTCCGAGATTTTATGGGTATACATATTCGGTAAAAAATTCAAAGTGATTGGTGCAAAATTACGGCAGTTATCGTGTCCACAAGAAACTGATATACATATATATACATATATTACATAAATTATATATAAACTTTTGAACTGACGGTGGTTTTGGGGTCTGGGGGATGTAAAACGCGAAGATATGTCGAAATTTTCCGGAAATCGAGACATGGTACCCATTGCAATAGTTAGCTTTCTAATGAAATCTACCTAAAATACTGCCGTCAACGACACCTAGCTGTGAACTTGGCTACTAGATGCCACCTCAATCAGCAACTCGCAACGAACGTTGGAACTTCCCCTCCGAAGGAAAGCAAACTCAGGTTTTTTAGCGCTCTTAGTAAATCCGACGACTTCAGCCGGGTTTGAACCCGCGACCTTGGGCATAGAAGTTCAGCATGCTACCAGTTCCGATACCGAAGTCGCTTCCCACTGACATATGAAAACTGAATGTGATCTCGTGCAGTGGCGTTGTCATAGCAACTGCTGATGGTCATCCCTTATCAATTAAAAGTAAAGTTGTCATGGCAACCTCTCTTGGCACTTGGCACTTTCTTATAATTTAAATCATTTTGTTCACCCCGTGGCGTAATGGTGGGTCATATCAAAAATTCTTTCAGACAAAAGTTTTAGGTAATTATTGGAGGAATATTGTCCATTTTGTGCGGTTTTGATATTGTGCCTATTAACAGAGATATGATTAATGTTTCCCGAAAAACCCACTTTTTCCCACCCCTTTGGTCAATGGTTGGTGCTATCAAAAAACTTATTTGACATACATTTTTGGCACTTATCCGATACATATTATGAACTTTGAAGGGATGAGATATTTCATGTATTAAGAGAGTTATAGCGATATTTCACTTTTTCGAAAAAAGCCCCCCATTTTTACTCCCTTTGACCGATTTTGCCCATTAACGAACTCGACCGAGATTTTATAGGGATACATATTATGTAAAAAATTCAAAGTGATTGGTGCAAAATTACGGCAGTTATCGTGTCCACAAGAAACTGATATATATATATATATATAGATAGATACATATATACATAAATTATATATAAACTTTTGAACTGACGGTGGTTTTGGGGTCTGGGGGATGTGAAACGCGAAGATATGTCGAAATTTTCCGGAAGTCGGAACATGGGACCCATTGCAATAGTTAGCTTTCTAAAGAAATCTACCTAAAAGTATGAGAATAAATTCCTTATTTATTCTTAAAAATTACCATTCTATTCTTAATCATCCAATGACTATTTAGGCATATTTCACCTGAAACTCAACCTTATCCGGGCAGGTTAGCAGATTGGCTCTTCTACCACTACGAGCGCTAGTGTTATTCAATGAAGAGTTTCACTTAAGCCCTTATAACTACTTTCGGTGGGAAGGTTTTACAAAAAAAACCAAAAAACCCTCAGTTTATTGAACCAAGGATCACATTAAAGAAATAATTATTTAAATAAGTTTATTTTGCTAGTTACAGGAGAATGATGAAGATCAGATGTGTACATACAGTAGGTTTACAAATGAAAAGGTATTAAGACTATTGGAAGAGGAGAGATGTTTCTGGCAACTGCTAAAGAAGAGATAGGTTGGTAGGACACATACTAAGCCACCCAGGAATAGCAAGCTTAGTTATGGAAGGTAGGGTCGAGGACGAGAACTGTAGGGGTAGACCAAGGTTAGAATATGTTAAACAGATTGCCTCGGATGTAAGGTGTGGTAGCTATGTAGAGATGGGACCATTAGCCCAGGACAGGGAAGCATGGACAGCTGCATCAAACCAGTCCAAAGACTGAAAACTCAAACAACAAACAATTTTTGGTAGCTTCGGTGACGTAGTTGGTAGCATGCTGAGCTCTAATGCCCAAGGTCGCGAGTTCAAACCCGGGCGAAGACGTTGGATTTTTAAGAGTGTTAAAAATCCCTCAGTATGCCTTCCTTTCTGAGAGGAAGTAAAGCCGGCGGGCCCGTGTCTTAGATTTATAGCAAGTAAGAGAACCTTCCACTAACTAAACTTGTGGGAAGCAAAATTTGTAGTTTAGGATTCATTAATGCTCTTAAGTTCCAACGTTCGTCACCGGGCGCTGGTTGCAATGGCATCTAGTAGTAGCCACGTTCACAGCTAGGTGTCGTGGACGGTAGCATTTTGTAGCGAAAGTAGGAACTACTTGAAATTATCGTCTGCAGTCCTTACTTGAATTAAAACAGATAACACACACTAATACAGTCATCACAATTAACACCGGTTATTAGACAGATTCTACACACACCCAAAGTACACGGGGCTACATGACCGCTTTGTCGCAACCCCATAACTAAGGAACTATCCAACAACCAATTTAGCTAGGATTTTAAAATAACGAGTAAAGTAATATGTGATTTTAGGCTATTTTTCCGGATCTGCATTTAAACCATAAGTGATTTCCGAAATTTGCTGATTTAGCTCGATAGAGATCTCCAAGACTCACAATTTGAAACCATTAAGGGCCCTTTACTACTTCAGCTTTTGACACAATTGAGGAAATTGCTTAATTTTACGTTTTTGGTTAGATGGGAACCCCTACTTTATCTGCGAAGATACGTTTTCAACTCTAATACCCTCCTCGGTGGTCATCTGTATGAAAATTGGGACATGACCAAAGAAATAAAGAAAATAATCTTCTATTTCATCTTCCTTTCTTATGAAATCTACGTGGTTGCCGCACCAAAGTGAAGAGGACCGCCTACCTGAGCCTAATGTCACCGCTACTAATTCACGCGTGCCCTTCATGGAGCCCTGGTTCCAAGGGGCTAGAACAGATACGAAATCGTGCCACTATATTCATTCTTTCGAAACATTTCGACTTAGACTCTAAAATCAAACGCCTAAAATGTAGCCTTCTATCTATTGAGAACCTATCTACCCAAATTGATTTGTTATACCTGCGAATCCTGGCCGTGGTAAGTAATTTTTGAAAGGCGGTAAAAATACGACACGCATGTCATACGATGTTGGCATGTCAAAGAACCCATTTGAATTCAGTAGGCCGTGTTCATAATGGCAAAATTAATATCGGGAGTTTCCGCCAATACAAAGTTCCTCATTTCTCTACTACGCTATAGTGTCCAAGGAGCTTAGATATCTAACCTCCTTGACTTTCATAGTGATTCAAGGAAAAACGAAATTCGGCATGCACGCTACCCACTGGGTGGCAAATTACAAAGCTTGCACCCGGCACCCAAGGCCATACGATAGTGTTAATAGATTATTATACCTGCGAAAACATTTTAATAATACAGACTCATATTCTATTTTAGAAAAAAATTCCCTTGGCTACCGATCATCTCAGAAGGGCCGCGGAGTTACGCTGTATGCCCCACTACCCAGGACTGAGCCGTACAAACTGGGTTTTGTAAATAAATCGGTCTGTGCATGGAACAGCCTACCGCGTTACCTGAAGGCCAGCAACAACAATGCCGTACAGTTCAAGAGGAAGCTGCGGCATTATTTGTTCAACAAGTAGGTTGTTCTTCATAAATTATGCCCCGATTCTTTGTTGTGCTAGTGTTTCCCGTGAATCACTATTTGCAATATTTATTTGATCTCTTCTCTTGTTGTTCCTCCCTTATCTTATATATAAAAGTGAAAGTCTGTATGTATGTAGGCCTATGTATGTGGGTGGATCTGTTCCGTATACAAATCTACACCATTCCACCAATCTCAACCAAATTTTGCACACACATAGTTTAGGACCCAGAAGGAACCGCTGGCTACATGAATTTTCGATAGTCTTTCTCAATCTTCTGATTTCGGCCCTTTTGAACTCAAGCACAGCCTAATCAAATCATAAAATATACTCATGAAGGAATGGCAAGGCAGATAGTTTCCATGGCAACATAGCTCAAGTGGAGACACGGCCGACTGGATGCCAGTTGTGCTCTGCACTACCGGTATAGAAAATTAGGATCTTTACTAAAAATCCCGTTAGTTACTCAACTGCTCACACAGCACTGTCAACCGAGTTTAGCATAACAAAGTCTTTACACTATCTATCTACTACATATTTGTCTAATACCACTCACTCACTCACTCATTCATTCATCACGAAATCTCAGAAACCACCGAACGGATTGGAATGAAATTTGGTATGCATCTTCCTCAAGGGCCGCAAATGCCCGCCAAGACAGGATTTTTGGATATTCAGGTTTTAAAGGGGTGTTAAGGGGGTAGACCTGCATTTCATAGAATAGCAATATCTCCCGATTGGTTTCATTGGCGGATGTGATACTCGGCATATAAATTCATCTTAAAAAATAAGAAGACACGTGTCTGAGGGTTTTTCGATGTGGTGGATATTATGAGGTGAAAGGGGTGAAAAGTGGGGATTGAACGAATCCTAACGGAGCGTGTATCTCTTAAACGACATAGGCGAGGAGTTTGAAACTCTGCAAAAACATCAACATAAAAAAGAAGTAAATATGTGTTTAGCCGTTTTTTCAAAAATCCAATTTAAGGGGCCCATGGGGAGGGGTAAAATTCTGGGGGGGGGGGGGGGAACAGGAAAGAAAGTGTCCTAACTGATTGACTGACTGACTCACTCATCAAACTCAAGGGGAAAAAATTGCTTTAAAGTAAGTAAATAGCTGTTCGACAGGTTTTTCAAAAATCAAATTTAAGGGGTTCGTGGCGAGGGCTGAAATTCTGAAAAAAGAAAATTGAAAGAAAAAGTCCTGACTCACTCACTCACTCACTCACTCATCATCGTCCAGCCAAAATTATTGAAGTTAGAAACATGACAGTTTGGGGATATGTCCATTGTATGTCAAAACCGTCTACTAAGGGAGGATTTTCGGAAAATTCAGGTTCTAAAGGGGTCTTAAGGGGGTTAAACCTGCATTTCATTGAATAACAATATCTCCCGATTGGTTTCATTGGGGGATGTGATACACGGCATATAAACTCATCATTAAAAAGTAACAACACACGTGTCTGAGGGTTTTTCGATGTGGTGTATATTATGAGGTGAAAGGGGTGAAAAGCGGGAATTGAAAGAAGTTTGAAATTCAGCGGGAAAACTAACTTAAAATACAAGTAAATAGGTGTTCGACCGTTTTTTCATAAATCCAATTTAAGGGGCCCTTGGAGAGGGGTGAAATTCTGGAAAAAGGACCAGGAAAGAAAGTGTCCTAACTGATTGACTCACTTACTCACTCATCAAACTCAGGGGGAAAACAGCTTTAGGTGTCGACCGTTTGTTTCATAAATCCAATTTAAGGGGTTCATGGGGAGGGGTGAAATTATCAAAAACAAGTAGTTCCGTGAAGAACTATACAGCCTATTTTCATATATATTCTACTTATGTTAATTGCCACTATTTAACATACACAATTTCAGTTTGATTGCTGTAATAGATTCGTAGATATTGAGAACCGACTAAATATTTCGGATGGTTGCCATGTTGGATTTTATATATGTAGGTCTTAGAGTTATGTACTGTTACATGCAGATTATTGTGAACGTGTAGTATTCAAACTTCAATCGCATAATTAGGACACAAGAAAAAACAAGGAGATTAAATTTTTTTTCACAGCTGCCATCTTGAGGTTATGGAAACAATTGAAATAAATTAGATGCCAGTGGATTAACATTCGGGTAAAGATTTACTGTACCAAGTTTCACTGCACGCGGATGGTTAAATTGCGAGAAACGTCCATGTGAATATTTATAATTCGCGTCACCGCCATGTTGGATTTGTGATCACCAGGTTATTTAAAGTCCTATAGGTGAACTTAAGTTCATAGCCCCTATGAACATTAAAAATGCAGTTTGATTGCTAAAATAGATTCGTAGATATTCAGTATCGTCTAAATATTTCGGATGGTCGCCATGTTGGATTGTTAAATGTATAGGCCATAGAGTCATGTACCATTAAAGGAAAATTATTGCGTAGGTTCATTATTCAAACTTTCACTTCGATCGCATGACTACACCACAAGAAATAAAAACTTAATTTTAAAATTCGCACTGCCGCCATCTTGAGGTTACGTAAACAATTGAACTAAATTACATACCAGTGGATTACAATGTGTATAAATATTTCCTGTACCAGGTTTCAGTGCGCTTGGAACATTAAATCGCGAGAAAGGTCTATTTAAAATGTTCAAATTCGCCTGGCCGCCATGTTCGTTTTGTAGTTAACCGGTTTTTGAAAATCTTATAGATGGACTTCCAGTAGTGCCCTTTATCTCAGTACAAAATTTTAGGGAGATACCGCTAATAGTTTCAGAGATATAGAATGCCGGTGAAATATTTCGCACATCCGCCATCTTGTGATTATGTAAACAATTGAACGAAGTTAGATGTCGGTGCATTACAATGTATATAAACATATACTGTACCAAGTTTCATTGCGTTTGGTTGGTCAAATCGCGAGAAACGTCTATTTAAAAGTCGCAAATTCGCTTGGCCGCCATGTTCGTTTTGTAGTTACCAGGTTTTCAAAAGTCACATAAGTGAACTTATAGTAGTTCCCTCTATCACCATACAAAATATCAGGGTAATATCGGTAATAGTTTCTGAGATATTGAATGCTGGTGAAATATTTCGCACAGCCGCCATGTTGGATTGGTGAGTCGTAACAAAATTTGAAGGGCACGGTCGAGGTCGCCGGGAATAGTGCTATGAACTTTCCGAGTTTCATTGAAATCGCTCCTGCCGTTTAGATTTTATTAGGGGGACACACACACACGAATCACACACACACACACACGCACACACACACGGACAAAAGGTGATCTCATAAGCCTATTTTTTCAAAATTGAAAATAGGCTAATAAATGAAAGAAAATGTCCTGACTGACTCACTCACTCATCATCGCCCAGCCAAAATTATTGAAGTTAGAAACATGAAATTTTGGGGATATGTTCGTTGTATGTCGAAAACCTCCACTAAGAAAAGAGTTTTGGATATTCAGGTTCTAAAGAGGTGTTAAGGGGGTAAACGTGCATTTCATTGAATATCAATATCTCACGAGTGGTTTCATTTGGGGATGTGATGCTTGGCACATATACTAATTATTAAAAACAAGCTGACAAATGTCTAATGGTTTTTCGATGTAGTGTATATTATGAGGTGAAAGGGATGAAAAGTGGGTGTTGAAAGATTCTTAACGGAGCGTGTATCTCTTAAACGACATAGGCGAGGAGTTTGGAACTCGGAGGAAATCAATCAGCTTAAAAATAAATAAATAAATATATAAATAAATAAATTAAATAGGTGTTCGACCGTTTTTTTTTTCATAAATCCAATTTAAGGGGCCTATGGGGAGGGGTGAAATTCTGGAAGAAAAACGTCCACTAAGGAAGGATTTTTTTATGTTGACTCTTATCGACCAACCCAAACTATTAATGTTAGCAGAATGATATTTTGGGGATAAGTTTGTTGTGTATCGAAAACGTCTACTAAGGGGGGATTTTTGGATATTCAGGTTCTAAAGGGGTGTTAACGGGGTTAAACCTGCATTTCATTGAATAACAATATGACACGACTATGACGCGAGCGAAGCGAGGCTAAAAATGAGATTGTGTGTGTCTGTGTATTACTCAATCACGCAAGTACCACTGGTCCGATTTACATGAATTTTACATGGAAGTAGCTGATTTACCTGGTTAACATATAAGTTACTTTTGTTTTCAAAACTTTGCACTATTTAAAGATGGCGACCATTTTAGTGACGTCACTACACCCTTTGGTTTCAAACTTTCATATTTCCATTTCAAATAAAAAGAGAACGCTAAGAAATAGCAAACTTTTGATGGCATATACGAGGTTTAAAATTACATTTTCTATCCGAAAGGTATCTCCAACCGTTAGCGAGTAAAACCTAAATTTGTGCTATAAAACACGGTCAACGCCGAGCGGTGTAGTTGGACAAAATGTTCCATCCTTAATCTCCCTCTGCGCAGCACCTCGCCTATCCCCTGTTTTAACTGTCACCTTCACATTTTAAATTATTTATGACGCGTAGCGAAGCATGGGTACTTCAGCTAGTCCCTAATTTATCAGTATTATAGATCCCTCCTGCTGCCTTCACAAGCGACCGATCGTGACAAATGAGCATTCAAATGAAAGAGAATAGACATTAGCAGTGACGAATTGCACTCTTATTTCATAAATATCTATAATTTCTTTAAAACATTACTTTTAAAATAATGTACGATGTGTGCGATTTGCATATACCCTAACTGTAAGAAAATATGCTCCATAATAGCTGTCCACTTCACATTTTGGCCGCTGTGACGCCTGTTTCATGTCATTTCAACATTCTGAGGTCTTTCCTTTATCATTTTGCATGGATTTCAGAAACAGTAAATTAAAGGAATGAATACTCAAATCGTATAATTTCATTTAATATCGAATAACCGGTGAGTGTGACGATGATCCAATTTTCAATGATTGCGTTCATAAGTTAGGGAACTTAGAACTTGGAATTATAACTAAAATGTACATAGTGTAATATAATCATTTGGTTGAAATAAAAATATAACAACCTTTCTCCTTATGTCTCTCATTATAAACCTATTGGGGAAAGTGTTGTTTATGAACATGCGAGATTTCTCGCACGGATCCGCTAGTAACCTATACAGGGTGTATCTTAATTATACTGACAAAAAATCAGGGATGCTCTGCGTGTTATGTGAAAGACGATGCCGCAATCGGATTGGCAAAGAAATTTTTTCCCTCCGAGAAAATTAGGTTACTTTTTTACTTCCTGGCGCGCGATTCAAATCTACAAACTTGCCATATTTGCTGAACCAGGCAGCAAGCCGCTGGCCACTGCTGTGCTTCAGACAAGGGAAGGGAGTGTGATAGAAGGAGACAGAGATATGCTGGCGGGCATGCGGCAGACCGAGGCGATCGAGGAAACTTGCGCATGTCCGCCAGAATATCTCTGTCACCTTCTATCACACTCCCTTCCCTTGCTTGAAGCACAGCGGTGGCCAGCGGATTGCTCTCTAGCTCAGCAAATACGGCGAGTTCGTAGATTTGAATCGCGCGCCCGGAAGTAACAAAGTAACGTCATTTTCTCGGAGGGAAAATTTTTCTCCGCCAATCCGATTGCGGTATCGTCTTTTACATAACTTGCAGAGCGTCCCTGATTTGTTTGTCGGTATAATTAAGATACACTTGTATATTGGGGGTTCTGACGCATCCCGAATGCGAAGTGGGGATTTAACTGTTTTCAGTGACTCCCTTCAGTGTACTGTAAATATAGTCTAAGGCACTGATAAATAAATATGAAATGAAATGAAATGAAAATATCAAATATTTCCAAATAATGCACCCTACCTTCTCTGTAAAACAAGACTAAATCAAAAGTGGTCCTGTCCTAAATTGTAAACTTTGAACAACATTGAATTCTCATTTCAAGTTATTTTCTTATCTCGTAACTACTAATCGATTAATCGATTCTCCGGTTAGCCAATTAACCTATTATTTGGTTGGTCGATTAGTTGATTGAACGGTCTGTCAATTAATCGATTAATTGTTTTAGATTGATTTTAAATTACATGATTAATCGATTATACAGTAGGAATCAAAACAATAGGCTAACGATATTAATATTAAAACTGTGCCTGTCATAAAACTTGTAAAACAATTATACACATTTCCAAGAAAACACACTCATCTAAGCGACTTCGGTGGCGTAGTCCGTAGCATGCTGAGCTTCTATGCCCAAGATAGCGAGTTCAACCCCAGCCAAAGCCGTCGGAATTTTTAAGGGCGTTAAAAATCCCTCAGTATGCCTTCCTTCGGAGGGGAAGTAAAGCCGGCAGTCCCATGTCATAGATCTAATTACACCTTTGTGAAGCTAAATTGGATATGTTAAGAATGTAAACAACGCTCTTAGGTTTCTACGTTCGTTGCCAAGAGCCGACTGCGGTGGCGTCTAGTAGCTAAGTTCTGAACTTGGCCTAGTAGTCGCTGACGGTGGCGCTTGGCGGCAAAAGTAGGAACTATTTGAAAAATTCTAAGTTGCAGTACTTAAATTAAACAAGTAGTTCCGTGAAGAACTATACAGCCTATTTTCATATATCCTACTTATGTTAACTGCCACAATCAACATACAAAATTTCAGTTTAATTGCTGTAACAGATTCTTAGATATTGAGAACCGTCTAAATATTTCAGATGGTCGCCAGGTTGGATTTTTATTTTTGTACTATTACATTAAGATTATTGTGTACGTGTGGTATTCAAACTTCAATCGCATGATTAGACAACAAGAAGTAAAAACGAGATTTTAAAATTACGCACAGCAGCCATCTTGTGATAATGCAAACCATTGAAATAAATTAGATGCCAGTGGATCAACATTTGTATAAGCATTTAACGTGCAACGTTTCACGGCACTCGGATAGTTAATTCGCGAGAAACGTCCATTTAAATATTTATACTTCGCGTCGCCGCCATGTTGGACTTGTACTCACCAGGTTCCTGAAAGTCCTATAGGTGAACATATGTTCATAGTCTCTATGAACATAAAAAAATTCAGTTTGGTTGCTGTAAAAGATTCATATATATTGAGAACCGTCTAAATATTTCGGGAGCTCACCATTTAGGAGTGTTATGTGTATAGGCCATAGAGTTATGTACCATTCAAGGACAATTATTGCCTAGGTTCATTATTCAAACTTTCACTTCGATCGCATGATTACGACACAAGAAATTAAAACTTAATTTTAAAATTTTGTACAGCCGCCATCTTGAGGTTATGTAAGCAATTGAATTAAATTAGATGGCAGTACATTACAATCTGCAAAATCAATTACTGTACCACATTTCACTGCGCTCAGAGAGTTAAATCACGAGAAAAGTCTATTAATATATTTTAAATTCGCTTGGTCGCCATGTTCGTTTCGTACTTTACAGGTTTATGAAATATACATAGATATACCTGTATCAGTACCCTTTATCACCGTACAAAATTGCAGGGTGATATCTGTAATAGTTTCGGAGATATAGAATGTCAGTAAAATATTTCGCACAGCCGCCATTTTGAGGTTATGTAAACAATTGAACTAAATTAGACTCCAGTGCATTACAATGTGTATAAACATTTGCTGTACCAAGTTTCATTACATTTAGATAGTTAAATCGCGAGAGAAGTCTATTTAAATGTCTCAACTTCGCTTGGCCGCCATGTTGGTTTTGTAGTCACCAGGTTTTTGAAAGTCTCATAGGTGAACTTCTAGTAGTGCCCTTTATCACCGTACACAATTTCAGGGCGATATCGGTAATAGTTTCAGAGATAATGAATGCTAGTGAAGTATTTCGCACAGCCGCCATGTTGGATTGGAGAGACGTAACAAAATTTGAAGGGCACGGTCGAAGTCGCCGGGAATAGTGCTATGAACGTCCCGAGTTTCATTGAAATCGCTCCAGCCGTTTCGATTTTATTAGGGGGGGACACACACACGAATCACACACACACGCACACACACACACACACACACACACACACACACACACACACACACGCACACACACACGGACAAAAGGTGATCTCATAAGCCTATTTTTTTCAAAATTGAAAATAGGCTAAAAAAACAGATAACACCCACTAACACAGTCATCACAATTAACACCGGTTATCAGACAGATTCTACACACACCCAAAGTACACGGGGCTACATGACCGCGTTGTCGCAACCCCTAAACTTAAGAACCAACCACCAACCAACACTCATCTAACTGTTAGAATCAAAGTTTTAAATGTTAAAAATTCAAACCGTAACTATTCTAATCCATTTTTCAAAATTTGGCTCTTGTTTCTTGCTTATCTTCAGCGTTTCTCTCATATCTTTCATGTTTATAGGAATGCTTGGAGTTTTCGTTCTTTTAATGTGGGTGTTAAAACTTAAGCTACAAAATGAATCTCACTCAAAACCGTTGTGATTTTAATTAGTGTTACTTCTTCTTCTACGCCTTTAGAGACCACATAGGAGCACTTTAACCAATCATTAGTACGTCGACTTGTAGGAACTGGACGAGCCTTGCGGTCCTCCCAGTACTTCTTCATTCGTATTGATCGTCTTGCCCTTTGTTGGGTGGAAAATATTCTTGTTGGAATTTTCTTATTTATGAGTGGAAAAAGAAACGTTAAAAAAACGAGCTTGCTCAGAGTAAATATGGAAATAATGACGCTTAATTAATTAATAATGTGAAAATATGTGAGATCCTTATTTTAGTTGAAGGTTTAACACCGTCTTAAAAAAAGGAAAAGTCAAAAATTGCCTACAAACATGGGAGATATGAGGGAAACGATAAAGGTCAGCAGAAAACAAGAACCAAGTTTTTTAAAAAGGATAAAAATCGTCACGATTTAAATTTTGAAAATTTGAAACTCTGCTTCTGATAGAAATATGAGTGTGTTTCCTTGTAATGTATATAGTTGTCGCACAAGATGTATGACAGGCGCCGATATAATGTTAAATTAGTTATTGTTTTGGATCCCCCCCCCGTTAACCCTTTATAGGGCAAAACTATCTTTTATTTTTTTGTGTTTTTACATTTTGATTTATTTTAACTATTATAATTATTAATAATGATTTTTTGGTTTCTCTAATTTTTATGTGTAGGCCTATATGTTAATTTTTAATTTTCTATTTATGTTCTTATAGATTTAATTTTGATATTTTTATTGAATTAATTAATTATTTAATTCCGAATTGATTTTTAGCCTATTATCAATTTTGAAAAAATAGTCTTATGAGATCACCTTTTGTCCGTGTGTGTGTGCGTGTGTGTGTGATTCGTGTGTGTGTCCCACCCTAATAAAATCTAAACGGCTTGAGCGATTTTAATGAAACTCGGAAAGTTCATAGCACTATTCCCGACGACCTCGACCGTGCCCTTCAAATTTTGTTACGACTCACCAATCCAACATGGCGGCTGTGCGAAATATTTCACCAGCATTCAATATCTCCGAAACTATTACCGATATTACCCTGACATTTTCTATGGTGATAGAGGGAACTACTATAAGTTCACTTATGTGACATTTGAAAACCTGGCAACTACAAAATCAACATGGCGGCCAAGCGAATTTGCGACTTTTAAATAGACGTTTCTCGCGATTTGACCAACCAAACGCAATGAAACTTGGTACAGTATATGTTTATATACATTGTAATGCACCGACATCTAACTTAGATCAATTGTTTACATAATCACAAGATGGCGGATGTGCGAAATATTTAACCGGGATTCTATATCTCTATATCTCTGAAACTATTAGTGGTATCTCCCTAAAATTTTGTACGGAGATAAAGGGCACTACTGGAAGTCCATCTATAAGACTTTCAAAAACCAGTTAACTAAAAAACGAACATGGCGGCCAAGCGAATTTGAAAATTTTAAATAGACCTTTCTCTCGATTTAATGTTCCAAGCGCACTGAAACCTGGCACAGGAAATATTTATACACATTGTAATCCACTGGTATCTAATTTAGTTCAATTGTTAACATAACGTCAAGATGGCGGCAGTGCGAATTTTAAAATTAAGATTTTATTTAGTGTGATGTAGTCATGCGATCGAAGTGAAAGTTTGAATAATGAACCTACGCAATAATTTTCCTTTAATGGTACATGACTCTATGGCCTATACATTTAACAATCGAACATGGCGACCATCCGAAATATTTAGACGATACTGAATATCTACGAATTTATTTTAGCAATCAAACTGCATTTTTTAATGTTCATAGGGGCTATGAACTTAAGTTCACCTATAGGACTTTAAATAACCTGCTGATCACAAATCCAACATGGCGGTGACGCGAATTATAAATATTCACATGGACGTTTCTCGCAATTTAACCATCCGCGTGCAGTGAAACTTGGTACAGTAAATCCTTATGCGAATGTTAATCCACTGGCATCTAATTTATTTCAATTGTTTCCATAACCTCAAGATGGCAGCTGTGAAAGATTTTTAAATCTCCTTGTTTTTTCTTGTGTCCTAATTATGCTATTGAAGTTTGAATACTACACGTTCACAATAATCTGCATGTAACAGTACATAACTCTAGGACCTACATATATAAAATCCAACATGGCGACCATCCGAAATATTTAGTCGGTTCTCAATATCTACGAATCTATTACAGCAATCAAACTGAAATTGTGTATGTTAATAGAGGCAATTAACATAAGTAGGATATATGAAAATAGGCTGTATAGTTCTTCACGGAACTACTTGTTATAATTATTTTCATAATTTCTTTAAAGTTATGTTCATTATTTTAATTTTTATATTTCTTTTATTATTGTAATTTTATTTTTATGATTTTATTTCTATATTTATATTTTGTTTTAAGCCTCCGTGGCTGAGGCGGCAGCACGCCGGCCTCTCACCGCTGGGTCCGTGGTTCAAATCTCGGTCACTCCATGTGAGATCTGTGCTGGACAAAACGGAGGCAGACAGGTTTTTCTCCGGGTACTCCGGTTTTCCCTGTAAAAATTTCATTCCAGAAACACTCTCCACTATCATTTCATTTCACCTGTCATGCATTTAATCATTGCCCCGGAGGAGTGCGTCAGGCCTCGGCAGCCGGCACAGTTCATATCCTCGCCGCTAGATGGGGGCTTCATTCATTCCATTCCTGACCCGGTCGGAGACTGGAAGCAGGCTGTGGATTTTCATTTTTCATTTATATTTTTTTTTTACACTTTAATTGTTAATGCTTTAAGTTTTATTCTTAAATTTTATCCAACACATTTTGTCAAGTAGATACGTAGGTATATTCGATTTTTAGAAATACTAGCACTTCGGTATGAACATTCTGCGAAATTTGGCTTAAAGATTCAACTATCAGCATCTTTGAACGCATAATAGTACATTATGCAACGAGCCTATAATGGCTATAATTAAGACACGAGTATATTTATAAAACGAGCGTATGCGAGTTTTATAATTTCCATACGAGTGTCTTAATTACCATTATAGGCGAGTTGCATTGACTGTTTATGTTCGACGATAATTATTACAACTATTTTATGTTCGAAGATAAATATTCATAAATATCTGTCGAGATTTCGCCAGTTTTATGTACTGAACAGAGCGCATGAGACGCAGAGAATGCCTTGTATTTGACCATGGCCTTCTCGATTACCCCACTATGACACTAAGCAACGCAGTTCAGAAGGCCTTGGAACTCCACGCAGGTGCGATGTTAACTTTATCTAATTTGTCAGACAACTGTTTCTTGAGCTGTGATTGGTGAGAGAAACTGTTTCATAATGAAAAATAGTGTTATAATGACCATCATTACGATACAGTTTTCTAACACATAATAGTCAGGGTCGAACATAAACTGTCCTTATGACAGGTGGTTAATAAAGAGACCACTATCCCATAAAGGGTTAAAAGCAGAGTTAGACAACATTGAAAAAATAAAAGTAAGCTTCTCAACAAGCGCTGGCTTATTGCTTTCTCGGTGAAGTCGGGACTATTGGAAGTACTGTATCTTACTCTTGGTCTGGGAGGCTCCCAATCCGGCCTCAGTTTACAGTTGTTTCCACTGGTAGTTGGACCAGGATTCCCAAGAGTTTCCTCGTATCTCTCAACACTTGATGGCCTGAGCAACGAAGTGCCAGTTAACCGTACGCGGTAACTAAGTTGGTTTGCGAAAATGTTCCAGTACAATTTTATGATCACTGAAGTTCTCGCAAGGAAGAAACTTTGTTGTCTGTTACTTCCCTCTTCTGCGCCATTACCTTACCTCCACACTGATTGTTGGGTGGCGTCAGAGGGACGAAGGAGTTTTTTTCTCTGGCACGTTATAAGTAGTACGAAGGAAGTTCCGAAAGTTTCGTCATTTTATGTTCGACGAAATGTAAATATTATGTCAGAAAACTCTTATCATAATGAGGGTCATTTAAGTACTATTCTTCATTATGAAAGTGTTTCTCCAACCGATCAGAGCTCATTCATTGACCAATTAGGTAAGGATAGCTTCTCACATGCGCTCAAAATCCACCATGTCGGACATGAATTACATGATTTGAAAGTTGACAATGTATATTGGATCAACCATTGTAGCTGCAATCCCAAACACAAAGACAAAATCAGCAAGAACCTTTTCGGTAACAAGATATTTCTAAGACATATGCAAGAAATTTATGAATCTACGTCCAGAAGATTGCAACACAGCTTCTTTGGTTGGTTGTTTCCTTAGTTTAGGGGCTGCGACAACGCGGTCATATAGCCCCGAGTACTTTGGGTTTGTGTAGAATCTGTCTGATATCCGGTGTTAATTGTGATGACTGTATTAGTGTGTGTTATCTGTTAGGTAGATTTCATTAGAAAGCTAACTATTGCAATGGGTACCATGTTTCTACTTCCGGAAAATTTCGACATATCTTCGCGTTTCACATCCCCTAGACCCCAAAACCACCGTCAGTTAAAAAGTTTATATATAATTTATGTATATATATATATACATATCACTTTCTTGTGGACACGATAACTACCGCAATTTTGCACCAACCAATTTGAATTTTTTACATAATATGTACCTCTATTAAATCTCGGTCGAGTTCGTTAAAGGGTACAATCGGTCGACGGGAGTGAAAATGGGGGTCTTTTTTTCGAAAAAGTGAAATATCGCTATAACTCTCGTAATATTTGAAATATCGAATCCATTCAAAGTTCATACTATGTGTCAAATAAGGCCCAAACATTTATGATTCAAGAGTTTTTGATAGCACCAACCATTGACCAAAGGGGTGGGAAAAAGTGGGTTTTTCGGGAAACATTAATCATATCTTTCCTAATAGGCACAATATCAAAACCGTACAAGATGGACAATATTTCCCTAATAATTACCTATAACTTTTGTCTGAAAGAATTTTTGATATGACCCACCATTACGCCAAGGGATGAGAAAAATGATTTCGGAATTATAAGTAAATGCCAAGAGCTATCACAGGTTGCCATGACAACACTACTAAATTGATGAGGGATGAGCCATCAGACGTTGCCATGACAACGCACTTGCACGCGAACACATTCAGTTTTCAATCTGACTAAGTGAGAAGCGGCCTCGGTGAGTAACTGGTAGTATGCTGAACTTCAATGCCCAAGTTCGCGGGTTCAAAGCCGGCCGAAGTCATCGGATTTTATAAGAGCGCTAAAAATTCCTCAGTATGCTTTCCTTTGGAGGGGATGATCCAACGTTCGTTGCAAGTTGCTGGTTGCGGTGTCATCTCGTAGCCAAGTTCAGAGCTAGGTGTCGTTGACGGTAGTATCTGGTAGCAACATTAGGAACTACTGCTTGAAATTGACCTTCTGCAGTCCTTACCTGAATTACAGACTAATACAGCCATCACAATTCACTCTGTTTATCAGACAGATTCTACACTAACCCAAAGTACACGGGGTTACATGACCGCGTTGTCGCAGTCCCTAAACTGAGGAACCAACAAAAATCTCTGCGGGAGATATAATTTTGCGTGAAGAAGTAACAGACCGTTAAATAGTTAATCATCAGTGTCGAAACTTTGCATATGGACAGTGTGACCACAAGTATAAAAATGTACCCCAAATGACAAGAAGGTTACCGTCCCCATAAGACAATAAAATGTTTAAAATATGCATAAAATTACGAAAAACAAAGTTAATTAAGCTCCTATTATAACATACTTTCTCGCAATAAATGAGGTCTGATCCTTCTACGAAAACGTGCATATTCTGCCTATTTTCGCTTATCCCCAAGTTTGCCCGAAGAAATATACCTCCGCCTTCCGGCGTGCCGAGAGGACTTTTTTTTTTTAAATTCAAGTAAGGACTGCAGACGATTATTTCAAGTATTTCCTGCTTTCGCTACCAAATTCTACCGTCCATGACACCTAGCAGTGAACTTCGCTACTACTTGAAGCCATCTCCACCAGCGCTCGGTGACGAACGTTGGAACTTAAGAGCATTAATCAAACCTAACCTACAAATTTTGGCTTCACAAAGTGTGGTTAGTGGAAGGTTCTTTTTCATGCTATAAATCTAATACACGGGACCACCGGCTTTACTTCCCCTCCGAAGGAAGGTATACTGAGGGACTTATAACGCTCTTAAAAAATCCGACAACTTCGGCCGGGTTTGAACCCGCTACCTAGGGCATAGAGGCTCAGCATGCTACCAACTACGCCACCGAAGCCGCCTACACATACAGCATATTTCTATATGTAAATTACCGACATGGAAATAGCACCGTCCCATATGTTCGCGTAAATAAACTGGCGAATATGAGACAAGAAATAGCACTGCGCCTTAATATCCCCAACTCCAATTTCTCACAGGGCATTGACTTCGGTGACAGTTTGAGTAAATGCTGGTGTACATCGGCAGCCTGTTAACAAATGGCATTGCCAAGGAGACAAAGCGCATGCGTGGGTCAGAGAACTTGTAAAGCACAGAGAGCAAACCCAGCGCTTGTACTCCGATCACTAAATTTAAGTGACTGAATGTCGACAAGTATTTATGAATATTTCTGTTCGAACATAAAATAAAATAAAGTTATAGTTATCGTCGAACATAAACAGTCGCATGCAACTCGCCTATAATGGTAATTAATACACTCGTATGGAAAATATTAAACTTGCTTCGCTCGTTTGATAAACATACTCATATCTTAATTATTGCCACTGTAGGCTCGTTGCATAATGTGCTATTATGAGCGACGATGTCGAAATGTAAATATTATATGTCAGAAAACTGTATCATAATGAGGCTCATTATAACACCATTATTCATTACGAAACAGTTTCTCCCACCAATCAGAGTTCAGTAAACAGATGTGTGACCAATTAGGTAAGGATAGCATCGCACCTGCGCTGACTTCCACGACCTCCTATTTTAAATTTCACAGCGTGGCTGGTGTAATAGTGGGGTATTTGAGGAGGCCATGGTCAAATACAAGGTATTCTCTGCGTCCCATGCGTTCTGTTCAGTACCTAAAACTGGCGAACTCTCGACACATATTTATGAATATTTACTGTATGTTCGAACATAACATAGTTATAATAAATTATCGTCAAACATAAATAGTCGTATGCAACTCGCCTATAATGGTAATTAAGACACTCGTAAGGAGATTATAATACTCGCTTCGCTCGTTTTATAAACATACTCGTGTCTTAATTATTGCCATTATAGGCATGTTGCATAATGTGCTATTATTGCACGAGCAGTCGATACACCAGGTGACACAGACGATCGTCTTAAGAATCCACACCCGTGGCTGGTTCAACGATGGATGGAGCATCAGAGGAGGGGATATCAAGCATGCGCAGTGCACCGATGAAGAGATAGGAGCAGCAGACCGACGTGCCTGTCATAATTCGGTTTGACGCTGGTGTTGCGTGTTCAGTGAATGGCGGCAGAGAGTGGAAGATGAAGATCGAATTTGGCGTCCCTCCACGTCCCTCCATATCCACGAATGAAAGCAACATAACTCGAGTACAGGACATGGTGTTAGCGGACAGGTACATAATGGTGTCAGACGTGGGGTCCACACTGTGTATTGGTTGTGCCTGGGCCCATCACATGCTGTTGAGTTATTGAAAAGTGTCCGCAAAATGGGTACTGAGAAACCTGAGTACGGAGCTGGCTGTCATCGCAGGGCACCGAGTATTACCCGATTGGTTTGTAGTTGAGACAGTATCAGAATTTATCGTGAATAGCAAATGCAAATACGTGAACAATGTATTGTTTCCTTCGCTCTATGGGATTCCAAATAAATTAATACAGATATGCAACTCTAGAGCAGTAGTAAATGGTTCCAAGAAGCAAATATTTCAATTCATAACATCCTCCCCAGCCTGGTTGACTTCTTATGGGATGACCAGCTGAATGGGCCGTGCGATTTGATGAACATCAACCATGTGAAGTATCACATTCATTACTACACCATCGTCTCCCCGACGTAATTCCTGGATGACTGCCCTTTCCAAACATGTGATGAGGGTGTAAATCATCGAGATGAGGGTGTAAATTATCTTTAAGATTTAAAACATAGCCTCGCCTATCAATACCGGTCTGTTTAAATTAAGCCAGCATCGTTAGTGCAAGGTACCGGTTCGTCATGCACACCTTGCCCTGGAGTTGTAAAATGCAGGGGGTTTAATTTTGGTTGGTTGGTTCTTAAGTTGAGGGGCTGCGACAACGCGGTCATTTAGCCCCGTGAACTTTGTGTGTGTGTAGAATCTGTCTGATAACCGGTGTTAATTGTGATGACTCTATTAGTGTGTGTATCTGTTTTTTTAATTTTTAAGTACTGCAACTTATAATTTTTCAAATAGTTCCGACTTTTGCCACCAAGCGCCACCGTCAACGACTACTAGGCCAAGTTCAGAACTTAGCTACTAGACGTCACCGCAGTCGGCTCTTGGCAACGAACGTAGAAACCTAAGAGCGTTGTTTACATTCTTAACCTATTCAATTTAGCTTCACACAGGTGCAATTAGTGGAAGGTTCTTTAACATGCCATAAATCTATGACATGGGATCGCCGGCCTTACTTCCCCTCCGAAGGAAGGCATACTGCAGGATTTTTAACGGTCTTAAAAAATCCGACGGCTTCGGCCGGGTTTGAACCCGCTTTCTTGGGCATAGAAGGTTTAATTTTGGCACTTGAATTAAAATATAATTATAATAGGTTGGGTACTGAACCCGAGGTGGTCATGCTGACTGGTCTCGAACGTGGATCTCGGAGATAAGTTGAGCTCTGAATGAAGGTTCCACCAGGGAACGAACCCGAGATCTGTTGAGGGTATTTCATTGTAAGAACCCCTAGAAGAAATTATATATTTAATTACTGGTGTGATATCAGTTGTTACTGACATTATTTAGTGAAATAATGCAGGAAAATAGTGGAAGATAGCATTATTTGGACTACATGAAGTAGGCTATGCTGGATTTGAAACACAGGAGTTTCAAAGTTTGACGTTTTGCAAATAGCCCCAGAATTGTGGGAGGAGGCCCGTGGCGCCACGTCAATCTTGCTGACCCAGATAAGTCGTCTGCAAGGGGTCGGGAGGATAAATAATGACCAGGTTCTTCCCCGTTTGAGAATAGATTTGAGAATGGAACGGGAAGATCCCAAGGAAAATCATTGATTACTCATGATTGGAGCAATGCAATGACATGAGAGTTGCGCACAGGTGAATCTTTAGCCAGGAGGCTAATTTTAGGGCCATAAAACGGCGAAATCAAGGCATGTTTAATGCAGTGCGTAATGTTACAGGACTATGGATGTTCGCGGTTGGACTTGAGGATGTTGCCAGGGATTCCCAGTGAAGTAGCGTCCCCACGCCATAGATAAGATAATTAATATAAATTAAGTGGCCGATCGATCCTCGAACACACATACATTTTTGTGACCAGCGAAGGAAAAGGATCAATATGGATATTATTCCAAGTTCAGAATCACCCTAGGAGAGGAGCTGATTTATCGCGGGAATTCTTGCCCTACTTTTTGTGTGAAACAGATATAAGAGGGTGGACCCAGTCGAAGCGTACAGTTACAGTTGAAACTTACAGTTTTACAGTTGACAGTTTTAGACCCAGTCGGAGGGAGAGTTGTTTTGAAGCAGTCGCAGTTGAAAAGGACACGGAGCGCCCAGGCGCACACAAAGACTTAAACATTTCACTGGTAATCAGCATGTTAGCTGTGCAATGTAACACAAATGTGAGATTATATTCATGCATGGTCATGAACTAAGAATGAAGTCGGTAATTAACAAACTTGATTATGCGAAATGCATATTACCGAAGTTAGGAGAGGATGCTCGGACTTCAATGTGGGAAGCCGTGCAGTAAGACTGTTATATAATGTTTATTAAGTGCCGTGTGATATACTAGGCAGGACTGTGAAAAGTAATAATTCATGTAAATACAATCTACAATGTTGAGCGCAGTAAAGTAAAGTGATTGGTTATACATATTTGGAGTATACCAGTAAGTAGCGTTCATTACGAGATGTAAGCATATCGCTGCAATAGTAGGAAGATTATCAAGGGATGATCGAGGAACTGTTGGTGAATCCGTGAGCAGATGATCGGGAGATTCAATCAGGAAGGGGTAGGACCGAAGAAAGGGCCGTCCGCACCTGTACTTTCGATACATGCTAGGGAATGTCAACCAATCAGGAATTAAAGTGTAACGTGTGTTTGTGCACCGATGTTATGTAAAATATCTCTTAAAGTCATAATATAACCAGTGTTATATAGTGTTATGTGTTTTGGAAGCATTAGCTTCATTATAAAAATGGAAAAGTGTCATGTGTTTCGGAGGCATTAGCTTCATTATAAAAATGGAAAAGTGTCGTGTGTTTATAAATCAGATGTCATATAATATGTGTATTTGCAAGATGGCAATGTGTCACTAAGTAAGCCGATGGCAGGTGACACAGGAATATGGTGGTTGGAGCCACCTGGATAAAGCCGACGTAAGTACCCCACAAATCATGTTACTATAGAGGGATAGTCACTGCATGTAATGTGATTTCGGAAGTATAAAATATGCCAGTAGGAATCAATATTAGGAGACATATCCTCATATGTTTATTGTTTGATTTCAGTAAAGTTAAGATGTTGAATACATCAGAGAGTGGATTAATCGTTACCACTATTAATGCTACTAATAAATAATGGCAATTCAGTTATGTGAAACTTAACGTGACGAACGCGAATGTTCGATCATTGAAGCAGTTTCGTTGTGTCGGAAGGATAATTTATGTCAGTAATAATAATAATAATAATAATTATAATAATGATAAACGGTATAATTGAATACATCAGGATGAAAGGTTTTAAGCAAGAAGTATTTACGCTAATTGGATTATTTATCTAGCCAAGCAGTAGATTACATTAAGGGAAAAGAAAAGACTTAATATTGAATAGATTGTATTAATGGGAATATAATTATGCACGGGAATGTTGGAGCTTGACAGTGAATTGAATTTGTGGCTTGATTAAGCTTGTAGAGTAACAATTAGAGTTCTCTTTATTATAAGGCGAGATCGTGGACAGGTAAGGGGCCAGGTGATCTAATCGACGTGTGAAATCTCGTACAGCATGAGCGTACAGAGATATTAATTTATGCCGGAGCATATTTAGTGTGTACCCTATCTCCGATGTTGGATATGAAATGTTCCGGGTTCGAATCCAGTGGTAAGCGCGGGGAGAACATTGGACACCTCGACGCTATACCTGATTCCCCGAGAACTTATTGTTGAGTGATTCGGCTCGTTGAAGCGAATCATTGGTGGCAGCTGTTGACTGACCGTAATATTTTATTTGAGATACCGGCTAACCACTAGACCTGTGTTCTATGAATCTCGTGCCTTCATATTGTGATACGGACCGGTTGAGGCCGTTATTAATGTCCTAAGGATAGGATTAAAAATTCAAGCTCACCCAGAACCATTGCATAATATTCAGTTCAGATCATATGGGATCACGTGGATCATTGTGACCACAATGTTATATTCAAAGTTGTAATACTGCTTGGAAGGTAAAAGTCCAGGAAACGGGGAGGCAAGGGGCGGTTTACAGCCGTGAACGACCCTACCCTGTCCATTGTATGCAGGCAGTCCAAGGGGCTGGGGTTGCTAAACTAACTGTGAAGGTTCGCGTTCTTGAGCGGACAGATTTAAGACCTTGCTTGTAATGAAAGGAAGAATTGTTATAATGTGTAATGAATGTGTGTGGTTTAAAAACACATTGCTAATCATAGATTTCCCTGATGATATAAAATTTTAGCAATCTAACGAATGGTTGGATGTTGTATTTGTTACTGTCACTGACACCTAGTTAATAAAGTTGGTTACTCGTTGCCACAGGCTACGCTCGTAAGGGTAGCGTAATAGTATACTATCCGACACAACGATAACAGAAGTTATTTAGTGAAATCACAATGACATGCAGTGTAACTATAAAAGAAGGGAGTGGAGGGGTAGATTTACGTAATTGTGGTATTGCAAGTAGATCGTAGTGCAAACCATGAGTTGGCTAATGCATGAAAGCATTTGGTGGGAGAGAGAGATGTAACACAGATAGTACACATGATGTAAATTCAGATGTATTGTAGGATACAAGTAACTTTGTGAATATAAAGAAGTCACATTAGGTGACATGAATGTAATAGTCCAGTTTTGTGAAACATTACATGTGCATCAGTGCACTTGAGTAATGTTTAAAGTCCGCATAATGGTAAAAGATTGAATAGTGATATGGATTTAATTTGTTCAACTATGTGAATAATTAATGGATTGTGGGAGTAACTTTGTTTGTTTGTGTATTGTTTATGGGATTTGTGTTCTCATTATTTGTTTGAAGCCATGATTTTTACTGAATTAAAGTCTTTAGAGTAGAGTTGTGCCTTATCATTGTAGAGTTGATACCTTTTAGCCTCAAATCCAAAATATGCAACTGCTCAATGGGAGAACGGTACACGCCTGAGTCCTGATGCTAGCTGGAGGCAGAAGCATATTTTCCATCGAGATTACTCACATGGGTACAGTACATGCACATTTAGACCTGACATAGAGGCTTTCCTCTGCCCAATTATGAATTAAAATACTAATGATGTAGGCCTACATAAGTCAAATTACGAAAGCACAATTTACACACCATATTTCAAAAGAAGATTTCATTTTACTCAATTTCAGGCAACTCAGTTAACAAACGTTTGGTGCAACGTCACACAAATACACATTGCACTGACCTCAGACAGCACATAGGAACAAAGGGGGGGAGAAAGGAAAAAACCAGTTTCATCCAGTTAACACCCCGGTTCAGTCGACCAACACTGGCGCTAGAGTGAACACGAAACTGCTCAAAGCTCCAGGCAGGAAGACAACCAGATAAGTAGTAGCCTGTAGTATTACATTATAACCGTAGTTGAATTTTAGCCTACTTTCGATTTTTGCAAAAAAAAATGAAAGTAGATTTATGAGATCGACACAGGGCGAAAAATTGTGAGTCTGTCTGTGTGTGTGTCTGTGAGTCTGTGTGTCTGTGAGTGTGTGTACTCTGAATGTACGTCCCCCTCGATCAATTCGAACACAGTGAAACCGAATTGAACGAAATTTGATACAGAGGTTGGACTAGCAAAGGGCACCTCAGTGTCATGTTTTATATCGCCGCCATCTTGACGGAAATGTAATGGCGGCCACCCAAATGTTCAAAGCTTAAATCAAATTACGACTAACCTAATCATCCGATCTCTACCAAATTTTTCAACATCATGGCGAGCGTCTTTTGACTAAACTGAAAGGTCATCAGCGTAATAGTTTGCAGATGGCGGCCATGTATGTGTGCAAATCGATTCCCACTATTAATTCAAACATGGTGAAACCGACTTGAACAAAATTTGGTACAGGGGTTGCACTAGCAAAGGGCACCTCAGTGTCATGTTTTATATCGCCGCCATCTTGACGAAAACGTAATGGCGGCCACCCAAATGTTGAAAGCTTTAATCAAATTACGACCAACCTAATCATTTGATCTCTACCAATTTTTGCAACATTATACCTTTATGTATAAAAAAAACTTTTGACCAAACTACAAGGTCATCAGCCCAATTATTTGCGGATGGTGGCCATGTATGTGTGAAAATCGATTTCCCCTATCTATTCAAACACGATCGAACCGAATTGAACGAAATTTGGTACAGAGGTAGCACTAGGAAAGGGCACCTCAATGTCATGATTTATATCGCCGCCATCTTGACGAAAACGTAATGGCGTCCACCCAAATGTTAAATGCTTAAATCAAATTACGACCAACCTAATCATCTGATCTCTACTAAATTATGCATAACATACTGTGACCGATATCGCATGGTTTTGAGAGCTCTGGCAACGTCGCATAGCAGGAGGAAGAAAGCAAGCGGAAGTAACCTGAGGTTGATGTTTTTACGTCATGGACATAGTCGACAGCATGACTAGGCGAAGGTTCCAGAAGCGTAGAGGGCGCTGATGAGCTCCAGGAAAATTCAAGGTGGGAAGGTCACGTCGGAGAAGCGGGTCACTTTATTTTGCATCGCCGTACAACGAAGTTCACTTTCTTTCCTATCACCGTACAACGAAGTTCACTTTCTTTTGTGTCGCCGTACGCCGAAGTTCATCTTTATTTTTGTGTCGCTGCACGCTGAAGTTCCAAACAAGTGTGTAGTAGCAGTCGTACCGTGGCAGCTTGGAACCATTGCGGTATTCCGACAGTTTTTGGGGACATAGCTGAAAGGCTCAGTATTATTTCTTGCGTGGACAGCTCTGTATTAACGAATACTAAAGCCGAATGTGGCGAGGTGATATTATAACGCAGATCATAATGCATTATGTTGTGGGACACCAGTCATTTGTACGACGAAGTGCGAGCAGACACACGTGGTGTCTCAAGCTTTTACTAGGTACGGGACTGTATGGGCCGTGCGCGATATAATTGACGCCCAGAACATATGAACGAAGCGATGTGCTTTTGTTTGACGAGCAGACAAATGAGTATCCAGGGTCAGTGAACTATGAGAGATAAACTGAGTGTAGTCCAAATATAGAGCGACATTCAAGGCCAAGGACGGACGTAATCTCTTATGAGTGCAGGCTGGTGTAGATGCGTACGATATAACCTGTGCAGTTATAGAGTTATTATCACGGCCATATGTTGATATTACTTGGCATATTCGACATGAAGATTGCAGCGATGTATTGGACGGACATAAAGGTTATCAGTACAGACCAGTGCGAGTTTTGTGTCAAGAACTTTACGAGCGAAGAGATGACCAACTAAGTCTAGAAATGTGGAAGCTGTTATGATGACGTGGAAACGAAGGCGAGCCAGGACCATGGACACCCCGAGGGTCGCGAGCTGGATCCAGGACGAGAGGGGAGGATGTTCAATGGGAAGAACGTGGACCCAAACCCCCGGGAAACGTGTCAGAGGAACCAAGACTGAGGTGGTCGAAAGGTACTGAAAACCATGTTAATTCTTAAGTAGTGGTTAATGGGTAGTGGTTAATAAGATTTGGACAGATGGGCTTAAATCGAAATAGAAGTTAATCAAAAAGATAAAATGCGATATCATGACCAGATTATTAGGATAGTAAATTTTAAGTTTTCTTTTGAGAGATTAATGCAGCCATATTTAGGGTTTAAAATAAATATAAGAATGCTTTAAAATATAATCTGAGTACAGGGATCTTTCAGCGTGTTACGTCGCTGTGTTCTTTGAATTGGTGCAACCTGGATGACAATTTATGGTTTGAACAGGCTTAAATTACAGGGGATTCATTTACACTTAAGGGGCCACTTTTTGTGCGCACATCATGAGATTTATACTAAACACTCACATGTCACTGAGGTTTCCCTTTACATGCTAACATGAGGAGATGCGTTTGGTAGGTGACTGATACAAGGTTGTGTAAATAATGAAACTGCATTGATAAAATAGCAGGGTTTCCTAATACGAAGTTATGATGAAACTAAAGGTTCTCGCTATAGCGAGGTGAATAAAATAAATGATTATAATTAATGTTACGTGATAGGTTCATGTATATGAAATTTTGAAGCAATATTGTCAGTTGAAAATAATACAGATAGGCAGAGGCCATCTACTTAAATGTTTATGGTGTATTTATAAATATGTGAAGAGCATGCAGTGATTAACAAATAAATAAATAAATATCTGGAATCATAAAGATGTTACAATGTAAAGTGATAAATGCAAAAGCCAACAACCAGTCATTTTTCTGAGTGAGACACAGCCGAACGAAAACCAGTGAAAATAATAATGAAAGTATTTAATCCATGAATAAAAGGTCTGAGAATAAATTCTTTAACGCCAGTGACATCCATATATAAAAATATTTTTTTTTCCTATTTTGGTGATTACATTTAGTTAGAAAAAGATCGAATGAGGCAATAAATTTTTTTCTTTGAATTTTTTTCTGCTCATTTATGGACTATTCAACGGAGAGGTGACATAGCATTTTGAAGTAATGGTTGTAATACTAGGGTGATATAGCTCTGATCTCCGTAAGTTATTTTGTATCCAAAGATTAGGACGCCCGGAGATTTTTGTCCTCATTAATTTAAATTTTGCTTCTGCGTCATTTATTTATTTGCACATCAAGAGTAATTTTGAGAAGTCTCCGAGCGAAGGTGGGCTTCTGTGTTCGATTTTATGTATTTAGTGGTGTGGTTCTGTAATAAATGGTGGATGAGTTTTATTTTATCAGCGGAGTTTTTTGTCATTCTCGTTCGTTGTCATACTTGTGTGTCCACCGGATCAATTTTGAGATTTTACCCCAGTTGTACCCATCATTATAAAGACCCCGGGATTACTTGAATCTCGTTCCCGACATAGTTTTTTTAAGGCCAAAATTGATTCGGACATTCAAGATTTTTCTTTTCTTTTCGAGTTGTACCGATTTCTGGGTGAGGGTTGAAGTGTGTGTCGGGCCACCCAATCCAAAGCCAGATTATCGGGCACAACAAGATGGCGCCCACCGTGTAATGGCCTCGAACTTGGAATATCGTACCACGCAGTGGTATAGCCGACATTTTGAACTCGAAAAAATCGGAACACCAGAGGAGAGTGACAAGATGGTGAACGGCCATGTGGCACAAATGGAATTGAGAGAAAACCAATTGAGTGCTGGTACCCCATTTTATTGTGCGATATGTCTGTCAGTCTATTAAAGTTCACTTTGTAGGATTTTTTGTGTGTGTTTGAATGACATAGAACGAAGCGATTCAGTAACGTTAGATCGCTGTGTTTAAGCGATACCATCCACATTTATTATTTCCACATGATATTAGATTTCGATTCCACTGCCAAATTGAAGTAACCACTAGTCCTTAGTCTAAGTTAGTCACTAGTTGTAACAGCTTCCATGTTTATTTGTTGTGAAATATGGGAGAATTTGATGAAATTAAGGGATTGATGGGACAGCAAGGAGAGAAGCTAAAGGAGTTAGCTAAAAGTGAAAAGAATATGGAGGAAGGTTTGAAGACTCAATGGAAAGACTATGAAGGTGGTATGAACACTAATCTAGATGGGTTGGATAGACAGTTGAATAAGATTCAGGAAGGAATAAACGCTAAATTTGAAGATCTGGACACTCAACTTAAAGGTTTCAATACAAAATTGAAAGATTTAGACACTAAATTTGAAAGTTTAGACACTCAATTTAAAGGTTTCGACACCAAATTCAAAGATTTAGATACTAAATTCGAAGGGTTTGAAAAAAATCTTGGAATTCAGTCAGGGGATTTGCAAGGAGGATTGGAATTATTTAAGGAGCACCAATTCGATATGAAACAGTGCATGGAGAAGGCTCAAGCCGAAATGACGGATTTAAAGGAACAAATTAAGAGGGATAAGTTCGAAATTGAAAGTAATATGGGGACACAGTTGAAATCATTGGAGAAAACCGTTCAAGAGAAAATGGATCGAAGCGTGGGGGCATTGACCGCCAAGATGGAAGAGAGGGATAAAGCAATTAACGCAGAGGTCTTAGTGTTAAAGGAAGAGGAGAAAGCAGTACAGCAGAAATTAGCGAAAGATACCAGGAGCATGAGCGATAAAATGTCTGAATTCACCATAGAGCAGGAATGCAAGATGGAAAGTCTTAGGGGTCAGATGGGGGAAATGAAATTAGAGTTAAACGACGGAATTAGAACACAGATTGCTACAGCGGTTTCGACAGTACAAGATAAAATGTGTATTACTCACGGAGAACAGTTAAAGAGAATTGTTGAATTAGAAGGAAAGACGGTAGAAGCAAAATCAATAGATGAAAACAAGGAACCGAGTCCGACAGGAACAACATTCACACCATTCAGTTACAGCTCAACTCAACCGATTACCATCATTAGGAATCAGGAGGACCGCCCCCAAAAAATTTCATATTTGACTGGCATTACACCCATAGAATTCTTGCGGGACCTGAAGGAATACATGGATGAACATAGGGTTCCTAAAGAGAGAGAAATGAGGGTAATAGAAAGAGCTCTTGAAGGTCAACCGCTAAACTGGATGCGAGCTTTTAGGAATCAGTTTAGAGGGTACGATGACTTTGCGAACGCTTTCCTGAAGAGATTTTGGTCCTCAGAAGATCAACAAAGTATAAGGGCTGAATTATACTCAAAGAAATACGCGACTACCAGGCCAACACAATACGCTGGGTATTTCACGAATCAGGTAGCCAGGCTACAATTTTTGGATCCACCGTTGGAGGAGCAGGATTTGGTGCATGCCATAATACAGCAATATCCGGTAGAAGTCCAGCGTGTATTAATTGCATCGGGTGCAAATAGACTCGAGGTGTGTGACGAGATTTTGAGGAAAATAGACCACACGAGCAAGATGACAGAACCTCTTAGTCCAAGGACAGAACAGAGAGAGGCAAATATGGTGGTAATGGATCGTATGGCGCAGACGAAACCTCAGCGAAGTTATGGAAGGAACGATAGAGATGGAAGGGATGAAGGAAATGGCTTAAACAGATACAGGAATCAAGGAAAGCCATACGACCGGAGGCCATATTATCAGAATAGAAGTGGACGATTTAATCAGAGGGACTACGGAAGGTCAGGATATAGAGGGAGAGAATCGTGGTCACGTGATCGGAGACCATACAATAACTACCCAAGATATTGGAATCAAGAAAGGCAAAATTATAGGCCATCATTAGAAGAACGTCACCAAGAAAGCCAGAGATACATTGAACAATTAAGGGAAAAGGAACAAGAAGAAGAATCTCAGGCAAAACAGCATGAGGAATCGAAACCAGGCACAAGTGGAGTCAAATCAGGAAAGAGAAGCTGACAGGAAGGAAACGCCGAGTTTGAACAGGGATTCACAGGCAGTAATAACGATTTTTTGCCCATTAATAATGATTTTCGCCCAGATGTCATGACAGACCAAATTCAAGCCATTCACAGCATTACTGATGATGATAGGAGATATGAAGACCAAGACGAAGAAGAAAGTAGAATGAGTGAAAAATGGATGGAGCTACCGTTTCAGGAGGAGAATACCACAGAAGAACATGCAACTGAGAGAGTTATAGGCAAATTCAATGCAGCTAGCCTTAAAAGGTACCACAAGAGACAGTAAGCATGCGATATAGAGAACTTATTGAAGAAGTGGATTGTTAACTCAACAGAATAATAATAATCGAGATGTTTCACGCTTATTATTATTCCTGGTTGAGGGGGATTTGTGACCGATATCGCATGGTTTTGAGAGCTCTGGCAACGTCGCATAGCAGGAGGAAGAAAGCAAGCGGAAGTAACCTGAGGTTGATGTTTTTACGTCATGGACATAGTCGACAGCATGACTAGGCGAAGGTTCCAGAAGCGTAGAGGGCGCTGATGAGCTCCAGGAAAAGTCAAGGTGGGAAGGTCACGTCGGAGAAGCGGGTCACTTTATTTTGCATCGCCGTACAGCGAAGTTCACTTTCTTTCCTATCACCGTACAACGAAGTTCACTTTCTTTTGTGTCGCCGTACGCCGAAGTTCATCTTTATTTTTGTGTCGCCGCACGCTGAAGTTCCAAACAAGTGTGTAGTAACAGTCGTACCGTGGCAGCTTGGAACCATTGCGGTATTCCGACAGTTTTTGGGGACATAGCTGAAAGGCTCAGTATTATTTCTTGCGTGGACAGCTCTGTATTAACGAATACTAAAGCCGAATGTGGCGAGGTGATATTATAACGCAGATCATAATGCATTATGTTGTGGGACACCAGTCATTTGTACGACGAAGTGCGAGCAGACACACGTGGTGTCTCAAGCTTTTACTAGGTACGGGACTGTATGGGCCGTGCGCGATATAATTGACGCCCAGAACATATGAACGAAGCGATGTGCTTTTGTTTGACGAGCAGACAAATGAGTATCCAGGGTCAGTGAACTATGAGAGATAAACTGAGTGTAGTCCAAATATAGAGCGACATTCAAGGCCAAGGACGGACGTAATCTCTTATGAGTGCAGGCTGGTGTAGATGCGTACGATATAACCTGTGCCGTTATAGAGTTATTATCACGTCCATAAGTTGATATTACTTGGCATATTCGACATGAAGATTGCAGCGATGTATTGGACGGACATAAAGGCTATCAGTACAGACCAGTGCGAGTTTTGTGTCAAGAACTTTACGAGCGAAGAGATGACCAGCTAAGTCTAGAAATGTGGAAGCTGTTATGATGAAGTGGAAACGAAGGCGAGCCAGGACCATGGACACCCCGAGGGTCCCGAGCTGGATCCAGGACGAGAGGGGAGGATGTTCAATGGGAAGAACGTGGACCCAAACCCCCAGGAAACGTGTCAGCGGAACCAAGACTGACGTTGTCGAAAGGTACTGAAAACCATGTTAATTCTTAAGTAGTGGTTAATGGGTAGTGGTTACTAAGATTTGGACAGATGGGCTTAAATAGAAATAGAAGTTAATCAAAAAGATAAAATGCGATATCATGACAAGATTTTAAGGATAGTAAATTTTAAGTTTTCTTTTGAGAGATTAATGCAGTCATATTTAGTGTTTAAAATAAATATATGGATGCTTTAAAATATAATCTGAGTACTGGGATCTTTCAGCGTGTTACGTCGCTGTGTTCTTTGAATTGGTGCAACCTGGATGACCATTTATGATTTGAACAGCCTTAAATTACAGGGGATTCATTTACACTTAAGGGGCCGCTTTTTGTGCGCACATCATGAGATTTATATTAAACACTCACACGTCACTGAGGTTTCCCTTTACATGCTAACATGAGGAGATGCGTTTGGTAGGTGACTGATACAAGGTTGTGTAAATAATGAAACTGCATTGATAAAATAGCAGGGTTGCCTAATACGAAGTTATGATGAAACTAAAGGTTCTCGCTATAGCGAGGTGAATAAAATAAATGATTATAATTAATGTTACGTGATAGGTTCAAGTATATGAAATTTTGAGGCAATATTGTCAGTTGAAAATAATACAGATAGGCAGAGGCCATCTACTTAAATGTTTATGGTGTATTTATAAATATGTGAAGAGCATGCAGTGATTAACAAATAAATAAATAAATATCTGGAATCATAAAGATGTTACAATGTAAAGTGATAAATGTAAAAGCCAACAACCAGTCATGTTTCTGAGTGAGACACAGCTGAACGAAAACCAGTGAAAATAATAATGAAAGTATTTAATCCATGAATAAAAGGTCTGAAAATTAATTCTTTAACGCCAGTGACATCCATATATAAACATATTTTTTTTCCTATTTTGGTGATTACATTTAGTTAGAAGGAGATCGAATGAGGCAACAAATTTTTTTCTTTGAATATTTTCTCAGATTTATGCGCCTGCTCATTTATGGACTATTCAACGGAGAGGTGGCATCGCATTTTGAAGTAATGGTTGTAATACTAGGGTGATATAGCTCTGATCTCCGTAAGTTATTTTGTATCCAAAGATTAGGACGCCCGGTGATTTTTGTCCTCATTAATTTGAATTTTGCTTCTGCGTCATTTAATTATTTGCACATCAAGAGTAATTTTGAGAAGTCTCCGAGCGAAGGTAGGCTTCTGTGTTCGATTTTATATATTTAGTGGTGTGGTTCTGTAATAAATGGTGGATGAGTTTTATTTTATCAGCGGAGTTTTTTGTCATTCTCGTTCGTTGTCATACTTGTGTGTCCACCGGATCAATTTTGAGATTTTACCCCAGTTGTACCCATCATTATAAAGACCCCGGGATTACTTGAATCTCGTTCCCGACATAGTTTTTTTTAAGGCCAAAATTGATTCGGACATTCAAGATTTTTCTTTTCTTTTCGAGTTGTACCGATTTCTGGCTGAGGGTTGAAGTGTGTGTCGGGCCTCCCAATCCAAATCCAGATTATCGGGCACAATACCTTTATGTGGTAAGCATCTTTTGACCAAACTACAAGGTCAGCAGCCCAATAAATTTCAGATAGCGGCCATGTATGAGTGCAAATCGATTCCCGCTATCAGTTCAAACACAGTGAAACTGATTTGAACGAAATTTGGTACAGAGGTAGCACTCCTAAAAGGCACCTCAGTGTAATGTTTTATATCGCCACCATCTTGACGGAAACGGAATGGCGGCCACCCAAATGTTAAAAGCTAAAATCAAATTTGTACCGACCTGATCATTTGATCTCTACCAAATTTTGCAACAACATACCCTTTTGTGGGATGCACCTTTTGACTGAACTACAAGGTCATCTGCCCAATAGTTTGCAGATAGTGCCCATGTATGTGTGCAAATCGATTCACCATATCAATTCAAACACGGTGAAACCGAATTGAATGAAATTTTTTACAGAGGTAGCACTAGCAAAGGTCATGTTCATGTGTAATATCCGTATAAAACTTGTGTTTCAACAAGCTACTACAACGCACCTTTCTTCGGCTTGTTCCCAATAATTTGGGTCTGCGGAGCCAACCAGGCTCATTTTAGTTTTGGCCGGGGATTTAAGACCGGATGCCCTTCCTGACGCCACGTGATTTTTCAGTTGAAAATTCCACCCCGCTGTCACCGGGATTCGAACTCACGCCGTCCGGGTGAAAGACGAGCAGCTAAGCCACTGCGCCACCACGCTCCCCCAACAAGCTACTACAACGAATATTCAAATATACTCCTTGAAAAGGACAAAGAGTTATAATAATACGCATGCATTTAGGAGAAAGTAGGCTATACGTTCTTTACTGAACATCTTGTTTTCAACCATATAGTCACCCCAAACAGAAAAACTCCGGATTTCTATCACCATTTTAGCATTTTACCTAACATTAGATATGCTATAAAGGGCATAGCCCTGCTCTTTTTGGATACATTCGTGTTGACCGACTGAAAAGCACCAAACTTTTGTTTACTTAGGCAACACTAAAAATGGCTTCAAACCCCACAAACACAACTCAGTTAACGTATGTGTTGATATTCTGCACTAGTTATTTCTAAAATATTTAATTTTCTATCTGATGTTTTGGAATTTTTAAATGCAAAGCCCAATATTTTATTTACGTTTATTTAATTACATTGTAAAACTACGCTTGTTATTACAAAATTACATGTTTTTATATCTGTATTTTTGGAATTTTTAATGTGATGCCCAAAATTATATTTTTATTACATTTATGTTCGACGATGTCGAAATGTCAATAATATTTCATATATTTCATTATGGAACAGTTTCTCCCACCAATAAGAGCTCAAGAGACAATTGTTTGACCAATTAGATAACGATAGCATCGCACCTGCGCTGAGTTCCAAGGCCTTCTAATTTAAATTTCACTGCGTGGCCTAGTGTCATAATGGGGTAATCGAGGAGGCCATGGTCAAATACAAGGTATTCTCTGCGTCCCATGCGCTCTGATCAGTACATAAAACTGGCGAAATTTCGACGGATATTTATGAATATTTATGTTCGAACATAAAATAGTTATAATAATTATCGTCGAACATAAACAGTCGTATGCAACTCGCCTATAATGGTAATTCAGATACTCGTATGGAAATTATAAAACTCGCATACGCTCCTTTTATAAATATACTCGTGTCTTAATTATTGCCATTATAGGTTCATTGCATAATGTACTATTAATTAAATTGTAAGATTATCCATTTTATTATTTTATTCTTTTTTTAAATAATCGTTTCGGTCGTCTATGGACCACGTTATTTCAACTGTCTTTTTCCTCGTTCTTTCACATTGCCCCAGTATTCGGTCATTCTTTTTCGGTGAGCTTCCTTTTTTTCTTCTTATTTTATTCTTTCATTATGATTTGTCATATACTTTTTTCATATCAAATATTCATCATTAGAATAAAGTGCGTCATTAGTATTTTAATTCTTAATTGGGCCTCAATGTCAGGTCTAAACATGAACCCATCCTATATTATAAGGTGCGTTCAAAAAGTAACGAGCCGGGGGCATAATTACAGAAACCACTACCTGTAGCCTATGTTAGAAGTATAGGCCCTGGCTGTTGAGGATCTTGTCCCACTGTGACATGAGGCGGTGAATGGCTGTCTTATAAAATTCCCTGGGCTGCGATGTGAACCAGATCCGCACGTACAGCCAGACGTCGGCGTCCGAGGTGAATTGTTGGCCCCGCAGAGCCCTTTTCAGGGGACCAAACATGGCGTAATCACAGGGGGAGAGGTCTGGACTGTATGGAGGGTGGCCGAGAACCTCCCATTTGAAGTTCTGCAGGAGTGCCGCGACTGTGTTGGCCGTATGAGGTTGTGCATTGTCGTGGAGCAGAATGACCCCATGGGGAGTTTGCCTAGTCTTTCTGTTCTGATCGCTTGGTGAAGGGTGGTCAAGGTTTGGGAGTTACTCTGGGCATTGACTGTTGTCCCGTGCAGCATGAAGTGTATCAGAAAGGGGCCATCATGGTCAAAGAAGAACGTCAGCATTACCTTTCCTGCACTCGTGTGGATGGCCTTGCCTTTTTTGGGTGGTGGTGACCCTTGATGCTTCCACTGGAGGCTTTGTCGTTTGGATTCTGGTTCGAAGTGATGACACCATGACTCATCTCCAGCCACCACTCGTGCCAGGAACCCATTCCCTTCCCTCGCCTAGCGCTGCAGATGACCAAGACAGTGGGCCATTCGACATGCTTCCTGGTGTGGTTGAAGACTGTGGGGCACCCATTGGGCACACATTTTGTGCAAGTTCAGTCGTTCCTTCATGATGGTGTGCACACCTCCGACGCCTTGACCCTTGCAGTGTTCACCGTACACTTGTGACATTCGGCGATGAATGTCCTTCCCCCTACTCCTTCCGCTGTCAGAAACCGTCTTCGTTTGTCTTCGTTTGACGCCTCAATGTCACTGTTTGCAATGCGACTGGCAGCGTTGGACGATTGATACATGCTGCTGCTCGCTTTGTATCGTCACGTGACGTGCACGCGTGCCGTCTAGTAACGGGCTGTGACCTTCCACGCTCTGATCGGAACCACACCTCGTTACACACGCCACGATTAGCCGATGTCGTCACCGGTTTGCGCATTCCAGCCTCCGGCTCGTAACTTTTTGAACGCACCTTATATATTATATTCAAGTACTGATTGGCGTATAATTTAAACTTTGAATTGATCTATCAATACGGATATCTACAAACATTGTGCTATCAATGGCAAATGTATTTGCATTCATCTTGAAGAAGCACTAATTCTCCTACACGCCGATGTGAGGGGTTAGTTATGCGTGAGACAGAAGCAGAATTTATCGTGAACCATTTATTGTTTCCGTCCTCTCTGTTGGTCTCCAACGAAATTAATACAGACTAGCGGACCCGTGCGAGAAATCTCGCAGGTTCATAAACCACACTACCTCCAATAGGTTTATAATGAGAGACTTAAAGGAGAAAAGTTGTTATGTTTTTATATCAACCAAATGATTTTAGAACACTTTATTAGCCTACTTTTCACATTTTGCAAAAATGAGGAAAAAGTAGACTTATGAGATCGATCCGGGAAAATGTGTGTCTGTCTGTCTGTCTGTCTGTCTGTCTGTCTGTCTGTCTGTCTGTCTGTCTGTCTGTCCTTCTGTCTGTCTGTCTGGCTGTGTGTGTGTCCCCCCCTATTAACTCCTAAACGGCTGCAGCAATCAAAACCAAATTTAGTATGAGTAAAGATGTGCACCGGAATATCTCACGTCCATATTTGAAAATGATGTCAGTGCTACCAACTGCTGAAAAAACGCACTAGAAATTTGAGCTCCATGTTGGATATCTTGCAAGGTATGCTTAGGAGCTATTCCAAAATTGGCACACATGTAGATAAGACTATGTCAGTTTAATTTCCAGGAGGCCAACCATGACAGTGTTGCCAAAATAATGTTAAGCCTTCTGATAGGTCCAATGTTTAAATGCATATAACTTCTACACTATCAATTGGATTGCAACCAAATTTTGTATGTAATATCTGTACATAAACAGATATGACTGAGCGTATTCTTAAGGCCACCAGGGCTGCCAACTGTTAATAATTGCTCTCTCTATTTTTTTCATCCAAATACCTATATATCAGAAAGTATGCAAGCCAACAGCTTTAAACTATGCACACGTATATTCTGACATTTTAGATTAATTTGGAGTAACTTATATACGTCAGTTCTACCAACATGATTATAAACCTGCTGATAGTACCAATTTTTAAATACATGTAACTTCTATACTATCAGTTGGATTTCAACCAAATTTCATATGTGCTATGTGTACCATAACGGGTATTACTATTAGTATTGTTAAGAGCAATCAGGGCTGCCAACTGTTAATAAATGCTGTCTATATTTTTTTTACCCTAATATCAATATATCAGAAAGTATGCAAGCCAACAGCTCTATACTTTGCACACGTATAGCACCTGACATTCTAAATTAATTTGGAGTAATTAATACAAGACAGTGCTGCCAACATGATTCTATGCCTGCTGATATGTCCAATTTTAAAATACATGTAACGTCTATACTAACAAATGTATTTCATCCAAAATTGGCACAAAAATATATCATAATATTTAAGATTATTTCTGACCAGCACACGCATGACATTGTTGCCAACATGCTTTTACGCGTGCTGATAGATCCAATGTCTAACTGCATGTAACGTCCATTGGACTTCAACCACATTTTGTATTCTGTACCTTAAGAGATGGAACTAAGAATATATTCAGTCACCAGGGCTGCCAACTGTAATGCTCTATTAGGCTACATTATACCAGGTATATTTTGAACTAATTAGATATTTCGATATTACCAACTTAATTTCGTAATTATTCTAGATAGGTTCATATTCTGTAGAATAATCATTGGCATGAAAAGTAGGCTGTTTAGTTCTTCACGGAACTTCTTGTTGCATTTCAGTTAGAATTCCAAGCTCTACGTTCCCTAACTTAAGAATGCAATCACTGAAAATTGGATCATCATTACACTCACCGGTTATTCGATATTTGTGAAATTATACGATTTGAGTACTCATTCCTTTAAATTACTGTTTCTGAAATCCATGCCAAATGATAAAGGAAAGAACTCAGAATGTTAAAATGACATGAAACAGGCGTCATAGCGGTCAAAATGTGAAGTGGACAGCAATTATTGAGCGTAGCCTATCTTCCTGCAGCAACAGTATCTGCAAATCGCACACTTCGTACAGTATTTTAAAAGTCATTTTTTAAAGAAATTATAGATATTTATGAAATTAGAGTACAATGCGTCACTGGTAATGTATATTCTCTTTCATTTGAATGCTCAATTGTCACGATCGGTCGTTTGTGAGTGCCGCAGGAGGGATCTATACTAATGAAATAATATATATGATAATATGCAACTCTACCGGAGGAGTAAATAATGTCAACAGTGGTGGCTAGTCCAGAAAATCAGTTGTGTGATGTAACCGATCCCCCCTCCAAAAAAAAAAAAATATATTTAGAAACAAATAGATACACTCAAGAGTCTCTCCACTGCGTCTTCCATACTGCACAAGCACACAAACAAAAAAATACAAAAATTCCAAAAAGCAAAGTCAACTCCCTACAGGCCATGGAGGCCCTGAGAGTAGTGAAAGGTAGAGGCTTCCACGTTTTGTGACATCGGCACTAGATGGGATAGAGTTGCCAGCTCCATATCCGGCCGTCTTTGCTCCCAGGTACTAAATTCTGGTGTATGCGGAGTGAACCTCAGGGCTTTTTGCGTTTCCGAAAGTGGAAGTTTTGTATCTAAAATCCGCTACCTGGGTGGGGATCGAACCCACTCCCTTTCAGTTAGAAGCTTATCGCCTCTATCGACTGCGCCACACAGCCTCCTTATAAAAATTCCACTTACAAAACTATTTAAACAAACAATAGCACCTGCAATGACAATATACTCGTATTCACGAAGTCAAAAAAAACTTGGCGTGAGCGCGCAAAAACAGAGGGAGGTGGCGCGCAGTTCGTCACTCCTGTGGGGGTCCGGGCGGGGACACCAAGAGCCCGCCGATGAGCCAGCTTGGTGTCCTAGGCGAAACCCCACACAAGACACGGCACAAACCTAGAAGAATTGCTGAGTTTTAGAACTCCTCAGTGTTACCAAAAGCATTAGAATGGAACCAGCAAGGGCAGAATGCAAATTATCAGGACAGTTTGTAATTAAGGAAAATAATATCATGTTCTTATTTTGCCAACATAAAAATTATAATTAGCCTACTTTTCACATTTTGCAAAAATGAGGAAAAAGTAGTCTTATGAGTTCGGGCAAATGTGTGTGTGTCTGTGTGTCTGTCTGTCTGTCTGTCCTTCTGTCTGTCTGTCTGGCTGTGTGTGTGTCCCCCCCCTCCCTATCAACTCCTAAACGGCTGGAGCAATCGAAACAAAATTTGGTAGGAGTAAAGATCTATACCAGAATATCTCACGGCCATATTTGAAAATGATGTCAGTGCTACCAACTGCTAAAAAATCCCAATTGAAATTTGAGCTCCATGTTGAATATCTTGGAAGGTATAATGGGAGCTATTTCAAAATTGGCACACGTATAGATAATAATATGGCAAATTAATTTCCAGGAGGCCATACATGGCAGTGTTGCCAAAATGATTATAAGCTTGCTGATAGGTTCAATTTTTAAATGCATATAACTTCTACACTATCAATAGGAATTCAAACAAATTTCGTATGTTGTATGTGTACATAACCTGATACGACTGAGAGTATTCTTAAGAACCACCAGGGCTGCCAACTGTTAATAAATGCTCTTATTTTATTTTATCCAAATACCAATATATCAGCAAGTATGCAAGCCGACAGCTTTAAACTATGCACACGTATAGTACCTGACATTCTATATTAATTTGTAGTAACTTATATACGTCAGTGCTACCAACATGATTCTAAGCCTACTGAGAGGTCCAACTTTAAATACATGTAACCTCCATACTATCATTTGGATTTCAACCAAATTTCGTATGTGCTATGTGTACCATAACAGATATGACTATGCGAATTCTTACCAGGGCTGCCAACTGTTAATATGTGCTGTCTCTATTTTTGTTACCCTAATATCAATATATCAGAAAGTATGCAAGCCAATAGCTCTAAACTTTGCACACGTTTAGTACCTGGCATTCTGGATGAATTTGTAGTAACTTATATACGTCAGTGCTGCCAACATGATTCTAAGCCTGCTGATAGGTCCAATTTTAAAATGCATGTAACTTCTATACTAACTAATAGATTTCATTCAAAATTGGCACAACAATAGATCATATTATTTCAGATTATTTCTGACAAATACATGCATGACATTGTTGCCAAAATGATTTTACGCGCGCTGTTAGATCCAATGTTTAACTGCATGTAACGTCCATGCTATTTATTGGACTCCAACCAAATTTTGTATTCTGTACCTTAAGAGATGGAACTAAGAATATATTCAGTCACCAGGGCTGCCAACTGTAGTGCTCTATTAGGCTACATTATGCCAGGTTATTTCGAACTAATTAGAAATTTCGATATTACCAACTTAATTTCGTCATTATTCTAGATAGTTCCATATAGATTACGGTAATCATTGGCATGAATTTTACATGTTAAGAAAAGTAGGCTCTTCAGCTCGTCACGGAACTTCTTGTTTTTATTCTTCATCGATTTACAAAGTGTGGCTATAGAATATGTAAGTCTGGAGTATTAAAAAACCTTCTGGCGGGAACAGCTGATGGCTTGCTGTAATATTTTTCCCCAGTTGCTTTGCTCGATTCCCTCTTAAATGCCACCGCGGAGTCCAGAGGGTGCCACCTGCCACGTACACATTTCGTTTGACTAGTGCTGCCTCTCTGTGTTAGAACGAAGAATCGCTGTGATGGCTCCGGTCTCGGCTGTTGTCTCAACAGCACAAAGGAAAGAAGATCGCGCATGCGCCAAAGGCAGAGTTCATGTTTGCTGGCAATGAACTTGAGCTTTCTCGCTGAGCTACGATCTGCACAGCCAGTGTCGGACGCGGAGTGGTGCGCAAGATTTCTGAAGTACCTCGTTGTAAGAAGAGTACTTTTCCTATTCTTTGGCTGACGTCTTTTTTAATGAGCTCTATTTAATTGTGGATAACATATAAAAGTTTTTTTTGTTCACATAAAACAATATGCTGCAGTACACAAAAGGTTGGTGCTTTTCAGTCGGTCAACATGAATGAACACAAAAAAGAGCTGGGTTATGCTCTAATCCTGAAATAAATTACATGAGATTAATAAATACACTATGATGACCAGTTTAGATCGTCAAGCGATCATCATCAGATCCATTGTACTTAGGCTATAACATCTATGTTTGAGAATACAGGTGAAAAATATTTACAGTATGTACAATGATTTAGTTGCAGTATTGGTAATGCAACTGTCGGTGTATGCTAAATGTAGTATATCTAATGTTAGGTGACATGTTAAAATGGTGATAAAAATCCGGAGTTTGTCTGTTTGGGGTGATTATATGGTTATAAAATATTAATTATGTTTATACTGTAATAATACAGGCTGATACTTATCCGGTTGTTTTCCTGACTGGAACTTCACCCCAAACAGATAAACTCCGGATTTTTATCACCATTTTAGCATTTCACCTAACATTAGATATACTACATTTAGCATTCATCGACAGGTGCATTACCAACACTGCAACTAAATAATTGTAAATATTGTATATATTTATCACCTGTATTCTCAAACATAGATGTTATAGCTTAAGTGCAATGGATCTGATGATGATCGCTTGACGATCGAAACTGGTCATCCTAGTGTATTTATTAATCTCATGTAATTTATTTCAGGATTAGGGCATAACCCAGCTCTTTTTGGGTACATTCGTGTTGACCGACTGAAAAGCACCAAACTTTTGTTTACTTAGGCAACACTGGAAAATGGCTTCAAACCTCACAATGCTGCAGTACTTCAGCACCCCGGCTGCCACTGAGGTCCAAGGAGCGAATCGTTCAATTGCTCACAAGTAATTAACAGTCTTGTTCCCTTACGCGGGTATTAATATTACCTCCTATTCTATTTCTGAGTATTACACTATTTCAGAAACAAATGGATAACGAGGAGATAATGAATTGTATAAGTTAAAGGTCGCGCTGTGAAGATGTCACGACAAAACGCTTCACAAGAAACGAGTAGACTTGTCAGACTGGAAAGCAATGAGGCTCTAAACGAGAAGGAAGGCTCGAGTATTAAAGCATTCAGATTATGGAATATGGTACGTCTCAAGTGGGGATTATATAAAGAGGATTGCTTCAAGAGTGCTACACAATATTTTGCTGGAGTGGGGTGGTAGACATAAATCATGTAAAAGTTCTCAACGGGAAATATGTTTGTTATAAAGTGGTATTTATTTACTTCTTTTATTCTTTGACTTCTCTGGATAACACATCTGTAACTTGGGTTTGAATACCGAGATGAATTTCATGTTCGACACACAACGCTCTTCAACGTCTTTGATTTTCATTTGTTTATATCAGTAGTTTCTGAAACCGCGGGCGCAGACACTGGTGTATTTTTGCAAATACACGGAAAGAAAGAATTAGCTTTTGCTGTTCATTACTTTATATCAGTCCATTTATTTAAATTTCTTTCCCGCACACACCAACATCGAACTGTTACCTCCCGTTTGCCCCGTGCATTTGTTTATTTTTCTGTCAGTTTTTTACAGAAACGCATATTCTGCTGAACCAGCCTGACAGCGTCCCATCGCTGCCTTCCGAACTTACATTACTTCAAGCCATGAAGACTTCCACATTAATCCGCTGGGCGTCGTGTTCTTCACCAATCTACTACTCCGTGAAGACACCGCTCCAAGAATTTTATTTTTGTCAAGATTTTTCATGTTTATGTGTAACATCTTTGTTCCTCCCCTCACTCGCCTGCTTCCCCCTCACCACTCCTCCTACTGCTCTCTCCTCCGCGCGCGCAGCTAGCCCGCTCGGTCACTTCAGTTCTACACTTCTCCGCGTCGTGAGCAACCGCTCACTCACTCTCTTAAGTGCACTCAACTTCTTGTTGGTCATGCCGTCTAGGCTAGTGCCAACACCACCTAGAGAGAAAGCCTTGCGGTACGATTTATGACGTCATAGCCTTCCGGCCGTCAGGGAGCGCGCAACCCAGCACTGCTGCTATGGACAACCTGTGAGGAAACGCGACTGAGTGTTTATGTGTCAAATTACGTTCTACAGGCGCGAATAAATAAATAACGTAACCATAAATTAAACATATGGTCAGAAGTTGATGCGATCGATACATTACTCTAGGTAATAAATCGACGTTTTCGATCATAATCGATAAGTATGCATTTCGAACTTTGCGAGTGTGAACTTGACCGAAAACACTGATGTCTCAATAAATGCGATATATAGAAGAATTCAATAGAAAACTTGAAAAATATTCACCCCATTTTAACGTGAGATGTCGACTACACAAAAACAAATAACTAATTAATCTGTAACAGTTAAAACAGAAATTAATATCTACAGTATAGTCCATCATATCTGTCCAAATGTCTAGGTTTGATTCCCATCTCTGCCGATAAATATAATTCTAGTTATTTATTGTTGATTATTGTTGTTTTAAGGGGCGCAATTACGAGGTCATCTGCCCCTAGAAATACAATTCTGATTTGAGTGTGAAACGAAATTCACTCAGCCTCATGAGTTAAAATTGAACTGAGAAGAAGTGGGTTCGATTTCTCCTTTCTCCTCCAGGTAAATGCTGGGATTGTTCCTAGCAGAAGACCATGGTCACCTCCTTCCCAAGGGCAGATGACCTCGTAGTTCCTCCCTTTAAAACTACAATACCTAACCTTCCCAATTCTAGCATCACAATGCACACATACAAATTCTACCCATATCCAAGTACACATGGCTGATGACAGTGATGTCGTAACCCACTTACAAAACAACAAGAACAACAACTAGCCACAGAAAGTTTTCATGCATGATAAGAAAACAGGCTAGTAATGGCATGCCTATGACAGAAAAGGTTACCTACTGAAATGGAACAGAGCAGCAGTCATGAGATATGAGAACATTTACAAAAGAGGAAACTTTTTGTTGTTGATGATTCATATAGGGGCATGATGTGGTAATAATTTAGAAACAAACACTTGATATAGAGTAATCCTACAGTAACAGTTTTCACATGGCAATATTTACAATATCAAGCATGGCATAAGCTTACCCGACAATACATAAAGCATGCTAGCACTTTGTTTTCAACAGAATACAATAAGTCATCTGCAAAAACATGTTGTTCTCATATTTTCTATGTTACACAAACTGTGCTGTTTTGTAAAAATAAAAACTAAAAGATGACCATATCTATCCTTCACTAGTTAAATAAATATAGCCTTTTCATAAGATCCTTTCTACTTTTCAATACAAAATTGTTGTATTCCCTATTATATTGGTAGCACTGAATGAAAGTAGAATGAGCGATAACATTCTCTATAGTACATGAATTAGCCAAAATACCTTATCAAACGATGAGAAATAAATCAGGGAATGATGTTTTAATAGATGTCCACTGTCTGTGACTCACCCAGCCATCCCAAATAGCATCACGACTTATGTAGGCAGAATTCCAGCTGTGGCCACCACTGTCCACATCAATCATCATCAAACCGGTATTGCCACCTCACCCTTACGGTACTATGCCACACCAACACCCTTCGATTTGTCCAATCCAATGGTTTTTGACACGTCCAGATCAATGGTACCCCGCTGGCTGTGCTCGTCCAAGGCCGCTCCTACACCCAACCATTCTAACCATCGTTATGTGGTATCCAATGGTTTTTGACAATGGTTACAGCCTAACGCGTCCAGATAAATGGTTTTGTGCTGGCTGCGCCCGGCCAAGGCCGCACCTACACCCGACCTTCTACCTTAGTTTTGCCCAATCCAATGATTCTTGACAATGGTTACAGCCAACGCGCCCAGACCAATGGTTTTGTGTCAACCGTGCCACGCTAGCTGCGCGCAGCCAAAGTCGCACCTACACGCGACCATTCTAACCTTCGTTTTGTCCAATCCAATGTTTTTTGACAATGGTTACAGCCTAACGCGCCCAGATCAATGAGTTTTGACAATGGTTACAGCTTAACGCATCCCGATGATTTCTTTGATCAACAGTGATTTTGTATCTCACATGTTGGGAACAATGTGTGCGTGCCGCTAGAGTGAGCCGTGATGACAGTGGAACGAGATGCAAGCGCTGTAGAAACATGGCAGCCGTTTTTAAAATAGCAACTTGAGCACATATATGAGGTTCAGTAGTGACAATTCAAATTGAAATCAACGGTAGCTATGAATGAAGATAGAAGGTGCTATAAAATTCTCTAAAATACATGAATTAGCCAAAATACCTTATGAAACGATATGAAATAAATCAGGGAGCGATGTTTTAATAGATATTTCCTCCTCCGCTGTCTGGGACCCACCCAGCAATCCCAAATAGGATCACGACTTACATAGAGAAAATTACAGCTGTCAGCGCTATTGTTCAAATCAATCGTCATCAAAACAGTACCATGACAGTTCTGCCAACCTCGCCCTTATGGTACTATGAAAAACAAAGAAGCGCCCAGTTCAGCAGCTAGTGCGCACCACTTAGTACATTAGTCGTGCGCCGAATTGAATCGTTTATTCACCATGGATTGTGGAAATTGCCTCATAACGATCTGTAATTTCAATCGGCGATTCTATGATCAGCTGTAGTAAATATTTGGTTTTTTTCCCGCACAACTGTGGTTTTGAAAATGTTTACAGCCTAACGCACCCAGATCAATGGTTTTGTGTCAACCGTGTCCCATTAGCTGCGCACGGCCAAGGCCGCACCTACTACCCGATCATTCTAACCTTCGTTTTGTCTATTCCAATGATTTTTGACAAAGGTTACAGCCTAACGCGTCCTGATCAATGGGTTTTGAAAATGGTTACTGCATAACACGCCCCGATGAATGTTTCTTTTATCAACAGTGTGTGCTGCTAGAGTACGCCTTGTTGACAGTTCAACGAGATGCAAGCTCTGTCAGAACATAGCAACCGTTTATAAAAAGAGCAATAAATATAAACACATATTTATGTACTTTAGCACATAACTTATATGAGGTGCAGTATTGATCAGGTTTCCTAATTTCAATGTTGATGCAAGTGTATAAGCTGAATTTTACTTTCATTTAGAATTAATATTATATTATTTACAGGGTGGATACATTTTTAGGCATTTGCACCTTCAACAGTCCTTATGTGAACACTTCCTAAAAATACTCCCTAGCATGTATGTTACATTAGATTAAAACTTTTAAAATAGGCCTACATTAACGTTCATCCAATGAAACTAGATGTAAAGAAACTTGCAAGACTTCATTCCAGATTGTGTTCCATTTTATCTGTGAAATTGAAACAAAAACCCTCTTAGAAATTGTATGTTAAAATTGCATGAAATATCCCATTTAAAGCGTACACTTACCCTCTCCATTCTAACCTTCGCTTTACAACCACCATTCTCCAAAACACTCTGCTGCTTTCAGAGCTATTTACCATTTTCTGGACTGGACGTTTAATGTGACTGTACAGGGAGTTTATTAGTTGCATTTTAAACTGACATCTCCACTTTAGGACAACTTCTTGCAATTAGTTCAACATTTGGTGTGCTAACACTACACTACCTATTTTAAATGCCAATTCATTGTTCATCCTATACTTCAGTGGCGGACGGTAATAAGGTTGCAGTGATGCACAACGACCAGATTAATTCAAGAAAAACAATTAATACCGTAATAATATTTTTAGTAATAAAAGCTGTACGTTTCCTTTTATATGTATAGGAATTCATAATTCTGTTCTTTAATAATTCAGGAAATCTTATAGTAAGTTACTGTGAACTGTCTGAGAAAGCAAAGCGCGTCAACCGTCTAGGAGTGCTCGTTGCCAGGCCCGAGCACCGACCAGATCTCAATAGTGAAGGGTATGGCAGAGATGCTAGACCGAGTAGGTCCTATCCCAACAGTTAACTCGGCTGGCCGTTGCCCACTGATTGCAACAAGGGAGTCGAGGAGCGAACGGAGACATCTGAGATGCTCAGTCAACTGCCGATACCATGTCTTGCAGGTTTTCATGTAACCTAACTATTTAATCCGGTGATAATGTGATGTTCTCTGAACTGCGGCATTCGTGATGAATGAGGTACATCCGTTTTACCGCGCAATTGAATACAGTTTTCTTTGATATCAAGCAGTCTTTTACCCCCCCCCCCCCATTAATGAAAAAGGACAACACCCATAACAATTATCCACCAGCTGCCACTGCTATACTTACAGATTAGTAATTAGCCATGTACAGAAGTAGATCAAGTAACACAATATTAATTGAACCAGAGGGTCATTATCTTAGTGCGCCCTGGAAATCGCGGCAAACTATGGCGTCATTTGGCTGGTCAGGTGCGGAGCAAGTGGACCTCGCATTACCCTGCTCCACTGACTCATATCGTTATATCACACGTGTTTTGTCATTTATATGGGTGTGTATCTGCAAAGTTTAGAAGTTAGTGTTGCACGTTTAGTGAGTATTGTGATTACTGTGATTGTTGGTCATGCCTCGACACCAATTCACATTGCACGAACGTGTGTATATCCATAATTCGTATATGAAAAGCAGAAAGTCTTGTTCTGAAACAAGATGAAAATGTCGAATCAAGTTTCCAGGAAGACCTGTGCGTAATGCCAGTACAATTAGGAGGCTTGCCAAACGATTCAAGAAAACAGGCACCGTAAATAATAAACATTTTAACAGACAACGTTGTGTTCTTACAGAACGGGGACACCAAGAGCCAGCTGATAAGCTAGCTTGGTGTCCTAGGCGAAACCCCACACAAGACACGGCACAAACCTAGCAGAATTGCTGAGATTGTTGTCCATTCTTTCATCAGAAGATGTCAGGTGTGTGTTACAAGAGAGGGAGGACATTTTCGGCATCGACTATGAGCACTGTACATATTATTGAACATGGTTGGTAAAAGTGTTCAAGTGTGCACCAACCACCGACTGAACATTGTACGCGTGCCCACGATCAGCGCCAGTCAACGCCGGCTTAGCTTGCCGTGTTTACCGGGGCGCACAATGATAACGACACTGTACATACAATGAAAGAGTATTGTAAATATCCTAATTTCTACTGAACGGCCATGAACAGTTATTGGACAAGCTTCCTCCTCTTATGCTGAGCCAAAGTTTTGGCTGAAAACCTGTCGTTAACATTGTGTACAAAATTATTAATCAAGATAATACTGGCAGTGCCCAGTACAGTCTTTTCAATTAATGCCCTGGCATGCTTTGGGCAGCTGTGCCCCATAAACAGTACAGTGGGCAGACATCTTTGTGTTACATTCACCAAAACACTCCGCTGGTTGCAGTGATGCAAAAATTCTGACTTGTAGCTATTGAGTAGCTTACTCATAACAACAAAAGTAAATACAGCACAGTTGAGTACATCTGCATGGGGATAGCATAGTCCTCCTCACTTATTGGCATTTATTAGGCTGATGTGATCACTCTGGCCTGCCTCATCGCAAAGAAAGACTTTGCAATAATTGCAATCATATCGCTTTAAAAAAACATACGAGCAATAAACACTGATGTAGTGTAAGAAAGGCCAATACTCATCTTGTAGGACTTCTACATCACTATCATCAGCAACACAAGCATCAAAAGCACTTAAAATGCCACATGTCTTGTCTTCTTCAAAATACTCGCTCACTGCAGCATTGAGGTTCAGGATGCTCTGAAGGCGCAATTTATTCTCCACCTCAAACACTTGCCTCAGGGAAATATTGTACTGGCTCCCTGCCAGTTGGCAATATTTTCCAAATCAAGCTTCTAGGTTATCTGTCTGTATGAGACAAGCAATTCCCAGGAATAGTTCTTCACTTTACGCTTTGTTAGCAAGTGAACTTGCTCTTTTAAGAAGTCTAATGTATCCTTCTTCTCCTAGGGAACTTACTCTCCAAGTTCTTAAATAAACTGTCCATAACTGATATAGTATCCTCAACACTTTGTTGTTCATATGCATCAGGACCAGCATACACTGAATGGGCATTCCTTATAAGTTCTTAAATTTCTAGCACTGTACCTAACTGTCTTGGTAAAGGCATGTTATTACAACGTTTCACTTCTGTATTCGATACATACAGCAGCAACGCAAGTGTGGACTAGGATTTTCCTTCATTAAAATAAAATATATACAAGATTCCTCTCTAATGCAATTCCACTCAGGATGAAGACTCACACGGTTTAACTTCACCTTCAATTTCTGAAAGTTTCTAAATGAAACTGCTTCCAGATTTTCCACCAATGTCTGCATACTTTCAGCGAGAGCCTTCGATAAACTTTCATTATCAATCCTACGCCTCCTATCATCTGGAACTTCTCGGCAGACAGTTGCAGTGTCAGTTAAATACTCTGGGCAGTTGGGGAACTGAGACGGGATGGCTTCTAGGAATTTAATTCGAACATTAACTTTCGACACAATCATTTTATCACAGTCTTGCATTACATTAATTACTCTATTTATTCTAAATGTATTCAATCTCCAACCTAATTCACACACAGCTCTTCCCCCACCCCTATAAGAAATGTAATGAATTAGATTACTGCAATAGAAAAAAAAGATTAATCAGGGCCTGCTACAGGTTATCGGTCTCTAACCATGTGCAGTTAGCTTGCAATTCAAACCCCAATAGAAATGTGAATACTACCCATATTAACACCCACTTATACCTCCCACTTGAAATTGATAGCCCCATAAAACAAATAAACCTAACCTACGACATTAGCCTGTAGCACATAATTTAGGTTAGAAAATTCTGACTTCTACATCTAAAATGAATTTTCGTGATCAGAAGAGCTAGCCTATGCTAAAATTTAAGGGTAGGACTATCTGCTAACTAACCTCTAATCAGTCTCGGTTTATACAACAGAGCAGTAAGTAGCTTTCCATTCTTTTCATCATACATACTAGTGGTCTATTGAATCTCATGTGGCTTGTAATGGATGGCACACACCTACAAGAAAAGAGACTTGGTTACAAAGCTCCTTCCTCCCATTACACTAAACTTGTGAGAATTGGAGCATAAGTATTGATGTAACACGTACCATAGAATATTTCGTAGGAATAAAATCCTTGCGGTGAATAGCTCGTATCCATTTCGACTTTTCACCTTCATCATTAGGAAATGAGAAAAACGTTTACTTTCGGTCCGTTGGCGTAATTGCCTTTACAATTTCTAACACTGCACTTAATAGGCACAACTTTACACTGCACTGATAACCATTAAGTATAACCGGGTAGGAAATCTGAGAAAATCAGTACCTGGGACTGTAAACACAACACACAACACGCGGAAACCATACCATAACCTGCAAACTCGAATGTTATGCTTCAATGTCCACGGCCGGGCTTCCGTGACGTCACTCGCTTGTCAGCTTCATAACGCAAGGCTTTCTCTCTAGGTGGTGTTGCTAGTGCTTTCTCTGCGTCTAGCAGCCTTCACTTGTACGTCGGAAGTTGACTCAGTCAGTTAGAGCTCAACTAGAGCTCGCCTCCTCAACTTGAGAGGCAAACTTTCAAATTCTACGACATGTTAGAATTTTAGTATCAACCGTCAAAAGGATCATCGCCTTTTACATGAAGCAAAGATAAGTACCGACTTCAGGTTTTAACCTCATTCTCATCGTCTTTTAATAGCTCAATGGTTTTATTTGGATTTTATAGACAGTGAAAGTTGCTATGTGAAAATAACTGCTTTCAAGAGATCTTCTTGATCTTACTTAAACTATCAGGTTTAACTTTCAACATGAAAGATTTTCTGAAATGCTATCTCACATCGAGGGATATTTCCAAAATACCCACTGTCTATATAATCTAGCTTTCCGCCGAGGGATCCTCTACCCAATTTAACCAAGTCATCATTGCTCTGGAACCTTCCAGAACTTGCACTCTATCTACCAGTCATACTGTCATGTATTTTCCACTCACACGTGGGAATACTTTTTCAAACTAAGGAACCTTCCTTATGAACGACTAATCAATAGCTAATTTTTCTTCCTCCGTTGGGATTTTCTCTGGCGCATTCAACTACAATCTACAACTTTCTCAAGCAATAGACTCTCGCATATCTAGTGTAACTAGTTATTTTCCATCATTGCATTAACTTTCTTTGCCATAAACTTTTTGTGCTACTACAGTGAACTTTTCATCTATTTCAACAGACTATAGTGAAAAACAGTGTTTGTTCAACATTTCATCCGCGTCGCGTTCGTCCGAATACTATAAATACGGCCATGAACACTTATCCTCAATCCCATATGATATTTTCCAAACCCTAAACTAACAAACCAAAATAATAAAAATTGTTGCTTTAGGTCTTTTTTCAATGAGGTGTCACTCTCAATATGTGCCCTTCCTCTTTTGCTTATGTAAAACGAATTAATGTCTGTAAAACTTCGTGTCTAGTACACGCCTTAAGTTATATTGTTTCTCCCTTCTAATTTGGGAATACAATTCTTTCAACTCATAAGTGAGTTATCTCTAGGTTTCACGAAAGGGAAACTTGCCCCATTTTTCTCGTGATCCTTACTTAAACATAGGAATTCTAGAAACTTCCTTGCGATTGTTCTCTTCAGGTTTCACAATAAGTGACCTGCCCTATTTGTATAATCCAACCAAGTATTTCTGTAACAATACAAGAAGTTGTAGAAACTTCTATTTTATTCTTCCTGCTTTTTGTTGTTGTTACTTTCGAAGTTGTTACTCTTTCTAAGATATTTACCTAGAAATTCCTTAAAGTACACACCTTGTACTTGATTTATTGTCTAACTTTAATCACTTCAATTATCTTAAATTTTTTTTTTTATCTTCGTCATTTCAAAATCTTGCGAAGATTTTAAAATATATAAAAGGTTTGAAACCATAAGAATTGTTAATTGCCTGGCGCAAGCTTTAGATGTTTTCGGAGGTCTGTGACCCCATTTGTTACAAAATCAAAATTATATATTTGTTACCAAACCTACTACCCAACATTGTTAAATAAATTAAATATTTCTTTTTGGATTTATCATTTCTCTAACATAAAGGTTAGGCAAGATCCTGTCTTCCTTGACTCTTCCCACTTAATGCAAATACATCTATTGATAGGGTTTGCACTACTTGTTGCATTTGAGCAAGAACTCTTAGTCATAACTTATGTCAAACTCTCTTCCTATTTCTCCATCCTTTTTCTCCGGTCCGAAACCCACTTCCTTTTTAGCCTATTTTCAATTTTGAAAAAAATAGGCTTATGAGATCACCTTTTGTCCGTGTGTGTGTGTGTGAGGTGTGTGTGTGTGTCCCCCTAATAAAATATAAACGTCTGGAGCGATTTCAATGAAACTCGGTAAGTTCATAGCGCTATTCCCGGCGACCTCGACCGTGCCCTTAAAATTTTGTTACGTCTCACCAATACAACATGGCGGCTGTGCGAAATATTTCACTAGCATTCAATATCTCTGAAACTATTACCGATATCGCCCTGAAATTGTGTACGGTGATAAAAGGCACTACTAGAAGTTCACCTATGAGACTTTCAAAAATCTGGTGACTACAAAACCAATATGGCGGCCAAGCGAATTTGAAACTTTTAAATAGACTTTTCTCGCGATGTAACTATCCAAACGTAATGAAACTTGGTACAGCAATTGTTTATACACATTGTAATGCACTGGAGTCTAATTTAGTTCAATTGTTTACATAACCTCAAAATGGCGGCTGAGCGAAATATTTCACTGACATTCTATATCTCCGAAACTATTACAGATATCACCCTGTAATTTTGTACGGTGATAAAGGGTACTGATACAAGTTTACCTATGTATATTTCATAAACCTGTGAAGTACAAAACGAACATGGCGACCAAGCGAATTAGAAATAATTTAATAGACTTTTCTCGTGATTTAACTCTTTGAGCGCAGTGAAATGTGGTACAGTAAATGATTTTGCAGATTGTAAAGCACTGCCATCTAATTTAATTCAATTGTTTACATAACCTCAAGATGGCGGCTGTGCGAAATTTCAAAATTAAGTTTTTATTTCTTGTGTCGTAATCATGCGATCGAAGTGAAAGTTTGAATAATGAACCTAGGCAATGATTGTCCATGAATGGCACATAACTCTATGGCCTATACATATAACAATCCTAAATGGCGAGCTTCCGAAATATTTAGACGGTTCTCAATATCTATGGATCTTTTACAGCAACCAAACTGAAATGTTTTATGTTCTCAGAGACTATGAACAAATGTTCACCTATAGGACTTTCAGTAACCTGGTGAGCACAAATCCAACATGGCGGTGACAAGAAGTATAAATATTTAAATGGACGTTCCTCGCGAATTAACTATCCGAGTGCCGTGAAACGTTGCACGTTAAATGCTTATACAAATGTTGATCCACTGGCATCTAATTTATTTCAATTGTTTGCATAATCACAAGATGGCTGCCGTGCGTAATTATAAAATCTCGTTTTTACTTCTTGTGTTCTAATCATGCGATTGAAGTTTGAATACCACACGTACACAATAATCTTAATGTAATTGTACAAAAATAAAAATCCAACCTGGCGACCATCTGAAATATTTAGACGGTTCTCAATATCTACGAATCTGTTACAGCAATTAAACGGAAATTTTGTTTGTTGATAGAGACAATTAACATGAGCAGGATATATGAAAATAGGCTGTATAGTTCTTCACGGAACTACTTGTTTTTCATCATCTTCCCTCGGGGGTTAGGTTATTCCCAAGCTAATAATCTACCCAGACACTTTAGACAGAATAGTATTTTATTATTTGTTGTTATAGTGGCGCAGTTGGCAGCATGCTATGCCCAAGATTGCAGGTTCAATCCCGGCCGAAGTCGTCGGATTTTTAAGAGCGTTAAAATCCTTCAATATGCCTTCCTTCGGAGGGGAAGTAAATCCGGTGGGCCCATGTCATAGATTTATGGCATGTAAAAGAACCTCCCACTACAATTGGTAATGTGTAGCAAAGTTTTTAGATTATAATTAAGTACAAGTTTTTCGGGCTTGTAGGCCGTGGTCCAGACAGGATATCTCTGGACAGAATATCTCTGGACCACGGCCTACAAGCTCGAAAAACTTGTACTTAATTATGAACGCCGGCCGTGAAACCCTAAGCTTTTTAGGTTATATTTGGCCAGTTAGAAACACTATCAGGTTCCAACTTTCGCCGCTAGAAGTTAGTGAGAGTAGCATCTGGTTGCCAAAGTTGGAACTACATGAAATTGAACTTGTAGGGAGCTAACGGCTGTTAAATTTAAATACCCTGCTATGGCCATTGGCTGCAATTCTTATATGAGTCGTCCAGTTGCAAAACTCGTTTAATCCACTTGTGAATAAGGATCATGTCGTAAAATTATTTATTTAATAATTTAATTTACTTTATTTTATTTTGTTGTATTTTGTTTTGTATAATTTTATTTCGTTTTGTTTTGTTTAATTTTGATTTTCTTTTGTTTTCTTTTATTTTGTTTTATTTTGTTTTTTAATTTTTTTAATTTAGTTATGTTTATTTTGTTTCATTTTGTTTTGTTTCATTTTAATTTGTTTTGATTATTTTGTTTTATTTTGATTTTGTTTTGTTTATATTGTTTTATTTTATTTCGTTTCATTTTGATTTTCCAGAAAACAAACATAAAACCAACAACAAAAAACACGAAGCAAAAAAGAAAAATTCAAAAACAAAAGCAAAAGCAGAAAACAAAAAACAAGAAACACAAAGCAAAAAGCAAAATAAAATAAAAAACAGAAATCAAACACAGAACCAAAACCAAGAACAGAAAACAAAAAGTAAAATCCAAAAGCAAAAGCAGAAAGCAAACACAAAACCAAAAACCAATAACACTAAGCTAAAAGAAAAAAAGTAGAAAACAACAAACACATAAGATACGCGAGGCAAAGTCCAGAGAAACGTTTCTCATGAAAATGATTCTTATTCATAAGTGGATTAGACGAGTTTTGCAACTGGAGGACTCATATATATATTATTTACTATTATTAGGCTATATAGCCTACATACATGCATATAAATATAGAATCAATTCGCTCGGGCCAACTGAAACTGCGTTAAGTCTTGTCACATTTGTCTTAATTTTGCGCCCAGAATTCCCTCATCCTGTGGTATGAGCCTGCTTGCGTTCTTCTGTCCAAGTGGCACCATATCTTCTTTTTGGAGCCAAGACTCTGTTATGCCCGTTCGTCACTATTTTTAGGCGGAAGAGATCCCTGCCCAATGCGTCGTCGAGATTGATTTGCAGCATTTGGAGTTTTCTTTTTTCTTGAAGTTTCTAAACCAGGGCATCGCGGTTTCGTGGTTGGAATCAAAAAAGTGAAAGATTTTCTTTGTCAACCTGTTGCCGTCCATTCGTCTGTGGTGGTCATAAAATCGTGCCCGTCTTTTACGTGTCTGTAAGGTTCTCTATACCAAACGTCAGGTCAAGTCCTGAGGAACATATCCATCCGTGCATCTTCTCTCTCTCTCTCTATCAGGGCCATCCACACAGTGCTCCCCGAGTGCGGCCGCGCTCTAAGCCAGGGCTCCGGGCGCTTTGGTGGAAGACACTGATAGAAGGCGCTTGGCTGGTTGAGCGCGTGGTCTGCCCGCCGCGCCGCCCCGAAGGGAGCAATGTTTGGCTCAACGTACATTTGTGAGCGTTTCTTTTCCGGTTTTTAAGCTAACCAAAAGTAAACATCGTGCAACGATGAGCGATAGCAACGTGCGCAATTGTTCACGAATAGCTGTGTCAAGGAATATTGTACCCAATTTGGAGAAGATTGTTTCCTCCAAAACTAAAACTCGTTAAAACGACGGAGCAAAAGTCACTCAGGGACTGTACTATCTGTCATATTGGTAAAAAAATGTTAAATTTTCCTCTCTAATATGTTCACATTTCAGTTTGGAATAAATCACAATATTCTTTACTTAACACTTGTGTTCGTTTCCTGCACATTCCGGACATCGGAGTGCCATTCGATTTGTATATGCGGTATATTTTTTTTATGGCAAAACAGCCTACCAATATGATGTCAACAAGCCCACAAAAGCCGTCGGCCGCACGACTATACGTATAGGTCTGACGTTTGTTTTTGGCCGGTGGCCGTGAAATCCGCGCATCCACTGTGCTAACCGTTGAACCTCCTTCTCTCTTTCCTTCGTTCCTTCAGATCGTCCGTGCGTTCATGCAGTTGTTACGGCATATGCTCATAATAAGAACGATTCCTGTCTGGTCGGAGACCTCAACGCAACAACCAAGCACCGGCCAGAAACAAACGTCAGACCTGTACCGTACGTATCTAGTCAGCGCGGTCCGAGCACTATCCGTCTGTCTCAGGTCTCCTCACTGCCACAGTGTAGTGATGGTAGGGGAAGGAGCATTAGTCTGACTGCCCAGTGCTCCCCGAGCGCAATGACTGGATGGTCCTGTTGGGTAGATCAGAACCATCCAGTCATTGCACTCCGGGAGCGCGGCTGCACTCGGGGAGCACTGGGCAGTCAGACTAGCGCTCCTTCCCCTACCACCACTACACTGTGGCAGCGAGGAGACGGACAATGTTCGGACCACGCTGACTACTGTATATACGGGCGTACAGTCGTGCGGCTCTTGTGGGATTGTTGACATATTAATAGGGCTGTTGTGCCATAGCAAATATACCGCATATACAAATCGAATGGTATTCCGATGTATGGAATGTGCACGAAACGAACACAATTAGTTTTAAGAAAAGAATATTGTGATTTATTCCAATCTGAAATGTGAATATATTAGAGAGGAAAATTCAACAACAAATTGTGTTCTTTTTAACACATTATATTTATGTTGCACACTAAACATTTGGCATGCCGTTTATAAGGTGTACATAAAAATTAAATTTCCCATTCTGCTTTAAAGACTGCTTCACCACACCTTTTTGTATGCTGTTCTGTCATGACTGCGGAACTGATTTACGTACACGCTGTCAACAAAGCGCATTGGACAAGACTAGTGACTGATGGATCGGCTGTACACTTCCGCGCGCTCAGCCAGCCAAGCTCCTCTCACCATTTCTGAAACTACCTTCCAACAAAGCGCTCGGAGCACTGGCTTAGAGCGCGGCCGGAGTGCTAGCGCTCGGGGAGCGCTGTCTGGATGGCCCTGTCATACATCAACAGTACATATAAAATCATTTGTTTGGCCCTTTTACTCAACATCTCTACATTTTTATTACGGTATTTTGAGGTATTTTATTTGTGATTCAAGCTTTACATCTCCAGGTTGAACACGTTGTCTACTTGAGAAAACCGTTTTGAACTTTGTACATTCGTAACAGTGTTGCCAACCTTTGAGTCTGATTCGCTATAAAATCGAATTACTCGGGAGCTCTTTTGCCGCTCAATCAAGGTTTGTACAAAACAAAATGTAATATAATATCAAATTAATACTGAATTACTGCTTATAGTTCCAAATACCCCCTAAAAACTATACTCACTCACACAATTCATCACATGAAAAGGAAAGTTGGTAAAGCTGCCAATTAACGTCCAAATGAAAAAAATTATTCATAGATTTTTGGTTGGTTTGTTCCCTAGTTTAGGGGCTGCGACAATGCGGTCATGTAGCCCGTGTACTTTGGGTGTGTGTAGAATCTGTCTGATAACCAGTGTTAATTGTGGTGGCTGCATTAGTGTGCGTTTCGGTTTTCAATTCAAGTAAGGACTGCAGACAGAGATTCCTTTTTCAAGTAGTTCTTACTTTTGCCGCCAAACGCCACTGTCAACGACTACTAGTTCAGAACTTGGTTACCAGACGCCACCGCAGTCGGATCCTGGCGACGAACGTAGGAACCTAAGAGCGTTTGTCAAATGTCTATCTATAATTTAGCTTCACACAGGTGTAATTAGTGGAAGGTTCTTTAACATGCCATAAATCTATGACATGGGACCGCCGACTTTACTTCCCCTCCGGAGGAAGGCATACTGAGGGATTTTTAACGCTCTTAAAAATTCCGACGACTTCGGCCGGGTTTTTACCCGCGATCTTGGGCATAGAAGCTCGGCATGCTACCAACTACGCCACCGAAGCCGCTTCATAGATTTTTACAAAGGACATTCTGAAATCTAGCCAGCTTATGGAAACATAGCAACATTTGCTGGAAAATCGTGTTCGCCAAAAACAAGCAGAAAAGTGGGAACTATTTCCTGGCGTGTTAGCCTCTTCACAGACCAAAACATCAAAGGGACCGCTTAGATCTTGAGGCGATGATGATGATGATGATGATGATTATGATGATAATTGTTGTTTTAAGGGGCCTAACATCTAGATTATCGGCCCCTAATGGTTTAGGTGATCGTGAAGATGATAATGAAATATAAACTATAACTTAAACTAACTACTAACTTATATACTAGAAGGAGAAATGGAAAACAAAAGGAGAATAGGGCAAATAAAGGACAGGAGGAAAAGAAATGCCCTCAACCCTCGAAGAATGCGGATTGAGGGACTTGGAAGAAAGGAGAGCCATGAAAGGCAGATAGAAAAGTGAAAGAGGAGAGGGTCCTCCCCGCAGGTAATGGACAAAAGGGGGAAACCGGACCCAGCTCAGGAATCCCTCGGGGTCTCCAACTCCCGAACTCACCAGCCGTGAGTCCCTGAGGGTGTAGCAATATCCAGGGTGCACCAGAAGTGGTGGAGCTACATACACCCTGCCTCCTTGAGGGCCTTGAGCTGAAGACAGGAGATAACATGAAAAGATAAAGAAGGCTGACCCCTCGCAGAAGGAGGGTATCAGAAAAGATGAGACAAGGGCCAATTAAGGCGGGAAAAGAAGAGACTCCCTAGGCCTCAGATACCCTAATACCGTCGGGGTCGGAAGAGAACAAGAGTTGACCAAGTGAGGTCGACAGGAAAGAAGACGGAGAGGAGCCCAGCACAAGTAAGTGGAAGCAACGCCGGACTCAGCTGGGGCCCCGTGGTCACCAACCCACGTCCCACTAGATGTGAGCCTCTGGTGGGGCTTGAGGTGTCTAGAGGTAAAGACTTCTTTGTTGGATCTGTTTCGGTGGATACAATTCTTGTAATTATATCCCATGATTCCTCTAATGATTCTGCGCTCTTATTTCTTCAGTTCTTCGTGGAGCCCTTTATCGGCATTTTGGGACAGTGTGTTGACTACATACCGTACATTACTGGATTTAGAACCGTTTTATAGTGTTTTTTGAAAGGCACTTTTTGTTATAAATCGTGCGTGATATTTGGTATGCTACTGAATGATTGCGTATTCCTTCCCAAAATGATTCCTGGTCCAGTTCATTTTTTATGATGACCGCACCTACTGTCGACCAAAATATTATGTTCACTCAAATTTGAAGGTTGTTTGTGAAATAACCATTAGGCCTACATAAAATCCAATAACTTCAAAATTTTCGTCGTTCTATTTTGCGTTAGTTCATGTAAGATTGGAATTTTTAATTTGTATTTTAATATTTTAACGCAGTTGGAACACAAAAAGTGCCCGTTTTCAAGCGTGTTTCAACCATGCGTCACATTTAAGAATTATTATCTCACAAATCCGTCATCAGATCGAATCCAAATTTTAACACAACATACTTTGGAATGTTTTACAACTGGTTTATTAATTTCAAAATGTTGTGTGTCCAAGAAACAAAGTTGTTATAGCTTTTGTAAGGTAACTTTTTCTCGACTCGGGGTGATTGGAAAATGTAGTTCTTGGTCGCGTTGTAATCCTTTTACATCAAAACGTTATGCTGTATGACTGTGATGTACGTAAATTAATTTAATTATTTTATATCGGATTGTATGTGTACGGGGAAATAAGACATGGCTCACCAGCTAGCCACTCCGGAGAAAGCTGTACAGCGTTGCCAAGATGGAGTCCATTGACACATCTACCCTTTTACAGGCCCTGTTGATGGATGGTGCTGGGCCTTTTGCAAACATTTACCCTGGCTACCAGTTTGAAGTCGCTAATGAATACCATAACTAGGAAATGATACGCTGGTAAAACTGGTAGATATTCAATGTATTCCTTCAAACATAAAATACATTGATGCAACATCACACAAGAGATGTAGAAACATAAGATCAGGGTACTTACTTTTAAACTATCACCTCACACAATTCCTTAAACATTTTTTCCCAACTTCAAATTATCCAACATAAACATAAGGTCCTTTAGCCACAATTCAGTGGTATCCTCAAAGGTAGGTTAATGTAGAAGTTCCATTAATAAATTCCTAATATCATATTATGTCTTCAACGACAATCCACATATCCACGTTCAATACGTACAGTCTTCTAAATCAATAGTAATCTTTTCATCCAACCTTTGGGGTATAGTAGGTCCGAAAGTAAGGGCATGTATTTTCCAAACAATCATCGTCGTAACTCAAGATGAAAACCAGACAAATCAACTTCATATATCAATATCAATGCGATCTCTTACGTCAACCTACTCTTGCCTTGTTTGCCAACTTGCCTTTCAATCAAATATATCTGTAGTGAAACTCGACGATAATATCTTTACTTCCCGTAACTTAAAATCATCGAAGCCTAAGGTTAATATAATTAACCCACTACCAAACATTACAAAGCAAGTTTACACATCTTATCGTAGAAGCCATCGCTACGTTTTTGTTTTTCTCTCATACTGACAGCTGATAGTCATAATAATCCTCTCCATAGTTGCTGCCATGTATTTACAACCAGGGGCGGTTCGACCTTGTTCATCTAGGGGGGGGGGGGGGGGGTGAGAATTTAAAAAAAATGCCGACTGGCTGTTTTACATTGCCGACTATACGTTTAAAAACTGAGCAACGGGAGGGAAATGGTGAGGGGGGGGGGGGCAAACGATAAACAAGACAAATATACTTAATTAATGGTTTTCATTTAAAATGTATTTTATTAGTTCCAGAATTTTGAAACGCTAAACTTGATAAACGAACAAAATAGGTGTTTAAAGATTGCAAGAATTTAAAAAAATCTAGTTATTCTTTCTAAAACCCTATTCTACGATGTTTTAACAAGGACTTCTTCTCCACTATCTCCGTAATTTCACTGTCGTCGATCTTATCTTTCGTTGAAAACAACATCATGAGGAAGTCTAAGTGGTCGTCACCCATCGATGTCCGCAAATGATCGTAAATAAACTTCAACTTGCTGAAGGACCGTTTGGAAGAAGCAGAAGACTCTGGGGATGTTAAAATCAGTCGAACTACTTGTTAACCACACTGGATAATCCTCTTTAATTTAACCGCAACTTTTGCGATTTCTTTAAAAGATGAGCACTGTTTACTGGCATCAAGCTCATCCAGCACAAGCTCTTTATCGTGAAAGATGATTTTCGAGTGTGATTGCTTATACCCATAGATCGGACTCACTCGATGGTGCAGTTTTTTTCTATCAGCGGGTATCTTGAAAATTATGTGGAGTGGCTCTAGCAAAGAAATTAGTTTTGCGAGATTGTCTTGCACGCTTGTAGTAAGTACATCCACATCCTTTCTGTAGAATGTAAGAAAAGAAATTTCTGCTGTCGTTTCAGCATGCGCGTCATACTTCTTTGCAAGTCGCCGGGTCCTGTGGTTCTATAAGAAGTCTTCATCCACATTTATTTGCATACTTTTCGCAATTGACGATGCGTTCATCTTGCCGTCGTCGTTGATATCTTCAAAAGACTTCAAAGTGCTCTGAATCAGCTGCATCGCGTCTACTACATTCAGCTCCTCCACTTCTAAAAGCTCGGTTACGTTCTTAATTTTAAACAGGATGTTTTTGGTAAAGTAAAATCAAAGTAGACGCTTTTTGTGCAAGCCTGACGCAAAAGTTCGGGTTTTACTGTCAAATTCAGAATCGAATAAGGTTTCCATTGTTTCCAATGCCGTGACTATCTCTTCATAAGACGTAAAAACAGCTCTCATCGATTCAGTGCGTGCAGTCCACCTTGTTTTTGATAAATTCTTAAGTTGAAGTGAATTATCAATTTTACCCAGCTCTTTCTGCAAGCTTAAATGTCGTTTCGTGCTACCCGAAAAAAAAACCTACAATGCTTCAAGAGTGTGAAAAAACTCTCAGATAAGTGCGCTAGCATTACAAGCTGTCTCTACGAAATTGTTTAACCTGTGAGTTTGGCATGGAACGTACGCAATATATATTTTGCACTTCTCTGATAGCTTTTTCTGAGGGCCGTTGTATATGCCAGACATGTTACTATAGAGTGACCAGGTTGAAAAGAATGTTGCAACGCGCAAGCGCACCAAAGTAGGGGAGAGTGTTTCCAGCTCCCTTGCCACTCAACTGCTAGTCTTTCTTCTGCGCATGTGCGTCAGGTAGGGGAAGTGTCTCTCTCTCTTTCTCGCTGCTACTTGCTTCGTTGTCCTAGTCGCTGGACCTTCCGAAGTCGTGTATGGAGGGGGAAGCTCTTCAGCAGCTACGTAATTCGAGCACCGCCTCCAACAGTCTTTTCTACCTGGTAACTCTATAGCAAAGTCGTACGATTGAAACGCTAGTTTATCGAGTGGAAGTAAAAGTTCTTCTCAATTTAAAATAAAAATATTTTTTCAGCCAACTCCTCTCCAGTATATTCAACATGAAGAGGTCTTTATGTGACATATCGGGAGTAGTATCTGCTATAACTGAGAACATACCGGCGTTCTTTATCTCTTCTGCAATGATTTCACGAGTTTTCCCCTCAAGTAGACGGATGAATTAATTTCGAGAGTCCTTGCTCATATACGTACTCTTGTGCTTCCGCGTATTCACTTCTTCCAACCACCTATTCATGACCGGACTATGCCGTGAAAGTAACTTCACAATTTGCGTGAAGTTTCCATTATCTTGAGTGATTCCATCCTCGTGACCTCGGAAAGCCAAATCTTGCCGACAAAGGGTTCTTGCAGTGTCAATAAGTATCTCGATAACCTTTTTTGTGGAACTCCTATTCTTGTTCTTCCTCAATTCTGATCGTCCGTAAATGTTTATCAAGGAGAACGTCTACGTGACCTTTTGCATTGACAAAGTGGCACAAATCTGTCATAGCTGCTTGATGAGCTTCTGAAGTGAAGTTTTATTGTAATCTGCCCTTTATCTTCTTTCCGTGACTTTTCCATTTGTGCCACTGACGTACTCCAGCGTGCGACCATTCTTCACTTGCGGACGCCCTTCCTCGTCCGTTTGGAAATAAGCCACAGGCAAAACAAAACACCGCCTCTTTTTCAATGCTGTACTACAACATGGGAAAATCCGTATACCAGGCCGGATTAAATCGATGCTGCTTATTTTCTGGTATGTCTGGATTTGCTGGAAATAGACTAAGTTTTGGCTGGAAGGCCCCAAGTGAAGTCAGGTACAGTCGTTCGTTTGCCGTGATAATTCTTTTCCGTATTGCAGGATCGCGATTAACAGGTAAATCGCCCGCTTGAATGGGTACTGCGTCTGCACGCATGTTATTTTCCTCCTCTCTTGCTCGTTGAAGCAACTGACCGCTTTCATCGTGGATTCTCGTTAAGCAGTCTTTATCATTTCTACCATAAAAAGTTTTGTGTTCGGAATAGCGTCTTCTTTTATTGTTTTCAAAATACCTTCAACTCTTTTGAAATGCGTTATTAACTCACTAACTTGACCAGAAAAAACAATCCACGAAAATTCGCTACTACGCGTTGTAGGACTGTCACCACTACGACCGGCATCCGATGAAGTTCCAGCTGCTCGTAACTTGCGAACGTCAGATGTGTTGGGGGATAGTGGTCGTTCAACGGTTCGCGATGAGCAACGGTGGTCAATGGCTCAACGGTATACGATGGCTCAACGGTAGATGATGGCTAACGATGGGCGATGGCTCAACTGTGGTAAATGGCTCAACGGTGGCTCAACGGTAGACGATGGCTCAACGGTAGATTTTGATTTTAATTGTACCTTAGCAACCCGAAGGGCATTAAGTTCAACCCTTTGAAGACGTCGAGCGTCGCAGGGGTGCTTTTCCGGATATTCGTTCCATCGACCAAGATACTTAGACTTGTCTCCTCCACCCGCCCAGGTTTTCTTGGGTTTTAAAACACTCCGTAAGTTTTATTCAAATAAGAAAGATGGTTTAAAATAGGACAAATACCCCCACAAAGGTAGACTTTTATGGATTTATTGGACATTTTTTAATGCTAACACCATTAAACATAAACATGGCTGAAAATATTCCTGTATTTATTGTATTATTATTACATACGTTTCATGGGTACGCGATGCTCCGTGAAAATGTTCCGTGCCGGCGAAAACTCACGCCCCACTGCCACTGTATTTGCACCAAGTTATCACTGTAAAAGTTACTGGTGCAGGAACGACTGCTTTCGCTCATTCTCAGTGACCACTGCACTGATCATATTGAGCACTCCACCCCTTGAGGAACCTAGGGACCATAAACCTGTAAATTTTGTCACAATAGCGCGGATATGTGATTACGCGCCGAGATAAGCGGTAGCAGATCATAGCATTCCTCCGACAACATCACAATGAGTTGGCTTGACCTGAAGTTATCAATGCGCTCACCAAAACCTTTTGTCTACCCACATGGCACAGATGGTGGGCTCGCTTCGCTGTGAAGCTGAGTCGCTCTGCATAATGAACGCGGGATATTACTCTCACCCAGGAACGTGCCGATGAGTTAATTCCTTTTCCTAGGTCCCATATTGCTCATCTGTCATTCTTTCTTCAGTTTCCATACAGAGAAACGAAATGGCAAGTGGCAGCCGGTGCACACAGGAGTGAAAGTGAAAGTTTTAAAATGGTTATTTTGCTGACTCTTCCTCTTGCCGCACTGGGCTATTGCCTGGCTGCACAAATTATTGCTGCGTCCGTTTGTGTCGACTGTCCGTAAAAATTCCGACTGTCAGTATAATATATATATATATATATATATATATATATATTTTTTTTAAGAAATCGGACCAAATCGTATATGGCCATGCCCCGTTTTGCTTTTTTTAAATGGTGTGTACGGAAATGTTACGACTTCTTCAGGATTTGCCGACTGCCGACTGACGTCGTATTTGCCGACTGAGAAAGTAGCTGAGGCGGGTGAGACACCCCCCCCCCCCAACCCCACCACTTGAACCGCCCCTTTTTACAACTAAGTCTCCCAGAGATCCACTACGCAGTCCAGCAATTCAATTTTCACGGAACCATCATTGAACTATAGATACTACTGGAACAACTCCTCCCTTGGTAACCCTCGCTGAAAACTGCTTCCTAGTCATCGCCTCCTTGACGTGCACTACCAGGCATAACTAGTCGCATTAAAAACCGTCATACCATTGAACTCTAGGTCAGGCGCGGCTGGTGATTAAATGGCTCTTAGGCGGAGCCTCTCTTGAAAGATTCTATAAATATACATATTTAATTGAGGAATTTATAATTTATATTGATTGGAAACATTTATAAATTTCACTCAATCCATTCAGTCACGAGTCAATATATTTGGAACTGTTGATAAAGAATGTTTTTCAAATGGGTAGTAGCGCCGTTAGGCTGCGCCTTAAATGTCCTATTACTTCCTATGTAACAGGGATGGGGGGCGTGGTTATGAAAGCTCCATTGGTTTCTATTGTATCGCTGAAGGCTCAGCCGACTACAGCCTAAGGGAGGCTTGCCAACGACGACAGGATGTTCTTATTCTGTGGAATGCATTCAAAGTTGTTCATGGAGACACAAACCACTCTCATGAATGTTTGTGCTTTCCCTCTTTCACTCTCCTAAGGATTATTAATTGACAAGTTACCAAAAACAGTTAGATGACTAATAAGTGATATTCATTATTGAGAACTCAAATGGTATCCCTTAAAGTATAATAACTAAAATATTTCCGCCAGATAGCACCATGAGGTGGCAAGGGGTAGCAGAACCATCTAGCGAGTCTTAAGAGAAGTATTCTGTTTAAAAACTGCCGCCGTTCTGCGAATGTTTGGTAGTGTACAACCGTGAAACAGACTCCTCTGATCGGGACTGATTAAAATGGGGAATAGGTTAAATTAGAAAAGGAATGCATTGCCTCTTCCTGAATTTCAAAACTAGGTAAGTACATTCATTTTAATTAGAAAAAGAATGCTCCATAAAATAACATAATGGTGCCAATCTGTTTGACAACAAGAGTTCTGTTTCGACCTCCCCCAACTTTCACCGTGAAATTAAAAATTAACAAGTAGTTCCGTGAATAACTATACAGCCTATTTTCATATATCCTACTTATGTTAACTGCCGCTATGAACATACAAAATTTCAGTTTGATTGCTGTAATAGATTCGTAGATATTGAGAACAGACTAAATATTTCGGATGGTTGCCAAGTTGGATTTTATATATGTAGGTCCTAGAGTTATGTACTGTTACATGAAGATTATTGTGTACATATAGCATTCAAATTTCAATCGCATGATTAGGACACAAGAAGTAACAAGGAGATTTTAAAATTTCGCACAGCTGCCATCTCGTGGTTATGGAAACAATTGAAATAAATTAGATGCCAGTGGATTAACATTCGTATAAGGATTTACTGTACCAAGTTTCACTGCACTAGTATGGTTAAATTGCGAGAAACGTGAATATTTATATTTCACGTCGCCGTCATGTTGGATTTGTGATCACCAGGTTATTTAAAGTCCTATAGGTGAACTTATGTTCATAGCCCCTATGAACATAAAGAAATTCAGTTTGATTGCTATAATAGATTCGTAGATATTCAGAGCCGTCCAAATATGCCATGTAGAATTCTTAAATTTATAGGCCATAGAGTCATGTACCATTAAAGAAAAATTATTGCGTAGGTTCAATATTCAAACTTTCACTTCGATCGCATGATTACGACACAAGAAATAAAAACTTAATTTTAAAATTCGCACAGCCGCCATTTTGAGGTTATGTAAACAATTGAACTAAATTGGATACCAGTGCATTACAATGTGTATAAACATTTCCTGTACCAGATTTCATTGCGTTTGGAACATTAAATCGCGGGAACGGTCTATTAAAATTTTTTATTCGCTTGGCCGTCATGTTCGTTTTGTAGTTAACCGGTTTTTGAAAGTCTTATAGATGAACTTCCAGTAGTGCCCTTTATCTCCGTACAAAATTTCAGGGTGATACCGCTGATAGTTTCAGAGATATAGAATGCCGGTGAAATATTTCGCACATCCGCCATCTTGTGGTTATGTAATCAATTGAATGAAGTTTGATGTCGGTGCATTACAATGTGTATAGACATATACTGTAGCATGTTTTATTGCGTTTGGTTGGTTAAATCGCGAGAAACGTCTATTTAAATGTCGCAAATTCGCGTGGCCGCCATGTTGGTTTTGAAGTTACCAGTTTTTCAATAGTCACATAGGTGAACTTCTAGTAGTTCCCTTTATCACCGTAAAAATTACAGGGTGATATCGGGAACAGTTTCGGATATATTGAATTCTGGTGAAATATTTCGCACAGCCACAATGTTGGATTGGTGAGACGTAACTGAATTTGAAGGGCACGGTCGGGGTCGCCCGGGGTAGTGCTATGACCTTACCGAGTTTCATTGAAATCGCTCCAGCCGTATAGAAGTTATAAGGGGGACACACACACACGCGCACACACACACACACGCACACACAGACACACGGACAAAAGGTGATCTCATAAGCCTATTTTTTCAAAATTGAAAATAGGCTAAAAATCGTATAATGCGTTATACCAGCATTCGGCACTACGTGCGAGCCTTCCCCAGCTCCAACACCACGAGCCGCGTCTGCTCTAGGTTGTAAGTCAGCTGATATGTCGTGATTCTCATGAAAGGAGTTGAGCTAGCAAACTCTATGATGATAGCCATGCATGGCCATGGAGTTGACGAAGTACCTCTTTTACTTGTATCTCGCCGTACGTATACGTCACACTCGCCTACTTGACGTGCACTACCAGGCGTAACTAGTCGCACCAAAAACCGCAATTTTCTCCCATACAGTCCGCATTCCAGTAGAATATATAGTTCAATGGGAACCATAGAGATAATACTCGGCTTCGGCAAGAAATAAACATGACATACTTCTCCAAGACCTCTTCTCCATAGAGAACATAAACTAGCATTCCCATGCATTTCTATTTCAACCAAATACTCTTCTAGCTTTACTTACGTACAATCAAAATGTTCCAAGACTTCACACATATTTCAACAGTTTACCTACGTAAATAAATCCACAAGCGTTTCCCACGTCGTCATAGCTTGAGATCATAATGTCATTACATTCGAGTTACATCCAAATAATCTTAGGCCTACAACCATATCAAGGTTATCAGTAACCAAAGAATCAATATTTTCTTCTTCCAAGACCTCACATTTTCCCTCGACGATAAAGTGACAGTTCCAAAGAAAAAACAATCTTTCTTACCATCAAGTACTCACAAACTGAAGATTGCCAATATCAAACAAAATGTTCAGTAAAGAACATATAGCCTACTTTCTCCTAAATGCATGGGTATTGTTATAACTCTTTGTCCTTTTCAAGGAGTAAAATTGGATGTTGGTTGTAGTAGCTTGTTGAAATACAACGTGCTATAGGGATATTAAACTTGACTATGAAGTGCCTTTTGCTAGTGCTACCTCTGTAAAAAAAATCATTCAATTCGGTTTCACCCTGTTTGAATTGATCTGGGGAATGGATTTGCACACATACATGGCCGCTATTTGCAAACTATTGGGCTGATGACCTTGTAGTCAGTCATAAGATGCTTTCCACAAAAAAGCATGTTGTTGCAAAATCCGGTAGAGATCAAATTATTAGGATGGTCGAAATTTGATTTAAGCTTTTAACATTTGGGTGGCCGTCATTCCGTTTCTGTCAAGATGGCGGCGATATAAAACATGACACTGAGGTGCCTTTTGCTAGTGCTACCTCTGTACCAAATTTCGTTCAATTCGGTTTCACCGTGTTTGAATTGATAGGGGGAATCGATTTGCACACATACTTGGCCACCATCTGCAAACTATTGGGCTGATGATCTAGCAGTTTGGTCAGAATATGCTTCCCACATAAAAATTTGTTGTTGCAAAATTTGGTAGAGACTAGATTATTAGGTTGGTCGTAATTACATTTTAGCCTTTAACATTTGGGTGGCCGCGATTACGTTTCCGTCAAGATGGCGGTGATATAAAACATGACACTGAGGTGGCCTTTTCTAGTGCTACCTCTGTACCAAATTTCGTTCCATTCGGTTTCACCGTGTTCGAATTAATAGGGGGAATCGATTTTCACACAAAGATGGCCGCCATCCGCTAAATATTAGGCTAATGACCTATTAGTTTGGTCAAAGGATGCTCCCTCCATAATGGTATGTTGATGCAAAATTTGGTAGAGATCGGATGATTAGGTTAGTCGTAATTTGATTTAAGCTTTGAAAATTTGTGTGGCCGCCATTACGTTTCCGTCAAGATGGCGGCGATATAAAACATGACACTGAGGTGCCCTTTGCTAGTGCTACCTCTGTACCAAATTTCATTCCATTCGGTTTCACCGTGTTCGAATTAATAGGGGTAATCGATTTTGACACAAAGTTGCCCGCCATCCGCAAACTATTAGGCTAATGACCTATTAGATTTGTCACAGGATGCTCCCTTCATAAAGGTATGTTGTTGCAAAATTTGGTAGAGATCGGATGATTAGGTTAGTCGTAATTTGATTTAAGCTTTGAACATTTGTGTGGCCGCCATTACGTTTCCGTCAAGATGGCGGCGATATGAAATATGACACTGAGGTGCCCTTTGCTAGTGCTACCTCTGTACCAAATTTCATTCCATTCGGTTTCACCGTGTTCGAATTAATAGAGGTAATCGATTTTGAAACAAAGATGGCGCCATCCGCAAACTATTAGGCTAATGACCTATTAGATTTGTCAAAGAATGCTCCCTCCATTGAGGTATGTTGTTGCAAAATTTGGTAGAGATCGGATGATTAGGTTAGTCGTAATTTGATTTAAGCTTTGAACATTTGTGTGGCCGCCATTACGTTTCCGTCAAGATGGCGGCGATATAAAACATGACACTGGGGTGCCCTTTGCTAGTACTACCTCTGTACCAAATTTCGTTCCATTCGGTTTCACCGTGTTCGAATTAATAGGGGCAATCGATTTTCACACTAAGATGGCCGCCATCCGCAAACTATTAGGCTGATGACCTATTAGTTTGGTCAAAAGATGCTGCCCCCATAAAGGTATGTTGTTGCAAAATTTGGTAGAGATCGGATGATTAGGTTAGTCGTAATTTGGTTTAAGCTTTGAACATTTGTGTGGCCGCCATTACGTTTCCGTCAAGATGGCGGCGATATAAAACATGACACTGAGGTGTCCTTTGCTAGTGCTACCTTTGTACCAAATTTCGTTCAATTTGCGCTCACCGTGTTCGAATTGATAGGGGGGGGACAGACATTCAGAGTACACACTGTCACACACACACGCACACACACACACAGACTCACACACACACATACACACACACAGACAGACACATTTTTTTTTGCCCTGTAGTGATCTCATAAGTTTACTTTCATTTTTTGCAAAAATCGAAAATAGGCTAAAAAAGGCAAGACATTTACAATCAAGCATGTTACGATTAGAAGGACACATTATCTGCACACGGGCGGCTCTATTTCCCAACTTACACTCATAGGCCCAACACTTAGATAAATACTGCCACCTAACGGCAAACAACGAAGTAATCATACCATCGCGCTTCCTTCAAACAACGTCGCAGACCACATTTCGTACTTAAAACGTAGAAGTGAGTCAAGAATTGGCTCACCCATCATGCGTCATGGCGCGCCTCGCTGGTAATTGATGAGCTCCATCTCCGCAACGCTGTACAGCATTCCCCGGAGCGACGAGCTGGTGAACCATGTCTTATTTCAACGTACAAATACAAGCCGATATAAAATAATTGTATTAATTTACGTATATCACAGTCATACAGCATAACGTTTTGATGTAAAAGATTACAACGCAACCAAGGACTACATTTTCCAACGACCCCGTGCCGAGAAAAAGTTACCTTACAAAAGTGATAACAACTTTGATTCTTGGACACACAAAATGCTGAAATTAATACACCAGTTATACAACATTCCAGTGTATATTGTGTTAAAATTTGCATTCGATCTGATGACGGGTTTGTGAGATAAAAATTCTGAAATGTGACGCATGGTTGAAACACGCCTAAAATCGGGACATTTTGTATTCCAACTGCGATAAAAAATATTAAAATATAAATTAAAAGTTCCAATCCTACATGAACTAACGTAAAATAGAACGACGAAACTGATGATGTTATTGGATTTTATGTAGGTATATTGGTTACTTCACAAACAACCTTCAAACTGGAGTGCACCTAATATATTGGTTGACAGTAGATACGTGTATTTCTCCCCTCGGTGGATATCTCCCTATTTTGTATGGAGGTTTGGAGGGACATCTTTGATGCTAGTCATTACTTCTGGTTTTTGAAATGATTTCTGCTATTCTTCTTTCTTCGATTCGGCCAACTAGGGACCACGTCAGTTCAACTATCTCTTCTTCCGGGCTCTAACTACCGCCCAGTGTTCCCGCATTCGTCTCCGGTGTTGTTCTTTTCTCTCTTGGGATCACGCCTTCCCTATCTTCAGCTTCGGCTTTTTCTGGAAACCTTTGTGCGTACGTAGTTTTTCCTGAAGCGGAAATTTCCATTTCACATAGATCTTCCTCAACTTCCGTGAACCATACCCCTTTGGTTTTCTTATCTTGAAAGTACGTCAATATCCGTTTTGATATCCTGCCTGGGCTCATTCGTGTCACGTGGCTATGAAAGGCAATCCTTCTTTTTCGAATCGTGTCACTGATCATCTCCACGTGCTTGTATGGTTCGTAGCTGTGACGCCTTCTGTACTTGAGGTTTTCTTTGATGGGATCCAAGATTTTCCTCAAAATCTTCCTTTCTTTAGCCTCTAGTTTTTCCATTAGACCTTTCTTGTTCATTATTAGAGTCTCTGCCGCATAGAGAGCCTCTGGTCGAATAACAGTACAGTAATGTCTAATTTGGGCGTTTAAGGATATCGATCTCTTATTGTAGATGTCTTTAGTCATGTTGTACGCCATTTCCATTTAATTAATGCGTGACACGTGATCAACAACCAGCTACAGGTGTTCATTAACAGATGTCTGCGTCGCATCATGAATGTGAGGTGGCCGGACATAATCTCAAATGAAGATCTTTGGACCATCACCAATCAACAACCGATTAGCATCCAGATCAAGGAGAGGAAATGGCGCTGGATCGGTCACACACTAAGGAAGCCGGACGGAGCTTTTGAGAGGGCGGCGCTAGACTGGAATCCTCAAGGTGCCAGGAAGCGAGGTCGACCTAAGAAGACCTGGAAGAAGACGATCGAAAATGAAATTGCAGAGGTGGACAAGAACTGGAGTCAAGTGAAGAGAATAGCCAGGAACCGTACTGCGTGGAGAAATTTCGCCAAGGCCCTATGCTCCGGAAGGAGCGGCAGGAATTAAATTGGAATTGGATTGTGACACGAAGGCTTCTTTCTCTGATAGGTTAGGCTCTATCCATTCACCGAGGTATTTGAACTTTTCTGCCTTCAGAACTTTTCCTAGTCCGACCTCCAATTCCCTGGGCGCTGATTACATGTTTGTCATGAATTGTGTCTTCTCAAAGGAGATTTGATGCCTAGCGTTTAGTGCTTGATTTTTCAGTTGGTTATGTTGCTCTTATGCCGTATCTGCTATTAATTTTATTAATATTATTAGTACAGTGGAACCCCGTTAATACGAGCCCCGGTAATTCAAAAATCCGGTTAATTCGAACGGAAATATTCCATTTATTCAAATTTTTCTCCTTATTGAAATGAAAGAATAAATTCGGTATGCGAGTTTGTCAAGGAGGAGTGGGTCACGCAAGAGAATCATGCACTCCACATTTCGCCGTCTAATGCCAACACATATGGACACCTTTAATAACTCAAAAATACTCGTTAGATTTGCAAAATAAGCACATCACTGAACTTGTCACTTGATTCTTAATTGTTCCAGTGGGTGAAATTAGTATAGTTCTACTTAAGAAACCAAAGTTGCTGCCGGTTTCTCCGTAAATACGTATGTTCTGGGGGGGGGGGATGAACCATGTTTTATGAGCCCTTTAATACGATTTATGAATTTGAAAACAGAATGACGATACCTTAAACGGTTCCGTAGATATTTGAGGTGGTCCTCTTGGCTGAATCACCCTTTATGTAGGCTATGCATAAATTCCATGTTTTTCTTTTGCTTTTGTATGTACAATATTATCTATCTGCCTCTGATTCTAGTAAGAAGTGACAGACAGTCTGGAAGACTAGACTTTGTATCATTTTAAATGCTACAAATGCTGAAAAATGCTACAAAGGCTGGAGGCTTCTTGCTTCGCTCGAAGCCAAAGACTCTTCACATGTTAGAAAATTATCTGCATAATACTTATCTAGCTTATCTTGTTTCAAATTACTCGCGAACGGCAAGTGCAAACCATGGGCGAAGCAAGGTCAAGCACGCGGGATGCCGTCACGCTCACCAGAGCGCGCGGGGACGTGTGCAGTACTATTACGTCACACACCTCAGTGCATCTGGGTACATTTCGTCCTGTCACCGTAACGTAATGTCAGACCCCAGCGTAACGACGAAGTCGACAAGATCATTTAAAATGATAATAAATACTGGTTGTTTATCTTTGCAAAGTTTCTTTTGCCGCAGTGATTGGAACCTACTCGAAGATCCAGTGTTAAACCAGCGTCTCATAAACATCACATCAATGGGCGTAGCAGCGGAGTGTTGCTCGACGTAGCGTACGGCAAGTCCTAAGGCACCTGCGGCATCTGAATGTAACACTGGCTGTTCATTGTTGTCTTCATCGACGTCATTCTGTTCCTTATCAACTCCAGTTTCTTTCTCCATCATAGCTACGAATTCTTGGCCTGTTTGTAATTGATGACAGTCAGCTTCCATCCACTCACTAACGACATTTTTATTGGATTCCTTACACCCAGGAATTTGTTGAACGAGTTCTAGGAGTTTGACAGATGCAGATGCTTCCGCTGGGAACTATTTTCCGGTTAATCCGAAAAATTCGTAATCCGAACAGACTCCGGTCCCAATTAGTTAAAATTAACGGGACTCCATTGTTTTCTTCTTCTTCTTCTTTCGTTACGGCCATAAAGGACCACGTCATGTCAACTGTTTCTTCAGCATTTTAATGTTGGCCCAGTACTCTTTCATTCGCAATCGATGTTGCACCTTTCTCTCTGTCGTCCACGCCTTCCCGATTTTTAGTTTCGGCTTAAGTAGAAAACTCCGATGATTTTGAAGTTTTTCCCTAAGTGGGCCACGCTCGTGGATATCTTCACATGTTATCCCAATCTCCAACAGATCTTTCTCTACTTCACTGAACCAGGCCCCCTTTGTCCTTTTCTCATGGAGAAAAGCAAAAATTCTGTTGGATAGCCGTGTTGATTTCATTCGGGTAATATGTCCATAAAAAGAAATTCTCCTCTTCCTCATCCCGTCACTTATTCTCTCTACGTGTGTATACAAAATGTTGTGGCGTTTTCGGAACTCGCCGTGTTCTTTGACTGGACCTAGGATTTTCCTCAATATCTTCGTTTCCTTGGTCTTCAGTTTCTCCATTACGCCTTTTCTATTCATGACGAGACATTCCGCTGCATACTAAGCTTCTGGCCGGATGACCATGCAGTAGTGCTTGAGTTTTGCATTCAGGGACACAGATCTTTTGTTGTACACATTCTTAGATGGTAAGCCATTTCAATTTCATTCAAGCGCAAAAGCCTCGTTTTCGGACATTGCAGCGTCTATCCATTCACCAAGATACTTAAATTTCACAACCAGCTTGATTGCCCCATGATTCACTTCTATATATTTTGGAGCCGTTTTGATGTTAGTAATAAATTCTGTGTTCTGGAATGAGATCAGGAGCTCCGCCTTTGCAGCTTGTGTTTTATTATTATCATTATTGTTTATTTTTTGGCATCATTAACACGGCAGATACCGGTTACATTTTATATTACAGCCTGGTTCGGCCTTAGCAAGGAACCATCTGTACTGAAATACAATGTACTGTATGTAAATTATAAGAACCTCACATTACATTATTTTCGTGTCCGGACTCTTCACGAGTCTCCCTCATTTATAGAATGAGCTAAATTTTCTTCTGAATCATCTTCGAGCCTTCCTGAGTGTTCGGCAAGGGTATTGTCACCAAGGAACTTCCTGACAATATGGCAGGTGTTTAACAGAACTGCCTTCTGTAGTTCAATATATATCCGCGGGTGTAGATTCAATATTGATAGACTACTGTGGAGAGTTTTGGGTATAACACCAGTACATGATACAATTATTGGGATGGTAGTCACCGACTCATGTTTCCACATCTGCTTTATCTCAATTGCCAGCTCTGTGTACTTAGATATTTTAGTAGCAGCTGTTGTTTGGATGTTTTGAGGGTTGGGACATGCGATATCTATCAGTAATTCCTCTATGTGTTCTTTATTGATGACAATGATATCTGGCCGGTTGTTACTGACTGCAACATCTATCACAACTCCTCTGTCCCAGTAGAGCTTGTGTGTGGCATTTTCGAGTACTGCAGATGGTGTGTTTTTCCAATAGGGGACGGAGCTTTGAAGAAGTTTGTACTTCAAGGCCAGTTTCTGGTGGATAATGTTGGCAACTTGATCGTGTCGGTGTTTGTAGTCAGTGTTGGCAAAGTGGGAACAACCTGATATTATGTGTTGAATGGTCTCACTACATTTGCCACAGCGGCGACACTTCTCACTCTCTATTGCTGGATCTTTCATGATAAATTTCCGATAACTTCGAGTAGTAACTACTTGATCCTGGATAGCTACAACAAATCCCTCTGTTTCCGGAAAGAGAACCGAGTGGGTCAGCCATGCGTGGGACGCTAACTTGTCGATGTGAGGCTGGTCCAACACATGTGGAAACTTCCCATGAAGCGCCTTCTATTTCCAATTCCCGATCTTGTATTCAGTAGTTTTCACTTCGTTTACTGGTGAATCTAACGATGACAGATGGAGCGGTGTGTAATTATCATCAGCTGAAGATACAGTGCGATGGAGAGGGGATGCTTCTCCTTTGTTATTATTATTATTATTATTATTATTATTATTATTATTATTGATGATTGATGGCGAGGATATCCGTGTGAGAAATCTCTCATTTTAACATCATTGTCGTTTCTTATTAGCCTCGCTCAACAGTAAAGCTAATCACCTCGTGGTGTAGTGGCTAGCGTACTTGGCTGTCTCCTCAGAGGTCCGGATCTGAGGGGATTCTATTACGTGTCGCATTCTTAGTTTTATTTTCGACTTCATTCTATTTATGTAATCAGGACTTTCAAGAGGGTTGAATGTAAATTCAATTTAGGGGGATTTTGCTTTTATTATTACCTTTGCGGATTAACCGAGATTTTTACCCTCCAAAGTAGAGTGCGGATTTGTTCTTTTTCAATATTTTTTCTTACGGATTTTATTTAAGCTTGGACCCTTCATTCCTAGATTTCTTTTTTTTTTGTGGGGTGGGGGAGGATAGGGGAGAGGGGGGGGGGGGCGGCTGGGGGTGTGCTTCCTCGATCTGTCTAAGACCTTGCCTCTTACTTTACCCGATACCCCTAGGTTATCGGTCTCGTGCCGGAACTGGTCTGAGGACACATACCATTCTCTCGACGTGTGGGTCTGAATGGTAAGGAAAGCGAAAAGGCTATCTACGGCAGATAGGTCCCGCGATGACCTTGTCTGACGGGCACATACCATATATTCTTCTTCTTTGTAATTCAACTAAAGACTGCAGACGATCAATTTCAAGTAGTTCCTAATTTAGCTACCAAATACTACCGTCAACGACACCTAGCTGTGAACATGGCTACTAGATGCCACCGCAACCAGCACCTAGCGACAAACGTTGGAACTTAAGAGCGTTAATCAAATCTAACCAAAACATTATTTTCAGACAATTCTAGTTAGTGGAAGATTCTTCTACATGCCATAAATCTATGACAAGGGCCCGCCGGGTTTACTTCCAGTCTAAAGGATGGCATACTGAAGGGTTTTTAACGCTCTTAAAAATCCAACGACTTCGTCCGGGTTTGAACCCGCGATCTTGGGCATAGAAACTCAGCATGCTAGCGACTATGACACCGAAGCCGCTGCAGTAATAGCAAACTTAGTTATGACAGGAAGGGTCGAGGACAAGAACTGTAGGGGTAGACCAAGCTTAGAATATGTTAAACAGATTGTCTCGGATGTAAGGTGAGGGAGGTAGTTGGTTGGTTGGTTGGTTGGTTGGTTGGTTCCTCAGTTTAGGGGCTGCGACAACGCGGTCATGCAGCCCCGTGTACTTTGGGTGTGTGTAGAATTTGTCTGATAACCGGTGTTAATAGTGATGAATGTATTAGTGTGTGTTATCTGTTTTCAATTCAAGTAAGGACTACAGACATATAATTTTTTCAAGTAGTTCCTACTTTTGCCACCATATGCCACCGTCAACGACTACTAGTACAGAACTGGTTACCAGATACCATCGTAGTCGGCTCCTGGCGACGAATGTCGGAACCTAAGAGCGTTTGTCAAATGTTTAACCTAACCTAATTTTGCTTCACACAGGTGTAATTAGTGGAAGTTTCTTTAACATGACATAAATCTATGACATGGGACCACCAGCTTTACTTCCCCTCCGAAGGAAAACAGATGGGCAGATAGGGTTACGAATGAAAAGGCATTAAGACGAGTGGGAGAGGAGAGATGCTTCTAGCGACTGCTCATGAAGAGAGCGTAATGGCACACACATGGAATTTCATGTATACAGGTGTTGGTTGGTTGGTTCCTTAGTTTAGAGGCTGCGACAACGCGGTCATGTAGCCCCGTGTACTATGGGTCCGTGTAGAATCTGTCTGATAACCGGTGTTAATAGTGAAGATTGTATTAGTGTGTGTTATCTGTTTTCAATTCAAGTAAGGACTGCAGACATAGAATTTTTTCAAGTAGTTCCTACTTTTGCCGCCAAACACCACCGTCAATGACTACTAGTTCAGAACTTGGTTACTAGATGCCACCTCAGTCGGCTCCTGGTGACGAACGCCGGAACCTAAGAGCTTTTGCCAAATGTTTAACCTAACCTATGATTTAGCTTCACACAGGTGTAAATAGTGGGAGGTTCTTTAACATGCCATAAATCTATGACATGGGACCGCCGTCTTTACTTCCCCTCCGAGGGAAGGCATACTGATGGATTTTTAACGCTCTTAAAAAAGCCGCCAAAAGGTGAGGTAGCTATGTGGAGAAATGATTAACTCAGAACAGGGAGGCATAGAGAGCTGCATCAAACCAGTCAAAAGAATGAAGACTTGCGGCTTCGGTGGCGTAGTTGGTAGCATTCTGAGTTTCTATTCCCAAGATCGCGGGTTCAAACCCGGCCGAAGTCGTCTTTTTTTCTGTTGTTAGGTAGTCAGCCCGAAGGCTGGTTGGATCCTCAAAAAGCACCGTCGTTACGTTATGTAAGTAGATACCCACGAAAACCCAAGGCAGCGCTATAATGAGGCATTCTAGGCAAGAAGAGGAGTGAGGTAGTTTGCCATTGCTTTCCTCACTGAGTCAGAACAGTAGTCCTAACCCTATGAGTAGAACCTTTCACAGCATCCACAGGCACTGTCTGTGCCCTGAATGCCATTACTAAGCACCACCCATACCTCAGTAGCTTCCATATAATCACAGCCATGAGTGAGACTGAGACATCGGTGAAAAGCCACCTTTTACTCTAGCCTGTGCCAACTGACAAATGCAATTGTACTGTATTCATCAAGAGATATGAACGTTAAAAATCCCTCAGTTTGTCTTCCTTCGGAGGGGAAGTAAAGCCGGCGATCCAAGAACATTCCCCTAATTACACCAGTATGAAGCTAAATTATATATAGGTTAAACATTTGACTAACGTTCTTAGGTTCCTAAGTTCGTCGTCGAGAGTTGACTGCTGTGGCATATGTTAACTTATTTCTGAACTAGTTGGTCGTTGAGAGTGGCATTTGGCGGCAAAAGTAGGAACTACTTGAAAAAATTAAATGTCTGCAGTCCTTACTTGAATTAAAACAGATACACACACTAATACAGTCATCTCAATTAACACCGGTTATCAGACAGATTCTACACATACCCAAAGTACACGGGGCTACATGACCGCGTTGTCGCAGCCCCTGAACTGAGGAACCAACCAACCAACCTGACTGAAGACTCAAACAACGACCACTTCTACAGTTAGAACTGCAATAATGAAACTATCTTTTCCTATTTACTATTTCCATGACAACGCCTGACTCATTTATTGTGGACCACTTTTTTAATATTATATTTTAACCAAGGCAATGGCAAACCGTAGCCCTTCCTCAAAATCGACCAGTGAGGACGACTCAGACGACACAGACAGTTCGCCTACCGTCTCAACAGGCAAACAAGTCAAGGACACTGGGTATGTTCATTACTGAATTTTACCGTTGTGTAAGGAACCCGAAAGTTAAGTAGTGGTCTCAACCCCTTGGTGAAGGTGATGTTTTGAGAGTGATGAACCCAGTAAAATGCAAATTATCCGAAATAGTTTGTGTAATGATGAATAAGGATTGTGGAAATAATGTAGCCTAATACATATTTACTCCTCAGATTATTATTTTTTTTTAGTCGTTTACCCTCCAGGTTGGTGGAACCCGCGGACTCAGCGAGGGAACTCACCACTACCGCCTCTACGGGCAGTGTCCTAGAGCGGGGAACATCGAATCGGAAGGGATTCAACTGGTGAGGTGGGATTGGCACCTCGCCCAGGCGGCCTCACCTGCAAAGCGAACAGGGGCCTCATGAGGGAAGGTAAGGGATGGTGAGGATGGATAGGCAAGGAAGAGGGAAGGAGGCGGTCGTGGCCTTGAAGAAGGTACCATCCCGGCATTTTCCCGAAGATGAAGTGGGAAACCACGGAAAACCACTTCGAGGATGGCTGATTTGAACCCCCTCTACTTATTTGGTCCACCCGAGGCTGAGTAGACCCCGTTCCAGTCCTCGTACCACTTTTAAAATTTCGTGGCAGAGCCGGGAATCGAACCCAGGACCTCCGGGGAGGCAGCCTACTCCTTAGATACTGTAGTTATAACTTGCCCACTTTTTTCTTTTTTTTTTCTTTTAGCGTATGGCTTTTAGTGCCGGGAGTGTCCGAGGACATGTTCGGCTCGCCAGTTTTGTAGCTGCTTCGAGGCGGACACCCAATGGGTGAGCTACAAGTACCGTCGCGTGTGGAGTGTTGTCTGGAGAGTAGTTAGGGACCAACCCCGGCGTTTGCCTGGAAGGAAGGTGGGAAACCACAGAATACCATTCAAGGTTGCCGGCTGGGGGATTCGAACCCCCTCGCCTCCCGGATGTGAGCGACTGCCAGCAGTCACGCCGTAACGACTGCGGATAACTCATCCGTTATAACACGACTTATACAGTATAATGAAGTTATTAATTATGAAACAACGGTCACTCTTCTTTACTTCGCTTTCATTTCGATAATATATAATTTTTATTCCTATTTCATATTCTGAGGGGACATTATGAATTGTAATTGCTAACATTGGTTACTTCTGCACCGACTGCACCGGATATATGTGCTAAATCACGTAGATAATAACCAGTGATGGACGAAGCAAAGAGGATATAAAAAGTAGGTTGGCTCAGGCAAGGAAAGCATTTCTACAGAAAAGGAATCTGTTGACATCGAATATAGATTTAGGTATTAGGAAGACGTTTTTGAAAACCTTTGTCTGGAGCATGGCATTCTATGGAAGTGAAACTTGGGACTATTGGTGCAGCAGAAAAGAGGAGAATTGAAGCGTTTGAAATGTGGTGTTACAGGAGAATGATGAAGATCAGATGGGTAGATAGGGTTACAAACGAAGATGTATTAAGACGAGAGGGAGAGGAGAGATGTTTCTGGCGACTGCTAATGAAGAGAAGAGATAGGTTTGTAGGACACATACTAAGACACCCAGGAATAGCAAGCTTACAGCCGTAACTCCCCAGAACACGGGCTCAGTTCCTTGTAACCGGAGCGGTTACAATTCCCCTCCATGGAGTTCCCACGAATAAGTGAATGGGGACTCCATCACCATAACACAAAAATGCACAAATGACCCTAAAACAAAATATACATTATAAACAACATACACAAATGACCCTTCAAATATAGAATAACCCTCAATACATTTCATTTCCTTGATGTCATGATTCTACATATCTTTCTTTCAAAAGTCTTTGTATTCTCCTAAAAACTAACTTACACCGAACTCTCAAGTGTCCTAAAACTAACTCACACGGAAATTCCTCACGTGTCCTTCACTTTGCCATGTCAAACATGATCGATTTGGCACAGAACCATGTTGCACACGCCGAAATGAATGCTACAATTGCTCTGCTTTGTTTCACTTGGCTAATGGTGGCCTCTTCGTCATTACTTGCAGTGTATCTGTGTAATACATCGCAATGTCGGCTAAATCTGCCTCAGAGGATCTGCCCTACCATTATATGCTAATATTTTCCTTAAGGTTATAGACATTGTATGACCCTACAATGGTACCTTGGTGGTCTGTTAAGCTATACGCATACTCGCCAATACGCTTATTTACTATAAAAGGTCTCCTGAACAATTGAAAATAACTCTTACATTTCCTGGCCAACAACGGAAAAAGTGCACGACATTCTGAAAATGATCTGATCACCACTATAAAAATCAAACTAGAGATCTGAGCCTTGCTCTCGTCTCTGTCGTAGTTATGGAAGGAAGGGTCGAGGACAAGAACTGTAGGGGTAGACCAAGGTTAGAGTATGTTAAACAGATTGCCTCAGATGTAGGGTGTGGTAGCTATGTAGAGATGAAACGATTAGCTCAGGACAGGGAGGCGTGGTGGGCTGCATCAAACCAGTCAAAAGACTGAAGACTCAAACAACAACATGTAGATAAGTGTTTTTGTTTTTTGCTCACATCATAAGGGCAGCCATGTTCGACAGCGCATTCAGTATGTTAAACTGTCGCCAAAGCGCTCGCAATGAGGTGCGCATATTGACGTCACTAGTTGCCAACATGTTCGATACAAAATACACCACAAGACACACGTAATGTGCTAGCGGGGCACGATTGACAAAAGAACATTCAACAGGACGCGTTAGGCTGCAACCATTGTCATTATTTATTTATCCGAGTCCAAAACACCTACAAATATACGTATAAATTGCACTAAATTTCATTTCTCCAGTGTTCAACTGTTAGAATGACACAGTCATTGGCTTCTATCAAGTCCTGCATAGCACATGTTCTTGATAACATGCTGCAATTCAGAAGGCGCTCAGGGTCTTGTCTTTCACCACATCTACAAAGTTCTTCAGTACTGTATCTCCACTTCATTAAATTGCTTTTGTACCGACTCACACCAGTTCTCAGTCTGTTTAGCTTCCAAGATTCGTATTGTAAATGGTAGTCTGCTGCCGGCTTCTCCTTCGTTTCCCAGGATCCTCCCGGTGATTTTGTTTACCAAAGTTCAATTCGGCGCGCTTCTGTCGAGGAAGGAATGGATATTGTTGTTTGGAGGAAGTTCTTTCTTGATTTTAGCCTAGGTAGATGGACATCAAGTCCATACATTGGGTGTCTTGGATCTGTCTCTTGCTTTCTCTTCTCTACTTTTGCCGCTACTTGTCTGATAACTTCTGGAGTTTCTACTCCCATGAGCGGAAAGATCTTATCGACAGAAGGTGGGCGTAGACAGCCTGTCACAATGAGGCCTGTCTCATGGAGGGCAACATCTACTTGGTTGGCATGAGCAGAGTTCCTCCAGACTGGGGCAGCATATTCTGCAGCAGAGAAACTCAGAGCAAGGTCAGTTGTACGCAGGACACTAGGCTGCACTCCCCATCTGGTGGTTGTGAGCTTCCGAATGATGTTGCTCCTGGTGCATACCTTCCGTTTGGTGTCCATGCAATGCTGTTTATAGGTTAGAGCGCGATCCAGCTTTACTCCTAAGTATTTAGGATGAACACAATGTTTCAGATTGTGACCATTCCAGGTGACGTTCAGCTGCCTTCTCGCCTCCCTATTGCGCAGGTGAAACGCGCATATTTGCGTTTTCTCTGGGTTGGGTTTCAAGTAGTTATCATTGTAGTAGATGGCTAAGTCTTCAAGACCAGATGTCATGAACCATTGAATTGGACGTGTTAGGCTGTAACCATTGTCAAAAACCATTGGACTGGGAAAATCGAATGTTAGAATGGTCGAGTTGAGGCGCGACCTTGGCCGCGGGAAGCTAGTGGGGCACCTTTGACAAAAACACATTGAATAGTACCGTAATTGCTGGGTTGGCAATACTGTCTTTGACGATACTTCACGCGCGTAATGGCACACGCATGGAATTTCATGTATACTGGGTGTTGGTAGGTTGGTTCCTTAGTTTAGGGGCTGCGACAACGCGGTCATGTAGCCCCGTGTACTTTGGGAGTGTGTAGAATCTGTCTGATAACCGGTGTTAATTGTGATGACTGTAGTAGCGTGTGTAGATGTTCTAATTCAAGTAAGGACTGCAGACATTCAATTTTTCCAAGTAGTTCCTACTTTTGCCGCCAAACGCCACCGTCAACGATCAACTAGTTCAGAACTTAGTTACCAGATGCCACCGCAGTCGGCTCTTGACAACGAACGTAGGAACCTAAGAACGTTAGTCAAATGTTTAACCTATATATATATAATTTAGCTTCACACATGTGTAATTAGTGAAAGGTTCTTTAACATGCCATAAATCTAGGACATGGGACCGCCGGTTTTTCTTCCCCTACGAAGGAAGGCATACTCAGGGATTTTTAACGTTCTTAAAAAATCCGACGACTTCTGTCGGGTTTGAACCCGCGATCTTGGGAATAGAAGCTCAGCATGCTACAAACTACGCCACCGCTTATATACAGAGTGTAACTAAATAAGTGGGAAACCTCCTGGGATTCTATAGAGGACCTGAAAACAAGCAAAACATGTGGTGTATTTGCTTTCGTTTCTGTGTTACAAGCATTGTTTGTGGTGTACATAACACAGACCGCTTCACTAAGCAGGTTGGTCATATGTGTTGATTGTTACTACTTATAGTTCTCTACAGAAAGTGCTCGAAATGACTACCACGGGCTGTAATGTAGGCGTCTATGCGCCGCATGATTGACTGTCTCACACGCTTCCATATTCCCGGCGTCTGTCGTATCTGCTGACATCCTTGCTCTATTCACTGACGCAGCATGTCCACGTTATGCATAGGTGTGGCATACACAATGGCCTTTAAATGACCCCATCAGTAGAAGTATAATGGGTTGAGATCGGGAGAACAAGAAAGCCACGGTGTCGGTCCCTGACGCCCTATCTATTTGTTTGCGAATCGCCAATGTAAAATTGCTCTAGCAGCAAGAACAAAATGAGGTGGTGTTCCATCATGCATGAACCACATGCGGTGAATTAAATCCAGTGGAACGTTTTGTAACAAACCAGTTAAATCATTCGTCAAAAGGACGCAGTATGGTGCTTCTGTCAATGTCCCTGGTAATATGCAAGGACCAATTACTGTGTCACCGATTATTCCAGCTCACACATTAGTACTGAACTGTTGTTGATGTCTGGTTTTTCACAACTTCTCTGGGATTTGCATCAGCCCAGACATGCATATTGTGAATGTTCTGCACTCCATGTTGGGTAAACTTCGCTTCATTGGCCAGCAGAATAGCGGCAAATAACTGTTGCTCCTGAACACACGTCTCTCGTAAGCAGGTACAAAATGCTGCTCTGGGTGTGTAAAGTCAGCTGCACTAAGACCTTGGACTCTTTGAAAGTGATATGTTTAAAGGTGCTGCCCTGTAGTAGAATTCTCCCCACTGTCATATGACTCACATCTACAATTTCCGCTATTTCCCAGGTGCTGCTCCTGTTTCTTTCCTCAATATGGATGAGAACTCGTTCCTCTGTGTCAGGTATTCTTGTGCTCCTAGGTCGTCTATTATCAGCAACGCGTCTGCTAAACGAACCAGTTTCACAAAGACGCATGTACTGTATTCTTTGGAAGTCTTGGTGTTGGGTAAACGTCTATTAGGAACGTGTTCCGCATACAAACTCCGTGCTTCATTTGCGTTACACTGCGCCTGTCAGTGCAGAAGATGCATGCCTGATATTTCCGGATACATGTACCCCATTGTATCACGACGTGTACTGTCCGTCCACTCAATAACAACTGACAACACGTATCACTCCACTTGACGTTACAGATAGCTAGGCACAGGGCTGCGAGAAGCGTAGAAAGCCGAAGTTATACGATTGACTTCGCGTCACCACATGGTAGCTTTACGATTGCTTACGAAGTGAGAAGCTTATATCCTCTCTGTTTCAAAATAAATCATGTGATTGTGCCAGAGCTTATCTACATGCAGACATTATGTCCTTATTTGAATTAAAAAACAGATAACACACACTAATACAGCCATCACAATTGACACCGGTTATCAGACAGATTCTACACCCACCCAAAGTACACGGGGCTACATGACCGCGTTGTCACAGCCCCTAAACTGAGGAACCAACCAACCAACCAACCTAAGTCCGAGGGAAAAGCCAACCTGAGGGGTAAGACGACGAAAAAAAAAAAGGAAGAGGTTGACCTCTAACTATGTATTTATATTACCGGTATATGTACAATTCTCGCACGAAAGAAAGAACGTTCCTAAGGTTCTTTTATACTCTTTTTGAATCTTTTCAAGACATAAAACAAAAGTAAAATTGCTGGGCATTTCCGGGATATGAATCCGGCACCTCTCGGACACGAAGCAGGAATCGTACTCGTAGACCAACAGGCCGACGTGCAAAGGACAGAAAATGGATGTACTTCAATGTAATGTATTCTGAGAATATGATAAATAAGTTGAATATTACACTACAGTATTTTACATTTAGTAAAGTATCGTAAATATAGATAAGCTCTGGCACAATCACATGATTTATTTTGAAACAGAGAGGATATAAGCTTCTCACTTCGTAAGCAATCGTAAAGTTACCATGTGGTGACGCGAAGTCAATCGTATAACTTCGGCTTTCTACGCCACTCGCAGCCCTGTGCCTAGCTGTCTGTAACGTCAAGTTATCACTCCACTCCACTCTACTCTAGCTAATGACCTTTGTGGACATGTTCACTAAGCACCTAACATCACGTGACATTGAATGCAAAACAAATGCCCACAGACTTGAATAATGACGAAACGTACAAGTGGCCTGTGTGCCCTCCACAAATGACCAACTAGCATTGTGCCGCCGTCTGTGTTATGCACACCGCAAACAATACTTGTAACACGGCAACGAACGCACATACACCATATGTTAACAGGACATGCTTTGCTTGTTGTCAGGTCATCTATTGAATCCCAGGAGCATTCCCACATATTTAGTTAGTTATTGAGCTTTTAAGGGGCGGAACTACAAGGTCATCTGCCCCTCATATTTAGTTACGCCCTTCACAAGTCGTGATTATATTTGGGAAGGCGAGTTTGTTGTAGACCGCGGAGGAGTAAACATCTATCACTACAACATCTCCAGTTTTTTTAGACAATTACTACAGGTATTTTGGCTACATTTTGTACTTTAGAAGCAATGATCGTTGTTTAATTGTTACTGTTAAATTTCAGTTGTGTTGTCCATTGTAGGCGTTATCATCATCATCATCATCTTGCACAGTTTCCAGCCACTGGCCAGGTGTGTTTGGAACACAAGCCTCTCCAACGTCTTCTGGCTTCCCACCATCTCTCAGCCTCCATCCTTGTCCAGTCTTCTCCTCTCTTCTTCACGCTTTCTTCCACCCCCTTCAGCCACCTTTCTCTCGGTCTTCGTCACGGTCTCTTTCCTTTCCACTTCATCTCGTGTATCCTCCTGGGCATCCTCTTTTCCTTCATTCGTTTTACATGTCCATACCATCTAAGTCTAGATTTCTCTATACCATCCTGTAATGGTTCCTCCTTCATTAATTCTCTGGTCCTCTCATTTTTTATTCTGTCCATCTTTGTAGCTCCAATACTGCTTCTCAAGAACCTCATCTCATTGGCCTGTATTTTGCTCTTCTCCCTTCCTTTCATAACCCAGGTCTCCGAGGCATACGTCAGGATAGGGACACAGTATGCGCGATACATGGTCTTTTTGCTGTTCTGAGGGACATCCTTGCTCCATAACATGCTTCTCACACTCCTCCGGAATGCTTCTGCCTGTCTCCCCCGCTCATTTATTTCTCTATCGTTTCTTCCATTATCTTGTATCAGACTTCCCAGACACGTGAAACTCTCCACTTTCTTCAGCTGTTCCCCACCAATTGTTATTCCCGTTGTGGTTCTTTCCTTCTTCCTTGTTGTGATCACAATCTCACTCTAATTTATGCTAAATTTCATCCCACATCCTTGTATTACTCCTTCCCACACGTCCAACTGCTCCTGTACCTCCTCCTTGTTTCCCCAAATCATCAAATTATCTGCAAACACCATTGCTTTCATCTTTCCTTCCCCAATTACTTGTGCCACCCGGGTCGTTATGTCATCCATGACCACAATGAAAAGTAACGGTGACAGTGCACTTCCTTGTTTAAGGCCGTTTCTCTGTTCCAACCACTCCGATCTCTCTCCTCCCACTTTCACACAGCTCACGCTTCCCTTGTGCATCTCCTTTATCCTCCGTATAGTCCATTTTTCTACTCCTCTGTCCTCCAGGGACTTCCATACTTTGCTTCTGCATACACTGTCATATGCATTCTCAATGTCCAAGAAGGCCATCGGTAGATCTGTTCCATACTCATAGTGCTGTTCTTGTAACTGCCTTACAGCAAATATCAAATCCACTGTGGACCTTCCTGCTCTGAAGCCATGTTGTTCTTCCCTCATCCCTAATTCTATCCTTGTCCTAATTCTCCTTTCCCAAACTTTCTCAAACATCTTTGCACAATGACTCATTTGTGTTATTCCCCAATAGTTTCTGCATTCTGTTCTACTACCTTTCTTGAAGATTGGGACAATTATTCCCTTTTTACAGCCCTCTGGGGTCTTCCTTTCCATGCTGCCTTCATCACTCGGTACAACCATTGTATCCCCACCTCTCCTGCTGTTCTCACCATCTCCACACTCAACTCATCCACACCCGGTGCCTTCCCTCCTTTCATATTCCTCACTCCATCTTCCTCTTCTTTCCATGTTAAGTCCTTTTCTATTTGCAGTCCATCTTCCTCTTCCCCGATTTCTTCCTCCTCGCCGTGTTTTCCATTTTGGTTCAGAATTTCTTCAAAATATTATTTCCACATTTTCTTCAGTTCTTCCCTATTTTCTATCTCTTGTCCCGTTTTGTGCACCATTCTAACATAATCCGTAGGATCCTTCCGCCTCTTATTTTATACCATCCCATACAGGACCTTTTTTGTACCTTCTCAATCCTCCTTCATCATCTTTGTCCACTCTTCCATCCACTTTCTTCTCTCCTCAGCCACTACTCTCTTTGCCTCCTTCTTTCTTTCCTGGTACTCTTCCCTTGTCTCTACCGTCCTATTTTAATACCACCTCCCTTACTATGTCTTTCGTCTTCTCATTCCACAATGGTGTTTCCTTCCACCTCTTCTTACTACTTGTCCTCCCACATACTGCTTCTGTCGCACCTACAAGTGTCTTCTTAAATCTAGCCCATTCCTGTTCCACCCCTCTTTCTTCATCAGTTGGAATTCCTTCCTTTACCTTTTTGATGTACTCGACCCTTCTATCTCCTTCTTTCAGTTTCCATATCCTTATACGTCCTTCCTGGTTCTCAGTCCCTTTCTTCTCCTTAGTCCCTCTCAGCTTCATTACCAGCAATCGATGGTCGCTATCCAAGTTCTCCGATGGTATAATCTTGATGTCTGTGATGTTCTTATTTAACTCTCTCTCACACAGGATATAGTCGACCACCGACTTCCTGGTCAAGTCATCACTGTACCATGTGATTGTGTGGCTCTCTCTTTTCTTGAACCAGGAGTTCCCAACAAGCAGACAGTTCCTTTGACAGAAGTCCAACAGTATCTTTCCTTCCTCATTTCTTCTGCTCCAACCCTCTGGTCCAAGCACACTCTCATACCCTTGTCTTCCTCTTTCTATATGGGCGTTATGGGATAAATAAAATAATGCCAACCACCCACTTACGGTAAGGATGGCCGTGCGGTGTTTTGTTTTATGCTGCACTCCCTCCGCTCTCTTTGTTATGTTCCCTCCCTTTCATCCTTTCCTTACATTTCCTTCCATCCTTACCTCCCTTTCATCCCTTTCTCACATTTCCTTCCATTCTTTCCTCCCGTTCATCCCTTCCTTCTTTTTCCTCCCATTTCCTTACGTATCCTTCTCTCTTTCCCCCACCATTCTATTCCTACCTTTCCTACGCTTCCATTCCCTTCCTTTCCTTCTTTCCTACCTTTCCTTACCGCTCTTCCTTCTTCTCCCCCTTTCCTTTCCTTTCTTTCCTCCCCTTCCTTCCTTCCATCCCTTCCTTGCCATTTCCTTACAATACCTTCCATCCTTCTCTCCCTTCTTACCCTTCCATTTTCCTTCCCTATCCTCTCTTCATTCCTTCCCTTTCATTCCTTGCTTACATTTCCTTACATTCTTCCCTACCCTCTTTACCCATCCATTCTAATCCTTCCCTTTCCTCCTATTTCCTTACATATCCATCCATCCTTTCCTCTCATTTTTACCCCTCCATTCTATTCCTTCATTCCTTTCCTATCTTGCCTTCCTTCCCTTCTATCTTACTCTTCCTTCCTTTCTCCTTCCTTCCCTGCCTACCCTTCCATTCCGTTCTCTAGAGTGCAAATTAATTTGCCATTGATAGCACAATGTTTGTAGATATCCATACCGATAGATTAATTCAAGGTTTAAATTATACGTCAATCAGTACTTACACAAATAATATATATCTATTATGCAGGGTGTCATTTATGTACTTGAGTACCTTTAAGGGGCGTGTAGGCGATGGGTATAGGATCAATTGAGATAGGGAACCTGGGATCGTAACGGCCTCCTAACCCCAGAAAACAGGTTTGTTTCAGGCCCTCCGCCCCTGTAAAGTAGGAAGGGCGCCATGTGTTACTCGGAGATCAGGCGCTCTTTCGCTGTCAACAGTCTTATCGCGACCAACGCTCAACGCTGCGTTAGCCGAGAGGATAGCCGCGAGGCGCGGTGCCCCGATGGTCCCCGAACATGCCCTTCAATTTTTTTTTACGTCTCACCAATCCTACATGGTGGCTGGGCGAAATATTTCACCCTGAAATTGTGTACGATGATAAAGGGAACTATTAGAAGTTCATTTAAAGGAATTGCAAACACCTGGTAACTAAAAAAAAACAACATGGTGGCCAAGCGAAGTAGGGAATTTTAAACAGATGTTTCTCGCGATCACCCAACCAAACGCAATTAAACTTGGTACAGTATATGTTTTTGAACATAGTAATGCACTGACACCTAATTGCGTTCCAATTGTTTACATAACCTCTAAATGGCGGCTGAGCGAAATATTTCACCGGCATTCTATATCTCCAAAACTATTACTGATATCACACTGAAATTGTGTACAAATATAAAGAGCACTACTACTGTAGAAGTTCATCTATGAGACTTTCAAAAGCCTGTTAATTACAAAACGAACATGGCGGCCAAGCGAAGTTGAAAGTTTCAAATAGACTCATCTCGCGATTTAATTATCCAAACTCAATGACACTTGGTACAGCAAATGTTAATACACATTATAATGCACTGGCATCTAATTTAGTTCAATTATTTTCAATACCTCAAGATGGCGGCAGTGCGAATTTTGAAATTAACTTTTTATTTCTTGTGTCGTAATATTTCCATCGAAGTGAAAGTTTGAACGAAGAACGTAGCCTACGCAATAATTTTCCTTTAATGGTCGGCTACATAGCTCTATGGCCTATACATATGACAATCCAACATGGCGACCATCCGAAATGTTTAGACGGTTCTCAATATCTACGAATCTATTACAGCATTAAAACTGAACTGTTTTATGTTCATAGTAGCTATATACATAAGATCACCTATAGGACTTTCAATAACCTGGTGATCACAAATCCAAGATGGTGGTGACGCGAAGTATAAATATTTAAATGAACGTTTCTCGCAATTTAACAATCCGAGTACAGTTAAAGTTTGTACGGTAAATGCTTATACAAATGATAATCCACTGGCATCTAATTTTAATTCAATTGTTTCCATAACCACAAGATGGCAGCTGTGCAATATTTTAAAATCATGTGTCCTCGTCATTCAATTGAAGTTTGAATAGACTACTAACCGTGTACAATAATCTTCATGTAATAGTACATAAATCTAAGACCTACATCATACCTGTATAATACTCCAACATGGTGACCATCCGAAATATCAGACGGTTCTTAATATCTACGAATCTATTACAGCAATCAAACTGAAATTGTGTATGTTGATAGTGGCAATTAACATAAGTAACATACATGAAAATAGGCTTTAGTTTTTCACGGAACTACTTGTTATTATTTTATTTCATTCTTTTAATTACAATTGATCTCATAAACATTTTCACATCAAAATATATTAGACTTAAGTACATATATCTTAGTTTATACTTATTTGATTGCAATCTTATTTGAACTGAAGAAGACCTCACTGCCAGTTCGATAATTGTGTAAGTACTGATTGGCGTGTAATTTAAACTTTGAATTCCGTTCCCTACCATTCCACATACCTACCGGCGTTAAACAAGGCTGTGTGATTGCCCCTACATTGTTTTCTCCGTACGTTGCCACTGTCATGCAGTTAGTCAAAGATGATCTTCCATCAGGCATACAGATAACTTACAGGATGGATGGGAAAATCTTTAATTTGAGCCGTCTAAAAGCAAGGACTCGAACATCTCCTGCTGCATTGGTTGAGTTACAGCACGCTGATGATAATGCAGTAGTAGCTCAATCAGAGGACGAACTTAGGAAAATCCTGAATGCTTTTTCTTCAGCATACAAAAAGATTGGGCTGAAACTTAACACCAGTAAAACCCAAGTCCTCTACCAACCAGCCCCAGGACAAGGACAAAGAAACATCAATGTCACCATCGACGGAGCGAAGCTTCAAGAAGTTAACACTTTTTCTTATCTTGGCAGCACCCTGTCATCAAGTGCAAATATAGATTCCGAAATCCAACACAGGATTAACAGTGCTGGGGCATCCTTTGCAAGATTGAGGTCCAGAGTTTTTGACAACCATGATATCAATGCTGCAACGAAGATCCTTGTGTACAACTCGGTTGTAGTTCCCACCTTACTTTACGGATCTGAATCCTGGACATGCTACAGACGTCATTTTAAAAAGCTGGAGCAATATCACCAGCGTTGTTTGAGGAGAATTCTTCGTGTGACATGGCAAGACAAACGCACGCACAGACTACCAGTGTTGAAGCCATGCTTTTAAAACGTCAGCTGCGATGGACAGGACACGTAATCCGCATGCCCAATAATCCCATTCCCAAGCAAGTGTTTTGCTCTGAACTAACTGAGGGCAAGCGCTGTGTGGGAGGTCCGAGGGAACGATTCAAAGACGTACTAAAGGCTAATATGCAAATGTGCGGTATTGATATCAACAACTGGGAGACCTTAGCTCTTGATCGCTCATCCTGGAGATCAATTGTTCATCGTGGTGCGATACTTTTTGAAGAAAACCGCCGACGTATGAAAGAAGATCGGAGGCAGTACAGAAAGAACAGAGTGTTCATTACAAGACAGGGAATGAATGCAGATGTCTCACCTGGACCTGTTACTACCTGTCATCACTGCGGGAAACTGTGTCTCTCCCGCATTGGGCTTTTTAGTCTCCTCCGGACTCATCGATGAAGAGTCATTCAGCATTGGAAGGCCAACCTACTCGAGACGAGTGTTTGCTATCACTATCAATCATTTCTTCCTTTATTAGTAAATAATCTGATTTAATGGCTGCTCTTCTACAGATCCGTGTGGACGTCGTGTCCAGCCTGCTTGTCGGGTCCTGGGCTCGGACACCGCACAGCCCCGTTAACGTGAGTTCCATTCAAATACACTACATCAATGCAACACAAAATTCTGTTACAATGTCCACAGCAATATTACTCTATAGTTTGTGATCTGTTTACTGAATTATAGTACAGTACAGCTGGAATGGTTTTGTTCCAAAAACTGTGCTATGGTTGGCTTTTTGTAAATCATTAGGAAAGCACAAAAAAGCTTAACTCTAAATTTTAGAATAATTTGCACCATCATTTTGTCGGAAAACTCAATAAAACATTGAAAAGCGATTTTCTCTGAATCGACGTATTTTAGAAAAAAGTTTTTTAAACAAAAAATGTAGAGGACATTGTCACCTACAATTCGTCTCATTGATGTTATGTCATACGTTTTGAAATGTAGAGGCTAGGTGGCACCAAAGTTTCCAAAAAAGTGTCTTTTCACTTTTTGACCTAGAAAAAATAGTTTTTCACAAAAGAGTGAATCAGAAATTTGTTCCTATCAAAATTGTCTGCAACATTTATTCAAACATTTGTTTCCTCCGTCTTACCGTTCCACAGTTATAGCGCAGCAAATGCAACGCTGCGTAGTCAAGGCAACTATTGTTACTGCGGAGAGAGCGGTGGGCACAATTTAGACAGGGACCGGTGTCGGACAGCTGACTAAGGCTCGGTCAAACAGGACGCGGGCTGTGTTTGTTAATTACCTCAAACAATCATATCTATTTCAATCGCAACGTATCAATCATAACTGTACACATATTAACCTTTGTGCCATCTGAATAGTACAATTTTCACAATTCACGGCTCAAGCCACGCTGCAGATATCTCACCATCGTTCGTCCAAAATCAATACATCATTAATTTCTATCGCATCACGCATTTATCTGTAAAAGGAAGTATATCTTTGAGAGATCTCTTCGTAGAGTACTCGAAAGACACATTACCAATGCATTAATGGCGGGCAGTTAAAATGGATTGCGAGATCAAGACATTTAGATAGGCAGCGGCTTTGGTGGCGTAGTTGGTAGTATGCTGAGCTTCTATGCCCAAGATCGCGGGTTCAAACCCGGCCAAAGTCGTCAGATTTTAGGAGGGTTAAAATTCCCTCAGTATTCCTTCCTTCGGATAGGAAGTAAAGCTGGCGCTCCCATGTCATAGATTTGTGGCATGTAAAAGTACCTTCCACTATTTACACTTGTGTTAGATTTGACAACGCTCTTGGATTCCAACGTTCGTCGCCAGGAACCGACTGCGGTGGCATCTAGTAACTAAGTTCAGAACTAGTTATCGTGACGGTAGCATTTGATAGCAAGAGTAGGAACTACAGGATCATTATCTATGCGCGCGCGAGTTAACACGGCAAGCTAAGCCGCCTGTAACTGGACAGATCGCATGCGCGCGTAGGTGTTAACCCTAGAGAGGTAGCGTACGTGATTTTTACGTATAGGTTGGCTATACTGTTTCCCCCTCCCTCAATTAAACGAGCGCCTCCCTCTACCATCCAGCAGTTCTCTCCCCAGTCAGTGCTTGTGCAGCAGTTGCAGTGAGAAGACGATCGTAGCGGTGAGTTCCCTGCTAATCACAATTTTCTGTCAAGTGGGACGTAAAATTTACGTGTCGCTACCCCTTGACGAATATAACACACGTCAATTTTACGTATCTCTACCTTAAAGTAGCGAGTGGAATATTTTTTTTTTTTGAGATGTTTGGTTGATTTTTAAGCTGCAGGTCATCCATTATTGTTGCCCAGATCTTAATTGTTGGGTTTTATTTATATTTCACAGATTACTATGTACGAAATACTAAAAAGTGATGGAGAAATATTACAACTAATTTGTCAATCATCTAACGAAGGAGAAGATGATGAAGTAGAAGCTGACATTCACGAAGACGATTACGACAGCGATAAGGATCCGGAATTCTTGCCAAATGAATCGGATATTGAAGATGAAGATGATGCTATTCTCCAGCGCGTCCAAATGTTCGAGTTGGTTCAAACACAGAATCAAGAAGATAATACAGTTGCAGCGGCAGATAATACAAGGAAAACGTGCAGAGGCTGGAAAGTGACGCAAGTGGCAAGGCCTGTAAGCAGGAAGAGGAAAATAAGTGAGAATCATCAAGAATTGTTAAGGGAAGAGAGAATGGACAATGCCATAAGAGATCCAGAGAATGACCCAATCTTGAAGCCACAAGCAGATATTCTATTCGGAAACAATGGTTTTGTATGGCACACAAAGGCGTCTGATAAACGATTAGGGAAAGATCCAGCAAGAAATATAGTACATGTACGACCAGGTCCGACACCAAATGCAAAGCAACAGTTAACTGCGTCAAGTTGCTTCAAACTTTTCTTCACTCCAAACATAATGGAATCAATCTTGGTTAATTCCAATAAGGAAATAGCCGTGCGGAGAGCACAATATAAAAACAGTTCTGACAGAACACTTCAAGACCTATGTATGGCAGAACTTGATGCAGTTTTGGGATTGCTTGCATTATCTGCTGTATTGGAGGACAACCACTTATCTACAGAGACAATGTTCGATACATCGTACAGTGGGGACAGGTATCGTGGAACTATGTCAGAAAGGAGATTTAAATTTGTTGTCAATTGCCTAAGATTTGATGACAAGGAGACCAGGGCTACTCGAAGAGAACCTGATAAACTTGCACCCATAACTGAGATCTGGTAAATGTTTCTTCGTAATTGCAAAAATAATTACAAACCAGGAAGCTATGTAACGATCGATGAACAGCTCGTCGGATTTAGAGGAAAATGCCCGTTTCGTATGTACATTCCCTCTAAACCTAACAAGTATGGGATAAAGATTGTGATACTTTGTGACAATGGAACAAAATATATGCTAGATGCTAGAGTTTACAAGGGAAAGGGGACAGTGCCAAATGGAATGACGGCCGCTGATTATTTTGTTTTGGATCTAGGGAAGGAAATTGATGGAAGCAATCGAAACATAACATTCGATAACTGGCTTACCAGCGTCCCTCTATTTCAACGTCTTCTGAAGGACCATAAATTGACAGTTGTGGCCACAATGAAGACAAATAAACGTGAACTGTCACCGGAAGCCACTGACATCAAATAAGAGGCTAGAGAGGTTGGATCGTCAATGTTTTTATTTCATGAAGACATGACAAAAGTGTCATACTAACCCAACAAAATAAGTTGGTGATATTAGCATCGAGCATGCACAGCTCTTCTTGTGTTGATAGTGTAACATAGTAACCAGAAATTGGGAAAGTATAAAATCAGACGAAAGGCGGAGTCGACAGCTTAGATCAGATGTGCCAAAATATGAATCATTGTAGAAAAACAAGGAGATGGCCTTTGTGTTTCTTCCACAACATGATGAATATTGGCACAGTAAATACCTATGTTGTTTACGCACACAACCTCTTCAGCCGAAATAGGAAACCAGAATCAAGGCAAAATGTTATGCTCTCGCTCCACAAAGAGTTGACAAGAGAATGGCAACAACAAAGACTCCAAAACACTTAACGGATGTCGAAAGAGCTGAGAACATCCATCCTAAAAATTCTAGACATGAGAGAAGACAGTCCAGTCGAGGCTAATAACAAGCAGCAAGGTCCTAGGAAATACTGTAGCTTCTGCCACTATACGAAGAAGAGGATGACCACTACTTACTGCAGCAGCGGTCGTCCAATCTGCGGAGAGCATTAGAAGAAAGTATGCCCAGAATGTATTTAAGAAGTTTGTGCAGTTCATGTTAAGATTATTTCATTTAAATTGAATGCAAGAGAAATTAATTAAAAAAAAAAAAAAAAAACTAGCATATTTTCAAACAGAAAATTTAAATAAAAAAGCATTTGTTCAGAATACGTAAAACTTACGTATCGCTACCTTTTAAGCACGGATTACGTACGCTACTTCTCTAGGGTTAAGCCAGTGGAAGGCGCGCTCCGCCGACTCATATTGATACTTCTCACGGGTTTTGTCATTCATATGGAAGTGTATCTTCAAAGTTTAGATGTTAGTGTTGCAGGTTTAGTGAGTATTGTGATTACTGTGATTGTTGGTCATGCCTAAACACCAATTCACATTGCGCGAACGTGTGTATATCCATAATTCGCTCCCGTGTGTGTTGCGGTTTAGAATATACCCACGGTATGCCCAGCCTGTCGTAGGAGGCGACTAATAGGGCTGACATGGCCGAATAACTTGCCAGTTTTTGATCTGTTAAGATCCCCTGTCGATGGGGAGGGCAGAATTCATCCACGGTATCCCCTGCCTGCCGCAAAAGGCCTTATAAAGGTCGATTATGGATTACTGGTCCCAGTTTTGGTTTGACCCATAGAAATAAACATGCATGCTGTTAGTGGAAGGGCCACCGACTTGGTCATCTGGCCAGAAAGCCTAGACGGTATGCCCCATCCCATCAGGTGGGTGCGCCATGTACCATTTCTGTAGTGCCCGCCTTACAACGAAGGTCCCTGCATGGCCGAATACTGAAGAGCTGTATAAATCACTGTGCATGCCAAGGGGTAAGTGCCTGTTCGAGGCATTGGGACCCCGGGCAATACCTGCTATGCCAGGTAGGTATTGCCTTGGCTGGGTGGCGCCTACAGTGTTAGTGAGCAGTAACTTATTCGGGGAGGATTTCATCCGGAGTGCCGAAGCGCTCCCGGTTGCCCCCACAAAATGCCGTCTCTCGATGTTAGTAGGCATCCTAAGGTATATACACCTTGGGATGAAGCCTTATTAGAATGATTCCCGATTGACAACGCTCCCCGTTATCTGGTAGCTACCAAAACTGACAGGGAATCCTTCGCGTTTGACAAGTCGATTGTCCTTGCCGAGGAGATCGAAGATAAGTATGGTGACCTAGAAGGTATAAAGAAGCTACGCAATAGTCAGGTCCTTCTCAAGACCACTGGCTGGAATCAAATCGAAAAACTGCTGAAGTGCAACAATTTCGGTACGATCCCAGGGAAGATTGAGAAGCATTCGACGCTGAACGAGGTCACTGCCATCGTACCGGGTGAGTTAGCCGTGGTCGTTACGGCATGACTAAAGGCAGTCGCTCACATCCGGGAGGCGAGGAGGTTCGAATCCCCCCGCCGGCAATCTTGAAGATGGTCTTCTGTGGTTTCCCATCTTCCTTCCAGGCAAATGCCGGGGTTGGTCCCTAACTATAGGCCACAGCCGCTACCTCTCAACTCCTCGCCCTTCCCTTCCAACTTTCCTCCCCAACGGTACTTGTAGCTCACCCATTGGGTGTCCGTCTCGAAGCAGCTACAAAAACTGGCGAGCCGAACATGTCCTCGGACACTCCCGGCACTAAAAGCCATACGCTAAAAAAAAAAAAACAGCCATCGTAATATGCAGGCCTTCATGCAGCGACTCTTAACGATTGATCAGCTGATCGGTAGGGGGTAGAGATGACGACCATTTTACTTTGTGCTGTGTTGTTTATATCTTTTATGAATGAGTATCTGCGAGAAAAGTGATACTTGAGAACGCTTCTACTTACGTAATCTAGAATGAGGATTATTTATTTTCTGAAACAAATGTTCATTTGTAGGTAGGTTATTGTATCTACGCAAATTTTGCGTTGCATGTTTGTCATCACACAGAAGGTTATGTTTTAGTTAGGACCTCTACGTCACTTATTATTTCGACTCATACAAGGTTTTTTGGATGGTAATATAATGTTGTTAGTTCAGGAAACCTCCTTCTCAGGTCACAGGTATGTCAAAAGTTTGTTTATAGCAACTATCGGTATTATGAAAGAAATGATAATGTGGCTTGCTTCTCCTTCCCCACCACGACAATTTAAGAAAGCGATGCCTACACAACATTCCTAGAAATTATTTGTACATTACGGGGAACACAAGAGTGTGTGTTGACATTTCCCTGAAAGTAAGATACTATTTTTCGGGAGAGAAGAGCTAATCGCCTTGATGTTAGGTTGTTAGTTAATATGGTTTCAATTATTGTAAGAAGTTCCCAAACTTCAGCCTATGCTAGGACTGGAAATGTTTCTAATATGATAATGCTGAGGTTAAGTTACTTACCGTATGTAAATCAGAGAAGCGATATCCAGTATTCAGTATCTACTGAAGTCAGTCCAAGTTACATTATTTGTGAGAATGGTCTCTCATCAAGCTCGAGTGAATATAGTAATGTTTGCGTGGCAGCATTTGTGTAGGCTACTGTATTTACATTAATGGGATTGTTAGCACCTGGTGTATGTGTTGTAGGTTATTGCTACCTGATTTCAAAATTACAACCGATTGTAAATTCCTGATGCAAGAAACAAGTTAGATTGAGTCATAGAAAATAAGTGCTGTTAGGATAGGCCCTGTTTAAGTCATCTTGAGGGTGGCCTGTGCATTGATTACAGTTAGAGATACGTTAAATTGTGCTTTATCATCCACGAGCAGTTTAAGACGTGATCCGTTGAATAGCCAAGAGTGATATGGGTTTTTCTCAGGCATCTTCCATAAACCTTTTCAAAGCGATGAACAACGAGAAAATGACCAAGAATAGATCTTATTCTCGACGTCAAAATACTGAAATTTAACCCTGTTTGTGTGTTTCAACCTCCTAGTAAATGTACCGGCAATGTACCATTTTGTTCACTCTCAAAATGCCAGCTACATCGGCCGGATTCGAACAAGCGGAGCGATAATTAGGCGTATGTAGTGGTAACGGATGGAAGTGCCAATCAGCCCTAAATAGCATTACTATTTTTCTACGTCTTGAAGCGCTAGCGTAATTTATATTAGGTTTGAAGTGACTGCGTGACTTGCTGCTGCAACTATAACGACCCTAGGCGTGACGTCACAGTAGGAGCCTTACGGCCTGTACATTACGATGGCAGTGACGAGGTCCTTCCTGTAATATTGAACCGCGATCTCGTTCTGAATTCCGAAGCAGAGCCTATGCGTAGCTTGAGTAAACGTGGCGTCACCATGCTTCGGCGTATCACGCGAAAGGTAGGTGACAAACGGGTGCCTTCATTTTAGATTTTAAAGGTTCTGTACTGCCCAAACAGGTAGAGGTAACATCTTATCGTTGTGATATGAGACAATATATTCCACCTCCGAAGCGATGCTACCAGTGTCGGAAGTTCAGGCACGTGTCTTCCCGCTGCACAGCCAATGCTGTATGCAGCGATTGCGGGAAGCCTGTTCACGAAGGTGAAAAGAGCACACCACCAACTGCTCGATTTCCACGCTGCTAAATCTCGCGATTGTCCTGAATTCATTAAGGAATCGAAGATTCAGGAGATAAAGACACTGGAGAGCCTTTCATATCACGATGCTCGTAAAAAGTATCGTGTTAAGAACGCTCCTGATTTCGCAGTATCGTGCACAACAGTATCGACTCCAACTATAACAACTACAAGTTTTGTCCCTCATGTGATACAACCCTCAGCAGCACAAGTTTTAAAATCAGCACGGGCCCCTAGAGGGCCACCAATTAAAATGAATAGCTCGAAGAAGGACCCGAGACCTTCTTCAACCTCCAAATCTAATGCGCCTGTTAAACCATCTTAACAGGCGCCATCGTAGAAGAAAACTTCCCCGACTCGCATAGAGAAGAAACCTTCGCAGACTAGGGCTGGTGCATCTACCAGACCGTCTAAAAGATGGAAAAGGCGGTGGAGAGGAGAGACACGGTTAAACGCTTCTTTCCTGCCCCCCTGCAAACAAGGCGGCACACTTTTCTGCAGGCCTTCCCGCTCCCACTACCACCCGTGGAGCGGTGCCAGCAATTGCTGCATTGTGTTGCAGGTGAAGACGTCAGGGGGTAAGGGTCCACCTGCTTCCCCAAACAGACGTCACCGCCAGTCAAGGAAAAAGATCAATCGGGACGTACCGGGAGAAGGTCCCGCGTCACCGCTCTCGCTCTTCACCAAGAGCGAATAGGGAACGTCCGACGATAACCGCGCGCCAATCTAGAGAGTGCCCCCTCCATTTTCTTCGTCCTCCAACGGAGATGTGGAGATTGAGGTGTGCTCTCCTACCTTATCACCTCGTCCTAAGGATAGGGATGGTTGGCAAAAGGTAAATCATAAGTAGACGACTATCCTCTACTTAAGTTCACAGTACGGCACTATCACAATGGAACTTTAATAGTTATTTTCGACATCTCGCTAAAGTACGCCAATTAATTTCTCAGTTTACGGCAACCATTGTCTGCCAGGAATCCCGGTTTCTTCCTGGACATGAGACAACAATGCGTCACGTCACACTCTTCTCTAAAGACCGGGTGGACGGAGCTGTGGCCGCTGGAGGCGTCTGCACTCTCGGCCGCTCTAGCCTCTTTAGTGAAGAGGTGCCGCTACGTACTCAGCTAGAAGCAGTTGCAGTTCGTACTTCTTTGCCAGTATTGGCAACAGTATGTAACGTGTACATTCCGCCTGATTCTCAACTGGATTAAACCAACTGGTGTATCTAGTCTCTCAGCTCCCCCCCACCCACCCCCCTCACTTTCTCCTTCTAGGAGATTTTAATACCAACACCACCATCTGGGGCTTCGCTACCACTAGCGGTAGAGGGAAAGATTTTGAGGGACTGATCAGGTGGCTGGACCTGTGTTTGTTGTACACAGGGGTACCTACGCACTTCTCTATTGCACACGGCACTTATTCAAGTGTTAGTATCACCTTGTGCAGTCGGGCGCTGTTCCCCTGCTACAGTGGGGTGTACACGACGACCTGTGTAATAGTGACCATTTCCCGATTATCGTTACTCTTCCGAACCAGAGAGCCATCGAGCTACCAAATCAATGGCTTATCCGTCGGGCTGATTTGCCAACTTTCACAGCACGTGCTGTGTTTGCCGAAGATACCTTTGAGAGTGTCGACGATCATACCATTCACATAACGAATGGTATCTTGGCAGCAGCAGAGGAAGCAATGCCAGCCTCGTCCGGCAACTCCCGCCGGAAGTTGTCCCTTGGTGGAGAGCCGAGATTGCAGCAGCCAAAGATCGTCGACGTGCTTTCAAGTGCTATTGGAGGCATAACACCATGGCCAACCTTATCACCTTTTAAAGGATGCGTATTAGAGTCCGATATCTGATTCGGGAGAGTAAGAAAACGACGTGGGAAAAGTATGTGTCGTCTATGATGGCAAACATTCCTACATCTCAAGTGTGGACTAAGCTTCGTCGGATCTCCGGACTCCCGACATCATTGACGATGCCCGAAGTTTCCATTAACGGAAACATCATCACGGACCATCTCCCTATTGCCAGCAGTATTGGATCTCACTTCTCCGATGTATCTTGCTCTGGGAATTACGATCCTACTTTTCTGCCTCTGAAGCGGAAGGCAGAGGCTCACCCCCTGTCCTTTGCCACTGCTGCTTCGGAGTCCTACAATGTACCATACTCTGAATTGGAACTGCGCAGTGCGCTTGCACTGTGTAAGGATACTGCTCCTGGACCGGATTACATACATAATCAAATGTTAAAACGTCTGTGCGAATCCAGTATAAAACAACTGTTGGTCCTCTTCAATCGTATATGGTTTGAAGGGGGGTTTCCATCTCAGTGGCAAGAGGGCATCGTGATACCGATTCCCAAGGCTGGAAAGGATCCCAAATTTGTCAGCGGCTACAGGCCCATTTGTCTGAAAAATGGCCTATGTAAGCTGCTAGAGAAGATGGTGAACCGTCGACTGGTGTGGTTCCTGGAAGAGAGAGAGGTCTCCTATCTGAGGACCAGTGTAGATTTCGCTCTCATAGGTCCATCACCGACCATCTGGTGCGACTTGAGAGCGCCATACAGCAGCACCTAGTCACGGTTTTCTCTGACCTCGAGCACCACATGGCGCTACGGGATCCTTTCCACCCTTCATAAGTGGGGACTCCGTGGTCATCTAAAGACTTTCCTTGCAAATTTCATGTCCATCCGACTCTTCCGTGTAAGGGTCGGTAGGACATTATCGCAATATTACACTGAAGAGAATGGAGTTCGTCAGGTTCTGTACTGAGTGTCACCTTGTTCGCGATTGCCATAAACGGCATTGTTGCCGCCGCCGGGCCCACGTTAGTTCCATCGCTGTATGTAGACGATTTAGCTCTGCATTACAGCTTTGGAAGTATGGCAATCGTTGAACAGCAATTGCAGCTAGCTATTAACCGGGCCGACAGGTGGGCTAACGACCGGGGTTTTCGTTTTTCAGCAGCGAAAACTTCCGTCGTCTATTTTTGTCGGCTCCGGAGGCTACATTTACACCTTGAGCCACATCTCAGAGATGCTGTATTGCCGTTGGTTGACACTTATCGCTTCCTGGGGCTCCAGTTTGACAGCAAATTAACGTGGCAGCAACTAAAAACGACGTGTCTCAGGAACATGCTCAAGTTTCTTAGTGGCACTGCGTTGGGGGCTGACCGTGCGGGGCTGCTACGGTTCTGCCAAGCCCTCGTCCTGTCTCTGCTAGACTATGGTTCTGCGGCATACGGTTCAGTAAGACCAGTGACGTTGAAAATGTGGACAGTATCCACCATGGTGGCGTTAGACTGGCTACCGGTGGCTTCCAGACGCCAGATACCCAGCCTACTCGCCGAATGGGGTGTTCCACCTCTAAATTATAGACGCTTTAAGCATATGCTGCCAATGTGCGTTAAATGCCGCAACATCCGAGCTGTCGAGATCCTTTCAGTACCCAAGACCATCAGAGATACGCCAACCAGCCTCGTGCCACTTGGCCAGTTGGTATTAGACTTGATAGCTCGTGTACTGAAATAGGAGTGGCTGTAGGTCGCTGTATGATCCGGACACCTAGCGAGGTGCCTCTGTGGCAAGTCCCGTGTCCGGAAATTCGATTAGATCTACACCGAGGTCCTAAGGTGAACACGGATGCCTCCGTTTATCGGAGGCATTTCCACAGTATAGTTCACCAATTTCCAGACGCTGGTATTTTATACACGGATGGTTAGAAGGACTTACGTTATTGACCAAAATATCTTTGCCTGAAGCCTGTAGTCTGTTGGCTGCGGAGCTCGTTGCCATCTATGGAGCTCTGCAGTTTGCACTACAGGATGCACGAATCCACTTGATCGTGTGTACCGACTCTTTGAGTTCGTTACAGTCAATTGCAACATGTTTCCCGCAACACCCCCTAGTGCATCGAATCCACGACCTACTAGCCGTGTTGTACCACGCTGACACTCGAATCACCTTTCTTTGATTCCAACCCACATGGGAATTGCGGGAAACGAGTTAGCGGATCAAGCTGCAAAAGGGGTTGTATCACTACCACCTCGACCAATGGAGGTACCCGCCAGAGGCTTTAGCTCTCAGTTACGCCGACAAGTACTGGCATTTTGGTAGCGTCAGTGGCTAGCTGACCCAATGACCAGTAAACCGAGAGCAATCAAGTGAACAACTCGCGTGTGGCGGAGCTCTTTCCGTTCACGGAGCGAGTCCGTCATTTTGCGTAGGCTAAGGGTAGATCATACAAAATCCAGCCACTCGTACCTAATGAAAAGGTAAGACTCGTAGCTCCAGCGAGGAATACAACCAGATATGTAGTAGCCTGTAATATTACAGTATAACCATAGTTGACTTTTAGTCTCTCCAAACAGACAAACTCTGGATTTCTATCACCAGTTTCGCATTTCACCTCACATCAAATACAGTAAACTACAATTAGCATACACCGACAGTTGCATTACCAATACTGCAACTAAATAATTGTATATATAGTAAATATTTTCACCTGTATTTTCAAACATAGATTTTATAGCCTAAGTGTAATGGATCTGATGATGATCGCTTGGCGATCGAAACTGGTCATCCTAGTGTATTTATTAATCTCATGTAATTTATTTCAGGATTAGGGCATAACTCAGCTCTTTTGGCTACATTCGTGTTGACCGACTGAAAAGCACTAAACTTTTGTTTACTAAGACAGCACTGAAAAATGGCTTCAAACCCCACAAAGATAACACACACTAATACAGCCATCACAATTAACAGCGGTTATCAGACAGATTCTACAAACACCCAAAGTACACGGGGCTAAATGACCGCGTTGTCGCAGCCCCTAAACTAAGGAACCAACCATTTACATCGGTAATTTTAGTTTACTTTTACTGCAAATTATAGTTGGCCAAGAGAAAGACAGCGCCAGCGTGGCCGACGGGAAAGTCCGTCAATGGAGAGCTTATTGGACGACTACAGAGCAGCCGTGGCATCAGCTCGCCCGCTCGATCGTGTCACCGAAACGTTTGGACAGAGGTATTCTCATCTATACAAGCCTAACAATAGTCGAGTAATTTGTTAGTGATAATTTAAGGATACTCAAAAATTAAATTTTAATGGTGTGGGAGAAATACACCCCTTTCTCTAGCTCAAAACTTAGAGCAGTAGAATATTAAGAAGTGTAATAAAAACATTGAATGGATGTTACAGTTTATGCAAATATAAAAAATTGCCTGTTATCCTGTTATCTTTGTTCATCAAAGAGTTGTTTCCATATATAACTTACCAGTTTACATGTAAGTTTAACTTTAAAAGCAGCTGGAATTTAAAAAAAAGAGAAGAAACAATCAAACATTGCATTAGGAGCGAGAAGCCAGTGCTTCATTTATTGCAAGGTAAGGCTCATTCTTGCCCCAAAATAATAAAAATGAATATAACAAATTTCAGCCTACACTCGTGTTATTAAAATTTTGCTTTTTTGAGCAGGCCTACCATAAGACAAACTTTTCCAACAATAAAAATGTATTGCATACATCAGATACACATGGATCGCTGAGATTATACTTACCTCCTTTAGCAGAGAGCCTTTTATCTGACACCAATCCCCTACAGTGGCAGGTTTACTTCTTGTGGCAACTACCTTCATGTTTGACATGTTTAACGGTTCTCTTCCGTTCCCAGTTAGGCTTGGGTCAAATGTATCGTTTTATGGGCTCAAGATTCTTATAACGAAGTATATTACTACAATTGAAGGACTTTGGAAACTTATTTATTGTTAATTCAGTGGATTGGAATGTCGTGGACCCTAAAAAGTGTGTTTCGGGGTCCCTACAGGACCTCCGAAAATTGTTTCTCGTATCTGGGGGCTTAAAATGAGCTAAATCCGATCTTTCGACCGTTTCTCCTTGCTCAGTACCAAAGGGCCGAAATAAATCACTTACAAATTGAATTTTCAAAAACCGTTTCTTAGTGAGCCCCTATAACCAAGGATCAACCAACATGCATAATTTCAGCTTTCTAGTTCTAGTGGTTTCAGCGCTGCGATGATGAGTCAATTTTGGATTATATATAGCAGATGAGCCTTGCCGAAGTCGATTTGCTTGTAGAAATATGGGCAATATCTCGTTTTACGCGTTCCAATGCGAGGAGCAATGTTCGTGGTCTCCATTTCTTCAAGGTGGGAACCCGAACTCCGCGTTTTAAGGCCCTATATCAAACGATTTTCGACATACTGCCAGAAAACTCTTCCAGTTCTGCGAAATTGCAGAGGTTGTCATAGCAACGTTGATCTGATTCTCAGAGGGAACACAGTTTTTTTTGGAATATCTCCGAAACCTTTCATTTTAGGACCTTAAAAAGTGTGTTTCGGGGTCCCTACAGGACCTCTGAGTATTGTTTCCCGTATCTGGCGGCTTAAAATGAGCTAAATCAGATCTAACTACCGTTTGTCCTTGCTCAGTGCTAAAGGGCCGATAAAACTCACAAATTGAATCTTCAAAAGCCGTTTCATAGTGAGCCCCTACAACCTAGGATCAGCCAACATGCAAAATTTCATCTTTCTAGTTCTAGTGGTTTCAGCGCTGCGATGATGTGTCAATTTTGGATTATAAAAAGAGATAAGCCTTGCCGAAGTCGATTTGCTCGTAGAAATATGGGCGATATCTCGTTTTACGCGTATAAATGCAAGGAGAAATGTTCGTGGTTTCCGATCATCTGAATAATATTAGACGGTTTTCAATATATACGGATGTATTACAATCAAACTGAAATTTTGTATGTAGATAGTGGCAATGGACATAAGTAGGATATATGAAAATAGGCTTTAGTTCTTTACGGAACTACTTGTTCTAATTATATTTTCAAAATTTAATGTAATGCCCTCTATTATATTTTATCTAGTTACATTTAATAATACCTTGTAAGGATATCCATTTTTTGCGTATTTTCATTTTATGAAGAAAAAATAGGCTTAAGAGATCACCTTTTGTCCGTGTGTGTGTGTGCGCGTATGTGTGTGCGATGTGTGTGATGTGTGTGATGTGTGTGTGTGTGATGTGTAATGTGTGATGTGTTTGATGTGTGTATGTGTGTGTGATGTGTGATGTGTGTGATGTGTGATTTGTGATGTGTGTATGTGTGTATGTGTGTGTGATGTGTGATGTGTGATGTGTGTATGTGTGTGATGTTTGATGTGTGAAGTGTGTATGTGTTTATGTGTGTGTGATGTGTAATGTGTTTGATGAGTGTATGTGTGTATGGGTGTGATGAGTGTGTGTGTGATGTGTGATGTGTGTGATGTGTGTATGTGTGTGTGATGTGTGATGTGTGATGTGTTTGATGTGTGTACGTGTGTGTGATGTGTGATGTGTGATGAGTGATGTGTGGAAGTGTGTGTGTGCGCGCGTATGTGTGTGTGATGTGTGTGTGTCCCCCTCTAATAATTTCTCAACGGTTGGAGCAATTTCGATGAAACTCAGTAAGATCATAGCACCATTTTGCCCAACCCCGACCATGCCCTTAATTTTTTTACTTCTCACCAATCCAACATGGCGGCTGTGTGAAATAATCACCAGCATTCAATATCTCCGAAACTATTACTGATATCACCCTGAAATTTTTCACGGTGATAAAGGGAACTATTAGAAGTTCATTTAAAGGAATTTCAAACACCTGGTAACTACAAAACCAACATGGTGGCCAAGCGAAGTTGCGAATTTTAAAAAGACGTTTCTCGTGATTTAACCAACCAAATGCTATTAAACTTGGTACAGTATATGTTCTTAAACATTGTAATGCCATGACACCTAATTGCGTTCAATTGTTTACATAACCTCAAAATGGCGGCTGAGTGAATTATTTCACCGGCATTCTATATCTCCAAAACTATTACTGATATCACCCTGAAATTGTGTACGAAGATAAAGGGCACTACTACAGTAGAAATTCATCTATGAGACTTTCAAAATCCTGTAAACTACAAAACGAACATGGCGGCCAAGCGAAGTTGAAAGTTTCAAATACACTTTTCTCACGATTTAATGATCCAAACGCAATGAAACTTTGTACAGCAAATTTTTATACACATTGTAATGCACTGGCATCTAATTTAGTTCAATTGTTTTCAAAACCTCAAGATGGCGGAAGCGAGAATTTTGAAATTAAGTTTTTATTTCTTGTGACGTAATAATTTCATGGAAGAGACAGTTTGAACAATGAACGTAGCCTACGCAATAATTTTCTTTTAATGGTCGGCTACACAACTCTATGGTCTATACATATAACAATCCAGCATGGCGACCATCCGACATATTTAGACGGTTCTCAATATCTACGAATCTATTACAGCAATAAAACTGAACTGTTTTATGTTCATAGGGGCTATATACATAAGTTCACCTATAGGACTTTCAATAACCTGGTGATCACAAATCCAATATGGCGGTGACTCGAATTATACATATTTAAATGGATGTTTCTCGCAATTTAACCATCCGAGTACAGTTAAAGTTTGTACGGTAAATGCTTATACAAATGTTAATCCACTGGCATCTAATTTTATTTCAATTGTTTCCATAACCACAAGATGGCTGCTGTGCAATATTTTAAAATCGCGTGTTCTCATCATGCGATTGAAGTTTGAATAGATTATTAACCGTACACAATAATCTTCATGTAAGAGTATATAACTCTAGGACCTACATTATACCTGTATAATACTCCAACATGGTGTCCATCCTAATTATCAGACGGTTCTCAATATCTACGAATCTATTACAGCAATCAAACTGAAATTGTATGTTGATAGAGGCAATTAACACAAGTAAGGTACATGAAAATAGGCTTTAGTTCTTCACGGAGCTACTTGTTATTATTTTGTATCATTCTTTAAATTACAATTATTGATCTCATAAACATTTTTCACATCAAGATACGTTAGACTTAAGTACATATATTTTAATTTATTCTTAATTGATTGCAATCTCAGGTGGAAACATGTACATTATATAATAGATATATTTGTGTAAGTACTGATTGGCGTGTTATTTAACATTTGAATTCCGTCCCTACCATTCCATTTCTTCCTTTATTAGTAAATAACCTGAGTTAATGGCTGCTCTTCTACAGATTCCCGGAGTCGTCGTTTACACCCTGGACGTCGTGTCCACTCTGCTTATCGGAAGTTGGCCTCGGACACCGCACATCACCGTTAAAGTGAGTTCCATTCAACTACACTACATCAATGCAACACAAAATTCTGCTACAATGTCCACAGCAATATTACTCTATAGTTTGTGATATGCTTACTGAATTATGCGCCTTGTTCTACTGAACTTCGAGGTACACTGACCAAGCACGCTTCTAATGAACTCCTATTTGGACACCTCGTTTGTCAATGGCTAGCATACTTGGCTGTTTCCCACGAGGTTCATATTCGAGTCCCAGATCTGACAATAAATTTGTAGGTTAGTTTGATAACGCTATATTAGTTCCAACGTTCGCTGGTTACGATGGCATCTAGTAGCTAAGTCCGCAGCTAGGTGTAGTTAGTGGAAGGTTCTCTTCATGCCAAAAATCTATGACATGACTTTACTTCCCCTCCGAAGGAAGGCTTACTGAAAAATGTTAACGCTCTTAAAAAATCCGACGACTTGGGCCGGGTTTCACCCCGCGATCTTAGGCGTAGAAGCTCAGCATGCTAGCAACTACGCCACTGAAGCCGCAAGTGGTCATGTAGTCGAATGTACGAGGGGAGGCCAGAAAATAAGTTTCGTCTTTTTTTTTTTCTAATGACCTTTTTTTTTTGCCAAACTGACATACATAATGGCATCATGAACTTTGCACCTTGCACTATTTTTCGACATAGTCGCCACCGAAATTCACACTTGTCGTACCGTGTAGTCAGTTTGTAGGGAAAACTCGGTACCCTGTGATGCAAGAAATTGTCGCACTCTTGCTCTGGGGTCAATGTTTGGTAAACCAACATATCATGGAGCATGCCCTGCGTTCGCGCAATGTTGTTTTTTTTCGTATGACGTGGAGGGACGCCCAATTCGATCTTCATCCTCCACACTCTGCTGTCCTTCACTGATCATGCAACACCAGCGACCGACCGAATGATATCGAGCACGCCGGTCTGCTGCTCCTCTCTTTTTGTCACCGCTCTGCGCATGCGTTATTTCCCCTCCTTCCGTCATGGAACCCACCACGGGTATGGGGTTTTATGACGATTGTTTGTGTCACCTAGTAATGCTTTCGAATTATCTTTTTTCCGGAGAGGACGCCAGCTTCCAAATACAGTAGTCTTTGAAACAAATATCTAATGAGCTCAGAGAATTTCCCATTCAGGGCTGTAGGGTGACAGAACACCATCTCTGTCGAGGCTGGAATATCTATATTATAATTAAGAAACAAGTTAAATCAAATTTTAATTTATTAAAATTACGTGTGAATGAATCGATCACAAATGGAAGCTACTTCAGAAGTTAAGTTAAAATTTTAATTTATATTAAACCAAAATGGCCCAGAAAATTCTATTGGAGCTCACCAATCTGTCCGAGGCCTAGTTAACGTGATGATCATCACAGGTGGAAACGTATGTCTGTCAAACATCTTCCTTTATCTTTGTAACCTCACAATTCATCCTCCTTCCTCATATAGACCACGACGATATCCACTTGACCATCCTTCTGTCACTCACCCAAATATGACAGGACAATCCCGAACAATTCGTAGTCATATAGGCTACTTAATATTTTTAGCCTAATTTTCACATTTTGCAAAAATGAAAAAAAAAAAGTAGACTTATGAGATCCATCCGGGCAAATGTGTGTCTGTCTGTCTGCTTGTTTGTGTGTGTGTCCCTATCAACTCCTAAACGGCTGAAGCTATTGAAGCAATATTTGGTAGGAGTAAAGATCCATATCTGCATATCTCAATGCCGTATGTGAAAATGATGTCAGTGCTACCACCTTCTGAAAAACCGCAATTGAAATTTAAGCTCCTTGTAGGATATATTGGAAGATATGAATAGGAGCTATTTCAAAATTGGCACACGTATAGACAATACTAATTCAGTTTAATTTCCAGGAGGCCACACATGGCAGTGTTAACAAAATGATTATAAGCCTGCTGATCTGTCCAATTTTTAAATGCATGTAACTTCTACACTATCAATTGGAATTCAACCAAATTTCGCATGTGCTATGTGTACGTAAACATATATGACTGAGCGTATTCTTAAGAACCACCAGGGCTGCCAACTGTTAATAAATGCTCTCAATCTCTCTTATCCAAATGCCAATATATCAGAAAGTATGCAAACCGACAGCTTTAAACTATGCACACGTATAGTACCTGACAATCTATATTAATTTGGAGTAACTTATAAACGTCAGTGCTACCAACATGATTCTAAGCCTGCTGAGAGGTCCAACTTAAACACATGTAACTTATCATCTGGATTTCAACCAAATTTCGTATGTGCTATGTGTACCATAACAGATATGACTATGTGTATTCTTAAGAGCAATTAGTAATATATGCTGTCTGTATTTTTGTTACCCGAATATCAATATATCAGAAAGTAGGCAGTCCAATAGCTCTGAACTTTGCACACGTATAATACCTGGCATTCTAGATTAATTTGGAGTAACTAATATAGTCAGTGCTACCAACATGATTCTAAGCCTGCTGATAGTTCCAATTTTAAAATGCATGTAACTTCTATATTAACTAATGGATTTCATTCAAAATTGGCACAACAATAAATCATATTATTTCACATTATTTCTGACCAATACATGCAGGACATTGTTGCCACCATGATTTTCCGCGCGCTGTTAATTCCAATGTTCAACTGCATGTAACTTCCATTTGACTTCAACAGAATTTTGTATTTTGTACCTTAAGAGACGGAACTAAGAATATATTCAGTCACCAGGGCTGCCAACTGTATTTCTCTATTAGGCTACATTATGCCAGGTATACAGTATTTCAAACTAATTAGAAATTTCGATATTACCAACATCATTTCGTCATTATTCTAGATAGATAAATATAGATTAATAATTGGCATGAATCTTAAATTTTAAGAAAAGTAGGGTCTATAGTTCGTCACGGAACTTCTTGTTTTTTAAATATCAGACGTGACAACAGGCGAACCTCTAGAGATAACCTCTTATATAGTCCACTTTTTTTTACTTCCCCTTTGTTCACACTCCATACCAAACAACAATTAGAGTAGGCTCTTACTTCCTTGACCATGTCGTTCCTATAGTTCGCCAAATCTCCACTACTACAAATCCAAAGCTGGATTAACCATCTTGGACGTCACCTAAATAAAGTTCCAAAGCCACATCGGCCATCTTGCACGTCTTAGCAAAATGGCATGAAGTCACAGCAGCTTCTCTGCGCTCCGCCAACCATGACGTCACAAAGGCACTACACCAAGTTACAAACGTCGCAACATCCCCTGGCAGAAACCAGGTTACTTACCTAAACAATAAATACCCACTTAAAATCTGAATAATGAAATAATTTTTTTAGGGTATGGCTTTTAGTGCCGGGAGTGTCCAAAGACATGTTCGGCTCGCCAGTTTTGTAGCTGCTTCGAGGCGGACACCCAATGGGTGAGCTACACGTTCCGTCGTTTGTGGAGTGTTGACTGGGGAGGAAAGTTTTGAATGTAAGGACAATGAGTTGGAAGGTAGCGGCTGTGGCCTATAGTTAGGGACCAATCCCGGCATTTGTCTGGAAGGAAGATGGGAAAACCACAGAAGACCATTTGCAAGGTTGCCGCCGGGGAGATTCGAACCTCATCGCCTCCCGGTTGTGAGCGATTGCCAGCAGTCATGCCGTAACGACCACGGCTAACTCACCCGGTAATGAAATGAATGAAAACATATGAAATAGATGACACTAGTGATCCGAAATACAGAGGTTCAACCCCTTGTAACCAGCATGTTACAACCTGGTGTACCATGTACTTCCCTTGTACTTAGGTGTATTGGAAATAACATGAGATCATTGTGATTGCTGCACCTATGTGTATACTGTATCTGTAATTTTGTCTGGGACCTGGGGAGGAGAGCCGTTATTGCCCATCCTTGCAATTGCCTGGAGTAGAATTCGGAATAACACAAAAACAACAACTTGTAGGGTGGCTAAGGTGGGAATCGAACCCACCTCTTCTCAGATATACCTCCCCTCAAAATAGAATTAGATTTATTAGCAAAGCCGTGGTTGGAACGGGGTACTGTACCCGATATCCTGATAGTAGGCTGTCAGATATCCGCCCCCTCAATCGGATTGCCAATAATCAATCGCACCGGCACAGCTACATCAATGAAAATGGCACTGACAGATACTATCGAGATTAGAGCACAATAGTTAACAAGAAATTATTGTGGAACACACCAAAATATACGGGGGTTCATACTTACCTTTACTTACCTCTTAAATTTATCTCGGGGACTGGGTTGTCAACTGGATCACTTAAAGTATGCCCACACAATAACCTCCACCATGATATTTAAAATGAACCAGAACGAAGACGAGAAACTTTAAACTGCACAAAAATTTATTTCACATAAAGAATGATTTTAACAAAAATAAAACAACAAAATCAACATGGCAATCAGAAGCCATCGACCACATAACCATGTCCTCCTGTAGGACTTGTACTCTCTACAGATAATGTTTCAGCTTTCTCAAGCTCATAGCAACGTAAAAATAATAATGCACTGGGAATGGAAACGGGATTTGGGATGAGACACATATATCAATTGTTTTGCGTGTTTATATACTTCACATTTTATTTATAGCCACAAGGCTATTATGGAACGTCCTTGGCCTCTGTATCACAGTTGTCCGGGCCAGCTGCAATGCACCTGCATCGTCAAAGCGGACTCCCGTTCGTTCAACCGTAGCATAAGCGTGTTACCTCAGAGCTTGGCTCTCCTTTTTCAAACACGTAAATGTTCACATCTCAACTGAAATATTATCACGCAAATGTCTTACATGCTTCATTCAAACACCAGTGGATTACTCCAACAATCCCAAATCATGATTAATTGTTCAAACCACCTGCTTAATTAGCGTTGTTTAGAGTATAAAAACAAAACTCTAAATGTTAATAACAAAAGTTCATTAATTATTTATAACAATAATAAATTGGTTATAACAATGTCAAATGACAATTGAAAATTTTATACACGCCTCTATTAATCACTATCATTTCAAATTATTTAACAAAGATATTTACAAAATTATTTTACAATATTATATTGTTTATATTATTTATACAAGAAATACATTAAACCACACGTTTATCCGGTTGATAATTACTCAAATCGTGATGATATAATCGACCAATGAAGGTTAGTTATATTTAACTGTCAAATTCAGGTTTAATAAGGTTTAATAATAATTATTAATATTTGTGACGGTAACCTCCATTCAAAATCTTTATCTCAAATTATTTAACACTCTTGTTAATTTTAACAGTATTTTCATATGAATAACTTTCAAAGAACCAGAACAATACAATCAGCGGGAAAATACTTCGCTCAAGACGCACAAAATTACACAACAATTGGCCCAAAATTCATCATATATCTTCATATATATGGCATAAGAATCCTTCAAACTACACACAAAAATCCTCCACTTATAAATTCATCAACTTCATCCATTACTGTGGGAACCTCCTTCATTATTCAAGGGCATTATTCAACAGCGACTTTTACACGTCCACTGAACTAACGATTATACATCCATTGTTCCTCTTTAAAAATTCTTATATTCATCAATTGTAATAATGACTGTTATTATTTAACCTTCGTGGGTTTCATTCATGAATCGATATGAAGTAAAAATTTGCCAATCACAAATAAATTTAATAGCAAATACGATTAGACACTCCTCCCTGGTCAATCAAAATTGAGTTTACTATCTTCAAAGTAACGCAGTATAAAAATACTATCTTCAATCAGAGTTCATCTGAACTGCATGAATAGTCGAATAGAATACAATTAGATTGTGGAATGCAAACATTATTGTTCCAATCTATAATTGAGAAAACTCCTATCAAATGTTCATTACTATAGTGTATTCAATAAATTGTAATCAACGTTCATATTTCATGAAATTGTCCATAATGCAATGATAAATGTCTATGTTGCAATCATGTTCATAAGACGACTAGTATTTCAAAGATCGTCGATATCGTAATAGATTTTAACGCTCTAAAATCATTTAATTATTCTTCTTTCTTGAGGATGACAGAAAATTGGTCAAAGTAATTTACTGAATAGAATTACTATAATAAAATGACACGCTGTCTGAATTCAAATCTGCCATAGCAAATCGTTAACTTTACAGTCAAATCGTGACTACAAAAATATGCAAATTACTGAAAGAATCTAAATTATCAGTCTCAACTGATCCAAAATTATTAAGTATGCCAATGACATAACAATGTCTTAACAAAACGAAGAAAAAGGCATAAATCATCGAAGTGTACTGAGTACAGAAATATCAATCAAGAAAATGGGGCAAAAGATACGACAGAAAATATGGGAAAATGGTTGCTCAGATATCGCTACAAGACTCAAATAATACAAGAAACGTTCACGACTACCTTATCTGTTGATTGAAGTTCTAGAGGAAAGTTTTCAAAGAAAACTGCTGTTGGTTCCATTTCACCAGCGTGAAGATGTGCTCCGTCCTCGAACCTGGAATCAGCGTCCTCGGAGAATCGAACTGCTTCCTCCTCCGAAATTGCACTGCTCCGTGGATACGAAAAACATCCTTCTGGCAAAACTCTTCTTTGTGCGCCGGGACAACCCTGGCCTCTCTTGAAAGTTCCCTGAAGTTCTTGCAGGAATTCGCCATGAAGTTTATTGTAGTTATTTCCGCAGAAATATTCATAGTTGTGGAGTATGAAAATATTTCCACTGTCATCTGGTATAATTCAGCGATGGATTCACGATGCATGAGTGTAGTTGGATGTTCACTACATGCTCGCTTTTGTAGAAAGACGATTAACGAAGTTCCATGCTGTTACTTTACTCCAACGATATATGTCCCAATTGCATTAAAGCCTTAGCCTTCCATCTCAACTACTGTTATAATCATCGAAAGCACTGCAAGATTATAATGTTCCATAGTCGAATGTATGGTTGTAATACCAAACGTATTCTCCAATATCGCTGTTGCACTCCACGTGTCAGCCGTAGTGTATAATGTGGAATTTTAAAAGTGTTTCTCATGTGGCGAGAAAATCACTTTTGTTGGCAGCCTTAAAGTTCCAATATCTTTCGAAGTATAACTATGAAATCGTTCAAATCTTCTACACACCTCAATGTTATACTGCCGAATAGAATTATAATACAGGCTAAGTTAGCGCTTGATATCTTAACTGGTGGAAACGTTAATGTGAGCGTTTCAACTTCACCTAGTTTCGAGCAGCGTAAAATGGAACTGCTCCGAGTTCGTTCGATGCGCCGGGCTTTAACCACACGCTAAAGACAACTTACTTCACTGAATCACTTGAAAATAACTATGACATCTGAAATATATATGCGATCTGACATATGAGATCTGAGAGCTCCTCTATCCTGTGCACGACCTTTTATCAACTTCTTAAGGGGCGTATCCATCCCTTCCATAGCCTGTTGCTGCGTCATTGCTAGAAGTTTTAACTTTGGCTATACTTGACGGATTTTCAAATTTCAAAAACTCAAAATTAATTTCTTCAAAATTCCAAATCAATGCCATAACTGAAAATAGATTTCCACAAATCTGCATGCCAAAAGTAATCAAATATCGTAGTTTCAGCAATCTCCGTCTTCCTTCCAAACTATCGTTCATTGGTTCGAGTCTCTCCTCCAATAGCGTAGCTTCTTCCTTAGCACAATACCTTGTTTCCTGCGACTGCGTCGTAAATCTAAGATCTTTCTCGAACAAAATCATGACGTCACCAAGAATCTCAGCTCAATCAGCCTACTTGCATGAAATCTGCGTCATCCGTGCCTACGTCATGAATATCCACGTCATAACTATGACATCCATAACTTTACTCATATTTGCCAATACAGCCATCGTGGTCTCAACATAATTCAATTTCCGGGGGCATTATCCCTTCACCACGTTTTAAAAACAGTTGCAAATTGTTTTTAAACTCTGTGTTATAAGTATCTCAATTCACTTGAACACGAAATTGAATTATTATTGGCTTACTCTTGGATAATATTTCTTCAAGTTCCCAGCATTGAACTTGCCATAAACGACATTATTCTCATCATCGTAGAGTTCATAACAATTGTTTCCATAAGCTTTCGTAATTCTGAACGGACCCATGAATACTATTCCAAACTTGGGATAGATTTTCTTACCCACGTCAGCCTTGACAGGTCTGCGTAATAATACCAGATTTCCAATTTCTAAGGGAGCACCAAAACGTTTTCCAGCTACTCTTTTCAGTCGTTTTTGTGCTGCTTTCTGGAGTTGTTCCATCGCTCTGTCTATTCTCTGCTGCCTTCCTAAGTCGGGATCTCTAGGAACGTGGTTGAAAAGATTATTCCACGGCCTTTCTGGGTTTCTTCCTAGATGAAGTCTCATTGGCACCTCTCCTGTGCTCTCCTGCACTGTAGAATTTAAACATTCCTCAATAAGGGGTACAAATCTCACCCAACCAGAATGATCATTTGGACAGAAAATTCGACAGAATTTCGAAAATTCAGCCATATATCTTTCCGAAGAATTCGATTCCGGATATCGCACGCTTGAAAATATGTGCTTAATACCAAGCCTTTCCATATCTGCAGCAAATTCTAAGGATGTAAACTGAGCTCCATGATCCGAAAGTAGATATTCTGGTTTACCAGCTTTTGGAAATACAGCATGTTCCAGTCTGCTTACAACGTTCCTCGTGTTAGCTTTTTGCATGGGACTCATTGTTACAAATTTTGAGAAGACATCCACGGTAACCAACAGATACTGATTACCCTGATATCCCTTCGGACAAGGACCAAATATGTCTGTCGCCATGAGTTCATTCGGTTTAGAGGGAATCATAGCCTTAGGTTTTCCTTTTAATAGAGCGGAAGCATACTTTGCTCTTTGACATTTATCACATGAACGAATGACATTAGCAATGCTGGAACGCATGTTAGTCCAAATAAACCTCTCTTTAAGAGTATCAAGAGTTTTATCTAAACCCGCATGTCCAGTTGCGTGATGAGCTACCCACACTAAATTGACAACAAGTTTAGGTGGCACGACTATTCGAAGCTTTGTATGCGCAGAGTCAGCATACTTACATACGATGTCTTCACTCAAGACAAAGGGTCGTGAATCTCTCTGTGTAGCTGCATAGTCAACATCAGTATTGTCCATGTAACCCTTAAGGAACCTGTACATTTTCCTGATTGGAGCGTGTCTCTTCTGTGACACACCGATTCGGGCTAACCTCCTAACGGTCTCTTCATCTTGCTTTTCACTGCCTTGTCTTGGAAAATTCCTCTCACTTTGACGGTAGAAACTGGTAAAACTGTCATGTTTTCTCCTTTTAACAGACTTTGATAGCATTCATCAGAAATGATAGAAATAATTGCACCAGTATCCATAAGAGCTTTATACTGTTGGCCATCTATCAGTACAGAAATAATAGGTAATGCACATGGTCTTTCCTCTTTGACGATTCCCCTCTCTTCTAATAAATCTTCATCAGTAACTTCGTAAATTTCGTTAATGGTAATCAGGTGTGGTGTGGCAATGTATTCATGGTTTCTCACTGTCGTTGAGAAATCGGCGTTTTTTTTTTGTGTGTTACCCATCTCAAAGTTCCCCTGCTGACTTGTAGAAGGACCAGGATCGATCACTACATCCTGTCTTTTCTTTTGATTTTCAGCTTCCTTTTCTCGTAATTCCTTCAGATACTGCTGACTTTCTTTCTCTCTTTCTTGATACTTGTCGGGTGTCATAACCTGACCTTGAGAATTCTGATTCTGGTGCTGGTTATTTCTGTTATAATTTCGATTATAACCATTGTTGTAGTATCTATCTCTTCCGTTGTTGTAATTCCCTCTATTATTATTCCAGCCTCGTCTTTGCTGATATGGACGGTAACCTTGCGATCTGTGGTTGCGGAAATAATTATTCCTGTGAGGACCTACATTTTCAGTTTTTCCTTCCTCAGGCTTATCCGTTTGCTGCACTTGATCCATGTAGACCGTATTAACGTCTTTGAATTCGTGCCTCTGACCTTTTTGTACCAAATTTGGCATTGTACTTGTGTAGTCAAGCCTTCTCAACAATTCGTCCACACTGGTCAAATCTCTGATATTTGACGATATGATCAGTCTTCTTACCTCCACAGGCAGCATACGTGAAATCGCATCTATCAACTGCTCTGTTGACAATGGGGGTTGCAAAAATCTCAAGCGTGATAGTTGGCTCGTGAAGAAATCAGCGTACCGTGTTGGAAGAGTACCTGAATACTTCCTCGAGTATACCTCAGCTCTTAGTGAATTCTGAGCTTCTATTGACCAGAATCGTTTTATCAGTGCCTCTGCAAATTCGTCAAAATTGCTGAAAGTGTACCGAAATGCTCTAAACCATTCGAGGGGTCCTCCAGCTAGAAATCTTTCTACGATTCTCATCTCTCTCTCTCTAGGAATGTGGGCTTCTATGAAGTAGTCTTTAAGATTCCTGATATATTCGATCGGTGTGAGACTATCAGTGTTGCTAAATTTTTGAGGTTTGTCTTCAAAATTCCGGATGACTGTCACATTTCTCGGATATGAATCCATATAATTCCTCCCACTATCACGATACTTCCATTCGGGTTCAATATTCCGATCCTCTTCTTCTTCCCTGAATCTGGATATACGTTCCTCAGGACTAATATCTCTCTCTTCTGTAGTAAGGTTACCTCTTCTCACGTAATTTCTCTCCTCTTCACCAGTCAATCCTTCGGTATCCTTGTCTATGATTTCCGTGATGACTTTCCTAATCAACTCTTCCTTATAGGTTTCCATCATGCTAGCTTCTCCTAGTTTCAAATTCTGCAGCTTGCTCGTAGTTTCATTAACATCAGAGACAACCTTATGAATCTGTTCCTCTAACGCAGTTTTTAATGCTTGCACGTCCTGACCTATTTGAGTTCTATCCTCTACCTGCTTTTCGGATAGCGAATCCATCCTTACATTCAAGTCTTTCCTATTCTGAACTACTTCGTTATTAATGTCTACTTGTGTACTGGCAAGTTTTCTTTCAATTCGTTCCTGAATCTGATCTACATGTTCCCCACTTGACCTGTTCCATTCATCTTTCCACACTGTTACATTTGCAGTTAACATTTCTGCAATATCTACTTCGATGTCCTCCTTAAGTAAACGATTGTGATCTAATACTTGGGTTCTCATGACCTCTACATCGTATTTTAAACCAGCTAAAGAAGCCGTTGTCCTAACAGACTCGTCAACTAACCGAGTTGTTAATGCACTAATGTTACGAGTACAAAGTGTTTTTGAAGTTTCAATTTCCTCCCTAACTTTGTTAACATCAGTCTGAACTTTAGCAATGTCTACAAAAACAGTATTGACTTCTACTTGTATTTTATTGATATCGCTTTGCATATCGTTAACATCTGAATGAATATTATTGATGTCAACTTGAACATTTGTCACATCAGTTCGAACATTACTAACCTCTCTTTGAACTTCTTCTACCTTGTCTTGTACAGTAGCAACATCATTCCTTACAACAATTACTTCAGCTCTAGCACATGAAATATCACCCCGGACATTGGCAACATCAAGATTCAACATAGTAAGATCTTTCTGTACCTTAGAAACATCAATTTTAACATCAGACACATCTTTATGAATGTCACTCACGGCATTCTCTATTCCCTGGGTACTGATCTGTAAACGCGACACATTATTCTCTAAGTTTGCAGAGCTGGTCTGAATAACTTTCAAACTTTCATCCATTCTACTAGCATTCTCCTCCATCATCTGCTTCATACTGCTATTCATGCTAGCTTTCAAGCTGTTGGACATCTCCTCCAACATAATTCTCAGACTTTCATCTGCCATTTCAATAATATTTCAATAATAAACTGCTTTAGGGACATACATCAAACAGAGCAAAATAACAACATCTGAGCAACATTTTTCACCATATATAAATTTGAGCAATTTTCTGTCTTAAATCTAACTTATAATTACCTTCTAATTAACCTTCGTAGACACTTCATGTTGAAATAAACTCAAGCACATGTTCAAGTTTCTTTGGTTCATTTTAAAATATCCTAACACAAATAATTCACATTTATAATCCAAATAGTTAAATTTTATCTTTAATATGACTAAACCTGTCATAAGCCGGTCAAATAAAATAAGATTCCAGATCATAGGCGATTTTTCTAAGTTTCCAGCCTATTTAACCTCTCTCAAGTTGTATAAGATCTGATCTTTTCTGAGTGTAATTTTCCTAATACAACACAACATTTAATCCCTATATAATCACACTCTCAAATTCTACAATTGGCCAAGACATCTAACAAAGAATCAACCTCTTTATTTGAGTCTTCACAATCCCTTTGACATCGATAACTTGGTAATCCAATGTTATTCGAACACTCCACAAAAATTGCGGTGTCAATTCTACTGCAATAACTTGGTAATCCAATGTTTTGCTGATCGTGCCCCACGTTATAGGGTCGCCAATCCTACTGTACCCGATATCCTGATAGTAGGCTGTCAGATATCCGCCCCCTCAATCGGATTGCCAATAATCAATCGCACCGGCACAGCTACATCAATGAAAATGGCACTGACAGATACTATCGAGATTAGAGCACAATAGTTAACAAGAAATTATTGTGGAACACACCAAAATATACGGGGGTTCATACTTACCTTTACTTACCTCTTAAATTTATCTCGGGGACTGGGTTGTCAACTGGATCACTTAAAGTATGCCCACACAATAACCTCCACCATGATATTTAAAATGAACCAGAACGAAGACGAGAAACTTTAAACTGCACAAAAATTTATTTCACATAAAGAATGATTTTAACAAAAATAAAACAACACAATCAACGTGGCAATCAGAAGCCATCGACCACATAACCATGTCCTCCTGTAGGACTTGTACTCTCTACAGATAATGTTTCAGCTTTCTCAAGCTCATAGCAACGTAAAAATAATAATGCACTGGGAATGGAAACGGGATTTGGGATGAGACACATATATCAATTGTTTTGCGTGTTTATATAATTCACATTTTATTTATAGCCACAAGGCTATTATGGAACGTCCTTGGCCTCTGTAACACAGTTGTCCGGGCCAGCTGCAATGCACCTGCATCGTCAAAGCGGACTCCCGTTCGTTCAACCGTAGCATAAGCGTGTTACCTCAGAGCTTGGCTCTCCTTTTTCAAACACGTAAATGTTCACATCTCAACTGAAATATTATCACGCAAATGTCTTACATGCTTCATTCAAACACCAGTGGATTACTCCAACAATCCCAAATCATGATTAATTGTTCAAACCACCTGCTTAATTAGCGTTGTTTAGAGTATAAAAACAAAACTCTAAATGTTAATAACAAAAGTTCATTAATTATTTATAACAATAATAAATTGTTTATAACAATGTCAAATGACAATTGAAAATTTTATACACGCCTCTATTAATCACTATCATTTCAAATTATTTAACAAAGATATTTACAAAATTATTTTACAATATTATATTGTTTATATTATTTATACAAGAAATACATTAAACCACACGTTTATCCGGTTGATAATTACTCAAATCGTGATGATATAATCGACCAATGAAGGTTAGTTATATTTAACTGTCAAATTCAGGTTTAATAAGGTTTAATAATAATTATTAATATTTGTGACGGTAACCTCCATTCAAAATCTTTATCTCAAATTATTTAACACTCTTGTTAATTTTAACAGTATTTTCATATGAATAACTTTCAAAGAACCAGAACAATACAATCAGCGGGAAAATACTTCGCTCAAGACGCACAAAATTACACAACAATTGGCCCAGAATTCATCATATATCTTCATATACAGGGTGTATTTGATATGATGGAAGTCCGTTACACTGGTGATAGAAGAGACTATTCTAAGCTTCCTAGGTAAAAAATTTGTCACCTATCTTGAAATTGATAATTAATCATTAAAAAGTCAATGTTTTTAGTTATTTCAGAAACTAATCAGGCAGAAAGTGGTGCGGCAGGCTGGGGAAACGAGGCGGAGCCCGATGTGACGACGCGCGAAGGGGAAGTTGTTACGTAATCGGAGAATTGACCTTACCGGTTGACTTGAGGGGTGGTAGGCTATCAGCTGTTTGAGCTCTACCGTCTCGTAAGAAAATGTGCATTGCCGTTGTTCTTGTTGTTGTTGTTGACAACGCACGCAATGGCTTGGGACGTCAGGACCGGTAGTATTGTGTAGCCTACTTTGTAAGTGTGGAATTCATTGATTGATGTTCATGTATAAAATAATTTCGATACTCAGCCCTGATGTATCATTGGCGTCCGTGTCGGACCTTCTGTTGACTAGTTTCTGAAAATACTAAAAACATTCTCTTAATGAAATGCAGTGTGACAAAATTCCGACATCCCGCAGTCTGTTCAGAACTAGGCATTTAGGACGGAAGTAAAAAACTTGATGTTTTGTTTGAGAGGCTTGGCGATTTTGGTCATTTAGCCCCATGTAGCTGGGTGTGGGTAGAATTTGTGTGATAACGTGTGTTTTGTGGTTTCTGTAGTAATGTGGGTATTTGTAATTCAGGTGAGGATTCGGAAGAAGGCGCCGGCCCTGTGGTGTTGGGGCAGTGCAACTGCCTCTCACCTGGAGGCCCTGGGTTCGATTCCTGGCTCCATCAGGGATATTAGAAACTGACGTGAGGGCTGTAACGCAGTGCACTAAGCCTCGTGAGGGCAATTAAGTAGCTGTCTAACAGTGAGGCAGTGCCCGAGTCAGGAAAATCAAGATTAATGGCCGAGGGGACCCGATGCACTGACCACGCGTCACCCTAATATCTGCAGGCCAAATGGCTGGACAGCGGTCGCTTTGTAGGCCCAGGCCCTTCATGGGCTGCACTGCCAGCGGTTATGATTATTGAGAAGAAGGCGGCCGTGGCCTGAAGTTAGGAACAATCCCGACATTTGCCTGGGGTAGAAGTGGGAACCCATGGAAACCTACTTCCAAGATTTAATACTAGTATGGTACCACATGTTCATATTGTGAATTGCCCCATCCCATCTCCAGCCCTCGGGTGGCCATTAACTGGAGAGGGGGGGGGGGGGGAGGATTGATTTATTGGTCCATCAACAATGTAAATACACATGAAAATACAAGAAAATGAAAATAAAATACAAATACATTGTTATAATACAGTGTTATAATAATAATAATAATAATAATAATAATAATAGTCTAATAATAATAATAATAATAAGAGTCAGCATGTGTAGTTCTGGTGGTAGAGTGCTAACCTTCCCGAGGGTGCGATCTACGTTCAGTCATGTAGTAGATGAATGGGATCTAATAAGATCATCACCATGGATTTCATGGCACATACAAGAAATCCTACGTACATTAAAGTCTGGCAACTCGACATACCAAAAAGAAACATAAAAGAAGTTAGTGTGTCTAAAAGCCTACTATTACTATTATTAGTATTATTAATAAGTTTATTACAGTTGTTGCACTATCTTCACACAAAGATAGACCAACAGTTCCTTAAATTAATTTACTAAATCTTTAGGATTTCTATTTTCTATGCATAGTTCATGAAGCTCGAAAAATCCAAGACAGATCCACCATCACTAGTCATGTAGCCACTCCCCATGAAGGTGTGAATCAGCTGTTCATAGGCTCGGTTTGTGTATTTCAATGTCATTGGCAGACAAGGCGAGGAGGTCACTCAACTGCAGACTCTGGTCAACATTCCTCAGCGTAGGAGGGGAGGGAGACGGGGAGAAGTCAGCTCTGCTGCTGAGGGGAACGAAGTGAAAGCCCGTTTCCAAGATATTGACCGACGATTTTTGTGATTTAATTCCACCTACACTAATTAAGATCCGACTTAATTTCATGAAGATATTTGCTTAGAATACCATCTTCTATCACCAGTGTAAAGGACTTCCATCATATCAAATACACCCTGTATATGGCATAAAAATCCTTCAAACTACACACAAAAATCCTCCACTTATAAATTCATCAACTTCATCCATTACTGTGGGAACCTCCTTCATTATTCAAGGGCATTATTCAACAGCGACTTTTACACGTCCACTGAACTAACGATTATACATCCATTGTTCCTCTTTAAAAATTCTTATATTCATCAATTGTAATAATGACTGTTATTATTTAACCTTCGTGGGTTTCATTCATGAATCGATATGAAGTAAAAATTTGCCAATCACAAATAAATTTAATAGCAAATACGATTAGACACTCCTCCCTGGTCTATCAAAATTGAGTTTACTATCTTCAAAGTAACGCAGTATAAAAATACTATCTTCAATCAGAGTTCATCTGAACTGCATGAATAGTCGAATAGAATACAATTAGATTGTGGAATGCAAACATTATTGTTCCAATCTATAATTGAGAAAACTCCTATCAAATGTTCATTACTATAGTGTATTCAATAAATTGTAATCAACGTTCATATTTCATGAAATTGTCCATAATGCAATGATAAATGTCTATGTTGCAATCATGTTCATAAGACGACTAGTATTTCAAAGATCGTCGATATCGTAATAGATTTTAACGCTCTAAAATCATTTAATTATTCTTCTTTCTTGAGGATGACAGAAAATTGGTCAAAGTAATTTACTGAATAGAATTACTTTAATAAAATGACACGCTGTCTGAATTCAAATCTGCCATAGCAAATCGTTAACTTTACAGTCAAATCGTGACTACAAAAATATGCAAATTACTGAGAATCTAAATTATCAGTCTCAACTGATCCAAAATTATTAAGTATGCCAATGACATAACAATGTCTTAACAAAACGAAGAAAAAGGCATAAATCATCGAAGTGTACTGAGTACAGAAATATCAATCAAGAAAATGGGGCAAAAGATAGGACAGAAAATATGGGAAAATGGTTGCTCAGATATCGCTACAAGACTCAAATAATACAAGAAACGTTCACGACTACCTTATCTGTTGATTGAAGTTCTAGAGGAAAGTTTTCAAAGAAAACTGCTGTTGGTTCCATTTCACCAGCGTGAAGATGTGCTCCGTCCTCGAACCTGGAATCAGCGTCCTCGGAGAATCGAACTGCTTCCTCCTCCGAAATTGCACTGCTCCGTGCATACGAAAAACATCCTTCTGGCAAAACTCTTCTTTGTGCGCCGGGACAACCCTGGCCTCTCTTGAAAGTTCCCTGAAGTTCTTGCAGGAATTCGCCATGAAGTTTATTGTAGTTATTTCCGCAGAAATATTCATAGTTGTGGAGTATGAAAATATTTCCACTGTCATCATACTAATATATAAAAATGAGATGGTGTGTGTCTGTCTGTCTATCTGTCTGTCTGTTACCTAATAACGCAAGAACCACTGGTCCGATTTAAATGAAATTTTGCAGGGATGTAGCTGAAATACCATGTTTACACATAGGATACTTTTAATTTCGATATTTTGCACTATTAAGAAATGGCGACCATTTTAGTGACGTCACTATACCCTTTGGTTTCAAAATTTCATACACACATCAAAAAAAGTTTTGCATCACCTCGGTTCCCAGATCTCCGGCATATAGACGTTGACTGTGTATATTGTATCCAAGATACAGTCCCTTTGACTGTTCATAGATGTCACTAAAACTGCTCAAAGATGTAAACAACCATGCATGAGCAGGGCCTATTAGACGGAGGGGGTACGACAGCCGATCAGTTCCAGTCATTCCACCAGGACGAAGGTACGCTGCTCATGTTGTCTGTAGTTCTACCATGCCTAGAAGGTCAATACCGCAGTTCGATCGCGTCCGCATTGTTACTTTGTGTCAAGAAGGGCTCTCAACAAGGGAAGTTTCCAGGCGTCTCAGAGTGAACCAAAGCGATGTTGTTCGGACATGGAGGAGGTACAGAGATACAGGAACTGTCGATGACAGGCCTCGCTCAGGCCGCCCAAGGGCTACTACTGTAGTGGATGACCGCTACTTACGGATTGCCGCTCGGAGGAACCCTGACAGCAATGCCACCATGTTGAATAATGCGTTTCGTTCAGCCACAGGACGTCGTGTTTCAACTCAAACTGTGCGCAATAGGCTGCATGATGCGCAACTTCACTCCCGACGTCCATGGCGAGGTCCAGCTTTGCAACCCCGACACCATGCAGCGCGGTACAGATGGGCCCAACAACATGCTGAATGGACCCCACGGAATTGGCATCACGTTCTCTTCACCGATGAGAGTCGCATATGCCTTCAACCAGACAATCGTCGGAGACGTGTTTGGAGGCACCCTGGTCAGGCTGAACGTCTTAGACACACTGTCCAGCGAGTGCAGCAAGGTGGTGGTTCCCTGATGTTTTGGGGTGGCATTATGTGGGGCCGACGTACGCCACTGGTGGTCATGGAAAGCTCCGAAACGGCTTTACGATACCTGAATGACATCCTCCGACCCATAGTGCAACCATATCGGCAGAATAATGGAGAGGCATTTGTCTTCATGGACGACAATTCTCGACCTCATCGTGCACATCTTGTGAATGCGTTCCTTCAAGATAACGACATCGCTCGACTACAGTGGCCAGCATGTTCGCCAGACATGAACCCTATCGAACATGCCTGGGATATGTTGAAAAGGGCTGTTTATGGACGTCTTGACCCACCAACCACTCTGAGAGATTTACGCCGAATTGTCGTTGAGGAGTGGGACAATTTGGACCAACAGTGTCTTGATGAAGTTGTGGATAGTATGCCACGGCGAATACAGGCATGCATCAATGCAAGAGGACGTGCTACTGGGTATTAGAGGTAGTGGTGTGTACTGCAATCTGGACCACAAATGCTGAAAGTCTAGCTGTATGATGGTACAACATGCAATGTGTGGGTCTCATGAGCAATAAAACGAGCTGAAATGTTGTTTGTGTTGATCTCTATTCCCTTTGCATTTAACGGTTCCGGAACTCTTGGAACCGAGGTGATGCAAAACTTTTTTTGATGTGTGTATTTCCATATCAAATAAAAAGAGAACGGTAGGAAATAGCATACTTTTGATGGCACATACGAGCTTCAAAATTTTATTTTCTATCCGAAAGGTCCTTATCACTTTTCGTGTATCTCCAACGGTTAGCGAGTAAAACCTACTTTTGTGACGTCACTACACCCTTTGGTTTCAAAATTTCATATTTCCATTTCAAATAAAAAGAGAACGCTAAGAAATAGCAAACTTTTGATGGTATACACGAGCTTTAGCATTTAATTTTCTATCCAAAAGGTTCTTATCACTTTTCGTGTATCTCCGACGGTTAGCGAGTAAAACCTAAATTTGTGCAATAAAACACGGTCACATCGAGCGGTGCAGTATATCTCTACATAAAAAAGAAAATTTGTCTGGTTTTTTTTCTGAATTTCTACGGAAATTTGAGTTATTTACACGTTTCAGACTGTTTTATGATAGATGCGCACGAAAATAATGTTTTGGTCTGTCTGTCTGTTTGCTTGATTGTCTGTGGACAACTTTGTTCCCTTATAACTCGAGAACGGCTGGTTGTATCAACGTAACATTTGGTACAGATATCCATCAGAGGCACGACACAAATCATTGATGTAACTCTTCTCTATACCTCTCATAAAAGGGGGCATACCCCCTTAAAATACATGCTGAAATAGGAGTAGAAGGACGAGACAAAGCTCATTTTCAGCCCCTCAATGTGAGAGACAAAACTCGGGGGCCCTGAAAGCACATTTAAAGGTCCTACGTCCAACCATTTTTGAGATATTCCCAGAAAACCAATTTAATTTAATAAACTTATGAACGAATGCAAGCAGATAACCATGGCAACAGATTCTCAGAGATCCATCTATTGCTGTAAGACGCAATACAATTCCATTAATTACATTAGTGTGAAAGTTTGCAAACGGTTAAATGGTTATTATGGAACCAAATTAAGCTGTAAATTTCATCAATTCGTAAAATGCGCTTAAGGGGGTCAAGGGGTAGTCTAGATTTTTTTCACGCGATTTACATCTGCGGGTGTGGTATGGCAGGTCTATTATATTCCTATCCCTATGTTATATTATTATTATTAGTATTATATTATGGCGTACAACGACGAGACAAAGCCCCTCGGTGCCAGAAATAAAACTCGAGGGTCCTCGAAAACTACATTATAAGGCTCTAAAACCAACAGTTTCTGAAACATTCCCAGAAAACTAATTAAGTTTAATTTAACAAACTAATGAAGGAATGCAAATCGGTAACCATGACAACATTATCTCAAGGGGTGGCATCCAACTTTCCATCTATTTCAGTAAGAAGCAATTTATTACATTTATTACATTTATTACATTTCTGTGAAAGTTTGCAAATATAAGGTTATCACGGAACCAACGCAGACTGTATAATTCATCAATGCAATTAAGGGGGTCAAGGGGTAACCTAGGATTTTTTCATGCAATTTTCACGTGCGACATATAGTGCAGAAGGTCTATTATATCTCCAAACAACAACATTATTTTCAAAATTCCTGAATTGAATCAGCAGTTTTTGCGGCTTTTGGGAATTTGGGCCATTTGAGACTAAAGAACCTGAATTTTCATGCACCACAAGCTTTTATAATTTATGAAAGAGGTCTTCCTGTGTATGGGGACCCAACACAACGTAGAGGGTCAGTTTTTATGTGACGTGTATTGCGTTTCATCTACAAGGCTTTCAATTCTATTTCATGTCAGGAAGTACACGTTAGGTGAATTTAGTTTGAGAGCACATTTCAACTAATCTTTTTTCTTTTGTTTTCTTTTTGTCGACATACGAGTTCATCGTAAGGATGATTTTCTTTGATACTGTGTGGTAGATATACCCATATTTGGATTTCTGGGTGATATGTTGTAGACAATAGTATTGTCTGTCTGTCTGTCTTTCTGTGTATCCTTATGTACGCCTATAACTCATGTTCGGATGCTTGGTGCATCGTAAAATTAGGTATGGTAAACATGAGTCAATACACCAATCATTTATAAAACTCTTCACCGTTCATTTCATACAGTAGAAGGGTGGATATAGGGAAAAACTTCTCAAAATACATGCTAAAATAGGCGAAATATAAAAATTATCCTAGAAGGACGACCAAAGCATATGTAGCACTTCTCAATGTGAGACACAAAATTCGCGAGTCTATAAAGGGTCTCCGAAAACCACATTATAAGGCCCTTAAATTAACAGTGTGTGTGATATTCCCAGAAAACTAACTTCGTTTTGATAAACTTATGAAGGAATGACAAGCCGCTAACCATTGCAACAGTAGCTCAATTGATAATGTCTGGTGCGTCTCTAAAACCAACAGTACTTAAAAGGAACGTACCACCAATAACATTATTATTATTATTATTATTATTATTATTATTATTATTATTATTATTATTATTATTATTATGTCTGGTGTTAACACCGAACACCGTTCGAAGAACGGGTACTTCTGCTAGTCTGGTATAATTCAGCGATGGATTCACGATGCATGAGTGTAGTTGGATGTTCACTACATGCTCGCTTTTGTAGAAAGACGATTAACGAAGTTCCATGCTGTTACTTTACTCCAACGATATATGTCCCAATTGCATTAAAGCCTTAGCCTTCCATCTCAACTACTGTTATAATCATCGAAAGCACTGCAAGATTATAATGTTCCATAGTCGAATGTATGGTTGTAATACCAAACGTATTCTCCAATATCGCTGTTGCACTCCACGTGTCAGCCGTAGTGTATAATGTGGAATTTTAAAAGTGTTTCTCATGTGGCGAGAAAATCACTTTTGTTGGCAGCCTTAAAGTTCCAATATCTTTCGAAGTATAACTATGAAATCGTTCAAATCTTCTACACACCTCAATGTTATACTGCCGAATAGAATTATAATACAGGCTAAGTTAGCGCTTGATATCTTAACTGGTGGAAACGTTAATGTGAGCGTTTCAACTTCACCTAGTTTCGAGCAGCGTAAAATGGAACTGCTCCGAGTTCGTTCGATGCGCCGGGCTTTAACCACACGCTAAAGACAACTTACTTCACTGAATCACTTGAAAATAACTATGACATCTGAAATATATATGCGATCTGACATATGAGATCTGAGAGCTCCTCAATCCTCTGCACGACCTTCTATCAACTTCTCAAGGGGCGTATCCATCCCTTCCATAGCCTGTTGCTGCGTCATTGCTAGAAGTTTTAACTTTGGCTATACTTGACGGATTTTCAAATTTCAAAAACTCAAAATTAATTTCTTCAAAATTCCAAATCAATGCCATAACTGAAAATAGATTTCCACAAATCTGCATGCCAAAAGTAATCAAATATCGTAGTTTCAGCAATCTCCGTCTTCCTTCCAAACTATCGTTCATTGGTTCGAGTCTCTCCTCCAATAGCGTAGCTTCTTCCTTAGCACAATACCTTGTTTCCTGCGACTGCGTCGTAAATCTAAGATCTTTCTCGAACAAAATCATGACGTCACCAAGAATCTCAGCTCAATCAGCCTACTTGCATGAAATCTGCGTCATCCGTGCCTACGTCATGAATATCCACGTCATAACTATGACATCCATAACTTTACTCATATTTGCCAATACAGCCATCGTGGTCTCAATATAATTCAATTTCCGGGGGCAGTACAAGTCTCAAAAATACATTTTCTATAACACGTCAAAGTGTTGGTTGGGTGGTTTCTTAGTTTAGACGCTGCGACAACGCGGTCATGTAGCCCCGTGTACTTTGGATTTTTGTATAATCTGTCTGACACCGGTGTCAATTGTGATGGCTGTATTAGAGTGTGTTATCTGTTTTAATTCAAGTAAGGACTGCAGACGATAATTTAAATTAGTTACTACTTTTGCCACCAAATGCTACCGTCCACGACACCTAGCTTGCGGACTTGGCTACTAGATGCCATCGCAACCAGCACCTGGCGTCGAGTGTTGGAACTAATATAGCGTTGTCAATTCTAACCTACAAATAATGGCTTCACACAAGTGTTGATAGTGGAAGGTCTGTTTTCGTGTCATAAATCTATGACATGGGAACGCCGGCTTTATTTCCCCTCCGAAGGAAGGCATACTGAGCGATTTTTAACGCTCTTAAGGAATCCGACGACTTCGGCCGGGTTTGAACCCGAGATCGTGGGTATAGAAGCACAGCATGCTAGCAACTACGCCACCGAAGCCTACCACGTTAAAGAATGTAAGGCATAATTGAAACGATTGTTAAATGTCTATTTTATAGTGACTGAGAGCCAGTTTCATCAACCATTGTTATGGATTCAGCGAGATGTAGGGCAGCCGGAAGATCCTAGTTTTACAATGTTAAATTATCCTACTGTATAATTGAATCGGTCATTTCTAAAAGGCCCCAAGTGCATGGAGACTAGTTTTGAGGAAAACACAAATATATATTTTAACTATTGATCTGAGACCAACATTTTTTGTATATTACATGTCACTGCCATAATAGCTGTTTTGACAAAAAATTTGTTTGCTTTGGTCCATTAGAAAGAATAGAAGCTTCCAAATTCGGCAAAATAAGGACCTTTTAGAAATGACTCTCAAGAGTCAATATTTATATGTACTAAATGTTTAATATTCTTGTGGTTATTTGTTTTTTTAATGAACACATGTATTTCACTTGCTAAAAACTTTATTTTATAATGTTACTAGCAGAAGTACCCATTCTTCGAACGGTCTTCGGTATTAATAACCAGACCTTATCAATTGAGCTACTGTTGCAATGGATAGGGGCTTCGAACCTGTTTGTCGACAAAGATAAATGATTAGTTAAAATGTGCTCTCAAACTAAATTTACCTAACGTGCTCTTCCTGACGTGTAAATAAAATTGAAAACCTCGTAGACGAATCACAATACACGTCATATGCAAACTGACCCTAACCGTTGTGTCAAGTACCCAACCAAAGGAAGACCCCTTTTATAAAATTATAAAGGCTTGTGGTGCATGAAAATTCAGGTTTTTTTAGCCTCCAAAAGCCCAAATTCCTAAAAGCAGCAAAAAATAGTCTACTATTTCAAATCAGGAATTTTTGAAAGTAATGTTGCTGTTTGGAGTTATAATAGACCTTCTGTACGACATATCACACTTGTAAGTCGTGTGAAAAAATTCTAGGGTACTCCTTGAACTCCTTAAGCGCATTGATGAATTTTACAGTTTTCGTTGGTTCCGTGATAACCTTATAGCCATTTGCAAACTTTCACATAAATTGAGTGGCATTACTTCTTGCAGAAATAGATGGAAAGTTGGATGTCACCTCTTGAGATACTGTTGTCTTGGTTACTGGCTTGCATTCCTTCATTAGTTTATTAAATGAAATTAGTTTTCTGGGAATATCTAAGAAACGTTTGGTTTTAGAGCCTTGAAATGTAGTTTTCGGGGACCCTTTACGGCTCTTTAGTGGCCCCGAGTCTTGTTTCTGTCACCAAGGGATGAAAATGAGCTTTGTCTCGTCGTTGTACGCCATGATAATGATAATAATAATAATAATAATAATAATAATAATAATAATAATAATAATAATAATAATAATAATAATAATAATAATAATAATAATATAACAATATAGAGATAGGGATATAATGGACCTTCCATTCTGTACCCTTATAACTGGATGATCCACCAATATCCTCCTGCTGGAAATAATCTGGGATTGTAGCATCTTGAAGTCCCGGCTAAAAACGGCATGATGCCACTTGGCGAATACACTCAGACTAAGGGACAGGATTTTCTCAGACGGAATGTGCTGCAGTCTCTTAACTACAGAACAGTAGGGTCATCTAACTACTTAGGATAAAGAGAGTCTGTAAAAAAATCTCGGGCGTAAGGATGCGGATTAGGTCCCTCGGGAACTTCCACCCTACAGCACATTCCTCTACCATCTAACTCTACAAGTATAATGCCAGTTTCCTATAACACAAGCAGGAAATCGTCAACACCAATCCGTCTATTTATTATAAAAGCAATACACTTCTCGTGTCGTCGAGCTTTGATTAAACGCTCTAAAAAAAAAAAAATAAAAAAAAAAAAAAAAAAAAATACGAATGACCAAGTGTCATTAATCCATATAAAAATACAAATCGTTTCCTTAAGAAACCGTAAAAACTGTTACGTGTAAGCTTCAGTAAGCTTCTATACAGCGAACAACTGCTGTTCCCTAGGTGACGGGAATTTATAAGAAGAAAAAAATGTTATAAGCTAAAAATTTAAATAATCCCAAAAATAAATGACGTTACCCCTGACGTAGATCTCCGTCATTACAAATACTATTCATTACTCTATACAATTTATCTCCCGCACCCTAACATTAAGATTTCTTCCTCTAGGAGGCGCAAAATCTCTACACAACTCTAAAGTTTAAATTCAAAATGTTAATCACTCCTAAATCTACTTACGAATCTATCTGAAATACATTTAATATAACATTCTATACAATGAAAATAATCGCGTCGTAGTTCATCAACTACTTACTCAAAACAAAAATATATACAACGCGTTCCTTCCTTTCTCCCGACAATACAACATGTAACTGTCCTTCTACTTCACTCCTGCCTCTCAACGGGCTTCAGAAAAATATGACTTCACTCTACTATGTCTTGTTCGTGGTTTGCGTTACAATCTGGGATTCTATAATCCATACAATTAAGTAGAGACTAGTTCAAATACCTCCTACAACTTATCTGTTCATGTAATAAATATACTTAATAACAATACACATTTCCACTCGTCGAATAATTACCATAAATGAAAACATTAGGAAAAGAACCATTTAATAGACCTCAGTTTACTCTCAGCTTCAACAAAGATCCATTAAATCCTATAATTTCTATCAGATTTAACTTCATCCAGGACCCGCTGTCCTGTGAATTTCAAGGAGTTTCAACTCTATTGAGACTATTTCAATAACATCCACAGTTAATAAACTTCCATAACATTACTCTCATAATTTCTTACTTCCATGAAATACACGCGTCTGTCACTACATACATTTCATCAATGGCTACACACTGGCTCATTGTCTCACAACAAATACCTCCGTCTACAACGGGAATAATAAATCTCATCCATCGAGATACTTCGAAGTTCCTTCAATACAATCCCTTTCTCTATACTTTCCCATAATAAACTCATCTTTCAGTTACCACAATCTTAATAACCATATAATAAAAAAATACTGGTTCTCTCCAAGAATCAATTTAATAGGCAATGCGATAAAATGATAATCTTCAAATAAAAATCTTATTTCTTTGCCTCACTCACATTTCTTAAAAACCTTTCAACAAACTGTAGCATTCCTTCAATTCCTTCGTTACATTATTAGCCTACTTTCGATTTTTGCAAAAAATGAAAGTAGACTTATGAGATCAACAAAGGGCGAAAAAGTGTGTCTGTCTGTGTGTGTGTATGTGTGTGTGTGAGTCTGTGTGTGTGTGTGTCTGTGTGTGTGTGTGTGTGAGTGTGTGTACTCTGAATGTCTGTCCCCCCCTATCAATTCGAACACGGTGAATGCGAATTGAACGAAATTTGGTACAAAGGTAGCACTAGCAAAGGACACCTCAGTGTCATGTTTTATATCGCCGCCATCTTGACGGAAACGTAATGGCGGCCACACAAATGTTCAAAGCTTAAATCAAATTACGACTAACCTAATCATCCGATCTCTACCAAATTTTGCAACGACATACCTTTATGGGGGGGAGCATCGTTTGACCAAACCAATAGGTCATCAGCGTAATAGTTTGCGGATGGCGGCCATCTTTGTGTGAAAATCGATTCCCCCTATTAATTCGAACACGGTGCAACCGAATGGAACGAAATTTGGTACAGAGGTAGTACTAACAAAAGGCACCTCAGTGTCATGTTTTATATCGCCGCCATCTTGACGGAAACGTAATGGCGGCCACACAAATGTTCAAAGCTTAAATCTAATTACGATTAACCTAATCATCCGATCTCTATAAAATTTTGCAACTACATACCTTTATGGAGGGAGCATCCTTTGACCAATCTAATAGGTCATTCACCCGATAGTTTGCGGATGGCGGCCATCTTTATGTCAAAATTGATTCCCCCTATTAATTCCAACACGGTGGAACCGAATGGAACGAAATTTGGTACAGAGGTAGCACTAGCAAAGGGCACCTCAGTGTCATGTTTTATATCGTCGCCATCTTGACTGAAACGTAATGGCGGCCACACGAATGTTCAAAGCTTAAATCAAATTACGATTAACATAATCATCCGATCTCTACCAAATTTTGCAACAACATACCTTTATGGGGGGAGCATCCTTTGACCAAACCAATAGGTCATCAGCGTAATAGTTTGCGGATGGCGGCCATCTTTGTGTGAAAATCGATTCCCCCTATTAATTCGAACACGGTGCAACCGAATGGAACGAAATTTGGTACAGAGGTAGTACTAGCAAAGGACACCTCAGTGTCATGTTTTATATCGCCGCCATCTTGACAGAAACGTAATGGCGGCCACACAAATGTCCAAAGCTTAAATCAAATTACGATTAACCTAATCATCCGATCTCTACCAAATTTTGCAACTACATACCTTTATGGAGGGAGCATCCTTTGACCAATCTAATAGGTCATTCAGCTAATAGTTTGCGGATGGAGGCCATCTTTATGTCAAAATTGATTCCCCCTATTAATTCGAACACGGTGGAACCGAATGGAACGGAATTTGGTACAGAGGTAGTACTAACAAAAGGCACCTCAGTGTCATGTTTTATATCGCCACCATCTTGACTGAAACGTAATGGCGGCCACACGAATGTTCAAAGCTTAAATCAAATTACGATTAACCTAATCATCCGATCTCTACCAAATTTTGCAACTACATACCTTTATGGAGGGAGCATCCTTTGACCAATCTAATAGGTCATTCGCCTAATAGTTTGCGGATGGCGGCCATCTTTGTGTCAGAATCGATTCCCCCTATTAATTCAAACACGCTGAAACCAAATGGAACGAAATTTGGTATAGAGGTAGCACTAGCAAAGGGCACCTCAGTGTCATGTTTTATATCACCGCTATCTTGATGGAAACGTAATCGCGGCCACCCAAATGTTAAAAGCTAAAATGTAATTACGACCAATCTAATAATCTAGTCCCTACCTTATTTTGCAACACCATATCTTTATGTGGGAAACATATTCTGACCAAACTGCAAGAACATCAGCCCAATAGTTTGCAGATGGTGGCCACGTATGTGTGCAAATCGATTCCCCCTACCAATTCAAAGACGGTGAAACCGAATTGAACGAAATTTGGTACAGAGGTAGCACTAGCAAAGGGCACCTCATATTCATGTTTAATATCCCTATAGCACGTTGTATTTCAACAAGCTCCTACAACCAACATTCAATCATACTCCTTGAAAAGGACAAAGAGTTATAACAATACCCATGCATTTAGGAGAAAGTAGGCTATATGTTCTTTACTGAACATCTTGTTTTTTACTTCAAAATGCGCTATCGTTCGTATTTGTTAATTCCACATTACAATTCTTTACAGATTCTTTCTTTACTGTCTTTTCATCAATTTCCAATACTTAAAAAAAACATGACTCACAAAATTTCTTCACTAAATCTGTTTCATTATTTCTCAGATCGTGACTTTATATAGATCTCTACAATAGATCTTCCTGATTCGCATTCTTTGACATATACTTCCTTTCACATACTTGGAAAACATTTCCATCATTACAATCATTAATAAAACATAGATATCGTGCGATTTAAAACACGTTTGAATTTTACTATAACTATTCTGAACTAAACTATAAAATCTCCCTTCAAATATCGAATATCGCAAAAATCGAAAAATCAAAATGAAAAATCCCTAAAATTCCAAAATCGTCGAAGAATACGACCAAACATCCGCATGATGTTTTTACGAATATAAGAATTAAAACTGCAATAATCTAATAAACAATATAGAAAAATGGCATTCAACACTAGTTGTCGGATATTTAAGATATATGCAATTCTACAAAGTGGGATGTTCAATGTTGGTCCGTGGACTACCTTGTGCTGGATTAAAGTTTACATGAAGTGGACTTTCTTAGGTTACTCATTAGAAACGGAATGTTTCTAGCGGCTTAAGACTGCGTGATGTTCAGTATTCTTGTCCAATTCTCCCTCCAAATATCTCGTGCGGTCAGGTCTCGGGATATGAACTCGATCATCATCGTGCTGTTGCCTCCTTCCGCCGATGACTCTTCTGGGTGAGATTGGATAGCCCTTTCTCGCTTCGGCGCCGGGTAATTCCCTGGTCACCCTCGTCCATGAATATCTTCTGGTCCTCTTTCCTCAAAGTTCCCTGTAGATCGTCATTTGAGATGGTAAAATGACTGATAATTGTAGAATTTCTATTACGGGAGAGATGAGATGTTAATCTCCCCAGAAATGTTGATGTTAAGTCATTTCGGATGTTCTTGATGCCATCATAGCGTCGTTCCCATAATTCATCACGACGCTTGTAGAATCGTCAGGAAATTCCTCCCTCAACTTTTGGAATTTACCATTCTTGAAACTGTAGATTTGTCGTTAAAAATATAATTGTTTCTTCGCTGAATGTCGACGTTTATATTATTTGCACATTACTAAGTGCCTTCGATGAACATTTTCTATTTGCTTTGTTCAACTTGTAGAGCAGTTTGTTCGAACGTCCTTCTGCTTCGAAGTCGTGGTTGATAAGAATCTCGCTTCCTCTTCTCTTTCCCCCGCGTCCAATTTCCAAAACCGCGTCCTTTCTCAATCCATGGCTCTGTTTGGTTGCTTATAATAATTGATCAAATTCTTCATTAATTACTTAAATACTCGGCTGTAATTGTAGTCAATCGTTCTTAGTTATCATCCAACACCCTTCATGATGGTTTAATATACTTTGTCCTAGTAATTATATATGTTACATTACTCTGTTGGTGTTAATTTTAATAAGGCGGCTTCTCATTGGTTCCAGTCGCGTGTCGAACTCGCGCCACTTCCCCTACTCCTCCTACTAGCCACACGCTTGGCTTCTCTCTCTGGGATCTTACTCGGGAGTCTTCGTTGCTGCTCGGGCTCTTTGTCGTCTCGGAGAAGCAAGTTACGAGGCCCCTATCGACTACTAATCTGCTATTGGCTGGCAAAATTAACTCAGTTAATTCCTTCGCTCAACAAACCTGTTTTGTGTCAGCTCGCAGCATCGATAAATATTAACATGGGCCAATTTAGAAAACTTTCCACTAGATGTATGATTTTCTGTCTCGTCTCTCCAAACGAGTACAGTACCCTACCCGCAAGTGTAAATCGCGTGAAAAAAATCTTAACCCTTGACCCCTTAAGCGCATTATATGTATTGATGAATATTTGAGCTTAATTCGGATCCGCTATAACCTTATAGGTTTGCAAACCTTTACAGTAATGTAATAAATGGAATTTCATTGCGTCTTAACAGAAGTAGATAGACCTCTGAGATTTTGTTGCCATGGTTACCGGCTTGCATTCTTTCATTAATTTATTAAGTGAAATTAGTTTTCTGGGAATATCTCAAAAACTGTTGGTTTTAGGGCCTTAAAATGTGGTTTTCGGGGTTCCTTTAGGGCCCCCCGAATCTCGTTTCTCACATTAAGGGGCTGAAAATGAGCTTTGTCTCACCCTTCTACGCCTATTTCAGCATGTATTTTATGAGGGTAGGCCCCCTTTTATGAGAGGTACGGAGAAGAGTTACATCAATGATTAGTCTCTTGCCTCTGATGGATATCTGTATCAAATTTTACGTTGATTCACCCAGCCGTTCTCGAGTTATAAGGACACAAAAAATTGTCCACAGACAGACAGACAGACAGACAAAAAAAATCTTTTGCGTGCATCCCTCATAAAAGAGTCTGAAACGCGCAAATATAGCAACTTTCCGTGCAAATTCAGAAAAACAGACAAACTTTCATTTTTATATTTTAAGAGATAGAGATTCTCAAATGTACACATATTTTATACACATAACAGTATTTCATAACATTGAGTAGAATCATGTATTCCTCTTGTGTATGGCTCTAGGTGTCCTCTGTTAGGTATTTCAATAAATCGTCATAATAATCCACCTATTCATGTGGGATGTACGTCATAAATGTCTTGATGTGTTCTATCTTGTTCGGCTTAATGGGAACACGTCCGTCGCACGCAGGGCACTAAATTCGCCAATAATGTTGTATACCCACAAAAATTCCACACGTATAGCCAGCATGAAGCCCCATCTTCTTATAATTCAGAACACATTTTGCTCATCCCTTGGCATCATTGCGGGTCATATCAAAAATGCTTTCAGACAGAAGATTTTAGAGGATTATTGACCATATTACACGGTTTGGTATGATGCCTATTAAGGGGGGTGTGATTGTTTTTCTCTCAAAACTCCATTTATCTCACCCCTTTGGTCAATGGTTGGTGCTGTCAAAACACTTCTCTGAGACGTGTTTGGTCCTTATTCGAAGAATAGAACCATTGCATCTGTTTCTAGCTTGCTCTGGTTCCTTGCTAAACTGCCCCTTCTACCGCAGAAAGGGCCCTTTAGAAATGAATGTAAACAGCACTGCCATCCTGTGACTACACTAAAAGGTAGAAAGAGGCCTTTTCAGCATGGAATGGTGTGTTTACCTCTGAAGAACCCCAATCCATGTTTAACTCCTTTTCACCAAAAATGCTATAAAGGGCCTTTTCGAAATGACCGATTCAATTATATAAGGAACATTTTCTCAGAATCTTTTCAAGGTATTCATTTGAAATATGCACGGTGTGTATATGCATGCATTGTCTCATACTGAAATGACAGTTTAGAATTGAACAAGAATTCCAAAATTTGCTTGAATACTCTTCGTTTTCATTTTTCGAATCTCTTCTAAATTCGATTAATATTTGTTCTTCCACTGCCACTGACTCTTATTTGGTTATTGTTAATGCTACCCAGTATTTTCCCAGAGGTTAATTTTTAAGAGACAATATCCAGCAAAAGTCTAAGTAACAGAAAACACCAGAGTCTAATAACGTTATAATATATTTTAGAAATATTAAAACATACAATGACAAAAAGATCTTACCATCTAGAATAAACAAATAATATTTAGAAATGAGGAAATTAAGTTATAAAGTAATTACCCTTATGAAGGTGTATCATCATTATATCAGCTTTAGCAGAACAAATCGGTCACAGTTTTTCACAAGAACGTAGAATAATAATAATAGACGTCCAAGACAAGCTCAAACAAATACCAACAATAATGATCATCAGGTACTGTGCCCGTTTAGACCGGAGTCCGCACGACCACATATGCATTTTACCAATAATCAGTCAGCACGAGAGTCAAAATATCCCGGGGCGCCAGATGGGTTAAAGCAAATCGCAAAAACGACATCAAATGAAAAAAACGCTTTACTGATTTTTGGCTCAATGCAACAATAAGGATAGAAGGAGATTCAACTGGGAGTAACACATCAAGTAAAATTATCTCATTTTATTTTGAATTTAAAATTGACTGCAAAAATGCTCAAAACAGCATCACTCACGTGTGGCGACCCACACTCCTATTTACACAATATACAGAAATTTTCCAAACACATTTGACAATTATTTTTTGGGAAACACAAGTCTGATTGTTAGTCCTGTAGACAGTGTTCCAAAATTATTTATGATTAATTCCAGTTCAAATTTAATTGTCTCTACTGGAAATATCGTAGTTCACTGTTTGAATTTTCACATAATATTAACACTCGTAGAATAAATGTTCATAGAATTTTAACTTTCACTTATTTTTCCAGTTTCAAAAATATATATTGTCGAAAAATATTATTTCTCAATCAACACAAATTATTTACACATATTAATAACATCTGAAAAGTATTTGACCTTGAGCATAGCATCGAAAAACTGTGCGAAGCACAACAACAATTAATTGTTCTTCTGACATTAAACATTCGAGAAGTGACTCGATTATGAACTTCAAGTTCCTAACAAAATATATGATTTCTGAATCATCAACTTGATCAATAAATGGTTGACCCATTCAACTATTTGATTTTCCACTTGGAATCATTATTATAAAAAAATATTTATATTCATGGCCATTTTAGCAATTTTCACAACTTGCAATTCTTCGACAGAATGCGGAAATAAGAATTGTAGCTTCATAATAAATTCATTTAGTTCATGGCACTAGGATTGAAAATATCCTTCAAATTATTCGTGGTTAAAGAATTATTTTTAATTGGCAGTGGCCCATTCAATTATTTGTGTAAGAACACAATATTACAACAACAACGGCAAAGGTCTTCCTCTGAAGAAGAATAAACTACTATCATGACAAATCCGGGTTCTAGCAAAATCTAAGTCTAAATGGAATTCGTAAACAAGGTTGAAAATAAGAACTGATGGTTTCTAAGAAATAACCTTCGGGTCATTCATACGACGAAATGTGTAGTTCCAATACTCCTACTATAAACCTGAGCCATCGAACCTGCTATTTGATTGATGCTCGAAAAAACCTCCTCATTCCTGCGACTTAAACATGCGCACCTGGGAATGGCATTTCAACTACTCCACACATATAAATTTTCTTCCCAAAATTTATACAATAAATCAAGCCTCTGCTTGTTATCAACACTGGAAGATTAATAAACTTACAAGTTTATTTTATTTTACCATTCAGTTCAACCCGTGAATTTACCATACTTATGAAAATCTTTATTTCACTTTCGAGTGTATTTACGTCATGATTTTATATAAATACAAAAATATCCTATTTGATACAAATATCATTTGCTTCCCGTTTCATGCCTCTCCGTGTTATCTGAAAAATATACTTTGCTCAATGCAAATATCAACTGTTCAACCAGAACTGACATGTTGGTTGAATGCGGGCTTGCGCTAACCACTCTCCTTCGGAAAATCTCCTGTTCCAAACTAGAAATGATTAAACTACTTCATAGGCTCTTTCTCAGTACATATGATTATTATAAAATATAATATCCAAGAATTATTTAGAAAAATTATGAATATTATTATTAGTGGATTATTATTATTATTATTATTATTAGTTATATTATTTTAAATATGTTTAATTATCATCTCATTATGTGAGAATCCACATGTTCGAACCTACGAATATGGAAAAAGTATCCATTCCTCAACAAAAATAATTATTAACTTTTACAGTTACATCGGCTGATTACCGTGATTTCCCAAAAATATGAAATATTCAAATAAATGCTCGAAATGCTCGGTCATCGATCCTAAACTGTTCTGAGTGCTGAAAATACTCAGAATAACTCTAATATGTCTTGCGTAAATCATTGCAAGATTTAAATACGAAGAAAAATAAATGTGTTGGTCATCTGCAGAAAAATAGTTTGTTCCAATTAGCTAGGCATAGTATAATTCAAATGTGGCTTACATTTCTTGATGGTCTTGAAGCGTAGTAAACCTGGTCTGTACCAGATTTATCCATAGACATGCCCTATCGGACAAGCATGTATAATCCTTGTATCGGCCGCCATTATATACCCACAATCCGTCTAGTCAGACATAGTGGTAGTATCTCTTGACGTTTGAATTAACTGTTGTTCCATTTTAATATGGGCTTCTATCAAAGCCATAACAGTTTGTTTAAATGGGGTCAGATCTAAGTGATCTATTCTTAGATATGTCAGTTGTAACATAACTCACGGTAATCTTATCAATACAAGAAGACACTGACAGTCTAACCAATCAACGGCTGTTCTGAAGATCGTTCCCTGGGCATGGCTTCTCGCCATCTACCATGCGCTAAGCAACCTGTAGTTTCCCTTGCGTAGACTAATGAACACCACCGTGATAGACTGGTCTTCAGTGTACTGATAGATCGAAGTGGTTAACAAGTTACCAATATGAAAATTGACTGAAATGGACTTAAACATCCAAGTATTAGGTTATTACTGGACTGTGACAAAGTACTAATTCTAGACAAAGTCTAGCATATGTCCATGTAGAAACATAAATATTTCCACTAATGTCTGTAGAAAAAAAATTCAATCACCTCAGTGATTCTCCTCGCCGGAAACTTACTAAGTTCCACTTCGTAGCGCAGCACTTTTGTGACTATCACAACTTTGAAAATTACTTCTGCGTAGATCCGGCAACCATGTGCCTTGGCTCAGCGTAGCAGCAACTTGCTCGGAAAGTGCTTGTGTTGAAGTGAGCTATCTATGCCTCGGCCGGCCGGCTTTTATTCAAAACTGCCAGGGTCACGCGTCATCAGCTGATATCTGGAAATCCTCATATCTCTGGTATCCCTGGTCCGATTTTCTTGATACTAATTGCATTCTCATTCATTTGGCCGTGCCAGTAATCTGATCCAAGTCTCAATTCTCTACTCCATGGTTAACTATTTAATCAATAAATAGCCTCGACCTCTGCTATTACTCGCTACGTCACTTGACATGCAAGTATCGGTAAATTCTTTCCAATTGCTTCGAGAAGCAATGTTGCGCGATATTCAAATATCTCAACTTTCAAAAGCGGCTGTAGCCTTTCCCTTGATATCTAGGTGTCTGAATCTTGGAATACCCATTCCTAGAGTTGGGCACATCCACCCCACACCTAGCAAAAAATAAAATTTGAAAAAATTTTATTTTTCCTATCTACACATTAAATTATCTGGTTCTTGAATAATAAATCTTCAAATTCGATGCATTATAAGTTCCCACGATGTTACCAGTTCGTGTATTGGCGACTTCATAGCTTCCATTGTTGTTTACTTCCACAATATTCAAAATCTTTAATTTCACCAGGTTTAATATCAAAAATATCGTGATATTCATCCAAAATTTTCCCTAGCTCTGGGGACTCCTTCTCAGTGTAGACTTCTTTTCCTTCAGCTTCATGAAAAATCAGAGACCATTGAGCATCTCCCTCGATGACTTCCTCTTCTTTTCCCTCGAAGTTAATCTCTTCGGTATTCTTGAATCTGATCGTCTCTGTCTTCATGTCTATCATTGCTTGATATTTCTGAATGAAATCTGCTCCCAATATCATGTCAAAAGACATGTCCTTCATTACTACAAACACATGTCGGAAATCATGTCCTCCAATCGTAATACATAAATATAATTGTGTTTTACACAGAGATATTTTATTGGGTATTATTCCTTGGATCTTAATTCCTGATACTGGAATTTCCTCTAAATTCTCTTTGAGCTTCCACAGAATATAAAGCTTCTCACTCACAAGACAAAGCATAGCCCCAGTATCAATCAAAGTATCGACAGGCATACCGAATACTTCGCATGATATGATTGGCATTCTAATTCTTGTACCCATTTCTTTCCGTTCATCATTCTGTTGAATTAAGTCATCATCCTCTGCTTGCCATTTAATAATTCTGGAAGTGAAAGTGTTCAAAATTCTATCTTCTACTGTGAATTCGAAGTTTTTTTTTCGTTACCATTCCCCCGGGATTGTTGTGTTCCCGATGGACCTGGTTCATTGGGCCTCTGCTCCAAAAATTGCAAGTTATCTTGGTGTCTTGCTTCCAAGTTTTTCCTCGTCTCCTTGTTGAACTCTTCATTGGACTGACGAGTATCCACATTCCCTCTGTTATTGTAGTTGTTTCTACCATAGTATCTTCTTTCCTGGTACCTTCCTTGAGTATCCCGTGGCCTTCTCCATCGAGTATTGTATCGATTTCCACCATCCGGTCTCGCATAAGGCTTGTAACTGTATCTGTTACTGTACTGATTCCATCCTCTCTTATTTGAATCCTCCCTCGGCGTTTTCTCTTCTCGCCCCTCTCGAATCTCTCGGGGTGTTTGAGAATAACTATCGGCCATAACAGCGTACACAGCGTTGTTATTCTTTCCTCCCTTCTGATGGAAGAATTGAGCGTTCGTATGATCCAGCTTTTGTAATTCTTCGTCAAATTGCTCCCTATTATATATATCAGCAGCGATCAAAGTCCTTTGGACGTCTGCTGGAAACTGACGTATCAATGCAGTAATCAATTCGTTATCTGGCATCGGCGGATCTAAATGTTGAAGTTTAGAAAGCTGTCCAGAAAAGTACGTAGAGTATCGAGTAGGTTGTGACGTCGAGAATCTCTTAGAATATAATTCTGCTCTGACTTGCTGTTGGGTTTCCGGGGACCAAAACTTTTTCAATAGCCCACGAGAAAACTCCTCAAAAGTGGTTAGAGTGGATCTAAAAGCTCTAAACCAAAGAAGTGCAGGACCTTCCAAAAATTTCCCTATCACTCGGATCTGTCTTTCTTTAGGGATCTTGGAATCTTTCAGGTAATCCCCTGCTTCTCTCAAAAATTTCACGGGTGTCACAGAATCTCGCCACGAAAATTTAGAAGGCTTATCTTCTACATTCTTGAATACAGTTATGGGGTTGGATTGGAATACTGTCCTGACCTCATCCTGTCTTTGACTATCCGTTTCTCTAGCTCCTCCTAGATTTATTTGTATCTGTTCTTTTCCCCTTACACTTGGCATTTTCAACAGATGGTCAGACTGTTTCTCGTCCTTGATTTGAGTTTTCATAGCCTCAAGTTCCTTCTGGTTTTCTTCTGCCATTTTCTTAATTGCTTCAGTTTCTTTACAATTCTCCTTAACATCAATGGATATCTGGTTCATAACAGCCTCATGACTTTTCAATGACCCTGTCATATCTGAGATGTCCTTCTGAGTTGCTTGGATATCTTTGGCAATTTCTTGAATATGGGATGACAAAGATTCCCTAATCGCCTTGATTCCCTCTTGATTCTCCAGCTTGAGTGTGTCTTTAATTTCATTGACAACTGTGGTTTTAATTTCAGTTTGCAATTCATTAATCACACCTTCTCTTATTTCTCCCATTACAAGTTCTTTGAATTGTTCTGTCAACCGTTGAACAACTAGAATTCCCATCTCATTACTCTCCTTCTTCACTCTGACTTCTAGGTTGATCATGTCTTCACCAACTTTCCTAAGACCATGTTCTATCCTATCAGCTAAGCTTTGGGATCTAAGATCGGCATCGCGAAATTTATCGTCCATTAAACTTGCGTTAGTAGCTAATGAAGTTTCGAGCTACTGTGTTTTTTCGCATAATTTATTCATTTTACTCTCAAGTGTCATTTTCAAAATTTCGGAATTCTCTTTAAATTTACTTTCCATTGAATTAAATTTACTATTTAAATTTTCTTTCAAGTTACCTTTTAACCTGCTTTCTAAAGAATCAGAATTTTCTTTAAGTTTATTTTCTAAAGAATCAGAATTTTCTTTAAGTTTATTTTTAAAAGAATCCGAATTTTCTTTAAGTTTATTTTCTAAAGAATCAGAATTTTCTTTAAGTTTATTTTCTAAATTTTCTTAAAGTTTATTTTCTAAAGAATCAGAATTTTCCTTAATTTTATTCTCTAAACTATCCTTCAAGTTATCTTTTAAAGAATCAGAACTTTCTTTAAGTTTATTTTCTAAAGAATCAGAATTTTCTTTAAGTTTCTTTTCTAAAGCCTCTGTATTTTCTTTCATAATGGCGGCTACACGCCGTCCAGCCTCTTTTGAACTCTCCTCCAAATTCCTCATCATCCTCATCATTTCTTCCATAATTTTCAATTATTATTCAAAACTTAGGGGTATACAAAATTGGCAAACACAAGCTTATAACTAGAACAAGAAATATGAATAGCTAATTGGAACACTCTAATAAAATGAGATTTGTCCTTATGTCGACGTGATGGAAAAACAAAATTCTCTACTTTTACGAATTACATTTACCACAATATCACAAGAAAAATATGCAAGTTCTCAAATATCCTCCACCTGGATTCTAATAATGTGTATGTCCAGTCATCGAACGTTTACTACTGAATTTACTTGACGCCCTAATGGTTAAGCCATTATCAAAAATAACCAAACCCATTCTAATTATTAATCCAGTTAAATTTTTAATTTTCCCCACTAATTGGGTTTCCTACTAATTTATTCATCCAAACCAGACATCTCTCAACTCCCAAAATATTTCTATAAAAATTATCACAATTTAAATCGGCATGCGATTGACCATGTCTAAATCGAGACCCACGTTCGAAGCCATTTCTCTCTCTATCTTATTTTATGTGCCCGTTTAGACCGGAGTCCGCACGACCACATATGCATTTTACCAATAATCAGTCAGCACGAGAGTCAAAATATCCCGGGGCGCCAGATGGGTTAAAGCAAATCGCAAAAACGACATCAAATGAAAAAAACGCTTTACTGATTTTTGGCTCAATGCAACAATATGGATAGAAGGAGATTCAACTGTGGGTAACACATCAAGTAAAATTATCTCATTTTATTTTGAATTTAAAATTGACTGCAAAAATGCTCAAAGCAGCATCACTCACGTGTGGCGACCCACACTCCTATTTACACAATATACAGAAATTTTCCAAACACATTTGACAATTATTTTTTTGGAAACACAAGTCTGATTGTTAGTCCTGTAGACAGTGTTCCAAAATTATTTATGATTAATTCCAGTTCAAATTTAATTGTCTCTACTGGAAATATCGTAGTTCACTGTTTGAATTTTCACATAATATTAACACTCGTAGAATAAATGTTCATAGAATTTTAACTTTCACTTATTTTTCCAGTTTCAAAAATATATATTGTCGAAAAATATTATTTCTCAATCAACACAAATTATTTACACATATTAATAACATCTGAAAAGTATTTGACCTTGAGCATAGCATCGAAAAACTGTGCGAGGCACAACAACAATTAATTGTTCTTCTGACATTAAACATTCGAGAAGTGACTCGATTATGAACTTCAAGTTCCTAACAAAATATATGATTTCTGAATCATCAACTTGATCAATAAATGGTTGAACCATTCAACTATTTGATTTTCCACTTGGAATCATTATTATAAAAAAATATTTATATTCATGGCCATTTTAGCAATTTTCACAACTTGCAATTCTTCGACAGAATGCGGAAATAAGAATTGTAGCTTCATAATAAATTCATTTTAGTTCATGGCACTAGGATTGAAAATATCCTTCAAATTATTCGTGGTTAAAGAATTATTTTTAATTGGCAGTGGCCCATTCAATTATTTGTGTAAGAACACAATATTACAACAACAACGGCAAAGGTCTTCCTCTGAAGAAGAATAAACTACTATCATGACAAGTCCGGGTTCTAGCAAAATCAAAGTCTAAATGGAATTCGTAAACAAGGTTGAAAATAAGAACTGATGGTTTCTAAGAAATAACCTTCGGGTCATTCATACGACGAAATGTGTAGTTCCAATACTCCTACTATAAACCTGAGCCATCGAACCTGCTATTTGATTGATGCTCGAAAAAACCTCCTCATTCCTGCGACTTAAACATGCGCACCTGGGAATGGCATTTCAACTACTCCACACATATAAATTTTCTTCCCAAAATTTATACAATAAATCAAGCCTCTGCTTGTTATCAACACTGGAAGATTAATAAACTTACAAGTTTATTTTATTTTACCATTCAGTTCAACCCGTGAATTTACCATACTTATGAAAATCTTTATTTCACTTTCGAGTGTATTTACGTCATGATTTTATATAAATACAAAAATATCCTATTTGATACAAATATCATTTGCTTCCCGTTTCATGCCTCTCCGTGTTATCTGAAAAATATACTTTGCTCAATGCAAATATCAACTGTTCAACCAGAACTGACATGTTGGTTGAATGCGGGCTTGCGCTAACCACTCTCCTTCGGAAAATCTCCTGTTCCAAACTAGAAATGATTAAACTACTTCATAGGCTCTTTCTCAATACATATGATTATTATAAAATATAATATCCAAGAATTATTTAGAAAAATTATGAATATTATTATTAGTGGATTATTATTATTATTATTATTATTAGTTATATTATTTTAAATATGTTTAATTATCATCTCATTATGTGAGAATCCACATGTTCGAACCTTCGAATATGGAAAAAATATCCATTCCTCAACAAAAATAATTATTAACTTTTATAGTTACATCGGCTGATTACCGTGATTTCCCAAAAATATGAAATATTCAAATAAATGCTCGAAATGCTCGGTCATCGATCCTAAACTGTTCTGAGTGCTGAAAATACTCAGAATAACTCTAATATGTCTTGCGTAAATCATTGCAAGATTTAAATACGAAGAAAAATAAATGTGTTGGTCATCTGCAGAAAAATAGTTTGTTCCAATTAGCTAGGCATAATATAATTCAAATGTGGCTTACATTTCTTGATGGTCTTGAAGCGTAGTAAACCTGGTCTGTACCAGATTTATCCATAGACATGCCCTATCGGACAAGCATGTATAATCCTTGTATCGGCCGCCATTATATACCCACAATCCGTCTAGTCAGACATAGTGGTAGTATCTCTTGACGTTTGAATTAACTGTTGTTCCATTTTAATATGGGTTTCTATCAAAGCCATAACAGTTTGTTTAAATGGGGTCAGATCTAAGTGATCTATTCTTAGATATGTCAGTTGTAACATAACTCACGGTATTCTTATCAATACAAGAAGACACTGACAGTCTAACCAATCAACGGCTGTTCTGAAGATCGTTCCCTGGGCATGGCTTCTCGCCATCTACCATGCGCTAAGCAACCTGTAGTTTCCCTTGCGTAGACTAATGAACACCACCGTGATAGACTGGTCTTCAGTGTACTGATAGATCGAAGTGGTTAACAAGTTACCAATATGAAAACTGACTGAAATGGACTTAAACATCCAAGTATTAGGTTATTACTGGACTGTGACAAAGTACTAATTCTAGACAAAGTCTAGCATATGTCCATGTAGAAACATAAATATTTCCAATAATGTCTGTAGAAAAAAAAATCAATCACCTCAGTGATTCTCCTCGCCGGAAACTTACTAAGTTCCACTTCGTAGCGCAGCACTTTTGTGACTATCACAACTTTGAAAATTACTTCTGCGTAGATCCGGCAACCATGTGCCTTGGCTCAGCGTAGCAGCAACTTGCTCGGAAAGTGCTTGTGTTGAAGTGAGCTATCTATGCCTCGGCCGGCCGGCTTTTATTCAAAACTGACAGGGTCACGCGTCATCAGCTGATATCTGGAAATCCTCATATCTCTGGTATCCCTGGTCCGATTCTCTTGATACTAATTGCATTCTCATTCATTTGGCCGTGCCAGTAATCTGATCCAAGTCTCAATTCTCTACTCCATGGTTAACTATTTAATCAATAAATAGCCTCGACCTCTGCTATTACTCGCTACGTCACTTGACATGCAAGTATCGGTAAATTCTTTCCAATTGCTTCGAGAAGCAATGTAGCGCGATATTCAAATATCTCAACTTTCAAAAGCGGCTGTAGCCCTTCCCTTGATATCTAGGTGTCTGAATCTTGGAATACCCATTCCTAGAGTTGGGCACAGTACTATAAGTCAAACACGAAGAAATATTAAAATATTTGGAATCACGAAGGAGCTAGGAGTTAACACGTCTTATCACGACCGTGAATTAAGATGCCGTCCCAAATTCAAATGTTTTAAGACAAATTTCATACTCCAATAATCACTTAAGGTGAACAATGCATAATATGTTACCAGGCCAACCGGTGACAATAAATTAAAATAAATACATCATCGTAGATTTTGAAACAGACTCATAAGGAGAACACTAATAGAACGAAAGGGGGAGAGATATAAATTAAACAAGGATAATTAAAATGAGGTTAGGTAAAACTGCTTCTAACATAACCAAAAATGATCACCGTATTTACGACGAATGAGAATCCGGATCGGCTTAGTAAAATAAATGAAACCCTTAAAATCAAACACAATCACACTTGGAAGACGAACCAGCTATTTTCATGATCTGCGTATCAAATGAAACTCACATAAACCACACAGTCTTTCGTATCAACACAACGAGCATATTTGTAGGACCACAACATAATTAGGTAGCAGTGTACCAACCTACGAAATGTATTTATTGTTAGGCCTAAAACACATCTCACATATTCTCCCATAATATAAAGGATCTCGACTCAATTGAAATATTAAAAAACTAAAACAATAGTAACAGCAAGATCCAATTATAATACCAAAAACATACCAACCTCAACACACAGTCAAAATATAAGCAAGCTTCCAAAACATTCATGCAACATTTCGCCCATACAGATCATTTCAAAGAACTAATTTGTCGACCATCACATATTAAACCTACCTTCTGTCGTCATCAGTTTTCTAAATAAATATATATAAAATGTTAAAATATGACTTCATTGGCCTCTTCTTCTTGTGTTTCCATTAGATGTTAAATGGCGGTTAGGCAGTTTCTGGCGTAGTCAATTAAGAGTAGCCAATGCCATTTTAGGCCTCTTTCACACGGGGCCAGTGGCGTCACCACGTCAATGCATTGATTAAAATGTATCCTTTCACACGTGGTGGTGGTGGCGCGGCCAGAATTCGTGGTGGCAGGCAATGCGATTTTTGGCCGCGCCACATGTTTACATTGAGTCAAACGAAGCCTTCCTTTCACATGAGACGCGACTATCTAAGGGGCCAGGCCAGACGTGTGGATATCTGCTAGTGTTAAAAATGGATATCATACCAGGAAAGAGCAATTTCGACACAGATAAATTCATTTCCTTAATGCAATCGAAGCCTGCTCTGTGGGATATGACTGCTGATGAATACGCCAACAGGGAGTAGAAGAGGAAGAATCTGGAGGAACTGGTAACTCTCCTTTTTAACAAAGAAGATACCTCAACTGCAGAGAAAAATGAATTTGATTATTTTGATGGTGGATACATTTACTGTACATATAGTGAAACTTGACTTTTGTGAGAAAATGATGAAAGGGTGATGAGGTAAAATGTGATGCTGAACATAATCATTTAAATACAATTAACAACTGCTACAATTGAAAACAAATTCTTAAAATATTCTATGAATGTTTTAGTGGTCGTCATAATGGGGGAACATTGTTAGTTAAAGAGTGGTCTTTGGGCGGGAAAAGGGGTGGACATCTTAAAAGGCATAGAGATGCATTGGTCTTATGGCAGTTCATTTCCGTTACTTTAAAATATGGTCGTTTAGGGAGGGGATCGGCTTCAAGGGGTGGTCTTCTCGCGAGGACTGGGGGATGAGGAAAATCAGTTCGATCACAAGTTTGATTGTTCACTGCTTTATTACTCAGAATTATTCAAAAATACTACATATGAATATCTGTATGTCTGTTTGGTAGTCAGCCCGAAGGCTGGTTGGATCCTCAAAATGTACCGCCGTTAGGTTATGTGGGTAGATACCCGCAATAACCCATGGCGGCGCGAATATCTAATATGGTAGAAGACAGGGTAAAATATCTTCCTGAGACAAATACTTTCATATTACACGATATTGCCATTCTAGTTCGCCATCCCCACTGACAAAGTAGTCAGCAAACATGTCCTTAATTGTTATAGCTGCACTTGTTCCTCTACTTGTCATGTCACACTGCAGATCTACTATCCCCTCAATCGTGAGAGTTTCATCAAAGTTATTACTACAAAATTATGTAGGATACAACAAGCCTTTATTATATCTTCTGCAAGGGACACGTCTACATTCACGGGTCGATGGAATATTCGCCATTTGTTACTCAAAATGCCAAATGCACATTCGATGTACCGTACCTACGATCACGAGAGGGGCGATAATTGTAAACTTTTCTCTTAATTGTCAAAGAACTCTTCCCAAGGGCCGCATCACATGATCTGAAAGGGGAAATGCCTCATCTGCACAACTACATATGGTAATATGTCATCAAGTTCATTTATGGGCGTTGCTTCTGGCAATCCCAAAGTATTGCCTTTTATCGCATCACATAAACCACTGCTCTTGAAAACTTTCTTGAGTCACTTTCTTTACCGTAGGCACCAATATCGACAAAAGTAAACAAATAGTTGGAATCACACATTGTCAATAATAATAATAATAATAATAATAATAATATCGTATGGCCTCGGTGCCGGGTTCAAGCTTTGTTATTTGTTTCCCAAAGGGTAGTTTGCATAGCTGAATAGTTTCGGAGATATAGAATGCCAGTGAAATATTTCTTACAACCTCCATTTTGAGGTTAAACAATTGAACTAAATTAGACGCCAGTGCATTACAATGTGTATAAACATTTGCTGTACCATGTTTCATTAAGTTTGGATGGTTAAATCGCGAGAAAAATCTATTTAAAACTCTCAACTTCGCTTGGCCGCCATGTTGGTTTTGTAGTTACCAGGTTTTAGAAAGTCTCATGGGTGAACTTCTAATAGTGCCCTTTATCACCGTGCACAATTTAAATGTGATATCTGTAATAGTTTCGGAGATAATGAATGCTGGTGAAATATTTCGCACTGCCGCCATGTTAGATTGGTGAGAGTCAATAAAATTTGAAGGGCATGGTCGGGGTCGGCGTGTATGGTGCTATGATTGTACCGAGTTTCATTGAAATCGCTCCATCCGTTTAGAATTTATTAGGGGACACACACACGAATCACACACAGACAGACACACGGACAAAAGGTGATCTCATAAGCCTATTTTTTTTTTGTAAAAAAAAAAAACAATTTAAAAAATTAAAATTGAATGAGTGAATGAATATTATCCTCTTAGAAAAATAAGCCAACAAACTTTCGAAAATCAAATAAAAAACCATTCGGTATGCACAAAATACGTTCTTATTCATCTACAAACAACGTCAAAAAATTACATGTGGGCATAAATGCAACAAAATGTCGCAAATTGTTGCTGAGTTATTGAATGCTTCGGGTAATGTATGGAATCCCTTGATAAGTTATGGTGACATGCTATCCAAATTTTACAGGCGTGCCATCCAGTGAAACTGTGTGTCGCGTCTGTCCCAGACAGAAATAAATCTGGCTCCGCTCCACTATGAAAGAATATTACATGCTAACCACTCTCATTAATACATTTCATAAACCGCCTGCTTGAAATATGATTAACTATTTGAGAAAGGAAGAAAGACGCCAGCAGGCAACACGTATTGAGTCGCAATAGCTTGTCAGTTCTAACTTGATCTACCGCACTAGCTTCTTCTGTACCTAATAAATGGTGCCTGCCGATAATATACGGGGCTCGTTTTTTAAGTAATACCCATTGTGATATCACACCGTTACAGCATTGCGGTCAAAATTCCGTGCAGGTGCGCTGTGTACCTGCATATATTGGCAAGGCTGAGACGCCATTACGGCAACAGACGCCCATGTGTGGGTGTGTTGACAAGCTTTTAAAATCGCACCGTCGATTGCGAGTCCCTCCGACTCGTAGACAAGAGAGAGAGAACTCCCCTGTAAGATATGCTGCCATTTGGCCACCTCTGTCAGGAAAATTGCGTGCTTATCTGGAGAACTTAGTACTTTTAGGAGTTCTCCTGACCACATGGCGTCTCAGCTTTGCCAATAGATGCACGTACACAGCGCACCTGCATGGAATGCCGACCGCAGCGCTGCAACGGCGTAATATCACAACGGGTATTACTTGAAAAATGAGCCTGGTACGTGAATTATAGTCCCTGGTGCTCAGTGGTTTATAATGATATTTCAGTATGACTTAACATCAAAATTAAACGAACACAGAATACCCGTGTTAGATTCATCATTGATACGACGTATTCTGCTTCAGTGGCTTTAATGAAGCGAAAATAACTGAGTGTGTGGATCTTGCTGACTTACGAAGAAACCTTGGTTTGCAGATGACACTCAAATTTATATTAGCCGATGACTTGGTGGCTGCAGATCTCGTCATTCGCTTTATAAGTGAGAGTTAGAGCCAGCGATCTAAATTTTCCAGTGTGCATTGACTCAACGACTTGTTCTTTTTGGAATGCTGAATTTTTGTTTTTCCGTAATTTTTGATTATATTATAATTATTAGTTTTATTTAATTTTGTGTTTTTTTAAATCTTTTCATATTTAGGTGTCCATCTCTAAATATTAAAATCCATTCCAAATTTGAATATCTTAATCTGTGTTAGGGGCAGATGACCTCATAGTTCCACCTCTTAAAACAACAATAACTGGCTGTAGTAATTTTAACTTCAATATAATTAAGCGGGGGGAGGGAGGGGGCGGCTTCGGTGGCGTAGTTGGTAGCATGCTGAGCCTCTATGCCCAAGGTAACGAGTACCAACCCGGCCAAAGTCATCGGATTATTAAGGGCGTTAAAAATCCCTCAGTATGTCTTCCTTCGGAGGGGAAGTAATGCCAGCGGTCCCAGGTCATAGATTTATGGCATGATAAAGAACCTTCCACTAATTACACCTGTGTGAAGCTAAATTATAGGTTATCTTTCACTAGCGTTCTTAGGTTCCAACGTTCGTCGCCAGGAGCCGACTACGGTGGCATCTAGTATCAAAGTGCAGAAATAGTTGGTCGTTGATGGTGGCGTTTGGTAGCATAACTTAGAACTACTTGAAAACTAAATGTATGCAGTCCTTGCTTTAAAAACAGATAAAACACATTAATACAGCCATCACAATTAACACCGGTTATCAGACAGATTCTACAAACACCCAAAGTACACGGGGCTAAATGAACGCGTTGTCGCAGCCCCTAAACTAAGGAACCAACCAACCATTTACATCGGTAATTTTAGTTTACTTTTACTGCAACTTATAGTTGGCCAAGAGAAAGACAGCGCCAGCGTGACCGACGGGAAAGTCCGTCAATGGAGAGCTTATTGGACGACTACAGAGCAGCCGTGGCATCAGCTCGCCCGCTCGATCGTGTCACCGAAACGTTTGGACAGAGGTATTCTCATCTATTCAAGCCTAACAATAGTCGAGTAATTTGTTAGTGATAATTTAAGGATACTCAAAAATAAAGTTTAATGCTGTGGAAGAAATACACCCCTATCTCTAGCTCAAAACTTTAGAGCAGTAGAATATTAAGAAGTGTAATAAAAACATCGAATAGATGTTACAGTATATGCAGATATAAAAAAATGCACATATTATCCTGTTATCTTTGTTCATCAATGAGTTGTTTCCATATATAACTTACCAGTTTACATGTAAGTTTAACTTTAAAAGCAGCTGGAATTTAAAAAAAAAGAGAAGAAACAATCAAACATTGCATTAGGAGCGCGAAGCCAGTGCTTCATTTATTGCAAGGTAAGGCTCATTCGTGCCCCAAAATAATAAAAATGAATATAATGAACCCTTTATCCTCTGTTGGATAAATGATTCGATGTTTTATTTCTTCAATTAATAAATATTTCTACAAGCATCATGAAAATAGCCAGACGGAGATGAGGAAATTTCAAGCAGTTGCTGGAGACAGTGGGGACATACCTGAAGCTGTTTGACAAAAGGCTAAATACTTAGGATTGTGAAAAGAATGACCATAGCTATGATTCAGAAGGACAGGTGGTGGCTGCCTCAAAATAGAAGCGACGCGCAGTGAGACACAGCTCTGGTATGTTCATTGTAATATTCGCGCCTAGAAGAAATATGATGCAGTAACGTGAGTGGCTGATGTACATGCTAGACACTCCTACTAGCCAAGGTCTGAATAAAAAACCGCCAAGTTACAGAAAAGGTGGGAACCAATGAGAGAAGAATGCTTATTTAGCGCGGCAGGTCTAGCGTGGGCACGCTCGGCTAGCATTCACGCGGGAGATCGCCTAGACAACATCTCTACGATCGATTCTAGGATTAATGGGCATATTCTTGACCTGCGCTATTTTTCGAGTTCAGTGATATTTATTTCATTCCTGTATCACTATTATTTTGTGAAATTGTTATCTAATTTCCCCCTCTATCTACACCTAGGGCTGGTTCATTTATAAGTGGTGTGAAGAGCCAAGACTTGGATTATTACTTTGGTGTGTCGAGGACACGGCTTATTACGTTTGTTCGTCTGAGGACGGCTGCTTATTATTATTGCGTGTGTCGAGGGCACAGCTTGTTATTTTGTGTGTCAGTGGACACAGGCTTTTATACTTTGCGCGTCTAAGGACGTTGACATTTATACTTTGCGTGTCATGAAGGACACAGAAATTATTATTAAAAGTGTTAAATTCAGTGTCAGATAGTCACAGTACTATATTTGTAGGGGCAGTATCTTCGATAATTCGCCAACAGACTGTTTTGGGGAAAGAAGTACCCGAACGGCGAATTTAGTAGTCAGACATCAAGTGTATAATAATTTAATTTTTGAATCAGCACGAGAGATGACATCATTGACCATGGAGGAAGCCTGGAAATATCAAGACTCCGTCAAGATGGTTGAGATGAGATAAGAAGAATCCGGTTGGGAGATGGCTGCGGATGTTCTTTGACGGGTGGCTGATTGAGGATGAGTACTGAATAATATTTATTATTATCTGATAAATTAACTTATGGTGTATGGGACATATTTTGTTTTGTAAATAATTTGCTTGTGTGATTAACGTAGTCTATTTAGTTTTGGTCTGACACACCTTTTGCATGGAAACAGCTCGCATTTGTTTTTAGTAGAAGGTTCTTTTCTTGTTTGTTGTTTTAACTAACGTAGCTGTGTGGACGATCGTGTTTGCATATGCTACGCAATGCGGTTAAAAACGTCTCTCGGAGATATGTTGTGTTTCAGAAGTAGGACTGAAGTAGTATAATTATACAGTAGATTGGAGGGTATTTGATTTCTTTTGTTTTATTATTGATCAGATTCAGTGAAATTATTGCCTTTGGAGCAATGTGATTTGTGACGAAGAGCAGTCAGCTCTATCGTAGGTTTTAATATTTTTTTAAATTGTTGGCGAGCATCCATTCAGCCGATCTGTGTGAAAATGTATTGTCATTCCCAGAAGTGTGTGTGTGAGGGTGTGTATTTTGTGTCATTACAAGCGGGAATTTCAGCGTAGACTGATTTCTGGCAGCTTGATGACGAATCCATATTGTGACCTCGCGACGGCAATTCTGGATATTTTGATTGATGTCTGACCGTAGTGGTTGAGTTTGTTGCTGTTGATCCCTTGAGATAACGGCACAGCTGGTCAGTTATATTTATACACACTGGACTGGGACGGTGACAGGTGATTGAGGAAGAGGAGAGATGTTTCCCAAGACGGACTGAAGGTTGCCAGCCAGGTCATTAGTGAAGAGTGCTTGTGTGGCTCAGTAATAACTTGAAATACAGAATTAAGAACTGATCAATGATAAAAATTGTTTTAATAAATGGGAGCTGCCTACGAATCACGATAAACTCCGAAGCGTTAGCTTAACATGCAGTTTTGTTCATATAAAGTAAAGTCAGCCAGTCAGGCTTTTGTTGTTGTTGGTTTATTCCATGTTTATATTCCATTCAGTGACCCGTGAGTCACATGCTATGCTGTTTTTCCTTGTTTGTGTTGAGCAATTTGGCCACTGTTGGCAGCTCAAAGTCAAGTGCGTCTTCGCGCTAATGAGGGTCCCGAGAGAGATTCCTGTAAATAGTAGATTTAGTGCGTGTGTCAGCATTACGTTTAAAGGGTTTTTATTAATGTCATGTTCCATATCCGTAAACGTTGATTTACGAGATGATTGTTCGTAAGCATCGTGGCTGTTAACCCGTTGTAAACGAACAGTCATCCAAAGTACTCATTCCTCGTAGTTAGTCATTACGCGCACATAAAACCCAAATTGCAAGGTAGTGGAACCAGGATCCACATTTTAAATAAAGGGGAGACCCGTCTGACTCCTCAGATTTATAGATATTCTTGTCATGGGAAATTCAGGGAGGATTGTTTTATATTTTATTGTTGTTTATTTCTTTTTATGCACTATTAGTCATTTAATCTTGTTATTATTTTACATCTTGTCTCCTTTCTTTCTAATTTATAGTTTGCATCCTATGACCCTTACCTCAGTAGAGCATGTTGTTTGGCGAACGTAAACATCACATAGGAACTGAGCGCGACCCCTTGATTAAGATTTCTTACATTAAACACTGCTTTTCTGAAGGGTTCAATAACAAATTTCAGCCTACACACGTGGTTATTAAAATTTTGCTTTTTTGAGTAAGCCTACCATAAGACAATCTTTTCCAACAATAAAAATTTCTTGCATACTTCAGATACACGGGAATCGCTGAGATTATACTTACCCCCCTTAGCAGAGAGCCTTTTATCTGACACCAATCCCCTACAGTGGCAGGTTTACTTCTTGTGGCAACTACCTTCTTGTTAGATACGTCTAACGGTTCTTTCCCGATCCCAGTTAGCCTTAGTTCAAATGTATGGTTTTGTGGGCTCAAGATTCTTATAACGAAGTTTATTACTACAATTGAAGGACATTGGAAACTTATTTATTGTTAGTTAATTCAGTGGATTGGAATGTCGTGGTCACTAAAAAAGTGTGTTTCAGGGTCCCTACAGGACAACGTTGATCTGTTTCCCAGAAGGAACACAGTTTTTGGGAATATCTCCGAAACCGTTCATTTTAGGACCTTAAAAAAATGTGTTTCGGGGTCCCTACAGGCCTCCGAGTATTGTTTCTCGTATATGGCGGCTTAAAATTAGCTAAATCCGATCTAACTACCGTTTGTCCTTGCTCAGTGCCAAAGGGCCGAAAAAACTCACAAATTGAATTTTCAAAAGCCGTTTCATAGTGAGCCCCTACAACCTAGGATCAGCCAACATGCACAATTTCAGCTTTCTAGTTCTAGTGGTTTCTGCGCTGCGATGGTGAGTCAATTTTGGATTATAATAAGAGATAAGCCTTGCCGAAGTCGATTTGCTCGTAGAAATATGGGCGATATCTCGTATTACGCGTATCAATACGAGGAGCAATGTTCGTGGTTTCCACTTCTATGAAGTGGGAATCTGAACCCCGCGTTTTAAGGCCCTAAAATGAACGGTTTTTGAGATATTGCCAGAAAACTCTTCCAATTCTTCCAAATTGCAGCGGTTGTCATAGCAACGTTGATCTGTTTCTCAGAGGGAACACAGTTTTTTGGGAATATCTCCGAAACCGTTTAGTTTCGAACCTTGAAAAGTGTGTTTCGGGGTCCCTACACTACCTCCGAGTATTGTTTCTCGTATCTGGCGGCTTAAAATGAGCTAAATCTGATCTTTAAACCCTTTGTCCTTGCTCAGTGATAAAGGGCCGAAACAACTCACTTACAATTTGAATTTACAAAAATCGTTTCTTAGCCCCTACAACCTAGGATCTATCAATATGCAAAATTTCAGCTTTCTAGGTCTAGTGGTTTCAGCGCTTCGATGATGAGTCAATTTTGGATTATCCCTACGTATATAAGATACTAGTAGAAGTACTGTACCCACTCTTCGAACGGTCTTCGGTAGCCTATTAATAACCAGACGTTATCAATTGAGATCATGTTCCAATAGTTAGGGGCGTGTCATTCCTTCATAAATTTATCAGAACGAAGCTAGTTTTCTGGGTATATCGCTGACTCTGTTAATTTAAGGGCCGTAAAATATGGTTTTCGGATACCCTTTATAGACTCCCTAGTTTTGTGTCACACATTGAGAAGCGCAACATATGCTTTGGTCGTCCTTCTAGGATAATTTTTATTTTTCGCCTATTTTAGCATGTATAGCTCCTGATTTTGTCTTCTCCTGTACTCGTCATTTATTTATTAGTTTATAAAATAAAATAATGCCATACCCCTCCAGGTACGTAGGCGACCTGAATAAGAGCCCTTGACCAGGCATCCCAAGCCGGACTTTGCGTGTGGTAGGTTGGCCTGTTCCTTTCCACTCCTCCTTCTACCATAGCATCCTGCAGGTTCCCATTTTGCATGACGAGGCTGGGAGACCCCATACCAGACCATACCAAGACATTTAAATTCTTGGCAGAGGCGGGGATCAAACCCGGTACCTCTGGGGTGACAGCAAACAATGCTAGCCACTGCGCCACGAGGTGGTCTTTATTAGTTTATTAAATGAAATTAGATTTCTGGGAATATCTCAGAAACGTGGTTTTAGAGCCTTAAAACTTAGTTGCCTCCGAGCCACCGAGGGGCTGAAAATGAGTTTGCTCGTTCTTTTACGCCGTAATATAATAATAATCATAATAATAATTTAATATTACTGGGATAGGAATATAATAGACCTTTAGTACCAGACCCGTCCGTGTAAATCACGTGAAGAAATTCAAGAGTACCCCCTGACCCCCTTAAGCGAATTATGTACGTATTGATGAATTTTACAGCTTACGTTGGTTCCGTGATAACCTTATAGCCGTTTGCGAACGTTCACAGTAATGTAATAAATGGAATGGCATTTCGTCTTACAGAAATAGATGGACTTCTGAGATTGTGTTACCTTGGTTACCGGCTTGCATTCTTTCAATAGCTTTTTTTTAAATTAATTTATGTTCGATCCTCACTATTATGTGTCAGAAAACTGTATCTTAATGATGGTCATTATAACACTGTTTTTCATTATGATACAGTTTCTCCAGCCAATCAGAGCTCGTTCATTGACCAATTAGGTAACGATACCTTCACGCATACGCTCAAAATCCAACATGTTGGACATAAACACCACATCGAACTATAATAAATTACCGACATGGAATACGCACCGTCCATATGTTCACGTAAATAAACTGGCGAATATGAGACAAGAAATAGCACTGTACCTTAATATCACCAACGCTAATTTCTACACAGCACATCGCCTTCAAACGACTCCGGTGACAATATTACTGAGGGACGGCAGATGTAAACATATGGCCTGCATATGGCATTGCAAGCACGCAGAGCGCATGCGTCGGTCGTTCAGAGATCTTTAAAGACAGAGATATACCCAGCGCTCGCTCTTCGATCACAAAATTCAAGTGGCTGACTCTCAACAGATATTTATGAATATTTATGTTAAAACATATAATAAAGTTATAATTATCGTCGAACATAAACAGTCGTATGCAACTCACCTCTAATGGTAATTAAGACAGTCGTATGGTAATTATAAAACTCGCATACGCTCGTTTTATAAAAAATACTCGTGTCTTAATTATAGCCATTATAGGCTCGTTGCATAATGTACTATTTATTTACAGCATGCCCCATTACAATGCTGTAATACTTACTACATGCTTAATTATTACTTATTAATCATTTCAGATTAAAACTATACAATTTATATTATAAATATTTTATATCTATGGCCTGTTAAATGAAATTTGTGTCACTAAAATGATTAACAGTTAAGAAAATATAAATAAAAATTATCTATTTTGTATTTCAAATGAGATAGAGTTTGCAAAAGTAAAGAATTTCTTAAGGTAGTTTCTAACAAGTTCATCTTTCTTTATAGGCCAGTTGGCTGACCTTTAAATAAGTGCTATTAATAGATCTCTTTCTTTCCCTAATAACTTACACTCATATAGTAAGTGATCTACAGTCTGGTGACCGTTATTGCATATAGGCTACATGTTGGACTATCTATAATTTTAAATCTGTATAAGTATGATTTAATATTGCCGTGTCCTGTTGTCATAACTGTAAAATTGGGCGTTATGTTCATTTTCAATTTTAGTCTGTCCTGTAGACTGGGGAAAAATGATTTTGTAATTTCGCCTTTGGATGTATTGTCCCATTCATTCTGCCACTTTCTCAAACTAAACACACTTAATTCTTTTAGCATATCACTTTTTGGAATTCTATTATAGCACTCACTTAAACCGCTTTGTGCTGGTGAAAGTTCGTAGGAGTATTTCCATAGTTAATCCATCTTCACCTGGTGCTTTCTTTGGATTGAAGCTACTAATGGTTTGACGAACAGCACGCAAACTAGGGCAACTTTTGTGTAAAGAAGAGTGCTTCACACATATATTTTCTTTCTTATTATACTTATTATAATTGATGCAGTTAATACAACGATGTTCATTTTCAGGAGTTGTACAATCTTTCATTTTATGATTACCTGCACATAAAGGGCAGGTTTCATCGCCATTACATGTTTGATTCCGGTGATTGTACCTTCTGCATTTGTAGCATCTATTAGCAACTAGATAATCTGCCACATTACAAATTACCCATCCAATTTTCAATTTCGTATGAAGTAATTGTCTTCGAGTTTGTGGAGCTGCTTCTATGATTAAATTACTAATATTTTTTCGTGTCTTGAAACTGAACTTGGAAACAATATCATCTTCTTCTAAATTTAGTTCAAGATTTTGTGTTCTGATTGTCTCAGAAGCATTTTCCACCGTAATATTATCCGGTATATCATATACAATCATTCGAGGTTTCCGTAATTTATGTACCTGTACATCAACGTGTTGACCACATTCTGTGTTAATTTCCTCATTTAAAACATCAATTTCTCGTTTGCTACCAGCTTCCAGTAAAACTCTACCATCCCTAAGTGTTTTCATTGCATTAATCCCTACTTTCATTTCAGTTGGGTTTATCTTACTTTTTATGCGAGTTTTAATTTGCTCAGCAGTTTCGGTGGCCTTGGATTTCACGAACAATTTATATTTCTTCTCTGTAACTCCCTTCACTTCTTCCGAGTACAAGTTCCGAATGTCGCCACCAGACTGGGAAGTTTGTTGCGCATTCGTTAATAGTAACGACTGCTGTATACCGACAGATGGCGCCACCAGTCCTGTGACTGGAGTGCAACACCTAGCTTGCAAGCAAATAGCTTAATATTAAGCTATTTGCTTGCAAGTCACCTTTGAGCTTTCTAACCTCATCCAAGAGTTTCAATTTATCATCTTTGGTCTGTTCAATAGTTTTTTTCATTTCAACAAACATGCTCCTAATCTTACTTACAGAATCTGCAATACATTTCTTCAGATCGTGACGCAGATTTTCACTTTTTTCCGTCACACTAATCAATTCATTCAGCACGACTTCTGGGTATATCTCAAAAACTGTTGGTTTTAGGAACTTAAAATGTGGTTTTCGGGGCCCGTAGGGCTCCCGAGTTTTGTTTTTCACATTGAGACGCAGAAAATGAGTTTTGTCTCGTTTGCCTACGCCCATTCCAGCATGAATTTTAAGGGGATAGGCCCTCTTTTGTAAGAGGTATGGAGAAGAGTTACATCAATGATTACTTTTATGCCTCTGATGGACTTCTGTACCAAATTTTACGTTCATCCACTCAGCCGTTCTCGAGTGATGCGCGTGCAAAGTTGTACACAGACAGACAGACAAAAATGTTGTTTTTGCGCGCAACCGTCATAAACCATTCTGAAACACGTTAATAACTCAAACTTCCGTGGAAATTCAGAATAAACAGACACATTTTCATTATTATATATAGAGAGATGAGCCTTGCCGAAGTCGATTTGCTCGTATAAAGATGGGTGATATCTCGTTTTACGCGTATCAATGTGAGGAACAATGTTCGTGGTTTCCACTTCTACGAAGTGGGAACCGGAACCCCGCGCTTTAAGACCCTAAAACAAATGATTTTCGAGATATTGCCAGAAAAATCTTCAGTTCTGCGAAATTGCAGCGGTTGTCATAGCAACGATGATCTGTTTCTCAGAGGGAACACAGTAGTTTGGGAATATCTCCAAAACCGTTCATTTTAGGACCTTAAGAAGTGAGTTTCGGGGTCTCTACAGGACCTCCGAGTATTGTTTCTCGTATCTGGCGGCTTAAAAATGAGGATTAACCAACATGCAAAATTTGAGCATTCTAGGTCAAGTGGTTTCAGCGCTGCGATGATGAGTCAATTTTGGTTTATATATAAGAGACTAGCAGAAGTACCCGCTCTTCGAACGGTCTTCGGTAGCCTATTAATAACCAGACGTTATCAATTGAGATCATGTTCCAATAGTTAGGGGCGTGTCATTCCTTCATAAATTTATCAGAACGAAGCTAGTTTTCTGGGTATATCGCAGACTCTGTTAATTTAAGGGCCGTAAAATGTGGCTTTCGGAGACTCATTATAGACTCCCTAGTTTTGTGTCACACATTGAGAAGCGCAACATATTCTTTGGTCGTCCTTCTAGGATAATTTTTATTTTTCGCCTATTTTTGCATGAATTTTGAAAAGTTGTTCATTATACCCACCCTTGTATGAGAAGTAGGTTGAAGAGTTTTCTACATGATTGGTGTATTAACTCACGGTTACAATACCAAATTTTACGTTGCTTCAAGCCCTCGAACATGAATTATAGGCGCACGTAAACATAGAGATATATCAACCACACAATATCAAACAAAATCATCTTTACGATGAACCCGTTTGTCGACAAAAATATGATTACTTAAAATGTGCTCTCAAACTGAATTCACCTAGCGTGTACTTCCTGACGTGGAAATAATATTGAAAACCTCGTAGACGAAACGCAGTATATGTCAAATTAAAACAGACCCTCACCGTTGTGGAAAGTCCCCATCCCCAGGAAGACACCTTTAATAAATTATAAAGGCTCGTGGTGCATGAAAATTCGGGATTTTTAGCCTCCAATGGCCCAATTTCCCAAAAGCTGCAAAAAACACTATTCCAATTCAGGAATTTTTGAAAATAATGTTGCTGTTTGGAGATATAATAGACCTTCTGAACAACGTATCGCATATCGCACGTGTAAGTTACGTGTAAAATTTCTAGGGTATCCCTTGTCCCCCTTAATCGCATTGTTGAATTTTACAGTCTATGATTCCACGATAACCTCAAAGCCATTTGCAAACTTTAACAGAAATTTAATAAATTTTGTGGCATTGCTTCTTACAGAAATAGATGGAAAGTTGGATGTCACCTCTTGTGACACTGTTGTCATGGTTACCGGCTTGCCATACTTCATTAGTTTCTTCTTGTTCTTCTTTCGGATGGGCCAGCTAAGGACAAAGACGTACAACTTTTCAGCTTGGCGAGGGACTCGATGTTTGCCCTATATTCGCGCATTCTCTGGCTATGTTTCTCCTTCCTCTCTTTTGCCCAGATGATGCAGGTTTTCTTACAGGGTGGTCTGTCCTGAAAACTCTTCTGTTTAAGTATATTTCTGAGATGTGATCGGCTTCTAATATCACTTTTCATTATCTTCAGTTCCTGGATATCCTTGTTAACTACTGTTAGCGACGGTGTCACGCTCTTTCTCTTCCCCCAGTAGTTGAGAAGCCGGTTGGTTAATCTTGTTGGGTTCATCCATGAGACATGTCCGTAGAAAGTCAGACGTCTCTTCCTGGCCACATATGTTATTTTCTCAGTATATCTATATAGCTCCTGATTTGGTCTTCTCCTGTACTCGTCATTTATTTATTAGTTTATAAAATAAAAGAGTGCCATACCTCTCCAGGGACGTAGGCGACCTGAATACGAGCCCTTGACTTAGTCAAGGGATCACTAACCAGGCATCCCAAACCGAAGAGTAATGCCCACTTGTCTCAAATCTTTCTCACACTCTTGGAACCAGTTCAACTTGGAGATCTTCGGTTTAAGAAAATTCCAGATTTTCTTTGTGAGCCGATCATTATTCATACGGAAGATGTGCCCATAAAACATCAATCTTCGTTTTCTAATTCTTGTTGTTATCGGTTCCATCTTGCTATATACTTCTTTATTTGATATAAGTCGAACCTGTCCGTCAACCCATCTGTTGCCCAAGATTTTAAGTTTCGACACATCATATCTCCGAGTTCTATTTCCAGTATTCGGAGTCTTCCTGAGAGGAATGAAATTCATCTTGTAACGTTTTATGTCTTGTTTGACCGGAGAGGGTGCCAATTTCCAAATAGTTTTGGAAATAACATTTTATGAGCACTGAAAATCTTTTATCACGGGTTGTACGGTGATGGAACACAACTGATAGCTCACCAGACACGAATTATTATACATATAAAAAAATTACGAGCCTTACAGTATTCGCATATGATGTGTAACATCTGACAGAAGAAACCTCACGTGAAATTGTTGATACACCGGTATTTTATAGTATTATTGGCACAAATATTAATCTATTGTAAAAGGGAGTGTTTTACAGATATTGTAGTTTATAATACGGAACTCATTTTATTAGATGATTTGTAGCTTCCACCAGCACTAGCCTAAATAAAGAATACGATATGGATCAACTAGCTTAATAGACGCGACACCATTCATAAACTTAAATTCCTTATAAACAGGTCCTCTTCATTCACGGACCAACACCGAATTTCATATGGATTCTGTTAAAATGAGTCATATTGATATGATAATTATCGTTTAAAATGATAATCTGGTAGCAAAAATATCTATCCCGCCAAGGATTCGAACCCAAGATCTCTAGATTCACCGTCATACGCAATAACCCCACGGCTATTTCGAATACGGAAATATTGTGCACAAGATGGTGACTCATTTCCACGTTCCAATAATACTGCATTACGGAATTAAGTTTCATTTACTGTATATTTTGCTTGTTTCGATAATGTTCCTGAGTGACATTGAGTTTAACATGCCTTATGCCAATGCAATGCCGACTACTTACAATGTTTGATATTAAGGCATTTTACCATTTAAATACTGATACGAAGACTTCGAACATTGTACCATGTCATTTTGTTTAAATCACTTGACACCAGAGTTCGCATGAGCGTTTTCCGATCAGTATGTCATATACATTCCACATGGCCGAGAGTGCGTCATGGTATCAATTTTCGACACCGCGTACTGATTGTTTCTCTTACCAGTACCAGCTGGATCGATCGATCGAGTTGGCAGTGTGTCTTATACTTCCGTTCGATTCACCACTGCCAGCTAGGGCAAACTTCCATTCGATCGATCGAGCGGGCAGTGCATACGTCCGTTGTACACCACTGCCAGCTACTGCACTTCCGTTTGATCGATCGAGCGGGCAGTGCATACTTCCGTTGTCCACCACTGCCAGATAGTAGACTTCCGTTTGATCGATCGAGCGGGCAGTACATACTTCCGTTTGATCCACCACTGCCAGCTCGATCGTTCCGATCCACTTCCGTCCCCAATTTTCAAAATCACTCCCACAAAACTATCCAGCAACCGAGCGGAAAGATGTTACACATCAAAAATCACAAGTAGTTGGCAATGAACATAAGTAGGATATATGAAAATAGGCTTTAGTTCTTCACGGAACTACTTATTCTAACTATATTTTCAAAATGTAATGTAATGCCCAGTATATTATATTTGAGGCGCCTAGAATCAAAACCCGCCAAATCCATATTTTATGAAAATTGAGATAAGCATTGTTTCATATAGCTTTTGCTGCTCTGAATTCATTAAAACTATTATTTTGTTACAAAACCCGCTACATCCTACTGTAAAACGAAGTCAAAGTTGAGGCTTAGTTGCAATATCCGCCAATTCCAACGACAGTTTCGCCCTTTTTGGTCACAAAACCCGCCACATCCACATCAGCCAATAGGAGCACCCAGATACGCCATCTTACCTTCCATGATGCTTTGCGTAGTGTGTAGCCTACTCTTTACCTATGTGCATTAGTCGGAGAATGTACCCCTGCCTGACGTGATTAGAATGGTTTATGTTGTTGTACTTTCTGATAATAATTTGTTTTGTATAATTTTGACAAAGAACGAGAAGAACAATAACATTCTGGTCTGGGTGATGTTTTCCACAGAACTGACATTTGCGAACACAAACGTGTCACGAAACCTGATTTTGATATGACTCACGTAAAGCCAGAAGCCATAAACAGAGGGATTGTCCTTCAGGCAAAAGAAGTGAAAGATGTTTCGAGATTGCTTTCGAAGCATTCTGGAGACAGATGGAGGGAAAATGTAGAGCTGCAGTTTTATTGCAATCTGCAAAGTCGTGGCGAACACGAAGAGAATGATGATGATTGAGAAACTACTATTGAGGATGAGGTAGAAACAGAAATTGTGTAGCTATAACTTCCAGTAAAGAATGTGATTTAATAGTTGAATAACGATAGTTTTGTCTCTAAATGCTTGGATCATAGTAATTGAATATTAATTTAATTTGACGCTTTTCCTTATTATTGTTCGGTACTGTAGGCTACAGTATTGCCGGCCCCGTGGTGTTGGGGTAGCGCCTGCCTCTCACCCGGAGGCCCCGGGTTCGATTCCCGGCTCCGTCAGGGATTTTGGAAACTGACGTGAGGGCTGGAACGGAGTGCACTCCGCCTCGTGAGGACAATTGAGTAACTGACAGTGAGGCAGCGCCCCGATCACGAAAACCAAGATTAACGGCCGAGGGGACCCGATGCGCTGGTCATGCGGCACCCCAATATCTGCAGGAAAAATGGCTGGGGATTAGGCCCTTCACGGGCTGTAGTGCCAGGGGTTATTTACTGTACAGTATTATTACCCTTTCAGGAATTGATTGCCGGCGGTGGAGATGGGAACTACTCTTTATGTAATTGTGTCACGCGTCAGCTTGCTTCGTTGACAGGTACAGTTGCGCGTGTAGGGTATGACTCAGATCCAGTTTTGGATTTAACTGTCCATGGTGACATGAGCCCCTGTGACGCTTATCTGACGCAATGCAGCGTGACCTATGTGCAAATTGCACTCTGTCATCGCTGTGTCCTCCGCTTCGCCCCGCAGAGCTCATGCTACAATAAACATAAACGCTGGCACAGCCACACTCAGCGGCAATCAAATCTTGAATGGGTAATATGAGTTTTATTCTTTTTCTGTTTATTCTAATAAAAACACAACCGCCCCTTAAAACAACAATAACAACAGCAAAAACAAACACAAAAATTATACGTTTTATTTTATTTTATAACCTACAAGCTGTACCCGGCATGCGTTGCAATGCCAATCAAAAGAAGTGTTGACATTGTAATTTTGTTTCTTGAGGTGCTTTTGGATACACAATATTCTCTTCAATTTCCGTTTACTGCCTCTAAGCTATCGTAAAATGGATTTACTAATTTAGAAATATTTGTGAGAGCGTACGCAACAACTCACCAAAGTTTCATCGCAATCGGATAAATTGTATATGAACGCAGAAGGAACTTTGTTGAAACGCTTCGCGCGTCGTCACTCATTTGTTGCATCTACTCGTGCGCTACCTATTGTAAAATGTATTTACTAAGTCGAAAACCTTCCTTAGCGTACACACAACAAATCATCAATGTTTCATCGCAATCGGATGAATGGCATATGCACGCATACGGGATTTTGTTTAAACGATTCGCGCGCCGTCACTCATTTGTTGAATCAACTCGTGCACTACCTATTGTACAATGCATTTACTAATTCAGACCCCCTTACCTGTAGTGTGCACAACAACTCACCCTAGGTTCATCACAATCGGAGGAATTGTATATGAACGCAGATAGAACTTTGTTGAAACGATTCGCGTGCCGTCACTCATTTGTTGAAACTACTCGTGTGCTACCTGTTATACAATGGACTTACTAAATTAGAAACGTTCCCTGCAATGTACTCAATAATTTACTCAAGTTTCATCGCATTCGGATGAATGGTATATGAACGCATAAGGGATTTTATTTACACGATTTGAGCGCCGTCACACATTTGTTTAATCTACCCGTGCGCTACCTATTGTACAATGGATTCACTAAGTCAAAAACCTTCCCTGCTGTGTGCACAAAAAACTCACCCAAGTTTCATCACAATTGGATGAATTGTATACGAACGCATACGGGACTTGGTTGAAACGCTTCGGGCGTCGTCACTCATTTGTTGAATCTACTCTCGCGCTATCAATTGTAAAATGGATTTACTAAGCCAGAAACCTTCCATGGAGTGTACACAACATTTCACCCAAGTTTCATCGCTATCGGACGAATGGTATATGAATGCATACGGGACATTGTTAACGCTTTGCATGTCGTCACTCATTTGTTGAATCTACTCGTGCGCCATCTACTGTGAAATGTATTTACTAAGTTAGAAAGCTTCACATGACTGTACACAACGTCTCACCCAAGTTTTATCGCTATCGGACGAATGGTATATGAACACATACGGGACTTTGTTGAAATGCTTCACGCGTCGTCGTTCATTTGTTGAATCTACTCCTGCGCTACCTATTGTAAAATTGATTTACTAAGCCAGAAACCATCCTTGGAGTGTACTCAACATTTCACCCAAGTTTCAGCGCAATCGGATGAGTGGTATATGAACGCATAGGAGACATACCCACAGACAGACAATTTATCACGTAACATTGATTTTTATATATATAGATATTTAGTTAACTTTCTTTCATATATTAATTTCTGAATAAAGCTTACGCAGTTTCTACAATCTCTTCGCAACTTTTAATGTATTAGGGCTCTTTGGTATCAAAACCTGCCAAATCCAAATCTTAGTAACAAACACCGACAAATCCGAATTATTGCTTTATATTTTTCAACATACATTTTTAACTATATCGGGGTTCAGCTTCGTACTTCGTCACTGTTTTTAAAAATAATTCATTCATTTTTAGTGAAAAAAAATTCGTTTTGGGTATTGGTTCGTTTGTGACAGATTTTGCCACTTTGCCTTTATCTAGTAACATTTAATTATACCTTGTAAGGATATCCATTTTTAGGGAATTTTCATTTTATGAAAAAAAAAAATAGGCTTGGGATCACCTTTTGTCCGTGTGTGTGTGTGTGTGTGCGCGCGTATGTGTGTGTGTGATGTGTGCGATATGTATATGTGTGTGTGATGTGTGTGTGTCCTCCTCTAATAACTTCTAAACGGCTGGAGCGATTTCGATGGAACTCAGTAAGATCATATCACCAATTTGGCCAACCCCAACCATGCCCTTCATTTTTTTACTTATCACCAATCCAATATGGCGGCTGTGGGAAATATTTCACCAGCATTCAATATCTCCGAAACTATTACCGATATCACCCTGAAATGTTTCACGGTGATAAAGGGAACTATTAGAAGTTCATTTAAAGGAATTTCAAACACCTGGTATCTACAAAACCAACATGGTGGCCAAGCGAAGTTGCGAATTTTAAAAAGACGTTTCTCACGATTTAAACAACCAAACGCTATTAAACTTGGTACAGTATATGTTCATAAACATTGTAATGCACTGACACCTAATTGCGTTCAATTGTTTACATAACCTCAAAATGGCGGCTGATCGAATTATTTCCCCGGCATTCTATATCTCCAAAACTATTACTGATATCACCCTGAAATTGTGTACGAAAATAAAGGGCACTGCTACTGTAGAAATTCATCTATGAGACTTTCAAAAGCCTGTTAACTACAAAATGAACATGGCGGCCAAGCGAAGTTGAAAGTTTCAAATACACTTTTCTCGCGATTTAATGATCCAAACTCAATGAAACTTTGTACAGCAAATGTTTATACACATTGTAATGCACTGGCATCTAATTTAGTTCAATTGTTTTCAAAACCTCAAGATGGCGGCAGGGAGAATTTTGAAATTAAGTTTTTATTTCTTGTGTCGTAATAATTTCATCGAAGTGACAGTTTGAACAATGAACGTAGCCTACGCAATAATTTTCTTTTAATGGTCTGCTACACAACTCTATGGTCTATACTTATAACAATCCAGCATGGCGACCATCCGAAATATTTAGACGGTTCTCAATATCTGCGAATCTATTACAGCAATAAAACTGAACTGTTTTATGTTCATAGGGGCTATATACATAAGTTCACCTATAGGACTTTCAATAACCTGGTGATCAAAAATCCAAGATGGCGGTGACTCGAATTATACATATTTAAATGGATGTTTCTCGCAATTTAACCATCCGAGTACAGTTAAACTTTTTACGGTAAATGCTTATACAAATGTTAATCCACTGGCATCTAATTTTATTTCAATTGTTTCCATAACCACAAGATGGCATCTGTGCAATATTTTAAAATCGCGTGTCCTCATCATGCGATTGAAGTTTGAATAGACTATAAACCGTACACAATAATCTTCATGTAATACACACATCAAAAAAAGTTTTGCATCACCTCGGTTCCAAGAGTTCCGGAACCTTTAAATACAAAGGGAATAGAGATCAACACAAACAACATTTCAGCTCGTTTTATTGCTCATGAGACCCACACATTGCATGTTGTACCATCATACAGCTAGACTTTCAGCATTTGTGGTCCAGATTGCAGTACACACCACTACTTCTAATACCCAGTAGCACGTCCTCTTGCATTGATGCATGCCTGTATTCGTCGTGGCATACTATCCACAAGTTCATCAAGACACTGTTGGTCCAAATTGTCCCACTCCTCAACGACAATTCGGCGTAAATCTCTCAGAGTGGTTGGTGGGTCAAGACGTCCATAAACAGCCCTTTTCAACATATCCCAGGCATGTTCGATAGGGTTCATGTCTGGCGAACATGCTGGCCACTGTAGTCGAGCGATGTCGTTATCTTGAAGGAACGCATTCACAAGATGTGCACGATGAGGTCGAGAATTGTCGTCCATGAAGACAAATGCCTCTCCAATATTCTGCCGATATGGTTGCACTATGGGTCGGAGGATGTCATTCAGGTATCGTAAAGCCGTTTCGGAGCCTTCCATGACCACCAGTGGCGTACGTCGGCCCCACATAATGCCACCCCAAAACATCAGGGAACCACCACCTTGCTGCACTCGCTGGACAGTGTGTCTAAGACGTTCAGCCTGACCAGGGTGCCTCCAAACACGTCTCCGACGATTGTCTGGTTGAAGGCATATGCGACACTCATCGGTGAAGAGAACGTGATGCCAATTCCGTGGGGTCCATTCAGCATGTTGTTGGGCCCATCTGTACCGCGCTGCATGGTGTCGGGGTTGCAAAGCTGGACCTCGCCATGGACGTCGGGAGTGAAGTTGCGCATCATGCAGCCTATTGCGCACAGTTTGAGTTGAAACACGACGTCCTGTGGCTGAACGAAACGCATTATTCAACATGGTGGCATTGCTGTCAGGGTTCCTCCGAGCGGCAATCCGTAAGTAGCGGTCATCCACTACAGTAGTAGCCCTTGGGCGGCCTGAGCGAGGCCTGTCATCGACAGTTCCTGTATCTCTGTACCTCCTCCATGTCCGAACAACATCGCTTTGGTTCACTCTGAGACGCCTGGAAACTTCCCTTGTTGAGAGCCCTTCTTGACACAAAGTAACAATGCGGACGCGATCGAACTGCGGTATTGACCTTCTAGGCATGGTAGAACTACAGACAACATGAGCAGCGTACCTTCGTCCTGGTGGAATGACTGGAACTGATCGGCTGTCGTACCCCCTCCGTCTAATAGGCCCTGCTCATGCATGGTTGTTTACATCTTTGAGCAGTTTTAGTGACATCTATGAACAGTCAAAGGGACTGTATCTTGGATACAATATACACAGTCAACGTCTATATGCCGGAGATCTGGGAACCGAGGTGATGCAAAACTTTTTTTGATGTGTGTAGTATATAACTCTAGGACCTACAGTACATTATACCTGTATAATACTCCAGCATGATGACCATCCGAAATATCACACGGTTCTCAATATCTACGAATCTATTCCAGCAATCAAACTGAAATTGTGTATGTTGATAGAGGCAATTAACACAAGTTAGATACTTGAAAATAGGCTTTAGTTCTTCACGGAGCTACTTGTTATTATTTTGTTTCTTTCTTTAAATTACAATTGATCTCATAAACATTTTTCACATCAAAATACATTAGACTTAAGTACATATATTTTAATTTATTCTTAATTGATTGCAATCTCAGGTGGAAACATGTACATTATATAATAGATATTTTTGTGTAAGTACTGATTGGCGTGTAATTTAAAATTTTGAATTCCGTCCCTACCATTCCATTTCTTCCTTTATTAGTAAATAACCTGAGTTAATGGCTGCTCTTCTACAGATTCCCATCGTTTACACCCTGGACGTCGTGTCCATTCTGGTTATCGGAAGTTGGCCTCGCACACCACACATCACCGTTAAAGTGAGTTCCATTCAACTACACCTCATCAATGCAACACAAAATTCTGCTACAATGTCCACAGCAATATTACTGTATAGTTAGTGATATGTTTACTGAATTATGCGCCTTGTTATACTGAACTTCGAGGTATACTGACCAAGCACGCTTATAAAGAACTCCTACTGTATTTGGACACCGTTGGTCAATGGCTAGCATACTTGGCTGTTTCCCACGAGGTTCAGATTCGAGTCCCAGATCTGACAAGAAATGTGTAGGTTACTTTGATAACGCTATATTAGTTCCAGCGTTCGCTGGTTACGATGGCACCTAGTAGCTAAGTACGCAGCTAGGTGTAGTTAGTGGAAGGTTCTCTTCATGCCAAAAATCTATGACATGACTTTACTTCCCCTCCGAAGGAAGACTTACTGAAAAATGTGAACGCTCTTAAAAAATACGACGACTTCGGTCGGGTTTCACCCCGCGATCTTAGGCTTGCTCTGGGGTCAATGTTTGGTAAACCAACATATCATGGAGCATGCCCTGCGTTCGCGCAATGTTGTGTTTTTTCGTATGACGTGGAGGGACGCCCAATTCGATCTTCATCCTCCACACTCTGCTGTCCTTCTCTGATCATGCAACACCAGCGACCGACCGAATGATATCGAGCACGCAAGTCTGCTGCTCCTCTCTCTTTGTCACCGCTCTTCGCATGCGTTATTTCCCCTCCTTCCGTCATGGAACCCACCACTGGTATGGGGTGTTATGGCGATTGTTTGTGTCACCTAGTAATGCCTTCGAATTATCTTTCTTCCGGAGAGGACGCCAGCTTCCAAACACAGTAGTCTTGGAAACAAATATCTAATGAGCTCAGAGCATTTCCCATTCAGGGCTGTAGGGTGATAGAACACCAACTCTATAGCCTAATATCTCTGTCCAGGCTGGAATTTCTATATTATAATTAAGAAACAAGTTAAATCAAAATTGAATTTATTAAAATTACGTGTGAATGAATCGATCACAAATGGAAGCTACTCAGAAGTTCAGTTAAAATTTTAATTTATATTAAACCAAAATGACCAGAAAATTATATTGGAGCTCACCAATCTGTCCGAGGCCTAGTTAACGTGATGATCATCACAGGTGGAAATGCATGTCTGTCAAACATCTTCCTTTATCTTTGTAACCTCACAATTCACCCTCCTTCCTCATACAGACCACGACGATATCCACTTGACCATCCTTCTGTCACTCACCCAAATATGACAGGACAATCCCGAACAGTTCGTAGTCATATAGGCTACTTAATACTTTTAGCCTACTTTTCACATTTTGCAAAAATGAGGAAAAGTAGACTTATGAGATCGATCCGGGCAAATGTGTGTCTGTCTGTCCTTTTGTCTGTCTCTCCGTCTGTCTGGCTGGCTGTGTGTGTGTCCCCCGGTATCAACTCCTAAACAGCTGAAGCAATCGAAACAAAATTTGGTAGGAGTAATGATCTATACTTGAATACCTCAATGCCGTATTTGAAAATGATGTCAGTGCTACCAACTGCTGAAAAATGACAATTGAAATTTGAGCTCCATGTTGGATATCCTGGAAGGTATGAATGGGAGCTATTTCAAAATTGGCACACGTATAGATATTAATATTTCAGTTTAATTTCCAGGAGACCATACATGTCAGTGTTGCCAAATTGATTATAAGCCTGCTGATAAGTCCAATTTTTAAATTCATATAACTTCTACACTATCAATTGGAATTCAACCAAATTTCGTATGTGCTATGTGTACATAAACGGAAATGACTGAGCGTATTCTTAAGAGCCGCCAGGGCTGCCAACTGTAAATAAATGTTCACAATTTCTTTAATCCAAATACCAATATATCAGAAAGTATGCAAGCCGAAAGCTTTAAACTATGCACACGTATACTGTAGGACCTGGCATCTATTTATTTAAAACCCTAAGGTGATTTTTGCAACATCGAGATTGAGAAAACATCTTAACGGAATGACTTCGTAATGCATTCTAACAAGAGCTCTTGGAATGTAGATTTGCAGAGTGTCTTTAAAAGGAAGATATATGTTAGGGTATATTTTTAAATGATTAAAGAAAAATGTAATAGTTGTGGCGACTGCGCGTGCGCACAAAGGCGTTCCTTCACGAGAGAAATTGTAGATAAAATACCTACCGCATCGTAGTGTGATCTTTGTTTATGAGAATTAATAAGAGGGAAAATATCGCATTATGATGTTCTGACGATATATACTGGAATAGATACATAAAGGAAGAGATAGCCTATATTGAAGAATTTCAACAGGCATTCGAGTGCTTTTGATGTTTAGATTAGTTAATATTGCATTCAAACGGCGTTGTCTGGTTGGCTTCGGGGTAACATTGTGGACCCCGGAAAGAATTTTCGCATAGTTGGAGCAGTTCGGATCTCACCTCCAACATGTACTTTTATTTCCCAATTATTATTTCAGGCTATTGGTAATACATTGTCTCAACATATTTAAATTTTATTATTCCCCTAAAGTAAGTAATTCTCCACGATTTACGTTGTCAACTATATATTTAAACACAAGGCGTTTTCTTTTGTAAATCGCCAACAACTCACCAAAACGGCGTTTGAATATCTGCAATCAGTTCCAGTAACTGACAACAGATGGCATACCTCGCCCATATAGTTCCAGTAACTGACAACAGATGACAGCAGCATTGCATCGATATATTATTTAAAACACAAGACATGGCGAGTTTTCACGTGATAGTTATTTATGAGAATTATAAATGAGGGGAATATTTTCTATGATGTTTCTACGATATGTATACTGGAACAGAGTTATAATAGAAGGCAAGTGTTGAAGAACATTAACTGACAGTTGAATGTGTATGTTGTTTATGTACTTTAATATATCAATTTCTTCCCAATGCTTCGGTGGTCAAGTTGGTAGCGTCCTAGACTAAAAGTTGTAATTATGTATCGTCAATATACTCTTAAATTTTTAAAGAAAAAAGTAGTTTTCCGGGCACTCGCGCGTGTCCACAATTGCTTTCGCCATGAGAGACACTTGGCAAACATAATTCGTTTGAAGGTCTCCGACATCTTGGTCACTCATCCACGTCTACTTTGGTGTGTATGTGTAAACTTTTCTCCGATATCCTGTGTTATTGTGATGGCTGCATTAATGAGTGTATTTGTAATTAAGGTGGGGCATGGCAAGGAGACGGCCGAGGCCTTAAGTTAGGAACCATCCCGGTATTTACCATGAGTGGAAGTGGGAAACCACGGAAAACCACATCCAAGATTGTTGATGTGGGAATCGAACCTTTCTCTTCTTAGTTGTACCTCAAGAGACTGAGTGTGTTCCATTTTTGCCCTCAGACCAGAATTAAATTTCTTGGCGAGCAGGGAATGTAACCCGGGATCCGGGGCGATAGCCAAGAATGGGTGGACTTCCATGTGTTAATACGATTTTTGACACGCACGGGACATAGAATTCTAAAACTGCCTCCATTAGGGTGACTGCCGAAGTGAGTATTGAGTATAGGCCTATGCTCATTCCAATAGTTGGCGAAGTGATTCTATGTTCCCCTGCAAAATATACTACCATAACCTATAACAGGTGATGGAAATTGCTGATTTAGAGAAGTTTCGTACTACTTATATCAAAATGAAGAACGTCATTATGAGCTGCGTTTTCAAGCTATTCGCTGGCAGGAACAATTATAAGGATTTTATTATAGGCGATCAGTCTCATCGCATTCTCCTCAGCAGCCAACTTGAGTATGAAAGTCTCTGGACGGTGAATACACTGGTCATGTAGAACTTCATTGTATAAGACAATTGTGTAATGATTATTTGTTTAGAGTAATGAGTCTAACTACGCTGTTGATTTCAGCAATGGATGTATTATTGCCATTTAATATTTAGCGGCTCCGTTGTTGCAGGACACTATAGTGTTATCGAATAATACGAAGCCACTTTTAAAATCCAATATAAATAGACCATTTCAGACACAATTCCAGATATTATGCAGTACAGTGTAAGGTCCTTGACGATCAAATGTAAACATTGTTCTACATTGTATTTCTCTTGCGAAAAATCTACGCGTGGTTACTTTGGCCTTTACTGTTATGATGGTAAAATAGATCTGCTGGAATATAAAATATTTGACAGGCTGCAACAATGAAATTATATTAATTTAAAAGTCATTGAACTTATATCCAGTAGTTCAAACACATACATAAGAGTTAACAGATTAGATACTGAAGATGAAAGCCAGTTACTTCATGTCCCTACTATAGAATTCTTCAATTCCTTGGAATTAAGTGATTCGCCTCCACATACTCCGAGCCATAGTTATGCTCCTTAGAAATCTGTTAGTTTCCCAAGGACTCCTATATGGAAACCTATTAATTGTAAGAAAGTGTAAGGAATTGCTTGGATTCGGATATAATAGGTGCAGTAATATTAAGCAGAAAGCTCAAATCCTATGACTTGATTTATCACCTTCCGATAAAACACTTACATATACAGTAGATTTCCTTTTAATAGGTAAAAATTTCCTATTCGCTCGGCATGCTTTATCACAATCATTAAAGCTCAAGGAAAAACTCTGGAACGTATTGGTCTATTTACCTCATCACGGTTTCAGTCATGACCAGCATTATGTTGCAATGTTTAGAGTGCTATCTTTCGACGCCCTTAAAGTTGCAATAGTGCCAAAATGTAATCGTACAAAGATTGTAACTTATATAAGAAGCTCCTTCAGTAAATATTTTTGGCATTGTCCGTCATGTTTTGACGGGTTTCAACTAGTTCTATATTAATTTGGAGTAACTTATATACGTCAGTGCTACCAACATGATTATAAGCCTTCGGAGAGGTACACATTTAAATACATGTAACTTCTATACTCTCATTTGGATTTCAACCAAATTTCGTATGTGATATGAGTACCATAACAGATATGACTATGCGTATTCTTAAGAGCAACCAGGGCTGCCAACTGTTAATAAATGCTGTCTCTATTTTTGTTACCCTAATAGCAATATATCAGAAAGTAGGCAGGCCAATAGCTCTGAACTTTGCACACGTATAGTACCTGGCGTTCTAGAGTAATTTGGAGTAACTAATATACGTCAGTGCAGCCAACATGATTCTAAGCCTGCTGATAGGTCGAATTTTAAAATGCATGTAACTTCTATACTAACTAATGGATTTCATTCAAAATTGGCACAAGAATAGATCATTTTATTTCAGATTATTTCTGACTGATACATGCATGACATTGTTGCCAACACAATTTTCCGCGCGCTGTTAAGTCCAATGTTTGACTGCATGTAACGTCGATGCTATTCATTGGACTTCAACCAAATGTTGTATTCTGTACGGTACCTTAAGAGATGGAACTAAGAATATATTCAGTCACCAGGGCTGCCAACTGTAATGCTATATTAGGCTATATTATGCCAGGTATAGGCTACAGTATTTCGAACTAATTAGAAATTTCGATATCCCAACTTAATTTCGTCATTATTCTAGATAGATCCATATAGGCCTAGATTAATAATTGGCATGAATCTTAAATTTTAAGAAAAGTAGGCTCTTTAGTTCGTCACGGAACTTCTTGTTTTTTTTAATATCAGACGTGACAATAGGCGAACCTCTACAGATAACTTCTTATATAGTCCACTTTTCTTTTTCTTCCCTTTTGTTCACACTTCATACCAAACAACAATTGGCGTAGGCTCTTACTTCCTTGACCATGTCGTTCCTATAGTTCGCCAAATCTCCACTACTACAAATCCAAAGCTGGATCGGCCATCTTGGACGTCACCTAAATAAAGTTCCAAAGCCACATCGGCCATCCTGCACGTCTTAGCAAAATGGCATGAAGTCACAGCAGCATCTCTGCGCTCCGCCAACCATGACGTCACAAAGGCACTACACCAAGTTACAAACGTCGCAACTTCCCTTGGTACAAACCAGGCTACTTATCTTAACAATAAATACCCTCTTAAAATCTGAATAATGAAATGCATTTTTTTAGGGTATGGCTTTTAGTGCCGGGAGTGTCCGAAGACATGTTCGGCTCGCCAGTTTTGTAGCTGCTTCGAGGCGGACAACCAATGGGTGCGCTACAAGTACCGTCGCGTGTGGAGTGTTGTCTGGAGAGGAAAGTTTGAATGTAAGGACGAGGAGTTGGAAGGTAGCGGCTGTGGCCTATAGTTAGGGACCAACCCCGGCATTTGCCTGGAAGGAAGATGGGAAACCACAGAAGACCATCTGGAAGGTTGCCGGCGGGGAGATTCGAACCTCATTGCCTCACGGATGTGAGCGATTGCCAGCAGACATGCCGTAACGACCACGGCTATCTCACCCGGTAATGAAATGAATGAAAACATATGAAATAGATGACACTAGTGATCCGAAATACAGAGGTTCAACCCCTTGTAACCCACATGTTACAACCTGGTGTACCATGTACTTCCCTTGTACTTAGGTCTATTGGAAATAACATGAGATCATTGTGATTGCTGCACCTGTGTGTATACTGTATCTGTAATTTTGTCTGGGACCTGAGGAGGAGAGCCGTTATGGCTCATCCTTGCAATTGCCTGGAGTAGAATTCGGAATAACACAAAAAACAACAACTTGTAGGGTGGCTAAGGTGGGAATCGAACCCACCTCTTCTCAGATATGCCTCCCCTCAAAATAGAATTAGATTTATTAGCAAAGCCGTGGTTGGAACGGGGTACAAGACTCAAAAATACATTTTCTATAACACGTCAAAGGGTTGGTTGGTTGGGTGGTTTCTTAGTTTAGGGGCTGCGACAACGCGGTCATGTAGCCCCGTGTACTTTGGATTTTTGTAGAATCTGTCTGACACCGGTGTCAATTGTGATGGCTGTATTAGTGTGGGTTATCTCTTTTAATTCAAGTAAGGACGGCAGACGATAATTTCAAGTAGTTCCTACTTTTGTTAAGGGCAGACGGAAGATCCTATGTTTGCAATGTTAAATTATCCTACTGTATAATTATATAAGAAACATTTTCTCAGAATCTTTTCAAGGTATTCATTTGAAATATGCACGGTGTGTATATGCATGCATTGACTCATACTGAAATGACAGTTCAGAATTGAACAAGAATTCCAAAATTTGCTTGAATACTCTTCGTTTTCTTTTTTCGGAACTCTTCCAAATTCGATTGATGTTTGTTCTTCCACTGCCACTAACTCTTATTTGGTTATTGTTAATGCTACCCAGTATTTTCCCAGAGGTTAATTTTTACGAGACGATATCCAGCAAAAAGTCTAAGTAACAGAAAACACCAGAGTCTAATAACGTTATAATATATTTTAAAAATATTAAAACATACAATGACAAAAAGATCTTACCATCTAGAATAAACAAATAATTTTTAGAAATGAGGAAACTAAATTATAAAATAATTACCCTTATGACGATCATATATCAGCTTTAGCAGAACAAATCTGTCAAAGTTTTTCATAAGAACGTAGAAGAAAAATAATAGGCGTCCAAGACAAGCTCAGACAAAGACCAACAATAATGGTCATCAGGTACTATAAGTCAAACACGAAGAAATATTAAAATATTTGCAATCACGAAGAGGCTAGGAGTTAACATGTCTTATCACGACCGTGTACTAAGATGGAGTCCCAAATTCAAACGTTTAAGACAAATTTCATACTCCAATAATCACTTAAGGTGAACAATGCATAATAGGTTACCAGGCCAATCGTTGCCAATAAATTAAAATAAATACATCATCGTAGATTTTGAAACAGACTCATAAGGAGTATACTAATAGAACGAAAGGAGGAGAGATATAAATTAAGCAAGGATAATTAAAATGAGGTTAGGTAAAACTGCTCGAACATAACCAAAAATGATCACCGTATTTACGACGGATGAGAATCCGGATCGGCTTAGTAAAATAAATGAAACCCTTAAAAACAAACACAACCACACTTGGAAGACGAACCAGCTATTTTCATGATCTGCATATCAAATGAATCTCACATAAACCACACAGTCTTTCGCATCAACACATCGAGCATATGTGTAGGACCAAAATATATTAGGTAGCAGTGTACCAACCTACGAAAGGTATGAAATATCACATATTCTACCAATCACTGGCATATCGCACGTAATATAAAGGATCTCGACTCAATTAAAATATAAAAAAACGAAAACAATAATAAGAGCAAGATCCAATTATAATACAAAACACATACCAACCTCAACACACAGTCAAAACTTAAGCAAGCTTCCAAAACATTCATGCAACATTTCGCCCATACAGATCATTTTAAATAACTAATTTGTCGACCATCACATATTAAACGTAACTTCTATCGTCATCAGTTTTATAAATAAATATATATATAATGTTAAAATATGACTTTCATTGGCCTCTTCATCTTGTGTTTCCATTAGATGTTAAATGGCTGTTAGGCTGTTTCTGGCGTAGTCAATTAAGCCTAGCCTAAGTCTTTTTAGGCCTCTTTCATACGGAGCCACCATGGTGGCGCTACCTCGTCAATGCATTGATTCAAATGTAGCCTTTCACACGTAGTGGTGGTGGCGCGGCCAGAATTCGTGGTGGCAGGCAATGTTTACATGTTTACATTTAGTCAAACGGAGCCTTTCACACGAGACGCGATTTTCTGTGCGTGTGGATATCTGCTAGTGTTAAAAATGGATATCGTACCTGGGAAGAGTGATTTCGACACCGATAAATTCATATCCTTAATGCAATCGAAACCTGCTCTGAGTGATATGACTGCTGATGAATAAGCAAACAGGGAGTTGAAGAGGAATAGGGAAGAACTGGTAACTCTCCTTTTTAACAAAGAAGATACCTCAACTGCAGAGAAAAATGAATTTGATAAGTTTGATGGTGGATACATTTACTGTACATACAGTGAAACCTTGACTTTTTGTCAGAAAGTGGTCGTCTTCTTAAAGGGTGATGAGGTAAAATGTGATGCTGAACATAATCATTTAAATACAATTAACAACTGCTACAATTGAAAACAAACTCTTAAAATATTCTATGAATGTTTTGGTGGTCGTCATAATGGGGGAAAAATGTTAGTTAAGGAGTGGTCATTGGGCGGGAAAAGGGGTGGACATCTTAAAAGGCATAGAGATGCATTGGTCTTATGGCAGTTCATTTCTGTTACTTAAAAATATGGTCGTTTAGAGAGGGGAACGGCTTCAAGGTTCTTTGACATGCCAACATCGTATGACTCGTAATTTTTGCCGCCTTTCAAAAATGACTTACCACGGCGAGGAACGATCCTGCAAGCTTGGGGTTAGTAGACCGACACGTTGACCACTCACCCACCGTGGCAAGCCAATAAAACGAGAGAAAGGACGTGTTTATAATTGTTGAACATACAGGGTGGCGCACGAAATGTCATACACTGGAAATTGTTCATAGAATATTTAATATACAACATATTTAATAAAGAATGCCATTACAACATTCACTAAAATGTGCATGATTAGTAAGTATGCAGGACATGTTCAATATGCCCACCTTCTCGGCGTACAACAGCTTCGAGACGAACCTGCATGTTTGTGACCACTCTACGACACAATGTCCTCACTTAACCCTCAGAAGAAAGTCACAATGGCCGCTTGCAATTGCAGTACATTTTCTGGTTTCTGGCAGTAGATTGTCTCCTTCAAATATCCCCACAGGAATAAGTCGCAGGGATTAATATCGGGGCGATGTGGTGGCCAGATTGAGCCGCTCTGAAAACATTCGGGATATCGATGGGACATCACACGGTGCCAGGAATGTTCATGCAGGAAGTCCAGAACAACATTTGCTGTGGCAGACGAGCTCCATCATGCATGAACCACTGTGTCTCAATTGGTAGTCGTGTTGCAAAGAGTTGTGGAAGGAAACTCTTTTGCAACATGTCCATGTAACGCGCACTGTTGACTGTGTCATTGATAAATATTGGCCCAATAAATCCATGACTGGAAATTGCAGCCCACACACACACTTTCACACCATGACTTTCAACCTCGTGCACAATAGCAGGCCGTTCTTACGCCCAAAACCGGAGATTCTGTTTGATTACTGCACCGTTGAGATAAACGTGTGCCTCATCACTGAACCATGTGTTGTACAGTACGGGATCACCTTCTGCAATAGCACATGCAGCAAACTCTACACGCCGTAGCTTGTCAAGCGCCGTTAGTTTATGACCTGTTGTCATTTTGAATGGGAATTGGTCTAGCTAAGACAGCAGTATTCTCTGAATTGACCCACAAGAGATGCCCAGATGAACGCAGGCAGTTCTGGTGGATTTGGAGGGGCTCCGAGCCACAGCCGCTCTCACAGCAGCAATATTGTCCGGTGAGCGGACTGGCTTGAGACGGGTCCGTTTTCTCTCCAGTATATTGCCTTCTGTTTCAAATTGGCTGGCCAGTCTATACACAGTCTGCCAGCAAGGAGCCCGCTGGGTACGGAAATGAACACGAAACCGTTCCGAGTCCGAGGTACACTCTTTGTGTCCGCATAAAACAACACTGTTTTCACCTTCTGTTCGCGCGTCAACCTCCCTTTGTTCGCCATGCTGTATAACTGGAAGCCGGTACGCATGCGCTACATGTGCTGCTGTCTGTCGAATCACGCATGAAATAAGGTTTCTGTTCACGAAAGTACATGGTTGTGAGCCCAGATTTATACATTTTATAAACCATTTTCGATGTATGACATTTCGTGCGCCACCCTGTGGTAGAACCACTACGCTCAGGTTTAATTACTCTTCTTCCACCTCCATTTCAAGACTGGCTCATGACTGGTGGCGTATTTGGTGGCTAGAGAAAATATTGCGAAGTCGTGGTGGTGCGGCCATTCTGGCCCCGAGGCCTTTAGGACCCCGCAATATATAATTACATGCTTCTTCTTCGAGGCTCAATCAGGTAATAACGATTTCCAACAAAGGATCTAGATTAGTTACTATAACAACATCATCATAGATGATCTTGAATCCGAGACGAAGTAGTTGGATAAGTAACGACACAGCTCGAACCATCTAGCGGAATGACTCTCAAGACAGTTCCAGGTTACCCGTAAGATGGGGTGAAAGTAACGACAACACTCCGTAAGTTCCTAAACTGTCACATAGATGTAGTGAGGTCTTACTTATTCGATTGGTCAAAGGATGCTCCCTCCATAAAGGTATGTTGTTGCAAAGTTTGGTAGAGATCGGATGGTTATGTTAGTCGTAATTTGATTTAAGCTTTAAACATTCGTGTGGCCGCCATTACTTTTCTGTCAATATGGCGGCGATATTAATCATGACACTGAGATGCCCTTTGCTAGTGCTATCTCTGTACCAAATTTCGTTCCATTCGGTTTCACCGTGTTTGAACTAATAGGGGGAATCGATTCTGACACAAAGATGGCCGCCATCCGCAAACTATTAGGCGAATGACCTATTAGACTGGTCAAAGGATGCTCCCTCCATAAAGGTATGTAGTTGCAAAATTTGGTAGAGATCGGATGATTAGGTTAATCGTAATTTGATTTAAGCTTTGAACATTCGTGTGGCCGCCATTACGTTTCAGTCAAGATGGCGGCGATATAAAACATGACACTGAGGTGCCCTTTGCTAGTGCTACCTCTGAACCAAATTTCGTTCATTCGGTTCCACCGTGTTCGAATTAATAGGGGGAATCAATTTTGACATATAGATGGCCGCCATCCGCAAACTATTAGGCGAATGACCTATTAGATTGGTCAAAGGATGCTCCCTCCATAGAGGTATGTAGTTGCAAAATTTGGTAGAGATCGGATGATTAGGTTAATCGTAATTTGATTTAAGCTTTGGACATTCGTGTGGCCGCCATTACGTTTCAGTCAAGATGGCGGCGATATAAAACATGACACTGAGGTGCCCTTTGCTAGTGCTACCTCTGTACCAAATTTCGTTCCATTCGGTTCCACCGTGTTCGAATTAATAGGGGGAATCAATTTTGACATAAAGATGGCCGCCATCCGCAAACTATTAAGCTAATAACCTACTAGATTGGTCAAAAGATGCTCCCTCCATAAAGGAATGTTGTTGCAAAGTTTGGTAGTGATCGGATGGTTATGTTAGTCGTTATTTAACTTAAGCTTTGAACATTTGTGTGGCCGCCATTACGTTTCTGTCAATATGGCGGCGATATAAAACATGACACTGAGATGCCCTTTGCTAGTGCTATATCTGTACCAAATTTCGTTCCATTCGGTTTCACCGTGTTTGAATTAATAGGGGGAATTGATTTTCACACAAAGATGGCCGCCATCCGCAAACTGTCAGGCTAATGACCTAGTCATTTCGTCAAAGGATGATTCCTCTATAAAGGTATGTTGTTGCAAAATTTGGTAGAGATCGGATGATAAGGTTAATCGTAATTTGATTTAAGCTATGAACATTTGTGTGGCCGCCATTACGTTTCCGTCAAGACGGCGGCGATATAAAACATGACACTGAGGTGCCTTTTGTTAGTACTACCTCTGTACCAAATTTCGTTCCATTCGGTTGCACCGTGTTCGAATTAATATGGGGAATCGATTTTCACACAAAGATGGCCGCCATCCGCAAACTATTACGCTGATGACCTATTAGTTTGGTCAAAGGATGCTCCCCCCACAAAGGTATGTTGTTGCAAAATTTGGTAGAGATCGGATGATTAGGTTAGTCGTAATTTGATTTAAGCTTTGAACATTTGTGTGGCCGCCATTACGTTTCCGTCAAGATGGCGTCGATATAAAACATGACACTGAGGTGCCTTTTGTTAGTACTACCTCTGTACCAAATTTCGTTCCATTCGGTTGCACCGTGTTCGTATTAATAGGGGGAATCGATTTTCACGCAAAGATGGCCGCCAACCGCAAACTATTACGCTGATAGCCTATTGGTTTGGTCAAAAGATGCTCCCCCCATCAAGGTATGTTGTTGCAAAATTTGGTAGAGATCGGATGATTAGGTTAGTCGTAATTTGATTTAAGCTTTGAACATTTGTGTGGCCGCCATTACGTTTCCGTCAAGATGGCGGCGATATAAAACATGACACTGAGGTGTCCTTTGCTAGTGCTACCTTTGTACCAAATTTCGTTCAATTCGCATTCACCGTGTTCGAATTGATAGGGGGGGACAGACATTCAGAGTACACACACTCACACACACACACACACACACACACAGACACACACACACACACAGACTCTCACACACACACATACACACACACAGACAGACACACTTTTTTCGCCCTGTGTTAATCTCATAAGTCTACTTTCATTTTTTGCAAAAATCGAAAGTAGGCTAATACTGGAATGCAGCCGAAATAAATCTGAAACCTCTATGGACATCAAATTGGCAGGTGAAAAGCTGAAGGAAGTAGGAGACTTCTGTTACTTAGGAAGCAAAATAAACAGTGATGGACGAAGCAAAGATGATATAAAAAGTAGGTTGGCTCTGGCAAGGAAAGCATTTCTACAAAAAATGAATCTGTCTCGTGTGAAAGGCTCCGTTTGACTAAATGTAAACATGTAAACATGCCTGCCACCACGAATTCTGGCCGCGCCACCACTACGTGTGAAAGGCTACATTTGAATCAATGCATTGACGAGGTAGCGCCACCATGGTGGCTCCGTATGAAAGAGGAGAATTGAAGCATTTGAAATGTGGTGTTACAGGAGAATGATGAAGATCAGATGGGTAGATAGGGTTACAAACGAAGAGGTATTAAGACGAGTGGGAGGGGAGAGATGTTTCCGGCGACTGCTAATGAAGAGAAGAGATAGGTTAGTAGGACACATACTAAGACACCCAGGAATAGCAAGCTTAGTGATGGAAGGAAGGGTTGAGGACAAGAGCTGTAGGGGTAGACCAAGGTTAGAATATGTTAAACAGATTGCCTCGGATGTAGGGTGTGGTAGCTATGTAGAGATGTAACGATTAGCACAGGACAGGGAGGCATGGAGTGCTGCATCAAACAACAACAACAACAACATAAACAAGGAAGGACACTTTGTGTATTTCTGCAATAAGTAACATTTATAGATTTCTATACATTATTCCGATAATAAACCAAGCGATGACCTCTCATTTAAACTTCTCTTCTTATCTTGTGTCTACTAATCAATTAGTCGATTCTTCAGTTAACCGTTTAATATATTATTGGATTAGCCAATTAATCGATTGAACGTAAGTTGAAACCTTGTAATAGTAACGTGGGGCACTGAGTGCCCCAGAGAAACTTATTTTCTCTCTAATTGTGGTTTAACAGCCCTGATGTGACACAGCCTCGACTACTTCATCTCCTCCCGCAGGGGCACACATCTAGTGGGACGTGGGTTGGCGACCACGGGACCCCAGCTGAGTACGGCATTGCTTCCACTTACTTGTGCCGGACTCCTCTCTGTCTTATTTCCTGTCGACCTCACTTGGTCAAATCTTGTTCTCTTCCGACCCCGACGGTATTAGATTATCCGAGGCCTAGGGAGTCTCTTCCTTTCCCGCCTTAATTGTCCCTTGTCTCTTCTTTTCTGATACCCTCCTTCTGCGAGGAGTCAGCCTTCTTTTTCTGTTCACGTTATCTCCTGCCTTCTGCTCAAAGCCCTCAAGGAGGCAGGGTGTATGTAGCCCCACCACTTCTGGTGCACCCTCAGGGGCTCACGGCTGGTGATTTCTGGAGTATGCGAAGCCGATGGATTCCTGAGCTGGGTCCGGTTTCCCCCTTTTGTCGCTTACCTATGGGGAGGACCCTCTTCTCTTTCACTTTCCTATCTGCCTTTCATGGCTCTCCTTCCTTCCAAGTCTCTCAATCCGCATTCTTCGAGGGTTGAGGACCTTTCTTTTCCTCCTGTCCTTTATTTGCCTTATTCTCCTTTTGTTTTTCCTTCCTTCTTCTAGTATATAATTTGATAGTTAGGTAGATTTCATTAGAAAGCTAACTATTTTTAGTTATAGTTTGCATTTCATTTTCATCTTCACGATCAACCAAACCATTAGGGATCGATAACCTAAATGTTAGGCCCCTTAAAACAACAATCATCATCATCACTTCATCTCCGCCGCTTAGCAGTCTCCAGCTGCGCAGTGACCTTGATGCACCTTGGCCGAATCGCTGTTTTATCTGGGATATGTTATTCCCCACGTTAGTGTTCGTGCAATTTTTCAGCGGTATGGTGACTTTTTGTTTGTATGTTTGTTTGTTTATCATCAACTACAGTGATTTGCTCTGAGTGTAAGAATTTTATGTGTTCAGGCCACAAACTAGTGATTTGCAAGCAGTGTGCTGTATGAGAAGGACATGAGAGTAATACGAACGAAAATGATCTCATCTGAAACTTTTGAAGATTTTCAGTGTATGTATATAATATGATTATTACATATTACACGAAAGGAATATCGCATAGACATGTAGCTTGAATGGACCTGTAACACGAGGAATATTCTTCCCGGAAGTACAAACTCGACTGTTATCAAAATTATTAGTGACAAACCTTGTCCTCACACAATTTTTAACTGGTGATGGAAAATTCAAATCTTATTTTGAACGTTTTAAAATAGTGTTTTGATATGGCCTCTGACATTGTTGTGATAGCAATGTGGCGTCTATCCTTGTAATGGCCCTGCCTGAGTGCATGGCCTTACGCCATAGGCCTCTCAGGGGTTCTTTAACTTCACTTACCTGGATCGTTATGGTTGGGGGTTCTTCAAGCTCAGGTAACGGGGTCGTTACCGTGTCCTTGTCGATCGTCTTACCCACGATTAACAGCACAACCCTTAAGCTAAAAGAGGGGGAACTGAGGGAGATGTGGGAACACGGGGTTGTTCCCCAATAAAAAGAGATCTCTGGTGTACTGCCGATTTATTCCTTCTAGGTATCCGAAGGAATCCACCGTGCAGATACAAGGCCCGTCTCATAAGATTTCGTCACACTGAATAATAATAGACACTGTTTGATCTCACCTGATCCTTCACTCAGCCTCTGCTCAATTGCTGCTCGATCTCAGTCCCCTAGGTCGCCGGGTGCCCGGTCACAGTTCCACGATCCCCGATCGTCAAACTTACGTCGCTCTCGTTTCCACTGCCTTCACGAACAGTCCTCCACTCTCGCCGTCTGCTCCCACTCTCTCAACTCTGACTGACTGAACCCCCACCACATCTGAGGTCGCAGCTTATAAGCACAAAAATCGCAACACCTGCGTGCTTACGTAGCACCTCCTTGCAGATTCTCAAGATCTGGATTGAACCGGGGTTGCACGTCCGGTGTGGTTCAAGGCTAAACCAAAACCGGGACATGACAATAGCAACAGACGACTATTCATGTTTTTGTGGATTGCCTCAATCAGTGTGTCACCTTATATTTGAGTGTGCTGTTTTTGAAAAGGAAAAGGAATGGAAAGATACTATTTACAATGCCACCTTAATAGCTGTAACCTGGAACTTTCAAAACCGCTGTACGATATTTTCAAAAAGCAGTGCTGTTTAGGACAATTTCTCACTTTCATCAACAAATTTGTTTGTAAACTATTTTAGTAATATTTGTATTTGCTTTGTTTTAATCTAAAATCCTAATGTACCTCTGGTAAAATAGGGTTCCTGTATTGTTTTTTGGATATTCAATGAAAAAATCCACAGCCTGCTTCCAGTGTCCGACCGGGTCAGGAATGCAATGAATGAAGCCCCCATCTAGCGGCGAGGATATGAACTGTGACGGCTGCCGAGGCCTGACGCACTCCTCTGGGGCAATGATTAAATGAATGACACATGAAATGAAATGATGGTGGAGAGTGTTGCTGGAATGAAATTTTGACAGGGAAAACCGGAGTACCCGTTGAAAAAACTGTCTGCCTCCGTTTTGTCCAGCACAGATCTCACATGGAGTGACAGGGATTTGAACCACGGACCCAGGGGTGAGAGGCCGGCGTGCTGCCGCCTAAGGCACGGAGGTTTACTTTGGATATTCAATAATAATAATAATAATAATATGATTATTATAAGAGTGTAAAATGTCAGTGCTTTGTATGTTTTATTTTATGTATATGCATTTCTGATGTATTGAAAAAATTAGTCGAAAGCCAAAATATTGCGATTTAATTTATGGGGCATACAGTACCCCACGTTAGCATTAATGTACCAAAACTTGGACGTTACTACTCCAGGGTTAATCGTATTCGATGAATTTCAAATTATTCGTTTAATCGATTAAGAGAACATCGCCTATTACCAGCTTGAGTTAAACACGTACTCGCCAATTCACTGGATATGTAGACAAAGTCGGAACCAATAATGGTGGAATGGATTTTCTGCTATCGCCTCTAAAAGGATGGTGACGCTGAAAGAACAAAAGGTTCATCCAGAAGGATTATAGATTACTGCTTGCTTATCACAAAGCACTGGTCGCTGATTAATGACCATATAGTGTGCCCTCGCTTCACTTCATTACATTCTACCGTATTTCTCAATGGTTAAATGAAACGTGCAATAGTTTTTGTTGAAGATCCCAGTGCTTTTCCTGTCAGTGATAGAAATGCAGAAGTGGACCAACAATACGTTCATTGTGTTGCACGTGTTATTCACAATTCTTTTATGAAACAAAGAAATTACCATGTACATATTGAAAAACAGAAGAGACCAAAATGTGCCGAACATCAGTCAACTGGAATGAAATTAAGAGATAAAATGTGATGAATCTGCACTTTCTACATTTCTCTTTCATATCAGTAGGGGACCATTAAATGATTAAATTATCATCATCCTCACCATAACTTATTTCACGAGACACGGACTAGGCCTATAGGCTACATGACTACGATGACTGTAGTGATGGGGCACAAATGCTACGGTTACATTGTTAGTAACTCACGTAAGGTGTCACGGGCTATAAATCTCCATGTGTGCAGTGATGAGGGACGAATTGTCAGGTTACATTGCTAGTAACTTATTTGATATAACGTTGTCTACGATAAGCGTAGAAACGAGAAATCATCATGAAAACCCACCTCCGCTGCTCGAAGTCTTGCGTTGATATTAATACGTGAACAATACCGCCCTCTCTAGGGATGTTAGTTAGTTTGTTATTGAGGATTTAAGGGGCGGAACAGGTAGGTCATCTGTCCCTCTCTAGGGATGACTCAAATTAATTTGGAGGAAAAATTCCATCACAGTTCTTTTTTTTTTTGGCCATACAACCCGGCTAAAATGTAGGCAAACGTTCCACCGGAACCAGAAACTTGAGTTTCGCGATGTTCAATTGTAAGAAGTGTGACCCAATTCGCGAACTCAAGGGACGGTGCTGCCATTATCTGGAACTAGCGTAAGGGTGATGGAAACATAAACAAACAGATGCTATAACATGTGATTAAAGTTGAAGGGTGTGCCCTTCTCTGGTTTTTTTTTTCAGTTATGTTCATATTCATTGAGGTTAAAAGATGACTTATATAATCGCTCCGTTCCGCTGTGCTCTTAGAATTCAACAATTGCGATATCAATGCATTCCTTTCAGAAAACAAAATCTTTTCAGACCGAATGGAGTCGATTACTTCGCGCCGCAAAGCTGATTCGAAGTATATGATCGTATGCGGCTGGCATTTTACAAAGGAGAAATAATTACTGTATGTCTACCCCTTAGTATTCCCGTTTTCCAACGGGGTCGGGGATGAGATGCGATGGAAGTCTTTGTGGTGATGGTTTTTACGGCCGGATGCCCTTCCTGACGCCAATCTCATGAGAGGAGTTAATGAGAGATGAAATGAATGATGGTGAATGAAACTTGGCAAGGAATTGGAAGGAAGCGGCCGTGGCCTGTCAGAAGGTACCGTCCCAACATTTGCCTGGTGTTGAAAATGGGAAACCACGGAAAACCATTTCAAGGACGGCTGACGGTGGGGCTCGAACCCACGCGTCTACCGAGTCAGCAGAGAGCTTGGCTCCATGACCTAATGCTGCGCTTTAGCCAGCGTAGCCACTACTGTCGGTTAAAGGAGAATTAATTACTAATAATTACTTATGGATTTCTTGCAATATCCAGTACCCTACATTCTCCCCTGCACTACAAATTAGGCGACTAAGCCAGGTCGATTTGACAGCTGTTCTTCCCATGTGCCAAACATTACTTTTAGGGGTCGCTTTATCGTAGGCCTACATGTGGTTGTGCAACATTCAATACGGTAGCCTACATCATGAAGTCTATCACTCTTGCGTCCACCATTTTGTCGCGACCGACCTGCCACCTACATTCGATTGAGTTTGCGAATACACTCATCAGTCTGACCCTCATGTTCATTAACTACATAGAGAGGCACGCCACATTGACTTTCATTCAACTTCTGGAAGGATGCCCGTAAAATTGTGAAGGGAATTTCAAGGTTTGAGTGGTCTGGATAGACGCCAAAGGTTAGTGACTTCACAGGAATAATTCATGCGTACTAATCTATCAGCAGTTATAAAAAGACTTAAGTGAGTTATTTTCTCTCTTGGGAGATATTGCTCTGGAGGCTCCTCTTTCGTGGCCAGCGTTTCGGATAATTTCTTATAAGTATTATAATTGTATTTAGAAACTGACGTGAGGGCTGAAAGGGGTGCACTCAGCCTCGTGAGGACAATTGAGTAGCTGTCTGACAGTGAGGCAGCGCCCCGGTCACGAAAACCAAGATTAATACCCGGGGGACCCGATGTGCTGACCACGCATCGCCTTAATATCTGCAGGTCAAATGGTTGGGCCGAGGTCGCTCGGTAGGCCTAGGCCCTTCATGGGCTGTGATGACGGGGGTTATTATTATTATTATTGTATGTCTACCCCTTATTATTCCCGTTTTTCCAACGGGGTCGGGGATGAGATGCGATGGAAGTCTTAGTGGCGATGTTTTTACGGCCGGTTGCCCTTCCTGACGCCAACCTCATGAGAGGAGTTAATGAGAGATGAAATGAATGATGGTGAATGAAACTGGGCAAGGATGTGGAATGAAGCGGCCGTGGCCTGTCAGAAGGTACCGTCCCAGCATTTGCCTGGTATTGAAAATGGGAAACCCCGGAAAACCATTTCAAGGACAGCCGACGGTGGGGCTCGAACCCACGCGTCTACCGAGTCAGCAGAGAGCTTGGCCCCTTGACCTAACGCAGCGCTTTAGCCCGCGTAGCCACTACTGTCGGTTATTATTATTATTATTATGGAAAATATTATTTTATAATACACCGTCAATCAATAAAAATTAAGAAACAACTATTCAATTGAATCGGCCGAAGCCGAAAAGTATTAAGTCAGTTTCCACTACTTTCCAGTTAAAACGTCATTGACAGAACAGCACTTAACAAACACACTATATTAGTCATCTATGTTGTGAAGCAACTATTCAGGTTATATTTGTGTTAGCGGAATAGCAATTTGAATTTAATAAACATATTTTTCAAATCAATTTTGCAAACGTGACTTAATGTCTTTCAGGTCCGTGGTCAGTAGAAATATTTCACATTGTATTTTATTTTCAAATGCATTTGTAACATAATAAGTAGTTCGTGACGAAATAAAGAGCCTACGTTTATTAAAATTTAAGATTAATGCCAAGAGAAGCTTATTTCCAAAAGATACCAAATCCAAAAAAAATCGAAATTGTGATTATGATGGAAAACGTACGTTGATAGGAAGCTCCATCATATGAAAGAAAAAGAAATTGCCTAATTGACCTAAATCCATAACAGACAGGGCATTAAAAATCTCGTTTGATGCCAATAAGTACCAAATCCAGTGGCCTGAATGTGCCAAAACGTAGCGTATCCATGCAGCCAATAAGAGGCCATTTCTGGGTCACGTGAACAGCAGCGAAATGGCCGCGCTATGTTTACATGACGTTGTGGGGTTTGAAGCCATTTTTCAGTGTTGCCTTAGTAAACAAAAGTTTGGTGCTTTTCAGTCGGTCAACACGAATGTACCCAAAAGAGTTGGGTTATAACCTAATCCTGAAAAAAAAAAGAGATTAATAAATACACTCGAAGCCAAAGAGAGGAAGATTATGAGAAAGATCTTGGGCCCGGTCAAGGAACGAGGAGAGTATAGAAGACGACACAACGATGAACTCTATCTACATGTGGAGAAAATAACGGACACCATTCGCAAAAGAAGACTCTTCTTTTATGGCCATTTAACTCGAATGAACTCCGGAAGATTGTCCAATCGAATCTGTGCCTACTTTGTGGGAAAGAAAACCAAAGGGATCTGGTTTACAGAGGTGGAAACAGATCTACAAGAACTGGGGATATCACATGAGGACATCTTGGAACGTGACTCTTTGAAGAAGAAACTTGGGGAGATACAGAGTTTTCAGCCAAAACCTATATTGAAAACCGGCTAGAAGTGGACCGAAGAACGAAGGGAAGCTCACCGAAGAAGAATGCGCGAATACTGGGCCAATGTGAAAGAACGAGGGAAAAGGCAGTTGAAATAACGTGGTCTATAGACGACCGAAACGAAAAAAAACCACTAGTGTATTTATTTTATTTTATAGTGTATTTATTAATCTCATATAATTTTGTTTAGGATTAGGGTATAACCCAACTCTTTTGGGATCATTCGTGTTGACCGACTGAAAAGCACCAAACTTCTCAGGAACATGGGGTACAAGGTGGATGACTTCCCTCTTTTTTTTGCCAGATGATGGTGTTTTAAATGATAATGATATTAGCCACTGAAATAACTTAAGATAGCACAGAGACCTCAGAAGTATAGAAGAAAGGGTCTGGATTTTGGTTAAAATTTTGGTTAATTAAATTTAATTTTGCATGGTTTTGTTGTCATACATTAGAATTGTCATTATTTTTAACTTTTAGTACTGGATAATATTATCCATTGTCCAGTTTACAAGTTATTTACAATATTCATGTTCTTTAGACACAAACTACAATCATAATTCCATAAGTTCAGCACTGGTACTTTGCATAATTTTCATTGTTTTGTTCAATTGTATTTAATATTATTTAAATAATCTATGCCTTCACTGTAAATACCTTAAATCTAATTATTTCATTACTAAATACAGTCAGTTTTCTCGAAGAATCTGATGACTGCAGTGAAATTTATGTCTTTCCGTTGAAAATATTTAGAGTTTCAGTGCCAAAAAATACCAAATCCAATATTTTCTTTGAATATTTCCTAAACTACAAAAGCCTAAACAGAAATACTTGGTGTAACAATGCATTTATTCTATCTGAACATAATGAAAGTGCTTAAATGAATTTTCAGTTGAAATTTTACACTCTGAGCGTTTTTCCTCTCTCCTGTAAAATATTACTTTTTGGATTTGGTACCTTTTGGAAATAAGCTTCTCCTAGACATATCTAGAATAATGACGCAATCAAGTTGGTAATACTAACATTTCTAAGTACTGCAGTTTGAAATACATCTGAAATAGTGTAGCCTAACAGAGTAACTTACTACAGTTGGCCGCCCTGGTGACTCTGAATATATGCTTAGTTCCATCTCTTAAGGTATAGAATGCACATACACAATTTGGTTGAAGTCTAATGGATAGTATGGTGGTTACATGCTTCTTGATATTGGATTTATCAGTGCACGTAAAATCATGTTGGGAACAATGTAATATAAAATGTGATGCTCAGAATTAATCTGAAATATTACGATCTATTATACTGTAGTGCCAATTTTGGATAAAATCCATTTGTTAGTATAGAAATTACATGAAATTAAAAATTGAAAATATCAGAAAGCTTAGAGTCATGTTGGCAGCACTGAGTTACATTAGTTACCGGTACTCTAAATTAATCTAGAATGTCAGGTACTATACGTGTGCAATGTTTAGAGCTTGCATACTTTCTGATATATTGATATTAGGATTAAAACATAGAGGGAGAGCTTTTATTAACAGTTGGCAACCCTGGTGGCTCTTTAGAATACGCACAGTAATATATCTGTTGTAGTACACATACTACATTTGAAATTTGGTTGAAATCCAATTGATAGTATAGAACATACATGCATTTGGAAATTGGACCTATCGGCAGGCTTAGAATCATGTTGGCAACACTGGCATGTATGGACTTCTGAAAATAATTAAGAATGTTATCTATACGAGTGCCAATTTTGGAATAGTTTGCTTGCGTAACTTCTGAGATATCCGACATAGAGGTCAAATTTCAATTGTGATTTTTCAGCAGATAGTCGCACTGACATCAATTTCAAATATGTCCGTGAGATATTCAGGTACAAATCTTTACTCCTACCGAATTTGGTTTCGATTTCTGCACCTGTTTGGGAGGGGGGGGGGGGGGCGAGAGACACCCAGACAGACAGACACACATTTTCCCAGATCGATCTCATAAGTCTACTTTTTCCTCATTTTTGAAAAATATGAACAGTAGGCTAAAAAATACGTAAACCCTGTACAATTGTAATTTACAATAGCTCTGCAACACGTGGGAATCTTGCAACATTAAGTACGGAATACGGCGCGGAAAGGCAGCTTTTCTCCTCTGATTGCAATGGTTTCTGGCTTAAACAGAAGGTTGACTTAATTCTTTCCTATGCCGTCCCAAGACTTTCGGGCCAATACTTCAGAATACTAATTGTTTACAAAATAGCTTAATGCTTGTCAGCTCCGACCGATTAAATTGTTGAAATAGCATTTAAAAAATTGAAACTAAATCGTCGGCTCGTCCTGATAATAATCCACCGTATGTAGAGAAAGGATGTGCTGAAAGTCTCAGGGGCCCCTTACACTTAACTTAGCCATACAAACTTGTAAGTTTCCTGACGCCTGGAAAATCACTCGCGTCTGTCCTATACTAAAATCTGGATATCCATCACTAATTAATAACTACCGTCCTATATCTATTTTATCTGCAGTAGACAAGGTATTTGAATTCATATTGCACGGAAGAATATCAGTATTTCTCAGACGACTCGTAACAGACTACCAACATGGTTTCCTATCCAGGAAATCTACAGTGACGAATGCAACTAAATTTACTCAAATTATATCTAAAGAGTTAGATAAAGGAGGGCAAATGGATGTCATATTTCCAGATTTTGAGAAAGCATTCGACACAATAAATCGTGATATCCTTCTTAACAAATTGTGTATTTTGGGATTATCCCACCCACTACTCAAATTATTCAGCTCCTACCTCAGAGACTGGAAAAAAATTGTTTCGTTCCAGAAAATTGTCTCAAAGGAATACATAGTACATTCCGGAATACCCCAAGGCTCGAAAATTGGACCTCGGATTTTTCTAGCAATGATAAACCATTTGCCACGTTGTATAGTACACACACATAGTCTATTATATGCAGGTGACTTCAAAATTTTTAAATCAATTTCTTCCACTAATGACTGCACTCTACACAAAATGACCTAAATAATATACACAAATGAAGTATAGAAAACAAATTATACTTAAACGTACCGAAGTGTGTTGTTATGACCTGTACACGTAAGAAGAACCTCAGTCATTGCAAACAGTAAGCGAGAAGAAAGATCTAGGAATCCTGTTTGCCCAAGAGCATGCTTTCACTTGTCATGTGCAAAAGACAGTCGGGAATGCTTACCGTATGTTAGGGTTTATAATAAGAAACACTAAGCCATTCATTAGGACTAGTACCTGCATAAACCTTTATATTGCCATGGTGAGATCCAAGCTCGAGTACGCCAGCAATGTATGGAGTCCCTGGCAGAAAACAATCATTAAATCCATTGAGCAAGTTCAAAAGAAATTCCTCAGATATTTACACCTCAAAATAACGGGCAATTACCCACACATGATACCCTACGGTGAACTTTTGTTGAATTTCGGCATGACAAGTTTGGAGTCTCGAAGGCAATTGAATGATATGAAATTCCTTCATGAAGCTAATAACGGTCAAAGTGATAACTCATTTTTCCTATCGCTCCTAAATTTCAACATCCCTCGCTTAACTACCAGAACAACTATAACATTCAAAAATGATATAACCAATACTACTTCACATAACAATTCACCTGTATGGAGGCTTTGCGGTATTTACAACGATGTGGTTCGAGTGAACTGGAAACTAGATTTCTGTCTCTCAATCAGACCGTTCTTGGAAATTATAATCCAGTCACTCTAATTCATACTTGAAATAAAAATATCACACAGAACAGAATCAACAATGAATATATGTGGACAGGCCTGTTCCCTAGTTATTACAGTTATCTTTTATTTTACGATGTAATAATTTCAAAACCTGTTTAATTTTTATTTTTAATATTTTACCTTAGATCAAATTTGGATTTAGTTTTTATATTACCTTAAGATTATGCTTTTTACTACTATGCATTTTGATCTGTGTGAACTTCCTAGTTTTATGAATTTCATTTAGATATTAATACTTGATGTAGAAATATCAGGAAGTGTATTTTACTGTGTAGGTGCTCTATTATTGGGGCGCACACTGAGCCCTGTTGTGTACCGGAGCCTCATCTCGCAAGTGGAGAGGAAGGAGGAGCAGGAGGAGTATCAACCTCGTAAAAAAAACCAGGGTCCATCTGGCTCCGGATGGTAGCACCCTGTCATAGGGCCCCTACCTAGGGTTACTAGGCGAAACTGGTCAACGGTCTCAAAGGCGGAAGAGGAAACAAAGTATTTCCCAACGGCAGAGAGAGCGGAAGAACCTAGTGGAGTAAACCACGAAAAAACAATCATTTCGGACTCACAATCCGATCTTACTTTGGAAGATAATTCCTTCCCTAACAAATCACAACTTTATTTGCAGAATGGAAAGTCCGCTGAAAGAAAGCACTACCCCAGGTGGTAGCTCGAAAGAGAAATCCACCATTGCGTTATGCAATGCATCGGGACCTAGGGTTCTGGGGAGTCCCAACAACTGCAACAAAGACGAGTCGGAGCGTCTTGAAATACCTTCCAAGCTGAGATTTAAACATAAGTACTTCATTGGGACCATAAATGTTAACTCGCTCCTCAAAGTAGGAAAGCAAAAAGAACTTGAAAAGCTTTTAGACAAGAATCAAATCCAGATCCTAGCTGTGCAAGAGACCAGATTCTTAGACAAGAATGTTGTGGACACTGAACACTACAGAGTATTTAAAAGAAAGCCAGCAATAAAAATAATGGGAAACATGCCTCTACTAGGGACTGCCTTTTACGTAAACAAAAAGATAGTGACTAGTGTCACAGAATTCACATCGAAATCAGAAAGGCTATCGCTACTTACATTCAAGTGTAAAAACAAGAAGTACACGCTTATCAACTGCCATGCTCCCATTAATGAAGACAACAAAAAGAATCCACAGAAGGTGGACGATTTCTGGGATCTCTTAGACACTGAAATCTTGCATATACCCGAGAAAAACATAAAAATTCTCCTGGGAGATTTTAATGCACAAATAGGAAAAGAGAGAAAATACAGGGACATCGTGGGAGATTATCCAGCGCATAGGAGGACAAACAGAAAAGGGGAAAGGCTCATAAGACTCTGCAGAGCATTCCAGTTTAGAATAATGTCAACAAATTTCAGGAAACTCCCAAGAAAAGCGAAAACCTGGGTATCCCCAAATCCAAATTTAGGGGAATTCCAACTGGACCATGTAGCGATATCAAGGAAAAACGCAAAAGAGGTAATGAATGTCAAGGTGATTAGAAACGGTGACTTCGATTCAGACCACTACCTTTCCAAAGCCAAAATCCGCTTCCTTCCGCTACGACAAAAGAGAGACCCACCTAGAATAACCAAATATAACATGAGCAAATTGAATATTTCCCACGACATTGTTAAGAACTTTAGGGAAGAAATCCGCAGCACCAAAAAGGGAAGTTGGCAACAACTCTGTACAGGAATCAATGACGCCGCAAAGAAGACACTGGGGTTGGCAAAGAGGAAAAGAGAAATCTGGTGGAACGAACACTGCGATGTAGCTCTCAGAAAGAGGTCTGAGGAATGGAGAAGATGAAAATCTTCTGGAAAAAGGGAACACTTGGAACAATTCAGACAACAGAGGAAAGAAACATCCAGAATTTTCCGTAGGACCAAGCGATCTTTTGAAGCAGCACAGTTAGAAAATCTTCAGAGCAACTTCGTTAACCACAACTCCAGAGACTTTTACCAGACATTCAAAAACAAACTTAAGGGTTACCAAGCCCCAAGTATGAGTTTTAGAAATGAGCAGGGAAAAATTGGACTGAACAACCATGAAAACTGCGAAATACTAGCTGGATACTTTCAAGATCTTTTGAACTGTCCAACCCCCACTTCTAGATTAGAAATAGCAGACTCACCAGAAAACTCAAAAGAGGATGCACCACCAACAAAAGAAGAGATCAGGGATGTCATCAAAAACCTAAAGAACAACAAAGCAAGTGGAGAAGATTCGATAACAGCAGAAATGATTAAATGAGCTGAGCCAGAAATTCTAGACGACCTTCACAGAATCCTTGGTGCAGTCTGGGAAACCGAGAAAATTCCAGAAGAATGGAAAACAGCGCTGATCCATCCGCTCCACAAGAAAGGGGATAAGCAAGACGTGAACAACTACAGAGGTGTGCCCCTCCTTTCAATTGCTTATAAAATTCTCTCCAAGATTCTTCTAAACAGAATAGAAGATACGCTGGACAAACAACTAGGCGAGTACCAAGGAGGGTTTAGGAAAGGACGCTCCTGTGTTGAGCAGATCTTCAACTTGAAATCAATAATCCGTCACAGACTGCTGAGTAATAAGAAAATTGTGGTATCCTTCATAGACTTTAAAAAGGCATTTGATTCAGTGGACAGAGAGACCTTAGACAGGATCCTAAGGGAATTTGGAATCAAAACCAAACTAGCAAATATAGTCAAAGAGACCCTAACAAACACAACTTCCAGGGTGAAGTTCATGGGAGAGCTTTCTCGGCCGTTCGAAATTAAGACAGGAGTCAGGCAAGGGGATGGCCTATCACCAATCCTTTTCAACTGTGTCCTAGAGAAGGTTGTGAGAATTTGGAACTCGGAATTGGAGAGTCGAGGAATAAACCCAATCTGCCTCGGGAGGAAGTCGGTAGGACTTAAAGTCAACTGCCTGGCGTTTGCAGATGATTTTGCAGTACTATCGGAAACCACGGAAGAAGCAGTCATACAAATCAACCTCTTGGAAAAGATCGCTAGCCAAACAGGACTAAGGATATCAGTTGAAAAGACAAAATTTATGACAAATGACAAACATGGACCAAAGTTCCTTGACACGGAGATAGGACGGATTGAAAGGGTAAAAAAGTTCAAGTACCTAGGAGAGACTATACAGGAGAATGGGTTAGAAAAAGCAGCTGTTGGAGATCGAATTATAAAAATGGAAAGAGCGTATGGATTAACAAAAAATATCTACAACAAAAAGTGCATCTCCTGGAATGCCAAAATAAGGCATTATAACACTGTCGTAAAAACAGAGTGCCTCTTTGCCAGTGAATGCCTCTCGATGAACTATAGCCTCGAAAAGCTAGAAGTCATGGAAAGGAGAATTCTTAGAAAAATCATGGGTGCAGTTCAGACTGAAGATGGATGGAGACTGAGAAGCAACGGAGAAGTCTACCAGAACGTGGAAAGAATCTCCGCGTCTATGCGGAAGAGAAGGCTGACATTCCTCGGACATCTCTATAGAATGAACGACCATAGATTAACTAAACAAATATTCGACTATCTCTGGAAGAAAAAGACCACCACAACATGGATTAAGGAAGTTAGGAAAGATTTAGAAAAGTTAAACATCACAGAATCTCAAATGCTAGAAAGAAATGTATTTAAGAGCAAAGTGAACAATCTGGAAGGGTTTCAAGATGAAGGAAGACTTAAGAGAAGTGGACGAACTTGGACAGAAGATCAAAGAAAAAATGCCAGTAAACGCATGAAGGAATATTGGAGACAGAGGAAACTCCAGGCAAAGAATAAGAAAAAGAAATAAAGTTGTTGCGTGATCCTAAGTGGTCAATTCGCTTGAAGAAAAAAAATACGGAAGAGAAGATTGAAGTTCTATGGACACCTTACGAGAATGAGCGATAGTCGACTAACGAAGAAGATCTTTAATTACATCACCAAGATAAATGCGACTACAAAATGGGTAGATGACATAAGAAAGGATATGGAGGAAGTTGGGATCAGTCCAAATGAGATCTGGAATAGAGAGGTGTTTCGAGGTAGGATTGATGCATTCAAGGAAAAGCAAGGGAGAAGAACAAGAAAATCTGGTCGGAAGAAAGAATGAGAATCCACAGTGAAAGGATGAAGAGTTTCTGGGAGCAGAAAAATGGACTAATCAGCAAGTCAATTGTTTCCCGTGGTCCAAAGTGGGCCAAAATCGAACAAAGGAGAAGAAGAAATAAATAAATAAATAAACTTCAATTCAATTGTTCACTTGTAGTAAATGTTCCGGCTTGGCAATGTATTCTTAAGCTAAAAGTTCAATTAAAGAAAATTAATTAAGATATCATTGTGTCAAATCTATAAATTACTGATTACAAAGTACAATAATAGAGTCGATGAGTTCAAATACCTGGTTTCAGTGGTGACTAGAGATGTAAATCTCGATGTGGAAGTGTCACACAGGATTTTAGTAGGATGGATTAACTGGAGGAAGATGTCAGGAGTACTCTGTGACCGCAGGATGAAGCTTAAGGGTAAGGGAGTAGCATGCTGAGCTTCTATGCCCAAGGTTGTGGGTTCAAACCTGGCCGAAGTCGTCGGATTTTTTAGGAGCGTTAAAAATTCCTGAGTATGGCTTCCTTCGGAGGGGAAGTAAAGCCAGCGCGCGGCGGTCCCATGTCATAGATTTATGACGTGATAAAGAACCTTTCAGTAATTACACCTGTGTGAAGCTAAATTATATGTTATCTCTTGAGTAACGCTCTTAGTTTACAACGTTTGTCGCCAGGAGCCGACTGCGGTGGCATCTAGTAATAAAGTGCAGAACTAGTTGGTCGTTGACGGTGGCGTTTGGTAGCAAAAGTTGGAACTACTTGAAAATCCAATGTATGCAGTCCTTACTTGAATTTAAAAAAAAAAAGATACGAGCCTTACAGTAGTCGCATATTATGACGTGTAACATCTGACACGTTACCCTACTATGAAATTGAGATGAAATGTATGTGAAGTCATCTGACATGTTATCCTACTCGTATACTACACAGTACACAGCTTGGATATACTTAAATTGTTAATTTATGCTCCGTTTTCATACTAGTACTATGATGAATGTATTGATTGAATTGGAGATATGCTACTGTCACACTTATTTGAACAAACATCACATATTATATTGTAAATTAAGAGGTGGAATTAAACCATAATCTTTAGCCTATCTATAGACTTCTAGAAATAATGTTCAATACAATCAAATTTCCCAACTCCTGCTTGGGGCAAACTATTGTAATTAAAATTAGATAAACCGTAATTTCATGTAGATTCTGTTTAAATGACGCATAATGTTATGATAAATATCGTTTAAATCGATAATCCGGTAGCAAAAATAATTGACGGGATTGGGTTTAGAACCCAAGACCTCATGATTCGCTAAGGGGCTAGTCACGCAGCCATCACAACCACAGAAATTTAGAGTACAAGACAGTTACTCATTTTCACGTGCTAGTAATAATATGGAAGTATTTTTTTATGTTCCATTAGTATTTTGCTTTTTTTTTCGATAATGTTCCTGCGTGGAATTGAGTTTTAAATTAGTTATGAATACGCCTACTTGACGGTAAAGGGAATTCATGAATGGATAGCCCAGTTCCCGTATAAAAACATCGATATATATTATATTGATCACTGCATTACAGCAATGTGGGTTAATATCAGAATAGCCATTGTGCAGAAACATAATACTGGCTTTGCAGACTAGTTACAATGTTTCATATTAAAGCATATCATCATTTAAATACTGATACGAAGACTTTTAACATGTGGTTCATATTTCAATCAGTTGACACCTGAGTTCGCATGAGCGTTTACCGTCAAGTATGAAAGTGTTGAGCAAAGTTAATCGGGGAGTGGATGCCCCATCACTTTTATCCAGAGATTGAAAAACAGACCTTAATTAATCTTAATTGTTTTTAGCAAATATGATATTGAGACCGTTAGTCGAGTCAACAACCACGATGACTTTTCTAACATCCCATAAGTCGAATAAAATTACCGTGAGGATCAGGTGAACTTCCTAATAGGCTAAGCGGCACGAGACACTGTAGTCCACGGGGATCGTGGTACATGGTGACGATGGTCATAGACTGCCTAAGGAAAGGTTCACCTTAAAACTAGACTGAGAAATTAAACATCCAGACTTAAGTAAAACACCGTGAAAATTTATTAAAATTCACAAGCCACAAGATCAACGAGCAATAACAACTCGGACACACAATAACACGGGTTACCAGCGGCGCAAAGCTCGCATTCAATAACTCTGGGATAGGCCTGTCCACAACAGTTACCTTCCAATAACATCTAGTCAACGGGAACCCTCCCGGACAAGGTAATCACAAGTACCTTCATACAATAAATTCCTGCATTTAACAGGGTCGCCTGCAACTCACTATAGAAAACCTGACCTAATTGTACACGTCAAGACGGTACACGCAAGAAGTGCGCTCAACTAACAAAAAGCAATCTATAAAACATGTGATATGAGACAGGGTTGAAAACTGGGTTACATAAGCTAAGTTGCAATGAAAGAAAGAGCGAATGCAATTGCATTCTGTCTCTTGTCAAAGTAGTCCTGTCTCACAAACAAATGAAGCGTGCTCTCAAGGGCACTGGATTACAAAACCAGTTTATGTCACCAGCAGGCTACCACATTTCTGCGTTCGGTCGACACAAAACACACATTATTCAAGGCCGGCGATTTAATCAAAATAAAACTATGCATCTGGCCTGTTCATAAAAAACTTTACCATATGTTATGAACCTCTAAAGAGTCCGTGTATAAAAAACACGCAATAAATCTGAATAGAATAATATGATTCCGTCTTTCTACCAAAGACGTCTAAATGATAGTAATCTTACAATTACTGGAGCTCTTTGCTCTCAAAACACAATTCAGTAGTTGCTAGTACAACATCAAATAAAAACGTGTCTTACATGACCCAAGCAAAATGATGATTGTGGCGCAGATTCCATACAAGGATCTGCTCAATGATACATTGGGAACTGAGTTCGATGCTAGGCATCGAAACATTCCTTCTAATTGTTAGGTTCAAACTTGACCATAAATAGCTTCTGAGCTTATTCAAAATGAAAATATAATGCATTTACAAAACTGGCAATTACAGTCGATTGCCTAACTGATACGACTGTTCTAACGAAAGTCAGGGGTGTATCAAAACTGGCTGCAAAGAATGCAGGTAAAGAAATAACCATGACATCTGATTGTCATAACTAAAGTCAGCAAAGACTCGAAAAATCACCCCAAACAGGGTTGGACAAAATAGCCGCGAATGACTGCGGTCACATCTAGCAAAAGATAGGCATTGACGTTCTACGACGTTCATCAAGCTGCACCAGGATTAACCAAAATGTCAGACCCACGGGTGTCTCACTATACTGAAATAAATGATATTAAATTAAACTAGATACAATCCCTACCTAGAAAAATGGCTGACACAGAGTTTGGTTGATTCACAAACTACATTAAATCTAATATACCACCAGAACTAGAACAAGAGAAGGGGTGTCCAAAAACTCACGACATGGAGAAACTATCACTCAGCCCTCTATTCAATAACCAGGGTTGTACAAATTCCTCTCTGGATCTCTGGAACGGTATTATCCTCATCAGGATTCCCATCTGGACTCCTCCAAAGACCAGGGTTCGATTCGTCCCTGTCGACAACTCCGTGAATATGCTGGATATGCCTGGAAATGGCATCTTGGATTCCTTCCTTCTCGTCCTCGGTTCTGCAAGCTCCACCATCATGCTAGTTCTCGTAGAAACATCACCCTCATACCAGGATGTATTAGCCCATGATGACTGATTCAAACATGGTGTGGAATAGTCTGGTCACGTTGACGGTGAAATAAGTTATGAAATTCATTCTTTCACTTTCCAAAAATATAATGTTCGTCGTAAATGTTGTAGGCTTTGATAGTAATTGACAACACTGCCTTAATTTCGTGGATGTGAATAGATACATGAGCTAGCACTGCTCAATGATTCTGCACGTGCTAATGACGCTACTTTTCTATCATGCAGCATCGGTAAAATGTACGTCGTTTTGGAAATAAAAACTTCACTCTGGCAATCCAAATATGTTACACTATCATAATCACACTTATTTGAAGTAATTGCAACACATTTACCTGTATATTTTCCACAAGGCATTCGGCCCTCCACAAACACGTGGGTACTAAAATGTGGTGTTCCGGTAAAATTATATAATTCACTAATACTTGCCAATAATTATCTTCAATATGTTTCTGTGGCTCACTGTGCATAAATAACAGTATTTTACAATATGCCAGTGCACGATGGCACCTGATAACCAATTCAACGCTAACAAGCGGATATTCTTCTATGTCTTACAGGACAAATACGATTACACGCCTATACTGGGCGGATTCTCCAGACGTAGTGCAAGTAACTCACTATAATTCTTACTTATAACTTGTATCGTTGTTTATTCGTGCTCGATGGCAACTAATTGTAATTTCCTCGCTAAACAGCGGATATTTCCTACGTAGTACAAGACGGATATGATTCCACGCCTACACAGGGCGGATTCTCCAGACGTAGTGCAAGGCACTGGGTGTCTCAAGGAAGTAGGTCGTCAAACCGAAGTCGTTGAGCGACTACTTACGTTCCTATTTGCGTATCTGCAAGGGTATTACCTTCCCTTAAGCTAAAATAACATTCTCAAAAATGTTTTAATAATGCTGCATGACGAAATGGAATATTCTGAGTCTTGAGAAAGAATAAAATTAATTAATAAGACCTCAGATAAATAATTAGCAGTTCTCAGCAAAGTCAAAAGTGCGATTCAACGCTACTTCAAAGAGTATCGCGTGAGATCTCAGCTCCACGTGGCTTCCTGGGTGTGTTCAAAGGTACAGCATCCCATCATAAATGTTCTGTCATAAAAAATATCACATGAACCATAGCTCAGCGGGTTCAATATAATGATTTTTAGCCTACTTTCGATTTTTGCAAAAAATGAAAGTAGACTTATGAGATCACTACAGGGCGAAAAAAAAGTGTGTCTGTCTGTGTGTGTGTATGTGTGTGAGTCTGTGTGTGTGTGTGTGTGTGTGAGTGTGTGGACTCTGAATGTCTGTCCCCCCCTATCAATTCGAACACGGTGAGCGCAAATTGAACGAAATTTGGTACGAAGGTAGCACTAGCAAAGGACACCTCAGTGTCATGTTTTATATCGCCGCCATCTTGACAGGAACGTAATGGCGGCCACACAAATGTTCAAAGCTTAAATCAAATTACGACTAACCTAATCATCCGATCTCTACCAAATTTTGCAACAACATACCTTTATGGGGGAAGCATCCTTTGACCAAACTAATAGGTCATCAAACTAATAGTTTGCGGATGGCGGCCATCTTTGTGTGAAAATCGATTGCCCCTATTAATTCGAACACGGTGAAACCGAATGGAACGAAATTTGGTACAGAGGTAGTACTAGCAAAGGGCACCCCAGTGTCATGTTTTATATCGCCGCCATCTTGACGGAAACGTAATGGCGGCCACACAAATGTTCAAAGCTTAAATCAAATTACGACTAACCTAATCATCCGATCTCTACCAAATTTTGCAACAATATACCTTTATGAAGCGGGCATCCTTTGACAAATCTAATAGGTCATTAGCCTAATAGTTTGCGGATGGCGGCCATCTTTGTGTCAAAATCGATTACCCCTATTAATTCGAACATGGTGAAACCGAATGGAATGAAGTTTGGTACAGAGGTAGCACAAAGCAAAGGGCACCCCAGTGTCATGTTTTATATTGCCGCCATCTTGACCGAAACGTAATGGCGCCCACCCATATGTTCAAAGCTTAAATCAAATTACGACTAACCTAATCATCCGATCTCTACCAAATTTTGCAACAACATACCTTTATGAAGGGGGCATCATTTGACAAATCTAATAGGTCATTAGCCTAATAGTTTACGGATGGCGGCCATCTTTGTGTCAAAATCGATTACCCCTATTAATTCAAACACGGTGAAACCGAATGGAATGAAATTTGGTGCAGAGGTAGCACAAAGCAAAGGGCACCCCAGTGTCATGTTTAATATTGCCGCCATCTTGACCGAAACGTAATGGCGGCCACCCATATGTTCAAAGATTAAATCAAATTACGACTAACCTAATCATCCGATCTCTACCAAATTTTGCAACAACATACCTTTATGAAGGGGGCATCCTTCGACAAATCTAATAGGCCATTAGCCTAATAGTTTGCGGATGGCGGCCATCTTTGTGTCAAAATCGATTACCCCTATTAATTCGAACACGGTGAAACCGAATGGAATGAAGTTTGGTACAGAGGTAGCACTAGCAAAGGGCACCTCAGTGCCATGTTTTATATCGCCACCATCTTGACGGAAACGTAATGGCGGCCACACAAATGTTCAAAGCTTAAATCAAATTACGACTAACCTAATCATCCGATCTCTACCAAATTTTGCAACAACATACCATTATGGAGGAAGCATCCTTTGACAAATCTAATAGGTCATTAGCCTAATAGTTTGCGGATGGGGGCCATCTTTCTGTCAAAATCGATTACCCCTATTAATTCGAACACGGTGAAACCGAATGGAATGAAATTTGGTACAGAGGTAGCACTAGCAAAGGGCACCTCAGTTTCATGTTTTATATCGCCGCTATCTTGACGGAAACGTAATGGCGGCCACACAAATATTCAAAGCTTAAATCAAATTACGATTAACCTAATCATCCGATCTCTACCAAATTTTGCATCAACATACCATTATGGAGGGAGCATCCTTTGACCAAACTAATAGGTCATTAGCCTAATATTTTGCGGATGGCGGCCATCTTTGTGTGAAAATCGATTCCCCCTATTAATTCGAACACGGTGAAACCGAATGGAACGAAATTTGGTACAGAGGTAGCACTAGAAAAGGCCACCTCAGTGTCATGTTTTATATCACCGCCATCTTGACGGAAACGTAATCGCGGCCACCCAAATGTTAAAGGCTAAAATGTAATTACGACCAACCTAATAATCTAATCTCTACCAAATTTTGCAACAACAAATCTTTATGTGGGAAGCATATTCTGACCAAACTGCTAGATCATCAGCCCAATAGTTTGCAGATGGTGGCCAAGTATGTGTGCAAATCGATTCCCCCTATCAATTCAAACACGGTGAAACCGAATTGAACGAAATTTGGTACAGAGGTAGCACTAGCAAAAGGCACCTCAGTGTCATGTTTTATATCGCCGCCATCTTGACGGAAACGGAATGACGGCCACCCAAATGTTAAAAGCTTAAATCAAATTTCGACCATCCTAATAATTTGATCTCTACCGGATTTTGCAACAACATGCCTTTTTGTGGAAAGCATCTTATGACTGACTACAAGGTCATCAGCCCAATAGTTTGCAAATAGCGGCCATGTATGTGTGCAAATCCATTCCCCTGATCAATTCAAACACGGTGAAACCGAATTGAATGAATTTTTTTACAGAGGTAGCACTAGCAAAGGGCACCTCAAATTCATGTTTAATATCCCTATAGCAAGTTGTATTTCAACAAGCTACTACAGCCAACATTCAATTATACTCCTTGAAAAGGACAAAGAGTTATAACAATACCCATGCATTTAGGAGAAAGTAGGCTATATGTTCTAAACTGAACATCTTGTTTTTACACCAAAGGACGACAACTTGAAGACGAATTATTGTAGAAATATATGTAATGGCGCCCCCAAACCTTGTAGTAATCCGTTTGTGATACACATTCAAATTAGCAACCAGGAGGGATGCGATCCAGCTGACAGTGCGTCTTAAACACTTCCGTCCGATCCACTTCCGTCCCATTTTTCAAAATCACTCCCACGTAAATATCCATCAACCGAGTGGAAAGATGCTACACATCAAAAACAGATAACACACACTAATACAGCCATCACAATTAACACCGGTTATCAGACATATTCTACACACACCCAGTACACGGGGCTACATGACTGCGTTGTCGCAGCCCCTAAACTAAGGAACCAACCAAAGTTGCACGGAGATCACACAGTAACAGGCTTGACGTAACAGTAATGAAAATACTCAGGTGGATGAGTGGAGTTACTAAAACTGAAAGAATAAGGGAAACATGAAATTTGTGGAAATATCTATAAAGATACAAGAAAAATACTTCAATGTTACGGGCATGTGAGAAGAAGAAAGAGGGGAGTATAATTATACAAAACGGTAATGGTCAGCGCAAAGCAAGGACCAAATTTTGAAAAATTGCTAAAAATTGTTACGATTTGAATTTTGAACATTTATAACTTTTCTTCTAACAGCAAGATGTGTGTTGGACGGTTGGTTCCTTAGTTTAGGGGCTGCGACAACGCGTTCATGTAGCCCCGTGTACTTTGGGTGTGTATAGAATCTGTGTGATAACCGGTGTTAATTGTGATGGCTGTATTAGTGTGTGTTGTTTATTCAAGTAAGAACTGCAGACATTGGATTTTCAAGTAGTTCCAACTTTTGCTACCAAACGCCTCCGTCATAGATAAACTAGTTCTGAAATTGGTTACTAGATGCCACCGCAGTTGGCTACTGGCGACGATCGTTGGAACCAAAGAGCATCAGTCTAATCTAACCTATAATTTAGCTTCACACAAGTGTATTTATTGGAAGGTTCTTTATCATGCCATAAATCTATAACATGTGTCCCCCGGCTTTACTTCTCCTCCGAAGGAAGGCATACAGAGGGATGTTTAACGCTGTTAAAAAATCTGACGACTTCGGCCGGGTTTGAACCCATGACTTTTGGCATGGAAGCTCAGCATGCTACCAACTACGCCAACGAAGCGGCCAATACCGAGATTAATTTTGCCATTATGAACAAGGTCTACTGAATTCAAATGTTTCTTTAACATGCCAACAACGTATGACATGAGTGCCGATATTTTTGCAGCCTTTCAAAAATCACTTACCACGGCCAGGAACGAACCTGCAAGCGTCGGGTTGGTAATCAGACACGTTAACCACCCACCCACCGGGGCAAGCACAGTTAGAATATTATAATCGGAATTGTTTTGGCTCCTTAATTGAGTCGTCCAGTTGCAAAACTTGTTTAATCCACTTGTGAATAAGAATAATTTTCATGAGAAACGTTTCTCTGGACTTTGCCTCACGTATCTTTTGTGTTTGTTATTTTCTACTTTTTGCTATGTGTTCTTGGTTTTTGGTTTTGTGTTTGCTTTGTGCTTTTGCTTTTGAATTTTACTTTTTGCATTTCTTTCTAGGTTTTGGTTTTGAGTTTAATTTCTGCTTTTGCTGTTTTTTTTATTTTGCTTTTTGCTTTGTGTTACTTGTTTTTTGTTTTCTGCTTTGTTTTTGATTTTGCTTTTTGCTTTGTGGTTCTTTGTTTTGTGTTTGTTTTCTGGAAAATAAAAATAAAATAAAACAAAATAAAATATAAAATTAACATAACAAAATCAAATTTAAAGCAAAATAAAATAAAACAAAATAAACAAAACAAAATAAAAATAAACAAAACAATTTAATAAAACAAAACAAAATAAAAAACAAAATAAAATAAATCAAAGAAAAATAAAATAAAGTAAAATAAAATACAATAAAATAAATGCATAATAGTACATTATCAACGAGCCTATAATGGCAATAATTAAGACACGAGTATGTTTATAAAACGAGCGTACGCTCGTTTTATAATTTCCATACGATTGTCTTAATTACCATTATAGGCGAGATGCATACGACTGTTTATGTTCGACGATAATTATTATAACTATTTTATGTTCGAACATTAATATTCATATCTGTCGAGATTTCGCCAGTTTTATGTACTGAACAGGGCGCATGGGACGCAGACAATGCCTTGTATTTGACCATGGCCTCCTTGATTAACCTACTATGACACTAGGCCAGGCAGTCAAATTTAAATTAGAAGGCCTTGGAACTCAGCGCAACTAATTATCTGATTGGTCAGCAACTGTTTCCTGAGCTCTGATTGGTGGGAAAAACTGTTTCATAATGAACAAGAAGTTCCGTAAAGAACTAAAGAGCCTACTTTTCTTAAAATTTAAGATCTATGCCAATGATTAATCTATATGGATCTATCTAGAATAATGACGAAATTAAGTTGGTAATATCGAAATTTCTAATTAGTTCGAAATACTGTATACCTGGCATACTGTAGCCTAATAGAGAACTACAGTTGGCAGCCCTGGTGACTGAATATATTCTTAGTTCCATCTCTTAAGGTACAGAATACAAAATTTGGTTGAAGTCCAATGGATAACATGGACGTTACATGCAGTTAAACATTGGATCTAACAGCGCGCGTAAAATCATGTTGGCAACAATGACATACATGTATTGGTCAGAAATAATCTGAAATAATATGATCTATTGTTGAGTCAATTTTAAATAAAATCCATTAGTTAGTATAGAAGTTACATGCATTTTAAAATTGGATCTATCAGCAGGCTTAGAATCATGTTGGCAGCACTGACGTATATTAGTTACTCCAAATTGATCTAGAATGCCAGGTACTATACGTGTGCAAAGTTTAGAGCTATTGGCTTGCATACTTTCTGATATATTGATATTAGGGTAACAAAAATAGAGACAGTATTTACTAACAGTTGGCAGCCCTGGTTACTCTTATGAATCGGCATATACATATCTGTTTTGGTACACATAGCACACACGAAATTTGGTTGAAATCCAAATGATAGTATAGAAGTTACATGTATTTAAAGTTGGACCTCTCAGCAGGCTTAGAATCATGTTGGTAGCACTCACGTATATAAGTTTCTCCAAATTAATATAGAATGTCAGGTACAATACGTGTGCATAGTTTAAAGCTGTCGGCTAGCATACTTTCTGATATATTGGTATTTGGATAAAATAAATTGAGAGCATTTATTAATAGTTGGCAGCACTGGTGGATCTTAATAATACGTTCAGTCATGTCTGTTTATGTACACATAGCACATACGAAATTTGGCTGAAATCCAATTGATAGTGTAGAAGTTATATGCATTTAAAATTTGGTCCTAACACCAGGCTTATAATCATTTTGGCAACACTGCGATGTTTGGCCTCCTGGAAATTAAACTGAAATATTATTATCTATACGTGTGCCAATTTTGAAATAGCTCCTATTCATACCTACCAAGATATCCAACATGGAGCTCAAATTTCAATTGCGATTTTTCAGCAGTTGGTAGAACTGACATCATTTTCAAATATGGGCGTGAGCTATTCAGGTATAGATCTTTACTCCTACCAAATTTTGTTTCGATTGCTGCAGCCGTTTAGGAGTTGATAGGGGAGGGGGACACACACACGGCCAGACAGACAGACAGAAGGACAGACAGACAGACAGACAGAAGGTCAGACAGACAGACAGACAGACACACATTTGCCCGATCTCATAAGTCTACTTTTTCCTCATTTTTGCAAAATGTGAAAAGTAGGCTAAAAATAGTGTTATAATGAGCCTCATTATAGTACAGTTATCAGACATATAATAGTCAGGGTCGAACATAATAGTACATTATGCAATGAGCCTATAATGGCAATAATTAAGACACGAGTATATTTATAAAACGAGCGTATGCTATTGGAGGCATAACACCTTTAAAAGGATGCGTGATAGAGCCCGATATCTGATTCGGGAGAGTAAGAAAACGACGTGGGAAAAGTATGTGTCGTCTATGACGGCATATACTCCATCTCAAGTGTGGACTCAGCTTCGTCGGATCTCTGGCTCCCGACATCATAGACGATACCTGGAGTCACCATGAACGGAGACATCATCACGGACCATCTCGCTATTGCTAACAGTATTGGATCTCACTTCTCCGATGTGTCCTGCTCTGGGAGTTACGATTCTACATTTCTGACTCTGAAGCGAGAGGCAGAGGCTCACCCCTTGTCCTTTGCCACTGCTGCTTCGGAGTCCTACAATGTACCATTCTCTGAATGGGAAATGCACAGTGCGCATGCACCGTGCAGGGATAAGGCTCCTGGACTGGATAACATACATAATCAAGTGTTAATACATCTGTGCGAATCCTGTATAAAACAACTGTTCATCCTCCTCAATCGTATATGGATTGAAGGGGAGTTTCCATCTCAATGGCGAGAGGGGATCGTGATACCGATTCCCAAGGCTGGAAAGGATCCCAAATTTGTCAGCAGATATAGACCCGTTGGTCTAACAAATGGCCTATATAAGCTCTAGAGAAGATGGTAAACCGTAGACTGGTGTGGTTTCTGGAAGAGAGAGGTCTCCTGTCTGGGGACCAGTGTGGATTTCGCTCTCATAGGTCCATCACCGACCATCTGGTTGCGACTTGAGAGCGCCATACAGGAGGCATATCTCCGAAAGCAGCACTTAGTCACGGTTTTCTTTGACCTCGAGAAAGCCTACGACACCACATGGCGTTAAGGGATTGTTTCCACCCATCATAAGTGGGGACTCCATGGTAATCTACCGACATTCCTTGCGATTTCCATGTCCTTCCGACTCTTCCAAGTAAGGGTCGGTAGGACATTATCGCAATATTACTCTCAAGAGAATGGAGTTCCTCAGGGTTTTGTGCTGAGTGTCACCTTGTTCACGATTGCCATAAACGGCTTTGTTGCCGCCGCCGGGCCCACGGTAGTTCCATCGCTGTATGTAGACGATTTAGCTCTGCATTACAGCTCTGGAAGTATGGCAAACGTTGAACAGCATTTGCAGCTAGCTATTTACCGGGCCGACAGGTGGGCTAACACCGGGGTTTTCGTTTTTCAGCAGCGAAAACCTCCGTCGTCTATTTTTGTCGGCTACGAAGGCTACATTTACACCCTGAACTACATCTCAGGGATGCTGCATTGCCTTCGGTTGACACTTATCGCTTCCTGGGGATCCAGTTTGACAGCAAATTAACGTAGCAGCACCATATACGGCAACTAAAAACGACGTGTATCAGGAAACTGAACATGCTCAAGTTTCTTAGTGGCACCGTGCGGTGCTGCTACGGTTCTACCAAGCCCTCGTCCTGTCCCGGCTAGACTATGGTTCTGCGGCATACGGTTCAGCAAGGCCGGCTACCTTGAAAATGCTGGACAGTATCCACCATAGTGGCGTTATGCTGGCTACCGGTGCCTTCCGGACCAGCCCGATGCCCAGACTACTCGCCGAATCGGGTGTTCCACCTCTAAATTATAGACGCCTGCATACGCTTTTAGCATATGCTGCCAATGTGCGTCAAATGCCGCAACACCCGAGCTATCAAGCTGTCTTCAGTACCCAATACCACCAGGGGTACGCCAACCAGCCTTGTGCCACTCGGTCAGTTGGTATTAGACTTGATAGCTCGTGTACTGAAATAGGAGTGGCTGTAGATCCCTGTATGATCCGGACACCTAGCGAGGTGCCTCCGTGGCAAGTCCCGCGTCCGGAAATTCGATGGGTTTCGGCGTAGAGACAAGTATTGGTAGATAGGAAGAGAATCCAACTCTAGGTTTTAAACAAATAGTTATATAAAGAAGAATTTCGCAGTGCTAAACCTAGGAGGGACCTAACTTTAGCGGGGGCCTCTTCAAGGCAAGCGGAGAGCGCAGGTGCTTAGATCTTACCTAATTAAATTTTCAAAGTTAAAATTGCTTTTAATTGTCGTTACTAAATTCAAATTTCTATATCACAAGCTGACCCGGCAGACGTTGTCCTGCCAATCAAAGAAAGTGTTGTAACTTTGTTTCTTGAAGTACTTTTGGATCTACAATAATTTTCAATTTCTGTTAACTGCCTCTAAACTATCGTGAATTGAATTAACTAATTTAGAAACATTCGTTGGAGCGTGCACAACAACTCTCCAAAGTTTCTTCGCAAACGGATAAATGTCATTTAACGCATACGGGATTTGGTTTAAATGATTCGTGCGCTGTCACTCATTTGTTGAATCTACTCGTGGTCTACCAACTGTGAAATGGATTTGCTAAGTTAGAAAGCTTCACGTAAGTGTACTCAACAACTCCTCAAAGTTTAATCGCAATCGATGAATAGTATATGAACGCACACAGCATTTTGTTGGAACGCTTCGCGCGTCGTCACTCATTTGTTACATCTACTCGTGCGCTACCAATATTGTAAAATGGATTTACCAAGTTGAACACCTTCCCTGGCGGGTACACAACAACTCATCAATGTTTCATCGGAATCGGATGAATGCCATATGAACGCATAAGTCATTTTCTTTAAACGATTCACGTGCCGTCACTCATTTGTTGAATCTACTCATGCGCTACCTATTGTAAAATAGATTTACCAAGCCTGAAACCTTCTCTGGCGTGTACTCAATGATTCACCAAGGTTTGATCGCAATCGGATGAATGATATATGACCGCATACGGGACATTGTGGAAACGATTCGCGCACCGTCGCTCATTTGTTGAATCTACTCGTGCGCTACTTATTAAAAACTGGATTTACTAAGACAGAAAATTTCCTGGAGTGTACACAACAATTCTCCAAAGTTTCATCGCAATCGGATAAATGGTAGAATATATGGACGCATACGGTACTTTGTTGAAATGATTCGCGTGCCGCCACACATTTGTTGAATCTACTCGTGCGCTACCTATTGTAAAATGGATTTATTGAGCCAGAAACCTTCCGTAGGGTGTACACAACATCTCACCCAAGTTTCATCGTAATCGGACGTATGGTATTTGAACGCATACGGGACCTTATTGAAACGCTTCGCGCGTCGTCGCTCATTTGTTGAATCAATTCTTGCGCTATCTATTGTAAAATGGATTTACTAAGCCAAATACCTTCCCTGGATCTCACTCAACATATCACCCAAGTTTCAACGCAATCGGATGAATGGTATATGAACGCATACGGGACTTTGAAACGCTCTAACGTGCAGAAACAAACAGTAGAATTCGACATCACTGCCACCTTTGGTATAAAACACAACTTTTCGCCACGGCCGGAGTGTATGTAATGGCGGTAGTTGCACAGGTTGCGACCAGGTGGCTCTAACGTGCAGAGACAAACCGTCCAAAGACATCAGCTTTCACAAAGGCCAAGGCTAGTGGTTTCCATGACGACTGTTTTTGACTGTATATTGTGGTTCTAAAATTGTATGTAAATTGTGGTTCTAAAATTGAGTTCATTCCACCTACCGGGTCAGATTGTGAATCTAAAGCATACATGGACCCACCCTAATATACATACCAAATTCCATCAAAATCGGTTCAGTCGTTTAGGAGGAGTTCAGTCACATACACACGTGTCGAAGAATTATATATATAAAGATAAGCACACTTTTTAAAATTTAGTGCAGTATCAGAATCGACACTTGTACTCCATTTAATATTGTTTGTAAATTGTAAACCTCTTATTTTAGCTAAAAAAAAGTTACGTTGTTTTCTTTATCTCAAAAATAAGATTTAAACCTATCCATTGTTAATACTCAACATTTATTAATTGTTAAAATAAATTATTTCTAATTTTTGTTTCATCTCTTTCGCTATAATTACGATTAGGCAGGACCTTCTCTTCCATGATTCTTCCTCTAAGCTCCTGCTCCCTTTGCAAAGACAGACAATCACTAAAACCATAAAGTCTTTACTACTTGTTGCATTTAAACTAAAACTTCAAGTAACAACATTTTCAAAGTTTATCTTGGTTGGCATAGCCAATTCCAGCAAGCCATTAAGGCAAGTATAGCTAACTCCGCCAGCTTCCTACTTGTAGAGATTTTCTCTCTGACTTATGGTTTGTTTTCAAAATTTCAGTTTTTGTAGTTAGGTTTGAGCTTTTCCTCTGTTCTAAACTTTTAATCGGCATCCTGCTGGGTAAAAGCTTAGTTTTCCTTAAGTGCAACAATTGGTATTCATATTAGATTTTCACAAAAAACAATAACAACATCGCTAAAATCACTAAAGATACTTTCTCTCTTCCCTCTCGGGGAGCATTCGGTTGGTTTGCCAGAGATCCAACAGCGCCCAGAAATAAAATTATTACTCCAAATTCAAATCTTTCCAACGTCCTGGAATGCATAATAAAATCTAACCCTTCTGAAGGGAAAGTTAATACATCCTTTCCTTTTGGCTTACTTTGTCTTGCCAGAGTACCACCTGCCCCATAGTACCGAAATACCGGATCGGGAGGGAAAGAGCAATTGCCGAGCACTTGCAGGCAACCTCAATCCATGCTGCGCTCTCCGCTTGCCTTGAACAGGCCCCCGCTAATGTTAGGTCCCTCCTAGGTTTAGCACTGCGAAATTCTTCTTTATATAACTATTTGTTTAAAACCTAGAGTTGGATTCTCTTCCCATCTACCAATACTTGTCTCTACGCCGCAACCCATCTCCTTTTCTCCCTTATATTCCCTTAGGTAGTGTTAATCCTCTGCAAAAACCTACCACCAGTACAATTAGGAGGCTCGTTAAACGATTCGAGGAAACAGGCTCCGTAAATAATAAGAGTTGACAGACATTCTTTCATCAGAAGATGTCAGGTGTGTGATACAAGAGAGGGAGGACATTTTCAGCACCGCCTAAGAGCACTGTAAGTACACATTATTGACCATGTTGGATAAAAGTGTTAAAGTGGGCGCCACCACCGGCTGAATGGGTACGCGTGCCCGCGATCTTCGCCAGTCACAGCCGGCTTAGCTTGCCATGTTTACTCGCACGCACCTTGTACTTCAAAATTGAATGTCTGCAGTCCTTACCTGAATTACAGATAACACACACCAATACAGCCATCACAATTAACACCGGTTATCAGACAGATTCTACACACACCCAAAGTACACGGGGCTACATGACCGCGTTGTCGCAGCCCCTTAACCCTTTAAGGGTTAGTGGTCTCTATATTAACCACCTGTCATAAGGACAGTTTATGCTTTCAAAGATGCTGATAGTTGAATCCCTCAGCCAAATTTCGGAGAATTTTCATGCCGTAGTGCTAGTATTTCTAAAAGCCAATTATTATATACTTATCTACTTGACGTAATGTGTTGGATAAAATTTTAAAAAACTAAAAGCATCAATAATTAAAGTGCAAAAATAAAATATCAATATAGATATAAAATCATAAAAATAAAGTTACAATAATAAAAGAAATATAACAAGTAGTTCCGTGAAGAACTATACAGCCTATTTTCATACATCCTACTCATGTTAATTGTCTCTATCAACATACACAATTTCAGTTTGATTGCTGTAATAGATTCGTAGATATTGAGAACCGACTAAATATTTCGGATGGTCGCCATGTTGGATTTTATATATGTAGGTCCTAGAGTTATGTACTGTTACATGCAGATTATTGTGAACGTGTAGTATTCAAATTTCAATCGCATATTTAGGACACAAGAAGTAACAAGGAGATTTTAAAATTTTTCACAGCTGCCATCTTGAGGTTATGGACACAATTGAAATGAAATAGATGCCAGTGGATTAACATTCGTATAAGGATTTACTGTACCAATTTTCACTGCACGCGGATGGTTAAATTGCGAGAAACGTCCATGTGAATATTTATAATTCGCGTCGCCGCCATGTTGGATTTGTGATCACCAGGTTATTTAAAGTCCTATAGGTGAACTTAAGTTCATAGCCCCTATGGATATTAAAAATGCAGTTTGATTGCCAAAATAGATTCGTAGATATTCAGTATCGTCTTAATATTTCGGATGGTCGCCATGTTGGATTGTTAAATGTATAGGCCATAGAGTCATGTACCATTAAAGGAAAATTATTGCGTAGGTTCATTATTCAAACTTTCACTTCGATCGCATGACTACATCACAAGAAATAAAACTTAATTTTAAAATTCGCACTGGCGCCATCTTGAGGTTATGTAAACCATTGAACTAAATTAGATACCAGTGGATTACAATGTGTATAAATATTTCCTGCACCAGGTTTCAGTGCGCTTGGAACATTAAATCGCGAGAAAGGTCTATTTAAAATTTTCAAATTCGCTTGGCCGCCATGTTCGTTTTGTAGTTAACCGGTTTTTGAAAGTCTTATAGATGGACTTCCAGTAGTGCCCTTTATCTCCGTACAAAATTTTAGGGAGATACCGCTAATAGTTTCAGAGATATAGAATGCCGGTGAAATATTTCGCACATCCGCCATCTTGTGATTATGTAAACAATTGAACGAAGTTAGATGTCTGTGCATTAAAATGTATATAAACATATACTGTACCAAGTTTCATTGCGTTTGGTTGGCCAAATCGCGAGAAACGTCTATTTAAAAGTCGCAAATTCACTTGGCCACCATGTTGGTTTTGTAGTTACCAGGGTTTCAAAGGTCACATAAGTGAACTTATAGTAGTTCCCTCTATCACCATAGAAAATGTCAGGGTAATATCGGTAATAGTTTCGGAGATATTGAATGCTGGTGAAATATTTCGCACAGCCACCATGTTGGATTGGTGAGTCGTAATAAAATTTGAAGGGCACGGTCGAGGTCGTCCGGAATAGTGCTATGAACTTTCCGAGTTTCATTGAAATCGCTTCTGCCATTTAGATTTTATTAGGGGGAGACAACCACACGAATCACACACACACACACGGACAAAAGCCTATTTTTTTTTAAATTGAAAATTGGCTAAAAATTAAAATAATAAATATAACTAAAACAAGTAGTTCCGTGAAGAACTATACAGCCTATTTTCATATATCCTACTTATGCCACTATCAACATACACAATTTCAGATTGATTGCTGTAATAGATTCGTCGATATTGAGAACCGACTAAATATTTCGGATGGTCGCCATGTTGGATTTTATATATATGTAGGTCCTAGAGTTATGTACTGTTACATGCAGATTATTGTGAACGTGTAGTATTCAAACTTCAATCGCATAATTAGGACACAAGAAAAACCAAGGAGATTTAAAAAAAATTCACAGCCGCCATCTTGAGGTTATGGAAACAATTGAAATAAATTAGATGCCAGTGGATTAACATTCGGATAAAGATTTACTGTACCAAGTTTAACTGCACTCGGATGGTTAAATTGCGAGGAACGTCCATGTGGATATTTATAATTCGCGTCACCGCCATGTTGGATTTGTGATCACCAGGTTATTTAAAGTCCTATAGGTGAACATAAGTTCATAGCCCCTATGAACATTAAAAAAAGCAGTTTGATTGCTAAAATAGATTCGTAGATATTCAGTATCGTCTAAATATTTCGGATGGCCGCCATGTTGGATTGTTAAATGTATAGGCCATAGAGTCATGTACCATTAAAGGAAAATTATTGCGTAGGTTCATTATTCAAACTTTCACTTCGATCGCAAGATTACGACACAAGAAATAAAATCTTAATTTTAAAATTCGCACTGCCGCCATCTTGAGGTTATGTAAACAATTTAACTAAATTAGATAACAGTGGATTACAATCTGTATAAATATTTCCTGCACCAGGTTTCAGTGCGCTTGGAACATTAAATCGCGAGAAAGGTCTATTTAAAATGTTCAAATTCGCTTGGCCGCCATGTTCGTTTTGTAGTTAACCGGTTTTTGAAAATCTTATAGATGGACTTCCAGTAGTGCCCTTTATCTTCATACAAAATTTTAGGGAGATACCGCTAATAGTTTCAGAGATATAGAATGCCGGTGAAATATTTCGCACATCCGCCATCTTGTGATTATGTAAACAATTGAACGAAGTTAGATGTCGGTGCATTACAATGTATATAAACATATACTGTACCAAGTTTCATTGCGTTTGGTTGGTCAAACCGCGAGAAACGTCTATTTAAAAGTCGCAAATTCGCTTGGCCGCCATGTTGGTTTTGTAGTCACCAGGTTTTCAAAAGTTACATAAGTGAACTTATAGTAGTTCCCTCTATCACCATAGAAAATGATAGGGTAATATCGGTAATAGTTTCGGAGATATTGAATGCTGGTGAAATATTTCGGACAGCCGCCATGTTAAATTGGTGAGTCGTAACAAAATTTGAAGGGCACGGTCGAGGTCGCCGGGAATAGTGCTATGAACTTTCCGAGTTTCATTAAAATCGCTCCTGCAGTTTAGATTTTATTAGGGGGGGACACACACACGAATCACACACACACACACACACGCACACACACACGGACAAAAGGTGATTTCATAAGCCTATTTTTTCAAAATTGAAAATTGGCTAAAAAATATGAAAATAATTGTAACAAGAAGTTCCGTGACGAACTAAAGAGCCTACTTTTCATGCCAATGATTATTCTACAGTCAAAATTAAGTTGGTAATATCGAAATATCTAATTAGTTCAAAATATACCTGGTATAATGTAGCCTCATAGAGCCCTGGTGACTGAATATATTCTTAGTTCCATCTCTTAAGGTACAGAATACAAAATTTGGTTGAAGTCCAATGGACGTTACATGCAGTTAGACACTGGATCTATCAGCACGCGTAAAAGAATGTTGCCAACAATGTCATGCGTGTGCTGGTCAGAAATAATCTGACATATTATGATATCTTGTTGTGCCAATTTTGGATGAAATACATTTGTTAGTATAGAAGTTACATGTATTTTAAAATTGGACATATCAGCAGGCATAGAATCATGTTGGCAGCACTGCCTTATATTAAATACTCCAAATTAATCTAGAATGTCAGGCGCTATACGTGTGCAATGTATAGAGCTGTTGGCTTGCATACTTTCTGATATATTGATTTTAGGGTAAAAAAATATAGACAGCATTTATTAACAGTTGGTAGCCCTGATTTCTCTTAACAATACTTATAGTCATATCTGTTATGGTACACATAGCACATACGAAATTTGGTTTAAATCCAACTGATAGTATAGAAGTTAGATGTATTTAAAAATTGGTATTATCAGCAGGCTTATAATCATGTTGGTAGAACTGACGTATATAAGTTATTCCAAATTAATCTAAAATGTCAGAATATACGTGTGCATAGTTTAAAGCTGTTGGCTTGCATACTTTCTGATATATTGGTATTTGGATAAAAGAAATATAGAGAGCAATCATTAACAGTTGGCAGCCCTGGTGGCTCTGAAGAATACGCTCAGTCATATCTGTTTAAGTACAGATACTACATACAAAATTTGGTTGAAATCCAATTGATAGTGTAGAAGTTATATGCATTTAAACATTGGACCTATCAGAAGGCTTAAAATTATTTTGGCAACACTGTCATGATTGGCCTCCTGGAAATTAAACTGAAATAATATTATCTACATGTGTGCCAATTTTGGAATAGCTCCCATGCATACCTTGCAAGATATCCAACATTGAGCTCAAATTTCTAGTGCGTTTTTTCAGCAGTTAGTAGCACTGACATCATTTTCAAATATGGACGTGAGATATTCCGGTGCACATCTTTACTCATACTAAATTTGGTTTTGATTGCGGCAGCCGTTTAGGAGTTGATAGGGGGGACACACACACACAGCCAGCCAGACAGACAGACAGACAGACAGACACACATTTTCCCGGACCGATCTCATAAGTCTACTTTTTCCTCATTTTTGCAAAATGTGAAAAGTAGGCTAAAAATTAAATCGAAATTAGTTTATTAATTAATTGAATAAAAATATCAAATTTAAATCTATAATAACATAAATTGAAAATTAAAAATAAATATATAAACATTAAAATTAGAGAAAAAAACAAGTAGTTCCGTGAAGAACTATACAGCCTATTTTCATATATCCTACTCATGTTAATTGCCACTATCAACATACAAAATTTCAGTTTAATTGCTGTAACAGATTCGTAGATATTGAGAACCGTCTAAATATTTCAGATGGTCGCCATGTTGGATTTTTATTTTTGTACTATTGCATTAAGATTATTGTGTACGTGTGGTATTCAAATTTCAATCACATGATGAGAACACAATAAGTAAAAACGAGATTTTAAAATTTCGCACAGCTGCCATCTTGTGATTATGCAAACAATTGAAATAAATTAGATGCCAGTAGATTAACATTTGTATAAGCATTTAACGTGCAACGTTTCACGGCACTCGGATAGTTAATTCGCGAGAAACGTCCATTTAAATATTTATACTTCGCGTCGCCGCCATGTTGGATTTGTGCTCACCAGGTTACTGAAAGTCCTATAGGTGAACATATGTTCATAGTCTCTATGAACATAAAAAAAATCAGTTTGGTTGCTGTAAAAGATTCATAGATAATGAGAACCGTTTAAATATTTCGGAAGCTCGCCATTTAGGATTGTTATATGTATAGGCCATAGAGTTATGTACCATTCAAGGACAATTATTGCCTAGGTTCATTATTCAAACTTTCACTTCGATCGCATGATTGCGACACAAGAAATAAAAACTTAATTTTAAAATTTCGCACAGCCGCCATCTTGAGGTTATGTAAACAATTGAATTAAATTAGATGGCAGTGCATTACAATGTGCAAAATCATTCACTGTACCACATTTCACTGCGCTCAGAGAGTTAAATCACGAGAAAAGTCTATTAAAATATTTCAAATTCGCTTGGTCGCCATGTTCGTTTTGTACTTTACAGGTTTATGAAATATACACAGGTAAACTTGTATCAGTGCCCTTTATCACCGTACAAAATTGCAGGGTGATATCTGTAATAGTTTCGCAGATATAGAATGTCAGTTTAAATATTTCGCACAGCCGCCATTTTGAGATTATGCAAACAATTGAACTAAATTAGACTCCAGTGCATTACAATGTGTATAAATATTTGCTGTACCAAGTTTCATTACGTTTGGATAGTTAAATCGCGAGAAAAGTCTATTTAAATGTCTCAACTTCGCTTGGCCACCATGTTGGTTTTGTAGTCACCAGATTTTTGAAAGTCTCATAGGTGAACTTCTAGTAGTGCCCTTTATCACCGTACACAATTTCAGGGTGATATCGGTAATAGTTTCGGAGATATTGAATGCTAGTGAAATATTTCGCACAGCCGCCATGTTGGATTGGTGAGACGTAACAAAATTTGAAGGACACGGTCGAGGTCGCCGGGAATAGTGCTATGATCTTACCGAGTTTCATTGAAATCGCTCCAGCCGTTTAGATTTTATTAGTGGGACACACACACACACCTCACACACACACGCACAAAAGGTGATCTCATAAGCCTATTTTTTTTTTTCAAAATTGAAAATTGGCTAAAAATAACATTATTAATAAACATAATAATTAAAATACATTAAAATGTAGAAACACATAAAAGTAAAAATTAGTTTTTCCCTATTAAGGGTAAACTAAGGAACCAACCAACCATTTACATAGGTAAATTTAGTTTACTTTTACGTTTACTTTTTAAGTTCCACTGAGGGCGCTGGCGGCGCAAGGCAACGAGGGACAGAGTACGGAGAGCCCGTGTTGGGCGGGGAGGAGATGTCGCGGATCTCATTTCAAGTGAAGGGAGAAGTGAATCTACCATCGTCACTCACACGCCTCGCGGAATCCATAGGCAAGAGGTATTCTCAACTATACAATCCTACCAATAGCCGAGTAATTTGTTAGTGATAATTAGGGCCCGGATTTTTAGGTGGCTTAAACCTTCACGTCAGGTTTCTTGTATTCTAAAAATAGGTTATTTTAGGTTTTTCTTCCAGGATCAATACAGGCAGCAATAATTTCCTGTTTTTCTTATTTCTGTGAAATTTATTTATGAACTTATTTCACAAAATTTCACATGTCACTTACTTGTGCCGGGCTCCTCTCCGTGTTCTTTCCTGTCGGCCTCTCTTGATCAACTCTTGTTCTCTTCCAACCCCGATGGTATTAGTGTATCCGAGGCCTAGGGAGTCTCTTCCTTTCTCGCCTTCATTGGCCCTTGTCTCTTCTTTCCTGATCCCCTCCTTCTACGAGGGGTCTGCCTTCTTTTTCCCTTCATGTTATCTCCTGCCTTCTGCCCAAGGTCCTCAAGGAGGCAGGGTGTATGTAGCCCCACCACTTCTGGTGCACCCTGGATAATTGTACACTCTCAGGGACTCACTGCTGGTGAGTTCAGGAGTTGGCGATCCCAGGGGATTCCTGAGCTGGGTCCTATTTTTTCCCCTTTTCCACTGACTTTGGGCGGACACTCTCCTCTTGCCCATTCCCGTCTGCCTTTCATGGCGCTCTTTCCTCCCAAGTCCCTCAATCCTCATTCTTCGAGGGTTGAGGGCATTTCATTACTTCCTGTCTTTCATTTGCCTGATCCTTTGTTTACCATTTCTTCTTCTAGTATGTAAGTCTGTATTTAGTATTAGTTATAGTTTTCATTCTCATCTCATCTATCACCCAAACCATCAGGGGCCGGTAACCTAGCTGTTAGGCCCCTTAAAACAACAATTATCATCATAATCATACTGCATTTAACGGTAATTACCTGAACTATCTCCGTCCTACTGTTTGTAATCGCGGTGGAAATAATTTTACGATGCATTTCAATGGGGAATTAACATTTTTATATGAAAACGGCAAAACAGCCATTTCGGTTATTTAGTTTTTTTAGGTGAAATGAAATTCACATATTCTGCTCCAGGAAGTGTGAAACGAACATATATGTTGAAATTTGCAAATTACATAGCCAGGAAAAAAAATAGGTAAAAACCTAAGTATCCGGGCCCTAGTGATAATTTTAGGTTACTCAAAAATAAAGTTAAATGCTGTGGAAGAAATACACCCCTATCAATAGCTCAAAACTATAGAACTGTAGAATATTACGCAGTGTAATTAAAACATTGAATGGATGTTCCAGTTTATGCAGATATACAAAACTGTACATATTATCCTCTTATCTTTGTTCATCAATAAGTTGTTTCCATATATACCTTTTTCTTCGTCGTCGTTTGGGCTTACTGAGGACCACGGGGCTCGTATTTCCTCGTCGCTTTGTCTTTTCTCTTCTTCCAGTACTTTTTCATCATCTGACTATGAGCCAGCTTTCTTTCCTCTGTCCATGGTGGTCTGCTGACTCCGGTTTTCCCCCTAGATATCAGTGATACAGGAAAAACTCCCTGTCGGATGGCTTGCCGGAATTGTTGGCGGTCCTGTATGGAATTACGTTGGATCCCTAGGGGGTCTAAATCCCTCCTGACCGTAGAGATCCACTTGGTCCTAGAGGCCTTCCCTCTTCCTGCCACTGTGAAGATCTTACTGGTGAGCCGGCAAGGAAAAATGCAGGTCAAGTGTCCTTAGAAGTCCAGGCGCCTTTTTCTTTTACAAGTTACAAGTCTTCTTGATGGCTGTACAGCTCATCATTGTGCCGAATTCTGTAGGTGCCTCCATCTTCCCCTGTGGGTCCTAGTATCCTCCGCAGGATCTTTCTCTCCTTGAGTTCAAGTTTCCTGAGTTGGCCTTTCCTGGCCATCACGAGACACTCAGAGGCGTATAGAACAGATGGTTTTACTACTGAATTGTAGTGTCTGAGTTTGAGGTTGTTGGAGAGGAACTTTGATGCGTAGATGCTGCGGCAGGAGTGGCCTTATCGAACTTGATGCACCTGGTGTCTATGGCCAGATTCTCACTCTGGTTTGCCGAGATCCACTCTCCTAGGTACTTGACCGCAGGGACTTTTCGGATGGTGACCCCCTCAAGTGGAATTGTGGACGGGGCTTCCTTGAAGTTAGTCATGAATTTAGTCTTCCCAATGTTGATGATCTTCAGGCCAGCCCGAACCGCTACATCGTGAAGACTCTGTAGGTGGTGAGTAGCTTCCTCTATACTGCTGGTCAGTATAGCGAGGGCGTCGGCAAAGGCAAGGAATGACACATGAAGGTTGTCTTTCTTGTATCCATGCTGCAGACCAGTCCTTGGTGTTAGTCGCACCTTCCATTCCCTTATGATCTTCTCCAGGATGCAATTGAAGAGGATGCAAGAGAGTCCATTGCCAGTCTAACTCCCGTCTTGATAGGGAAGCTCTCGGATAGTTCACCTCTGAACTTGACTTTATATGTGGTGTTTGTCAAGGTGGCCTGGACTAGTTTAAGTTTTTTTTCATCAAGGCCAAATTCTCGCAAGGTGGAGAAAAGAGTATCTCTGTCCACCGAGTCGTATGCCTTCTGGAAATCCACTAAGACAACTACCCAGGGTTATCCCCCACGACTCTTAGAGGTGAGGGTGGTCTTGAGATTTTTATCTGCTCTGGACAAGATCGATTGTTACGAAAGCCGGCCTGATGTTCCCCTAATTGAGAGACTTGTTGATTGGTGACTCTAGATAACAGAGCTTTCGAAAGAACCTCGTAGGTAACCTGTAATAAGGAGATACCTCTGTAATTGTTGAGGTCAGTCTTGCTTCCCTTCTTGTGTAACGGGTGAATTACTGCTGACGTCCGCCCTTCCGGTGGGTTCTCTGTTGTCCATACGTCTTGTATGATCTGTTGGATGCTCTGCAAGGACTGTTCATCTGTGCATTTCCACATCTCTGCTACTATTCCATCTTCACCTGAGGCTTTATTATTATTTCAGGTTATTGATTATACTCTCTATTTCCTCTCTGTCAGGCGGTTAAGAATCAGGATCATGGAATATGAATCTTTCACTAGGTTCTTGTGTGTTGAGGAGCTTCTGTAAATAATATGCAAGAACGGTGGTACAATCCTTGTTATTTACTTGGCTCTTGCCGTCTGGCCCACGAAGAAGTAAGGTAGGGGCAGTGTACTGGGTCGTCTGTTTCATAAGTCCCTTGTTCAGGTCTCTGGAATTGTATCTCTTGAAGTCCTCTTCTGCCTGTTTTAGCAGGGTTCGTAGGTAATTCCTTTTAGCTCCACGTACAGTGTTCGCTGTTGCCTTTCTTTGCGTGATGAAAGCCTCAATGTTGAAATCATTCTAGTACTGGTTCTACCTGTTCCAGGCTCGATGGCCGTATCGCAATGTGTAGTCCACCAAGGTTGTTTTCCTTTATTGGATGTAGCGGTAATAGTTTCGTGAGCGGCATCCAGTAACTCATTCTGGAGGGCTGTCCAACCTACTTTCTGTGTATTCATCCGAAGAGTTGTAATAAAAATTGGTGAGGTCATAGTAAATAATGTTTATAAGCCTACAATCTCTAAATGGCCACCTCAAGTTCAAGTGCAAGATCACCCTGCAGTCTATATAGGTGATTTTATTAGCCATCATGAAGATTGGATGTAGCCTATACTATTTCAGATGTCAATGGAGAAAATCTCATGAGTTTGGCTGAGGAACATAACATCCATCTTGTATTCGATGCAAAAGATAGAGGTACATTTAGATCAGCTGCATGGAAACAGGAATATAACCCGGACTTGGTGTTTGTCTCCTGTGACAACAACTATCGGCCATTGTGTACTACAAGGAAAATTCTACCAGCTTCTCAGCGCAGTCAACACCGCCCAGTTTATCTTGAAGTTGGAATACAAATCCCTCTTGTGACTTCATATCCTCGCCCACGCTGGAACTTCTAAAAAGCAGACTGGAAAGCTTTCTCAGAAGAACTAGATAAATATGTCCGATGGGGAACTCCAACGAGTGACAATTAAGGGAGATTTGTAGGAGCTGTAATTACCATAGCCAAAAAACACATTCCAAGAGGATTCAGGAAGGAGTATTTTCCTGGATGGACTGATACAAGTGAAAAGCTGTACCAAGAGTTCCTAGCAAGTGGTAAACAAGAAATTGCTGAAGAACTACTTGGTAGCCTTGATAATGCTCGGAAGGAAAAGTGGATTGAAACCGTAGAATCTATTAACTTCAGGAAATCCAGCAGAATAGCCTGGTCACTCTTGAGAAAACTTGGAGGAGGAGGTACCCCAATTGTCCGTGGACATCAAAATGTCACTCCAAAAATAGTTGCTTCCCATATAGTTTCAATGTCTCGAACAGCTAGAGACAGAAATCGCACAAAATATATCAAGAAAGAATTGGCCAATCTCAAAGCCACAAGTAATTCTGGATCAGAATACACTAAACCCTTCACCAACCAGGACATTGACACAGCGCTGAAAGATGTAAAATACGGTAAGGCCCCAGTATTCGATGGAATACAACACGAATTCTTGATAAACAGTGGAAAGCAAGCTCGTCTTTGGCTATCCAAGCTAGTCAATAACATTGTTCAGACTGGTAGGCTACCTCGTTTGTTTAAATTGACGAAGATCGTTGCCATACTGAAACCTGGGAAACCAAGTGACAGACCAGACAGTTATAGAACTATCTCATTGTTGAGTGTATGCTATATGTTAATTGAGAGACTAATCATGATCAGAATCGCCTCAAAAGAGCTTGAAGTAATTCCCATAGAACAAGCAGGATTTAGACCACAACGGAGTTGCACGGACCAAGTTCTCTCCTTAACCACCTACATTGAGGCAGGGTTCCAAAATCGCCAAAAAACATCAGTAGCATTTATAGACCTTAAGGTAGCTTATGACACTGTTAGGAGAGAGGGTGTAATTTATAAATTACTTCAAGTTATCCCTTGTAAGACACTGGCTCGTATTTTAAGCAACATGCTGAATGATAGAAGCTTCCAGGTCATCATGGGCAGTGAAATTAGCAAACCAAGTAAATTAAATAATGTACTTCCTCAAGGATCAGTGCTTGCCCCACTCTTGTTCAGCCTCTATATATCAGATTTGCCCTCCACAAAATCGAGGAAGTTTGGATATGCTGACGACTGGGCAATTGCTACTCGAGATCCATGTTTCGAAAGTACAGAAGAGACGCTGACAAATGATCGTTCTGCACTGGGAGATTATTTTCGAAAATGGAGACTTCAGCCTAGCACAACTAAAACCGAATTTGCCTGCTTCCACCTGAGCAATAAAATGGCAAAAAGGGAACTTACAGTTTACTTCAATAACATCCTCCGCCATAATAGACATCGCAAGTATTTGGGTATAACACTGGATAGAACATTGTCATTCACCGAACACCTACGAATGACTTCTGCCAAAATGAAGACAAGAAACAACATCTTACGGAAATTATGTGACACCACTTGGGGTGTCAATGCAACTACTCTCCGTTGCCCAGCTCTAGGTTTAGTTTATTCTGTTGCTGAGTATTGTGCTCCTGTGTGTATAAATAGTCCGCATGTAAGATTAATAGATGTGCAATTGAATAACACCATATTCTGGCAGCCAGTCTATCTGCAAGATCTCCTGGCTATCACATGATGACAAGAACACCTAATGGAAACGGCTCTTTTCAGAGCTCCTTAACAAGAAACATTGGACCTTCCATCCGTATTTTACAACTCAACATCGAAAATATCAGCAAAGCCAAGTGTGACTTTCTGTCGAAAGTTCTGCTGGATAATAACATAGATATTGCTGTCATACAGGAAACACATACTGCCAATGAAGAACAGTTCCAGAAGAGGGGTCGTATAGCGGGTTATACAGCTCTTGGAGTGACTTACCATGATGTCTACGGTGTTGCTACGTACGCTCGGAATAACATCCAAGGAGCTTCACTTCTGTCCCAAAGTGTAGATGGAGACATCCACAGTGTAACGATACGGCTGAATAATGTCACCATTGTCAACATTTATAAACCACCCAGCACATCTTGGCCCGACGCTGTCCTACCAACTGCTGAACATCCTGCAGTCTATGTGGGTGACTTTAACAGCCACCATGAATCATGGAAGTACTCAAAAAATAATGAATGTGGTATTAAACTCTCAGAATGGGCTGAAGTCAACAATCTTCATCTAGTTTTTGATGCCAAAGATCATGGCACCTTCCGATCAGCTGCATGGGGTAGAGATACTAATCCTGACTTGTGTTTTGCCAGCTGCAATGAAAATGGATATCCTCTGCACATCATACGAAAAGTGATTGGAAACTTCCCTCACAGTCAGCATCGACCTGTAATATTAGAAATTGGCACCTCAATCCCAATTGTAAGATCTACACCACATGCCCGGTGGAATTTTCGGAAAGCTAATTGGACTACGTTCTCTGCTGAGCTGGATAAATCTGTTCGCTGGATCCAGCCAAAGCACCAAAACTACAAACGATTTTTAGGTGCAGTAATGTCAGCAGCTAAGAAAAGCATGCCGAGAGGGTACAGGAAGGAATACATCCCTGGTTGGAGCGCAGAGAGTGAGGCACTTTACAATGACTTCCAACAAAGTGGAGACTTACATGTTGCTGACCAACTCCTGTCAAGTTTGGATGCTAACCGAAGTCAAAGATGGGCTGAAACTGTAGGAAATATGGACTTCACTCACTCCAGTCGAAAGGCATGGAGCCTCCTTAGAAAACTCGGAGAAAGCGCACCAGTTATTAAAAACCAGCCTGCGGTGACACCTGATGAAATAGCGTCTCACATCGTTGCAACATCTCGAGTTCCAGCAGATAAGAAACACACCAGGTACATCAGACGGCAGCTTCGAGCTCTGAAATTAACAACACCTCGCAAATCAAACTACTCTTGTGCCTTCACATCTAACGAAATAGATGCCTCACTCAAGGATCTGAAGTCCGGTAAAGCTCCTGGTTTCGATGGAGTTCACCCAGAATTCCTCATACACATGGGTAATAATGCAAAGAGATGGCTGGCAGAGTTCTTTACGGACATTTTAAACACTGGGGAAATCCCATCAGAATTCAAGAAGGCAAAGATAATATCTGTCCTGAAACCTGGAAAACTCTCTAATAGACCTGAAAGTTATAGACCGATAGCTCTTCTTAGCTGCTGCTACAAACTGTTTGAGAGGCTTATCTTTAACAGAATTAACTTCACAATCTTGGCACACATTCCTGCAGATCAGGCAGGTTTTAGACCAAGTCGCAGCTGTTGTGATCAAGTACTATCACTCACATCATATATTGAGGCAGGATTCCAAAAGAAGCTTAAAACATCTGCTGCGTTTATAGACCTCACTGCTGCCTTCGATACTGTCTGGAGAGAAGGTATGATCTACAAGCTCCTCAAAGTCATACCCTGCAGAACCATCGTTCAGGTTATCAACAACATGCTAAGTGACAGGAGATTCCAGGTGTACTCAGGCAACAGTAAGAGCACAGAGAGAAAACTCAAGAATGGTTTACCCCAAGGATCAGTTCTGTCCCCTCTACTGTTCAATCTATACATCTCTGATCTTCCTGAGACAAATTGCAGGAAATTCTGTTATGCTGATGATCTTGCACTAGCCACACAGCACCAAGATCTCAAGAAAACTGAGGAAATCCTCGCAAGGGACCTGTCCACTCTAGAGGTCTATTTCAAGAAATGGAGACTCAGTCCTAGTGCAAGTAAAACAGAAGTGTCATGCTTCCACTTAAATAACCGACTGGCTAACAGCAAATTGAACAGAAGCTTCTGTAACCGAGTTCTTCGTCATAACTGGTTTCCTAAATATCTTGGTATAACCTTAGATCGCACTTTATCATTCAAGCAACATCTATTGAACTTATCAAAGAAACTGAAAACTCGGAACAACATTCTTCAGAAACTGTGTGGGACCACTTGGGGATCTACTGCAAGCACTCTACGACATTCTGCCCTTGGTCTGGTTTACTCCAGTGCAGAGTACTGCTCTCCAGTATGGTTAAATTGCCCGTATACCCGATATGTTGACACGCAGCTAAACAACAGCATGCGCCTTATTTCGGGCACAATCAGATCCACGCCAATCCATTGGCTCCCGCTGCTCACGAGAATAATTCCACCTGATCTGCGCAGATCGAATGCCCTATTAAGAGAGTACCAACAAATCTGCAGAAATCCTGAACTACCCATACAAGAAGACATCCCTGCACTCAATCTTCAAAGATTGAAGTCACGCCATCCACCTTTGCGTGATGCTACCGACATGGCTCACAACAACTTCGACGCTGTGAAAGTTTGGAAAGACCGTTGGGAAACTTCCACAGACTTGTCCCTACACAACATCTTTTCTGGTGCGCAAATTGCTAGTGGATTCCATCTACCACGCAGGCAGTGGGCCACTCTTAACAGAGTTCGGACAGGCCATGGAAGATGCAGGGACTCACTCTACAAGTGGAACTGTTTAACGTCACCAGAATGCGACTGTGGTGCTCCACGGCAAACCATCGCTCATATCGTCGGCAGCTGCAAGCTGAGAGCCTACTCGGGTAGCTGGGCTGATTTCTTGATCCCATCAGAGGCAGCACTAAAGTGGATCGAAGGACTGGACATTTCTATTTGAAATTGTTTCTTGTTATTGTATCATATTTAATTGTATATATGTTACTTATGCCATACGCTAATAATAATAATAATAATATTTCATTGACGAATAGATCTATTGAGTACGTTAACGACGCGAATATTTCTTGGAAATCCTTTCGTTTGGAAAACATTTTAAAAGGCTTGATTTTTCCTTTGTTATAAAATGCAGCTGTATAATCACAGCCCGTAAATGCGTGGAAACCCAAGCATAAAGTGGGACCCAATTTCATTGGAAGCTCAGTACAGTTAATACAATCAAGATCTTTCCTGTTACTTTTCTTAGATGAAGAACCCGCCGACCAAATTTGAGTCTCCGGAATTTTGTGGATAGTGGCCAGTAAAATTACTAAGACATCGGTGTCATTCTCTTTGACCAATATTTTCGAATTAGGTGGCGCTCTTGATATATGGAACATCATCCGCGTAGCTGCCTCTTCATGATGGCTTAAATAATCTTCTTCTTCAGGTTTTACAACGTGATTTTCGACTGTATGAAAAATAAAACATTGTCCTCTTACCGTAATAAACATTCCTTTAGTTTGGATTATTGACACGAGATTGTCATTTTCCCAGTAATTAGCCAAGAATTGCACCAGGGCTTCTTTAAAACAGAAATATTTTAGACTTCCAAGAAAATCACTAGGCCTTGGTTGAAGAGGTCCTTGGATGACGTACTGTCTATCAAACTCCAGCCGACTTTGATGTTCACAGTCTTTGATGGAAGGTGTTAGGTGCCTATCAAAAAGGATGTGTATTTGAGATGCGTTAGTTGAGCACAATTTTATAGAGATAGATTCAGCAATCTTATCAAATCTCTGTGGCATAGAAGATCCAATGAAATATAAGTAATATAAACCGTCTATTATTTCAATTTAGATACCGGTAGGCTCAACAGTTTTGACATTGGACTTCAATACTTGGGATAACTTAGATGTATCTGTTTTTAATTAGTCACCAGTACAGGAGAAAAGAGCAGGTGCCCCCAGCACTAACGGAAACGTTAAGCAGTGCTCTATGTTGATGATTTTCTGAATACTAATGGCAAGTAATCGTCCAAAGATATCTTGTTCCATTTTAAGAACCGCCCGTTTACTTTTATCTTTACGGGTTTGAGCTTTTACGGCAGACTGTGAAGCGAAATTCAGGATTTTGTTATGCTTAAAGATTTTTCGAACTTTCCGGGAGTAGAATTACATTCTGAAATAAATGTTGATTTTTGTTGATTTCCAACGGACTTAACGTTGATTAGAAAATCACAAACTTCATGAGATGCTGCCTTACCAGTTGAAATATTAAACAGAACATTTCTATCAATACTTCCGATGAAGGGATTCAGTGTATCTTTTATAGTCTCAATGATCATCTGGTTATCCTTCTTCATCCGACTCTTCTGCAAGGCATGACAAGTACTGTATCATATTTTTGCGATAGACCGACATGCTCTTTAACCGCGGATACAATGTTGGTTCTTATGCTGTGACTAAGTGCCCATCTTTGTCTTGCTGATACTCTGCGGCCAGATTAAGTGTCAATTGATTTGAGGCATCAGCATTTATGGTCGGTTCTAAGGTTAAATCAGCAGGTGATAGAGAGAAACTAGATTTGGTACGTCTGATACCAAATGATCATCGTCGAAATTCAGATACCTCATGCGAATTGCTGTCCTGTGCCTTTATAAGATTGTTCAGGTACATAATGGACCATCTGGCATAATTTGGCTGGTTCAATGAAAATAACAAATCGGACATGTCGTAATTGGAGTCCTATATACAACTCAAAGTCACTGCACGGGATGCTTCTTGAAAATCGCAGAAACAAATTAATGAACTCACAATACTGGAGATAGAATTGAACGGTCTATCCATGCTCAACAAGCAAAGTTTTTCGCGATAATCTTTGTAGCCATGAATGATTTTTCTCAGGATTTCAGGTAAGTCGATTAGGTACCCAACAAAAATAACATTTTGGTATTTTACATTCTGTTAAAGCTCATCCAGCATCTCAGGATTTGATTCATACTCAGACAAATACTGCTCGAAATGAAGGATCTGTAGTGCAGCGGAAGTTAATGGATGGAGTCTTTTGCAGCGATTAAAATGTTAAAATGTCGCATGGAGTTGCGCGCGCATCTCTGTCACTCTCATCGCTCGCGTTTAAAATTGACATCGAAAATCTAGGCAACCATGGATTGGATCAGCTTTTTCATAAGGCAACATAATACAGTTAGATTCAGAAAAAAAAAGCTTTCATTTGATATAATATACGATTAAATAACTGATTTTTTTTGTCGTGTGGCCTCATGAGAGGCCGAGTGCAGGTCTTTCTATTCGACGCCCGTGCGCGTCGGGATGAGAGATGGAATGGATGAAGATGAATGAAACTGGGCAAGGATGTGGAAGGAATCGGCCGTGGCCTATCAGAAGGTACCGTCCCAGCATTTGCCTGGTGTTGAAAATGGGAAACCACGGAAAACCATTTCAAGGACGGCCGACGGTGGGGCTCGAACCCACGTGTCTACCGAGTCAGCAGAGAGCTTTGTCCCATGACCTAAAGCTGCACTTTAGCCAGCTGAGCCACTACTGTCGGTAAATAACTGATGAGAATCATTAACATTTAGTCACAGTTGGGCTGAGGGGGAAGAAGGCAACCTTGACTTTTTCAATTCTGTTGAGTATGTTCTCTGGACTAGTTTACGACTTCTTTAAATAACTAATGAGAGAAGTAGATGTAATAAATTTAATTATAAATTTAATTATTTAATATTATCCGCACGCAATTTAACTAGGCAACCTATTCGCGATATGTCAATGAGTATGAAAAAAATCCACAACTTGCTTCCAGTCTCCGACCGGGTCAGGAATGGAATGAATGAATCCCCCATCTAGCGGCGAGGATATGAACTGTGCCGGCTGCCGAGACCTGACGCACTCCTATGGGGCAATGATTAAATGAATGACAGATGAAATGAAATGATAGTGGAGAGTGTTGCTGGAATGAAATTGTGACAGGGAAAACCGGAGTACCCGTTGAAAAAACTGTCTGCCTCCGTTTTCTCCAGCACAGATCTCACATGGAGTGACCGGGATTTGAACCAGGGACCTAGCGGTGAGAGACCAGCGTGCTGCCGCCTAAGCCACGGAGGCTTGTCAATGAGTATATCATCTATAATTTATTTCTTATTACTAATGAATAACCGATGAGGGTATGAATTTCTTATATCTGAACTTAGACTATAAATCATTTTCATGTATGCCATACGATAAATAATTCCGAAGAGTTTGTTGGAAGTTACAGTTTTCATCACGTAGGCGTTGAGTATTGAACCGAGGTATTCTAGAGCTCCTTGGTGGTTTTGCTACTTTTCTCAAGAGTTGAAAATTAGCTTTGACAAGTGAATATCAGAGTCTATATTGGCTCCTCTCAGTACTTTGACGTTCTGTATCTCCCGGTGGTATAGTCTGTCTATTGCCACATGATCAAGCTGAAAATCACCTAGCAAAGGATTTTGGCTTCTCCAAGTCTTGGCTTTCCTAGTTAGTCGTTTGAAGGCTGTTGATTATAGGACCAAGTGGTACTTGTCACAGAGTTCTATGAGGCGCTCTCCGTTTCTATTTATTCTCTTGTGGGCTGGGTAGAGACGTACTATCCTTCGGTATTTCTGTTCCTTGCCGACTTGGGCATTGAAGTCCTCATAATAATTAATATCATATGGTCTCGGGTGCCGGGTGCAAGCTTTGTTATTTGACACCCTGAGGGTAGCTTGCATGTCAAATTTCGTTGTTCCTTGAAACCCTATGAAAGTCATGGAGGTTAGGTACCTAAGCTCCTTGAACACTAGAGTGCTTTCTAGTAGAGAAATGAGGAACTTTGTGTCGGCGGAATCTCCCGAGATTAATTTTGCCATTATGAACACGGCCTACTGAATTTAAATGGGTTCTTTGACATGGTGTCGTAATTTTTGCCGCCTTTCATAAATCACTTACCAAGACCAGGAGCGAACCTGCAATCTTGGGGTTAGTAGACCGACACGCTATCCACTCACCCCCATGAGTATGGTTGAATGGTTATGCGGAATCTTGTTTAGTATTTCTTCTATGGAGTCCCAGAACTGTTCCACTAATTCCTGGCCTTTCCGGTTGGTGTCATTTGTAAGTGCGTGGAAGGTCACTATGGTATCGGCTCAGTTACGAGATTTGAATGATAGTGAGGAGGTCCTTCCGTTAGGTGAAGTAAAATCTAAAATGTGGTCAACCATACTTTGATGTACGGCAAAACCTGTGCCCAGGTGTGGGACAGTCCTCATCACTCTTTCACCCGTTTTTCCCTTGTAGATCCTATACGCACCTCAAATGCATCCTCGTCCATAAACTGAGTCTCCTGGAGCGCTGCTATCTTTATTTTGTACTTGTCGAGCACTTCAATTGTTTGCTTCAGCTTACCTACCTTAAGGGCCAACGGCCTGGCCATGTTGAAACACCGGATCCCATGAGAACTCCGCAGTTAAGCAACAATGGGCGTGGTCCGAACTTGGATAGTATACCGGTTCTAGGTACTTCGCGCCGTTGGCCAACACAAGGAGGAGCGGAAAGGCCGTGGCCACCCTACCGCACGTAAAATTCCGGCTGAGGATAGCTTCTTCGGAGGCTCGGACCTGCCTTTGGGCAGAATACCAATTACATTTACCTACTTTACGAAGGGAGTTAATGTTGATTGTAGCTAGGTAGGTAAGGTTTCTCTTATTCTTCTCTTGTTTGTGTAAAGGTAATAGGGATGGAAAAAATGAAAGTGCAGATTCCCCAGAGTCCGAATACCTGCATGCCGCATCCTGAGTGGGGGTGGATTGGGTATCACCTGGGGTAGATTTCCTGAGTGAAGTTTTCTTCATGCTTCGAGTTCTACGAGAATCGTAGAGGAATGATTACAATACCTAAAAGGTACCGAGTTTTTAACTAACAAGGTAGTAAGCCTTGAAGCCCTCAGCACTGATCAGCTAACGGACCCAGCTTCCCGCTGGGATTAAGGACCCTACCTTCCACTGGGTTGCTCGGTTTAACAGGGACACCTCGTGTAGGTTATGTGCTGAAGTTGAAGTGAAAGAGGCTAGTTGGGTTCTCTTGCTGAACCCAATATGTGATGCATTTCACTCCCATTTGCCTGAGTCTCAACGACTCCATATATACCAGTTTACATGTAGCCTAAGTTAAACTTTAAAAACAGCTGGAATTAAAAAAAGGAAGAAATAACCATGCATTGCATTAGGAGCAATTAGCCAGTGCTTCATTTATTGCAAGGAAAGAGTCATTCGTGTCCGAAATAATAAAAATGAATATAAAATATTTCAGCCTACACTCGTGGTTTTAAAAATTTTGCTTTTTTGAGTAGGCCTACCACAAGACACGGACCCAGCTTCCCGCTGGGATTAAGGACCCTACCTTCCACTGGGTTGCTCGGTTTAACAGGGGCACCTCGTGTAGGTTATGTGCTGAAGTTGAAGTGAAAGAGGCTAGTTGGGTTCTCTTGCTGAACCCAATATGTGATGCATTTCACTCCCATTTGCCTGAGTCTCAACGACTCCATATATACCAGTTTACATGTAAGTTAAACTTTAAAAACAGCTGGAATTAAAAAAGGAAGAAATAACCATGCATTGCATTAGGAGCAATTAGCCAGTGCTTCATTTATTGCAAGGAAAGAGTCATTCGTGTCCGAAATAATAAAAATGAATATAAAATATTTCAGCCTACACTCGTGGTTTTAAAAATTTTGCTATTTTGAGTAGGCCTACCACAAGACAATATTTTCCAACAATAAACATTTAATGCATACTTCAGATACATATGAATCGCTGCGATTATATTTACCTCCTTTAGTAGAGAGCTTGTCTCCCGTTCCCAGTTAGGTCAAAGTTATGGTTTTATGGGCTCGAGATTCGTATAACGAAGTCTGTTACTACAATTGAATGACCTTGGCAACTTATTTATTGTGAGTTAATTCAGTGGATTGGAATGTCGTGGATATCAGCCCCATGCTCTTATGTGTGTACTGTACTTGTGATAGAAAAGGATGTGGTAGTGGTTTTCAGTTAGCTTTTATTTACAGTTGAATTGGGAATACACTTCCAGGATGCAAAGAGTTGGATTCAAATCATTCTATCAAGAGCCTTCGCGCGATGCTTTGAAGACTATTTAAATACCATATCAGGATTCAAATACTCCTTCGCAAAGCAGGTCACCTGGACAAGAAGTCACTTACCCCTACTCCATGTTGGTGGAACTCTTCCATTTACTAAAATTAAAGAATGACCATACTTTAATGGTTAACACGCCTATTTCAGCAGATCATTACAGAGGGTCGAACACCGAGGGATTGGCAGAGGAGTATCACCGTACCCATTTTCAAGAAGGGGAGTCCAGCTGAATGTGCTGATTACCGGCCGATCCAACTTTTGTGTCATGTGATGAAGAGATTCGAACGTGTTCTTGATAACAGGATACGTAAGATTGTCCAGATTTCCAAACACCAAGCTGGATTTGTGAAGAATTGCGGCACAACCGATGCAATCCACGCTTCACGGCTCTTGAATGAAAAACATCGTGAGAAGAATAAGCCGATTCATCTAGCTTTCCTGGACCTTGAGAAGGCCTTAGATCGGTTACCTCATGACCTCATATGGCTAGCACTGCGAGAGCATGGCATACCGGAATATCTTGTCAACTGGGTTCAGCTGCTTTACGTGGATCCACGGAGCTGTTCAGGCAGCCGCGGCGTCACGACTTACCATTCCAATCTCACATTGGAGAAGGCTGGCTTGGTAACGCCACTTGGCTTTACGACAAGGCAGAAGCAGTTCCTGCGCACGCGCAATAGGCACCTAGTGCTGCTCAGGCCATGCAGTGATAACAAATCGTACCATAAAACAGACGAAGGGAGCTGCGCACGTTTACACGCTGCCAATAGTTTACCAATACAGTTCGTCAGTTCCTTATGACCAAATTAACCATTCAGTCCACTTTAAGTTGGCAACGAATAACATTCGATCAAGCCTGGTCCTGATAGGCTAACAGTTCAAGTTTGATAATTTCCAAATCGCGGGGATATTGGGTACAGCAATATTCATGTAAAACATACAATATTGTCAATAATGTTTTTTCTTCAAATCTTAAAGTTGGTACACAGGCAGATATGTCATTGCGTATCAGAACAGGGTCATCAGAGGGAAATGTTGTAATTAAGTTTTCTTTATTTCTTCTTGGGCAATCACACAGGGTGACCATAGGTTCTGAGCTGGAACTCCAGGCGTCTACAAAGCACAGAGATGGCTACAGGGCTACGAAGGGGTTTTGAGCTTACCCCAGGGTGACGAAGGGGCCTGGGGTTGGGTTTGAAGAATTGAATTCCAATCGGCTCAGTTGCAGATGAGATGGTGCTCCATCCTACTGAAACCACGTGTTTTGACGCACATGCACTGGCACCCGTGAGATTTCGTGGAAGATTGTAGGGAATGTCAAGAAACCGCAGGGGATATGGGACTTGATGTGATCATTCAGTGACGTACGTAGGCTACTCTTTTGTCAGTGGCGCCAAAACTGCGGGAGATTTGAACGTGTGCTGTAGTGCATTTATGAGGGGAGCGGGAAGGTGGTAGTTCTCGGGACACAAGTTCCTATGCTAAATTTAACTGTCTTGTTCCCCACTGTTGTTGTTGTTTTTGTTTGAGCCTCCAGTCTTTTGACTGGTTTGATGCAGATCTCCATGCCTCCTTGTCCTGAGCTAATCGTTTCATCTCTACATAGCTACCATACCCTACAGTGCATCCGAGGCAATCTGTTTAACATATTCTAATCTTGGTCTACCCCTACAGTTCTGTCCTCGACCCTTCCTTCCTTAACTAAGCTTCCTATTCCTCGGTGTCTTAATATTTGTCCTACCAAACTATCTCTTCATTAGCAGTCGCCAGAAACATCTCTCCTCTCCCACTCGTCTTAATACCTCTTCATTTGTTACCCTATCTACCCATCGGATCTTCATCATTCTCCTGTAACACCACATTTCAAACGCTTCACTTCTTCTCTTTTCTTCTCCACCAATAGTCCAATTTTCATTTCCATATAGTGCCACGCCCCAGACAAAGGCTTTCAAAAATGCCATCCTTTTACCTAAATGTATATTCGATGTCAACAGATTCCTTTTCTGTATAACTGATTTCCTTGCTTGTGCTAACCTACTTTTTATTTCCTCTTTATTTCGTCCATCGCTGCTTATTTTGCTTCCTAAGTAACAGAGGTTTTCTACTTCCTTTTGCTTTTCACCTGACAATTTGATGTCCATAGATGTTCCTGATTTATTGTGGCTGCATTCCAATATTTTAGTTTTAGATGTATTGATTTTCATCATGAATTCTTTCCTCAAGACGGAGTCCATACCATTCAAAAACTCATTAAAATCCTCTGGCGTGTGCCAAGATGACGATGTCTGTAATGGGAATGTAGTGGCACCCTGTATTAGTTATTTAACTAGCACAACTACTCGAGATTTTTTTAGTTATACGTGATTTTTTAAAGATATTGATATTGGTGATGCATCTTCAAGTTTGTTTACTTAGTGTGATACCTGTTCACTTGAGTTCAGTGCAGTTAGTGGTAAGACGAGCTGCGACGTGACCAGACCACACGTCGCTCAATCAATCTGACCATTTAATAACAATCACAGATTATTTTCCATAAAATTAAAAACTCTTATGTTATAATATTCGCCAAATCAATACTTAAAAAAATTTAAATGTCTATATTTTACAGACTATGTGTACATGTCTCAAAACTGATTGGTTTCTTCTTCTTCAGCACATAAATAGAACTTATACTAAGTAGACTTAACTAAGAAAAGGATATCCTTACAATAAGAATTAAGAATTAATTAAGAAAAAACATTAAATATAATCCTTTGAAAATATGGCATAAATGGAAGAACATAGGACATATATTTCTTAACCTTTCTTAAGAGTGGCGCATGGGTATTTTTGACCCGAGTCGTAAATGATGCTCTATATTTTCGTTTTGGTCAGCCCTTATTCCCTGTCGCTTACTGTACCTTCCTTCCTAGCCTTGAACTTTTCCCTGCAAAAGAAAGATGTCCATAGCTTTTTGAACACTCAAGTTATTTCTATAGTATTAACGGTCGGATCAGATTTAACCATGGTGCCATTCCTCGCGTGACTATCTTTGGCTTACATTAGTCTGGACAATCTGTACAAAATAAGGGGGATGATCCACCTATTTTGGTGCAGCACAATCACATAGCTCACGTTCTTGTTCATTCATGTTTAGGGTCTAGGGAAACCTTGGTCATCAGCTCCTTTATAAAAAAATTAAGATGTCAGCTTTGCCATCACTATCAAGTCCAATGATACTCTTACGAAAATTATTGCCATTTTTTTTTTACATTCGAATTGAGCCACTATGGACTACGGAGTACCAATCAAAATCAATGTTTCGTTCTAGATCGTCTGCCAGCTTTGATGTCCTGCCAGTATCTCTTGAGCCCATCACTCAGCGCCTTCTTCCGATCTTCTGAAAGAGGTCCCCTCCTTCTTTTGGGTTCTGCCCCTACCTTAAATCCCTGGTAATTTTTGATTAGGTGTCTGAATTCACACCTGTTCATAATTTTGCAGTCCGGAATACCAATTTCTAGAAGGTATTTGCTACATTCTTCAAACCATGCCAATTTTTTCCTCGTTTTGGTCATCCCTTATTCCCTGTCGCTTACTGTACCTTCCTTCCTACCCTTGAACTTCACCCTGCAAAGAAACAAGTCCATAGCTTTTGGAACACTCAAGTTATTGCCATTTATTTGGATGTTAATTGTGAAAAATGTAAATAAACCTGATTTTATATTGGGAATAGTTCATACAAAGACACCAAGTGTAAAATTACTTCATTGAAGTCCGCACGAATACGACAAAAAGGAGTGATACACTGTGGGTCGAAATGACCGGCGCCAGTACTCGTTAAACTGGCATTATTTTATATTACTGTAGTTGAAATGTCTGCCATTATCAATTACAATTCGAATATTCTATTTTGTTCGCATTTTCCCCCTTATCCCCTCAATTTTAAAGATGAATATACCACAAAAAATATAATCTCTAGCAGGATGCTCTTTCAACTTTTTCTAGTTTCGCCGACTCGCTGAAAAAATGGTCCAATCTGACGTCAAGAAATCTGTCCGTGAACATTGAACCGTAAGTTTTGTCTTATCATTCAATAATAGGGAATCACAAAGATTACATTATGCGTAGTGGCTAGCAATTTAGGCAGAGCAGCGGGTTTGATTCCCAGCTCTGCCAAGAAATTTAATTCTGATCTGGAGGCTGGAACGGGGTACACTCAGGCTTGTGAGTTAAAACTGAGAAGGATAAGTATTGATTCCCACAATTTACAAATACACACACTAGTACAGACATCGCAATAACTCAGGTTATCATACGAAAAATACGTAAAAATTCCACATTCAAACAAGAAGTTCCGTGACGAACTAAAGAGCCTACTTTTCTTAAAATTAATATGCATGCCAATGATTAATCTACAGTATATGAACGTATCTAGAACAATGACGAAATTATGTTGGTAATATCGAAATGTCTAATTAGTTCGATATATACCTGGTATAATGTAGCCTAATAGATCACTACAGTTGACACCCCTGGTGACTGAATAGGATATTCTTAGTTCCATATCTTAGGGTACAGAATACAAAATTTGGTTGAAGTCCAATAGACGTTACATGCAGTTAGACATTAGATTTAATCAGCACGCGTAAAAGCATGTAGGCAGCAATGTCATGCGTGTGCTGGTCAGATATAATCTGAAATATTATATCTTGTTGTGCCAATTTTGGATGAAATCCATTTGTTAGTATAGAAGTTACATGTATTTTTAAATTGGACCTATCAGCAGGCATAGAATCATATTGGCAGCACTCACATATATTAATTACTCCAAATTAATCTAGAATGTCAGGTGCAATACGTGTGCAAAGTATAGAGCCATTGGCTTGCATATTTTCTGATATATTGATATTAGGGTAAAAAAATATAGACTGCATTTATTAACAGTTGGCAGCCTTGATTGCTCTTAAGAATACTTATAGTCATGTGTGTTATGTTACACGTAGCACATACGAAATGTGGTTGAAATCCAACTGATAGTATAGCAGTTACATGTATTTAAAAATTGGTCCTATCAGCAGGCTTAGAATCATGTTGGTAGAACTGACGTATATAAGTTACTCCAAATTAATCTAAAATGTCAGGTACTATACGTGTGCATAGTTTAAAGCTGTCTGCTTGCATACTTTTTGATATATTGGTATTTGGATAAAAATTAGAGAGAGCAATTATTAACAGTTGGCATCCCTGGTGGCTCTTAAGAATACGCTCAGTCATATCTGCTTATGTACACATATTACATACACAATTTGGTTGAAATCTAATTGATAGTGTAGAAGTTATATGCATTTAAAAATTGGACATTTCAGAAGGCTTAAAATTATTTTGGCAACACTGTCATGTATGGCCTCTTGGAAATTAAACTGAAATAGGGCTATCTACATGTGTGCCAATTTTGGAATAGCTCCCATGTATACCTTCCAAGATATCCAACATGGAGCTCAAATTCCTAGTGCTTTTTTTAGCAGTTGGTAGCACTGACATATTTTTCAAATATTGGCTTGAGATATTCCGGTATACATCTTTACTCATACTAAATTTGGTTTCGATTGCTGCAGCCATTTAGGAGTTGATAGCGGGGGGGGGATCACACACACAGCCAGACAGACACAGATTTTCCCGGATCGATCTCATAAGTCTACTTTTTCCTCATTTTTGCAAAATGTGAAAAGTAGGCTAAAAATACGGGACTGTATGATCATGTCGTCACAGCCCCTAAGATAAGCAACATAAACAACAACAATAACAACAACAACGCTTCTATACCGTCGTTTACTTCGATAATATACACCAAAAGCAATAATTTTAAGTCTACTTACAGTACATTCGCTTGCGTCTTACCATCGTAGCACCCTTTTGGCAAGCTCTTGGTCTTTCTATTAGTTTTACATCTTTGACGAGTCCACAAATTGTAAGATTTCATAGGGATTATTTATTGATATAATACATTTTGTATGGAATTATTGACTTATTTATTCGTGTCAAAAGCACTTACAATGTATGAATTTAATATGGACAATGATGCATAATATTTACATGAACATATTTACATATTTACATTACTTGTTATGAAAGCCGATCCGGCTTTCATATAGCCGTGGTTGGTATGTTTTTGGAGATCTCGGGAACTAAGCGTCGCCCAGGGTTCAAACCACTACCAATCGAATCAGAGTCGGAAAAAAATCAAAAAAATTCTGTCGGTATGTATGTATGTGACGTTTTTGCGTTTAGCAAAGTACAGGTCGCAATTTTCCAGATATCGAGCTGAAATTTGGTACGGTGAAAGAGTTACGGCCTATGACGAACCCTATTGTTGGGCGATCGGTGCAGGGCCGGACATTTTTTGGGGCCCTGATTTCATCCTATTTTTAGCCTACTTTCGATTTTTGCAAAAAATGAAAGTAGACTTATGAGATCACTACAGGGCCAAAAATTGTGTGTCTGTCGGTGTGTATGTGTGTGTGTGAGTCTGTGTGTGTGTGTGTGTGTGTGTGAGTGTGTGTACTCTGAATATCTGTCCCCCCCTATCAATTCAAACACGGTGAAACCGAATTGAACGAAATTTGGTACAGAGGTAGCACTGGCAAAGGGCACCTCAGTGTCATGTTTTATATTGCCGCCATCTTTACCCAAACTTAATGGCGGCCACTCAAATGGTCAAAACGTAATAATGCATTACAACCAAACTAATAATCGGATCTTTACCAAATTTGGTAACAACGTTCCTTCATATGAGGCGCGTCTTGTGCCCAAACTACGAGGTCATCAACCGTACCATTTCAGAAAGGCGGCCGTGTGAATTATGCAAACTTTATAATCCATAACATGGGACCCACCAGTTCCGACTATCGAACCAAGAATCGTTTAATCTGTTTGAAACGACGTGGCCCGTTTGAAATTAAAAGTTTATATTTTAATATTATAGTCTAGAAGTGATTTTAAAAAGCTGAGTCGTCTCGGTTATTTGACAAGATGGCAGCTGATCTCTCGTTCTGACCTTTATTTTATTAATTTCAGTATGTTGCATGCAATATAGGCTAGTGGTAACAAATATATGAACTTTCTATGAAATGAACTCGGTTTAAAATATACTCCAGTAAAGAAAACGTTTAGTCCAAGTCATGATTTGCTATAACGTGGTATATGTATTGGTTCCTAACGATCTAGTAGAGTGTGCACGATTGGCTGAGTGGTCAGCGCGTTAGTCTTTCATCAGGCTGGCCGTGGTTCAAATCCTATCAGAGTTAGACTTTTTTTCTTGATTTTTTTATATTTATTATTTCTTGAGTACTGAGACGTTATAAAATAAAGCATTATATGGTGCATTTTGAAATGGAAAATATATATTTAATTAAAACAACATTCACCACCGGAGTGACATCTAAGAGTAATTACTTGAACTATGGTATTGGTAACCACAGCCTTCTAGATGCGAGCTATGCTCTCTACTGGCCAGTTAGTGAACCCATGTCTACAGTATAATTGCGAAGGTTATTATTTTTGCCGATAGAGGGTACACATCCCCAAGATAAGGCGCGATTATCACGGCCAACGAGAATGACTGGCTCTGGTGAGTTTTCGTGACGTCAGCAATGTAGTTCTGTTGCACCACTGCCTGGTCTTCGTTTTACTGCCGGTGTGGTACCTAGTCATCTTGTCTACATCATTGAACCTGTATAAACGTTGGTATTCATTTATCTCTTGTCTTCATAGAAGGTATTGATACAAGTCGTTAGTCGGTGGGTAGTGTATTCCGCAGATCTCTTCTATAAACGAATTAATTTATGTTCCGCCCCTTGAAACAACAATAAGTTAATGATATCTATACTGTGCTGCAAGATTCTTTGATCTAATTATACTAATGTGCGCATAATTTAACTCACAACAAAGGTCACAGAATCTACAACTCGACTTAATGTAGCCTGTTCGTTGCAGCTATTAAAGACACAACGAACCCTTGAATCCTAGTTCGCGTGCATTTTTGTAAGGAGTAACTTCAATAGGCGTAGTTTTGCAAACCTATACAGTATAATCTATCGTGTTTGAAAACACATGGAACATCTAAACTGCGTCCATTTTATGAAGATTGATATAAAATATTGCATTTCTGCTGCTTATGAATTGCTCTCGACTTAAACGTACAAGCATCATCAAGCAGTACCGGTACATTTCCTACGTCACAGAAGGGTTTGGTTTACGCGCCATGGCCTGTCTTTCTCGTTAGCCATGCGCGATTACAAATTAGCTGTGTAATAGTTATATTAAATATGTTTCTCCCAGTGATACGTTTAGAGCAACGAAGTTTAAATTATTGTAAGTAGTCGGTGTTAATAAACTGAATACCTACGTTGTTTGGAGTGTTTACTGATGAAATTGCAAAATGCTGGGGTAAATTATTTGAACGCCACTCCTCAAATCCAGTGTGCCAATTTGCACTTCGAATTGGAAGAAATTAGGAGATGAGAGTTATAACTATACCCATACATTTAGGAGAAAGTAGGCTATATGTTCTTTCCTGAACATCTTGTTTTTCAGACCCGTATTATCTCGGAAACGGTTGGTCCTATACAAAAAAGTTAAATCTACAGGTGTAAGATCTCAGTGATTAGCAACTTTTTGTTATCCTTAACGATTTTTTGATATCTCTCACCGTTTTCATTTTCTGGGGCCCTGAATTTATTTCTGTTTTTTCGAATCGTTATATCAGGGAAACAGTTGGTCGTATCGAACAAAGTTACAGCTACAAGTGTAAGATCTCGGTGATTAGCAACATTTTTAACCCTTATGAATTTTTGATATCTCTCACCATTTTCATTTTTTGTGGCCCTGAATTTCATCCTTTTTTTTGGAATCGATATTTCTCGAAAACGGTTGGTATTATCGAAACAAGTTAAATTTATTGGAGTAGACCGCGGTAATTAGCATCTTTTTACTCCTTATGATTTTTTTATATCTCTCACCGTTTTGATTTTCTGTGGCCCTGAATTTCTTCCTTTTTTCGAATCGGAAACGGTTGGTCGTATCGAACAAAGTTATATGTTCAGGTGTATGATCTCAGTGATTAGCAACTTTTTTTTAACTCTTATAATGTTTTGATATCACTCACCGTTTTCATTTTCTGGGGCCCTAATTTTTTTTAAATTGTTATATCTCGGAAACGGTTGGTCGTATCGAAACAAGTTAAACTTACAGATGTTTTATCGCAGTGATTAGAATCTATTTTACCCCTTATGTATTTTGATATCTCTCACCGTTTTCATTTTCCGGGGCCCTGAATTTTTTCCTTTTTCTTCGAATCGTTATATCTGGGAATCGGTATTTGTATCAAGTAAAGTTAAATCTACAGGTGTATGATCTCAGTGATTAGCAACTTTTTAACTCTTATGATTTTTTGATATCTTTCACCATTTTTTTTTTTTTTTTTGGCCCGGAATAGCATCCTTCTTTTTTTCGAATTGTTATATCTCGGAAACCGTCGGTCCTATCCAAGAAAGTTAAATCTACTGGTGTAAGATCTCAGTGATTAGCAAATTTTCTATTCCATATGATGTTTTGATATCTCTCATCGTTTTCTATTTTTGGGGCCCTGAATTTCATACGTTTTTCTCGCATCATTATATCTCGGAAACCGTCGGTCCTATCGAAAAAAGTTAAATATACAGGCGTAATATCTCAGTAATAGCAACGTTTCTGCCTCTTATCATATTTTGATATCTCACACCGTTTTGATGTTATTAAATGTTTTTGGTTTTTGAAAAAAAGGGGGCCGAAATGTATATAATAATTGGTAATATTCAACTGATGGTCTAATTCAATTCTACAGAAAATTAACTATAATAACCAGTTTTAACCTTTTCAATAAGTTAAATAATGTATTTACAGCTGTAAGATATTTTCCATTTCCGAGGACGTCCGGCTTTCATAACCACGTGATGGTGTCAGCATTGCCTAGAATATTATTTTCTAATTTTCCTACATTACCACGCAATCGGGCAGAACGTCCAAAATGCAAGGCCTTGCCGCCAACGAAGTTATTGTTTGAGATTATAACCCCTCTTGCTCGCCGCTATGTAGTCGCACCGTCTCATCCAAAGCAGGTCGTGTGGCGTGGACTCCTACTTGTTATCTCAGTGGGGGCTGGGTGGTACACTCGGTAGAGGCACTGAGCTAGCTGAAAGGGAGTGGGTTCGAGCCCCACCCACGTAGTGGATTTAAGAAACAAAACTACCACTTTCGGAAACGCAAATAGCCCTGGGGTTCACTCAACCTACACCAGAAATGAGTTCCAGAGGGTGCACCATAAGTGGTGGGGCTACACACTCCCTGCCTCCTTGAGGGCCTTGAGCTGAAGACAGAAGGTACAATGATAAGAAAACAAGAGGTCTGACACCTCGAAGAATGAGGGATCAGGAAATATGAGTCAAAGGCCAATTAAGGCGGGAAAGTGAAAGACTCCCTAGGCCTCGGATTCCCTAATACCGTAGGGGTCGGAAAAGAACAAGAGTTGACCAAGGGAAGTCGACAGGAAATATAACAGAGGGTATCCCGGCACATTTAAGTGGAGGCAATGCCAGACTCACCTGGGTTCCCGTGGTCGCCAACCAACGTCCCACAAGTTGTGAGCCCTTGGGAGGAATCAAATAATACGATGGGTGATCAGAAACTAAGAGTAAGTTAGTTATTGAGGTTTTAAAGAGCGGAACTACGAGGTCATCTGCACCTAATAAGAAACTATGGTTAGAGCCCTGCGCGGATAAACAAAACTTTATCCGCATCCGCCCCGCATCCACACGACTGTTATCCGCATCCGCCCCGCATCCGCACGGCTGTTATCCGCATCCGCCCCGCATCCGCACGACTGTTATCCGCATCCGCCCCGCATCCGCCCCGCATCCGCACGACTGTTATCCGCATCCGCCCCGCATCCGCACGACTGTTATCCGAATCTACTGACATTACAATAATATTTTCAATGTGTTGCTTTACTGTATACTTTATCGTTTAGACATTTGAGCAGAAAGTGGTTCCCCTGGGCTGTGTATGCCATGTGCTACGTTTAAAATGATTGTTACACAGCCAGAATTGCAACCCTCTTTAGTTCGGAGTGTTGATTATCCTTAATGACATAATTTGAATGGAATTAGCGTAAATCATCAACTTACATTTGTCATGAAAAAAACATAACGAAAAAAAAAAGTCATGAACATCCGGGCCCTAGTAAGGGATAGAGGGGGAATTGTGCGCACTTAAGCAAGAATCGGTCTGGTGATGGTCTCATAATAGATTACATAGGTGCAGTTATGAATAAGGGAGCCTTAGTAATCCTATATTCGATGTGCAGAAACAAATTTAATTCAAAAATACATTTGGTGGACTATAATTCAAAATTTCGCAAATATGCAATTGCTCACAATTACCCCACTCTGCTTTTAAAACGTAACTCAATGCATCCCGGTAAACTAATCTATTATATTGAAAAATAAATACATGCATAAACACTGTAAAAACTGGCATTTAAAACAACATTTAATTTTAAATAATTGAATCACAACTGTAGCTTACCTTCTTATTTTCTGGCTACAGAAAATAACATGCAACGTGTAAAGTTTCTTCATACAAGCCTCACGGCTACCACATAGCAACTGGCATCATGCTGACTGTCCCTATCTGATAGGTACGATGACAGCTTAAGGGTAGCAGGGAATTGAGTTGCTAGTTGTACTACCAACTCAAAAAACATAGGTGCGCACAATTACCCAACTTTCTCCATGATATTCAACAAGTTCGGATTTTATTCTAAATACTATCCGCAAATTTACTCCAAACATTATCCGCAGCTTATCCGCTATCCGCACAGCCATTCGAACAATATCCGCATGGCGAAAAATGTTGCGGATATCCGCGGGTTTATCTGCGGATATCCGCATCCGCGCAGGGCTTTAACTATGGTTACAAGGCAGACAATTCAGGAGTACCCGTCTGACATAGAGAAATGAGTAGTGAGGGGTATTTAGAATAAATATGGTTAATAACTGTGCAAAGGGTCAACCCAGCACCTACAGAGATAGTTCCAGGTGAACTACTAATGCCGACTCGTTTGTAAATCTTGTCTCGCGAAGAGATCTGCTCAGTTATTAGATTCTGTGGGATCTCGTTATCCGCTATATAAGTGAGAGTGGGTTAGGGCTAGCAATCTAAATTTACCAGTGTACATTGACTTGAAAGCCAGATAGAAGCGGAATTGGGTGAAGACCAGTTTGGTTTCAGGAGAAATGTAGGAACAAGGGAAGCTGTACTAAGTCTTAGGTAGAATAAGAAAAGATAAGAGAACGTTCATGGCATTTGTAGACGTAGAAAAGGCTTTTGATAACGTTGATTGGACTAAATTGTTTGACATTTTGAAAATTATTGGAATAAAGAACAGGGATAGGAGGGTGATCTACAATCTATACAGAAACCAGACAGCAGTCATTCGAGCTGAAGGACATGAGAGAGAAGCTGGTATTCTGAAAGGTGTGAGGCAAGACTGCAACTTATCACCCATACTTTTCAATCTTTACATTGAACAAGGAATTAAGGAAATTAAAGAGGAATTTAAAGTGGGAGTGAAGATTCAAGGAGAAATAATTTCAACTCTGAGATTTGCTGATGACATCGTCATCTTGGCCGACACGCCTGAGGATTTGAATGGGTTTTTGAATGGTATGGACTCAGTCTTGAGGAAAGAATTCATGATGAAAATTAATAAATGTAAAACAAAAATATTGGAATGCAGTCGCAATAAATCAGAAACCTCTATGGACATCAAATTGGCAGGGGAAAAACTAAAGGAAGTAGGAGACTTCTGTTATTTAGGAAGCAAAATAACCAGTGATGGACGAAGCAAAGAGGATATAAAAAGTAGACTGGCTCAGGCAAGGAAAGCATTTATACAGAAAAGGAATATGTTGACATCGAATATAGATTTAGGTATTAGGAAGACATTCTTGAAAACCTTTGTCTGGAACGTGGCACTCTATGGAAGTGAAACTTGGACTATTGGTGCAGCAGAAAAGAGGAGAATTGAAGCGTTTGAAATGTGGTGTTACAGGAGAATGATGAAGATCAGATGGGTAGATAGGGTTACAAACGAAGATGTATTAAGACGAGTGGGAGAGGAGAGATGTTTCTGGCGACTGCTAATGAAGAGAAGAGATAGGTTGGTAGGACACATACTAAGACACCCAGGAATAGCAAGCTTAGTTATGGAAGGAAGGGTCGAGGACAAGAACTGTAGGGGTAGACCAAGATTAGAGTATGTTAAACAGATTGCCTCGGATGTAGGGTGTGGTAGCTATGTAGAGATGAAACGATTAACTCAGGACAGGGAGGCGTGGAGCGCTGCATCAAACCAGTCAAAAGACTGAAGACTCAAACAACAAACAATGACTCAACGATTTGTTCGTTTTTGAAAGATGATTTTTTGTTTATCTGAAATATTTTGTTTATTTTTATAATTATTAGTTTTAAATTTTTTGTTTTACGAGGGCTGTTTTTTTTCAACCTCCGATGGACTGTATAAAAATAACAGATTGACATATCAAGCTGTTTTTACTACTAAATGTTTGCTTCTTTTGTATGTGTGTCTCAAAATAATCGCCAAAACGATTGAAACATTTTTTGTATCGTTACACCAGCTTTCCAATGCCCTCTGCAAAGAGTACGTCTGGACAGTCTCCTTAAGTTTTTCCTTTTTGGCGTGGCATTACTGCCCAACCATACCTTGAATTCTCGAAAAGAAAGTTGAAAATCATTCAGTGCTGGTTGGGTTTAAACGGCGGATGGTCGAAAACTTCCCCCTTGAATTTTTTGAGAAAGTCTATCGTAACGTTGGCACAGTGAGGTCGTGAATGAGTTTCACTTTTTTTGAGAATTGAAGGTATCGTTGGGTGGCAACGCCTCACCAAAAAGGAAAAACTTCAGGAGACTGTCCAGACGTACCCACTTCAGTGGCGGCAGAATTCTTTGCAGAGGGCATTGGAATGCTGGCGTAACGATACAACAAATGTTTCAATCGTTTTGGCGATTATGTTGAGACATAAGAATAAAACAAGCAAACATTTAGTAATAAATTCAGTTTGGTAAGTCAATCTGTTATTTATATATAGCCCATCGGAGGTTGAAAAAAAAACAGCCCTCGTATTAATTTTCGGTCTTTTCAAATTTAGGTATCCACCTCTAAATTTTAAATTCCATTCCAAATTTGTATACTTTAATCCGTGTTCAGAGGGGCAGATGACCTCGTAGTTCCATCCCTTGAAACAGCAATAACTAACTAATTAATTAACTAGATTTCTGTGGGTGAAACTTGTAACCGTGGCCAGGCGAGCGCGTCATCTTCCTTCATGACAACACGCGAACTCATACAGCCCAGAAGACCATCACGCTGTTGAAGTGCTTTCGCTGGGACATCATTGACCACCCTCCCTACTGTCCCGACCTCGCTCCAAGAGGGGGGTGGGGTAATTGGAATAAATACGGTTAGTAATTGAGATAGGATGTCAAATCAATGATAACTGGGACTTAAATCAAGAAATTTGCTGTAGAATTGAGCAGGCCAATTTTCTTTCATGAAAATGAGAAAAGTTTTGATCAGCCGCGATTTGAGTCTGTCATTACGCACCCGAATGCTTCGATGCTACGTTTTTAGAGTCCTGCTCTATGGAGTTGAATCATGGACACTTACCGGGGTTTTAAATAAGAAACTGACAGTATTTGAAATGTGGACGTATCGCAGGATTTTAAGGATATCATGGACAGCTAAAGTCACAAATGTGGAAGTACTGCGGCGTATGAACAAAGACTTGGAAATTCTCATTATCATCAAAAGGAGGAAACTAGAATACTTCGGTCATTTCATGCGCAATAACTAGACCTGGGATTTTAAGGCAAATGCCTATTTCGTTCCTTACGAAATAACATGATTTTTTTTTAAATATCTTGACGTTTCATGATAAATCCCTTACATTAATAGAGTTTTATAGTGCCCTAAAATGCCTATTTGGACCTTTAGAGCCTATTTTACTATTTTAGTGCCTAAAAATGCCTATTTTCTACATTTAAAATAAAATTCAACTTCTGTAATTTTTACAATCACACAATGGACATCCCTGGAACGAGCAGAACAGCAGAGGGTGGGTTTTTCACAGAAATGTGCTCTTCCCAGACAACTGTCACCAAAGGAATGCTGAGTGAAGGGTGGATGTGGAGGATTAGCTCAGAAGAACAACGAGCAGGTAGTCAAGAACGTACTGTGTCGAGTGACGGGGTGAGGGGGAGGATTATCTAGGAAGAACAAGGAGCAGGTAGTAAGAAGCGACATACTGAGTCAAGTCGCCAGTGAAAGAACATCTGTTTAAGTGAATATAGTTCATCATGCCTAAAACGAAATCATCTAAGAGTGCGCTTTGTACAGCCTCCCAGGGGTATGCACCCCTTGGAGTCCATCCCCCCGGCATCTGGCTAAATCCCCTAAATGGCAACCCTTGGAAAGCCGGCCCAACATCCATAAAACTTAGCAGAGACAGCTTGCCACTCTAAGAAGCAGCTCAGTCCTTGCACAATGGTTACACATACCTACATACTAGTAACTGGGCCAACACATTGCTGACAACATAGCGCCAGAGGGTATAAGAAGGCATCCTAATGAGGTCAAGGGGTCTCTCCATTATCAGTGCTTCATCGAGACGGCCGGAGGCCACGCTGGTGTCAACCGAGGTGAGTCAGTCAATCGTGTTCAGAGTTCCTACTTTGTAACCTGTAACCCAACACTTGTACTACATTGTGAACATAATTACATTCCCTACAAGGGACTCATACTCAGAACTACAGACCAATAAAACACTTGGTCCACACTCTACACTAGCATTACTGTTTATACGCCTCTTTACATCCCAACGCCCTTCCTTATTCCCGTCACGGTAAAGACGTGGCAGACGGCAGGCTAATAGCGCTAACTCAGGTACCTTTGTGTTCCCCGAGCCGGCTCGGCTGCCAGTAAGCAGCACGTGCCACTCGGCTGATACGAGCAGATTCAATTACATAATAAGCAGCCAGCTGAGCGACTAGCACAGCGACCCTTTGCATTGGGTCCTATCCCTTCAAACACTACTACATTATTTAAAGGAACGCCCCCTAGTTCCTACCACACATCAACACTCTACACTGGTCAGCTTGCCCTGCCAAGGGAAGCTACCCTTTTTAGGCACAACCTCATAAATTAGTACAATAACTCTCCCTTTTAGATCCACCCCCAAATAAGGGATCTAAAACACTGGTGGAGGCGCGGTCCTACGCATAGAGAACGGGACTCAACCAACGAGCCCTCGTAGGAGAAACGACCCCTTCCGTACCGCAAAAAGCCAAGCGAATAGTGAAAATTTTTCCCCCAGACAGAAAGTAGTTTTTTTTTGTGCTCCAAACTAGCTACACAGGGGAAATTCTTAATAAACCAACCCCCTAGCCCCATACAGAATCAGAGAAATATAAGAATACACTGTCAAACACGCACAGATCTTTTTTTTATTATTATTATTCTTATTGTAGGCCCATACACTTCAGTCAGAATGGCACCTCATGCAGAGATTGCAAGCCATAGAGGCAATAGAGGTACGCCAATATTATTAACATTATTGTTCAGATCGCAGAGACATATACAGAGGCGACAGATACAAATACGGGCACTCCAAACAAAAATCGGGGCAATACAGGGCAAACAGCCATACACCCCGTCAGAAGGTAGGACAACGCAATTAAGATGCGCACACAAGCACTTGAGGAACATACATGAACACCTCAATAGAATCCATGTCCAAAGAAACAAAATACACCAACAATTAATCACCACACATGGTCCCGTAATAGATAATGCAACCCTCGAGAGAATGAGGGGGCACTACACAGGTTTACACGCCCAATACAGGGAGCTAATTCGCGTCCAAGCGCTTCTCCAACTAGCGGCCACAAAACTATACAAAGCACAGAAACATTAATACAGTAATTTGCAAACGGGCCATATGCCTCAATAAGGCAGTACACCCCAATTTGGGACAAATACCGTGAGCTACAAGCCAATAAGGCCATTTTTGAGTTCATGGTAGGGCCATCAGCCCACCCGAGAGAGGACATAAGCGTGGATACGCTGACTCGACAATTTGCGAGGATGTCCCTCTCGCCACGTACTGCCACACAATGAAAGGAGTTCGCCGTGGCCACAGTCAAGAAGACGGCCAGGTTAGGCTCCAACTTACTGCAGAATAAAACTAACACAGACACACGTCCTTCAGCTCCGGATCGGAAGGCAATTTTGCCAAACCGAGGGGCAGAGCCTAGAACAATCCCCTCGGAACAAAGGGACGAGAGGGAGTTGAAGCCAGGACTCTCAAATACACATAGCATAACAGAGGGACAACGGGACGTAACCACGTCATGGGCAGACGACATAGAACCCGTCCCACTACATATAAAGCCTGCATACACGTACACAGATAGGCTAACACATTGGCAGGAGTCGGCCGTGGCCAAATGCCAGAAAGCGGTCAGGCTACAAGCCACCACATTGCCGGGGCATAAACAGGCAGTTAAGCGACCTTTACCGCCAGTTCAAAGGGCAAATTTGCCAGAACGAAGGCGAACACCGGTATTAGTCCCTCAGGATGCACGATATACGCACGAACATTTTGACCGGGCACTACCGCACACTACACGGGGATTAGGAAAAATGTTATTAACTATCCCACAAAACCACGCAGTTAAATATATACATACTCCCGTAAAATCTACTAGGGCAGCGTCAAGCACAATTAGGCCCTCGAATACAGGTACATTCAAACCTATAGACACGCGCCACGGTGGAAGTAGGCCAAAGCTTACTTTGCTAGAAATTCCGCCGGAAGGTAGCAAAGGAACACCCCAGTGGATTCCAAAGGCCTATCATCTAATAACAGGGCAAAACCCTTCACCTTTCTGAGCACTGAAGTTCGAAAGAAGATAACGACTTCCACCAGGGCCACAGAGATAAACTAACATCACTTACACCAACATTATAGGATACATAAGTTCTCTTACACGGGGGCGATGAGAAAATAGTCCAACAAGTACATAATAAACATTAAAGTGCATATTTTTTTTCTCTTCCTCGCTTATTTTATGTATATACAGTGCAACATAGCCAAATTAGAAGGAATAATTTTAAACCCTTCTTGTTTTTTTTTTCTTCGAAACCATGGCATTTTTCTCTCAGGCCAGCAATGGTTATTGGGCGAAGTGGTTAACACCATAACGTAAAGGCTCTAATGTGCAAGCCAAGTGGAAGCCAAGTAGGCTTCAGGCCGAAAAAGAGATATTTTGAACACAACTTAAGCATAAAATCACAGCATAAAGCTTAAGTGAGTCTTTCTAAGTAGAAATGACTAAACGTTCTATGTTAGGGTTCCACAGTTTGATAGATTCTCCTGTTGCGGGCGAAAACCGTAAGTGAGGCAGGAATTAAGAATCTCAAACTAATTTCAATAATTTGGTGAGGTGTGCTTTAACCAACTGAAAAGCCCAATTGCACACCGGGACGAGACACTGTCATTTTGGTGAGTTACAATTACTTTGAAGGGCAGGTTTGACTCCCATAGTGCACTGGCTTTGCTCGTGACGTGGATACAGGTGTATCAATTACGTCTTGCAATGGCCTTCCCAATGTGTACTAGACAGTGTCGGTAGATTCCCCTGAGACGTAACCAGATTACGGTAGTACTCACGTTACCAAAATGGTAAATACTACACTCAGGTCCCAAGCACCATTTTTTATTTTTTATTTTTAACATTTTTTATAGTGTTCACGACATAATTTTTAGAGACTATCGCCACCTGCTATTATTTTCTTTCAAAGTGCTCTCTTAATCCAGAGCGGGGCATAGCTCATTTTTTTTTATTATGACGCAGGCATTAGGCCCGATGAAAGAAAGGTGGCCAAGTTAAACAAATATACATATTTAATACATAGGTACACGTAAAGGCGGAAATACTGCCAAAAGGAAAGGAAGTAATCCCACGGGCAGGCGTGAAAAGAGGGCCAAGAAATAGCCCACTGACCGCGCCGGGATACGATCCTAACACCCCACAGAACTGTCCCGGAGACACGCGGGCATAATGACATTTCGTACCATTGTCGGGACATAATCGAACCACGGTACAGTAACACAAAAGCTGGGGACGCCAATGTAGGCAATGGAAGGTTCTTCTACAAGTACGGCCAACGCATATGAGATTTCCGAAGTGAAATGCCATGGCCTATGGTTTGGATTCCAAGTAAAACGGAAATCCCGTGGCTCATGATCTCCAGATACGGTCACGTTAAACCACAAATTCCCCTCTTTTCTGTCACAATGCGAAAAGCACTCATCACAGTCACAGAAAGTAAGCGATTAAAAACACATGTGCCGGACATACAGCGTTATCAAGACAAGTAACGAGCGTGCGCGCAGGACATTGTAATCCGATACCGCCATACTCAGCAATAACGCAGGCCTCAGTGATAACCTGCACGCTTACAGACAACAGCTCTCAGAGCAGAGCGCACGGCATCATTCACGCCCGATTTCGAGACCCTATATCTTCCAAAATTACACTACAAGGGGAAATCAAAAACATACAAACTCTACACAGGTATGCATGCTTTCATATGCGCATTGCACATCCACGGGAACGTGCCATATTATATGCGGCACGGAAATGATCACACCAAGTCTTTACAGACAACCGGATTCGAACCCATGACCACACACCACACGCGTACCAAAAACTAACTATCCAATGGTATTTTTGGTACGCGGAACACAAGCAAAAACCACACTGGGAAAGCCCCAAGCCCTGTAACACAACGCAAACATAAAACACAGAGAATGACATAAGGTCACGGGTCTGAGTTCCAGTAAAAATTTAGACGCAAAGGAGAACAGCTATTCAGGCGTCCAACCATACTGAAATTGGCCCATACAAGTGCATAAACAGGGAGTACTACATTTCCTCCCACCAAAAGCCAGACATAAAATTTCGAATTACACCAGACATAGGGAATACATTTCACAAACACAGGTAGGAAAATTTCGCAAGACACAGGTCTTAGAGAACAATGGCCACACAACGTCATTACCTAACTAGGACGAATTGCTACATTAAGCCGCTAGGAATCTAAAACAATGACCACACTTGCATTCGTGCAGAAAGGCACATACCAGCGGATGACAAACAGTAACTTCCCAGCCTGGTATTACACATACCAATTGCTGACTGCAGACTATTCACACTGCAATAATGCGGTGACGAGACACTATTGCGTTGCGCCAGTGACCATGAAATTACAAACACATAACAATTATAACACCATACATTTTTTTTTCCACACTGCAAAAACATTTGGCAATGGACAAGACGTGACACAGCGGAACTTATCTTGGGCCTCTAGGGCACGTTCGCAGGACGTTGGCAAGCCACGGGCGCCTTCTGCCCACACAGGCGATACATATTACGACTTGGCTTGCAACAGACCAACCGTCCGCGTGGTGTAGCGGTACATAGGCACACACACGCACACGCACTCAACAATTAGGAGCAAACACAGACAAGATCTCCCCCCTAATAACTTCTCTTATCAATCGCAAGGCATAGGAGTCATTACAGATGACTAGCACATGACCAGTCGCAATACGACCACTGGCCACATCTACACTACAAATGGCAGACCAGATTAGGTCATGCAGCTCTACTATCCCAAGGCGCGGATAGAAAGCCAACATGGACCAAGGGAGGATAACAGGAGAACAGGCTACCAGCGTACCACCTTAGTCCCTTCCCATAACCTTCTCACGCCCAACATACACAACGCAGACACATCTACACGACCAAAGACAGCTACACTACATTACAAGATACACACAAGGGGTTGATGGACTTCATGCGTCTAAAGAGCAGGCATGCTACGCCTTGAGCCACGGTGCTACCACCCGAGTATTAGGGGTGGCTCAGCAAACATAAAAGAAGCATAATGCGCCTCTCCAAATGAGAGAGGAGGCCATAGATATATACTAACCATTCTTTAGTACTTAAACACTCCCGCATGAAAGGGATATATTGGTATTATGCCCCACCCTACACCTATCCGTACATGAAGGCAGAAACTTCATATCCAGACACATGCATGAGTATCCCATCCATTTACCAGGGATTTTAATATCAAACCTGCATGAATTTTCGTATTTTTGCAATCCCGGGAATTACCTCCCCACTCCACTCACTATAGAAGCATCCCAGTGGCATCACCGGTTTCAGGCCACCAATAACGTGGAACCCAAAGGTGCGTAAACCCTTCCTACCATACTTTAAGCCCACTCAACAAATAACTACCCCCAAGTCCTAATAACAGGGTACCTGACATTACAGACCCTACTAACACCTCCATTAAAGTAAAGAAAGCATTATTGCTGGAAAGCTGACGTAGCGATGGTAGGCCAGAAGTAGCCCATGTACTTAGAAGATCTACAACCCCGCAACACTGAAAATATTTTACATTTCACACAGAGGTTGAACCATTTACACAGGTTACGACACATTTTTTTCTTCTTACAAAGGAATCTGATACGATCTGATGGTTGACAACGGTGTAAGCCGAAGGTCAGGAGGGACCACACTGGAGCAGAGCTGGGGAAGGCGATGTGGACCCTTACCCCAGCTGGCTCACCAAATCACTGACCTGACCAAATAGACGAACTACGTAAGGTCAAAGCATTCGCGGCCTGGTCGGGCAAGCTCTGGAATCCTAGGTGCGCATAAACCGCCCCTGGGAGGAAGGGATGCTACACCCACTTTGTGCCACGGTCGTCGAGGCCAAGACCTGCAGGGAGACTTTCTGAGAATGGCGGGAGAAATAGCTCACTCACCGCCGGCCTCGGGAACTACCCCTAGAGACGACCCCATTATGACTAGACTTCTAGTTAATTTTAAATTTAAGTAGGCACGGCTTCCATAGCGGGAAGCAAAACTCATATGCGTTGGAGTGGAAGATAACTGCGAAATACATATTACTGCGGCCCATAGCGGCAAAATCATATATCGATGCGAAAAGCATACTACGGCGGCCCATAGAGGCAAATATTACTGCGGAAAGCAGATTGCGACGGCCGATTAAGGCGAAGACAATATTATGCCATTGGACCACACTGTCCAATGCCCACATAAATGGCGACGCATCGGGCAACCAGAGGGCATTAAGAGAGGGGCAGTGCGCGCACCTCACAGGAGCCAAGTGGGCAGCTCAACTACGATAAATCGGAACAGCAAACGGTCATGAACAAGGAAGTTACAGCGGGCGAAACGGTTAGCTTAGTGGCACCGTAAGCCGCCGGCGAATAGATTAGTACTAGTAATAGACGTCGACACCTAGAGTTAAGGGGACGGAATCTAGCGACCCTAGAGACAACCGGTGTTTCTGGGGCTCGTGCGGGTGGTGTCCTGGGGATTTAATTGCCCCAGGCGATCGTCCTAGGCCAAATTTAGTTGTAAGACGGTTGCATTTGACACGCAACCTAGGATTAAGCAAATTTATTCACCGCTGTTGCCAGGTATGGCGCAGCACATTTCGGCAATAGATTAAGGCAACCTTCTCGGCTTAGAAATAGCATTTTTTTTTTATTATTAGACCATAATTAAGATAGATAGTATTAAGTAACGCCGGTCGGCTCCTGATGACCGCCAAACCCGGCATCAGGGTAAGTCCGACAATACACTATAATATAGGATAATATATAATATAGTACAATAGGCATAATCAAAGTGGAATATATCGACACCCGGTAACCACAATTCCGCTACCGGGGTAAGACCAACTACATATTATTTACGGCATTACGGCACCGTATAGGGTAAGCCCGGTCATGCAGCACATTAACATTAATCATGCTATTTTTTTTTCAGAGAAAGAAGAGCTTCAGCCAGTAAAAACTGTGACACAGGAAGCGACATAGAGAATATGGCATACTCACATGTTTTTTCTAAACCTCGCCATTTTCTTCACAGGCATCGTCACCAGATACAGGAAACTGGTGACAGGAATTTCACTACCATATAGCAGTGTCATATTATGTACGGCATGCCATGATGGTGTACTATTTTTTTTATTTTTTATACGTCAACTTGCACTAATCCCAACACACTCTCAAACACTCACCACATTTTTCTTTTTCAGCTACACACTCCAATAAAAAATCTGCACAGCAGGACTGGTGCCTGTGGGGTACCAGGCTTACTGGCAGATTAACTAAATAGAAACACATAAAGCGTCAAAATGTGACGCAGATTACGACAATGAGGGCGCAACCGGTTTGTGGCAGTGACTCTCATTGTCAAGTGTGAAAGCATTCACCCACAGAGGATGCTTCACAGATTAGGTATTAAGAATACATGCAAGCGGTACGACCACTATACCGTACCAAGAAGTGGCCGTACAGGATCAGCCGTGAGACGGCAAGCGTACGTACAGACGGGTAGCGTGCACGCGAGGTACCTCACAAAAACTAGACTTATAAGGGATTAGCGCACTTAAGTTAGACATAAGGTCACTGTAATTCATAATTTTTAAGGATAAACTTCATACAATTATTCCACTAGACATAAGGTCATTGTAATTCATAATTTTTAAGGATAAACTGCATATAATTATTCCACTAGACATACGGTCATTGTAATTCATAATTTTTAAGGATAAACTTCATACAATTATTCCACTGGAAAGCGACAATATGCCTAAATGTCAGAATCGCAACATAGTACATTAAACACTATATATTTTTGTTTGTTTATCAAGATTCCAATGTACATAATGTGTATGATTTGTTTTCTTTCATTTTTCCTTCTTCTAACTTCCCCATTTGTCAGGGTGTTCCGTTTTTTCCCAAACAAATAAATACTTTGAATATTTCCCTTAAATTATACCCTGGAACACCCATTTTTCTATTTTCTTCTACCTTTCTTATTGCAGGGAGCACTTTTTCCCTAAGATAGGGCGGACGACGCAATCATCCGTTCGGCCCTGGGTTTTTCCTCCCTGCACAACTATGTAACGAATCACCATCAGAAACCATGTTTTTTTTGAAACTAGCAATATGCCAGCAACAGCAAGGGCAATTTTTTTTTACATGTCGAATTTCTGTTGATGTTAAATTTTTCTCAAATGTCAATTTTTTTCCCAATGTTAATTTTTTTTTCGATATCCAATCTTTCGCAATGTCAATATTTTTGTTTGTTTTTTTCACAATGTCAATATCAGTGTATACATATATCTGTACATCCCATAACCCTCCCCTCTGAACACGGGCTGACCTCACACCCACACTTCGATACGACACCACCAGGAGATACGAGGGGGTTTCAAGGACCACTACGTCAACACCCCAACCTCCAGTTCCGTTCCCGTTCGCGAGGACGCGAACAAATGAAGGAAGACGCTTGTACAGCCTCCCAGGGGTATGCACCCCTTGGAGTCCATCCCCCCGGCATCTGGCTAAATCCCCTAAATGGCAACCCTTGGAAAGCCGGCCCAACATCCATAAAACTTAGCAGGGACAGCTTGCCACTCTAAGAAGCAGCTCAGTCCTTGCACAATGGTTACACATACCTACATACTAGTAACTGGGCCAACACATTGCTGACAACATAGCGCCAGAGGGTATAAGAAGGCATCCTAATGAGGTCAAGGGGTCTCTCCATTATCAGTGCTTCATCGAGACGGCCGGAGGCCACGCTGGTGTCAACCGAGGTGAGTCAGTCAATCGTGTTCAGAGTTCCTACTTTGTAACCTGTAACCCAACACTTGTACTACATTGTGAACATAATTACATTCCCTACAAGGGACTCATACTCAGAACTACAGACCAATAAAACACTTGGTCCACACTCTACACTAGCATTACTGTTTATACGCCTCTTTACATCCCAACGCCCTTCCTTATTCCCGTCACGGTAAAGACGTGGCAGACGGCAGGCTAATAGCGCTAACTCAGGTACCTTTGTGTTCCCCGAGCCGGCTCGGCTGCCAGTAAGCAGCACGTGCCACTCGGCTGATACGAGCAGATTCAATTACATAATAAGCAGCCAGCTGAGCGACTAGCACAGCGACCCTTTGCATTGGGTCCTATCCCTTCAAACACTACTACATTATTTAAAGGAACGCCCCCTAGTTCCTAGCACACCACAACACTCTACACTGGTCAGCTTGCCCTGCCAAGGGAAGCTACCCTTTTTAGGCACAACCTCATAAATTAGTACAATAACTCTCCCTTTTAGATCCACCCCCAAATAAGGGATCTAAAACAGCTTATACAACAATGGCTTGTACAATTTCCAGGGATGACTTTTGATGGCAAGATTATTTTCTGCCAGTACTGCAATAAACAGGTATGTGCCTATATCTTAAATTTCATATTAATCTAAAATTAAGGTTTTGATATTGGCTTCTCTAATTAATTGTAGAGACCTACTGTCGGCGCAGAAAGTATGTGCAGTCGAGTTTAAACGCTAATACAATTTGAACCAGTCCACCAATCTAAAATATAAATACACCATCGTAAAGCGTGTTTTATTCTGCGTTTTCTCCTGTTACATGCATATTTCTATTGTGTTTCTGGTGAAAGATATATTAGGCGGAATGCAAAGAAAACCTATTTTCTTCTCCGTTTTTTGTAAACAACAACTTTGAAGTTTAATTACATGAAAACGGAGAGCCTGTCGCTCGATTTCAAATAAAAATCGGTATAAAATACAGAAATCATTGTAAGTTTTCGGTATACAACGATTTGAAACAAAAACCTTCAGACCTTTGATGAACTCAGTCTCGATTTCGGAAGACCACCCAGTATCAAACGGACAGTCTTTTACAAAAACAATAACTTTTTTCCAACGTGTGTAGAGTAATTAAACTTCATAAATATATTTATAATAGTGAATTCCATAATCCACCTAAATTTCATGAAAGTCGAACAGTACGTTTTCATGTAACGGTACTACAAAGATGTTGTTTACAAAAAACGGGCAAGAAAATATTTACTTTTTGCTTTCCACCTAACATAACTTTCACAGGAAACATAATAAAAATATGCATGTACCAGCAAAGAATGCAGAATAAAACAAGCTTTACGATGGAGTGATTGCATTTTAGATTGGTGGACTGGTTCAAATTTTATTAGCGTTTAAACTCGACTGCAGATACTTTCTGCGCCGACAGTAGTCCAGGCGACCTGGGTTCGATTTCCAGTACCGGCAGTAATTTAGAAATCTATGAGGTCTGGAAGGGTGTTGACCCAGCATCGTGAGGACAATTGAGAAACTACGGTGGGCAGGGGTCACGGAGGCAAGGCAATACGGCTGAGGGATGTATCGTGCTGACCACATGCCACCCAATATCTGCAGGCCATGAGCTGGGCAGCAACCGTTATTGAAAGCCAAGGCCCTTCGGGGACTGTAGTGTTCTTGTTCTTAATTAACTTTAGAGTAATAATGGCTTAATTTAAATAATTCAAAATTACAAATTTTATTCAATAGCTCACCTTTTCTATTCCTCATCTTAGTCTCTAATTGACATCACTTTATTGTGTTTTAGATTTCACATGAGAAAAAATGCCACCTTCAGCAGCATGCAGATAGTGCCAGTCACAAAGTGAAAGCAGCCATGAAAAGTAACATTAGACAGACTCTGCTCACACAAACTATATCTCCTACAACTCATAATGGTTTCTATGCTGATATGTGTAGAGCCCTAGTTGCAGCAAATATCCCCTGGAATGCTGTGCATAATCCGGTTTTCAGAGATTTTTTACAGAAATACCCCAAGCAGCACATCCCATCAGCATCTACATTAAAGAAAAACTACTTAGATATTTGTTACAATGAGGTCATTTTGTCAATCAGGGAGGATATTGGGGAGTCTTGCATATGGTTGTGTACCACCGACTCTGTGGGCAGGTACATTGCTAACCTTATAGTAGGAAAACTGGAACCCAATCAGGCATCTACCGCTCACCTTCTTTGCTCTAAACAGCTTGAGAAAGTCAATAGTCGAAGCATTGCAACTTGTGTCTCGGGACAGTCGGATGAGGAGCCAGAAAGATGCGCGCGCACCCGGCAGGGAGGAGCATTTGAATAGCGCAAGTTTTAAGAAATAAAATATGGAGGACGGTTGTCGTTTCGGGGTAACATTTACAGTCGATTTGCATTATTAACGCAAAGCGGTCGTGAAACTTGCTTTAAGTACATTTGAAAATATGCATTCCAATCAATATTCAAGATCTAACTGTAATAATTGAATATTTAACCATACGCACTATTAAGAACCATAACAATATGCGGTAAAATCTGTCGGAAAAGTGTGCGAGTGGTATTGCGCTGGCTTGTTGTTTTGAAGATCCCGGGTTCAAGGCTACCCAAGGGCGGAAATTTTTACTTCTTTTTAATTATTTTATTATTTCCTCCTCACGTCGTACAACAATATTGCAACTTAGTTTTGTCTACATGATCTACGAGGACGATAGTAAACATGTTTTCTCTCATTTAAAATTCTTTTGTAAATCAATTCTTTTTTTTTTTACTTTACAATCTCAATAATATTTTTGTAGCATGTGAAGATATCTATCTCCCATAATTCTGTGCATCCATATTAGTTAAAATAGTTATCGTTTATTTTTAAATAATGTTTAACTTTAATTTTTGGAAATAAAAATTAATTTTGTGAAACTATTTTTTATTTCAGGAACTATTTCATATTTTTCCAAACCCATGCACAGAATTATTAGTCTGTGCAATGCGTACATAGTGTAAAAAGATTGTAAAGTTTCAGTAATTGTTAGTGGTAAATAGTTCCTATCATTTTTTTAAAGGAAAAGACTATCTTTTAGTAATTTCTGCCCATACTGATCAACTGAAAGGAATAATTTTTCACTTTTTGCTTTATGAAAGATGTTGGTCGTATGGTAATAAAATTTGGTGCAGTTTGGATCACTGGGAGCAAATTTTTTTTCTTGGGGTAGCCTATAGTGTCCCCTTAAAGAACCTTCCACTAATTACACCTGTGTGAAGCTAAATTGTATAGGTTAGGAATGTAAACAACGCTCTTAGGTGTCTACGTTCGTTGCCAAGAGCCGACTTTGGTGTCGTCTAGTAGCTAAGTTCTGAACTAGGCCTAGTAGTCGTTGACGGTGGCGTTTGGCGGCAAAAGTAGGAACTATTTGAAAAATTCAAAGTTGCAGTCCTTACTTGAGTTAAAAAACAGATACACACATTAATACAGCCATCACAATTATCACCGGTTATCAGACAGGTTCTACACACACTCAAAGTACACGGGGCTACATAACCGCGTTGTCACAGCCCCTAAACTTAGGAACCAACCAACCAAATACAGAACGTGTCATAGGCTAATATTATTATTCTGGGATAAATTTTGAACTATTTAAATAGTATCCGTCCATGGTCTTAAACAGTATTTAGGGAAAATAGAATTTTAAATGAGAGAAAACATGTTTACTATCGTCCTCGTAGATCATGTAGACAAAACTAAGTTGCAATATTGTTGTACGACGTGAGGAGGAAATAATAAAATAATTAAAAAGAAGTAAAAATTTCCGCCCTTGGGTAGCCTTGAACCCGGGATCTTCAAAACAACAAGCGAACGCGATACCACTCGCACACTTTTCCGACAGACTTTACCGCATATTGTTATGGTCCTTAATAGTGCGTATGGTTAAATATTCAATTATTACAGTTAGATTTTGAATATTGATTGGAATGCATATTTTCAAATGTACTTAAAGCAAGTTTCACGACCGCTTTGCGTTAATAATGCAAATCGACTGTAAATGTTACCCCGAAACGACAACCGTCCTCCATATTTTATTTCTTAAAACTTGCGCTATTCAAATGCTCCTCCCTGCCGGGTGCGCGCGCATCTTTCTGGCTCCTCATCCGACTGTCCCGAGACACAAGTAAGCATTGCATACTTCATCAACAAGGGGTTGCAATTGTTGTATCCTGGGGGTGTTGATGATTCTAAAGTCCTTCTCCTTGTCTCCGATGCTGCTTCCTACATGATTGCCACTGCACCTCTCCTCAAAACTTTCTATCCTTCTTTAATTCATGTTACTTGCATGGCCCATGCCTTGCATAGACTCGCAGAAACAGTTAGGGCCGAGTTTCCTGCAGTAAATACTCTCATTTCAACAACGAAGAAAGTGTTCTGTAAGGCTCCATCAAGAATAGCCATCTTTCGAGAGAAACTCCCATCTATTCCCCTTCCACCACAGCCAATCATCACCCGTTGGGGTTCCTGGATGGAAGCTGCCCTGTATTATGCAGAACATCTTGAGGAAATCATGACTGTGATAGACAATGTGCCTTTAACGGACAACTCTGCATGTGTGTCGTCTGTCAAAGAACTGTTAAATGATTGTTCCAGTGTTCAGAGAGACATTGCGTATATTCAGGCAAATTTTTCATTTCTTCCAGTCACCATTACAAAAATGGAGGAAAAAGGAAACAGTCTCAAACAGCAATTTTCTGTAATTGAAGAAGCTGAGAATAACATACAAAGTGCTAGGGGCAAGGTAGGAGATAAAATAAGAGACAAGTGGTCTAGTGTACTGCTGAAGAACCCAGGTTATTCAATGCTGAAAAGGGTACATCAGGTAATGGATGGGGAAAAGGTAGACTTACCAAGTGAAATTGAATTGAAAAATGTAGGTAAATTTTCCTATGCCCCTCTAACATCTGTGAGTGTGGAGCCCTCTTTTTCTGCTTTCAAAATGATTTTAACAGACAAAAGACACAGCCTGACTGTGGAAAATTTGGAGAAGATTATTGTTATGTACTGTAAAGCAAACTACGAATGAAAGTACTGTAGGAATGTTCCTCATAAATAAATAAACACATACTCCATTCGCGTTTCCACCGTTATTGGATGCCTACAGTGCTGTAATTGTGTACAGTGATTTTAGTATTAAGGTCTTAGATCAGTACTGATAATGATATATCATATAATCCAAAACATTTTTTGACACATTACTTTTTATATTGTTTTTCATAAATGTCTTTTTTATTCTGTCTTAATTTTGCAGTTATTTCAGTTAAGAATAGGGATACCACGTTTGTTAAAGAAATAAAGTATCACGTTACAGTTTAAGTGTATATTGTAATATTTTAAAGTCTATTTCCTGCCTATCCACACATTTTGAAAACATATTTTAAGTGCCTAATTTCTCTTTTAAAAGCCTATTTACTTGTTTTTAAAGCCTATTTACTTGTTTTAAAAGCCTATTTTAGGCGCCTAAAACTAATTTTTTCAGAGCCTAAAATCCCAGGTCAAGCAATAACAAATACCACCTCTTGCAATTGATTATCCAAGGGAAGATTGATGGCATTAGGGGTCCAGGACGCAGACGAATATCCTGGCTAAAGAACTTAAGTCAGTGGTTTGGACTTAATACAGAGTCACTGTTTAGGACAGCTATGAACAAACAGCAGATCATGCTACTGATGGCCAATGTCCTTGGAGGACGAGGCACTTGAAGAAGGAGAAGAAGAAGAAGTAATTGAGATAGAGTTAGATATGAAGAGATAAGAAAAAGGACAGGAATCTTGAAGCTGCTGGACAGGATAGAAACAACAAAGTTAAAGTGGTGTGGTCACATGATGAGGATGGAAGAGGGGAGAATACCAAAGATTTTTTTTCCAAAAAGATGACAGGGAAGAGACCACTAGTAAGACCCCAAAAGAGATGGATGGATACAGTCTGGGAGTGCACACAGAAGAGGGGAAGAAAACCTGAAGATGTACTAAAAAAACACAGTCAGTCTGAAAGACTGGACTTTATATCATTTTAAATGCTACACATGCACCAAGCGGTACTATGACGTCACACACCTCAGTGCATTCTCGGTACATTTCGTGACGTCGCCGTCTCTTAACGCCAGAGCTCACCAGTGAACTCAGTACACATGCACCAAGTGGTACAATGACGTCACACACCTCAGTGCATTCTCGGTACATTTCGTGACGTCGCCGTCTCTTAACGCCAGAGCTCACCAGTGAACTCAGTACACATGCTTCAAGTGGTACAATGACGTCACACACCTCAGTGCATTCTCGGTACATTTCGTGACGTCGCCGTCTCGTAACGCCAGAGCTCACCAGTGAACTCAGTACACATACACCAAGCGGTACTATGACGTCACACACCTCAGTGAATTCTCGGTACATTTCGTGACGTCGCCGTCTCTTAACGCCAGAGCTCACCAGTGAACTCAGTACACATGCACCAAGTGGTACAATGACGTCACACACCTCAGTGCATTCTCGGTACATTTCGTGACGTCGCCGTCTCTTAACGCCAGAGCTCACCAGTGAACTCAGTACACATGCACCAAGTGGTACAATGACGTCACACACCTCAGTGCATTCTCGGTACATTTCGTGACGTCGCCGTCTCGTAACGCCAGAGCTCACCAGTGAACTCAGTACACATTCACCAAGCGGTACAATGACGTCACACACCTCAGTGCATTCTCGGTACATTTCGTGACGTCGCCGTCTCTTAACGCCAGAGCTCACCAGTGAACTCAGTACACATGCACCAAGCGGTACTATGACGTCACACACCTCAGTGCATTCTCGGTACATTTCGTGACGTCGCCGTCTCTTAACGCCAGAGCTCACCAGTGAATTCAGTACACATGCACCAAGCGGTACAATGACGTCACACACCTCAGTGCATTCTCGGTACATTTCGTGACGTCGCCGTCTCTTAACGCCAGAGCTCACCAGTGAATTCAGTACACATGCACCAAGCGGTACAATGACGTCACACACCTCAGTGCATTCTCGGTACATTTCGTGGCGTCGCCGTCTCTTAACGCCAGAGCTCACCAGAGAACTCAGTACACATACACCAAGCGGTACTATGACGTCACACACCTCAGTGCATTCTCGGTACATTTCGTGGCGTCGCCGTAACGTAACGCCAGAACTCACCAGAGAACTCAGTACACATACACCAAGCGGTACTATGACGTCACACACCTCAGTGCATTCTCGGTACATTTCGTGACGTCGCCGTAACGTAACGCCAGAACTCACCAGTGAACTCAGTACACATGCACCAAGCGGTACTATGACGTCACACACCTCAGTGCATTCTCGGTACATTTCGTGGCGTCGCCGTAACGTAACGCCAGAACTCACCAGTGAACTCAGTACACATGCACCAAGCGGTACAATGACGTCACACATCTCAGTGCATTCTCGGTACATTTCGTGACGTCGCCGTCTCTTAACGCCAGAGCTCACCAGTGAACTCAGTACACATACACCAAGCGGTACTATGACGTCACACACCTCAGTGCATTCTCGGTACATTTCGTGACGTCGCCGTCTCGTAACGCCAGAACTCACCAGTGAACTCAGTACACATGCACCAAGCGGTACAATGACGTCACACACCTCAGTGCATTCTCGGTACATTTCGTGACTTCGCCGTCTCTTAACGCCAGAGCTCACCAGTGAACTCAGTACACATACACCAAGCGGTACTATGACGTCACACACCTCAGTGCATTCTCGGTACATTTCGTGACGTCGCCGTCTCTCAACGCCAGAGCTCACCAGTGAACTCAGTACACATGCACCAAGCGGCACTATGACGTCACACACCTCAGTGCATTCTCGGTACATTTCGTGACGTCGCCGTCTCTTAACGCCAGAGCTCACCAGTGAACTCAGTTCACATTCACCAAGCGGCACTATGACGTCACACACCTCAGTGCATTCTCGGTACATTTCGTGACGTCGCCGTCTCTTAACGCCAGAGCTCACCAGTGAACTCAGTACACATGCACCAAGCGGCACTATGACGTCACACACCTCAGTGCATTCTCGGTACATTTCGTGACGTCGCCGTCTCGTAACGCCAGAGCTCACCAGTGAACTCAGTACACATACACCAAGCGGTACAATGACGTCACACACCTCAGTGCATTCTCGGTACATTTCGTGACGTCGCCGTCTCTTAACGCCAGAGCTCACCAGTGAACTCAGTACACATGCACCAAGCGGTACTATGACGTCACACACCTCAGTGCATTCTCGGTACATTTCGTGACGTCGCCGTCTCTTAACGCCAGAGCTCACCAGTGAACTCAGTACACATGCACCAAGTGGCACTATGACGTCACAAACCTCAGTGCATTCTCGGTACATTTCGTGACGTCGCCGTCTCTTAACGCCAGAGCTCACCAGTGAACTCAGTACACATGCACCAAGTGGTACAATGACGTCACACACCTCAGTGCATTCTCGGTACATTTCGTGACGTCGCCGTCTCTTAACGCCAGAGCTCACCAGTGAACTCAGTACACATGCACCAAGCGGTACTATGACGTCACACACCTCAGTGCATTCTCGGTACATTTCGTGACTTCGCCGTCTCTTAACGCCAGAGCTCACCATTGTACTCAGTACACATACACCAAGCGGTACTATGACGTCACACACCTCAGTGCATTCTCGGTACATTTCGTGACGTCGCCGTCTCTTAACGCCAGAGCTCACCAGTGAACTCAGTACACATGCACCAAGCGGTACTATGACGTCACACACCTCAGTGCATTCTCGGTACATTTCGTGACTTCGCCGTCTCTTAACGCCAGAGCTCACCAGTGAACTCAGTACACATGCACCAAGTGGCACTATGACGTCACAAACCTCAGTGCATTCTCGGTACATTTCGTGACGTCGCCGTCTCTTAACGCCAGAGCTCACCAGTGAACTCAGTACACATGCACCAAGTGGTACAATGACGTCACACACCTCAGTGCATTCTCGGTACATTTCGTGACGTCGCCGTCTCTTAACGCCAGAGCTCACCAGTGAACTCAGTACACATGCACCAAGCGGTACTATGACGTCACACACCTCAGTGCATTCTCGGTACATTTCGTGACTTCGCCGTCTCTTAACGCCAGAGCTCACCAGTGAACTCAGTACACATACACCAAGCGGTACTATGACGTCACACACCTCAGTGCATTCTCGGTACATTTCGTGACGTCGCCGTCTCTTAACGCCAGAGCTCACCAGTGAACTCAGTACACATGCACCAAGTGGTACAATGACGTCACACACCTCAGTGCATTCTCGGTACATTTCGTGACGTCGCCGTCTCGTAACGCCAGAGCTCACCAGTGAACTCAGTACACATTCACCAAGCGGTACAATGACGTCACACACCTCAGTGCATTCTCGGTACATTTCGTGACGTCGCCGTCTCTTAACGCCAGAGCTCACCAGTGAACTCAGTACACATGCACCAAGCGGTACTATGACGTCACACACCTCAGTGCATTCTCGGTACATTTCGTGACGTCGCCGTCTCTTAACGCCAGAGCTCACCAGTGAACTCAGTACACATGCACCAAGCGGCACTATGACGTCACACACCTCAGTGCATTCTCGGTACATTTCGTGGCATCGACTATATCATTTAAAATGATATAAAGGAGAGGAGTGTTGGAGAGACAGGCAACGATGGAGGTCTTTAATTTACAATCCGACCCAAGAAGCGGGACACGGGAAATGAAGATGATGACGGATAGTAATTGTGCAAAGGGTCAACCCACCACCTACAGCGCTAGTTCCAGGTGAACAACTAATGGCGAATCGTTTGGAAAACTGGTCTCGCGAAGTGATCCACTCAGTTATTTTTATTTCTGTGCGTAAAACATGTAACCACGGCCAGGACTTCCCACCCAGGGCGTCATCTTCCTTCATGACAACGCGCGAACTCATACAGCCCAAGACCGCCACGCTGTTGAAGCGGTTTCGCTGGGACATCATTGACCCTCCTCCCTACAACCCGGACATGGCTCCAAGCGACTTTCTCTTGTTTCCTCACGTGAAGGTGCTCCTAGAACGTCAACGATTCACATCAGGCAAGGAGGTGATACGCTTCGCGACAACGTGGCTGAACACGCAAGGACGGGGCTGTTACCATGAGGGAATATTCAAACTTGTCACACGAAGCGACAAGTGCCTAAACCGATATGGAGACTACAGTATGTCTAAAAATAAACTAATAATAATAAAGATTTCCTTTATTGAAAAACTGTACATCCTAACTGAAAACACAATAAAGGAAAGGGCATTAATTTTTACTATAATCTCTTAATGATTTTATTCTTTTGCGGCACGTCGTAATAAGGTACCTGGTACACCTTTCGTTCCATAAAATGCAAACACAATTAATTGTCTTTCGGACTATGGAAGGATCTGTTGGAGCACATCTTAAGATGGAATCCGTGCATGGTGAGTCTCGTTATTATGTGTCTTTGATCTTGATTCTCGTTAGACCACGTTCTGTCCATCATGGCATCAGTGATATAAATGTCTGGATCTCTCTCTCGTCTCTTTGCTTTTCTAGACGCCAAAAAATCAGTAGAGGAGCTTTTAGGCGGCAAAGGTACTTTCAGTCTGACGTCTTTGATGATGAAGATTTTCTTTGCTAACTTGTAGACTAATCTTGTGGGAGTCATCTTTCCAACTCTTAGTATATATTTTAAAAATCTCGACTTAACATTCTCTATTCTTTGAAGAACGCTGAATGTGAGATGATGGCTTCCAAGCCACATGGGAATTGCGGGAAATGAGTTAGCTGATCAAGCTGCAAAAGAGGCGGTATCACTACCACCTCAACCAATGGAGGTACCTGTTAGAGATATTCGCTCTCAGTTACGCCTACAAGTTCTGGCTTTTTGGGAGAGTCAGTGGCTAGCTGACCCACTGCCCAGTAAACTGAGAGCGATCAAGGGAACTACTCGCGTGTGGCGGAGCTCTTTCCGGTGACGGAGCGAGCCCGTCATTTTGTGTAGGCTAAGGATAGGTCATACAAGATCCACCCACTCGTATCTGATGAGAAGGGAAGACCCCCCACTTTGAACCTGTGGAGCCGTTTTCACCGTGGCCCAAATTTTCACCGAGGGTGTGGATCTTGCTGACTTACGAAGAAACCTTGGTTTGCAGATGACACTCAAACTTATACTAGCCGATGACGCGGAGGCTGCTGATCGCGTAATCCGCTTTATAATTGAGAGTGGGTTAGAGCCAGCAATCTAAATTTTCCAGTGTAAATTGACTCAACGACATGTTCGTTTTTGAATGATAATTTTTCCCCCGTTTTTTTTATAATTTTCTTTTTTATTAGCCTATTTTCAATTTTGAAAAAATAGGCTTATGAGATAGCCTTTTGTCCGTGTGTGTGTGCGTGTGTGTGTGTGTGTGTGTGTGAGGTGTGTGTGTGTGTGTGTGTCCCCCTAATAGATTCTAAACTGCTGATGCGATTTCAATAAAGCTCGGTAAGTTCATAGCACTATTCCGGGCGACCCCGACCGTGCCCTTCAAATTTTGTTACGTCTCACCAATCCAACATGGTGGCTGTGCGAAATATTTCACCAGCATTCAATATCTCCGAAACTATTACCGATATCACGCTGGAATTTATTACGGTGATAAAGGGAACTACTAGAAGATCACCTATGTGACTTTTGAAAATCTGGTAACTACAAAACCAACATGGCGGCCACGCGAATTTGCGACGTTTAAATAGACGTTTCTCGCGATTTAACCAACCAAACGCAATAAAACTTGGTACAGTATATGTTTATACACATTGTAATGCACCGACATCTAACTTGGTTCAATTGTTTATATAACCACAAGATGGCGGATGAGTGAAATATTTCACCGGCATTCTATATCTCTGAAACTATTTGCTGTATCTCCCTGAAATATTATACGGAGATAAAGGGCACTACTGGAAGTCCATCTATAAGACTTTCAAAAAACGGTTAACTACAAAAGGAACATGGCGGCCAAGCGAATTTGAAAATTTTAAATAGATCTTTCTCGCGATTTAATGTTCCAAACGCAATAAAATCTGGTACATGAAATGTTTATACACATTGTAATGCACTGGTATCTAATTTAGTTCAATTGTTTACATAACCTCAAGATGGCGGCTGTGCGCATTTTAAAATTAAGTTTTTATTTCTTGTGATGTAGTCATGCGATCGAAGTGAAAGTTTGAATAATGATCCTACGCAATAATTTTCCTTCAATGGAACATAACTCTATGGCCTAAACATTTAACAATCCAACATGGCGACCATCCGAAATATTCAGAAGACTCTGAATATCTACGAATCTATTATAGCAATCAAACTGATTTTTTTAATGTTCATAGGGGCTATGAAGCTAAGTTCACCTATAGGACTTTAAATAACCTGGTGATCACAAATACAACATGGCGGCGACGCGAAGTATAACTATTCACATGGACGTTTCTCGCAATTTAACCATCCGAGTGCAGTGAAACTTGGTACAGTAAATCAATTTACGAATGTTAATCCACTGGCATCGAATTTATTTCAATTGTTTCCATAACCACAAGATGGCAGCTGTGCGAAATTTTAAAATCTCCTTATTACTTCTTGTGTCCTAATCACGCGATTGAAGTTTGAATGCTACACGTACACAATAATTTTCATGTAACATTACATAACTCTAGGACCTACATATATAAAATCCAACATGTCGACCATCCGAAATATTTAGTCGGTAATCAATATCTACGAATCTATTACAGCAATCAACTGAAATTTTGTATGTTGATAGTGGCAGTTAATATAAGTAGGATATATGAAAATAGGCTGTATAGTTCTTCACGGAACTACTTGTTTACTACTGTGCCCTTTTAGCAGGAAATATGCAAATCACAGTATGCCAGCATTGCTCAATTCGGGATTTCGGGGTTGTAGTATGTTCTCCCACTCTGTGACTTACACATTTTGGATTAAATAGAGGATACACTTGCAAAAAATAACAACAAAATCAACTCCTATTTTAAAACATTTAATTAACCAAAATTATGGCGCTACAAACAATAAAACAATTAAATTACTGACCAATATTCTTCTACTTGTTCCAAATGAACAAGGAATAATATAAGAATTAAACAAATATTGTATTAAAACACATGGTTTCCTTTAAAACCAACAATTCATAATTATTTTTACTTCCATAAAGTATCTATCTTAAAGTTCCATATAACTACGAGCTCCTTTGGCTCGATACTTTCCAATAATAATGGAGTCATTCCTTTGTACACCTCAAGAACTATTTTTATCTTTTCTTATCATCAAAACAAATATATAATTACATTTAAAATTACATGTTAATTATCTACTTCAATATTTGGGCACTTCACATGTTCTCAGCATTTACCATCTCTCTCAAGTTTCACAAATTCATCACGGTGATCGGGAAAATACTTGTGTACTCCAGAGTTATAAAGATTACTTGACACAGTCAAAAACTATGATTACTCCCGGAACCTAGTTATCTTCATTTAACTCGTGGAATCCTACTTCCATACAGCATTACAATAGGGATTGTTATTTAATTTATTTGTCTCACAAGACCATTATCACATAAGAAAACTACGATCTGAACTGGCAAGCGGTAATATCAATCTACAAGGACCTCGGTTCACTTCCCGGGTCATTAACAACTTTTAAACACTCACGGTGTATTATTTATTTCTTACAAGACGGCCTTCAACCACCCCTCCTGCTCCTAGGGTCTGACCGTAATACTTGAGCGTGATTTATGACTGTGCGGGAAACTTCCCGTTTAGTCTGCGGGTGGAGCTCTCTTCAAAGCTTTTAAACAGATCTTCCTTTCATTTTCAGTTCTTTGGGGAGACCTGGCATTCTACTTCTCGTATTATTTTCAACAATATTATTGGGCTCATAAACCACTTTCGTAACCTTGGCATTTATTAATTATAAAGGGTCCTCATTGATTGGGAAGAGTAATACACATTCTACGACGAATAATTAGGGGCTTCAACAACAAGAGGATTCTGGGTTCGAATCTCTTAACATGCCTCGGGAACCATTTCCACATTAGAGGACTTATACAAAATGCGATTTAGGGTCAGCCGTAGCCTACATGACCTACGCTCAATAATACCATACATTTGCTCCCTTTTACATAATAACACACACATGGCCTCGTGATCTACGTCACAATTAGAGGACTTACAACATATCTCAATTCACTGCAATCAACTACCCTTCATAAGTAACTTACCAAGTACTTTAACTTTTATGCGTTCCTAGCGTGACATTTTATTTTAATTGCGCTCCGTTGCGCTATACTTTATTTTTAAGCCTAGCGTCATCCAAAGAACTGACAAATTCCATATTGACAATTGATACATATCTCAATTTTTAGCCTATTTTCAATTTTGAAAAAATAGGCTTATGAGATCACCTTTTGTCCGTGTGTGTGTGCGTGTGTGTGTGCGTGTGTGTGTGTGATTCGTGTGTGTGTCCCCCCCCTAATAAAATCTAAACGGCAGGAGCGATCTCAATGAAACTCGGAAAGTTCATAGCACTATTCCCGGCGACCTCGACCGTGCCCTTCAAATTTTGTTACGACTCACCAATCCAACATGGCGGCTGTGCGAAATATTTCACCAGCATTCAATATCTCCGAAACTATTACCGATATTACCCTGACATTTTCTATGGTGATAGAGGGAACTACTATAAGTTCACTTATGTGACTTTTGAAAACCTGGTAACTACAAAACCAACATGGCGGCCAAGCGAATTTGCGACTTTTAAATAGTCGTTTCTCGCGATTTGACCAACCAAACGCAATGAAACTTGGTACAGTATATGTTTATATACATTGTAATGCACCGACATCTAACTTCGTTCAATTGTTTACATAATCACAAGATGGCGGATGTGCGAAATATTTCACCGGCATTCTATATCTCAGAAACTATTACCGGTATCTCCCTAAAATTTTGTATGAAGATAAAGGGCACTACTGGAAGTCAATCTATAAAATTTTCAAATACCGGTTTACTACAAAACGAACATTGCGGCCAAGCGAATTTGAACATTTTAAATAGACCTTTCTCGCGGTTTAATGTTCCAAGCGCACTGAAACCTGGTACAGGAAATATTTATACACATTGTAATCCACTGGTATCTAATTTAGTTCAATTGTTTACATAACCTCAAGATGGCGGCAGTGCGAATTTTAAAATTAAGTTTTTATTTCTTGTGATGTATTCATGCGATCGAAGTGAAAGTTTGTATAATGAACCTACGCAATACTTTTCCATTAATGGTACATGACTCTATGGCCTATACATTTAACAATCCAACATGGCGACCATCCGAAATATTTAGACGATACTGAATATCTACGAATCTATTTTAGCAATCAAACTGCATTTCTTAATGTTCAGAGGGGCTATGAACTTAAGTTCACCTATAGGACTTTAAATAACCTGGTGAACACAAATCCAACATGGCGGTGACGCGAATTATAAATATTCACTTGGACGTTTCTCGTAATTTAACCATCCGCGTTCAGTGAAACTTGATACAGTAAATCTTTATCCGAATGGTAATCCACTGGCATCTAATTTATTTCAATTGTTTCCATAACCTCAAGATGGCAGCTGTGAAAACTTTTTAAATCTCCTTGTTTTTTCTTGTGTCCTAATTATGCGATTGAAGTTTGAATACTACACGTTCACAATAATCTGCATGTAACAGTACATAACTCTAGGACCTACATATATAAAATCCAACATGGCGACCATCCGAAATATTTAGTCGGTTCTCAATATCTACGAATCTATTACTGCAACCAAACTGAAATTGTGTATGTTGATAGTGGCAATTAACATAAGTAGGATATATGAAAATAGGCTGTATAATTCTTCACGGAACTACTTGTTATATTAATCTTTTCCCTCGACTATAAATCGCTCTATTTTTAAGAACATGCATTAACATCATGTCTTATATTTTTATTAAGGCTCCAATGCTCTTACTTTCATATTATTCAATTTAATCTTTATTTTTATTTCCTTTATATTATTATTATTATTATTAATACGGTACGCTTGCTTTTATAACATTTGTCAAATACACTGACATTTTATTCATACATTTCCTCTACAGGATTTATTCTTTCAAATAATTATTTATAATTTCCCAAAATTCTATTTTTGTTCAGACCGCGTTTTTATTCTGTATTTAGTTATTTAGAAACATCCCTTTTACTCAAAAACTCCGGTGGATTTGTACACAATCATTTCCCGACACCAAAACATAATGAAAATCTTTACTCACATGTTTAAGGTCGTTTCTTGACCCTTCTCCTCGTGCGATGTGTCATTTTTGGACCACTTTTTAACTTACTCCATCGTGTACAACTTCATTGCATGTACAGATATATCTTGACACATATTTAACACGTATATATTTAACACTAATAACATTTTAAATACACTGGTGTATCCATTTAGAACACACACAGTAAAAAACACTGAAATTATATTATTTTAACACAAAAACTTGATATAATTACACTTCACAAATTTTGATCACTAGGCCGCAATTTAAGCCTATCACACGTGACCTCTTGATCTCCCGTCTCCAAAGGTGATATTTAGTAATGTCGGCTTCCTATCCTCTGAATATGAAAGTCTCGAATCATCTACTTCCTTCCTACACTAGCACTCCTTCGAATCCCGTTCTTGACGATCTGCTATTCCTCTGACACGAACGGCTCCCTTTTTTAGATCCTCTTTATTGATCTTAGCGAAAGTCTGTTCTGTTCACGGTCCTCTCGATAATTTATCGGTGACCTACGGATTTTTTAGCAACTAATACTTCTTGCGTCTTAGTGCTTTTGAATAGTTCGTCTGCTTTCTTAAAACGATGTCTATTAGTTTCCTGCCTTCCTCTTTGCTTATTCGGTTCTTTCACTTCTAATCTTCGAAAATACTTACGAACCTTATTTTCTCTGTCCCTGCTCGGGTTCTTTAAATTAGATAAACTGTTTATCCTTCTGTTACGGTACTTCCGTACGTTATGATATTTTTGGTCGTTTACTTAAAGACCTATCGCCCTGAGTCCTACATTCGCAGCCTGCTCTGACTGTATTTTACGAACTTTTCACTGTAAACTTTTATACTGTCGGACCTAAATCCTGTAACTAGGATTTTCCTAATTTTTTTCAAACACGGCGATACTGTAATTTTACTGCTTTACAACTCCTTACGGAGGAACGTAAATTATTGATAACGCGACGCCCGTGGCTATCGGATATTCTTCATTCGGTGTGATACAGCGTTTTACCCCTCAAGGAAAGCTGGTATACTGTCTTCGGTGTGTTTCAGCGTGACGCCCCACACGGACTATCTGAATTCGATGTTTGATGAAGCAGAGTGACGCCCCCTCACGGACTCTTGGAATACTGCATGTACTGATGCAAAGTGACGCCCTCCTGGGCTATCGGAAACTGCATCCGGCGTGATACAGAGTGACGCCCCTCACGGGCTGTCAGAGTAACTGCATGTTTGGCTTGGTGAGGCCAGGAGTTTTATACTTTTTAGTCACAAAAAGATAAAATCCTAGTCCTTTCCGTGACCAACTTTTGAACTAATTGTCGTACAATTATAAAAATTATATCTCCAGAAAGCTCGTCTACTCAACGTCAAATGATCTCATTGCGCATAAGAATCGATCGTGCAATTCGGAGATATTAATTAATTTGTAGTCTTCAGCTGCGTGGGTGTTGCTGTTCATTTTTAATATTCCCCACTCCTCTGGTATCAGTGAATCCCCAATGACGTATACTGCGTTTGCAGTTTTTTCCTGTGCAATTATTACAAGGTTTTTCTTTACACAAAAATCTCTAATCCGAAATGATTCACAGTCCAGTGATTATTTACTTATTTTTATTCCTGCAAATGTGTTAAATTTAATTATTCTTCTACTGGCACAGCGGCGATGTTGCCGTTTTAATGCAAGCTAAGTTGGATTTCCGAGTCACGCTTCCTTGTCTAACAGCCAAAACTTTCCACTCGTTCTATTTATATCCATGACTGGCTCCTTCTCAATGTCAAGAGGCATGATCTCATCTTCTGAACACCTGGTCCTCGCCGCTTGCACAACGTTAGGCTAGAATCCTGTCTTGAAATTTCTCTATGTTACATTAGAAACTGTATGTTTCTTTCATTCCTTCCCCAAATACATGGATTCGACCCCTTTTGAGCCAATGGTACATGGGTTCATCTCACCCCTCCTTAGGTAAATAAATTTTCGAAAAAATTTGAGGAAATTTATTTCAATTAATCTCATCTTTCTTTATTCGTCGAAGCCATCATAACGTTATCCGCACCTTTTGTTTCTTTTATTTCTTTAAAGTTCCCTTCTTCTCTGGCTTGTCTTTGGGTCTCATAAAAGGTCCCATTCATTCATTCCCCCTTAGTGGTCGACTACACTCAGGGTCATAAATTTCTTGTCACGTTCGGGTGTTTACAACTTTCCCACAGTCTGGTACGCGTTCTCCAAACTTGAGTCAAATCGTTTGTTTCTTTTCTCTTTTCATAATTCGGACTTCTTGTCGGTCTGTTTCTCTTCTCCTCATTACGTATTGTCAACCTAATGACCTTCTTTTAATTACCTTGCGGGTGCAACTGGCTTTACCCGTCACTTCCTCATTATTGTTCTCAGACTTCAAGTCTGTAACATTTCATTGGTTTTTTATAAGAGCTTGGTCTAACCTCACCTGACTCTTTCTGGTTTTCTTCCACCTTCCTCATCTCTTTTTGAGATGGTATTTCAAACAAAATTATTTTATTCCTCTTATTCTTCAACGGTTGCATATGGCTTAACCCGTCGGTTACATTGGAATAATCTTTTCCTTCATCTCGCATCGAGATGGCATTTCCAAAGAGTATTTCTTTTTTCGACTCTTCCAATTCATTAGATCCTTCAGATCTCCCTTCTTTCTCTTCTTTTTATCCTTCCCTTTCTTTTTACGAAGTTTCCAACTGAAATATGCCTGAGCGTCCTCTTTCTCCAAGGCATTATACGTTGTCTCTTCTCCTCTCTTAATTTCCATGGGGTATCTATTTTCTTGTAAACCGACTACCAATTGCGGTTTTCCTCTTTCCTGATTTTCTTCAGAGACATCTCCTCTCATTTTTTCATTATTTCCAACAATCTCATCTTTCCCTCTGAGGTTTTCTTGGCTCTTGTTGGCATCTGTCTCCATTTCTCTTTTCTTTTGTTGCCAGTCCTGGTATTTAATCATTAATTCAAGGATCTGTGCTTTCAATCTTGGTCCTTCTAATAGCATTTTATTTTCCTTATCCTCAGGAATTTCTTCTAGTTGTATCTCATCTTTCTTCACCTCTGAATTTCTTCGGAGTTTTCTTTTTCAATTTCTATGACATCTTGAACCTCTGTTTCTATCGATGCCTCGACGATAGTCTCTATTATCGTTTCATTCACTTTCTCCATTTCTTCTGGAATTACTATTTCCGTCTTTCCAACTATCAATTCTTTTGTTATCTCCTGTTGTGAGATTATTTCTTGCTCTTCCAGCTTAATCCTTTCATCCAAATGATTTTCTTCACTTTGCAGCTCATTCTCATTTCGGCTGTCCTCCTGGTCTGGAATTCTCATTTCTTCTTGAGCCTCCATTTGTTCTTCAGGAAGGATCTCAAAGCTTTCCTCAATTTCCACTGGAGTCATTACGATTTCTACTTTATTGTTCTTCTTCTTTTCTATTATCAATTCCAAGCTCTTCTGGCATCTTGACTTCTTTTTCTTCTTCGATTTCTACTTGCTTTTCAGCTTGGACAGCGGCTTCCTCTGACTGACGATTCAGCGCTACGATATATTCATCATATCTCTTCTGATCAGCCTCTAATATTTCTTGATATTCCTGAATCTTGACTTTTCTTACTTCAGCCAACTCCTGAATACTTATTATATCATGTTCATCATGCATACTCATTCTGAAACAGTGCATCTTGTCCCGTTCTTTTGTTATCCAATCTTTCTGTTCCTGAACGTAATTTCTTCGGTCGTGCTCTTTGTAAGGGATCTTCCACCATATATCATTCCATTTATCTCTCAATTTTTCTAATTGCTTCCATATATCACTTACTTCCTTCATGAATGTCTCTATCTGTTCCCACGGAGCTAGTTCTATTTTCCCTTCTTTCTCCATGCGTCTCGCAAATTCCTTTTTCGTCTCTCTTAATGACTCTTTGACCTTAGGAATTTCCTTGTACGCTTCCTCAAATTCCTGTTTGGGTATCTCACCCCAATTTCTATTTACCCTATCATGAAGTTCGAATGTCTTCTTAATTTCCTTGGACATCCTTTCTCTCTGTTCCTCAATGCCTTCCTTCTTTCTTGAGTTGAAATCTTTTAATTTCCCTAATTCATCCTTCATTTCCACGTGCTCTCTTCGTATTTCTTTAATTATGTCCAAGAATTTTTCTACTTCCTTCCAGGTCGCCATTTCTACTTTTTCCTGATCCTGAGCGTTAATACTATCGTTCTTTTCCCCTTTGCTTTCCGAGCCTACTTGAACCTGCATTACTATGTGAGACTTTGAATTATCTTTACTATTGTTTTCCTCTGTACTAATTACATTCTCCCTTGGAATCGGTTTACAATTTTCTTTTTCCTTTTGGAGCTCTAAAGGCTCACTTGTTACCCTGTTGTCTGCAGACATGTTACCTTCTCTTCGTGTAACTATGTATCCAGGTGCACTCATGCTTTCTACAGAAACCTTTACAATTTCCTTACTTGGGTACTCTTTATCACCTGTAATTTTACATTTATCTGGACTCTCTACCCTTACATCTTCTGAGAGCCTCCGCCTCTCTTCACTTAGTGACATCATATTAGAATACAGTGGGCTACTCATGCCACATCGCTAAAACATGCTTGAGAGATGGTAACTGAACCATTGTGTCCCAATTTCTTCAAAAATTTACTTTGGTACGGGTTTTTACTACAACGTACCCTTTTGATATCTTTATTCAAACTCAGAAACTATTATGGAAGTATTTAAAATTCAAAATTTCGAAAAACCATTTTTTTCCAAGAAAATGAAAATTTTGATTTTTCGAGAAAACTCGGGTTTTCCCTAGGAAAACTCATCCCTGCGTACTGGGCGCCAAAAAGTAAGGTTTGCTAGAGGCCCCACGTTGAAGCCACTAACAAATTAAAACTAATCCAGTTCCAAATGAACACGGAGTCCATCAGACAACAACAAATGTTATATTAAATAGGTGGGTTCCTATGAACCACCAACTCATAATTATTTTTACTTCCATAAAGTATCTATCTTAAAGTTCCATATAACTACGAGCTCCTTTGGCTCGATACTTTCCAATAATAATGGTGTCATTCCTTTGTACACCTCAAGAACTATTTTTATCTTTTCTTATCATCAAAACAAATATATAATTACATTTAAAATTACATGTTAATTATCTACTTCAATATTTGGGCACTTCACATGTTCTCAGCATTTACCATCTCTCTCAAGTTTCACAAATTCATCACGGTGATCGGGAAAATACTTGTGTACTCCAGAGTTATAAAGATTACTTGACACAGTCAAAAACTATGATTACTCTCGGAACCTAGTTATCTTCATTTAACTCGTGGAATCCTACTTCCATACAGCATTACAATAGGGATTGTTATTTAATTTGTTTGTCTCACAAGACCATTATCATATAAGAAATCTACGATCTGAACTGGCAAGCGGTAATATCAATCTACAAGGTCCTCGGTTCACTTCCCGGGTCATTAACAACTTTTAAACACTCACGGTGTATTATTTATTTCTTACAAGACGGCCTTCACTCACCCCTCCTGCTCCTAAGGTCTGACCGTAATACTTGAGCGTGATTTATGACTGTGCGGGAAACTTCCCGTTTAGTCTGCGGGTGGAGCTCTCTTCAAAGCTTTTAAACAAATCTTCCTTTCATTTTCAGTTCTTTGGGGAGACCTGGCATTCTACTTCTCGTATTACTTTCAACAATATTATTGGGCTCATAAACCACTTTCGTAACCTTGGCATTTATTAATTATAAAGGGTCCTCATTGATTGGGAAGAGTAATACACATTCTACGACGAATAATTAGGGGCTTCAACAACAAGAGGATTCTGGGTTCGAATCTCTTAACATGCCTCGGGAACCATTTCCACATTAGAGGACTTAAACAAAATGCGATTTAGGGTCAGCCGTAGCCTACATGACCTACGCTCAATAATACCATACATTTGCTCCCTTTTACATAATAACACACACATGGCCTCGTGATCTACGTCACAATTAGAGGACTTACAACATATCTCAATTCACTGCAATCAACTACCCTTCATAAGTAACTTACCAAGTACTTTAACTTTTACGCGTTCCTAGCGTGACATTTTATTTTAACTGCGCTCAGTTGCGCTATACTTTATTTTTAAGCCTAGCGTCATCCAAAGAACTGACAAATTCCATATTGACAATTGATACATATCTCAATTTTTATATTAATCTTTTCCCTTGACTATAAATCGCTCTATTTTTAAGAACATGCATTAACATCATGTCTTATATTTTTATTAAGGCTCCAATGCTCTTACTTTCATATTATTCAATTTAATCTTTATTTTTATTTCCTTTATATTATTATTATTATTATTATTAATACGCTTGCTTTTATAACATTCGTCAAATACACTGACATTTTATTCATACATTTCCTCTACAGGATTTATTCTTTCAAATAATTATTTATAATTTCTCAAAATTCTATTTTTGTTCGGACCGCGTTCTTATTCTGTATTTAGTTATTTAGAAACATCCCTTTTACTCAAAAACTCCGGTGGATTTGTACACAATCATTTCCCGACACCAAAACATAATGAAAATCTTTACTCACATGTTTAAGGTCGTTTCTTGACCCTTCTCCTCGTGCGATGTGTCATTTTGGCCCACTTTTTAACTTACTCCATCGTGTACAACTTCATTGCATGTACAGATATATCTTGACACATATTTAACACGTATATATTTAACACTAATAACATTTTAAATACACTGGTGTATCCGTTTAGAACACACAATAAAAAAACACTGAAAATATATTATTTTAACACAAAAACTTGATATATTTACACTTCACAAATTTTGATCACTAGGCCGCAATTTAAGCCTATCACACGTGACCTCTTGATCTCCCGTCTCCAAGGGTGATATTTAGTAATGTCGGCTTCCTATCCTCTCTGAATATGAAAGTCTCGAATCATCTACTTCCTTCCTGCACTAGCACTCCTTCGAATCCCATTCTTGACGATCTTCTATTTCTCTGACACGAACGGCTCCCTTTTTTAGATCCTATTTATTGATCTTAGCGAAAGTCTGTTCTGTTCACGGTCCTCTCGATAATTTATCGGTGACCTACGGATTTTTTAGCAACTAATACTTCTTGCGTCTTAGTGCTTTTGAATAGTTCGTCTGCTTTCTTAAAACGATGTCTATTAGTTTCCTGTCTTCCTCCTTGCTTATTCGGTTCTTGCACTTCTAATCTTCGAAAATACTTACGAACCTTATTTTCTCTGTCCCTGCTCGGGTTCTTTAAATTAGATAAACTGTTTATCCTTCTGTTACGGTACTTCCGTACGTTATGATATTTTTGGTCGTTTACTTAAAGACCTATCGCCCTGAGTCCTACATTCGCAGCCTACTCTGACTGTATTTTACGAACTTTTCACTGTAAACTTTTATACTGTCGGACCTAAATCCTGTAACTAGGATTTTCCTAATTTTTTTCAAACACGTCGATACTGTAATTTTACTGCTTTACAACTCCTTTCGGAGGAACGTAAATTATTGATAACGCGACGCCCGTGGCTAACGGATATTCTTCATTCGGTGTGATACAGCGTTTTTTCCCTCAAGGAAAGCTGGTATACTGTCTTCGGTGTGTTTCAGCGTGACGCCCCACACGGACTATCTGAATTCGATGTTTGATGAAGCAGAGTGACGCCCCCTCACGGACTCTCGGAATACTGCATGTACTGATGCACAGTGACGCCCTCCTGGGCTATCGGAAACTGCATCCGGCGTGATACAGAGTGACGCCCCTCACGGGCTGTCAGAGTAGCTGCATGTTTGGCTTGGTGAGGCCAGGAGTTTTATACTTTTTAGTCACAAAAAGATAAAATCCTAGTCCTTTTCGTGACCAACTTTTGAACTAATTGTCGTACAATTATAAAAATTATATCTCCAGAAAGCTCGTCTACTCAACGTCAAATGATCTCATTGCGCATAAGAATCGATCGTGCAATTCGGAGATATTAATTAATTTGTAGTCTTCAGCTGCGTGGGTGTTGCTGTTCATTTTTAATATTCCCCACTCCTCTGGTATCAGTGAATCCCCAATGACGTATACTGCGTTTGCAGTTTTTTCCTGTGCAATTATTACAAGGTTTTTCTTTACACAAAAATCTCTAATCCGAAATGATTCACAGTCCAGTGATTATTTACTTATTTTTATTCCTGTAAATGGGTTAAATTTAATTATTCTTCTACTGGCACAGCGGCGATGTTGCCGTTTTAATGCAAGCTAAGCTGGATTTCCGAGTCACGCTTCCTTGTCTAACAGCCAAAACTTTCCACTCGTTCTATTAATATCCATGACTGGCTCCTTCTCAATGTCAAGAGGCATGATCTCATCTTCTGAACACCTGGTCCTCGCCACTTGCACAACGTTAGGCTAGAATCCTGTCTTGAAATTTCTCTATGTTACATTAGAAACTGTATGTTTCTTTCATTCCTTCCCCAAATACATGGATTCGACCCCTTTTGAGCCAATGGTACATGGGTTCACTACTTGTGTCCTAATCATGCGATTGAAGTTCGTATGCTACACGTACACAATAACCTTCATGTAACAGTACATAAATCTAGAACCTACATAAATAAAGTCCAACATGGCGAGCATCCGAAATATTTAGTCAGTTCTCAATATCTACGAATCTATTACAGCAAACAAACTGAAATTTTGTATGTTGATAGTGGCAATTAACATAAGTAGGATATATGAAAATAGGCTATATAGTTCTTCACGGAACTACTTGTTTTTTCTTGTCTTTGTTTTATTAATTTTAGGTCTATTTGAATTAAGGTATCCACCTCAAAATTTTAAAATCAATTCCAAATTTGTATTCTTTAATCTGTGTTACGAGGAGCAGGCGTCCTCGTAGTTCCGCCCCTTAAAAGAACAATTGAAGCCGTTGGATTTTTAAGAGCGTTAAAATTCCCTCAGTATGCCTTCCTTCGGAGGGGAAGTAAAGCCGGCGGTCCCATGTCATAGATTTATGGCATGTTAAAGAACCTTCCACTAATTGCACCCGTGTGCAGCTTAATTGGATAGGTTAAGGATATAAACAACGCTCTTAGGTTTCTACGTTCGTTGCCAAGAGCCGACTGCTGAGGCGTCTAGTAGCTAAGTTCTGAACTTGGCCTAGTAGTCGTTGACGGTGGCGCTTGGCAGCAAAGGTAGGAAATATTTGAAAAATTCTAAGTTGCAGTACTTAAATTACAAAACAGATAACACACACTAATACAGTCATCACTATTAACACCGGTTATCAGACAGATTTTACACACACCCAAAGTACACGGGGCTACATGACCGCATTGTCGCAGCCCCTAAACTTCAGAACCAACCAACCAACCTAACTAACTAACCTCTTCATTCATTTCATCTCTCAACTCCTCTCTTGGGGTTGGTGTCAGGAAGGGCATTCTGCCGTAAAAACATCCGCCACAAGGTCTTTCATCGCATACCATCCCCGATCACATGGAAATCGGGTATAATAAGGGGTAGACATACATACTCAAGGTATTTCGGCTAATTTAAGTAGTATTTTTTCTTGGTTCATCACTCCCGAAGTGTTACTCTTATTCTTGAGTCTATTCATAGTTCTTGAGAAATTATTCATTCAACACCTGTGTTGTACAATTTCAACAATAAATTAGGTTTCTATGGAAATTTCTTGAGTTTTAATACTCCACAAAATTTCAACCGAGTCTGTCCTCTCATAAGGACGGTTTACCTTACAATATTCAAAGTAATTTAGAACAATATGGGAAATATTTCATCAGTTTTTGATCGCAATGATGAACATATACCAGACAATGTAAATTACGATGATGAAGATTGCTTCGTAATTCATCAGCCACCTCCACAATGTATTCCCAGACGAAGAAGGCCCACAAGACGGTCAAGTCAAACCAATGGTGATATGCTTATCGATGAGAGTCGGAGTGTAAATTGTAATCAGGATCTTCCCATTGTAAATAACACGATCACTCTAAGGCCAAGACCACTCATCCGCAGAATCGTAAATTATCCAAATGTTCAGACTCTGTACACAAATGATTTTTACAATGACAATGAAAATTCAGAACCAAGAGGAATATTAAAACACCGCTTAAGGAGACGGAAAACGGCTCATTGTCAGTATGGTAATTCAAATACAGGAGCTAATGTTAATGGTGTGATTTACCGATATCGTAATAACATACAACAATCAAATATCGATCCTAATATAATTACTTGCCAAACCGAGGAATACCTGGAAGAGCAGCCAGTAGTGAGTCGAATAAGAAGATGTCGCAAGAAAGTCAACCAGACGCCAGATCCCAATGAGGTGCCATTAAGGACCAAAGATAAACCCCAAGAAAAACCGGAAGACGATGACTTAATCATTGAAGAAATTGTGATAAGGGGTGATGCACACCATACGCCGCGGGAGCAGACTGCTGTAGTTCGTAAAAAACGGAAAACAAAGGAGAAGCAGTTTATTCTAAGTTGCTCTGAAGAGAAGATATATCAAAGACTTCGTGCTAAATGGAGGAATCCAAGTCTAACGCGAATACCGCAAAAGAAAATGAGGGATCCACTGAGTAACGAGGATGACAAGAAAATGCGCTGTCTTGAGGAACCATATGAGCAATATCCATCAGAAAATTGGAGGTATTTGTAACAGAAATGTACTCTGTTGTTTCAGTTTGTTTTGTGCTTAAACTTTCATTGGATTAATGTTGCTCTCAATAACACTCTGACCTGAGCTCATCAATTCATCTCAGTAATGCTTCGGGAGTGATGAACGTACAAAACTCTTTAATTAGCCGATATACCTTGTGTTGTTGTTGTTTGAGTCTTCACTCTTCTGACTGGCTTGATGCAGCACTCCATAACTCCCTGTCCTGAGCTAATCGTTTCATCTCTACATAGCTACCACACCCTACATCCGAGGCAATCTGTTTAACATACTTTAATCCTGGTCTATCCCTACAGTTCTTGTCCTCGACCCTCCCTTCCATAACTAAGCTTGCTATTCCTGGGTGTCTTAGTATGTGTCCTACCAACCTATCTCTTCTCTTCATTAGCAGTCGCCAGAAACATCTCTCCTTTCCCACTCGTCTTAATACCTCTTCGTTTGTAACCCTATCCACCCATCTGATCGTCATCAATTTCCTGTAACCACATTTCAAACGCTTCAATTCTCGTCTTTACTGCTGCAACAATAGTCCAAGTTTCACTTCCATAGAATGCCACGCTCCAGACAAAGGTTTTCAAAAATGTCTTCCTAATACCTAAATCTATATTCGATGTCAACAGATTCCTTTTCTGTAGAATTGCTTTCCTTGCCTGAGCCAACCAACTTTTTATATCCTCCTTGCTTCTTCCATCACTGGTTATTTTGCTTCCTAAGTAACAGAAGTCTCCTAATTCCTTTAGTTTTTCCCCTGCCAATTTGATGTCCATAGAGGTTTCTGATTTATTGCGACTGCATTCCAATATTTTTGTTTTACATTTATTAATTTTCATCATGAATTCTTTCCTCAAGACGGAGTCCATAGCATTCAAAAACTCATTCAAATCCTCAGGCGTGTCGGCCAAGATGACGATGTCATCAGCAAATCTCAGAGTTGAAATTATTTCTCCTTGTGTAATGATGAATTATATTTGAATCAGTCATTTAAGAAAGGGTAAATGTCCAAATTGTATTTTTCTTTTTACAGAGAAACATGCTTCTCAAACAACAGCACACACATGATCATTAAATATCAACATGTTAATGGTAGGTTAAGTGTCCTTCCTTTTGTGGGAAGATGCATCAGGATGAGAAGCATGTTACTATGTAAAAAAGAAAAAAAGGCAATTTGGACATGTGCCCTTCCTTAAATGATTCATTGAATGAAAATCCACAGCCTGCTTCCAGTCTCCGACCGGGTCAGGAATGGAATGAATGAAGCCTCTATCTAGCGGCGAGGATATGAACGTGCCGGCTGCCGAGGCCTGACGCACTCCTCTGGGGCAATGATTAAATGAATGACATATGAAATGAAATGATAGTGGAGAGTGTTGCTGGAATGAAATTGTGACAGGGAAAACCGGAGTACCCGGAGAAAAACCTGTCTGCCTCCGTTTTGTCCAGCACAGATCTCACATGGAGTGACCGGGATTTGAACCACGGACCCAGCGGTGAGAGGCCGGTGTGCTGCCCCTGAGCCACGGAGGCTTCCTTAAATGATTCATTCTATTATGGAAATGTGGTCGTAATAGATATTCTCTCCTCCACTGTGTATAAATAACCCCCCATCCCCTTTTTATAACGCGATTTAGGCTATATAGTGAAATTTCACTAGGTTCGGTCATTCTAGGCGGGAAAAATGAAATATTGCCAACCCCACGTAAGCGGTAAGCGTGGCCATTTGTTGTTTGTTTATGCTGCGCTCCCTCCGCTCTCTTCGTTGTGTTTCTATGTTCAGAAGAATTCATATTATACACAAACAAACCTAACCTGGGGGCTAACGATCCCGAACCCCCGCCCCCCCCCCCCCTTGCTTTTGGTTGGTTGGTTGGTTGGATTGTAAGTTTAGGGGCTGCGACAACGCGGTCATGTACATGTAGCCCCGTGTACTTTGGGTGTGTGTAGAATCTGTCTGACAACCGGTGTTAATTGTGATGACTGTATTAGTGTGTGTTATCTGTTTTTTAATTTAAGTACATACTGCAACTTAGAATTTTTCAAATAGTTCCTACTTTTGCCACCAAGCGCCACCGTCAACGACTACTAGGCCAAGTTCAGAACTTAGCCACTAGACGCCACCGCAGTCGGCTCTTGGCAACGAACGTAGAAACCTAAGAGCGTTGTTTAAATTCATAACCTATCCAATTTACCTTCACACAGGTGTAATTAGTGGAAGGTTCTTTAACATGCCATAAATCTATGACATGGGACCGCAGGCTTTACTTCCCCTCCGAAGGAAGCCATACTGAGGGATTTTTAACGCTCTTAAAAAATCCGACGGCTTCGGAGGGTTTGAACCCGCTATCTTGGGCATAGAAGCTCAGCATGCTACCGACTACGCCACCGAAGCCCTTGCTTTTAGTACAGGCAGTAATTTTTGGCCAGACAGTGCCTAACCTATTAGCATACATTTAGACTGCTGGAAAGGACCAAACTTCCAACTCCGACACCTGTATACACGATTTGCAGTACACGGCTTTCATGGAAAGATTTACACAGAAAGCACCTACCATGATCCTAAGGACAGCTGCATCTGTAAGCTATGTAATGAACGGTGCCCGAAATATCACCTGCAGGAGTTAAAAATAGGACTTTATCACTAATTGAGCAATCTAAAGTGTGGTGAAGTCACGACAATGTAACTTTTGATTTTCGCAGTACACATTGTGTTTAATAAATATAATATAATTAAATGTACATTATCTTAATACACAAACCCAACCTGGGGTAGGGCCCCCTCCCCCCCCCCCCCCCCTCCTCCGCCGCCCCGCTTGTTTGTAGTACAAGCAGTTATTTTCAGGCAGGCAATAGCGGCAGGGCCATCCAGACAGCGCTCCGGTCGCGCTCTAAACCACTGCTCCGAGCGTTTTGTTGGAAGGTAGTTTCAGAAGTTGTGGAAGGAGCTTGGCTGGCTGCCTGGGGTAGGGCCCCCTCCCCCCCCCCCCCCCCCTCCTCCGCCGCCTCACTTGTTTGTAGTACAAGCAGTTATTTTCAGGCAGGCAATAGCGGCAGGGCCATCCAGACAGCGCTCCGGTCGCGCTCTAAGCCACTGCTCCGAGCGTTTTGTTGGAAGGTAGTTTCAGAAGTCGTGGAAGGAGCTTGGCTGGCTGAGCGCGCTGATGTGTGCAGCCGATCCATCATTCGCTAGTCCAGTCCAATGCGCTTTGTTGACAGCGTGTAAGTAAATCCGTTTCGCAGTGATCATGACTGAACAGCATTTTAAAAAAAAGAGTGGTGAAGCAGCAGTCCTTAAAGCAGAATGGGAAATTCCATTTTTCTGTACAGCTTATTAAGGGTATTCCAAATGTTAAGTGTGCAATTGGGATGTAATGTGTTAAAAAAACACAATTTGTTGTTAAATTTTCCTCTCTAATATGTTCACATTTCCGTTTGGAATAAATCACAATATTCTTTACTAAACACTTGTGTTCGTTTCCTGCACATTCCATACGTCGGAGTACAATTCGATTTGTATATGCGGTATATTTGTTATGGCAAAACAGCCCTATTAATATGTCAACACTCCCACAAGAGCTATCGGCCGCACGACTGTACGTCCGAATCTAGGCAGCGTGGTCCGAACATCGTCCGTCTCCTCGCTGCCATAGTGTAGTGGTGGTAGGGGAAGAAGCGCAAGTCTCAAGGATCATGTAATATAGGAGAAAATCGTTTATCGACGTCAAACAACCGGAACGTCAATTATCCGGACGAGAAAAAAAAAAGACGGAACAGCGCGCGCGGTTCTCATTTCCAAATTGTTGTCTCTGTTGTTTTAGCGTGTTACAATATGTGAATGTGTGTAAAACTGTACTGTATTACGTTGTGAAAATGGATTCTACGAGTGGCAAAAAAAAAAGAAATAGAATCGCAATGTTTTATCTATTGAGAATAAGGTTGAGATAATTAATGATCTGAATAAATGTGAATGTGTGCAGTGTCTAATGAAAACTTACAGTGTTGGAAAATCCACAATTTATGATCTGAAGAACAGAAAAGATGACATTCTGAATTATGCATCGAAGTTAGATAGGGAAGAAGGGTCTAAAAAGAGAAAAACCATGAGATCTGCTACAGATGAAATATTGGAATAAGTGGCGTACTTATAATTTATTCAGACAAGAAGTAAGGGATATGCCATTTCTGGACCTTTGTTATGTGAGAAAGAGTTGCAGCTAAATGAGAAGCTTGGTGGTTCTCCTTATGAAATGAACGCATGTTCGGTTATCCGGAAAAATCTTTATCTGGAACACTTTCGGTACCAATTAGTCGAAATAAACGACGTTCTACTGTATAAGAGATTCGTCACTTTTGGGTATAAAATTGCCGAGAGATCGCACCGCCTGAGGCTATATACTGCTCTACCAAGTCTGGCAACATAAAAAATAAAAAACCATATGAATGTCGCCTTTATTACACGTAATTGAACTGTATGATCTCCAAAGAGTTATTGATTATTGATGAAAATAATACGAACATAACTGCGCTTTCACTAGGCACAGAAATATACGTTCAGATAGCAAAATAATAAGTTTTTATATATATCAATGTTGCCAATAGATTTTTCACGAAGGACACAGTTAAGCTGTTCTAGAGCTTAATTCACCTTTAGCCTAATTAAACATTGCTCTCCTACTCCACAGAATTGTTGGGATGTTCGATAAATGTAAAGAAAACTGTTCAAATGCACATACTATACTGCCATAACCTCACATTTCGCCTACCATTACCGCCTGCCACCCACCCCTCCCCCGTCAACTTAAATCACGAATTATTGCAATGCAACGGATAATGGGTAAGAAAACAAACAAGAGATGAAATGCAAACATTTATTATATTTTTTTTAAATCACAATGAACAAAACATTTATTCGAGATTAGTCAATGCTGCCCTCTGGTTTTACACATGGTCAACACCAGGTCAGGGATAATTCACACACACAAAACAAGTAGTTCCGTGAAGAATTATACAGCCACGGTCGACTCTAGATAGGTCGGAAGGCTGAGACTTGGCAACATGTTCTTCAGTCATAGGCCTACGCTTGTCAGGCGGCAACACGAAGGGAACGTTCAGTCTTTGGTTCAGTCTGGCTGGTGTTCTCGTTAATCTCACAGGGATATTTCCTTCTATATTTTGTTTCTTATGCTTTGTACGTTTTTACGCTTTATAGTAGCGTTCATACTGCCCTTCCAAGTGAGTTTTTAACCGTAATCCCTAATCGAGAACACACTGACAAGTGTGCTTGTACGGTACATGTAATTATCACATGTACTTCATGTTATAACTTTGATTTTCCAGGAATGTTTCGGCACAGTAACAATGCCAGATAAATGTTTTGTCCCCAGCTGTAACTTTCAGTTATTGCCAATGTATTGCTAAGCAATTATTCACAGGCTAGGAATGATGCTGTTGATGTCAGCACACTTGGTTATGGGAAGAATAAGTTGCACACACTTTAGGAAGGAAACAGAAGTAATCTGATATACCGGTATTTATGAAATATCAGCACAACAGAGTATTTCTATAGTGGTAGTAAATTATCTACATACGTACATGTGTGGCGGAATTGAGGGTATATCTACAGTGTTAAGATATTATGGGAGATAGCCTACATTTTTGCATGACATAACCTTCAATTGCATCAACTTACTCCATATTATTATTATAATACCGGCAATTTTTTTATTACCGTACTTCAGAGTAGTAAAATACGAATAGAAGCCTAAAAGATTTTTCTTTATTTTGCTTAACACATTTATGATGGTAAATTATTTCCGTGTCATTCACGCCTAATACCAGCTGCTTGGCTCTTATAACTACTGTTCACGATCATATGTACGCTATTCATTTATTTCCGATTGTAACACTGGTCATACGTAAATAATAAAAATAAATAAACAGATGTTTTGCTAAACAATGTGTCCAATATTAATTCCGTAGTTTTTGTCGCCTCCCTTGCTAGCAAACAGCTGTTCAGGCACCCGCGACGAAGTATGACTGACAACAACCGTAGCTACAGTGTTGTCAGGTCGAACCTTCCGACCTTTCTAGAGTCGACCATGATACAGCCTATTTCCATATATCCTACTCATGTTAATTGCCTCTATCAACATACAAAATTTCAGTTTGATTGCTGTAATAGATTCGTAGATATCGAGAACCGACTAAATATTGGGGATGGTCGCCATGTTGGATTTTTATATATGTAGGTTTTAGAGTTATGTACTGTTACATAAAGATTATTGTGTACGTGTAGTAGCCTATTCAAACTTCAATCGCATGATTAGGACACTAGAAGTAAAAATGAGATTTAAAAATTTCGCACAGCTGCCATCTTGTGGTTATGGAAACAATTGAAAAGAATTAGATGCCAATGGATTAACATTTGTATAAGGATTTACTGTACCAAGTGTCACTGCACACGGATGGTTAAATTGCGAGAAACGACCATGTGAATATTTATAGTTCGCCATGTTGGATTTGTGATCACCAGGTTATTTAAAGTCCTATAGGTGAACTTATGCTCATTGCCCCTATGAACATACAAAAATTCAGTTTGATCGCTGTAACAGATTCGTAGATATTGAGATCCATCTACATTTTTCGGATGGTCGCCATGTTGGATTGTTATATGTATAGGCCATAGAGTCATGTACCATTAAAGGAAAATTATTGTGTACGTCCATTATTTAAACTTTCACTACGATCGCATGATTACGACACACGAAATAAAAACTTAATTTTAAAATTCGCACAGCCGCCATTTCGAGGTTATGTAAACAATTGAACTAAATTAGATACCAGTGCATTACAATGTGTGTAAACATTTGCTGTACCAAGTTTCATTGCGTTTGGATCATTAAATCACGAGAAAGGTCTATTTAAAATTTTCAAATTCACTTGGCCGCCATATTCGTTCTGTAGTTAACCGATTTTTGAAAGACTTATAGATGAACTTCCAGTAGTGCCCTTTATCTCCGCACTAAATTTCAGGGAGATACCGCTAATAGTTTCAGAGATACAGAATGCCGGTGAAATATTTCGCACAACTGCCATCTTGAGGTTATGTAAACAATTGAACGAAGTTAGATTTCGGTGCATTACAATGTGTATGAACATATACTCTACCAAGTTTCATTGTGTTTGGTTGATTAAATCGCGAGAAACGTCTATTTAAAAGTCGCAACTTCGCTTGGCTACCATGTTGGTTTTGTAATTACCAGGTTTTCAGAAGTCACACATATGAACTCCTAGTAGCTCCCTTTATTACCGTAAAAAAATTCAGGGTGATATCGGTAATAGTTTCGGAGATATTGAATGCTGGTGAAATATTTCGCACAGCCGCCATGTTGGATTGGTGAGACGTAGCAAAATTTGAATGGTACGGTCGGGGTCGTCCGGAATAGTGCTATGAACTTACCGAGTTTCATTGAAATCGGTCTAGCCGTTTAGATGTTATTAGGGGGAAAAACACCTTCACACACACACACACACACACACGCACGCACGCACAGACACGCGGACCAAAGGTGATCTCATGAGCCTATTTTTTTTTTCATAGATGAAAAAGGCTAAAAAGGAAATATTCCAATAACAGCGTACAGTTCATTAATGCATTCCTGTTTTAGGCCTATAGCATCACTTTTTCAAACATGCTGGTAAGTTAGTTCACATTGCATGTTACTTTGTCGCACAAATTTCTGCGTTGACTACAACTCGTTTCCGAAGATAATGTTCTTCCTAATGGACCTTGCCATCAAATCTACCTACACAAATATAGAACACACACACAATTTTGAAATATAATTCTTAAGACAAATGGAAGACTTATTGGAGTACATATGGATTGCACTTGTTTTTCACGATTGCGACACGATACTCGTACACCTCTCCATTTCATTATAATTCTTACATCCCTGTGATTGGCATTTCTTCCTCCCTTGCTGTGGCATGATTGATTCCGATTTCAATTCAAATAAATTATCAAAATACCCGCGAACAAAATAACCAACAACGCAAGGAAAATGAATCAAAACAGACCAACTACGGAGTGCCAACTACGGAACCTTATTACTAAAATTAATTCATCATTGGTTGGCAGAACATCTGGAGCAGAGCTTTACCGCGCGACCCAAGTGCTCCCTATGATCTGTCATCCCCCCGGCTAGGCTGAATGCTCAGTGCTCCCCGAGCCCGGCCCTGCGGGGGCCACTAGCATCTCGCTCCGCTTCCTAAGTCAATAGATTCTCACTCCACTCGCTTAGCTCGCTACGCATGACATGTGTCGTGCATTTTTTTAGCCTACTATTCACATTTTACAAAAATGAGGAAAAAGTAGACTTATGAGATCGATCCGGGAAAATGTGTGTGTGTCTGTCTGTCTGCCTGTCCTTCTGTCTGTCTGGCTGTGTGTGTGTCCCCCACTATCAACTCCTAAACGGCTGCAGAAATCGAAACCAAATTTAGTATGAGTAAAGATGTATACCGGAATATCTCACGTCCATATTTGAAAATGATGTCACTGCTACCAATTGCTGTAAAAACGCACTAGAAATTTGAGCTCCATGTTGGATATCTTGGAAGGTATGCATGGGAGCTATTCCAAAATTGGGACACATGTAGATAGCACTATTTCAGTTTAATTTCCAGAAGGCCATACATGACAGTGTTGCCAAAATAATGTTAAGCCTTCCGATAGGTCCAATTTTTAAATGCCTATAACTTCCACACTATCGATTGGATTTCAACCAAATTTTGTATATAATATGTGTACATAAACAGATATGACTGGGCGTATTCTTAAGAGACACCAGGGCTACCAACTGTTAATAATTGATCTCTCTCTCTATTCTTTTATCCAAATACCAATATATCAGAAAGTATGCAATTCGACAGCTTTAAACTATGCACACGTATAGTACCTGATATTTTACATTAATTTTGGAGTAACTAATATACTTCAGTTCTACCAACATGATTCTAAGCCTGCTGATAGGGCCAATATTTAAATACATGTAACTTCTATACTATCAGTTGGATTTCAACCGAATTTTGTATGTGTAACATAACAGATATGACTATAAGTATTCTTAAGAGCAATCAGGGCTGCCAACTGTTAATAAATGCTATCTATATTTTTTTACCTAATATCAATATATCAGGAAGTATGCAAGCCAACAGCCCTATACTTTGCACACGTATAGCAACTGACATTCTAGATTAATTTGGAATAATTAATATAAGTCAGTGCTGCCAATATGATTCTATGCCTGCTGATAGGTCCAATTTTAAAATACATGTAACTTCTATACTAACAAATGGATTTCGTCCAAAATTGGCACAACAAGGTATCATAATATTTCAGATTAGGCTATTTCTGACCAACACACGCATGACATTGTTGCCAACATGCTTTTACGCTTGCTGATAGATCCAATGTGTAACTGCATGTAACGTCCATTAGACTTCAACCAATTTTTGTATTCTGTACCTTAAGAGATGGAACTAAGAATATATTCAGTCACCAGGACTGCCAACTGTAATGCTCTATTAGGCTACATTATACCCGGTATATTTCGAACTAATTAGACATTTACCAACTTAATTTCGTCATTATTCTAGATAGGTTCATATACTGTAGATTAATTATTGGCATGAAACTTAATTTTAAGAAAAGTTGGCTCTTTAGTTCGTCACGGAACTTCTTGTTGTACTATATATTGGCCACAATGAAATGACGTCAATGTATACGCCTGTACGCGTCTCGGTAACAGTTGAAGACACCTAATGCGCCTCTTTCAGTAGCAGTTGAACAACGACAAGCAATGCCAATTACCGTCGTTTAATGAACAAGAAATAACGACTGAAGTCACATACTTACGTATTTTAGCCCATATGTCCTAAGCAGTAGTGATAATGGACAGCAATTTCCATTGGTAATGACTCCCGGGATATCAAATGAGTCGTCCAGTTGCAAAACTCGTGAATAAGAATCATGTCGCAAAACTATTTATTTAATTAGTGTATTTTATTTTATTATACTGTATTTTATTTTATGTTATATTGTTTTATTTTGTTTTGTTTTATTTCGTTTTTTAAATGTTTTATTTATTTTTTGTTTTGTTTCTTGTCTTGTTTTGTTTTATTCTATTTTTATTTTGTTTTATTTTGTTTTGTTCTATTTTGATTTTGTTTTGTTTATTTTATTTTATTTTATTTTGTTTTGTTTTAGTTTGATTTTCCAAAAAACAAACATAAAACAAAAAACAAAAAACACGAAGCAAAAATAAAAAATAAAAAAGCAAAAGCAGAAAACAAAAAACAAGAAACATAAAGCAAAAAGCAAAATTCAAAAAAGCAAAAGCAGAAAACAAACACAAAACCAAAACCAGAAAGAAAATGAAAAAATAAAATTCTAAATGAAATGCACAAAGCAATCACAAAACCAAAAACCAAAAACACGAAGCAAAAAGAAAAAAGTAGAAAACAACAAACACAAAAGATACGCGACGCAAAGTCCAGAGAAACGTTTCTCATGAAAATGATTCTTATTCAAAAAGTAGATTAAAGAAGTTTTGCAACTGGACGACTCAAATCAAGTATGGCTATCATGAAAATGGCATATAAATGTAGTATCCACTGGTGATACGGTTGGTTCTAGGGACTTAAAACGTGGTTTATGGGTTCCTTGGTCTGTTAACAGTTTCGCCGAACTGTACATAATTTTACGTCTCGTGTTTTATTGTTTCTTGTATTATTATTATTATTATTACTATTAGCCATTGATGAATCCCTTAGAGGGCAAAGGCCTCCTGCTAGCAGTGTAGCTGTGAGATATTTCATCAGATGAGCTAGACTATTTATTTATCGTTTGGTAATATAATCAATACAAGATTTTAGAGTACAAAAAATCACTTTAAAATCTACTGTACATTATTTTTACTTTACACTATTTACAGTACGGGTAAAAGCCTCCGTGGATTAGGCGGCAGCACGCCGGCCTCTCACCACTGGCTCCGTGGTTCAAATCCCGGTCACTCCATGTGAGATCTGTGCTGGACAAAACGGAGCAGACAGGTTTTTCTCCGGGGGTTTTCCCTGTCAAAATTTCATTCCAGCAACATTCTCCACTATCATTTCATTTCATCTGTCATTCATTTAATCATTGCCCCAGAGGAGTGCGTCAGGCCTCGGCAGCCGACACAGTCCATATCCTCGCCGCTAGATGGGGGTTTCATTCATTCCATTCCTGACCCGGTCGGAGACTGGAAGCAGGCTGTGGATTTTCACAGTCTCAGGTCTAATGAGTCTATCCATTGGACCACGTCAGGTGTCGCCAACAGGAAGTCGATCCTGTCTCCCGGACTGATGAAAATTTATGCTCCTATTCCTATTATACTGTATTAAACATATTTATTGGTAGAACTTGGACCTACTGTAGTTCATATCATCCTGAAGATTTAACTAAGCTGTCGATGAGTCTAAGAATGTCTAACGACAGTTCTCAACGAATTCCGTTGACCTGCCGCTCTCATCCAACGCTTCCCGATCGTCGACTGGAACTCGTCTGACCATCTGGCCTTGGTTTCTTCTTCCATCTCTGGGCTCCCACACTGTAGTTCAGTAGTCCCAACTCATACGATCCATTCTTGCTTTGCGAGGCTTCAAATGAACCGTATTCATAAAAATCTACACAGTTTCACTAAACAGAACAAAATTTTACGTTCCGAGTTGTATTTTAAATCAATGTTGATGACTGGATCAGTGTTTAATATATTTAACCCTTAGCCCTCGAATTAAAATTCTCTTAGCTATCCCTACAGCTCGTGTTTAGTTTCTGAACGTTTACCTTCTATACTCGTGTTTATTTTGCTCTGCTTTACGACTGTAATTAGCTCCTAAATTATATATATATATATGTCTACACTCTTCTGCTAAAGTCATTATTAAACAAATAAATGCAGTTTGCATATTAAGGCTTTCACGGCCCGGATTATTATATAAATAATTCATGCTTTTGGGCTAATGCCGTGTGTATTTTGATTTGAACTATTTTATAATATTATTAGTAACAATAATTATCAAAAGTGCACAAGATTCAAAGAGCATATGGTATAACCAGGAATATATATAACAAAAAATGTTTATCAAGAAATTGAAAATACAGCACTATATAGCAGTAATTAAACCAAAATGCTTATTTGCCAGTGAATGTCTCATACTAAATTATAATTTGGATAAATTAGAAGTATCAGAAAGAAAAATTATACGAAAAATTCTCGGTCCACTAAGAACTATAGAGTTTTGGAAATTAATAAGTAACGAAGAAATATATCGGAACATTGAAAACATAACGGAGACAATAAAAAAGAGGCGATTGTTATTTTTCGGGCATTTATATAGAATGAATGATAGCAGGTTAACCAAACAGATTTTTAAATATCTTTGGAAAAAGAAATCGACAACAGCCTGGTTTCAAGAAGTGAAGAAACATTTAGAAAAAAAACAATGTAAGAGAAGAAGAGGCACTAGAGAGAAAAATTTTCAACAACAAAAGAAAAAGGTATTGGGAATGGAAGGACTCCAAGGAAGGCAATATAAGAGAACAAGCTCAAAATGGTCGGAAGAGAGAAAGAAGACACACAGCAAAATGATTAAGGAGCACTGGAGAAAGAACAACAAAGGACTAAACATTGAAATTGGTTCGTGGTCCTCAGAAGATCCTAACGGAGAAAGAAAGAAGAATTATCAATTATGTTACTTGTCAAATTCAGCCGAGCTATGTTTACCTAGAAATTTTATCAATGGGAACACTGTCAGTCACCATCAACATGTGTACATGAAGTAGTTTTGGCTTAAACATATAGGTCATCCGCCCTAAGTGAAAATAACAACGGCCCATTATTTTCGTCAATATCAGAGTCGTTCTGTTGACTGTCACTGCTATCACTGTGTGTGTATCCACCTTCACTGCTTACTACGCAGCATTCAGCAAATTGAGACTCAGATTTGTCATCACTAGGGGCAGATGACCTCGTAGTTCCGCTCCTTAAAACAACAGTACCGCTAACTAACGTTGGCATCACTATCATCAAAGACTTGCCGTATTGTATCCTTTGTCAATGACTGATCGGCCATGTTTGCTTACTATCAGTCTGGTAGTCGCCGAGTAACAGCTGACAGGTTAGTTAATTATTTATTGTTGTACTATGGGGCGGAACTACGAGGTCATCTGCCCCTAAGTTGACAGGTTGCACGGCCTTACAAGTAAGACTTTAACGCAGAGGTTCCCAACCTGGGGAGGGGGGGGGGGGCTTTATCAACGGGGGCGTGAAGTGATTTCCGAATTTTTTTTTCTTTTACTCGAATATTAAAACTTTGCATAATAAACATTTTTCGAATCTCTCCAAATGATTGTCGCGCCAAATCAATCGTTAAAAAGCATTGGTATTGCCAACTGTCGGCACAAACCTCTGCGGAGCCCCGAGGTTGGAAGAGAAATAAGGAATTTGCTGTGTTGTAAAGAGCAAGATCAATGCCAATTTTATCGTCTCATTGGCATATCTTTGTGATTTCTTTGAAGTTTTGAACAGTTTGAACTTAAAGCTCCAAGGCAAAAACTGCTTATGATGCCATCAGAGCTTTCCTGGAAAAACATACAGTTATCGAAACGCCCGCTTCAGTTGAACAACTTCTCATCGTTTTGCCAGAAATGAACATAATCCTAATAAACTTCAGGTGCAAATTCAGTCACATTTGGATTCCCGGCACAGGAATTCAACTTCTATTTTTAGCGTATTTTCATCTGTGAAAAAATAGGCTTATGAGATCACCTTTTGCCCGTGTGTCTGTCTGTGTGAGCGTGTGTGATTGATTCGTGTGCCCCCCCCCCTAATAACTTCTAAACAGCTGGAGTGACTTCAATGAAACTCGGTAAGTTCATAGCACTTATCCGGAAGACCCTGAACGTGCCCCTCAAATTTTGTTACGTCTCACCAATCCAACATGGCAGCTCTGCGAAATATTTCACCAGCATTCAATATCTCCGAAAATATTACCGATATCACCCTGGAATGTGATAATGGGAACTACCAGAAGTTCACATATGTGACTCTTGAAAAACTGGTAACTACAAAACCAACATGACGGCCAAGCGAATGTGCGATTTTAAATAGACGTTTCTCGCGATTTAACCAACCAAACGCATTGAAACTTGGTACAGTATATGTTTGTACACATTGGAATGCACTGACATCTAACTTCGTTCAATTGTTTACATAACCTCAAAATGGCGGCTGTGCGAAATATTTAACCGGCATTCTATATCTCTCAAACTATTACCGATATCACCCTGAAATTTTGTACGGAGATAAAAAGTACTGCTGGAAGATCATCTAGAAGACTTCAAAAAACGATTAACTACAAAACGAACATGGCGACCAAGCGAAGTTGAAAGTTTTAAATAGACTAATCTCACGATTTAATAATCCAAACGCAATGACACTTGGTACAGAAAATGTTTATACACATTGTAATACACTGGTATCTAATTTAGTTCAATTGTTTCATAACCTCAAGATGGCGGCTTTGCGTATTTTAAAATTAAGTTTTTATTTCTTGTGTCGTAATCATGCGATCGATGTGAAAGTTTGAATAATGAACCTACGCAATAAGTTTCCTTTAATGGTACGGTACATGACTCTATGGCCTATACATTTAACAATCCAACATGGCGACCATCCAAAATATTTAGACGGCTCTGAATATCTACGAATCTATTATAGCAATCAAATTGATTTTTTTTATGTTCATAGGGGCTATGAATTTAAGTTCACCTATAGGACTTTAAATAACCTGTTGATCACAAATCCAACATGGCGGCGACACGAGGTATAAATATTCACATGGACGTTTCTCGCAATTTAACAATCCGAGTGCAGTGAAACTTGGTACAGTAAATCCTTATACGAATGTTAATCCACTGGCATCTAACTTATTTCAATTGTTTCCATAACCACAAAATAGCAGCTGTGCGAAATTTTTAAATCTCCTTGTGTCCTAATAATGCGATTGAAGTTTGAATGCTATACGTACACAATAATCTTCATGCAACAGTACATAACTTTAAGACCTACATATATAAAATCCAACATGGCGACCATCCGAAATATTTAGTCGGTTCTCAATTTCTACGAATCTATTACAGCAATCAAACTGAAATTTTGTATGTAGATATAGGCACTAACATGAGTAGGATATATGAAAATAGGCAGTATAGTTCTTCACGGAACAACTTGTTCTGATATCTCGTCGGATGAATGTTCCTGGTCATGTAATTTGATTTTTTTAAGAACGTTAAAAATACCTCAGTATGCCTTCCTTCGGAGGGGAAGTACAATCGGCGGTCCCATGTCATAGATTTATGGCATGTTAAAGAACCTCCCACTAATTACACCTGTGTGAAGCTAAATTATATATAGATTAAACATTTGACTAACGTTCTTAGGTTCCTACGTTCGTCGTCAAAAGCCGACTGCTGTGGCATCTGGTAACTAAGTTCTGAACTAGTTGGTCGTTGACGGTGGCGTATTGCGGCAAAAGTAGGAAGTACTTGGAAAAATTGAATGTCTGCAGTCCTTACTTGAATTAAAACAGATTCACACACTAATACAGTCATCACAATTAACACCGGTTATCAGACAGATTCTACACACACCCAAATTACACGGGGCTACATGACGGAGTTATCGCAGCCTCTAAACTAAGGAACGAACCAACCAACCATCATGTAATCACTGTCCAATGGAACAAAAAACAGCTGAAAGTTTGGTGGTATAACAAGGCATGACTGCAAGCATATTATACAATGTGTTTTTGCATAATAATGAGTGAACTGTGTTAAATAATCCTACAAAGTTTTATTTCTTTGAAACGTGCAGTTTATGAGAGATATTTTATTTTTAATTCAGTAGAAATTGTCATGCGAAAGGTGTACCTCTACCCTTACAGTCTTTGTGTTCAGAAGGCTTTACAGTACATACAAAAACAAGAAGTTCCGTGACGAACTAAAGAGCCTACTTTTCATGCCAATGATTATTCTACAGTATATGAACCTATATAATGACGAAATTAAGTTGGTAATATCGAAATGTCTAATTAGTTCGAAATATTCCTGGTATAATGTAGCCTAATAGAGCACTAAAGTTGGCAGCCCTGGTGACTGAATATATTCTTAGTTCCATCTCTTAGGGTACAGAATACAAAATTTGGTTGAAGTCCAATGGACGTTACATGCAGTTAGATATTGGATCTATCAGCACGCGTAAAAGCATGTTGGCAACAATGTCATGCGTGTGCTGGTTAGAAATAATCGGAAATATTATGATATCTTGTTGTGCCATTTTTTGATGAAATCCATTTCTTAGTATAGAAGTTACATGTATTTTAAAATTGGACCTATCAGCAAGCATAGAATCATGTTGGAACCACTGACTGATATTAATTACTCTAAATTAATCTAGAGTGTCAGGTGCTATACGTGTGCAAAGTATAGAGCTATTGGCTTGCATACTTTCCGATATATTGATATTAGGGTAACAAATTAGAGCGGCATTTATTAACAGTTGGCAACCCTGATTGCTCTTAAGAATACGTATAGTCATATCTGTTATGTTTCACATAGCACATACGAAATTTGGTTGAAATCCAACTGATAGTATAGAAGTTACATGTATTTAAAAATTGGTCTTATCAGCAAGCTTAGAATCATGTTGGTAGAACTGAAGTATATAAGATACTCCAAATTAATCTAAAATGTCAGGTACTATACGTGTGCATAGTTTAAAGCTGTCGGACTGCATGCTTTCAGATATATTGGTATTTGGATGAAGAAAATAGAGAGATCAATTATTAACAGTTGGCAGCCCTGGTGGCTCTTAAGAACACGCTCAGTCATATCTGTTTATGTTCACATATTACATACAAAATTTGGTTGAAATCCAATTAATAGTGTAGAAGTTATATGCATTTAAGAATTGGACCTATCAGACGGCTTAAAATTATTTTGGCAACACCCTCATGTATGGCCTCCTGGAAATTAAACTGAAATAGTATTATCTACATGTGTGCCAATTCTGTAATAGCTCCCATGCATACCTTCCATTATATCCAACATGGAGCTCAGATTTCTAGTGCGTTTTTTCAGCAGTTGGTGGCACTGACATCATTTTCAAGTATGGGCTTGAGATATTCCGGTCTACATCTTTACTCATACTAAATTTGGTTTGGATTGCTGCAGCCGCTTATGAGTTGATAGGGGGACACACACACACACACACACTCAGCCAGACAGACAGAAGGACAGACAGACAGACAGTAGGACAGACAGACAGACACACATTTCCCCGGATCGATCTCATAATTCTACTTTTTCCTCGTTTTTGCAAAATGTGAAAAGTAGGCTAACAAACCTAACCTGGGGCTTACGCCACAGACCTCCTTACTTGTAGTACAAGCAATAATTTTTGGCCAGACAGAAGCCAATAGTATTTCGCTCCGCTGCGTAAGCCAATCGTTTCTCGCCACGTATGGCCTCTGTTGTGTATTTTATGTACCATACCTTCGAATCAGTTAAATGACGTCTCGATAACAGTTGAACACTCCTAATACGCATCTATCAGTAGCAGATGAGCAACGACAAGCAATGACACTTGACGTCGTTGAATGAACAATAAAATAATGACTTAAGCAACATATTTTCGTAATTTAGCACATGATTCCTGGGCAATAGTGATAATGGACAGTAAGGTCTATTGGTAATGACTCCTGGGATTCAGTGCCGGATTTGGTTTTTATGCGCTCCTAGGCCCGTGGGTTTTTGCCTCCCCCTCTTCATAACATCGTGAAGGAGGGAGAATTTAGACACCAGAAAGGTGTTTGTGAAGGTAATTTTATTCTATGTATCGTGAAGTAAAATCAATTAAATAAACTAAAATAATGAGAGATCGACTGTTTCTAAATTTGTATATATAAACTATAAATAAATAGGCCAACGAGATATTAATAGTACATTTTGCAACGAGCCTATAATGGCTGTAATTAAGACACGAGTATGTTTATAAAACGAGCTTTAGCGAGTTTTATAATTTCCATACGAGTGTCTTAATTACCATTATAGACGAGTTGCATACGACTGTTTATGTTCGACGTTAATTATAACTTTATTACATGTTTTAACATAAATATTCATAAATATCTGTTCAGTAACTAGAATTTTGTGATCGGGTGGTGCGCTAGGTAGCTCTCTGGCCGACTGACGCATGCGTTATGTGTGCTTCAATGCCAGATGTGCAGATCGTGAACCAGTATTCAGCAAAACTGTCACCGTCGTCGTTTGAAATCAACGCGCTGAGTAGAAATTGGATTTAGGTATATTAAGGTACAGTGCTATTTCTTGTCTCATATTCACCAGTTTATTTACGCGAACATATGGACGGTGCACTTTCGGTAATTTATATAGACATGTTGGATTTTGAGAGCATGCGCGAAGGTATCCTTATCTAATTGGTCAAACAACTGTTTCTTGAGCTGTGATTGGTGGGAGAAACTGTTTCATAATGAATAATAGTGTTATAATGACCATCATTATGATACAGTTTTCAGACACATAATAGTCAGGGTCGAACATAAAATAAGTTTAAACCATTTAAGACTCATTATACACTTGCAGATATACATATACACAACATCAAACAACCTGCAACTATGCAGAATGAATTATTTAAATTAAACTGATATTAATATTCAAGACTTACATTTTCTCCTATTAAATCATAAAACTTTCCTGTTCTAAAGCTGGCGTCGAATAATCTGCTGTTGCAAAACATTTGTTGGAAAATGATGGCCACAATATAACTTGGAAAAGTGTCAACATTTTGGAAAGTTTAATTTAAATCATAAAATTATATTGGTTTAAAAATTCATAAGTAGTAATAGTCTGTTTAGTCTGTATTTGAACTGTAAAAATAACTTGTGCCCCTCAGCATGGTGCGCCCCTAGGCCGGGGCCTATGGGGCCTATTGGTAAATCCAGCCCTGCTGGGATATCAAATAGGGTATGAAAATCATATATTGGGTGTCACAAAAATTTACGGCACAAAATTCAGGACTCACTCTTCACACGTAAATGAAGAAATTAAGTTACGTGTATGAACATGGGTCCGGAAACGCTTTGTTTCCTTGTTGCACCTCATTGTCTTCATCGCATTAATCATGGGAAACACACAAGAACAGAACAGACTACCAGCATACCACATGGAACTCTTTCTCACAGGAGATGTTCACTATGCCCTCCGTGCGCATTGATACATGCATCAACCCGCCGTCGTAGTGAATCTCGGATGCGCTGATATATCCCTGGAGTATTGCGTATGGTTTTGCAGCCTTCTTCAATACGAGCAAGGAGTCTCTGAACAACTTGTAATAGTATTTGATACACAAGAGCTTTCAAATGTCCCAATAAATAAAAGTCCAGTAGATTTTGTTCCGTAAAGCGTGGAGGCCAGGTAATACGTCCACCTCTGTCACCGAATCTGTTATTTAGAAGCCAACAAACATTAACACCAAAATGAGGAAGTGCTCCATCTTGCATGAAGTACATGTTTTGTCGCAAAGCTGTAAACAAGCAATGTCGTAAATCGCATGGCAACAGGTCGATGTAAAACAACACTGCCGGTGCATCTACCAGAATGACAACATAACCAGACGCAACCAAGAGTGCAAGTTCCCCATTATTCTAACGTTCTGTACTTGTGTGTTTCCCATGTTTAATGAGTTGGAGAAAATGAGTTGTAACATGGAGTCTTTGGAAATGCCATGCATCACACAGAAGGTACCTGGCTTTGAACAACCTCGGAAAGTATGGTCCAAGCTAATCTGGATCCGAACTAACCATGGTGTGTGTGCTGATCTGCTATACAAATGGAGGAAAAAGTCATCGTCTTGTTGCGACTATGGTGCTGTGAGGCAAACTGTGAAGCACATCACCCAAGAATGCCCACTGAGTCGTTTCAACGGAGATAGACGTGATTTTTTCCTGTGGACGCCACAAGCGATTACATATGTAAATAGTGTAAATAATCTGTAACTCATGTATACGCCATACGATAAATAAATAAGCACCTTCTTATCACAAAGTACACCGGTGACATCTCTGATTCACATCCAAGTCGCTTTGATTCTTGATCACACATTTTCATTCACACAGTCGTCACTATTTAATCGAGAACCATTACATTTCTAATAGGAGACCCGTGCGAGAACTCTCGTATGTGTATAAACCACCCGCCTGGCTTTACTGTTATGCGGACTCCTATAAATATGTGTATTTGTTTAAACGCACTTTTTCAACAAATTGTGGGTTGTGTGCGCCCCATGTGTACAGACTACCCACCCAGGGCTAGTGCTATGCGGGCTGTACGTGAAACAGTTCTGCAAGGGGCTATCGTCTTGGTTATTTGTTTAAAAGCAATTTATAAATCAATAAATATATTTCCGTTGACTTTTCAAGAAATGCAAGATTTCACCTGTGCTATTGAGACGATTTTGAAGATTTAGGTACAAACCACACCTTCTGACTCCCTCTGGTTTTGATGGAGCTTGTGTTTTCGTTTATCGACGGGCTATTTGTTCTGTGAATAATCGCTTGATTTGTTGTTCTGTGCGTTATTACTTCGAGTCTCAGGCACTCACTGGAAGACTGAAATAAACTAACTTCCAGTCACTGAGTCTCCGTCAGGGTGCTACGTGAATTCTCATCCCCTTATTTCCACTAATATATTTCTTGATATTCTACCCTGGCCCTTTCTCAGCTGCTTATGAATTGCTTGGAAAATCCGTTTCATGTACCTGAGTTTCTAGTGAAAAAATATATTTTACTTGCGAAAAATTAATTCCTTTTAACAGTAAGAGTCAGAACTCTTGTTCTTTTCCGACCCCAACAGTATTAGGGTAGCCGAGGCCTAGGGAGTCTTTTACTTTCCCGCCTTAATAGGCCCTTGTCTCATCTTTTCTGATCCCCCATTCTTCGAGGGGTCAGACCTCTTCTGTTCTCTTCACATCTTCTCTCTTCTGATCAAGGCCCTCAAGGAGGCAGGGTGTGAGTGGCCCCACCACTTCTCGTGCACCCTCGATAGCGCTACACCCTCAAGGGCTCACGGCTGGTGAGTTCTGGAGTTGGCAACCCTGAGGGATTCCTGAGCTGGGTCCGGTTTTCCCCCATTTTTCCTTTGCCTCTGGGGGCGGACACTCCCCTCTTTCCCTTACCTATCTGCCTTTCACGGGTCTCCTTGCTCCCAAGTCCCCCAATCCTCATTCTTCGAGGGTTGAGGGCATTTATTTTCCTCCTGTCCTTTATTTGCCTTATTGACCTTTTCGTTTTCCATTCCTTCTTCTAGTCTGCAAGTGCGTAGTTATTTCTAGTTTTAGTTTACCTTACATTCTCATGTTTCACTATCACCCAAACCATTAGGGGCCGATAACCTGGATGTTAGGTCCCTTAAAAAGCAAATTGCAAAGTACAAAATCAACGAAATATCGTGAGATGCCTTCCGGAAAATCTAAATACTCAACATCCTGCTACTTCAACTGCCTGTCCGATATTCCAGAAAATATATGATATTGTCAAATCGAAAATTAACTATGGCTGATCTGTGCATTTATCAAGTAAACTTGCATAAATCTATTGTACCTACGCAGGAACTTCTCTTAAACTACGATATTAATGAAAGATCCATTTTATGTACTGTATACGAGAACCCAATCTTAGAAGTAACAAAGTAGTAGGCTTTGGACAAATTTTTCATATTTATACCACAAGAAATTATATGCCTGGAGAGCGAATTCGTGCAGCTGTTTTATCCAAATCAGATAAATTCATGTTGTTATCTCAGTTATCTAGAATTTTATAAACCATTGTGTGAAGTTTTCAAGAAACCTTGTTGTTATAAGCAATTCTTAACATTCATTCACAACATCTATAGCTTATTGAACAGTTAATCTTTCTTTTTAAATTATGCTTATTAACAACAGCCCTAATGTACTTAGGTAAAATAGGTCTCCATGCTGTACTGGATATTCAATAATAATAAACAGCAATCATCATCATATTTCCTTCCTTCTTTCTGTCTGTCCTTCCTTCTTTCTTTGTTTGTTTCTTTCTTTCTTTCTTTCTTTCTTTCTTTCTTTCTTTCTTTCTTTCTTCGTCATGCCCGACTAAGGAGTGCGAATGAATTTATTTAGCTGATGGCACTGCCTTTCCCTTTTCCCAAAATCTCTCCATCTTCTCGCCGTGGTTTCTCTTGCGATGTTTTGACCAGATTTTGTTGGTGATATTGCTTTGATGGTCTGCAAAGCGGTGATTATCGACTAATTCTCTGAACTTAGCTCTGTCTAGTACAATGTCATCTGTGATGGCTATTTCCTGAAGATCTATTCCAACTTCAAGCTGCCAGGTGTTTTTAGCTTTCATTGACAGAACAAGGTTAGGAATCATTTTGGTCAGTCTCTGACTGCCCATCCAGAGGATAAGCCCGTGCAATTTCAATCGTCTTATCCTAATTGTGTCTGGGATTTTCTCCGAGTGCTGGTAAAAGTTTGCGGATTTTCATTTCATCCAGATTCCCCCTGTACAGGCTGGTCCAAAATTGTTTCTTAGGATTTTCCTTTCTTGCTTTTCCACTCATTTAATTAATGAGCAGCCCCCAATAATCAGCGTTTTCATCTTTCTGTGGCTTCCAAGCCACATGGGAATTGCGGGAAATGAGTTAGCGTATCAAGCTGCAAAAGAGCCGGTATCACTACCACCTCGACCAATGGAGGTACCCGCTAGAGATATTCGCTCTCAGTTACGCCTACAAGTCAGTGATTATCCGACCCACTGCCCAGTAAACTGAGAGCGATCAAGGCAACTACTCGCATGTGGCGGAGCTCTTTCCGGTCACGGAGAGAGTCCGTCATTTTGTGTAGGCTAAGGATAGGTCATACAAGATCCACCCATTCGTACCTAATGAGAAGGTACCTAATGGAGCCGTTTTCACCGTGGCCCACATTTTAACCGAGTGTGTGGATGTTGCTGATTTACGAAGAAACTTTGGTTTGCAAATGACACTCAAACTTATATTAGCCGATGACGTGGTGGCTGCTGATCGCGTTATCCGCTTTATAAGTGAGAGTGGGTAGGGCCAGCAATGTAAATTTTCCAGTGTAAATTGACTCAACGACTTGTTCGTTTTTGAATGATAATTTTCAGCCTAATTTCAATTTTGAAAAAATAGGCTTATGAGATCGCCTTTTGTCCGCGCGCGTGTGTGTGTGTGTGTGTGTGTGTGTGTGAGGAGTGTGTGAGTGTGTGTCCCCCTAATAAATTCTAAATGGCTGGTGCGATTTCAATGAAACTCGGTAAGTTCATAGCAATATTCCAGACGATCCCGACCGTGCCCTTCAAATTTTGTAACGTCTCACCAATCCAACATGGCGGCTGTGCGAAATATTTCACCAGCATTCAATATCTCCGAAACTATTCCCGAGATCACCCTGGAATGTTTTACGGTGTTAAAGGAAACAACTAAATGTTCACCTATGTGACTTTTAAAAAAATCCTCTCGGCACGCCGGAAGGCGGAGGTAGATTTCACCGGGCAAACTAGGGGATTGGCTATAATAGGCAAAATATGCAGGTTTTCGTAGGAGGATCAGACCTCATTGATTGCAAGAAAGTATTTTACATTTGGAGGTTAAAAATCAACTTTTTTTCGTTTTTGTATGCATATTTTTATCATTTTATTGTCTTATGGGGATGGTAACCTTCTTGTCATTCGGGGTTCATTTTTATACTGCTGATCACACTGTCCTTATGCAAGGTTTGGAACTGATGTGTAACTATCAGACAGTCTGTTACTTCTTCTCGCAAAATTTTATCTCCCGCAGAGATTTTTGTTGGTTCCTCAGTTTAGGGGCTGCGACAACGTGGTCATGTAACCCCGGGTGTGTAGAATCTGATAAACGGTGTTAATTGTGATGACTGTATTAGTCTGTAATTCAGGTAAGGTCTGCAGACGGTCAATTTTAAGTAGTACCTAATTTTGTACCATATCCTAACGTGAACGACACCTAGCTGTGAACTTGGCTACTAGATGCCACCGCAACCAGCAACTTGCAACGAACGTTGGAACTTCTCCTCCAAAGGAAAGCATGCTGAGGGTTTTTTAGCGCTCTTAGAAAATCCGACGACTTTGGCCGGCTTTGAACCAGCGACCTTGGGCATATAAGTTCAGCATGCTACCAGTTAGCCGCTTCCCACAGTCAGATGGAAAAATGAATGTGATCTCGTGCAATGGCGTTGTCTTGGCAACCTCTGATAGCTCATCCCTCATCAATTTAGAAGCGTTGTCATGGTAACCTCTGATGGCACTTGGCATGTTCTTTAATTCCGAAATCATTTTTCTCTTCCCTTGGCGTAATGGTAGGTCAGATCAAAAATCCTTTCAGACAAAGTTTTAGGTAATTATTAGGGGAATATTTTCCATTATGTACGGGTTTGATATTGTTCCTATTAAGAGAGATATGATTAATGTTTCCCGAAAAAAACACTTTTTTCCACCCCTTTGGTCAATGGTTGGTGCTATCAAAAAACCTATTTGACATAAATTTTTGGCACTTATCCGACAAATATTATGAACTTTGAATTGATTCGATATTTCACGTATTAAGAGAGTTATAGCGACATTTCACTTTTTCGAAAAAAAAGCCCCCCCCCCATCCCCCCCCCCCCCTTTTAACCGATTTTGCCCATTAACGAACTCGACCGATTTTTTAAGGGGTTACATATTATGTAAAACATTAAAGTGATTGGTGCAAAATTACGGCAGTTATCGTGTCCACAAGAAACTGATATATATGCATATGTATACACACACATATATATAAACTTATGAACTGACGGTGATTTGGGGTCTGGGGGATGTGAAACGCGAAGATATGTCGAAATTTTCCGGAAGTCGAAACATGGCACCCATTGCAATAGTTAGCTTTCTGATGAAATCTACCTAAAATAGGCTACATAATTTAAAATACTACCATCAACGACACCTAGCTGTGAACTTGGCCACTAGATGCCACCGGAACCATCAACTCGCAACGAACGTTGGAACTTCCCCTCCGAAGGAAAGCATACTCAGGGTTTTTTGGCGCTCTTAGTAAATCCGACGACTTCAGCCGGGTTTGAACCCGCGACCTTGGGCATAGAAGTTCAGCATGCTACCAGTTCCGATACCGAAGTCGCTTCCCACAGACATATGAAAACAGAATGTGATCTCGTGCAGTGGCGTTGTCATAGCAACTGCTGATGGCTCAACCCGTATCAATTAAAAGTAAAGTTGTCATGGCAACCACTCTTGGCACTTGGAATTTTCTTATAATTTAAATCATTTTGCTCACTCCGTGGCGTAATGGTGGGTCATATTGAAAATTCTTTCAGACAAAAGTTTTAGGTAATTATTGGAGGAATATTGTCCATTTTGTACGGTTTTGATATTGTGCCTATTAAGAGAGATATGATTAATGTTTCCCGAAAAACCCACTTTTTTCCACCCCTTTGGTCAATGGTTGGTGCTATCAAAAAACTTATTTGACATAAATTTTTGGCACTTATCCTACACATATTATGAACTTTGAATGGATTCGATATTTCACGTATTAAGAGAGTTATAGCGAAATTTCACTTTTTCGAAAAAAAAGCCCCCCATTTTCACCCCCTTCGACCGATTTTGCCCATTAACGAACTCGACCGAGATTTTATAGGGATACATGTTATGTAAAAATTCAAAGTGATTGGTGCAAAATTACGGCAGTTATCGTGTCCACAAAAAACTGATATATATATATATATACATATAAACACAAATTATATATAAACTTTTGAACTGACGGTGGTTTAGGGGTCTGGGGGATGTGAAACGCGAAGATATGTCGAAATTTTCCGGAAGTCGAAACATGGTACCCATTGCAATAGTTAGCTTTCTAATGAAATCTACCTAAAAACTGGTAACTACAAAACCAACATGGCGGCCACGCAAATTTGCGACTTTTAAATAGACGTTTCTCGCGATTTAACAAACCAAACGCAATAAAACTTGGTACAGTGTATGTTTATACACATTGTAATGCATTGACATCTAACTTCGTTCAATTGTTTACATAACCACAAGATTGCGGATGTGCGAAATATTTCACCGGCATTATATATCTCTGAAACAATTTTAACTGTATCACCCTGAAATTTTGTACGGAGATAAAGGGCGCTACTGGAAGTTCATCTATAAGACTTTCAAAAACCGGTTAACTACAACACGAACATGGCGGCCAAGCGACTTAAAAATTTTAATAGACCTTTCTCGCGATTTAATGTTCCAAACGCAATGAAATCTGGTACTGGAAATGTTTATACACACTGTAATACACTGGTATCTAATTTAGTTCAATTGTTTACATAACCTCAAGATGGCGGCTTTGCGAATTGTAAAATTAAGTTTTTATTTCTTGTGTCGTAATCATGTGATCGATATGAAAGTTTGAATAATGAACCTACGCAATAATTTTCCTTTAATGGTACATGACTCTATGGCCTATACATTTAACAATCCAACATGGCGACCATCCGAATTATTTAGACGGCTCTTGAATATCTACGAATCTATTATAGCAATCAATCTGAATTTTTTTATGTTCATAGGGGCTATGAACTTAAGTTCACCTATAGGACTTTAAATAACCTGGTGATCACAAATCCAACATGGCGGCAACGCGAAATATAAATATTCACATGGACGTATCTCGCAATTTAACCGTCCGAGTGCAGTGAAACTTGGTACAGTAAATCCTTATACGAATGTTAATCCACTGGCATCTAATTTATTTCAATTTTTTCTATAACCACAAGATGGCAGCAGTGCGAAATTTTAAAATCTCCTTGTTACTTCTTGTGTCCTAATCATGCTATTGAAGTTTGAATGCTACACGTACACAATAATTTTCATGTAACAGTACATAACTCTAGGACCTACATGTATAAAATCCAACATGGTGACCATTCGAAATATTTCGTCGATTCTCAATATCTGCGAATCTATTACAGCAATCAAACTGAAATTTTGTATGTAGATAAAGGCAGTTAACATAAGTAGGATATATGAAAATAGGCTGTATAGTTCTTCACGGAACTACTTGTTCGTTTTACCGTAATTTTTGTTTAATTTTAAAATTTTTCTTTTCTTTTAATATTTTGTTTTGTTTTTTGTTTTATTAATTTTTGGACTTTTTAAATTTAGCTGTCCACCTCAAAAATTTAAATTCAATTCCAAATTTGTGTACTTCAATCTGTGTTAAGAGGGGCAGATCACCTCGTAGTTCCGCCCCTCAAAACAATAATAACTAACTAACTAATCAGGGTTTAGAAGCATATATTGCTTCAGCTTTGATTACAGTGTTGTAATGCCGTTATTTTGCATTTATGGATATTGATTTTTATTAAATCTGTTTCAAAAGAGTCTGTAAGGTTTTTGCAGTTTAGAGATCCTATCTTAGTTTGCTTCATGATTCAGCTCGGAAGGTTGGATGACTTCTCCCAGGTATTTGAATTTAGACACTAGCGATATTTTGCCAAATTTGGTTGTCACTGGTAGTCCATCTAGGTGCCGAAGAGATCCCTCCATGTAACCAGTTTTCTGGTATGAGATCTGTAGTCTGAATGCAATTTCCTTAAGTTTTTCCGTGGAGGCAATCGCTTCCTGTCTGTTTTTGGACAAGATTGCGAGATCATCAGGGAAGGCCAAACACCGTAAATGAATTTTGTTATCACGTAGTCTGCCGAGGGTTATTCCTTTAAATTCTTACTCCCAGGTCCTAATTACTTTTTCTAGAACACGGTAGAACAATAGAGGGGACAACCCATCTCCTTGTGGAACTCCTGTTTTAACATCAAATGGTTCAGTTAATTCCCCCAAGAATTGATCCTTTGAAGAGGTTCCTGTTAGTGTTATTAATATTGTTAATATTGGTGTATTGGCTTTCACGGCCAATGAATTGATTCCCAGCAATTTTTCTAGGTTTGTGCCGTGTCTTGTGCGGGATTCCGCCTAAGACACCAAGCTGGCTCATCAGCGGGCTCTTGGTGTCCCCACCCGGACCCCCACAGGAGTAGTGAACTGCGCGCTACCTCCCTGTATATAGAGTGCAACTACACCACTTTACTGTGAGAACTAAAAGCTCAAGCAGCCTTACCCTCCCTATTTATTTATTTATTTATTTATTTAATCGTAAGGTGAATAAAACAAGGAATTCATAAGTCCAGGTCTAAGTTCTTCAACCACACAACAGCACTATCAGAAAGATGAAACAGGTCGCTGGGGCTTCCGGAGTAGGCATGAAGAGGGCAGCCAGGATGACATGGTCCATGGTCTGCTCCTCTTCACTGCATTCACACATTGGAGAATCCATCCAGCGCAAGAAATTATAGCGCCCATGCCCAGTTGTCAGTCTGTTGAGGTGACACCATAGTTTTCTTAGGAGGTCAAATCCGTTCATTTTCCGAGTTGGATTTATATCATGAGCATTAGTACCAGATGTTGAATTTGACCACTCTCCCTGCCAGCTCCGGTTTAGGTTAAAATTGTCCCTCAAGAGTCGGCCGGCCAATAAACTTGCTGGTCTCCTAGATCGAAGTCGTTGTGGCGATGGGTAACACAATTCCTGGTGAACTGGTAATGAGGGGGATGGCTGGATCTTCTTTGCTTCTCTCAATAGAGCGTCCTTTCTCCTCAGGTGAGGTGGTGGGATATGGCTAAGAACGGGTAACCAGTGGCGAGGTGTAGACTTTACAGTACCAGTTATGCAGCGCGTGGTTTCATTCCACTTAGTATACACTTTATGCACATGTGCACTTTCCAGCCATACAGGGGCACAGTATTCCGCTGCAGAGTAGACAAGACGAATGCCCGTCAATCGTAAGCAGTCAACCGAGGCTCCCCATGAACTACCACAAAGCTTGTGTAGGATGTTATTCCTTGTAGTGATTTTGTGAGAGAGCCTACCATACAGGATAGTATATACCATCTTTTTGGAAGCCTTCATAGGGAGGTTAAGGCTGCTTGAGCTTTTAGTTCTCGCAGTAAAGTGGTGAAGTTGCACTCAATATAAAGGGAGGTAGCGCGCAGTTCGCTACTCCTGTGGGTGTCCGGGCGGGGACACCGAGAGCCCTCTGATGAGCCAGCTTGGTGCCCTAGGCGAAACCCCACAAAAGACACGGTTCAAATCTAGAAAAATTGCTGAGTTTTGATTGTTATTATTGTTGTTTATATCTACTGTATGTTGCTTGATGGTTTCTTGCATCTCGTAGGCAAGACATATCATCGAGGGCGGAGGAAATCAAATCAACAGACAATATCGTGGGAAACGAGGAAGACTGTGCATCTCGCTATCAATTAAATGACGGATCACCACCAAGGGAAGAAGAATTGAACGAAATTTTATGCAGAGACATCAAGAATGATGACATTGATTGTTTTAAAAATACACCCTATGATCATCAAGTGATCTCCATCCAGGTAATTTCCGACGACAAATCGTCTATAAAACAGTGGTCTAGAGGTGACAGTGAAACACAGAAGAGAAGAAGACCACGAAGTGATGATCAGTGCTCAGAAACAAGCTCATCAAAACAGAAAGCAGGAGGCAAAAGAATAAAACGATCAAACAAACAAAATACTAACCATTCAAAGGAAAAGGAGGATAAGAGGGGAAATCAGCAGAAAATAAGAAAATGAATCTGAACTCGAAGAGAAAATCTTAGAAGATATTTGTGAAAACTAACGTTTCTTAAAATTTGAGTGTGTTTGTGTTAGTGTATGTTTTCCAAATTATGTTATCTCGGCTGTTACTTTGTTGAATTGGTGAGAGTGTTGTTTTTATTTCCATTTTATTGTAAAGAAATTATGCAGTTGTCGAACACTTACAAATTAAATTAAAATACTATTTTATCATTTTAAATGATCTTGTCAAATTCGTCGTTACGCTGATTTCTGGCGTTACGTTACGGTGACGGGACGAAATGTACCGAGAATGCACTGAGGTGTGTGACGTCATAGTACGATGTAGCAGCCGAGTACCAAGAAGGCAGTGCGAGAACAGAGTTTCAAGAAGGCAGTGCGAGAACAATCAAGTAGGCAGTGAAGAAACAAAATAGAATCTTGAAACTCTGTTCTCGCACTGCCTTCTTGGTATTCGGCTGCTAGCATTTAAAATGATATAAAGTCCAGTCTTTCAGACTGACTATCCGTGTCTTTTTTTCCTCTCTTTTAGTAAGCGAGTAGTCGCTAGATGAGAAAAATCCTCACGATTGTTTAAACTATCTTGCCTTTCATACAGTACAAAACTATCAACAGTTTATTTTCTTCCAACGGCCATAGGTACTTAACGACTCAAAACGTTAAATATAATCACATGACATTAATGTACGAGGTGCATCCAGAGAGCAAGCTTCCCTATTTAAAAATAAATAAGTCGGCCGCCTGCGTCTTCGTCTCTTGTAATTCATATTTATTTATGTATTTAATATTATTTATTGGATATCGATTATTTATTTATTATCAAATTTATGATTAGAATATTATTATTATTAATTATTTAATTACATTACCGTATTATTATTATTATTATTATTATTATTATTATTATTATTATTATTTAACATATATTTATTCATTCAATATTTAATTTGTAACCTTAGTTTTTAATTTTTAAATATTAATAAATTTTATTTTCATTTTGATTTTTTAATTTCTATAATATTTATTTATTTATTTATTCTTATTTTACTTTCTCGGCCGTGTGAAAATGCTCACCGAAGAAAAAAAATATCTTGAGGTGCAATAAAAGGGTGGAAATCGCTAGGAGCAAGATCAAACAGCTCCCAGCCAAACTACTGCAGAACAGTTGCTGTCCTGATCTTGCTCCCAGAGATTCCCACCTCTTCTTGAACCTCAACTAATTCCTGGCCTCCGGTCGGCATTTTCACACTGACGTGGGACGTGGGTTGGCGACCACGGGGCCCCAGCTGAGTCCGGCAATGCTTCCACTTACTTGTGCCGGGCTCCTCTCAGTCTTCTCTCCTATCGATCTCACTTGGTCAACTCTTTTTCTCTTCCAACCCCGACGGTATTAGGGTATCCGAGGCCTAGGGAGTCTCTTCCTTTCCCGCCTTAATTGGCCCTTGTCTCATATTTTCTGATACCCTCCTTCTGCGAGGGGTCAGCCTTCTTCTTCTTTTCATGTTATCTCCTGCCTTCTGCTCAAGGCCCCCAAGGAGGCAGGGTGTATGTAGCCCCACCACTTCTGGTGCACCCTAGGTAATGCTACACCCTCAGGGGCTCACGGCTGGTGAGTTCGGGAGTTGGCGACCCCGAGGGATTCCTGAGCTGGGACCGGTTTTTCCCCTTTTATCCATTCCCTCTGGGGCGGAACCTCTCCTCTTTCACTTTCCTATCTGCCTTTCGTGGCTCTCCTTCCTTCCAAGTCCCTCAACCCGCATTCTTCGAGGGTTGAGGGCATTTCTTTTCCTCCTGTCCTTTAGTTGCCTTATTCTCCTTTTGTTTTCCATTTCTTCTTCTAGTATATAAGTTAGTAGATAGTTTAGTTTTAGTTTACATTCCATTATAATCTGGGGCCGATAACCTAGATGTTAGGCCCCTTAAAACAACAATTATCATCATCATGACGAACAGCTGAAGACAGCTGTCACACGCTGGTTCCATTCGCAGGCGCGGTCTTCTTTGACACAGGAATACAACAATTGATACCACGCTATAACAAGTGTCGCAATTCGTTTGGTGCCTATGTCAAAAAATAGCTGACACATTGCTGTACCTATTGCCAATAAAGTTTTGCATATGACTATGTCCGCTTTTGTATAAAAAATAGGGAAACTTACTTTTGAATGTGCTTCGTAGTTATTTTATTACCTGTTTGTTAATTAAATTCATAAATTGATGATGATGATAATTGTTGTTTTAAAGGGCCTAACATCTAGGTTATCGGCCCCGAATGGCTTGGATGATAGTGAAAGATGAGATGAGAATGAAAACTATAACTAATCCTAACTACAAACTTACATACTAGAAGAATAAATGGTGAACCAATAAAGGATAAGGCAAATAAAGGACAGGAAGAAAAGAAATTCCCTCAACCCACGGAGAATGAGGATTGAGGGACCTGGATGGAAGGGGAGCCATAATAATAATAATAATAATAAAAATAATACTGTATCGTATGGCCTCGGGTGCCGTGTGCAAGCTTTGTTATTTGACACCCAGAGGGTAGCTTGCATGTCGAATTTCGTTGTTCCTTGAAGCACTATGAAAGTCGAGGAGGTTGGATATCTAAGCTTCTTGAACACTATAGCGCTGTATAGTAGGGAAATGAGGAACAAACATTGTGTTGGCGGAAACTCCCGAGATTAATCTTGCCATTATGAACACGGCCTACTGAATTCAAATGTTTTCTTTGACATGCCAACATCGTATGACATGCGAGTCGTAATTTTTGCTGCCTTTCAAAAATCACTTACCATGACCTGCAAGCTTGGGGTTAGTAGTCCGACACGTTAACCACTCACCCACCGTGGCAAGCAGGGGAGCCATGAAAGGCAGATAGGAAAAGGGGGGGGGGAGGAGAGTACCCGCCCCAAGATCAGACGAAAGAGGGGCAAAACGGACCCAGCTCAGGAATCCCTCGGGGTCGCCAACTCCCAAATTCATCCGCCGTGAGCCCTTGAGGGTGTAGCTCTATCCAGGGTGCACCAGAAGTGGTGGGGTTACAGAAACCCTGCCTCCTTGAGGGCCTTGAGCAGAAGGCAGGAGATAACATGAAAAGAAAAAGAAGGCTGACCCCTCGAAGAATGAGGTTATCAGGAAAGATGAGACAAGGGCCAATTAAGGCGTCGGAAGAGTACAAGAGTTGACCAACTGAGGTCGACAGGAGAGACGACGGAGAGATGCCCGGCACAAGTAACTGGAAGCAATGCCGGACTCAGCTGGTGTCCCGTGGTGGCCAACCCACGCCCCACTAGATGTGTGTCCATGGGGGAGGGGGGGGGGGGGAATTCATAAATTAAGGGACGTTGTAAAGCACTATGTTACTAATGTTGGAATGGCGATATAAATGCCCCTTTTCCTTACAAGGGAAGTACCACAGCTCGAACGGCTAGAACCGACTGGCAGTGCGCTTAACATACGAAGATATGTCTGTTCTACTTCCCATCATGGGCATTTATCTGTAAAACCCCGCATTAGTGTACAATCAATGTTTGGAAGTCACGGCGTCCAAAGATTGCAGAAACACAATTCGCAGCAGAAACTACCGTGCAACAGGAAATTCGGATCATTATAAGTTATTAACAAGAATCAGATGTCGTGCAGTATCACTTGCTTGCAACAAGAAAGCTTAACACATGCAGTACCTTGTTGACATAGTCATCTTTCCCACAATAGAAGATACTGTGTTGTCCTTCATTCGACGTCGAAGTGTAAATGTGGAATTTCAATGAAGTGATCAAAACACAGCGGAATGAAACAGTACGCACACTTAACAAGGGCAACATGTAGACATACTCCATTATGTACAATGTTCCGTATTGCAATAGTCCAAACACAAATGCCATGGTGATCACATTATCACATATTCAGATGGCGCTGGCGACCAAACACATACTTTCACAGATGATTGGCATTGATAGCTATTGACATAGGTACAATTGTATACCGGGTCATCATTTTATTTCCCGCATGTACGCGTCGCTAGGCCGGTGAAGGTGGCCTTGGCAGATGCGGCCGCTAGGCTGGTCAAGGTGGCCTTGGCGTTCTCCCCGCTATGAACACGTGCGCTGCATATCTGGCCGCTTCATGATGTGAAAGTTGGAGTGTGGTGTGCGATAACTTCTCGCAGAATTATAGGACCTATATTTTTCCACGAAACAATTAATTCTAACCGTTACATTGACCTAATCATAAGGCCGTTCTTTCATGAACTCACGGACGAAGAAAAGAACAATGGTTACTTCATGCAAGATAATGCAACGGCGCACTCAGCTAATCACTCCTTGGTAGTAATACGGGAAGTTTTCAATGACCGTATAGTTAATTATTCCTCCAGATAACCCGATTTAAATCCATGTGATTATTACCTCTGGGGAATGCTGAAAGGAAAGGTATATGCAAACAATCCTCACACAAGCGAGGAGTTAAAAGAAAATATTCGCCAAGTTATAACGAACGTCATCCAGGAAGAAATTCGCCGTGTGTCTAGAAACTTGTTTACGAGGTGCCAGGCTTGCTTGCGAGTTGACGGACAACACTTTGAACATTTCTTGTAAAACCAGGTAAGTTTGTAGATAATTATTTTCACTAGAAATTGCTATTAAATGACTGTAGTAGTCAGTAGCGAAGTAGTGGGGAGAAGTCGCGCACTTTTTACCGGCCAGCGAGCGGGTGTCAGCGCGAGAGCTTGCCGCGCCGTGATCGGTATCGGATGCGAGATTTAAATTGATGACCCTGTACTTTAAAGCCACTTTCAGTCGGTTTTTGCCGTTCGAGCTGGGGTACTTCCCTCGTTAGTATCTGTTGGGTATTGAGAACTGTTTATTTTACAACATGTTCATTTGTGTTCAATATTCTGTTCTACAATCACATTTTAAAAAAAAGTACCGTAGTTGTTACATTTGAAAGCAAAATTGTTCTTCTTTTTAAGTTCGGACATTTTTTTAAATAATCTACTGATGCAGAATTGTTGGTGTCTTCCTGATTGCGACCATTCCGGATTGCGTTCACCTCATTAGCAGTCCAGATTGCGGTAACTTTCATTTTGGGGAAGAACTATAAACATTCCAGCGTCCAGATTGCGGTCACTTTTCTTGGGAGACCGGTCCGGTTGTAACTCCCCTGGGGATTTCCTCATCTTTCACTTCCACCCGTCTTGCCAATGTTGAGGTACATTCTTTCATTCATGCATTCATTCATTCATTCATTCATTCATTCATTTGTTTATTTGCAATTGGGGGTGTGAACCCCGGTGGCAAATTAGATATACATAACAAATAAATAATTGTACATATCAATTCACTAACAATTAAACTGGAGTATTTACACAAATAGTCAGTCTTTTCTTAAACACACTTATATGTTTGGGAAAAGGCTCTAAGACTGCGGCAGGTATCGAGTTCCAATTATCAATGGCACGGTTTACGAAATAATAATTCTTCTTTATCTTCGGCTTTTCCCAATTAATTGGGGTCGCCGGAGCCAACCAGGCTCATTTTTTGGTTTTGGCCGGGGATTTACGGCCGGATGCCCTTCCTGACGCCACGTGATTTTTCAGGTGAAAATTCCACCCCGCTGTCACCGGGATTCGAACCCCGGCCGTCCGGGTGAAAGACGAGAAGCTAAGCCACTGCGCCATCACGCTCCCCTTACGAAATAATAATTATTTACCATAATTTGTTCGCTGTGGTCGGCCCTTAACTTTGAAAGGATGATCGCTCCTACCCATGTAAGTAGGCTTTTCCATACGTTTGCTAAGCTCACCCCATGCTGGTTGATTTGTATACGTGTTGTACATAGCGCAGAGTCTAGATTTCATCCTCCTAGCCTCAAGTGATTCCCACCCAAGTTTCTTTAACATACGGCTCACACTGCTCCTGGGATTAAAGTCACTGAGCACAAATCTAGCTGCCTTTCTTTGTACTGTACCCGATACCTAGTTTAGGCTATCGGCTACGCCAGCAGACATTAAGCTGTAGTTGAGGTTTTGGAAAGAATTAGGAAAAGATAGCTCACCGATCGCTTCAAGAAGAATGTCAAGATGACGTAGGAGGTCTAGAATCAAGGAGGCATTGAAATCTGTAAGAAGATGGAATTATGGATAGAGATGTGAAGCTTTATTGAGATATTTATGGAATTATAGCAATTAAACATCTTAGAAGAGGATATATAACATGCATTATATGTGGAAATAATTTTATGGAAGTCAGAAAACCCTTAAGTTATTTTATAACAGAACAGCCGAGATGATCTGGGTTCGAGACTGATCGTGACGCAAGAGCACTGTGGTGGGGGACTACACCACGTGCCCGCGCCAAGCAGATAAGTGAGAGAAGACAGTGTCAGCACATCCAGTTGAGCTCAATCAGACGAGCAGGTAGGAGCAGCTCTATAGCGCAAGCGAGACGCACAGTGAAGGTCACGTAACATACAGAAACTGTCACGGCCAAGTGTAGGCGACAGTTCCTGCATCGCCGAGCAGCGAAGGCCAGGCGGGTCATTGATCCAGGCGGGCTGGCCGAGGAAGCAATTACAGACGGCCGGGATATGTCAGAACCGCACTGCAAGTAGTTGAAGACTTTATTACAAGCTTCATTTCAACGCAGTTTGGACATAGCTTTTATGAATAACTTTATGACTATGCTGTTCTATAACGCATTCAAAGCTACTTTAACTATTTCAAGTAAACGGAATGTTGTTAGCATAGGCACCGATGAACATTAGATCGTGCATTAATAAGATTTATTTCTTATGCAGTTTCATGAATTTCCATATACAGACAACTACAGGGTGTTTCGTAAACTTGAACACTCTCAAGTAAAATTTTATTTTTGAAAGTGGGACTTAGCAGTCATTTGAGATTGAACTTGCAATACTCAAACTGAACATTTAACGGAACAGTGGCGTAACTTAGAAGAGGAGTAGGGGGTCCGCTGTTTCCATGAACTTTTTCGAGAAGGAGTTGGACAATATCCGCTATGGGTAATCCGAAGTTCAACATGTCCGAGTAGACACTGATAGAGACAAGATGGCACCGCAGAGCGATGGATTCGATTCCTGACGAGAGGAGTCCACCAGCTGATTCACTTGGGATTTCGAATGCAATCGTCATTTCATGGATGAAATGATATTCACGCCGATCTTTCGAGAAATTCTTTATGTAGGGAAGATCGACGATCTTGGAAATTTAATTACAGCTGATTATGAAAGGTACTGTAAGAGTCATAACTACCTAATGCGATTATTTTCATGAATACTGGGCACACATGTATATTTTTCTAATAGGAGTGATATGATTATTAAGACATGGTTTGAATTTATATACTTCGAATTTGCTAGAATATGGAGTGACCATATGATATGGCAGGCATCATTATACGAAATTCTCACCATTGGTTGGCTTTATTAATCAGATGTTTGGTCTTTTAGACATTTTTCCAGCTAGGATATTTTTCATGAATAGTTTTTTTTGTGTAACGAGTATTTCGAACTCGTGATCTGCAATTGATTATCTAAAACTACTTCGTCAGTTCATTGCATACTAGCGAGTGTGTATTATTCATCAGTAGGGATTTTTTCCATTGGATTGTTTGGAGATATTAAGAAGTTATTCACTTTAGTGAATGAACATCGCTTTTATATGACAACTAGAAACTTGTTGATTCCTATCTGGTACATTCACTCATATAGACGACGAGATGGGGTCCTTCGTATTTATACGATTGTATGGTGGCTACTCATCTTACCCATCGTTTAGGGAACTATCATCCAAGTCGACGGGGCGAGGTCTTTCGTATTTATACGACTGTACGGTGGTTACACATCTTACTCGCCATTGAGGGACTCATTTTTATCATCCGAATGTACACGAGATGTAAGTGAATCAAACAAGGAACTACTAGTCACATATCAGTCGAAATTTTGTTAAATAATGTAACGATAAATGTCAACAGGATTGCATTTAGTAATTCTTGTTTGCCAATCCAATATTTTGTTGCTATACTCTTTTGAGAGTAATTTCAGTTTAACAGCTGTTACAGCTGATGCTTTTGATTTTTATAATTGTGTTTGATACCTTTTGAGAAGGATTTAAAGTAATTGAATCTTGTAAGATTAATCATTATTGGTCATAATTATTTTAAGGCAGATCAGTATTGCAGATTTTGATATGAGATTATAGCACATTGGTGTTTTTCTGCGATGTGAATTATGAAAATTTGTAAAAGGATTTTAGCTATTTGAAAGCAGATCTTAAATTACTGAGGTAAAATATTTTTTCCAATTGTTTAAGAAGTTGTCTAGATGTGATCAGATTAATTACAGTTATTGGAGATTGTGTGCGTTGATAATTTGAAGCCAGTTATATATTTTTTGTAGATCATGCAACATGGTTAAGTGGAGTTTGTGATAGGCATTTTGTGGAAGTTGCCATGTGATAGTAGCAATGTTGCTAATGTATTTTGAAGCAGACATGAGGTCGTCGTACCCAGTCTAGCGTAATTGTTGAGATTCATGCTGTATGTGCTGAATATTTATGGAGTTTTGTGGAATAATTATTGTATTCAAATGTGATATTTGAAGTATTGAAGAAATGTAATGTCGTTGTGGATAGTTAGATCCAACGTGATGTCGTGGAGGCAATAATATTTTTTGGCATGATAAATTAAATACGAGATATAACTTGGAAGTGATAAAACTGTAAGACAACGTTCTATAAACCATATTAAACAATTTTTTAGGAAATTAAACAAATAAATGAAGTTGATAATACAAGATTTTCTGAAAATAATAATTAATGAAATAATAATCTGAGATTCAAGCATATTAACGATCTGACCTAATGAAATAAAAATCAGAATGACTAGATGAAATAATAAAAAAAAACTAAATAACCAGAGGATTGAAATTTAAATAATTTGATAAATTAAATTTTGGAATAAATCGATGAATTAAATAAATGGATGAATTAAAGATTGAATAAATAAACTGATTGAAATGAATTAATAGACGATTGTAATGATGATGAATAACTGAATTAGAAGGTGATAATTAATTAAAGAAGCTGATGATTAATGAATTTACATGGAATTAAATAAATTTAATTGAGAGATAATTTGAAGGAATGGCAACTTGAGTTGAGAATTTAAATGAAGTAATGGTGATGAATTAACGATTCTGACAGGAACATGTAGAATTTTGAAGTGAGAATTAATGTGAGAAATATTTAATTTTGATGATGACGATAATGATGACCAAAGAATTTGAAAGTTCTGTAATTCACAGATAAGTGATTGTTAATGACGATGTAAATAGTGTAAATTAATTATTCGATGTTTAGGAACATTTGATTAACATGTTCAACATTCAAATTATGCCATGCAAACCATAAATTTACGTGATATTTAATATGTGTGATTATTATATGTGTATGTTTAGACAGATTAATAACATTTTTAAATCCACATTGATGTTAAATTAAAGAGAAATTAGGTCTCAGGTTTCACAAATGTCAGTGACGAAAGACATAGTGCTACAGTGATCCTGAGAACCCAAGAGAACTTTATAAATTTTTCTTGTTATGTGGATAAAAATAATTTTGGATTAGAAAAGAGATGGTTCGATTTTTGGACAATGACAATTTAATTTTGGCATTCGACCATACTCTTAGGTAGGAATTATATTTAAAATGTCTGTCTGACTATCAAAGTAAAATAAATTTGTTTTTATCTTAGTTGTGATCTGATGATGGTGTGATGTTCCTTTTTCTTTCCTTGTCTTGAGTAAGGCTTATCCGGAAAGGAAGTGGTTTGCTAGGAATTCAGTTGATGGCGCCCATTTATATTTGCATTATTTTTATTAAACTTAAGCCCGTAACGACCCTAGAGATACTTTGTCTCGTGATACCCACTGCTTTTTCGATAACTCAGCTGAATTTCCGACACATTCCTTATTTGACTAGAGGTTCATTTAACTCCGCTCTGTCCCGGAACTCCAGGAATGCGATGTTATAGCAGATGGGTCATCGCATCCCCAGGACGAACGGGTACAGTACCATTTTCAACTCATTTATGAGCCCTACTTGATATGGATCTCAAACCGCCGAGGCGTATTCCAGAATAGATCTTACAAATGACAAATATCCTAATTCTTTAGCAGAGGTACTACTTCCTTTTAATACCCTCATTACAAAGTACAGGGATTTGTAAGCTTTAGAAACTACACATCTTATATGACTACTCCATTTCATATCATTTCTTACGTGAACGCCCAAATATTTGCGAGAATCTTCTTCTACAAGTATTTCCAAGCCAATGTTATATTGAAAATCATGCCTTCGAACTTTCCCTATTTTTAAGAGACTACATTTTCTTGTGTTTATTTTCATTTTATTTTCAATCGCCCACTTATAGACCAGTTTCAGGTCATCTTGAAATACTGCATTGTCTTGTGAGTCATGCCATATGTCAGTTCTCTTTGGAATGTTAATAAACCTAAAACTTCAAATGTTTGATTTTGTGTGTAGGAGGGGGCGCGGACAAACATTGATTACAAAGGGGATTTAGAATCAAACGCAGAACAAATTACTTTAACAAGACGAATTTTTCGAGGTAATAAAAAGAAAGTTTTTCACTATATACTGTAGGCTACCTATTATAAAAATGGATATCTCGCGTCTCAAAAGGGAGGAGAGGGGCAGAAATAAAAAATTATACCCTGTAAGTATAAAATTTCCCGTTAAAACAATTTTGTTTAAAGTGAAGGTCGTCGATTCCGATCCAGAAACGTTTCAATTATTAAGAGGTGCGAGGTGCTGTCAGATTGGGAGGGGACTTGATTTTTTTAAGCGAAGTTTTATGGGATGTGCTCAGCTGAACACTGAACTGTATTCTTTGGTTAGGTAGTGAACTATCAGTTTCCCCTTGTTATCCACAAAACTTACGGAAGGTATGAGTCAGTCGGGAAGAACCAAGAGCCGGTCTCCCAAGAAAATTGACCGCAATCTGGACGATGGTTGTTGATAGTTCTTCCCATAATTCAAAGTGACCGCAATCTGGACTGCTAATGAGGTGAACGCAATCTGGAATGGTCGCAATCAGGACACAACCAAATTGTTTGCAGTTGATCCACAGCATTTGAGAGCTATTCTGTTCTTTTTAATCGTACAACAGGATTGGAGAAATAACCAACAGTTTCTTACATAATAGTACATTATGCAGCGAGCCTATAATGGATATAATTAAGACACGAGTATGTTTATAAAACGGACGTATGCGAGTTTTATAATTTCCATACGAGTGTCTTAATTACCATTATAGGCGAGTTGCATACGTCTGTTTATATTCGACGATAATTATAACTTTATTATATGTTTTAACATACATATTCATAAATATCTGTTCAGTCACTAGAATGTTGTGATCGGGTGCTGCGCTGGGTAGTATATATCTGTTTTCCAAGCTCTCTGGCCAACCGACGCATGCGCTCTGTGTGCTTCATTGCCTTATGTTCAGATTGTGCACCAGTATTCAGTAAAACTGTCACCGAAGTCGTTTCTAAACAACGCGCTGTGTAGAAATTGAATTTGGGGATATTAAGGTACAGTGCTATTTCTTGTCTCATATTCACCAGTTTATTTACGCGAACATATGGACGGTGCACTTTCGGTAATTTATATAGACATGTTGGGTTTTGAGCGCATGCGCGAAGGTATCCTTATCTAATTGGTCAAACAACTGTTTCTTGAGCTGTGATTGGTGGGAGAAACTATTTCATAATGAAAAATAGTGTTATAATGAGTAAATAATAAGAAAGTTAAAATAGTGAAGCAATTTAAATACTTAGGAGAAATTATAACTTACAACTTGGATGAGAAACCTGCATGGCAAGAAAGAACTAATAAAATGATAAAAGCCCAAAAATTAACATGGTCTACATATAAAAGAAAATGTCTATCAATCGCAACAAAATTAGTACATTACAAGACGGTGGTTCAACCAGAGGTGACATATGGAAATGAAACTCTTTTTAAAGTTACTCAGAAAAACAGAATCGACAAAATTTTAGAAGTAGAAAGAAGAATAGCTAGAACATGCATAAATAAAAAATATCAGAAAGATGGACAGTGGTGGATAGTACCAAATGAAGTGGTATACAGAGAACTGGAGCCCATCACTGATACTACTCGGAAGAAACGGTTTTCTTTTTTTGGTCACATCATGAGGACACGAGAAACCAGGTTATCTAGAAAAATTGTAGTGAAACTTTGGAATATGAAACAACAAGTAGGATGGATTAAGGAAATTAGAGAAGATATGAAAGAATTAGAAATAACCTTGGGTGACTTGCAAAACAAAACAAAATATTAAACAAACTGAGAGATATAAAAATAAGATTTCAGGCTAAAATAGTCAAACGTAATACAGTAAAAAAGGGTATTTACAGATGATGAACGCCTGAGAATATCAGAGCGAATGAAAAGCTACTGGGCGACTCGGAAAGGAAACTTGCTGAAGAAGAGGACCAAGAAATGATTGACTGAAGTAGTCCAATGAGGCCGTAAAAGCAGAAGAAGAAGAAGAAGAATGAGCCTCATTACGGTACAGTTTTCTGACACATAATAGTCAGTGTCGAACATAAAGGACCATTATGGTGTTTGAAGCCATTTTTCAATGTTGCCTTGGTAATCAAATTTTGATTTTTTCAGTCAGTCAACACGATTGTACCCAGTTGTGGTGGGGTTTTCCCTAATCCTGAAAAGAAATACCGGGTCATTATGTATGTGTGCCCCGACAGGCACGGCAAGCTAAGCCGGCTGTGACTGGCGCAGATCGCGGACACGCGTACGCGATTCAACCGGTGGTGGCACGCTCCGCTGACTCATATCGATAGTTCACACGTGTTTTGTCATTCATATGGACGTGTATCTGCAATGCTTAGACGTTAGTGTTGCATGTTGAGTTGTTGTTATTTGAGTCTTCAGTCTTTTGACTGGTATGATGCAGCGCCCTGTTCTGAGCTAATCGTTTCATCTCTACCCTAGGCGGCTTCGGTGGCGTAGTCGGTAGCATGCTAAGCTTCTATGCCCAAGAGCGGGTTCAAACCCGGCCGAAGCCGTCGGAATTTTTAAGAGCGTTAAAAATCCCTCAGTATGCATTCCTTCGGAGGGGAAGTAAAGCCGGCGGTCCCATGTCATAGATTTATGGCATGTTAAAGAACCTTCCACTAATTGCACCTGTGTGAAGCTAAATTGGATAGGTTAAGAATGTAAACAACGCTCATAGGTTTCTAAGTTCGTTGACAAGAGCCGACTGCAGTGGCGTCTGGTAGCTAAGTTCTGAACTTGGCCTAGTAGTCGTTGACGGTGGCGCTTGGCGGCAAAAGCAGGAACTATTTGATATATTCTAAGTTGCAGTACTTAAATTAAAAAACAGATAACACACACTAATACAGTCATCACAATTAACACCGATTATCAGACAGATTCTACACACACCCAAAGTACACGGGGCTACATGACCGCCTTGTCGCAGCCCCTAAACTTAAGAACCAACCAACCAACCTACCACACCCTCCATCCGTGGCAATCTGTTTAACATAATCTAACCTTGGTCTACCCCTACAGTTCTTGTCCTCGACCCATCCTTCCATAACTAAGCTTGCTATTCCCGGGTGTCTTAGTATGTGTCCTACCAACCTATCTCTTCTCTTCATTAGCAGTCGCCAGTAACAACTCTCCTCTTTCACACGTCTTAATACCTCTTCGTTTGTAACCCTATCTACCCATCTGATCTTCAACATTCTCCTGTAACAACACATTTCACTCGCTTCAATTCTCCTCTTTTCTGCTGCACCAATAGTCCAAGTTTCACTTCCATAGAGCGCCACGCTCCAGACAAAGGTTTTCAAAAATGTCTTCCTAATACCTAAATCTATATTCGATGTCAACAGTTTCCTTTTCTGTAGAAATGCTTTCCTTGCCTGAGCCAACCTACTTTTTATATCCTCTTTGCTTCGTCCATCACTGGTTATTTTGCTTCCTATGTAATAGAAGTCTCCTACTTCCTTTAGTTTTTCCCTGCCAATTTGATGTCCATAGATGTTTCTGATTTATTGCGGCTGCATTCCAATATTTTTGTTTTATATTTATTAATTTTCATCATAATTCTTTCCTCAAGACAGTGTCCATACCATTCAAAAACTCATTCAAATCCTATGGCGTGTCGGCCAAGATGACGATGTCATCAGCAGATCTCAGAGTTGAAATTATTTCTCCTTGAATCTTCACTCCCACTTTAAATTTCTCTCTAATTTCCTTCATTGCTTGTTCAATGTAAAAATTGAAAAGTATGGGTGATAATTTGCAGCCTTGCCTCACACCTTTCTGAATGCCAGCTTCTCTCTCATGTCCATCAGCTCGAAAGGCTGCTGTCTGGTTTATGTATAGATTGTGAGTGTTGTGATTACTGTGATTGTTGGTCATGCCTTGACACCAATTCACATTGCGCGAACGAGTGTATATCCATAAGTCGTATATGAAAAGCAGAAAATATTATTCTGAAACAAGACGAAAATTTCGAATCAAGTTTCAAGGAGGACCTGTGCCTAATGTCAGTACAATTCGGAGGCTCACTAAACGATTCAAGGAAACAGGCTCCGTAAATAATAAAAGAGTTTACAGACATTCTTTCATCAGAAGATGTCAGGTGTGTGTTACAAGAGAGGGACGACATTTTCAGCATCGTCTATGAGCACTGTAATACACATTATTGAACTTGTTTGGTAAAGTGTGAAAGTGCGAGCCACCATCGGCTGAACTGGGTACGCGCAACCGCGATCTGCGCCAGTTACTGACAGCTGGCTTACCTTGCCGTGTTTATCGGGGCGTACATAGATAATGCCTAGGGCCCGGATGTTGATGACATATCATATTTTTACTGAGCTGTCTACAACAATGCTGAAGTAGCCTACAAAGAAACTCCGGACGGGCCATCCCGTCTTCAAATAATGTTATTTTTATTTTGCATCTTTTTGCATTTTTTGTGCTATTTTTCCATTTTAAGAGCATTTTCTTAAGTTTGGTGGATTTTTTGTCTTATTTTAGAGAAATCGGCCTTTTAATGTCATTTTCTTCCCAGTTTAGTCATGTCACAGCTTTAGATGAGGGAATTACGTCTCTCAGAGTTAGAAACAAGCTAGTAGCTGATACAAGATAATTTAAATAATTTAAAATGGAATATTGATTTCATTTCCTTAATCAACCGGGAGGAAAGTCTTAGCAACAATCGTGGCGAAGTTGCTGCGGGTATTGCATTAAAACTGAAAAAAGTGCTGGACAAAAGCACTGGGTATGAAACATTATGCAAAATCTCAGACATTCTTTCTGGTTAAAACTACTGCATGGGTGGGATTGAGGAAGATTTAGCAGCAAACAACCTTCCTCACTTCAAATACGCTCCGATCACATAAGCTGATGTTGAACGCAGCTTTTCCTGACATAAAAACGTGTTGGCTGATAACCGCAGATCATTTACATTTGGCAACATCAGAATGACATTCGTAGTGCAGTGCTACTCAGACTCAAGTGTGCACCGCTTTGTGCTTTTACGTTAAACAAAATAGCAAAGATATGAGGAATACAGTGGAAGCAAAAACAACAAAAACTAAACAGGATTACGTAGGGAACGAGGAAGGAAACTTCTTTCGATGCGTGCTGGGCCCAAGATTCCGAATCGAAAGAAAGATGACTTCCACAGAAAGTAAGCCAGAACAAAGAAAAATCCACAGCCTGCTTCCAGTCTCCGACCGGGTCAGGAATGGAATGAATGAAGCCCCCATCTAGCGGCGAGGATAGGAACTGTGCCGGCTGCCGAGGCCTGACGCACTCCTCTGGGGCAATGATTACATGACTGACAGATGAAATGAAATGATAGTGGAGAGTGTTGCTGGAATGAAATTTTGACAGGGAAAACCGGAGTACCCGGAGAAAAACCTGTCAGCCTCCGTTGTGTCCAGCACAGATCTCACATGGAGTGACCGGGATTTGAACCACGGACCCAGCGGTGAGAGGCCGGCGTGCTGCCGCCTAAGCCACGGAGGCTAAGCCAGAACAAAGGTTTAAGGTAAAATCAGAAGGAAAAATTAAACTTAAGTAATAGAGTAAGGATCCCAGAGACAGTGTTAGTCGTAACTTCGCTACAGTGCGAAGCCAAGACTAAGTCGAATCGAAAGACAAACGAGGAACTCAAATACGAGAAATCATAAGACAGAAGCAAATATTGTACTTACTGAATAAAAATATTTTAATAATAAAATAAACACATGTGTACTGATTACAAATTAGAAATGAAAATAAAACACGAGCAACTTAAATATAAAATAAAAGGAATCTAGAAATAAATTCAAATCATAATAGCAACTAATTGGAAACGCGATTCAATAATAAAACATAAAAAAGATGAAGCAAAATTAAAGAAATTAAAGAAATTTGTGGGATAGATTACAAGAACGACTACTTACAGAGATGACATGATCTGGACTAGAATGTTCAGCGCCAAAAACAGAACTCAGACGCTCATGATGTTGTGAAATCATGGGGAAGGGGGTGAAAATGGTGGGGAGTGGAGGAGTGCGTATGTAGGGAAACGGGGGGTGGGGGGGATGGCACTGAGTTACGTAATATAACGAAGTCAGAGGAAGTAACACAAAATTAACACATAAAAATAAACGAAATGAAAATTACATTAAATTACTTGACATTACCGGGACAGGAAATAAAAAAGAAAAAAATCAATCAGCTAAGAAATATGCTTCGTAGGAAGATGTAGGCTTACTCTGAGGTAGAAATGCCAAATCACAACGACATAGAATGAAACAAAGAAAGTAATGTGGCGCATGGACAGTGATTAGCACGATGACCATCGCTCACATACATTTCAATAAAACAGAGGGAGGATCTGGCTGAAGACGTGAAACTCAGCTCCGTAACTTCGCCGATTCCATCCACAAAAACAAGGCTCTGATGCGACAATCCACCGGAGGTCGTCATAAAAGAACGCCGAACCAGGTGGTGACGCAATACAGAGCATAATTAAGCCTCGTAGAAAAATAGCAGATATTTCAGACCTGAGAGATTTACGTAAAAATAAAACCGATTACATGAAAGGGAGGGATGACAAATAAACACAGAGACTTCGCTAAACTAACGTAAACAAAGGCGAAGGGGCTTGGGTTCATGGATCGAAATCACATCATCATAAGGAAGGGAAATTGTAAGTGAATCAAAGGAGACACAAAAATAAAATAAAAAATGGATAAACAGAAATTCGAAATGACCTCAAGTTAGATAAATTCAATGACTGAATCGTACTTACATTTAGTTGCTTTCTGGGTGCGGGCAAAAGCCCGACACGTGCACACACGTCCGTTTTACATGACGGCCCAAATTGGAAGAAGGAAACCTTTCTGTTAAGGGCGCAGGCACGTGCTTTGTAAAAATAAGACGCAGAACACCCCCTCTCCAGAACACGAAAGGGCCAATGGGAGAAGCAAAGCTTAGCAACAAGTTATGCTTCAACCAATGGTAAAACTGTGTCAGTAGGGGTGAAAAGTTTCACCATATGGTGAAACGTTTACGCAGAATTACTAAGTTTGAACGCAGTAGGTGTGACAGAGAAACCTATGTCACAATAATGCGACATGAAGGAAATGATAATAATAATAATAATATCAATAATAATTCCAAATTGATCATGTTGCCATTGCACGGAAAGCGCAACGAGAGATCCAGAACGTGAAGGTTCTGAGAAGTGGCAACTTAGACTCGGACCACTACCTTTCGCAAATCAAAGTTAGACTAATTCCAAGAAATAACAAGAAGATTACACCAAGAAAAACTGATAAGTTTGACAGAGACAAGCTAAGGAGCAACCAAGAATTCACCCACAAGTTGGAAACTTTAAATCCAGAAAATTGGGAACAATTACAAGAGGCTATAGTCAGAACTGCAAAGGAGACTGTCCCACTCACAAAATCAAGAAAGCATCCTTGGTGGGATCATGAATGTGATACAGCAGTTCAGCTAAGACAGGTTGCGTGGCAGAAATGGAATTGCCACAAAAATGAAGAGAATAGGGTCAACTTCCTAAACGCGAGAAAATCTGCATCAAAAACCATCCGTGGCGTGAAACGTACATTTAATAGGGAACAGTTGGTACAGATTGAGCAAGACTTCCAGAAAAATAACACACGTAACTTCTATAAAACCTTCAAGCACAGTCTGAACAAATACAACCCCCCAAGTCTACAGTTTAAAGATTCCAACGGGAAATTGGCTCACAATGATAAAGATAATTGTCAGATTCTAGCAAGTTATTTTGAAAATCTCCTCAACTGTGAGGCTCCAGTGACCCCTTTCGTTTATGAAATAAATCCAATCATCCACCCCGATTCGTCCCCACCTACAAAGGCTGAAATCACGAAGATAATCCAAGAGCTGAAAGACAACAAGGCACCGGGTGAAGATTTGATAATTGCTGAACTGTGGAAACATGCAGGGGAAAATGCAATCGACAAGCTTGTTGCAATTATTCAAGAGATCTGGGAGAGCGAAAAACTCCCAAGTGGATGGACCTCTGCCGTAATTCATCCACTACATAAGAAAGGGGAGAAAACCGATGTGAACAATTACCGTGGCATCTCTCTTCTGTCAATAACTTACAAGATCCTCTCAAAAGCTCTACAAAATAGGGTGGAACAACAAATCGATCCACAACTGGGGGAATACCAAGGGGGATTCAGAAAGGGACGGTCATGGGCTGAGCAGATTATGAATCTGAAGTCCATCCTCTCATATCTGAAACTCAGGAACAGGGAATTCGTGGTGACCTTTGTTGATTTTAGAAAAGCGTACGACTCAATTGATCGAACCACCCTATTGCAAATCCTTGAAGAGTTTGGCTTAGATAACAAGACACAATCAATTATCCAGCAAACCCTGACCAACACCACCTCCAAAGTGAAGTTTAGAGGAGAGATGTCCGATGCCTTTGAAATCAGGACAGGAGTGAGGCAAGGAGACGGACTCTCACCTCTACTCTTCAACTGTGTTTTGGAAAAGGTCATCCGAGAATGGCGGAAGGAAATTAAAAATTCAAGGGTAGAAAATGGGGTAAGGCTAGGGTACAAGTATATGAATCTTACAATCGACTGTCTAGCCTTTGCAGATGATCTAGTGATCTTTTCAGATTCCATTGATACGGCAGAAGAACAACTTAACCAACTGAAAAATCAAGCACTGAAGGCTGGGCTTCAAATCTCCTTTGAGAAGACACAATTCATGACAAACATAAAATCAGCGCCCAGGGAACTGGAGGTCGGACTAGGAAAAGTTCAGAAGGCAGAAATGTTTAAATACCTCGGTGAATGGATAGAGCCTAACCTATCAGAGAAAGAAGCCTTCGTGTCACGCATTAATAAAATGGAAATGGCATACAACCTGACTAAAGACATCTACAATAAGAGATCGATATCCTTAAACGCCAAAATTAGACATTACTGCACTGTTATTCGACCAGAGTCTCTGTATGCGGCAGAGACTCTAACAATGAACAAGAAAGGTCTAATGGAAAAACTAGAGGCGAAAGAAAGGAAGATTTTGAGGAAAATCCTGGGTCCTATCAAAGAAAACAGCGAATACAGAAGGCGTCACAACCACGAATTATACAAGCACGTGGAGAAGATCAGTGACACGATTCGAAAAAGAAGGATTGCCTTTTATAGCCACGTGACACGAATGAGTCCAGGCAGGATATCAAAACGGATATTGACGTACTTTCAGGATAAGAAAACCAAAGGGGCATGGTTCACGGAAGTTGAGAAAGATCTACGTGAAATGGAAATTTCCCCTGAAGATATCCAGGAGCGTGTTCCACTTCAGGAAAAACTACGTACGCACAAAGGTTTTCAGGAAAAGCCGAAGCTGAAGACAGGGAAGGTGTGGTCCCAAGAGAGAAAAGAACAACACCGGAGACGAATGCGGGAACACTGGGCGGTAGTTAAAGCTCGGAAGAAGAGACAGTTGAACTGACGTGGTCCCTAGTTGGCCGAATCGAAGAAAGAAGAAATATCAATAATAATATGACAAAACAAGTAGTTCCGTGAAGAACTATACAGCCTATTTTCATATATCCTACTTATGTTAATTGCCACCATCAACATACACAATTTCTGTTTGATTGCTGTAATAGATTCGTAGATATTGAGAACCGACTAAATATTTCGGATGGTCGCCATGTTGGATTTTATATATGTAGGTCCTAGAGTTATGTACTGTTACATGCAGATTATTGTGAACGTGTAGTATTCAAATTTCAATCGCATAGTTAGGACACAAGAAAAAACAAGGAGATTTAAAAATTTTTCACAGCTGCCATCTTGAGGTTATGGAAACAATTGAAATAAATTAGATGCCAGTGGATTAACATTCGTATAAGGATTTACTGTACCAAGTTTCACTGCACGCGGATGGTTAAATTGGGAGAAACGTCAATGTGAATATTTATAATTCGCGTCACCGCCATGTTGGATTTGTTATCACCAGGTTATTTAAAGTCCTATAGGTGAACATAAGTTCATAGCCCCTATGAACATTAAAAAATGCAGTTTGATTGCTAAAATAGATTCGTAGATATTCAGTATCGTCTAAATATTTCGGTTGGTCGCCATGTTCGATTGTTAAATGTATAGGCCATAGAGTCATGTACCATTAAAGGAAAATTATTGCGTAGGTTCATTATTCAAACTTTCACTTCGATCGCATGACTACATCACAATGAATAAAATCTTAATATTAAAATTCGCACTGCCGCCATCTTGAGGTTATGTAAACAATTGAACTAAATTAGATACCAGTGGATTACAATGTGTATAAATATTTCCTGTGCCAGGTTTCAGTGCGCTTGGAACATTAAATCGCGAGAAAGGTCTATTTAAAATTTTCAAATTCGCTTGGCCGCCATGTTCGTTTTGTAGTTAACCGGATTTTGAAAGTCTTATAGATGGACTTCCAGTAGTGCCCTTTATCTCCGCACAAAATTTCAGGGTTTTACCGCTAATAGTTTCAGAGATATAGAATGCCGGTGAAATATTTCGCACATCCGCCATTTTGTGATTATGTAAACAATTGAACGAAGTTAGATGTCGGTGCATTACAATGTATATAAACATATACTGTACCAAGTTTCATTGCGTTTGGTTGGTCAAATCGCGAGAAACGTCTATTTAGAAGTCGCAAATTCGCTTGGCCGCCATGTTGGTTTTGTAGTTACCAGGTTTTCAAAAGTCACATAAGTGAACTTATAGTAGTTCCCTCTATCACCATAGAAAATGTCAGGGTACTATCGGTAATAGTTTCGGAGATATAGAATGCTGGTGAAATATTTCGCACAGCTGCCATGTTGGATTGGTGAGTCGTAACAAAATTTGAAGGGCACGGTCGAGGTCGCCGGGAATAGTGCTATGAACTTTCCGAGTTTCATTGAAATCGCTCCATCCGTTTAGATTTTATTAGGGGGGGGGGGGGAGGGACACACACACACGCACGCACACACGGACAGAAGGTGATCTCATAAGCCTATTTTTTCAAAATTGAAAATAGGCTAAAAATAATGAACCTGATAAAACGGTTCAAAATTCCCCTGCTCTCCCTAAAAAAAAAGAATTTTCCTGGCCTTGGAAAATTTCTTTTTTCGTACAAATACAGTAGAGAGGCAAAAAAAATCGTAAAGGGGGAAAAATTGAATACTGAAAAGAATGGGTACTAAAGACCTCTAGAAGAATACAAAAAAAAAAAAGGAACAGTGGACTAATCTGACCGTGAAATGAAGGTGGTACCCCCTTCATCGCTCGTCAACACTAGCCACTAACGTCAAAAGTACTGCGTTCAAAAAGAAATACAGTGAGTTCATATATTAATAGTGATCATTGTTCTTGCTAGTTCATGATGATGCGGATGTCGAAATCTTCAAGATGGACGTTAGCCCAAGACTGCTAATCTCTCCAGCCTCTGATGAGAAAAGACAGCCAAAGTTAAATCGTGATCACATTAAAAAAAATACAATTGGGACACCCTGTATATAGGACCACTCGTTGCGTCAACGAGGAATATGCAATAGTGTCATAATGTCTTCGAAAGGGAAAGTACTCTCCTTTTCAGCAGCTGAAAATACAGCCATGTATAGATCAAGTGGGGGGTGACTGGTCCGTTAACGAGTTCCGAGAAGACCCCAACCGTGTCAGCCCAGGTACACAAAGGCGGGATGGTCGAACTCCGTTGATTAGGTTAAACCCAAACAGTCCTGTCAGCTCACGCTAATGGGTTTGGGAAGAGAGTGGGAGTAGGCAACCTCTCCTGAAATGTTTGTAAGTCATGAGTTGACTGACAGCTACATACACCTGGACCCCCTGGGGTTTCTGTAGATAGAATCAGTGCAGCGAACATGTTATCCATGTACAGTCAAAGAGTTGGAGAATTGAGAATTATAGGAAACTATACATTTCATAAGTGTGAGTTGTCAAAATGAGGCCAACAGTGGAGGTGTCAAGGAATGTTCTGCCCATTTATTTACAAATGGTGGTAACTTTCTGTTATGTGGGTCTCACAATCACGAACCATGTACGACAATTAATCAAGAATTTATTTCGAACAGTGTAAAAAGAAATGTACGTGACAATATATGTGAACGGCCATCGAAGTTAATGAGAAAGGATATACTTGCTGCCCCTAAGCACTTGTCTGATAATTTAATATCAAATAGCATAGAGAGGATTTACAATAATATTGCGACTGAGAAACATACGACCTCTGCCTCAAAATACGCAAGAAGTTCATGATACTCGAGCCATTATGGACATTAGAAAATATAATAATAACCCCTGGCACTACAGCCCGTGAAAGGCCTAGGCTTACGAAGAGACCGCTGCCCTGCCATTTGGCCTGCAGATATTGGGGTGACGCGTGATCAGCGCATCGGGTCCCCTCAGACGTTAATATTGGCCGAGTAAATCCCGTTCCAGCCCTAACGTCAGTTTCTTAAATCCCTGATGGAGCCGGGAATCGAACCCGGGGCCTCCGGGTGAGAGGCAGACGCGCTATCGCACACCACGGGGCCGACTAAAAGAAAATATGCTTCTGGTAATAGACAGAGAGAATAACATTATTATGTTTTCTACTGCATCAAATTTGAAATACTTGAGTAAAAGAGAAATTATTTTTATAGACGGAACATTTAAGTAGTGTTGTATGTAAATGAAGAGAAACAGGATAAGTTAGAAATAAACACGCCAGATGTTCGTATGAGCCGACTCAGATCGTGGGGTCATGTGAAGAGGAAGGGGGAGGAGAGATTACCTAAGAGGTTAATGAGTTCGGCTGTAGAGCGTAAGAGAAGTAGAGGTAGACCTAGGTAGCGATGGTTAGATTCAGTGTTGAACGATTTCAATGTAGAGGTGTAGAAGCAGAGGAGGCCGCGGTGCTAACTGCTAATAAGGGATCATGGAGGTGACTTGTTCACAAACAGAGGCTTGCAGACTAGACTGGAGGATTGGGAAGGAGGTGGCCGTGACCTTAAGTTAGGAAACATTTGCCTGGAGTAGAAGTGGGGAAACCACAGAAAACAACTTCCTGGATGGCTGAGGTGGGAATTGAACCCATCTCTTCTCAGTGTTTCCTCGCGTGGCTGAGTGTACCCCGTTCCAACCCATAGACCAGAATTAAATTTCTTGGCAGAGCCGGGAATAAAACATGGACCTCCGTCAAAAAAATAACGGAGAGCTCTCAGTATTAACATTGTAACCTGTTTTATAAGCTTTAAAATGATATAGACTACTGTCGGGGAAATAAGTATAGATACTCGAGTTTAGAGGTCAATAAAACCTTTACCCTTAGTCTTACATAAGAATAACCTACACCAAAATTTTCCTTGTTTTATTTTTCGTTTAACGATATAGAGTAAATATTTGCATTGTATCTCGTTAACATTTTATAGCAGATTGAACAAAAAACGTACCGGTTTTTCTTACCAAGTTTACGGAGCGCTCACTTAGAAAGATCAAAACGTTAAAAGTATTGATCTGATCATAACGAAACTTTAATACATCTTAAATGAACTTACGTTAGGTATCATCCCGGCATTTGCCTGGAGTTTTAATCTGATTTGACGTTTCTTAAAATAGTTGTTGTGAATTTTGTAAAACAAATTTTTCTCGGGCCTGGGTGGTCGTAGCAGTATGAAATATGGCTTGTTATGAGGCTCATAGCAATGCAAGGCTTAACGTAAAACTACGTTTTATCTACTTTTGATTATCGTTTGTATATGGATTGATATTTAATCGGACCATTGTGGGCGGCGATAGCACCGTAGCAGCCTGGCAATGTTGCCAGTTGACTACCGTATTTCGAACTCGCTGCGCGCTCGTTCATACGCACGCCAACCTCTGACCTTTGTTCTTCGTTGAGTCATTAGCAACAAGCAGCAACTATCACTGTCTACCTACATCGATCAAGATGCCAGCTAAACCGCAGTTAAAAACGGAGGGAGAATTTGCCATGATTTTAAGTGCAATATGTTTTTTTTAGAAGCGGGAGAGAAAGTAATAATGATAAGAGGGTTTTGCCAAAAGTATCCAAGTGTATTGCAAGGTCGATAGCCACGGTGAAGAGATGTGCCACTGCAATGAAAGATATTCCACTTCCTCCCAGAATCCAGAAAGTATGACGAAAGCAGAGCTAATTGTTCACGCCAAACCTCACTTCAGGGCACCTAAAAAGAAGCTGGAACAGATAATCAAGAATGTTCGTCCTGACGTCGAACTCGTCTGGCTGCCAGTTGCTCATTGTGAGCTCAACCCCGTAGAGCTGGGTTGGTCCTACGTGAAAAATAAAATTGCTAAAGTGAATATGAGTAACCAGGCGGAGAGAGGAAGGTCAATGGAGGTGATGCGAGATCTCTGTAAAGAAGCCTTCAGGTCCGTAACACCGGAGCTATGGGAAAAATGCATCGAACACACCAAAAAAATACAGAAACATTACTGGGAAAAGGATGGGCTAACAGAAGACGTCCCTGTTGTTGAGCCACTTGTTATAAACTTAAATGACAGTTCATCTGATTCATCGGTCAGTGATTTTTCAGACGGTTAATAAGGGAGCAGTTTTATAATCTTATAATCTCAAAGTGTAAATTACTTCAAACAATTAATCTTATAACAATAGCTTTTCAGCTGACACACCATTTTTAAACCTGCCAATGGAGGTCCAAAACCCTCATTAAAAAGGTGTTGGAAAATGTTTCACTTCTTGCGGAAATGAAATAAGACACGTTTCTCTAACTTGTAGGTAAAATTAGCAGAGGATATTAGCGCTGTACATAAGGGACGCATATTTCAGGATATAAAGAAGAATTAAATAGTTAAGTTAAATAGACTTGAATGATAGTGTATTTTATTTTTTATTTATTGTTTTCTTAGTCGTATTACCCTCCAGGGTTGGCTACCCTCGGACTCAGGGATGGATCCCACATTTACCGCCTCCATTTTGAAACGTCAGTGTCGGGGATACAACTGGGGTGTGTGACCAGCACCTCGCCCAGGCGGCCTCACCTGCAAAGCGAACAGGGACCTTATGAGGGATGGGAAGATTGGGACGGATAGGCAAGGAAGAGGGAATGAGGCGGCCTTACGTTAGGTATCATCCCGGCATTTGCCTGGAGATGAAGTGGGAAACCACGAAAACCACGAAAACCACTTCGAGGATGGCTGAGGTGGGAATCGAACCCCCCCCCCCCCCTCTACTCATTTGGACCTCCCGAGGCTGAGTAGACCCCGTTCCAATCCTCATACCACTTTTCAAATTTCTTGGAAGAGCCGGGAATCAAACCACGGACCTCCGCTGACCACTAAACCACGGAGGCGAATATATATTATATTTGTATTATAATTCGTCAATTTCACTTAGGGTTTTTAATTTATTTTAATTATTGTTAATTTTCAAGTCCTCGTACTGCAGCTCCTTCACCAAGATTTTACTCGTATAAAATAATATCTTCCTTGTCTCGTGAGCGACCCCTGGTTTAACTCATACACATTCACATTATCTTTCCGTTTCTTTTAAATACCAGTATTGCCACCGCAGAATTTCAACTACCATAATATAGTTAAGTGAACAAGGAACTGTCCTTCATCCATTTTGCTGAACTATCATAAAATATTTGATGTAGTGTAATGGTGTGATGATTGCTTTGTATAACTTTGATAATAGTTCAGTTTTATAAAATATTTGATAAAATGTATTTGACAAATTTCTTTGGTAGTGTAATACCGGCCTAACACAAATTACAAAACAACAACAGAAATTAACAGACCTTACGGCTTGGAACGCGCGCGTATTATGTTTCACAGGGCAACGTCGCACAAGTTTCCTCGACCGAGCGCATTGTTCCCGTCGCTTGCTACGATACATTCTTCTCACATAACCACCTGATTAAATATCAATCGATATAAAAGCAATTATCAAAAGTAGTTAAAATGTAGTTTTTCGTTTAGGCTTGCATTGCTATGAGCCTCATAGCAAGCCATATTTCATACTGCTATGACCACCCAGGCCCGAGAAAAAGTTGTTTTACAAAATTCACAACAACTATTTTAAGAAACGTCAGATCAGATTAAAACTTCATATACGCGTTAACAATAAGTTCCTTTAAGACGTATTAGAGTTTCATTACGATCCGATCAATACTTTTAACGTAATGATCCTTCTAATTGAGCGCTCCGTGAACTTGGTAAGAAAAACCGGTACTTTTTTTGTTCAATCTGCTATAAAATTTTAACGAGATACAATGCAAATATTTACTCTATATCGTTAAACGACAAATAAAACAAGGAAAATAATGGTGTAGGTTGTTCTTATGTAAGACTAAGGGTAAAGGTTTTATTGACCTCTAAACTCGAGTATCTACACTTATTTTTTAGTATACATTAACATTTTGGTTTTCATTATATTAATCTCAAATTATAATAGCCGCCTTGTCAAACACTTAAAAGACGTTTAATATTTAAATTAATACGTACATGCTTCGGTATACAACGATAATCGTCAGCGTGGATTGAAATAATAAAAGAATCTTAAACACTATGTTAACAATTAATGCCAAAGTGAAAATGGATATCTTTACAAAGTACACTTTAAAATTTATATAAAATGAAAGGTCACAAAAAACAAGATAAATACATAAACGAAACAAGACTAAAGTTAATATAAATTTACCTTAATAGATTGTCTACATTATACTTCTTCATTATGGTTCAATATAATGAATCGGATCTCCTGTTGATTGCAAAAAGGTGTTGTTTCCACGTATAAAGAATTGGTGAAATGCGTAACAATTTTTGACTGATAAAGTCCTCTGACCTTGAAAAACGTTCTAGTTGAACCCAAACTTTCTATATTAGGCATATATTAGACTAGATTTCTTCAATACGGCTAAATAATAATATATTGCTTGCCACGGTGGGTGAGTGGTTATAGTGTCGGATTACTAACCCCCAAGCTTGCAGGTTCGCTCCTGGCCGGGGTAAGTGAATTTTGAAAATGACGACATGTCATACGATGTTGGCATGTCAAAGAACCCATTTGAATTCAGTAGGCCGTGTTCATAATGACAAAATTAATCTCGGGATTTTCCGTCAACACAAAGTTCCTCATTTCTCTACTAGAAAGCGCTATAGTGTCAAGGAGCTTAGATATCTAACCTCCTTGGCTTTCATAGTGCTTCAAGGAACAACAAAATTCGACATGCAAGCTACCCTCTGGGTGTCAAATAACAAAGCTTGCACCCGGCACCGAGGTCATATGATATTATTATTATTATTATTATTATTATTATTATTATTATTATTATTATATATTGAAACGGATGTCGCTGATGGATGCTATGGGATGTTGTTTCCAGCCAGGCATACGGATATGGAACAATGCGTAAGGTTTTTGAAGTCATCTAACCTTATAAATAGTCCTGTTGAAATATATTTGTGGTTACAATATGTTGTTTCCAGATGGTCGAACACCGTAAATATTTTTTTATAAATGATAAAACCATCTAACTAACTAACCTCGAATAAAACCAGAGGATCCTACTTCTAGGTTAGCTCTGTAGAACTAGCTGTCCAAACGGGTGATTTATTTCATATCATAATTCAATTTGCCAAGTATATTTATAGGTTGAATGAAATACTTGGACATTGATTGGCCAAAATATATGGATAAGTCGAGAATAAACTCAACTAAGTATCTTCAAGGAACAGTGTGCACCAACAAGGAATATGCAAATGAAATGTAATGCAATGTGACAATAACAAGGTTTCATTTAGGTATATTGCCACTAAATGTAGTTTAGTGGGGCTACCAGTGCGGTGACAAATTTCACACCCCACAAAAAAAAAAAAAAAAAAAAAATAGCGATTGTTATGTTAATATTAGTAGAATGAGTATTTTGGTTAGTTATTGGACTAATACAGGAGGTACATTTAAACACAATTCCCCCCCACCATGATCGTTTCACTTTGATCCCCCAATTTACACATTTGCAGACTTTAAGAAATCACCTTGTGGTAAAGGTTATTTTTATTCTCTTAAGACTTAAACGATGTGTCATAAAATTTCTACATTCAATTTTGTTCTTATACCAGTACTTCGTCTTGATTGACTAAGAAGATGAATTATTTTCATACCGTCAATGTTTTAACGTTAACTCCACGAACTGTCAGTGGAAGTAAAGCTTTTGTCTGCAGTTTTGCACCTTGTAGCAGAATATCGTTGTAATGCTCATACTGCTGGTTATAACTTTCTTATGATAACATTTTTACAAAGCTACAACATACAAATTAAAATGTGCATATTGATTTGTATAGTACGCCTAGAATTTCTAATGAGTGGTATGGACTACGTGTTTGAGATAACAAGAGTAGATAGTGAAGATCATCGCAGGTTGACACATTCCGTTGATATTACTACCTTCACGTCCAGTTTGGAGTGGGGGGCAGTAAAACACGCCTCAGGCAACTTCCCCTGTTAGGATTTTCCTAATTGACCCCCGTGGAGAGAACTCATCAGCGGAGCTCGGTATCACCCCACAAAGGTTGCTTGTTGTTACTCGCTGCCCGTCTGGATGGTTGCTAGACAAAACACGACATTCTAAGAACACTTGACAATTTAAAACAAAAAAAAATACATGACCTCACAGTGATCATCAAAACCAAGATGACACAAAAGTACACGATATCTCAAAACCATGACACAAAAAGTCAATTACATCAATAAATTTAAAATAAATCCAAAGTTCCTACAAGGTAAAGCAGGAAGTGTTGAAGGGTCCTTGTCTGTCGCCGAACAATAGGAGTTAAGCCGAGGAGCAGTACAAAAGAGGAGTAGGTGTGCGGTTTGCAAATAGTGACCGACCAGGTATATGCTGATGGCCTCAGGCAAAGATATAGCTCGACAGAGATGTCAAGTATTCACGACACACTCGCGTACGAGAAAAAGGCCACGGGTGTCTCCTGTCTTGTCACAGAAATAAATGAAAAGGCAGCACACGAATTAAGATCAGAATAGGCACACATCCTAGGTTGGCTATTAAGGCAAAAAGCAAGCAAGCTTGTAGTTTAACGTGACCGTTAATCACGAGATCATGAGCCACGGGACCTCCTTTTTACGTGGAATCCGAACCACAGGACATGGCATTTCACTTCGAAAATCTCACATGCATTGACCGGAAATCGAACCCGGACCGCCTTGGTGAGAGGCATACAGCTAGACCGCTGAGCCACCACGCCCCCTGGCTATTAAGGAGCTCGGGCATCCAATTAGAATAAAAGGAAAACAAAAATACAACATTATAGCGAGGTGAAATTCACAAGATCATTTGACAAATTTTTTCAACTGCGTGACGTGGGCCGAAGTCACTGAATTATCGTGATCGTCCACCGAATCAACTGAGACAGGATTTAAAAAACGTGCAATTGTCTTGGGGGTTGACCAACGTAAGCACAGCTTACTGGAAATTTGTTTGGTAGCGTCACTCAAAGGATGTAAACGACACAAAACGTTGTCCCCAATTTGGAATTTTAACATCATGACGGCCTAAGTTGTAACGCTTCGCCACTCTGGCTTTTGCTTTCTTGAGGTGACCGGTAGCGATGGCACATTTTTGAGCAACAGAGGTAGTACGAGAGGGTTCCGAAAGATATTCAACATTCCATTTGAGTAGCAAGGGGTCGACAAGCGTTCGGCCTAGGAATAATTCAGCTGGAGTAGTTTGAACGGACGAATGGAAAGAGGTATTGAACCTGAGACTGAAATACTGTAGGTTCGTATCCCAGGAGGTTTGATCGGCATTGTGAAAAGCGGACATACAAGCCTTCAAGTTTTTGTGAAAACGCTCTACGTGATTTCCCTGCGGTCGATACGGTGACAAGAAAATATGTTGGATGCCCCAGTTAAACACCATAGTTTCAAAAGCTTTGGAACGGAACACAGAGGCGTTATCTGACACAAGGTACTTGGGAGGACCATAAATTCCAAATATATATCTAGACAAGAAATGGATAGTAGTCTGAGAAGTGATATTCTTTACTGGGAATAACCAAACAAACTTCGAAAAACCATCAATGACAGTTAAAATGGCTTGATTGCCAGATTTTGATCTCACAACTGGACCAAAGTAATCAATGAAAAGGCGTTCGCCGGGACGAATGACAATACCAGCTTGATGGAAGCCTACACGAGTGTTCTGGGCAGGTTTAGAACGCTGGCAGGTTAAACATCTTCTGACATGAGCAAAAGCATCCACCTTAATTGAGGGCCAATAAAATTCACCGGATATCTTACGGAAAGTGCGCTGCATCCCTGCATGAGTTCCCAGTGCAGAATCATGATAATATGTCAAAAGCATATCACGTACTGCTATTGGAGCAAAAATTCTAAACTTAGAAGAGTTAGGAAGAACATAGCCAATAACATCATTTCGAACACAAAAGTTGCTTACTGCCGGATCTTTGTTTGCAATTTTTGCACGGAGGTCAGTGCAAAATGGGTCCTCAGACTGGAATTTCCGGATATCCACAAAAGATCAAGGACAATGTTGCAATAGGAAGAGATTTTCTTGAAGTGGTGTACTGATAGAAATGCTCTCGATTGGAGTCCTAGGGGTCTCTTCAAACATACGTGACAGGCAGTCAGCTACCGGGTTCTCGCTCCCTTTTACGTGGGTGATATCAAACTTAAAAGATGACAACCTCAAAATCCACCTGTTGATGCGTCCAAGCTTTTTCACGTGAGAAAGACTCCATTTCAAAGCCTCATTGTTGGTAAAAATAGTAAAGTGACGGTGTTCCAAAAAAGTCCTGAATTTTTCACATCCAAAAACCACAGCAAGAATTTCCTTCTCGAAAATTGAGTAACGTCGTTCATGTTGATTTAACATACGACTCGCGAAGGCCACTGGTGCAAATTTTCCATCCTCAAAACACTAGAAATGGCCAAATCACTGGCGTCACAATGTAAAAAGAAAACTGATTCGAAATCAGGCGTGTGCAGTACTGGTGCTGACATAAGGGCTTCTTTCAAAACATTGAAAGCTTTGTCCTGTTCTGGCCCCCACACAAATTTCACATTCTTCTTTTTGAAAGCATTTAGAGGTGCCGAAATGTCAGAGAAGTTTTTGATAAAACGAGAATAGAACGTGAACATACCCATTACTCTTCTCAAGGCCCTAACTGTGGTGGGTACAGGTAACTGCTGAATGCAATCTGCGCGCTCGGGTATGACACGGATACCATCGGCTGACAGAATGTGGCCCAGAAATTTAATTTGAGTGCAGCCCAAAGAGGTCTTTTTTGGATTGATAGTGAGACCGGCCTTCCTGAGGCGGGAGAAAACTTCCCTAAGATGAACGACATGTTCCTCAAAAGATCTGCTGTATACGACTAAATCGTCAAGATAATTAAATACAAGATTGAACTTCAGGTCTCCCAAAATGTCGTCTAGCACGCGACTGAGGACTTGCGCACCAAAAGCTATACCCATCGGGAGACGCTTGAAATTATATAATCCGAAAGGGGTGTTAAAAGCAGTGAAGTCGCGACTCTCAGCATCCAAAGGAATCTGATAATATGCACTATTTAAATCAATCATCGAATACACATTTGCCCCGTGGAAATGCTGAAAAGCACTCTCAATAGTAGGCAGTGGGAAATTATCAAAGACTACCTTCTTGTTCAATTTTCGGTAGTCTACGACTAGCCGGTACTCGCCCTCTTCTTTCTTGGGAATTAAGAAAGCAGGAGACCCATAAGCTGATTTGGAAGGAACCACTACTCCCCGATCTTGCAAATCATTGATATACTTTTTCATGGCCAAGAGCTTGGGCGGATTACAAGGAAATGGAGGACTTCGAACAGGTACATTGTCGCTCAAGTCAATGTGGCATTCGTGATTTACAGCAGAACCTAAATCTTCTGTGAGGACATCAGAAAATTCCTCAACTAAATCATTCAGAGTATCACGTTGCTCGGACATCAAAGTTAAAGGAAGATGTACGGAAAATACAGGAGACACATCAACGGAGTTAGAAGTACATTCTTCAAAGGGGAACATTTTATCTGAGCGAAATTTGAAACAAAATGAATCGTTAATAAAATCCAACTGCATACCAGTTTTATGCATAAAGTCAATTCCTAAAATACATTGAGTGGAGAGATTGTTAACCACATGAAAAACATGTTTCCAAGAAAAACCGTGAATTTTAATGCGACATAGAATAGTTTCGGCAACGTCGATAACTGACGATCCCGCAGAGAGGAACTGACATTTATTCTGTAGGAGACGTTTTTGCGAAGCTCGAATGCTATCTGCCACTGAACGGTGAATGAAGCTTCTGGTGGCGCCTGTATCCAAAATAGCAGGTGCCGAGACATTATCGAAATTTACTGAGACTCCTGGTTGTAACACAACATCAAAATTAGATGCATTGTCAAGTTTGGATGGAGGACTGCTCCGGGAGTCGAACTCAGAACACCTCCCTATGAGGTTTCCTGGTTGGAATTACAATTCGGACAGGAACGAGTCGTGACCTCATTCATCCCACAGCATAAACAGAATTTTCGGCGTTTAAAAGAACACATTTTAAAATGATGTCCAAGTTCATTACAGTTCCAACAAGTTATGCGACCAGAAGAAACATTGCGTGTGATTGTTGTCGGGTTGTTTGTAGTCCCTTCACGGGAGACAGCAGATGAATTACGAGCCACAGAAGGGCTTGGATTAGAATTCCTAGAAAGGGACTCAGCACGGCGAGCGGACGGCTTAAACGGTAAGGTGTTGTCTTTTGTTCGGTCGACAGCTGGGCTAGACAGTGTTGTCTGGGGGGAGTAGGCTAACTCGGGGAAAATCGTATTATCGGCTCTTGGAGGTGGAGTATACTTCGAACAGGCTCGTGCATTTGATTCATACTCACGGCCTTGCAATATGAAGTCTTCGATGGAAAAAACGGATGTACGCCGAATAAAGTACTTATAAGTGGGATTTAAATTCCTGTATACAATTTCCAACAGATCCCTGGGATGAAAGGGTTAGGGGAGGTTCGCTGCTAACAGACGGACTGCGGTTACATAATCGTCGATCATCTCCCCAGGAGCCTGAGTACGGGAGTATATTTCTTGTTTGAGAGCGAAATTGAAATCTTGTGGCGTGAAACGGTCCTTAATGCACCCAACAAATTCATCCAATGACTTATACAAATTTGGAGAAGTGCGATGCCACATCAGTGCTTTTCCAGGCAAAAGAATAGGTAAGCAACGTACAATACTGTCGGGATGAATATCGTGACAATAACACAATTCCTCCACACGTTGGGTAAAACAAAAAACTGATGAGGTATTGTTTTCTCCGGGAAACGTCACTACTGATGCAACATTTTCGTTGTGGCGAGCACTATTAACAGTACCAACAGGGGCGATGGAGCAATCTAAAAGGGGAGGATCTATCATTAGCAGGTCCTGTGTCGTATCTTGAAATAGTGGCGTGGGCATTGTTAAGGATTCAAGGCCCGTAAAATTTACCTCCTTTTTGACGGGTGGAAATTCTGACTATGACATGACAATAGACAAGGAGAAAAGTAAAACACTTTAACTTAGAAAAATAAAGGTCACAATACCGTAATGTGTCCAATTCCAGCGTTGCGAAGTACTCACTAACTTGTTGCACTCTTCACCTCGGAACTAGATTCTATGGATGTCTTGTTCACACGAGAAATGCTTTCACACTCCACACTTTCTTCGGGGATGGGGGAACAATTCAGTACAGGTATCTTAAACTCAGAAAGACAACATTGTAATAATTTAAAAAAATATATAAGTTTGGTAACCTAAAGGGGACGATATCGCGCGAAACCATGCTCTGCTATACCATTTGCACCGCTTTGTGCTTTTACGTTAAACAAAATAGCAGAGATATGAGGAATACAGTGGAAGCAAAAACAACAAAAACTAAACAGGATTACGTAGGGAACGAGGAAGGAAACTTCTTTCGATGCGTGCTGGGCCCAAGATTCCGAATCGAAAGAAAGATGACTTCCTCAGAAAGTAAGCCAGAACAAAGGTTTACGGTAAAATCAAAAGGAAAAAATAAACTTAAGTAATAGAGTAAGGGTCCCAGAGACCGTGTTAGTCGTAACTTCGCTACAGTGCGAAGCCAAGACTAAGTCGAATCGAAAGACAAACGAGGAACTCAAATACGAGAAATCATAAGACAGAAGCAAATATTGTAAAATAAACACATGTGTACTGATTACAAATTAGAAATGAAAATAAAACACGAGCAACTTAAATATAAAATAAAAGGAATCTAGAAATAAATTCAAATCATAATAGCAACTAATTGGAAACGCGATTCAATAATAAAACATAAAAAAGATGAAGCAAAATTAAAGAAATTAAAGAAATTTGTGGGATAGATTACAAGAACGACTACTTACAGAGATGACATGATCTGGACTAGAATGTCTAGCGCCAAAAACAGAACTCAGACGCTCATGATGTTGTGAAATCATGGGGAAGAGGGTGAAAGTGGTGGGGAGTGGAGGAGTGCGTATGTAGGGAAACGGGGGGTTGGGGGATGGCACTGAGTTACGTAATATAACGAAGTCAGAGGAAGTAACACAAAATTAACACATAAAAATAAACGAAATGTAAATTACATTAAATTACTTGACATTACCGGGACAGGAAATAAAAGAAAAAAATCAATCAGCTAAGAAATATGCTTCGTAGGAAGATATAGACTTACTCTGAGGTAGAAATGCCAAATCACAACGACATAGAATGAAACAAAGAAAGTAATGTGGCGCATGGACAGTGATTAGCACGATGACCATCGCTCACATACATTTCAATAAAACAGAGGGAGGATCTGGCTGAAGACGTGAGACTCAGCTCCGTAACTTCGCCGATTCTATCCACAAAAACAAGGCTCTGATGCGACAATCCACCGGAGGTCGTCATAAAAGAACGCCGAACCAGGTGGTGACGCAATACAGAGCATAATTAAGCCTCGTAGAAAAATAGCAGATATTTCAGACCTGAGAGATTAACGTAAAAATAAAACCGATTACAAGAAAGGGAGGGATGACAAATAAACACAGAGACTTCGCTAAACTAACGTAAACAAAGGCGAAGGGACTTGGGTTCATGGATCGAATTCACATCATCATAAGGAAGGGAAATTGTAAGTGAATCAAAGGAGACACAAAAATAAAATAAAAAATGGATAAACAGAAATTCGAAATGACCTCAAGTTAGATAAATTCAATGACTGAATCGTACTTATATTTAGTTGCTTTCTGGGTGCGGGCAAAAGCCCGACACGTGCACACACGTCCGTCTTACATGACGGCCCAAATTGGAAGAAGGAAACCTTTCTGCTCAGGGCGCAGGCACGCGCTTTGTAAAAATAAGACGCAGAACACCCCCTCTCCAGAACACGAAGGGGGCCAATGAGAGAAGCAAAGCTTAGCAACAAGTTATGCTTCAACCAATGGTAAAACTGTGTCAGTAGGGGTGAAAAGTTTCACCATCTGGTGAAACGTTTACGCAGAATTACTAAGTTTGAACGCAGTAGGTGTGACAGAGAAACCTATGTCACAATAATGCGACATGAAGGAAATGATAATAATAATAATAACAATAATAATATGACAAAAAAAATAATGAACCTGATAAAAACGGTTCAAGTGAACATAAACATTTTGTTAAGTGCTAGAAATCTATTTGATTGACTTTTCAATTTGAGCGTTACCCCTTCAGACCTGGTGCACATTTCAATGTACATCAATTTTCAGGCTTAGACCCTCTTCTCTATCTTGATAACCAAATGCTGCCCTCCGTATTTTCCAGATAATATTGTGTCACGTGTATTGACTGCACTGCCAGAGCAAAAAACCTGGAGGTAGCTTTTCAAACCCGGAACACTTTATAACATAAGGTGCTTTTCTATAAATATCAAAATTCATCACTACCATCACTGTCGTCAAGCCGGTATCCCTCCATGCTCTGAATGTTTTATCCTCTCGCAGAAATGTGCGCTTGCTAAGTTAGAGCTCTTTCCGGTCACGGAGAGATTCCGTCATTTTGTGTAGGCTAAGGATAGGTCATACAAGATCCACCCACTCGTATCTGATGAGAAGGGAAAAACCCCCACTTTGTACCTGTGGAGCCGTTTTCACCGTGGCCCGCATTTTCACCTAGTGTGTGGATCTTGCTGACTTACGAAGAAACCTTGGTTTGCAGATGACACTCAAACTTATATTAGCCGATGGCGCGGTGGCTGCTGATCGCGTTATCCGCTTTATAAGTGAGAGTGGGTTAGGGCCAGCAATCTAAATTCTCCAATGAACATTGACTCAACGATTTGTTCGTTTTTTATGATGTTTTATTTTTCCGTAATTTTGGTTTATTTTAATAATTTTTATTTAATTTTTTGTTTCTGTTTTATTAATTTTTGGTGTGTTTAAATTTAGGTGTCCACCTCAAAATTTTAAATGCAATTCCAAATTTGTATTCTTTAATCTGTGTTAAGAGGGGCAGATGACCTCGTAGTTCCACCCCTTAAAACAACAATAACTAACTAAGTTAGACCAAAGAGAGAGAGAGAGAGAGAGAGATTCTCAACAACATATTTAGTCCAAAGTACAAAAACGGGATCTACGTAAGAAAATGGACGACTCTAGATGGACAAAACGTTATATTTAACAATTTCGACTCAAATCCAAAAACAACAGTTCCCTGGTACGTTAACTCCAAGAAATGGGCCTACGACCTGATAACGTGCACAAACGAGACCTTTTCCGAAAAATCATCGTTACTTTTCGGACTTTCCGAGATGAGAAATAGACAACCGGTGCAAAGTGGTCGGATGAACGCCGTGCTCGACACAGAAAGTTTATTATTAATATAATAATAATAATAATAATAATAATAATTATTATTATTATTATTATTACGTGCGTATGGACCCTATTGGATCACGCATTACATTTATGATTCGCCTTTCTAACAGACCATATTGCTTTCATTCTTTCACTGTGCGCTTGTTTCCTTTCTTCTGACCACTTAGTCCCCGATCTTCTGGGGACTTCATTCTCTGGCTGTACCACCCATTTATTTATCTTCTGACGGTAGACATTTCTGTCTAGTATTTCTGACGTTTCTATCCGGGCCTTTTCCAGGTCATTTTTAACATCTTGTATCCAAGATACGTTCTTCAGTTTTCCAGAGTATGTCAAAATCTTGTGAGTTAACCTTGAAGATGAGAGTCTGTGAACGTGTCCATAGAATTTCAGTCTTCGTTTCCTGATGTCTGCGGCGAGGTTGGATAGTTTTTCCGTGGCTTTGCGTGATTTGAGTCTATACCCTACTTCACTTTTCTCTGGGCCCAGAATTTTCCTCAATATCTTTCTTTCCTCCTTCAAGATATTTTCCAGATCACCTTTCTTATTAAGTACCAAGGTTTCACTTGCATACAGCACTTCAGGTTTAATCACCGTATTATAGTGTTTGATTTTTGTACGTATGGACATGCATTTCTTGTTGTAGATGTCACGGGTTCTCCAATACGCTCTTTTGAGTTTTTGTAATCGAACTTTCTGAGCTTCCTTTTCCAATCCTGTTGGTTCTAGGATCTCACCGAAATATTTAAAGTATGGAGCCCGTTTGATTTGCCCGTATTTTGTTTGTAGTTCCTGGATGTCGAACCTAGTGCAAATAAACTTGGTCTTCTCGAATGAGATTTGCAACCCAGTTTTCTCAGCGCATTCCTTGAGGACTTCAATCTGCTTGATCGCTAAAATATCGCTGTCTGCTAGTATCGCTAGGTCTTCTGCGAAAGCTAAACAACTGACCTTGATGTCATCATTCTTTCGTCCAAGTTGAATGGGTTTCCAGAGCTTCTGGGCATTCAAGTCCTTCTCCCATTCTCGTATGACTTTATCTAGAACAAGGTTGAAGAGCAGTGGTGACAATCCGTCACCCTGTCGCACGCCGGTCTTAATCGCAAAGGGCTCTGATAATTCACCCAGAAATTTTACTTTTGACTTCGTGTCTGTGAGTGTTTCCTTGATGAGTCTTAATGTCTTTGGATCAAGTCCTAGTTCATCTAAGATGTTAAAGAGAGACTATCGATCGACCGAATCGTACGCCTTCTTAAAGTCGACGAAACTACAAATGATCGGAGAGCTTCGGGTCGCTTTATATTTCAATATCGTCTTCAAGTTAAAAATTTGTTCAACACAAGAACGCTCAGGTCGGAAACCAGCTTGATATTCACCAATTTTGTGTTCAAGCTGTTCTTGTACTCTTTGAAGAAGACACGCGGAGAGAATCTTGTAGGTGACTTGAAGGAGAGAAATCCCTCTCTAGTTATTCACATCCGTTCTGTCACCTTTCTTGTATAACGGATGGATAAGTGCACATTTCCATTTTTCAGGTAGCTTTTCTGTTTTCCAGATATCCATGATGATTAGTGTGAGCTCCTCAAGTGTATTTGGGCCTATGTTCTTTAATAGTTCTGCAACTATGCCATCTTCTCCAGACGCCCTGTTACTTTTGAGTCTGAAAATGTGTCTCTGGATTTCTTCTTTAGTAGGTGGTGGAGATTCAGGGTTTACATGTACGGGAGTCTCTTTGGGCCATCGTGATGTTGGCTCCTCGCAATTGAGTAACTCAGAGAAATACCGAGCCAGTTCACTACAATTATCCCGGTTGGACAACGCGAGGTTTCCGTCTTGTTTTCGGAAACACAAGTTCTGTGGGGTGTATCCTCGGATTCTTCCTGCGAACGTCCTGTAGAAATCTCGCGTTTTGTGATCTCGGAAGTCTTGATCTATAGATTCCAATTGGTCCTTCATGTGTTTCCTCTTAGTTTGTCTGATTACTTTTGACACTTCCTTCCTGGTCTGAAGATAGTGTTGTTGAGTCTCGAGTGACTTCTTACTGTTGTATTTCTGAAAAGCTCTCTTTCTAATTTCCAGTGCTTCTTCACATGCAGAATCCCACCACGGGTGTTTCGTATTCTTCTTCAACGGAATAGTCTCTTTAGCTCTCGTAATGATCTTGTCATGGAACTGCTTCCAGGTGCTTGCCTTTTCCTTTTCCCATTCCTCTGTTATGTTACTTTCCTTTATCTTTTTCGTGTCAAATTTCTGAAGATGAGATTTCTTGGGGTGGATTCTTTTCGGGGTAAATTTCACTTTGATTAGCACTAGATAATTGTCGGAGTCAATATTGGCCCCTCTTCGAACTTGCACATCATGAATTTCTTTCTGTAAAGGATGTGTGTTGGCCACATGGTCGATCTGATATTCTCCAAGAGATTGCACAGGTGATCGCCAAGTCTTCTGTTTTCGAGGGTGCTTCCTTAGAGAGGTGGACATTATCTTCAAGTTGTTCTGTTGGCACAATTCAATGAGTCTCATGCCATTCTTGTTGGTGAATTTATGAGCTGGGTATTTGCCTACAGTCTTTTGGTATTCTTTTTCTTTGCCAATATGTGCATTGAAATCACCTAGTAATATCTTTGTGTCTTCTCTAGGAACCGTTGCCACGATCTTTACGAGTTTAGACCTGAACTGTTCTACCTTCTGCAAGTCCCTTTTATTTTCAATGTTCGTGGGGGCATGTGCGTTAATTAATGTGTATTTTTTGTTCGCACATTGTATGCGCATAGTCATTACTCTATTACTTATGGGAGTGACTTCTTTTATCGAATCAACTATGCTCTTGTGAACTACAAATGCCATACCCAAGAGGGGGGTGCCACCTCTTCCTATTCGTTTGTCCGTTTTACTTTTGAAAATACGGTAGTTACCATAGTCTAGTGTGCTCTCATCTGTAAAGCGTGTTTCCTGAAGAGCTAGTATCTGTATCCTTTGTCGATCTAGTTCTGATGTTAAGGTGTGTAGTTTGCCTGGTTTTAGTAATGTGTTGATGTTGAAGGTCCCGATGTATGTGGGTGTCTTTGATGGTAGTTTTATTATTATTATTATTATTATTGTTATTATTATTATTATTATTATTAAGCGTATGGAATTTTACATAATGGACAAGTATATACAATATACAACAACCTTCAAAGAATACATGGTACTAAGTAGTGAACAAATACACATGGATATCTAAATTATTTATCCATTGCACTAGGGATACTGAGACATCAGCAAGGTCTTTCTGGTCTCCACCATAAGCACGCAGAGGGCATTCGTCCATTATGTGATGCATGGTCTGGACCAATGCACCACAATCAGATGCTGGAGAGTCCCTGATGTCCCACTGGTGCTGGGAGAATACAGATCTTCCACAATTAGTGCGAAACCTGTTTAGTGATGACCACGTTCTTCTTGGCAAACTGAAACCAGCTGGGGCATGGTTTGGTTTAAAAAGGCTTGGAGCAAGTTAATGAAACCTACTGGATCAATCGTAAATTGAATAAACGTCAGCATGTATAGTGGAACTTATCGTGGTCCCTAGTTGGCCGATTAGCGAATAATAAATAAATAAATAAGCTTTGACCGCAAGTTTTGTAACAACAAATTAATCCACATCCGAAATGAAACCCTTTACCAAAGCACAGGGAAACTCTCAGACGCAATCAAAGATAAGAAGAATTGCTTTTTATGGACACATCCTCAGAATAAACTTAAATAGGCTATCCAAAAAAATATTTGACTACTTTCGTAACAAAAGAACCAAACCACTTTGGTGTAAGGAAACGGAGAAAGACTTAATAGAACTCCAAATCACAGAGAATTTGCTCATTGATAGAAGAGCCAAAACCATAATCAAGGACAAGAAACAATGGTTCTAAGAGAAAGATCCATAACTCTGATGAAGAAAGGAAAATAAGATGAGGCAATACTGGGCTAAAGGAAAGTACAGAATATTAGAAAGAGATTGACTTAATGTTCCCCAAACCTGGGTGAAATGAATATAAAAAGAAGAAGAATACACTTATAATCTATGATGGTGTTTGAAGACATTTTCGGTGTTGCCATAGTAAACGAAAGTTTGATGATTTTCAGTCGGTCAACACGTTTGTACCCAAATGAGATGGGTTATTCTCTAATCCTGAAAAACATTTGAAACGAAAATGAAAATCCACAGCCTGCTTCCAGTCTCCGACCGGGTCAGGAATGGAATGAATGAAGCCCCCATCTAGCGGCGAGAATATGGACTGCGCCGGCTGCCGAGGCCTGTCGCACTCCTCTGGGGCAATGATTAAATGAATGAAAGATGAAATGAAATGATAGTGGAGAGTGTTGCTGGAATGAAATTTTGACAGGGAAACCCGAGTACCCGGAGAAAAACCTGTCTGCCTCCGTTTTGTCCAGCACAGATCTCACATGGAGTGACCGGGATTTGAACCATGGACCCAGCAGTGAGAGGCCGGCGTGCTGCCGCCTAAGCCACGGAGGCTCCCTGAAAAACATTCATATGAGATTAATTTATTTTATTATTAATTTTAATTTATTAATCTCATGTAATCTTATTTGGATACAAACAAGTTGGCCGACTGAAAAGCATCAAACTTTCGCTTACTTTATTTTTATTTTTATTTATATTTTTTTTATTTTTTATTTTTTTATTTTTATTTTTATTTTTATTTTCATTTTCATTTTTTTTATTTTTCATTTTTTATTTTTTTAATTTTTTAATTTTTTAATATTTTATTTTAATTTTTTTAATTTTTATTTTTTGTTTTTATTTTTTATTTTTATTTTTTATTTTTTATTTTTTATTTTTAATTTTTAATTTTTTATTTTTTTTATTTTTTTATTTTATTTTATTATATTTTATGGTCAGTGTCTCTTTTCAGAATATTACTTGTATGAAGAGTTTGTATAGATACATTATTGTTATTACAATTATTGTTATTATAATAATTATTATAAGTATATTATTAGCAGTGTAGCCAATGATCTGTAAAACAAGTGAGACCGCAGTCTTCTAGATGAAATAGTTCATGAGATATGAAGTCCCATATGAAATGTTGCGTGGGATTTTCCGTCAATATAACATCGCAGTAATATATTTGAAAGCTGGTTGGTATGAAAGTCCCAGAACAGTTTACGATCAGGAGTTGGAAATTCCCGAGAAAATCTGAGGAGATGGGGCCTCAGTAAAGGTGACACGTCTTGAGAATGTGGACAAGAACACACCTCAAAACACATGCTTCAATGCCCTCTGTGCCCTTCAACTTGTGCAGAGGAAGATCTCCTGCAAGCCACTCCGAGTGCCTTGGATGTTGCTCAGTATTGGGCACGTGCTATATAAATAGATAATTTTACTGTTATGTATAGCAACTGCACATTTTTGTATGTTTTCCAACACGAGAATAAATAAAAATAAAATTTGAAAATAAATTTAAAGTAGAAAATATGGACTATTTCATTAAAATTATCAGCAAACTAAGCAGAATGATCCGTATATTCATCAAGTCAAAAAAGTAAAAAGGTAAAAAGTAAAAAAATATTGGGTGTATGCAACTACGAGGCGTGACAACGTATTCTCGGACTGATTTGTTTAAATTGTCGCTGTTGCGAAATTTCAGTTCTGTATATTTTTTAATTATGTATTTTGCGGAACGGAAAGTTCACAGGCAAAATGAAGAAAAGCCGAGTTGCACTTCCAGGGAAACTCCAAACTCAACCACTCTTCTCTGAAGTTTTAAGTCAACACGCTCAACAGTTTACTGCTGGCTGTATCTGGGGTAATATGTTCGCCCGCTAACTAGGTTGTAACTGGGGTGATAGACTCGCCCCTAGCCAGCTCGTAAACTGTCACCTCAGTATTTGAATGGAGATTGTTGGAAGAAATGAAAACGAAAAAACTCTTAGCCTATAGTGAGCGATGTATAGAAGATAGAGATATGCTCTCGTGGACTTTTTTGTAGAACTTTTCATGCTGAACTTCTTACACTCATAGTATATAGATATTTTTAACAGTTTGCCCAGCGTACACTTAAAGAGCGCACGGACGCCAAGTGTTTTTTTTTTTCGACTTTTTCACTGAAATTGTTACTGCTCGACTTCCTTTGATCAAAAATAATTTATTTCCTACATAAAACCGCATCAAAATCCATCCAGAGGTTCACCCGTGACATCGAAAATCGACAGTAGCCACACTCGAGCGCAGCAACAGAAGAGAGAGAGAGTGTTGCAGCAGAAGAGAGATAAACGATATCATCACCTTTCACTGTAACACTTTTTCACGAACGTCACTGTATCACAACAATTCATTGGACAAGTGTTTAGTGCTTTTCAGTCGGTCAACACGAATGTACCCAAAAGAGATGGGTTATGCCCTAATCCTGAAATAAATTACATGAGATTAATAAAACACTAGGATGACCAGTTTCGATCGTCAAGCGATCATCATCAGATCCATTACACTTAGGCTATAAAATCTATGTTTGAAATACAGGTGAAAATATTTACAATATGTACAATTATTTAGTTGCAGTATTGGTACTGCAACTGTCAGTGTATGCTAAATGGTGATAGCTATCCGGAGATTGTACTTTAGAGAGATTATATGGTTGTAAACTATGGTTAAACTATAAAGTTTTAGGCTAACTACTTATCTGATTGTCTTCCGTATTACAGCTACTCGCAGTTTTCGTGCTTACTAGAACTCACTGTGCGGTCAGGATTAGGGCATAACCCATCTCTTTTGGGTACATTCGTGTTGACCGACTGAAAAGCACTAAACACTTGTTTACTAAGGCAACACTGAAAATATGGCTTCAAACACCACAATTCATTGGACGTTGTCACGTCAAAAGAATTTTATCAATTTAGGTATTTACGACTCCCTTTAACTACTGTTATAATGGTAGATTACCTCGCTGTTCCACCCCTTAACACAACAATAACACCGAAATAAATTTTTAAATAGCTAATTGGTTTTGGTTCAATAGCGGTTTGTGTCATTAAAGCAAAGGAGAGTAAACCGAGTTAGTGCCGGGTTCATCATAGTTCGTCAAAATGTTAACAAACCCCTAGGCCGTTAACGGACTATTACCGAAATGTGGTGGTTCACTAAACTATAACAATCCATTCACATCCCTAACGAGCCATTAAAACAAATCGCTGTGTCTACATACAATGATGGTCGATTTACGTGGCATCCCAATCCATAGGCTAACGGAATGCGCATTAAACTTTATTCTCAATGATGACCAAGTCTTTAAGACATGCTAGATATTCGTCGGCCTCGAATTTATAAAGAACGGAGGAATTACTTTGATGAACGTGACGACACAGAATTTATGAGATTTCGGTGGCCAAAACCTTCTGTGTTGCATGTTCTTCTGATGATATAACCCAACCTGGAATTTCTATCTGACAAGTGTGTAATATCGTGTGATGCATTACGGAATAGCACATGTAGTTAATTTAATAAAAGACTACCCAAACGTCAAAGCATCAGTCCTCTTATATTCAACGATTTCAAGATACTTGTCCATCAAGTGAATAAGTACGTTTCTTTCAACCAGTGTCGCTGCCCTAGCGCCCCTATGCGGCCAGTGGAGGGATTTACGTTCCCTGCCTCACGGCCGACTGGATGGGATCCAGTCGGCCGTGTACATCCCAGGCCCAGCTAACTCCTGGCATCTCCCAAACGGGATTGTAATATCTATTCTGCAAACTCACGCTAATGTGTCAGACAAGCGTAAGACAGGATTAGGGTTGTTTGCTCCATACGGTCACGTTTCACTGTTAAGTTTGTAAACATGGCTGTACTTTCAGATGCCAATGTTAAAACAGGGTTGGGTAAAAGCTATTTTAGTGATTCCGCAAGCTCATGTGATGGTTATGTCCTTTTTGACTTAAATGTGAATGATCATTTACGGGAAGCTAAAAATCACCATCCTAATGGAACAGCGCCAGATAGAATGCAACCACCAGCAAATGTTTATTCCTTACTACCCATTAATATGCCAAGCAGTAAGGGAACCCGCTCACAATCCACCTCTTGGTTATGTTATGTTAAATGGCGAAGTACAATCAATGTACTCTTCCTCATCAGCCATGTTTGTTTCAAACCAAGGAGTATATAACTTTGTAGTTCACAGTCTGCTTGATTAAACCAAAGAATAAACAAATACCGCCACAATCATCAACTTTCAATGAGTTTTTTACAGCCTAAGGATTAGTCATGGAGGCAAGAATAAAGAGGAGATGCCCTGAGCTCGTTTGAGTGAAGCCAAGCGCTGCGTCCAAAGTGGGCGTAACCTTAACTTGTATTTGGTGTTCCGTGACTTGCATACGGTTGTACGAATCGATTAAGTGTTCTGTTTATTAGTTTTAAGGTTCGTGTTCTTGAATATGAAAATGTGTACGAACAATGAGTGAAAGTGGCTGTGCTCGAAATTAGGCCTAAGAACTGATGAATGCCTCAACACCAATAAGATTTAAAAATCAATTTGGTGTAAATACCGTGATTAGTTGGGCATCATTATGATAGTTCCCAAGATGTTCCTTCTTTGGTGTAACTCGCACTTTCAGACACCTGTATTCAATTTAATCAGTGTTTCATCGTATTATTACGTTTTGCCGTGTCTTTCTTACAAAACTAGCCTTGCATAGGTGCTCTCATTTTTTAAAATTGAATTTTAAAACGATAACGCAGCTTATTTGTGCCAAGTACCGTGATGTACAGAGTGTATTCTACCTATTCAAAAAATAATCTTGTCTTGTCATTGCAGTTTTATGTCAATAAAATCCAGAACTAGTTTGAGTGGTTTACGGCTTTAAGCATAGGAACAGCCATTTTCTTGCTACCCAAAGTGGGCGTGCCGATTGGTTTCAGCACAGGCACGGATCTAGAGTTTGGCTTGGGGGGGTGGTCACAGAATCGAAATTGTTAAAAAAAATGGTATCACTAACAACGCAATCACAAAATAACCAAACGTACAAAACCAGACCAATTTTTTGCAAGCTACATGGATAGAAATTTGATGCGTTTAGCGCACCAAAAATATTCGTACAAATTGCAACGGCGTGTTTGCGACTTTTACACCGAGCTTCGAGAAAAGTATCAAGGCACATTACAGTTTCCGCAAGTCGAGTTGGTACCGACAAAGGGAGAAAGTCACAGCTTAAATTGCCAACCAAGCTTGCAGTTTGGACGTCGGCAAAATTTTTTGGAGCGAAAAAAGCCCCAAATTCCTATACGTGCATTGCTGCACATTTATCGTGACATCACTATAAACATCGATTCGGTAATCACAAGGTTTTATAAACAAAATAGACGAGTTGATTTTTTATATAAAAATAATCGTTTTATATAACAGGTATGAAGTTGTAACTATGTACAGTTTTAACAGAACATAATAATTGCAATAAAGATATTTTCAGTATTGAATAAAATGAAAAAAAAAACAACGGTTTTTCAGTTAAAATTTGTAAGTTTTATTTGTCTGGTTATTGTGTTTTCGTTTTTTGAGTTTGCAAAAAAATTTGGTCTCCGTTTGGGGGGGTGGGGGGGGGGGGGGTCATGAACTCCATGACCCCCCCCCCCCCCTTGAATCCGCGCCTGCATTAGCAGCTTGAACTAGGCAGCGGGATGACGGCATCTCCCTCCGTTCTTTCCTCCATGCGATTAGTTTGTTAATGCCAATCGGCAAATGTGCTGGTGAAATGCCAATTCGATGTTAATTGTCAGATTGTTGGCATAATGCTAGGGTTACCATCCGTCCGGATTTCGTCCGGACAGTCCGGATTTTAAACATGTGTCCGGTTTGGCGTCCGGATTTAAAAATTGTCCGGAAACCGAATACGTGGCAAATATTTGGGGAAATTTTACTTCACACCGCATATAGGTTGGTCACATTGAGCACCAGGACTGCTCAGGCGGCTGCACCTGTTCTGTGTGTCGCTCCTGTCGCCATTTTATTTGGAAGGGGTGTGTTCAGTCAGTTTAGTGCTACTGTTCTGTTTGCTGGACTGCGTCCATTTCTAGACGTTTTATGCTATTAGTTTTCAGTATCAGTAGTTTTTAAGTACATAACAACAAAGTAGTGTTATAAATTGGGAAAATGCCGAAGCGGAAGTGTGTTTATAACGACAAACTTAAAGAAGAATATAAGTTTCTGAGACAGTGCCAAAATAATCGCGTGAGGTGTACGGTGTGCAATACAGAATTTTCTGTGGAACATCGTGGACGCTATGATATAGAAAATCATTTGCAGACTGAAAGACATAAGAAGGCGAATCAAGCAGCGTCCTCGGCAAGTATTAAAACATTTTTTTTAAAATACTGATGCCACTGATGCTGAGCTGCAATGTTCAGCAAAAGAAGCTACTTTTGCCTATCATACTGCAATGCATGGACTTAGTTTCAAAACGTCTGATTGCAATGCCAAACTGATTAAAAAGCTTTTTGAACCGAAATTCTCGGGAGCTCGTACTAAGACCGAAGCCATCATTGTAAATGTAATATCCCCTTACATATTTGACAAACTTCTCAAAGATCTGAAGGATGCAAATTTCATTACACTAACAATTGACAGTTCAAACAGAAAAGAGGTTAAATTGACTCCTGTTTGTGTTCGTTATTTTAACCAAAATGAAGGTGTTAACGTGAAGCTGTTATTTTTGATGAACTTCCAGGTGAAACCTCTGATATCTTAGTAGAACATGTTTTAAAATGCATCAAAAGTTCTCTATTGACTCCAAGGTCGTATGCCTATGCGCTGACAACACCAATACCAACTTTGGTGGTGTTAAAAGGCAGGGCCAAGGAAATGTATTTCGCAAACTTCAAAATGATATATGATGAACACTGATGTTTTTGTATCTTCTTATGTAATCATGTTATGTAATTGTAAAGGGATTGTAAACCTATAAAATCAAGTTCAGTTCATTTCATTTTGTTCGTCCATACCCCCCAGACCCCCCGGAAGATCCGACGTCCGGATTTGGCCTAAAAATATTATGGTAACCCTACATAATGCTCAATACCAGTTACCAAAAGTAACAGCTTAAGATAATTAGAATATGAGGTTATGGCCATTGTTGGGGCAACATATTGTTAATAGGGAGTTTTTAGGGAAGCGAAGCTATATATTGTTGTTTTAAGAGGCGGAACAGCGATGGCACCTATTTCTCACCCTTAATTTCGAAATTTTATTATACAATATATTTAAAACGTTGATTCCTCTCATCATTAAGCGTCGTGCACAGTAAGATCGGATTGCGTTTCGATAATGAAAAAGAAAAAAAGACATTTCTCATATGAGTCGTCCAGTTGCAAATCTCGTTTAATCCACTTGTGAATGAGGATCATGTCGTAAAATTATGTATTTAACAATTTTATTTTACTTTATTTTGTTTTATTTAATGTTATTTTGTTTTTGTTTTTACTTTGTTTTTGTTTATTTTGTTTTGTTTAATTTTTATTTGTTTTATTATGTTTTGAAATGTTTTGTTTAATCTTTTGTTTTGCTTTTGGTTTTATTTTTTATTTTATAAAAAATATTTTGTTTTGTTTTATTTTGATTTTGTTTTGTTTAATTTGTTTTATTTTATTTTGTTTTGTTTTATTTTATTTTGATTTTCCATAAAACAAACACAAAACCAAAACCAAAAAACACGAAGCAGAACACAAAATTCAAAAACAAATGCAGTGTTGCTTTTCTTTCTTGTTTTTTTTTGTTTGTTTTCTACAAACAAAAAACCAAGAAAGAAAAGCAAAAAGTAAAATTCAAAAGCACAATGCAAACACAAAACCAAAAACCAAAAAACACAAAGCAAAAAGTAGGAAACAACAAACACAAAAGATACGCGAGGCAAAGTCCAGAGAAAAGTTTCTCATGTTAATGATTCTTATTCACAAATGGATTAAACGAGTTTTGCAACTGGACGACTCTTAAAATGTTGTAGATTTTGATGCTCAGCTGCATGAAGGAAGATATATTAAAACAAGTGTTTGAGTCTAATCTATACATTAAACAAGCAATGAAAGAAATTGGAGAAAAATTCAAAGTAGGAGTAAAAATTCAAGGAGAAATAATTTTAACTCTGAGATTTACTGATGACAACGTCACCTTAGCCGACACACCGTTTCTGTCAATATGGCGGCGATATAAAACATGACACTGAGATGCCCTTTGCTAGTGCTATCTCTGTACCAAATTTCGTTCCGTTCGGTTATACCGTGTTTGAATTAATAGGGGAAATTGATTTTCACACATAGATGGCCGCCATCCGCAAACTATTAGGCTAATGACCTATTCATTTGGTCAAAGGATGCTTCCTCTATAAGGGTATGTTGTTGCAAAATTTGGTAGAGATCGGATGATTAGCTTAATCGTAATTTGATTTAAGCTTTGAACATTTGTGTGGCCGCCATTACGTTTCCGTCAAGATGGCGGCGATATAAAACATGACACTGAAGTGCCTTTTGTTAGTACTACCTCTGTACCAAATTTCGTTCTATTCGGTTGCACCGTGTTTGGATTAATAGGGGGAATCGATTTTCACACAAAGATGGCCGCCATCCGCAAACTATTACGCTGATGACCTATTGGTTTGGTCAAAGAATGCTCCCCCCATAAAGGTATGTTGTTGCAAAATTTGGTAGAGATCGGATGATTAGGTTAGTCGTAATTTGATTTAAGCTTTGAACATTCGTGTGGCCGCCATTACGTTTCAGTCAAGATGGCGGCGATATAAAACATGACACTGAGGTGCCCTTTGCTAGTGCTACCTCTGTACCAAATTTCGTTCCATTCGGTTCCACCGTGTTCGAATTAATAGGGGGAATCAATTTTGACATAAAGATGGCCGCCATCCGCAAACTATTAGGCTAATAACCTATTAGACTGGTCAAAGGATGCACCCTCCATAAAGGTATGTTTTTGCAAAGTTTGGTAGAGATCGGATGGTTATGTTAGTCGTAATTTAACTTAGGCTTTGAACATTTGTGTGGCCACCATTACGTTTCTGTCAATATGGCGGCGATATAAAACATGACACTGAGATGCCCTTTGCTAGTGCTACCTCTGTACCAAATTTCGTTCCATTCGGTTTCACCGTGTTTGAATTAATAGGGGAAATTGATTTTCACACAAAGATGGCCGCCATCCGCAAACTATTACGTTGATGACCTATTGGTTTGGTCAAAGGATGCTCCCCCCATAAGGGTATGTTGTTGCAAAATTTGGTAGAGATCGGATGATTAGGTTAATCGTAATTTGATTTAAGCTTTGAACATTTGTGTGGCCGCCATTACGTTTCCGTCAAGATGGCGGCGATATAAAACATGACACTGAGGTGCCTTTTGTTAGTACTACCTCTGTACCAAATTTCGTTCCATTCGGTTGCACCGTGTTCGAATTAATAGGGGGAATCGATTTTCACACAAAGATGGCCGCCATCCGCAAACTATTACGCTGATGACCTATTGGTTTGGTCAATTGATGCTCCCCCCATAAGGGTATGTTGTTGCAAAATTTGGTAGAGATCGAATGATTAGGTTAGTCGTAATTTGATTTAAGCTTTGAACATTTGTGTGGCCACCATTACGTTTTCGTCAAGATGGCGGCGATATTAAACATGACACTGAGGTGTCCTTTGCTAGTGCTACCTTTGTACCAAATTTCGTTCAATTCGCATTCACCGTGTTCGAATTGATAGGGGGGGACAGACATTCAGAGTACACACACTCACACACACACAGACACACACACACACATACACACACACACACACAGACTCACACACACACAGACAGACACACTTTTTTCGCCCTGTGTTGATCTCATAAGTCTACTTTCATTTTTTGCAAAAATCGAAAGTAGGCTAACAAAAATATTGGAATGCAGTCGAAGGAGATCACAAATCCCTATGGATACAAAAAGTAGGTTAGCACAGGTAAGAAAAGCATTTATACAGAAAAGGAAGCTGCTGACATCGAATATAGATTTAGGTGTTAGGAAGTCATTTTTGAAGGCCTTTGTCTGTAGCGTGGCACTCTATGGAAGTGAAACTTGGACTGTTGGAGCAGCAGATAAAAGGAGAATTGAAGCGTTTGAAATGTGGTGTTACAGGATCAGATGGGTTGATAGGGTTACGAATAAAGGGGCATTAAGACGAGTGGGAGAAGAGAGATGTTTCTGACGATTGCTAACGAAGAGAAGAGATAGATAGATAGGACAAATGCTAAGACACCCAGGAATAGCAAATTTTGAAGGTAGGGTCAAGGATAAGAACTGTAGGGGTAGATAGACCAAAGTTAGAATATGTTAAACAGACTGCCTCGGATGTAGAGTGTGGTAGCTATGTAGAGACGAAAGGAAGGATGGAAGGCTGCATCAAACCAGTCGAAAGACTGAAGACTCAAACACATGATTTTAGTGCCGGGATTGTCCGAGGATAACTATGTTCGGCTCGCCAGAGTTTGTTGCTGCTTCTATGCAGTCACCCATGGGGTGAGCTACAAGTACCGTCGCATGTGGATGAGATTAAGATGAATGAAACTGGATAAGTTCAAATTCAAGTATATCCAACTTTGGCTACCAGACGCCACTGTCTCTGACCGCAGTGACGAACGTTGGAACTTTATACAGCGTTTCTCAGACACCATCCGAAAAATAAGAGCCATTTTCTCTGGATATACAGGGTCTTTCATATAAAATAAGAGCGCCAAGCGGCGGCTTTGTTAACCGCAGCTGCGGTCACCTTGGCCGAGCTTTTGGCGTGCCAAGGCCCCCTGCTTTAAGCGTGTGTACAATCCTATATGATGCAGCGGCCTTGCTAGCGTGTGTACAATGCTGAAATCTTACTTTTTAATTATTGTTGATGAAACCGAAACCCTGACTTGTGCTAATTTTGTGAGTGATTTATTCGGAGACCTTTAAGATTCTCGCCAATGTCATCTAGCTCATCCTCTGTTAAAACTGTTCGTGTGCGGGCATGTTTTTATCGAGCACCGAGCCAGTAGTGTCAAACTTATTTGCAATTACGTGAATCTGTGCTAGTGAAGGTGGCACTTCATCAGAAAATTGCTGAACAAATACATCACGTACCCGCCGAGCCGACTCGTACTTAAAATAAGTTTTACATAAAAAAATACGATGTTGCAATGATAACTGTCTCACCATGTTAGCACTTGAGGTTCATACTGATATTTTTATACAGTCCATCGGAACTTGGGGGGGGGACCAGCTCTCGTATGTACTATGCGCACGCTTTCAATACTACAGCAGGGGGCCTTGGCGCGCCACAAGCTTGGCCAAGGTGACCGCAGCTTCGGTTAACAAAGCCGCCGCTTGGCGCTCTTATTTTATATGAAAGTCCCTGTATACAGAATGGACCCAGGTAGATTAACCAACGCTAGAGATATTCGCTCTCAGTTACGCCTACAAGTTCTGGCATTTTGGGAGAGTCAGTGGCTAGCTGACCCACTGCCCAGTAAACTGAGAGCGATCAAGGGAACTACTCGCGTTTGGCGGAGCTCTTTCTGGTCACGGAGAGAGTCCGTCATTTTGTGTGGGCTAAGGATAGGTCATACAAGATCCACCCACTCGTACCTAATGAGATGGGAAGTCTCCCCACTTTGTACGTGTGGAGCCATTTTCACCGTGGCCCACTTTTTAACGGAGTGTGTGGATCTTGCTGACTTACGAAGAAACCTTGGTTTGCAGACGACACTCAAACTTATATTAGCCGATGACGCGGTGGCTGCTGATCGCGTTATCCGCTTTATAAGTGAGAGTGGGTTAGAGCCAGCAATCTAAATTTTCTAGTATAAATTGAATCAACGACTTGTTCGTTTTTGAATGATAATGTTTTGTTTTTCCGTAATTTTTGTTTATTTTTATAATTTTTATTTTTATTTAATTTTTGTTTTTGTTTTATTAATTTTTGGTCTTTTTGAATTTAGGTGTCCACCTCAAAATTTTTAATTCTATTCCAAATTTGTATTCTTTAATCTTTGTTAAGAGGGGCAGATGACCTCGTAGTTTCGCCCTTTAAAACAACAATAACTAGCTAACTAGATTAACCAACCAGTTAATTAAATTCCTTGCGACCAGGAGAACCACAGCTTGCTGGTATCATGAGGGGAAGAAGGACCTAAAAGAAATGGCAACATCTGGAGCTGAAATCAGCAACAGGGAAACATAAAAAGCCAAAATTAAGATTTTCACGGGGTTTAAGAGTCATCCTACATTCCGGAAGAAAAGAGGGGAATGTAGAGCGATAGAATGAAGACGTATTGGGCAAAAATAAAGATCCAGAAGCAGCTGAAATCAAATTAACGTGTTCCACTGTCAGCCTAATCGACATAAGAAGAAGAAGAAGAAATACACTTGGATGACCAGTTTCGATCGTTAAGCGATCATCATCAGATCCATTACACTTTGGCTATTAAATCTGTGTCTAAAAGTTTGGGTGACGTGCAATTATTGACAATATGTACACTTATTTAGTTGCAGGCTTGTTAAAATACTGTTGACTAGTTTCCTAAGTGTAATGGATCTGATGATGATCGCTTGCCGATCGAAACTGGTCATCCAGTAATCTCATGTAAATTAGTTTCAAGTTTCAAATTTTTGAAAGGAAAGTTTTAAGAAGGATATATGGCCCGGTAAAGGAGGATGAAGGGTGGCGAATCAGGACAAACAAAGAAATTGAAGAGATAATCATAGGTGAAGATATTGTGAAATGTATTAAGTCCCGACGTCTGGGTTGGCTTGGTCATGTAGAGAGGATGAATGAAGAAAGAACACCAAGGAAGATATTACATGGAACTATGGAAGGGAAGAGGATACGTGGACGACCGCGCAAAAGATGGCTACAAGGCTTAGGAAAAAACCTGAGAACTATGAGGGTTGGAAGATGGTGGGAGAAAACTCATAGAAGGGACGAATGACGAGGAATCGTGAGAGAGACCAAAGCCTACCCCAGGCTGTAGCGCCGATGAGGTTAGGTTAATTCCTCTTGTTCCCACTGGAACATAGGGCATCCGTGAAACGTCTCCATTGCGGTCGTCGACTTGCCAATGCTTTAACTTCCTTCCAGGTCTTCCCAATTTCAAGTGCCTCCTCCTCTACAGTCCTCCTCCAGGTCTTCCTAGGACGACCTCTCCTTCGTGCACCTTGCGGATTCCATTCCAATGCTGTCCTTTCTACAGATCCCACTGGCTTCCTCAAAGTATGTCCTATCCATTTCCATTTTCTCCTCTTCATTTCCACTCCAACTGGAAATTGATTTGTTATTCTCCATAGTTCTTCGTTGGATATTATTTCCGGCCATCTGATGTTTATGATGCGTCGTGAACAACGGTTTATAAATGTTTGCAGGAGATTAGTGATAGTTCGTGTAACCTTCCAAGTTCCACAAGCATATTGAAGGACAGACTTAACATTTGTATTGAAAATTTTAATTTTCGTCTTCCTAGCAATGTTTGTGTTCTTCCACACCACATACAGCTGCATAAATTCTCCATTTGCTTTCTTTATTCTCGCTTTCACATCTTCTGCTCCTCCTTCTCTTGTCACTACACTTCCCAAATAAAGAAATGTTTTAACCTCCTAAATCTCTTCTCCTGCCACAATCAACCTTTCTTCAATTTTGGCATGTACTCTCATTTCCTTGGTCTTATCAACATTTATGTTGAGTCCTGCAGCCTCTGCTTCCTTTCGTAATCCTTCTAGCTTGTGTATCATGTCACTAAATCTTGAAGACAAAAGACAAATATCATCTGCAAACTCTAGATCGTCCAGTCTTTTCCCCATTCCCCATTGTATTCCTCTTTTCCTCCTACCCAACATTTTCCTCATAACATTATCGAGCAATCACTAAAAAGAGTATTGGTGACAGAACGCATCCCTGGCGAACTCCACGTGTGACATTCACATAGTCTGTGAGCTTCCCCTCATGTACTACTTTACACCTGTATCCTTCATACATTTCCTTCATAAGATTCAAGATCAAGCGCCGATGAAGAAAGCAAGTAAGTATTAGGGAATAACCTATCACAATTGGGTACAATCGTGCTGACCGACTGAGAAACATCAAATTTCGACCACAAGGTCTGTTAAAAATGTGTACGTTTCACGGAAATATAGGTATAAACTGTAGTATTGGTATTGCATCAGTGATGTATCAGCAGTGAAAAATTGGCATTGCCAAGCCCATCAGTTTAATAAAAAAATGAATGATTTGTTGTCGAATGTATTAAGAACTTCAAAGTATCCCAGGTGAGCAGGTAGGTGACGCCCATAATGTTGAATGGTAAATGGGTTAGTGAACATAGGCTGGTAACACTCCGGGAGTGATGAACCAAGTACAATACTACCAACATTAGCAGAAATACATTATGCAATGATGAATAATAATTGTAGAAACAATGTCCTAATATATGTTTTCTCCGCCGCTGTCTACAACCCACCCGCCGTTCAAATTATATCACGACTTAAATAGTAAATGTTGCCCATTATCCGCGTGAATTTTGCATGGGTACTGTATTGCCAACCCCAACAAACCCCCATTCATAGGTACTAATTGTATAGCCGTTCTAGATAGCGTTCTGAGGTGTTGAAATGAAAGGGACAATGGTTTTGACAATCATTACGGCCTAACACGTCCAATTCAATGATTTTTTTTTACCATGGTTACAGCCTAACTCAGGCTGTTCCAGCCGATCAGCTCGTCCGTGAGCAGCTGATTACTCGCCGCCTTGTGTGAGTAAGCCTGCAATATGCAATACAGCTCTGCTGTAGGGGCGGCCGTTACTAAGCGCTGGATACATCAACATTGGCAGGAAGCGCATGGACTTGTACTATGGACCTTCGCCCAGTGACGTTTTTGCTATCACCCCCAGTCCCTCTCCAACCGTGCTCCGAGCATTACTGCTGAGTACTCGCGTGTTCGCATACTCAAACTCGTGGATTTGGAACAGCCTGGCCTAACTCGTCCAGATCAATTGTTTTTGACGATGGTTATAGCCCAATGTGTCGTCAACAGAGCCTCGCTAGCTTCCCTCGGCCAAAGCCACACCTAAACCCGACCATTCTAACCTTCGTTTAGTCCAATGCAATGGATTTTGGCAATGGGGACATCCTATCACGTCCAATCCAATTGTTACAGTCCAACTCGTCCCGATCAATTATTTTTGAGAATGATTACAGCCTAACGTGTCGTCAACAGCGCCCCGCTAGCTTCCCGCGGGCAAGACCGCACCTCAACTCAACCATTCTAACCTTCGTTTTGTCCAATCCAATGGTGTTTGACAATGGTTACAGTCTAACACGTCCAATCCAATAGATTTTGACACTGGTTACAGCCTAACTCGTCCAGATCAATTGCTTTTGACGATGGTTATAGCCCAACGTGTCGTCAACAGTGCCTCGCTAGCTTCCCTCGGCCAAGGCCACACCTAAACCCGACCATTCTAACCTTCGTTTTGTCCAATCCAATGGTGTTTGACAATGGTTACAGTCTAACACGTCCAATCCAATGGATCTTGACAATGGTTACAGCCTAACTCGTCCAGATCAATTGTTTTTGACGATGGTTACAGCCCAACGTGTCGTCAACAGTGCCTCGCTAGCTTCACGCGGGCAAGACTACACCTAAACCCGACCATTCTAACCTTCATTTTGTCCAATCCAATAGTTTTTGACGATGGTTACAGCCTAACGTGTCGTCAACAATGCCTCGATAACTTCACGCGGGCAAGACCACACCTAAACCCGTCCATTCAAACCTTCGTTTCGTCCAATCCAATGGATTTTGGCAATGGGGAGAACCTAACACGTCCATTCCAATTGCTACAGCCCAACTCGTCCAGATCAATTGCTTTTGAGAAAGATTATAGCCCAAAGTGTCGACAACAGTGCCCCGCTAGCGTCCACGCCCAAGGCTGCGCCTCAACCCGACCATTCTAACCTTCGTTTTGTCCAATCCAATAGTTTTGACGATGGTTACAGCCTAACACGTCCAACCCATTGAATTTTGACGATGGTTACAGCCTAACACGTCCAATCCAATAGTTTTTGACGATGGTTACAGCCTAACGTATGGTCAACAGTGCCTCGCTAGCTTCTCTTGGCCAAGACCACACCCAAACCCGACCATTCTAACATTCGTTTAGTCCAATCCAATGGATTTTGGCAATGGGGACAACCTAACACGTCCAATCCAATTGTTACAGTCCAACTCGTCCCGATCAATTGTTTTTGAGAATGGTTACAGCCTAACGTGTCGTCAACAGTGCCCCTCTAGCTTCCACGCCCAATGCTGTGCCTCAACCCTGACCATTCTAACCTTCGTTTTGTCCAATCCAATAGTTTTTGACGATGGTTACAGCCTAACACGTCCAATCCAATGAATTTTGACGATGGTTACAGCCTAACACTTCCAATCCAATTGTTGACGATGGTTACAGCCTAACGTGTCGACAACAGTGCCTCGCTAGCTTCCCTCGGTCAAGACCACACATAAACCCGACCATTCTAACCTTCGTTTAGTCCAATCCAATGGATTTTGGCAATGGGGACAACCTAACACGTCCAATCCAATTACAGTCCAACTCGTCCAGATCAATTGTTTTTGACAATGGTTACTGCCTAACGTGTCGTCAACAGTGTCCCACTAGCTTCCAAGCCTAAGGCTGCGCCTCAACCCGACCATTCTAACCTTCGTTTTGACCAATCTTATGGGTTTTACCTGCGGGCTGCGTTAGCCATCAAGACCATGTGGGACTCATGTGGTGGAAAATTGTATATCTTACATGTTGGTAACACTGCCATGACGTGAATGTGTCGTCATGTCTTGTCAATGTGTCCGCCCAGATAACAGCTGACGAATGCTCAACATGGCTACCGCCGTTCAATGGACAAGAAACAAACACACTTATTATTTATTTTATGTAATTTAGCACATATTTCCAGCGCACTGGTCATAATGGACGGCAATTTGAATTGGTATTGTCCCTTAGAAAGTTATGAAAATCATGTTTTATCAAGGTTTCACGTGTCCTCAACTAGCTATGTGCAAGTGTAGGATCCTGGTTCAACACTCCTGAAGGTTAACAGCGAAATCATCAGGTAAACAGCGTTCCCTTAATTTTATTAATTCGATACAGCCATCTATGGACTACAAATTCACAACAATTATTTAGGTCTTAGTCTTCAAGGTGCTTTTTCCTTGCCGTTTAGCTTCGTGACAGAATTTTTCAATCTTTTGACTCCTTCTCAATCTTTCTTCCGGTAAAAGTGTGCGTCTTCTTTTGGGGGGATCCTTCACACTTGCAACTTAAGTTCTGAATCTTGTCCTGCTCCACACTTCAACCAGTCCAATATTTTCCCTTTTCAAGTTTTGATATAGCCATGGAGGTTGTATCTTGCACTTCTCTTGAAGGTTAACGATTTTATTAGCTAACTTCTCAGCTCCCAATCATTTAATCTTCTTTTTCTCATACTGACAGAAATCCATTCCTTTATCATTATATTAGCAGTAGTGCCTGACTTCGCCCGGTGAATTTGTTTGTTTTAATGATGATAATGAATACTACTACAGAACTGGCACATGATACTTAAACTAACGGAAAAAAATATTTTAAAAATATAACTTTTTGTGGTGGTGGTGGTGGTGGTGGTAGTAGGGGTGATAATTAGTACAGTATAATGGACTCAACATTCAGGTCATTTTCCCGTAATGATAATGATAATAATGAATAGGGAAACGGCTATTTACTAACTACAGTACTCTCACATGAAATTTACAAACAAATTGAAAAAAGATATTAGAAAGAGGAGTAACAGAAATAAAAGGGCATATAACTCATCGGCTGTTAGAAAAGTAGAGACCAATAGTGTCGTCTTTTGACGCTTAGCGACGTAGGAAAATAATCAGAGCACTTTGGAAAACTTCCGCTGTCCCGAGCTCCTGAGGTAGCAATAGGGTCATTTATCGCCACATAGAACTCAAGGATAATGATCGGAATAATTGAAAGTAAATTTGAAAGCACCAACACTTATAGCAGCTGGTAACCTCAATGTACTGCACCAATACCATCAAACATACACAGAGGCATAATATTTTCATGATGATACATTTTTAAGGGGCCTAAAAATCTTTTTGCGCTAATTACTCCCAGTGACTGCAATTTATAAACAGCACAAGATGTAACTATTTTCGCAATTCTGCACCAGAACCCTTGTTAAGAGCGACGTGATGCAGCCCGCATTGCCGTCAACAATAGACTTCTTAAACTATTCTTACAGTTACACTACTACTGACATGAATGGTTCTAGGGCCTTGAATCGTGGTTTTCAAGTTCCCTTTGTCTGTTATTCTAAAAGTAGAGAATGGAGAGGGTTGTCCAAAATATCAAGTGGACAGTGTTACCAGCAGGGTTTCAAAGGGCAAGTATGTAAAATTCGTTGCAATTATGTGAAACTGCGTAGATTTGTGCTAAAGGGCCTAAATGCAGGGAATGGAGTGGTCTGTCCGAAATTTAAAGTGGACAGTGTTACTCGCAGGGTTCGAAAAGGAAAGTATACAAAATTTGGTTGAGATCGGTAAAACGGTGTACATGTGTGCCAAAGGGCCTAAATTTCAAGTAGACAGTGCTACTCGCAGGGTTCCAAAGTGTAATTAGTATACAAATTTCTGTTCAGATCGGTGAAATGGTGTAGATTTGTGCCAAAGGGCCTAAATGCAGAGAATGGAGTGGTCTATCCCACATTTGAAGTGGACAATGTTACTCGCAGGGTTCGAAAAGGAAAGTATACAAAATTTGGTTCAGATCGGTGAAACGGTGTGTTTTTTTTTATAAATAACAGACAGACAATCATTGAGCTTTATGTAATAGAAAAAGGTATCTTGACCAGTTTCAGTACTTAAGAAAATTTTAGCGTACGTTTGGTGTCATCCAATTAAGTTCCCATAGGTTGAACTGTGTCGATACTTATAATACGAATGATACATTGCCGGAGATATGCTTTTTAATTCGGTTACATTTCAATGTCCTGCCGCTGTTAATTCCATGGCTAAACGTATTTAAAATAATGACAGACTGAAGCTGGAAAATGGGCGTGAGTCGACCTCCATTTGAAATAGGTGATGACAGTGTTCTACCACTCTTTTGTCCAGTAGCGGCCATACTATCGTTATTAATTCTGGAAGAGTCCAAATCCCGGATTTTACACTTCTACCTGATTTATTATTGTATACTAGCAACCCGCCCCAGCTTTGCCTAGAATCTCTAACGGTTAAATGGCGCACGGACGGCAGGCCCCAGACGCAATTCAGAAAAGCCGAGGTGAACAGCGAGACTCCAAACACAAATAGCCCACTCTTCTCTGAATTCTTAACTTGACACGACTCGACAGTTTGAAGCTGGCCGAACTGGAGTGATCGGCTCGCTCGTTTGCTCGTAAACTCGATCCGAAGCTAGAAATTTAAATTTTCACTGAATAGAGGTTGTTGGAAGAAATGAAAAAGTTAAAACACTTATAGTGGGCGATGTATTAAAGAGAGAGAAATGTTTTTCGGGACTTTTTTGTAGAAATTTGCATGCTGATCAATTCTTACACTCATCGTATGAAGGTATTTTAAACAGTTTACCCATCGTAAGGTTAAAAGGTTTTTCTGCGACTCGATTCCCTGAAATTGTTACTGCTCGGCTTCCTTTGGTCATAAATGAATGTTTTTGTTCAGAAACCTTCCTCGAGAAGTCCTTTACAGAATGGCGAAAACCGCATCAATATTCATCCAGTCCCCCCAGGGGCTCACATCTAGAGGGACGTGGGTTGGCGACCATGGGGCCCCAGCCGAGTCCCGCATTGTTTCCACTTACTTGTGCAGGGCTCCTCTCTGTCTTCTTTCCTGTCGACCTCACTTGGTCAACTCTTGTTCTCTTCCGACCCCGACGGTATTAGGGTAGGCCTAGGGAGTCTCTTCCTTTCCAGCCTTAATTGGCCCTTGTCTCATCTTCTAATACCCTCCTCCTGCGAGGGGTCAGCCTTCTTTTTTCTTTTCATGTTCTATCCTGCCTTCTGCTCAAGGCCCTGAAGGAGGCTGGTTGTATGTAGCCCCATCACTTCTGGTGCACCCTGGATAATGCTAAACCCTCAGGGGCTCACGGCTGGTGAGTTGGGGAGTTGGTGACCCCGAGGGATTCCTGAGCTGGGTCCGTTTTCCCCCTTTTGTCCATTACCTGTGGGGTGGACCATCTCCTCTTTCACTTTCCTATCTGCCTTTCATGGCTCTCCTTCCTTCCAAGTCCCCCAATCCGCATTCTTCGAGGGTTGAGGGCATTTCTTTTCCTCCTGTCCTTCATTTGCATTATTCTCCTTTTGTTTTCCATTTCTTCTTCTAGTATATAAGTTAGTAGTTAGTTTTACTTATAGTTTACATTTCATTATAATCTTTACGATCACCCAAACCATTAGGGGCCGATAACCTAGATGTTAGGCCCCTTAAAACAACTATCATCATCATCAATATTCATCCAGTGGTTCACGAGATTACCCAAGAATCGGGAACTATGTTTTATATAGGCCTATATGATTTCCATAACTTTCTGGGAGTCGTTAGAAATTGAAATTACTGTTAATTATCAGTGCTACATCAGAAATATTTGTTATACAGGGTGTAAATAAATATGTGGGAAAGCTCTAGGGATTCGTTAGAGGACCTGGCAACAAGCAAAACATGTCCGGTAAATATATGGTTTATGTTCGTTAGTTGCCATGTTACAAGCATTGTTTGTGGTGTGCTTAACACAGATAGTGGCACGGTGCTAGTTGGTCATTTGTGGAGGGCACACAGGCCACTTGTAGGTTTCGTCACTATTCAAGTCTGTGGGCATTTGCTTTGCATTCAAAGTCACGTGATGTCAGGTGCTTAGCAAACACGTAAGTTGTGCACACCAGACATCAAAAACAGTTCAGTATTAATGTGTGGGCTGGAATAATCGGTGACATATTATTTGATACTTTCATTTTACCAGGAACATTGACATGAGCGGCATACTGCTCGTTTTTAACAAATGATTTAACTGGTTTGTTGCACGGCGTTCCACTGGATTTAATTCAGTGCATGTGATTCATGCATGATGGAGCAATTATACATCAGTGATTCTCAAACAAATGGATAGGGACCGACACCGTGGCCTGCTCGTTCTCCCGATATCAACCCATTAGACTTCTACTTATGGGGTCATTTAAATACCATTTGTGTATGCCACATCGATTCATAACGTAGACATCTGCGTCAGCGAATAGAGCAAGGATGTCAGCAGATTCGAGAAATGCCGGGAATATGGGAGCGTGTGAGACTGTCAATGATGCGGCGCATAGACGCCTGCATTACAGCTCGTGGTAACCATTTTGAGCACCTTCTGTAGAGAACTATAAGTAGTAACAATCAACACCTGTGACCAACCCGCATAGTGAAGCGGTCTGTGTTAAACACACCATAAACAATGTTTGTAACACGGAAACGAAAGCAAATACACCATATGTTTACGGACATGCTTTGTTGTCAGACCCTCTATCGAATCCCCGGAACTTTCCACATATTCAGTTACACCCTGTATTACGTAAATAAACGTTCTTATTTCTTGTTCATCCAACGACGGTAGCCATGTTTCTGAGGCGCATTTAGTATCTTCAACTGTTTCCAATGTACACATGACAGTAGACACAAAATTAAATGATACAATGCGTTGCATTACTGGTTCCATCAAATCAACTCAATGCCACTGGTTACCCATGCTGAGTCACATCCCTCCACCTCACTTAAGAGGGAAGCGAGCTCTACTAAGGGAAGCTAAGAAAATCTTTGCATCACCCTCTTTGCCATTGCATCAAGAATTCTGCCATCCGTCACAGCAACGACTGCAATCTAGAAGACCAGTAGCCTAAGTGTCACTGAGGGGCAACTCGTTGCTGCTGGATTTGACCTAAATGAAAGCTGGAAGCATGAGTGATCAATTAAAACATTGGGAACAAGTGCCCACCATCTTGATCCCACAAAGAAACCAAACGGTTTTGCCTTACCGAGGAGCTTCTGATGCCGCATCAACAGGCTGAGGACTGGACATGGTTGCTGCAATTATTTCAGGTACAAGAGGGTCTGGATCAGCTCACCAATGTGTGAGTGTAACCTGGAAGAACTGACGATCGAACATCAGGTCCAACGCTGTCCTCTTTATTCGTACACTGGCATTCCCGACGATATTCTCGTTCTCACATCCGATTTAAATGAATGGTTGAGAAGGATGGACTTTAAAGTTTGATTTTACCTTGTTAGGTATAATTGTATATTGTATAAATTACCATACGATTAAATAAAGTAGTCTCTTTTAGCGTTCCTCTTCTATTCCTTATTAGAGAGAATAATGTTGTGAAATTCAATTCTCGTGCTGAGTCGGCCACATGACTATTCTTGCTAAGGAATTGCCACGCTATCTGTGACTCGTACGAGCTGAGTGCGTTCCTCCTTATAACAGCATTCCATGCCATAGTACAGAAGTTCTTATGATGAGAGATAAGAATCCACACTTCAAAATTGCGATTGAGAATAATAGGATGCAAAAATTATCCATTAGCCAATATGGCATCCATAAGGTGAGGTTAGGTTAAAGGTCAACATAAAACTACTAAAGCAAATATACGAGCATCATGAGCTAGTAAAACTGGAGGAGGCCAAATCATGGGTTAAAACATTCTTTAACTACAGTACTGAAATTAGTCAAAATACATCTGGCAATGGTCGGAAAAATATTTGGAGATGATGTAGTAATAGATGTTACACCTCCGCTGCTGAGACCCACCCTCCATCCCCTTTTTTAGATTACAACGTATATATATAACATTCCTGCTGAGTTCGCCATCGTACGAGTGATTTATGGACCAATACAGTATAGCCAACCACATACAAACGGTACTAGTGTATAGCCGTTATCGTAAAACATAAAAGCACCAAGTTTCATTCAGAGCTACTCCACGAAACAAATTACCCTCAAGACACCAGAGTGCACCAGTTTTTAGCCTACTTTCGATTTTTGCAAAGAAATGAAAGTAGACTTATGATATCTACACAGGGCCTAAAATTCTGTGTGTGTGAGTGTGTGTGTATGTATGTGCGTGTGTGTGTGTGAGTGTGTGAATGTGTACTCTGAATGTAGTGGCTTCGGTGGCGTAGTTGGTAGCATGCTGAGCTTCTATGCCCAAGATCGCGGGTTCAAACACGGCCGAAGTCGTCAGATTTTTTAAGAACGTTGAAAATCCCTCAGTATGCCTTCCTTCGGAGGGGAAGTAAAGCCGGCGGTCCCATGTCATAGATTTATGGCATGTTAAAGAACCTTCCACTAATTGCACCTGTGTGAAGCTAAATTATATATAGGTTAAACATTTGAATAACGTTCTTAGGTTCCTACGTTCGCCGTCAGGAGCCGACTGCAGTGGCATCTGGTAACTAAGTTCTGAACTAGTTGGTCGTTGACGGTGGCGTTTGGCGGAAAAAGTAGGAACCACTTAAAAAATCATTGTCTGCAGTACTTACTTGAATTAAAACAGATACACACACTAATACAGCCATCACAATTAACACCGGTTATCAGACAGATTCTACACACACCCAAAGTACACGGGGCTTCATGACCGCGTTGTCGCAGCCCCTAAACTAAGCAAGCAACCAACCAACTCGGAATGTCTGTCCCCGCCTATCAATTCAAAGACGACCGGGTGAGTTAGCCGTGGTCGTTACGGCATGACTGCTGGCAGTCGCTCACATCCGGGAGGCGAGGAGGTTCGAATCCCCCCGCCGGCAACCTTGAAGATGATCTTCTGTGGTTTCCCATCTTCCTTCCAGGCAAATGCCGGGGTTGGTCCCCAACTATAGGCCACAGCCGCTACCTTCCAACTCCTCGTCCTTACATTCAAACTTTCCTCTCCAGACAACACTCCACACGCGACGGTACTTGTAGCTCACCCATCGGGTGTCCGCCTCGAAGCAGCTACAAAACTGGCGAGCCGAACATGTCCTTCGACACTCCCGCCACTAAAAGCCATACGCTAAAAAATAAAAAAATCAAACACGGTGAATCCGAATTGAATGATACTTGGTACAGAGGTAGCACTTCCAAAGGGCACATCAGTGTCATATTTTATATTGCCGCCATCTTTACCAAAACTTAATGGCGGCCACTCAAATGATCAAAACTTAAAATTAAATTACGACCAAACTAATCATCACCAAATTTGGTAACAACATGGGACGCGTCTTATTCCCAAACTTCAAGGTCATCCGCCGTACCACTTCAAGATGGCGGCCGTGTGAATTATGAACACTTTATAATCCATAGCATGGGACCCACCAGTTCCGAGATTACCGAACCGAGAATCGTTTAAAATGTTCTAAGGGGCGTGGCCCGTTCGAAATTAAAAGTTTATATTGTAATATTATTGTGGCTTTAAACAGCTGAGCCGTCTCTGTTACAGACAAGACGGCAGCTGATATCTCGTTCTGACCTATATTTCACTAAGTATGTTTCATGCAATATAGCCTTCGGATAGAAGTAATAAAAACTTTGTATGAAATTAACTTTGTTTGAAATACACTCCGGTGAAGGAATCGCTTAGTCAAAGTCATTGTTTGCTAAGGCGTTGTATCTAAACCGCTTGATAACATTGAACTTGGGTGGATATATTTGTGTCTGTGGTTACAGGTGGGCAGGAAATGAAGACTTCATTTCTGATGACTTCCGGATAATCCGCGCAGGCAATACCAAAGCCGGAAATAGTGGTGTAGCGATTGTATAAAATGAAAATGGACTCACAACGTAGTCAACACTTATCACATTAGTGACAGAATTCTAATGATACAAGTAAAAGCAATTCCAGTTGATTTGGTGACAGTACAATCATATTTCCCCACTTCAAATGCTGATGATGAAGAAATTGAAGAAATGTATGATCAAATAGGAGAATTGTTTGACATAGTAAAGGAGAATTCAAACATTATTTAAATGGGTGACTTTAGTGCTTCCGTAGGCTCTCATAATGATCTTAAATATGCCGGTAAGTTTAGCATGGGTGATGTCAATGTGAGAGGAGAAAGATTACTGGAATTCTTTGAGCAACAAGACATGGTAATAACTAGGGCTCGGATCGATATGCTCGATAAAATCTCCAGTTATGCTCGAAAACCATGTGTTTTATGTTCGATAGATATGCTCGAAAATCCCATTATATGCTCGAAAAACCCGTTATAAACCAATTATATGCTCGATAGATATGGTCGAAATCCCCATTATATGCGGTTAAATATGCAGAATATGCTCGAAAACACCGTTAAAAACTATAGAAAGGAAAGTGAACCAAAAAAACCAATAACATACCTTTAAATACGAGCTTTATTTTCTAATTCTATGTATGATACACTGCAATATACTCGCATTCAAGTTTTACAAGTATATATAAGAGAAGAGCTCTTATAAAAGATACAGTTTAAAAGTTCATTTACAAAATATTCATAATTAGGCGAGTTAATTAAGTAGATCTGCATTGGTCATTACAACAAGAAATTTTCGATGTTTTCAGTTTTGAATGATTTTCTTAAATCAGTCAATAAAAGTTTCAATGACGAGAACGACCTCACAAAAGGTTAAAAGCCTGCGTTTCTATTATTCGCACCAGATAGGCTTTCCAATAATTATTTCTGTTTTCGAACCTTAAGGATTGTCAGGGCCCGAATTCGGAGGAGAATTCGAAGAAAAACAAACTATTTAGACGAAACCCACAAGAATATGCATTTATATTCTTCTATTCTGAAAACTGCGGTTTTATGCATTTATATGCTCGATACATTTCAATTCTGTTGGTCCCAGAGAGGTGAAAATACCACCGAAAGGCTTCTTTCAATGTGTACTATTCAGGAAACAAATATGCAAATATGCTCGAATCCGAGCCCTAGTAATAACTAATACCTGTTACGAAGTTCCCAAGAGAAGACGTTACACCTGGATAGCACCTGGAGATAGAAGACGGTTGCAAATTGACTACATCATAGTTAAACAAAGATAATAGGAACCAAGTGAAAGCCAGCCATAGTTACCCTGGGGCGGAAATTTATAGTGATCACATCCTAGTTGCAGCTAAATGTGATATAAGGTTCAAGAAGAATAAAACATTTAGACGAAAGAGATGGTGTTTAAATAAGCTTCAGAATCCTAATGTAGTACAAAAATTTAAAGATGATAGCAAATTGGTTAACGATGAGACTTTAGGATGGGATGATATAAGAAATGGCTTAGAAACAGCCGCAACGGAAGTACTGGGCAAAAGAAAATTGGAACCGAAGAAGAAAATGGATGACCCAGGAAATCCTGGAGCTTATTGAAGAAAGGAACAAATTTGGAAATATAGACACTCAAGGGTATAAGTCTCTAAAGAATCAAATAACAACGAAATGTCGCAAGGAGAAAGAAAATTGGATGAAGCAGGTATGCATGGATATTGAGGATGACCTGAAGAATGGGAAACCTGACAAAGCTTATTTTAAAGTGAAATCTTTGAGCTATCAGCAACGCATTACAAGCAACGTAGTTAAGAATTCCAAAGGGAAGCTATTGTTTGAAAATGATAAGGTATGTGAGCGATGGAAGGAATACCTTGAAGATTTGTATGATGGACCAGATATTACTGACAATAGTAGTTATATAGAAGATGAACTAATTGAAGAAGATGATAAAGGTCCAACTATAACTAAAGCAGAATTGTATGCAGCACTCACTAAACTGAAAGGAAATAAAGCAACTGGTGTAGATAACATTCCTGCAGAGCTCTTAAATTGTTGTAATGTAAGCATTAAGGAATGCCTTTCTCAAATCATTACTAAATGCTATGAGGACGGAATTGTACCTCCTGATTTTATTAAAAGTCGAACAATCACATTACCCAAGAAAGGAAATGCTTGTGAATGTTCTAATTATAGAACTTTAGCCATTCTTTCACATGCAACAAAGATTTTATTGATCATCATCAAAGATAGACTAAGCAAGAAGATTGAACAACATCTGGATAGTGATCAGTATGGATTTAGAACAAGGAAAGGGACTAGGGAGGCTATCCTAGCATTACGTCAGATTTTAGAAAGAAGAATGGAAGTTAATCGAAAAACCTATATAGTATTCATTGATATAGAAAAGGCATTTGATAATGTCAATTGGAAAACCTTATTTCTTACATTGGCCAAAGTCGGGATTCACTGGAAAGACAGGCGCCTTATTCTGAACTTATATAAAAATCAAACTACCGAAATAACAGTTAATGGCAATAAAAGAGAAGCAAAAATAAGAAGAGGTGTAAGGCAGGGTTGTCCTCTATCACCATATCTCTTTAATATCTATATAGAAGCTGCAGTAAATGCATTAAAAGATAAAACAAAAGGATTAAAATTTAATGGAGTACAGGTTCATAGCATTCGCTTTGCAGATGATATTGCACTTTTAGCAAACTCTGCATGTGACATGAATAGAATGTTAAACATTTTTCAGAAATCCTTAGGAAAATTTGGGGCTAAGAGTTAATTCTCGGAAGACAAAATTAATGGTGGTTGATAAAAAGAAACAGCCAATTTTAGCTAATATAATGTTAAATGATAGTGCCATTGAACAAGTAACGGAATTTTGCTATTTGGGAAGTGTGATTAATTATGACAACAGAAGCATCTCAGAAATTAAGAAAAGAATAGTGTTGGCGAAGAAAGCCTTTCAAAATAAGAAGAATTTGCTGCTCAATGAGCACCTCAACTTGAAGATAAGGAAGTCATTTCTCAAGACCTTTGTTTTGGAGTTTGTTGACCTATGGTTGTGAAACATGAACACTGGGGGAAAAGAGAAGAATCAAAACTTGAGGCAGCTGAAATGTGGTTTTGGAGACGAATGACCCGAACAAGCTGGGTGGAAAGAAAGAGAAATGAGCTTTTTCTGAACCAAGTTCAGGAGAATCAATGCCTGTTGAACACCATCAAGAAAAGGAAAATTCATGGGACACGTACTCAGACATGACACTCTCCTCCAGATCATTTTTGAAGGAAACATTTTGGGGAAGAAACCAAGGGGACGACCAAGACAATTGTATCTCAAGAACATTGTCAAGGAAATGGAATGTGAATCGTATGCCAATATGAAGAGAACTGCTGAAGACCGTAAGAAATGGCTGCAACGACATGGCTTTTAGCCTTTAGAAGCTGATGGTGATGATTACAGCGTTGGTCTCTCACCCGGCCGGCTGGGGTTCAAATCCGAGCAGAGTTGTATTTTTTACTTGCTTTTTTTGTATTTATTGTTTTTTGAGTACTGAGCCGTTATACAATTGAGAGTTATATTGTGCATTTTGCAATAGAAAATATATATTTAAATAAAATAAAGTTCTCCAATGGATCTGCAGGAGTGACATCTAATAGCAACTAGTTAAAATACAGTATGCGGGAGCTATCCACTGCCTACTAGATGCGAGCTGCGCTCAATACCGGCCAGTTAGTGAACCTATGCCAGCGCTGTTGTTGAAAAGGCCTCTTGTTGCCGATAGAGCGCGCTCCCAAGGAAAGGCGCGATTAAAAATTAAATGTGCAGTAGGTATATTAAATGTGATTCTCCCAGTGATATGTTTAGATCAACGAAGTTTCAATTATTGTTAGTAGTCGGTGTTAACATACTGAATTCCTACGTTGTTTGGAGTGTTTGCTGATGAAATTGAAAAATACTGGAGTAAATTATTAACTATGGTTTGAATGCCACTGCTCAAACCCAGTGAGCCAATTTCCATTTCGAATAGGAAGAAAATATGAGGTGATCAGGACAAAGAGTTACAACTTTACCCATACATGTAGGAGAAAGTAGGCTATATGTTCTTTCCTGAACATCTTGTTTAAAATACCATTCGATCTGTATCTTTCCGTCCGCTAAGACTGAAATTACCGAACGTACGCTAAAATTGTCTTAAATACTGAGACTAGCAAAAATGCCTTTTATAATGATAAAGGAGGGGATTTCTGTCAGTATGAGAATAAAAAGATTAATGTTCTATGGTCATATTAAACGATTGGGAACTGAGAGGTTAGCTAATAAAATTCTTAACCTTCAAGAGAAGTTGAAGATACAACCTCCATGGCTTCAGGAGGTATATCAAGACTTAAAAAGGGCAAATATTGGACTGGTTGAAGTGTGGGACAGGACAAGATTCACAACTAAAGTTGCACGTGTGAAGGATCCCCCCAAAAGAAGACTTACACTTTTACTGGAAGAAAGATTGAGAAGGAGTCAAGGATTGAAAAATCTCTGTCAGGAATCTGCAAACTCCGCGTTATCTCCCTTTTTTTTCAACCGTACCTGCGCCTCCTTACTGCGAGAATTAAAAGCGGGGACACCAAGAGCCCGCTGATGAGCCAGTTTGGTGTCCTGGGCAAAACCCCACACAAGACACGGCACAAACCTAGAAAAGTTGCTGAGTTTTAATTCAATGGCCGTGAAAGCCTATATACCATATACGAATTATAATTCTTATGTCGTCAAAATAAGGACATGATATTGTGATTTTTTTAAATTACAAAATGTCTAGTTTTTAAATTTCAATGTAGCAATATAACATGTAATTTTGCATTACGGCGTTGCGGGTTTCATTTTAATTATTTTGGTAACATTGAGAAGTTCTGTGTTTGCGCGCTCACACGAAGTGTTTCTGAGTTCGTGAATATTTAGTCACGTCATTACAGGTGTTATTGTGGGTTTAATTAATTCTGAATGAGGAATTAGTATGTGTGTTGCGTTTGGACAGTGGAAAGCCTTTTGAGTGATTCTGAGTGGTTCTATAAATTATGTATCTAAATATGATTATCATTTGGAGGGGGGATGGCTAACAGCACACAACTGAGTTTCTTCAGCAGCCACCACTGGAGGTTACGTGCCTTCATGAGAAATTCTTGCAACTGTATCACGGTTTTTCGGGATGTAGGGCTGAATTGAATCATAATGTTTAACGTTTTTGAGTTCCGACACTGTCCACGCATGTATACATTCAAGATACTTGTGTTTCTTCATGGTGTTCAGCAAGAGTCATATTGGGTATCTACCTGATTTTGTTCAAAGAGAGTCTGCATTGGATAACATTCATAGAGGGGAACGGATTGCGGTGTAAAATTTTAACCTGGTTGAAATTTAGTTCACAGTATTCCTACAAAGTAGTACAATGACGTAGTGAAAACCACACGGGCCACTTTCAATTTTGAACGCCGAAATACTGCCGGGCAACGGCATGACTGAGGAGGAGGGAAGAGGTAAAGCTGACCTTGAATCCTAGCTGCACGCGAAGGCTCCCAGCCACCAGGCAGTGACCTGCCGTGCTGCGTTGCATTCCCCACTTTAAACGTTCCCCACACTATTCTACACTCTCGATAAGATTATAAAATGCAACATAATGTGATGTTTTGCGCTTGGCCATACCATAAATAAAACAAGTAGTTCCGTGATGAACTATACAGCCTATTTTCATATATCCTACTTATGTTAATTGCCTCTATCTAGATACAAAATTTCAGTTTGATTGCTGTAATAGATTCGTAGATATTGAGAACCGACTAAATATTTCGGATGGTCGCCATGTTGGATTGTATATATGTAGGTCCTAGAGTTATGTACTGTTACATGAAGATTATTGTGTACTTGTAGCATTCAAACTTCAATCGCATGATTAGGACACAAGAAGTAACAAGGATATTTTAAACTTTCGCACAGCTGCCATCTTGTGGTTATGGAAACAATTGAAATAAATTAGATTCCAGTGGATTAACATTCGTATAAGGATTTACTGTACCAAGTTTCACTGCACTCGGATGGGTAAATTGCGAGAAACGTCCATGTGAATATTTATACTTCGCGTCGCCGCCATGTTGGATTTGTGATCACCAGATTATTTAAAGTCCTATAGGTGAACTTAAGTTCATAGCATCTATGAACATAAAAAATTCAGTTTCAATGCTATAATAGATTCGTAGAAATTCAGAGCCGTCTAAATATTTCGGAAGGTCGCCATGTTGGATTGTTAAATGTATAGGCCATAGAGTCATGTACTATTAAAGGAAAATTATTGTGTAGGTTCATTATTCAAACTTTCACTTCGATCACATGATTACGACACAAGAAATACAAACTTAATTTTAAAATTCGCAAAGCCGCCATCTTGAGGTTATGCAAAAAATTGAACTAAATTAGATACCAGTGCATTACAATGTGTATAAACATTTCCTGTACCAGATTTCATTGCGTTTGGAATATTAAATCGCGAGGAATGTCTATTTAAAATTTTCAAATTCGATTGGCCGCCATGTTCGTTTTGTAGTTAACCGGTTTTTGAAAGTCATACAGATGAACTTCCAGTAGTGCCCTTCATCTCCGTACAAAATTTCAGGGTGATACCGCTAATAGTTTCAGAGATACAGAATGCCAGTGAAATATTTCGCACATCCGCCATCATATGGTTATGTAAACAATTGAACCAAGTTAGATGTCGGTGCATTACAATGTGTATAAACATATACTGTACCAAGTTTCATTGTGTTTGGTTGCTTAAATCGCGAGAAACGTCTATTTAAAAGTTGCAACTTCGCTTGGCTACCATGTTGGTTTTGTAATTACCAGGTTTTCAGAAGTCACACATATGTACTCCTAGTAGCTCCCTTTATTACCGTAAAAAAATTCAGGGTGATATCGGGAATAGTTTCGGAGATATTGAATGCTGGTGAAATATTTCGCACAGCCGCCATGTTGGATTGGTGAGACGTAACAATATTTGAAGGGCACGGTCGGAGTCGCCCGGAATAGTGCTATGAACTTACCGAGTTTCATTGAAATCGCTCCAGCCGTATATAAGTTATTAGGGGGGGACACATACACACCTCTCACACACACACACACAAACACACACACACACACACGCACACACACACGGACAAAAGGTGATCTCATAAGCCTATTTTTTCAAAATTGAAAATAGGCTAAAAAAAAGACCTTTAATTTTTTCCCTCTTTTACTCTTTGTAATTCTTGCAATAGTCGTTGCGTACTGATAAGGGAGTGGGATGAGGGGAAGGTGGAAGGTGGTGTATGAAACGCAACATGGCAGGTCGCTGCTTGGTGGCTGCGAGCCATCATGTGTTGCCACGATTCAAGCTTAAGCTCTTCCCACCTCCTATAAGGCATCCAACGTTTAGAATGAAGCATTGGTCTTATGGCGCGTTACGACAGGGTTGCCACTCCATGAGAGGAGGCAGTACAAAGCGCTTCGCGTACACTTTCCGCACATTCAGCGATTGTGCAGTGACGAAGACTTGAATTAAGTACTGTATAATAATACTAATAGTAGGCCAACATAACACATACAACGAAATTAAATTAACTATAACGTATGCTGAATGTAACATAAAGAAAACTATCAAAATAAAAAAAATAAAGTACAAGCAAATGTGTGAAGTTTCGACTGCAGTTAATGTTGAAGTACGTTATTAAAGAAAATACTCCTTATTGGCTTACCTTTCATGATTTATACTTTCGTTAGGTTAAGATTCTTAAAATAACTGAACACATTAATTACGACCTGTTTTTCCCTCCTTCTGAGCACTTGACCACGCTTTCTTTTCACAAAACTATCTATTGTTGTACGTGAAATACGTAAAATATAGGGGCAGATGACCTCGTAGTTCCGCCCCTTTAAACAACAATAACAATAACAATACAACACGTTAATCTAACAGAACTGCTCCACACACACTCAAGATAGAGACAGCTGAACTACTGAAATAAAAGCTCGAAGGGCACAGTAATAAAGCTGTGAGTAGCAAGCTGCACCCCGCTGTCCTTCGAAACTTAATTGTTATAATCCGCGGTCAATGAACAGCCCGGCCTGAGTAAACAATTAAACCTACACTCTGGGTAAGCAGGTAGAAAACTTCTTCCAACATTTCTCTGCAACTCTCAAACTGACATGACATGGTTATCTTTAAAAATAGAAAAGTTGGCAGCATACGAACTTTTTCAATGCTGCTATGCGGTTATGAGAGAATATTCAGAAGTTTTACCTACATGAAAATTGTAATATTGCCAGTATAAGATATTTCAATAATCCATCATCAAGACGGCACATTTAGCTACGCGTGGGTGAAAAATAGGCATCACGAAGTAAATGCAACATGATATAAGATCGATTTTACTAAAAAGGGGACACAGTTTATGTTTTTTTTTAAATATGGATATCTAATTATTCTAGCATTTCTATCAAGTTTACGTAGTTCTAAAATAGGACAAAAAAAGACCGGCAAAACATAGCTCTACCCGAATATGCTGTTTTTTTCGACAAAGAAAAATTTTCGACTGATACGGTAACAGTGGATTGCTGGAAAATGACAGTGTCATACATGTCTCACGTGCAACAGAAAGAGAGAAGAATATCCCTATCTAACCAGTGCTTCATTCTAAACGTTGGATGCCTTACATGCCGTCGCCCGGCAGGTTTTCGGCGTTCAATATAGGCGTTCAAAATTGGAAGTGGCCCGTGCGGTTTTCTCTACGTCATTGTACAACTTTATAGGAATATTGTGTACTAATTTTTCAACCAGATTCGAATTTTACTCCGCAATCCGTTCCCTTGTTAGTAATACAATACAAATAGTAAAGAAGAAGTAAATGATATTATAAGTTAAGGTTAATCCGAACCTGCAGCTGATAAAAGTAGGGGAAGGGTGGGCATAGTGGCCACGGCGGGCATAGTTGCCACGGGCTATTTTTCTACTGTACAGTGCTGCTACCTGGCTGCAAGCGCCTCAACTACTCCACTAGACCGCCATTAGTGTTGTGTTGAGCCTTGAAGCTGATCAGATTACACTATTAGAAGTTGTCATCAATTTTGTTGTTTTTCAAGTTGCTGATGTGAGGTAAGTGTACTGCATTAACTATTATAACTAGGTATATGATTCTAGTATGTATTGATGACAGCAATACCTGAAACAAGTGTAATTTAAGCTTTAAATTCATCTTTGAAAGTAAGAGCTGGTGTACCTGCTTGGGCCTGCAGAGTCACATTTACATAATGGGGTAAAAAAAAAGGGCAAAGTGGCCACGGCCAGGGCCACTTTGCCCGACACTACATATTATATTTTTTAAGTAAAATATTTATATGAAGCCTAGACCAAACAAACTTTGTGCTTTTAAATGGGATACTTATTGAACGTTTTAAACATCACCTTGCATGAGCAGGGTGGTAGCTCAATCGGTTAAGCGCCGGCCTTCGGAATCGTGACATGCTGATGGTTCCAGGATCGAGCCCCGCTGGGCTGAGGTGATAAAGAGGTGATGAAGAATAAAGGTATTCAGGAGAAAAGGAAATCAAAAGTGGCAAAACGTGCTTTGTTTACCAGATAGTAACTCCGATAGTGACGAGAGTGATACAAATTGCCTTTACTGTCAGGAGTTATATTCAAAGTCCAAAAGCAATGAAGGGTGGATCAGATGCTCTACTGTATTTGCCTGATATGGGTACACGAGGATTGTGCTGGGTGTGATGAGGAAGACAATGAATTCATATGTGAAATGTGCAATTAAACAAAAATAGGCTAAACACAATAGGCCTATCCATAAAATGTTTTGAAGCAATTCAACTTTTGTATTTTTTATTGTACTCAATAAAAATTTGGAAATTAGTTTTATAAAATGATAGGGACCGTTAAACATGTGTGGAGATGTATAACAATACTTTAATTTGTAAAAAAATATGCTCATGAATTTCTGTTAAATGCATTTGCAGTGTTATTTGTAACAACGGGTATAGTGGCCATCTAGTGGCCATTTTGCCCTACCCCATAGGGCAAAGTGGCCATTTGGTAGAGGTTTGAAAAAACTTTTTTTTTTTTTAAAGTAACTAAGATATAGTTAAAATGATTTGTTTAAAGGTGCATAACTAAATAAACTAGAGTATGGCCAATTTTCATTTGTTATTAACAATTTTAACTTATTGAAAACGATGTTTTCCCGTTAGCGTGGCCTCTATGCCCACCCTTCCCCTACGTCTTTGTCTTTTTCTTTATTTAACTTCGGGGTCATTATGAATCTACATGATGTTTTTTCCAATCCTATTTCCCAAGCACACACATCCGGTGCTCATCCCTCTCTGCAGCTTTCTAACTTTCTCCCCGCCCCCTTAAACGTGGATTTCGCTTATTTTCTACTCAGACATTATTGAGAACACTCGCTTCTTGGCCACCGTTACCCCGCGCGACTCTTAACGTTGATTTAAAAATGTTCTATGTTCAGTTCCAATATCCCTGTAGCCTATATTTAATATATGTTGTTGTTGCTTATTTAAGGGGCTGTATAGCCCCGTGCATTTGTGTGTGTGTGTAGAATTTGTCTGACAACCTGTGTGGTTGTGATGCTGTACTAGTGTGAAAATTTATAAATTGGGGTATACGATTGGGAAGAAGTAGCCGTGGCCTTAAATCAGGAACCATCCCATCACTTGCCTGGAGTGCAAGTGGGAAACCGCAGAACACCCCTTCTGGGATGACAGAGGTGGGAATCGACCACCACTTTTCTCAGTGTTTCCTCACGAGGCTGAGTGTACCCCGTTCCACCCCTCATGAGCCGGGAAGCGAATCTAGAGCTGTGGATATCTGCATCAAATCAGTTTAATAATCGAGCTGTTGCTGTTGTAGTCTCATTGATTTATTTAGAGATTTGCGACATCGTAATCATGTAGCCCCGTGTACTTGGGTGTGAGTGGAATTTATCTAATAATAATAATAATAATATCGTATGGCCTCGGGTGCCAGGTGCAAGCTTTGTTATTTGACTCCCAGAGGGCAGCTTACATTTCGAATTTTTGTTGTTCCTTGGATCACTATGAAAGCAAAGGAGATTAGATATCTAAGCTCCTTGACACTATAGCGCTTTCTAGTAGAGAAAGGAGGAACTTTTGTGTTGGCGGAAAAACCCGAGATTAATTTTGCCATTATGAACACGGCCTACTGAATTCAAATGGGTTATTTAACATGCCAACAACGTATGACATGCATGTCGTGATTTTTGTTGCCTTTCAAAAGTCACTTACCACTGCCTGGAGCGAACCTGCAAGCTTGGGGTTGGTAGACTGACACGATAACCACTCTCCCACCGTGTTGTGGCTGTATTTGTTTGTGTATTTGTGAGTCAAGCAAGGATTGGGATGTAGATGACCGTTGCCTTAAATGAGGACCCTTTCCCGCATTTACCTAGATTATAAGTGGGAAATCACGGATGTACACGGGTATCAAAACCCACCTCTTTTCAGTTCTGCAGTATTATTGGAACGTGGAAATAAGTCACCATCTTGTGCACAAAGTTTGTGTACTCGAAATATCCGTGGGGTTAGTGCGTATGTCTGAGAATCTAGAGATCTTGGGTTCGAATCCTTGGTGGAGAAGATATTTTTGCTACCAGATTATAATTTTAAACGATATTTATCATATCAATATGACTCATTTTAACAGAATCCATATGAAATTACGTGTTGGTCTGTGAATCAAGAGGTCCTGTTTATAAGGAATTCAAGTTTATGAGCGTGCCGCGTCTAATAATCAAGTTGATCCATATCGTATTCTTTATTTAGGCTAGTGCTGGTGGAAGCTACAAATCATCTAATAAAATGAGTTCCGTATTATAAATTACAATATCTTTAAAACACTCCCTTTTACAATAAATTAATATTTGAGCCAATAATATTATAAAATACCGGTGTATCAACAATTTCACGTGAGGTTTCTTCTATGTCAGATGTTACACATCATATGCGACTACTGTAAGGCTCGTAACTTTTTTTTCATAAATGGAAGAAAATAGTCGTCTCCGTAGCGTAGCGGTCAGCATGGTTAGCTGCCGCCCCGGAGGTCCTGGGTTCGATTCCCGGCTCTGCCACGAAATTTGAAAAAGTGGTACGAGGACTGGCACGGGGTCTACTCAGACTCGGGTGGCCCAAATGAGTAGATGGGGTTCGATTCCCCCTCAGCCATCCTCGAAGTGGTTTTCCGTGGTTTCCCACTTCGTCTTCGGGAAAATGCCGGGATGGTACCGCGCCCGAATTTATTTAAGGCCAATACTAAGATCCAGACGGGATACGAACTGGGACGCAGGAAAAATAAAAGAACGAATTAAAATCTCCTATTCCTTAAAAATTTGTGAGATATGGAAAACCTAAGCTGAAATAGAGTGTAATACCATGCATCATTATTAATATAAACAATTACGGAAGGCCGGAAGGAAAGAAGGAACTCTTTAAATATGGTTGTGTATTTATTATCTGAATGTAGGGAGGCCTACATTGTAAGAATGCGTCACACCACGAGAAGTGAGTGTAACGTCATGAAGGAGAAGTGATCAAGGTTGATGACACAGCGAGTGAGGGGTAGTCTGTGGAGCTACGTCACACCACGAGAGGGGAGGAAACGCGATAAACCTGCCGCACACGGAGAGCAAGAACGAGCAGTCATTCCTACTTCAGATCGGGTCTGAACAAGACCGCCAGTGTAGAAACAAGTTGTTTCTTGACAGTGCCACGCATAACGAAAGTGGAGAAAAGGAGCGCGGAGTCAGAAGGCTGTGACTTGTGAAGCAAGCGACATTCTGACTGAGACCAGCACAGCATGTAGGCCGGTGATTTTGTAACACACTTATCGGAACGAGACTGAGTTCATTTGCACTCACATTTAGAGAAGCTTCATACAGCAAGTCTGTGGAGTATTTGAAACACAGCTTGTTACTTCAGTATTTCGATACGAAGCTACTACACATCTCACGCAGATAAATGCAAACAATTCACTTCAGAAAAAGAGCTATATTAGTCATACAATTCGGCTCATCCTTGGAAGCTATACACAATGCAGTTTATAAATTGGCGACGGGGAAGTTATGTAGGTTTAATCATTAATCTGATTATGACTTCGTGCTAAGATGCACATTATAGGGAAGTAGAGACTACAGAAATGTAAAGTTGGATCCAGAATTCCACAACATGGATGGCGCAGTCGAACATCTACGCGATGCGCAGAAATGCAGAACAAATCTATTCTTCACAAGCTGACCCGGCAGACGTTGTCCTGTCAATCAAAGAAAGTGTTGTAACTTTGTTTCTTGAAGTGCTTTTGGATACACAATATTTTTTTTCAATTTCTGTTAACTGCCTCTAAACTATCGTGAAATGAATTAACTAATCTAGAAACATTTATGGGAGCGTGCACAACAACTCTCCAAAGTTTCATCGCAATCGGATAAATGGCATATAACGCATAAGGGATTTTGTTTAAATTATTCGTGCGCTGTCACTCATTTGTTGAATCTACTCGTGCTCTACCAACTGTGAAATGTATTTACTAAGTTAGAAAGCTTCACGTAAGTGTACACAACAACTCATCAAAGTTTCATCGCAATCGATGAATAGTATATGAACGCATACGGGATTTTGTTGGAACGCTTCGTACGTCGTCACTCATTTGTTACATCTACTCGTGCGCTACCAATATTGTAAAATGGATTTACGAAGTTGAACACCTTCCCTGGCGTGTACACAACAACTCATGAAAGTTTCATCGGAATCGGATGAATGACATATGAATGCATACGGGATTTTCTTTAAACGATTCGCGTGCCGAACTCATTTGTCGAATCTACTCATGCGCTACCTATTGTAAAATAGATTTACTAAGCCTGAAACCTTCTCTGGAGTGTACTCAATGATTCACCAAGGTTTCATCGCAATCGGATGAATGATATATGACCGCATACAGGGCATTGTGGAAACGATTCGCGCGGCGTCGCTCATTTGTTGAATCTACTCATGCGCTACTTATTAAAAACTGGATTTACTAAGAAAGAAACCTTTCCTGGAGTGTACACATTGATTCACCAAAGTTTCATCGCAATCGGATGAATGGTATAAGATCGCATACGGGACTTTGTTGAAACGATTCGCGCGCCATCGCATATTTGTTGAATCTACTCGTGCGCTACCTATTGTAAAATGAATTTATTAAGCCAGAAACCTTTTCTGAAGTGTACACAACAATTCACCAAAGTTTCATCGCAATCGGATAAATGGTATATGGATGCATACGGTACTTGGTTGAAATGATTCGCGTGCCATCACTCATTTTTTGAATCTACTCGTGCGTTACCTATTGTAAAATGGATTTATTAAGCCAGGAACCTTCCGTAGAGTGTACACAACATTTCACCCAAGTGTCATCGTAATCGGACGAATGGTACTTCAACGCATCCGGGACCTTATTGAAACGCTTCGCACGTCGTCGCTCATTCGTCGAATCTACTCGTGCGCAACCTTCTGTGAAATGGATTTACTAAGTTGGAAACCCTCACGTAAATGTACACAACATTTCACCCAAGTTTCATCGCTATCGGACGAATGGTATTTGAACGCATACGGGACTATGTTGAAACTCTTCGCACGTCGTCGCTCATGTGTTGAATCTACTCGTGCGCAACCTCCTGTGAAATGAATTACTAAGTTAGAAGCCTTCACTTAAGTGTACACAACAACTCATCAAAGTTTCATCTCAATCGATGAATGGAATATAAACTTATACGGGATTTAGTTGAAACGCTTCGCGCGTCGTCACTCATTTGTTGAATTTAGTCATGCGCTACCTATTGTGGAAATTTATTTACTAAGCCAGAAGCCTTCCCTGGAGTGTACACAACATCTTACCCAAGTTTCATCGCTATCGGACAATAGTATTTGAACGCATACGGGACCTTTTTGAAACGCTTCGCGCGTCGTCGCTCATTTGTTGAATCTATTCGTGCGCTATCTATTGTAAAATGGATTTACTAAGCCAAACACCTTCCCTGGAGCTCACTCAACATATCACCAAGTTTCATCGCAATCGGATGAATGGTATATGAACCCATACGGGACTTATAAACGCTCTAATGTGCAGAGACAAACAGTAGAATTCGACATCACTGCCACCTTTGGTAAAAAAAAAAAAAACTCAACGTTCTGCCACGGGCGAAGTGTAAGTAATAGCGGTAGTTGCACAGGTTGCGACCAGGTGGCTCTGTCGTGCAGAGACAAACCGTCCAAAGACATCAGCTTTCACCAAGACCAAAGCTAGTGGTTTCCATGACGACTGTTTTTGACTGTATATTGTGGTTCTAAAATTGTGTGTAAATTGTGGTTCTAAAATTGTGTTCATTCCACCCACCGGGTCAGATTGTGAATCTAAGCCATACATGGACCCACCCTAATATACATACCAAATTCCATCAAAATCGGTCCACTCGTTAAGGAGGAGTTCAGTGACATACACACGTGTCGAAGAATCTATATATATAAAAATCAATCTTACGTGATAGTTTGTCTGTGGGTGTGTATGTCTCCTATGCGTTCATATACCATTCGTCCGATTGCGATGAAACTTGGGTGAGATGTTGAGTACACTCCAAGGAAGGTTTCTGACTTAGTAAATCCATTTTACAATAGGTAGCGCACGCGTAGATTCAACAAATGAGCGACGATGCGCGAAGCATTTCAACAAAGTCCCGTATGTGTTCATATACCATTCGTCCGATTGCGATGAAACTTGGGTGAGATGTTGAGTACACTCCAAGGATGGTTTCTGACTTAGTAAATCCATTTTACAATAGGTAGCGCACGCGTAGATTCAACAAATGAGCGACGATGCGCGAAGCATTTCAACAAAGTTCCGTATGTGTTCATATACCATTCGTCCGATAGCGATGAAACTTGGGTGTGATGTTGAGTACACTCCAAGAAAGGTTTCTGACTTAGTAAATCCATTTTACAATAGGTAGCGCACGCGTAGATTCAACAAATGAGCGACGATGCGCGAAGCATTTCAACAAAGTCCCGTATGTGTTCATATACCATTCGTCCGATTGCGATGAAACTTGGGTGAGATGTTGAGTACACTCCAAGGAAGGTTTCTGACTTAGTAAATCCATTTTACAATAGGTAGCGCACGCGTAGATTCAACAAATGAGCGACGATGCGCGAAGCATTTCAACAAAGTCCCGTATGCATTCATATACCATTCGTCCGATAGCGATGAAACTTGGGTGAGATGTTGAGTACACTCCAAGGAAGGTTTCTGACTTAGTAAATCCATTTCACAATAGGTAGCGCACGCGTAGATTCAACAAATGAGCGACGATGCGCGAAGCATTTCAACAAAGTCCCGAATGCATTCATATACCATTCGTCCGATAGCTATGAAACTTGCGTAAAATGTTGTGTACACTGCAGGGAAATTTTCTGGCTTAGTACATCCACTTTACAATAGGCAGCGCACGATTAGATTCAACAAATGAGCTACGACGCGCGAAGCATTTCAACAAAGTCACGTTTGCGTTCATATACCATTCGTCCGATAGCGATGAAACTAGGCTGAGATTTTGTGTGCACTCCAGGGAAGGTTTCTAGCTTAGTAAATCCCATTAAAAATAGGTAGAGCACCAGTAGAATCAACAAATGAGCAACGGCGCGCGAAGCGTTTCAACAAAGTCCCATTTAATTTCATATACCATTCATCCGATAGCGATGAAACTTGGGTGAGATGCTGTGTACACTCCAGGGAAGGTTTCTGGCTTAGTACATACATTTTACAATAGGTAGCGCACCAGTAGATTCAACTAATGAGCGATGACACGCGAAGCGTTTCAACAAAGTCCCGTATGCATTCATATACCATTCGTCCGATAGCGATGAAACTTGGGTGAGATGCTGTGTACACTCCAGGGAAGGTTTCTGACTTAGTAAATCCATTTTGCAATAGGTAGCGCACGCGTAGATTCAACAAATGAGTGACGATGCGCGAAGCGTTTCAAACAAGTCCCGTATGTGTTCATATACCATTCGTCCGATAGCGATGAAACTTGGGTGAGATGTTGTATACACTTACGTGAAAGTTTCCAAATTAGTGAGTACATTTCACAGTAGATAGCGCACGAGTAGATTCAACAAATGAGCGACGACACGCAAAGTGTTTCAAAAATGTCCCGTATGCATTCATATACCATTCGTCCGATAGCTATGAAACTTGCGTAAAATGTTGTGTACACTTCAGGGAAATTTTCTGGCTTAGTAAATCCACTTTACAATAGGCAGCGCACGAGTAGATTCAACAAATGAGCTACGACGCGCGAAGCATTTCAACAAAGTCAGTTTCAAAAAAGTCCCGTATGCATTCACATACCATTCGTCCGATAGCTATGAAACTTGCGTAAAATGTTGTGTACACTTCAGGGAAATTTTCTGGCTTATTAAATCCACTTTACAATAGGCAGCGCACGAGTAGATTCAACAAATGAGCTACGACGCGTGAAGCATTTCAACAAAGTCACGTATGCGTTCATATACCATTCGTCCGATAGCGATGAAACTAGGCTGAGATGTGTGCACTCCAGGGAAGGTTTCTGGCTTAGTAAATCCCTTTAAAAATAGGAAGAGCAGGAGCAGAATCAACAAATGAGCGACGACGCGCGAAGTTTTTCATCAAAGTCCCATATAAGGTCATATACCATTCATCCGATAGCGATGAAACTTGGGTGAGCTGTTGTGTACACTCCAGGGAAGGTTTCTGGCTTAGTACATCCATTTTACAATAGGTAGCGCAGCAGTAGATTCAACAAATGAGCGATGACACGCGAAGCGTTTCAACAAAGTCCCGTATAAGGTCATATACTATTCGTCTGACAGTGTTAAATGTTTGGTGAATTGTTGTGTACACTACAGGAAAGGACCTGGCTTAGTTAATCCATTTTACAATACGAAGCGCACGTTTAGATTCAACAAATGAGTGACTACGCGCGAAGCGTTTCGACAACGTCCCATATACGTTCACATACCATTCATCCGATTGCGATGAAACTTGGGTGAGATGTTGTGTACACTCCAGGGAAGGTTTCTGGCTGAGTACATCCATATTACAATAAGTAGCGCAAGTAGAATCAACAAATGAGCGACGACACGCGAAGCGTTTCAACCATGTCCCGTCTGCATTCATATATCATTCGTCCGATAGCTATGAAACTTGGGTGAGATGTTGTGTACACTTCATGGAAGGTTTCTGGCTTAGTAAATCCACTATACAACAGGCAGCGCACATGTTGATTCAACAAATGAGGGACGACGCGCGAAGCGTTTCAACAAAGTCCCGTATAAGGTCATATACCATTCTGCCGTTCGCGGTGAAACTTGGGTGAAATATGGTGGACACTCCAAGGAAGGTTTCTGGCTTAGTAAATATATTTCACAGTAGGTAGCACACGAGTAGATTCGACAAATGAACGACGACACGCGGAGCGTTTCAATACACTCCCCTATGTCTTCATATCCCATTAGTCCGATAGCGATGAAACTTGGGTGAGATGTTGTGGACACTTACGTGACGGTTTCTAACTTGGTAAATACATTTTACAGCTGGTAGCGCACGAGTAGATTCAACACATGAGTGACGGAGCGTGAATCGTTTAAACAAAATCCGGTATGCGTTCATATACTATTCATCCGATTGCGATGAAACATTGATCTGTTATTGTGTACACGCCAGGGAAGGGTTTCGACTTAGTAAATCCATTTCACAATAAGTAGCGCAAGAGTAGATGCAACAAATGGGTGCCGACGCGCGAAGCGTTTCAACAAAATCCCATATTGGGTTCATATAACCTTCTTCGATTGTGATGAAACCTTGATGAGTTATTGTGTACACGCCAGGGTAGGGTTTCGACTTAGCAAATTCATTTCTCAATAGGTAGCGTACGAGTAGAATCAACAAATGAGTGACAGCGCACGAATCGTTCAAACAAAATCCCGTATACGTTCATATACCATTCATCCGATTAAGATGAAACTTTTGAAAGTTGTTGTGCACGCTCCCACGATTGATTCTAAATTAGAAAATCCATTTTACGATAGCATAGGGGCAGTTAACGGAAATTGAAAAACATGTTGTGTATCCAAAAGCACTTCAAAAAACAGAATTTCAACGCCAACACTTTCTTTGATTGGCATTGCAACGCATGCCGGGTACAGCTTGTCTATATATATAACAAGTAGTTCCGTGAAGAACTATACAGCCTATTTTCATATAGCCCACTTATTGCAACTATCAACATACACAATTTCAGTTTGATTGCTGTAATAGATTCGTAGATATTGAGAACCGACTAACTAATTCGGATGGTCGCCATGATGGATTTTATATATGTAGGTCCTAGACTTATGTACTGTTACATGCAGATTATTGTGTACGTGTAGTATTCAAACTTCAATCGCATAATTAGGACACTAGAAGTTACAAGGAGATTTTAAAATTTCGCACAGCTGCCATCTTTAGGTTATGGAAACAATTGAAATAAATTAGATGCTAGTGGATAACCATTCGTATAAGGATTTACTGTACCAAGTTTCACTGCTCTCGGATGGTTAAATTGCGAGAAACGTCCATGTGATTATTTACACTTCGCGTCACCGCCATGTTGGATTTGTGATCACCAGGTTATTTAAAGTCCTATAAGTGAACTTGAGTTCATAGCCGCTATGAACAATAAAAAAATCAGTTTGATTGCTACAATAGATTCGTAGATATTGAGAGCCGTCTAAATATTTCGGATGGTCGCCATGTTGGATTGTTAAATGTATAGGCCATAGAGTCATGTACCATTATAGGATAATTATTGGGTAGGTTCATTATTCAAACTTTCACTTCGATCGCATGACTACATCACAAGAAATAAAAACTTAATTTTAAAATTCGCACAGCCGCCATCTTGAGGTTATCGAAACAATTGAACTAAATTAGATACCAGTGCATTACAATGTGTATAAATATTTCCTGTACCAGATTTCAGTGCGTTTGGAGCATTAAATCGCGAGAAAGGTTTATTTCAAATTTTCTAATTCGCTTGGCCGCCATGTTTGTTTTGTATATAACCGGATTTTTAAAGTCATATAAATGGACTTCCAGTAGTGCCCTTTATCTCCGTACAAAACTTCAGGGAGATACCGCTAATACTGTAGTTTCAGGATACAGAATGCCGGTGAAATATTTCGCACATCCGCCATCTTGTGGTTATGTAAACAAATGAACGAAGTTAGTTGTCGGTGCATTACAATGTATATAAACATATACTGTACCAGGTTTCATTGCGTTTGGTTGGATAAATCGCGAGAAACGTCTATTTAAAAGTCGCAACTTCGCTTGGCCGCCATGTTGGTTTTGTAGTTACCAGGTTTTCAAAGATCACATAAGTGAACTTATAGTAGTTCCCTTTATCACCATACAAGATGTCAGGGTAATATCGGTAATCGTTTCGGAGATATTGAATGCTGGTGAAATATTTCGCACAGCCGCCATGTTGGATTGGTGAGTCGTAACAAAATTTGAAGGACACGGTCGAGGTCGCCCGGAATAGTGCTATGAACTTACTGAGTTTCATTGAAATCGCTCCAGCCGTTTAGATTTTATTAGGGGGGGACACACACACGAATCACACACACACACACACACACACACACACACACACACACACACACACACACGCACACACACACGGACAAAAGGTGATCTCATAAGCCTATTTTTTCAAAATTGAAAATAGGCTAAAAATTAATGTAACGTGATAGTTTGTCTGTGGGTGTGTGTGTATGTCTCCTATGCGTTCATATACCATTCGTCCGATTGCGATGAAACTTGGGTGAGATGTTGAGTACACTCCAAGGATGGTTTCTGACTTAGTAAATCCATTTTACAATAGGTAGCGCACGCGTAGATTCAACAAATGAGCGACGATGCGCGAAGCATTTCAACAAAGTCCCGTATGTGTTCATATACCATTCGTCCGATAGCGATGAAACTTTGGTGAGATGTTGAGTACACTCCAAGGAAGGTTTCTGACTTAGTAAATCCATTTTACAATAGGTAGCGCACGCGTAGATTCAACAAATGAGCGACGATGCGCGAAGCATTTCAACAAAGTCCCGTATGTGTTCATATACCATTCGTCCGATTGCGATGAAACTTGGGTGAGATGTTGAGTACACTCCAAGGAAGGTTTCTGACTTAGTAAATCCATTTTACAATAGGTAGCGCATGCGTAGATTCAACAAATGAGCGACGATGCGCGAAGCATTTCAACAAAGTCCCGTATGCATTCATATACCATTCGTCCGATAGCGATGAAACTTGGGTGAGATGTTTAAGATTTTGTGTGCACTCCAGGGAAGGTTTCTAGCTTAGTAAATCCCTTTAAAAATAGGTAGAGCACGAGTAGAATCAACAAATGAGCAACGGCGCGCGAAGCGTTTCAACAAAGTCCCATTTAATTTCATATACCATTCATCCGATAGCGATGAAACTTGGGTGAGATGCTGTGTACACTCCAGGGAAGGTTTCTGGCTTAGTACATACATTTTACAATAGGTAGCGCACCAGTAGATTCAACAAATGAGCGATGACACGCGAAGCGTTTCAACAAAGTCTCGTATAAAGTCATATACCATTCGTCTGATAGTGATAAATGTTTGGTGAATTGTTGTGTACACTCCAGGAAAGGTTTCTGGCTAAGTAAATCCATTTTACAATACGGAGCGCACGTTTATGTTCAACAAATGAGTGACTACGCGCGAAGCGTTTCGACAACGTCCCGTATACGTTCACATACCATTCATCCGATTGCGATGAAACTTGGGTGAGATGTTGTGTACACTCCAGGGAAGGTTTCTGGCTGAGTACATCCATATTACAATATGTAGCGCAAGACTAGAATCAACAAATGAGCGACGACACGCGAAGCGTTTCAACCAAGTCCCGTATGCATACATGTACCATTCGTCCGTACCTATGAAACTTGGGTGAGATGTTGTGTACACGTCATGGAAAATTTCTGGCTTAGTAAATCCCCTATACAATATGCAGCGCACAAGTTGATTCAACAAATGAGGGACGACGCGCGAAGCGTTTCAACAAAGTCCCGTATAAGGTCATATACCATTCTGCCGTTAGCGGTGAAACTTGGGTGAAATATGGTTGACACTCCAAGGAAGGTTTCTGGCTTAGTAAATACATTTCACATTAGGTAGCACACGAGTAGATTCGACAAATGAACGACGATAGCGATGAAACTTGGGTGAGATGTTGTGGACACTTACGTGACGGTTTCTAACTTAGTAAATACATTTTACAGTAGGTAGCGCACGAGTAGATTCAACAAATGAGTGATGGAGTGCGAATCGTTTAAACAAAATCAGGTATGCGTTCATATACTATTCATCCGATTGCGATGAAACATTGATCAGTTATTTTGTACCCGCCAGGGAAGGGGACTTAGTAAATCCATTTCACAATAAGTAGCGCAAGAGTAAATGCAACAAATGGGTGACGACGCGCGAAGCGTTTCAACAAAATTCCCTATTGCGTTCATATAACATTCTTCGATTGCGATGAAACCTTGATGAGTTATTGTGTACACGCCAGGGAAGGGCTTCGACTTAGTAATACATTTCTCAATAGGTAGCCCACGAGTAGATTCAACAAATGAGTAACAGCGCACGAATCGTTTAAACAAAAACCCCTATACGTGCATATACCTTTCATCCGATTGCGATGAATCATTGATGAGTCATTGTGTACACGCCAGGGAAGAGTTTCGACTTAGTAAATCCATTTCACAATAGGTAGCGTACGATTAGATTCAACAAATGAGTGACAGCGATGAAACTTTTTGAAAGTTGTTGTGCACGCTCCCTCGAATGGTTCTAAATTAGAAAATCCATTTTATGATAGCTTAGAGGCAGTTAACATGTTGTGTATCCAAAAGCACTTCAAGAAACAGAATTTCAACGCCAACACTTTCTTTGATTGGCATTGCAACGCATGCCGGGTACAGCTTGTTATATATATAAAGATAACACGAGTTCATATACATCCAGTATACTCTCAAAGACATGGAACAATCGAATTTCAACCTTAAGAAGCGATGCCGGTGTAGTGAAGTGGTAACGTCAGAAGATCCGAACGACATTTGGGAGTCGAGTGAAGGAGTGGAGGAGAGACTTGCTGTACACGGAGAGGTCGCTAACCCAGTTATGTCATCGACCTTGTCCCACTGTGAGGTTATCCAGCAGGCCTCGCCACAACCTGTTCTCGCAGCTGTGGGCGTTGTGCTCAAACACATTCGTCTTGCCAGACAAGGCATATTACAGCAGAGATCGTCGCCAGCTCAAGGTAGTGAAGAGATTGAAATATATTTAGTGGAATTGTAGTCATGTTCTGTGTTTATCCAAATTGACCAATCGTATAATTCTGTCATTTTATTTAACATTGTGAAGATTTTATTCCAGTATATCAGTATTTTCTTAGGAGTCATTTTCATTGAAAATTTCAGTCATTTGGACTAAATTTTATTAGCGAATTGCTGTTGTCAACGTTAAATCAGTTCATTATAAAGTCGTTTAGAATTATTGATACTTGCGATAAATTAAATAAATATGTTTTATGCACAGCGTTGGAACGTATATTGAACATCTTAAGTACCGTATATTTAAAAAGCTATGTCACGAAATGTCAAATAAATTTCGACAACTCAAGATGTTGATTCGAGTGTCAGAAATTTATTATAAACCAACTGTGTGCAATAATGGATTGTTACACGACACAAAATCTGGTAAAAGATAGTCTAAATAATTGATATAGACATTTAAATCAATAAATACCAAATTCATTGTAATGAAACAGATAGTTATATAAAACTATGCTGTAAACGTAATAAACCATATTTCCTAGTAACAAAGATGTTCCAAGAACCTTTCTGTGTGTCAAATAAAACATTTAGAGCATTAAAAAGCCTAGATAAAATTTATTAAACAAAATATTTCACGAAGATAGCTAAGATATTATTGTATTCACAGGAAGAGACAGGGCAATTTAGATAAGTCTACCCATTGTCTGAAAATAAATCAGCTGGACTTAACTGAATTAAATTCAGAAATTTGTATTCACAGGAAGAGAGGACACACTTATATCATTTTTAAATATGAATTCTTGCTGACAATTCTTTGCAAGTTACAATAATGTAATAACTGAATTTAAATACGTGAAAAGGAGTTAAGAAAGTTAAATCACAGGGTGATATAAAAGTAACTGTACAGAAAGTAATTAAAAATTTGAATTTATAGGCACGAGGAAATTTTATATAAGAATAGAGGAGTTTGTTAAAGTTTGTTCCTTGAACAATATTCACAATGGTAGTGGATATTTAATAGAGTTACTGATTTTCTTTGCATTGATTGAGAAAATGCACTGAAAGGGGTTTAGATTTGGAATACCGTGCAAGAAAGGAATCGTAGACGTAAATGAGTTACGTATTTTCACAAAAGGAGACTGAGGAGTCATGTTTCCTAGTTTTGATCACAGCGAATGTGACATCGTTTAATTGCATTTGAGGCAAGTTCTGTACAGGGTGTTTAATAAATAATGTGATTGTTGTATAATTTTGGAACGGAAGTGTGGAATGAAGGTAAAATGCCATGTACTTCGAATATTCACGTTTATCAAAGAAAATGTAAGTCGAGCAAAGAATTTCAGGAAGTTTTCGAAATTTAATAATCAAATGGGAGAAAACAAAGTTTGAGCAGTGCTGAACTTAAACGTTTGTCACCTATGTTCTCTTGATTTAGACAAGTATTTATACTTTCAACCCATAAAATTACGGTGTTTGTTCAGGAAGTATGAGTAGTAAAGACTCATGTATATTAAAGGAAAGTAAATCATTTCAACGCAGTTAAGTTAATATTTGTGCGAATCACAAATCATTGTACATATGAATATATATTTAATACTGAGTAAATTTTGATCTTGCATATTTAGATGTGGAACTACGGTTCAAATATGGAACGCAATGTATAATATAGGGTATTGTTTGAAATCACGCCGTTTCATAATTTTTCATATTTCAATGGAGGTTCTGAGGAACTCCACTCGAGTTTATCGTTTGTAATAAATTTTGTGTTTAATTTTGTGTAATAGCAAAGGAATGCTATATTCTTCGATGAGAGAAGAAGGAATCAGTTGATTACCGAATTCTCCAACCTTTATTTTCAGGACATTATGTATAAATGCCACGTTTTTAGTTTATCTTAAATTTTCATTTTTCTTATAGTGTCAGGTAGACACTAATTATCGATATACATCAGGGACATGTGTGTATTTCCATAGCACAATAAACGGCTGGCGCTTTTTAGCGAATTAGCCAATTTTATCTTAGCTGACATCGTTTTCATTTTGTCAACGCCGAAAATAGTACTGCTAGGTAGGATACAGGCGCTCACTATAGACAAACCTAATCACCCCTCGAGATTGAGTTTCTCGAATTACTTAAATGTAAATGCTAGTAGAAATTTGTACCTAGGCTGGTAGTACTATTTTTTATAAATATACTCTGTATGATCCTAGAATTCCCAATTTTTACTTAGCAGACAATGGTAAGTTTGTGAGTTGGGTAGCTACGTGTCTGGAATCCTTTACAGTGCAGCGGATATAGGCGCTGATTGGAGAATTCGGGCGCAGTACCTTCTTCAAGGCCACGGACGCCTCCTTCCCTCTTCCTTGCCTATCCATCCTCACCATACCTTACCTTCCCTCGTGAGGCCCCAGTTCGCTTGCAGGTGAGACCGCCTGGGTGAGGTGCCAATCCCACCTCACCAGTTGTATCCCTTCCGATTCGATGTTCCCAGCTCTAGGACACTGCCCGTAGAGGCGGTAGTGGTGAGTTCCCTCGCTGAGTCCGTGGGTTCCACCAACCTGGAGGGTAAACGACTAAAAAAAAAGATAGTGTGTTTGATTCAGTCCAGCCCAAATTAAAATAAGCCAACAATGTAAAACATGCTGTGTTTGTATGAGGACCCCCCCCCCCTCCCAGGGTGCGTGCACGCCCTTTCAGCCCTCAGACCTGAATTGAATTTCTTGGCAAAGCCGGGAATCGAACTCGGATCATCGGGGCAACATGAGTGCATTATGCTCTCTTGCTTGTATAATGGCACAATTATGCATCACTATCATAAAACACATTTTGGCTACCTGGTTACTGTTTTAATTTTCGCTGTGGGCATTTGACAATATCCGGCACAAAGGCTTGATTATCGATTTTCATTACCTCCCATACAATAGCACCTGAGGGCCCATTCACTCTGTCACAATTAATGTTAGAATGTATACCATATCCCCCAGGGGTTAAGAACTAACAGGACGTGGGTTGGTGACCACGGGACTTCAGCTGAGTCCTGCATTGCTTCCACTGACTCCTTTACACAGGGTGTCTTTAATGTACCTTTGGAGAATGATAGGTCGTGTGGGGGCGGGTATAGAAGTAATTTGAGATAGGGGACTTGGGGTCGGAGCGGCCTCCTTAACCCCTTAATTATGGGTTGATTCAGGCCCTCCCTGTAAGTTAGACAATCGACCCAAGCCTCTATTACCCTTTTCAATCCTATAACTCTTGGCAAGATTCATTTCACCATGTGTCGCTGGCGTAATGGATAGCGTAACGCCGCTAGTCCCAAGTTCGATTCCGGGCTTGGGAAAAATCTTCTATATTTTTTAATGTTATTTTAGGTGTAAGGATTTTAAGCTTTATACCTTCGGTAAATTTAACCGATCTTTGTGCACTTCATAGCATTAAATTGTTTAAGTCCGTTATTGCGTTTAAATTACGTTGATTTGCAAGAGAAAGTAAGGTTTAGCTAGGCTAGTCATGCTTAGCTTAATTTGTGCCGTATGGTAATCATAGAAGGCACGATCTTAAAACTACCGCAGTTCCATAATTAGTCACAAAGTTCCCTTTAAAAGGATTGAGAAAGGTAATAGAGGCTTGGGTCGGTTTCTTAACTTACTGGGTGGAGGGCCTGAACCAACCCTTATTTTAGGGGTTAAGGAGGCCGCCCTGACCCCAAGTCCCCTATTTCAAATTACTTCTATACTCGTCCCCTACACGACCTATCATTCTCCAAAGGTACATAAAAGACACCCTGTATAATCAATAATACGGGTTAGTTTGTCTGTCTGTCTGTCTGTCTGTCCCCTATGCGTCCATATACCATTCAACCGATTGCGATGAAATTTGGGTGAGTTGCTGTGTGCACTCCTGGGAAGGTTTCTGGCTACAAATTAGTTATGTATCACAAATGGGTGAGGGACTTAACAGGAACCCTTAAATCCCACAGTAGTCCAATTGCACAATCTGTATACTTATCACACCGCAATGCTAGGTGTGAGTGTGGCTTGCTGATGGTGACATGAGGACTCAACAGGCGGCCGTGTTATCTGGTTGTTTTGTTGTTTGAGTCTTCAGTCTTTTGACTGGCTTGATGCAGCGCTCCATGCCTCCCTGTCCTGAGCTAATCGTTTCATCTCTACATACCTACCACACCCTACATCCGAGGCAATCTGTTTAACCCGGCAGTGGTCGCGCACATAGTGCATCTTAAAGAGGTCGCGGTGGGTCACCATGACCCACATATCTATATATTTAAAACAGTAAGGTGATTTTTGTTACCACGAGATTGAGAGAACGACAGAACCGATTTACTTCGTAGAGCACTCTAACGAACGCTCTTGGCCTCTAGATTTGCAGAGTGTCTATAAAATAAACAAATATATTACGGTATATTTATGAATTAATATAGAAAATAGCAGAATTCTTTCCCCTCACGCATGCGCACAATCCGCCTGGGGTCATGATAAAATGGCGGTGAGAAGTCCATTAAAATGTAAGTTATTTAATAAGCTTGCATGTAATTGAAAACATACATTAACCAAGTTCTGACAATAAAATATAATAACAGTATGAACGTATACGAATGTGCAACATTGATTTATTTGGATAATGAAATGGATTATTTCCTTCAGACAGCGGCTTTTAATGATAAAGAACGGCTGCGTCTGCTGCTGACAAGGAGTGCGCGAGTAGCTATGTGGTTAAGGCGACAGACTGTGGTTCCAAGGTTCACTGGTTCGATCCCAGCCCTCACCGATATATTTTTTTTCTTACCACTGAAATATTGTTTAATCAAGGAGTATTAGTAAGGTTTTATGTCTGTTAAAGATACATATTTCTACATTCCCTCTCGGTATATTTTTGAATTAATATAGAAAATAGCAGAATACTAGCCCCTCACGCATGCGCACAATCCGCCACGAGGTCATGACAAAATGGCGGTGAGAATTCCATTAAAATGTAAGTTATTTAATAAGCTTCCATGTAATTGAAAACATACATTAACCAAGTTCTGGCAATAAAATATAATAACAGTATGAACGTATACGAATGTGCAACATTGATTTATTTGGATAATGTAATGGAATATTTCCTTCAGACAGCAGCTTTTGAAGATAATGAATGGCTGCGTCTGCTGCCGAACAATATTGCGCGAGTAGCAATGTGGTTAAGGCGACAGACTGTGGTTCCTAGGTTCGCCGGTTCGATCCCAGCCTTCGCCGATATATGTTTTATTTTTACCATTGAAATATTGTTTAATCAAGGAGTATTAGTAAGGTTTTATGTCTGTAAAAGATACATATTTCTACATTCCCTCTCAATAAGTTTTATTTCCGTTTTACCATTGCATTACAGCATGTGATCAAAAGAGCAAACTGTAGTCCTCAGTACGCCGTTTAAATATCTGAAATCAGTTCCTATAACTGACAACAGATGGCAGTACATCGCCCATATAGTTCCAGTAACTAACAGCAGATGGCAGCACCATTGCATCGATATATTTAAAACCCAAGACATGACACGTTTTCACGTGATGGAGAATTATAAAGGAGGGGAATATTTAAGAAGGGAAATTTTGAGGAACATTAACCGACAGTTGAATGTGTAGGCTATGTTGTTTATGTATCTTAATATTTCAATTTCTTCCCAATGCTTCGGTGGTCAAGTTATTAGCGTCCTAGACTAAAAGTTATAATTATGCATCGTCGATATACTCTTAAATTATTAAAGAAAAAAGTAGTTTTCCAGGCACTCGCGCGTGTCCACAATTGCTTTCGCCATAAGAGACACTTGGCAAACATAATTCGTTTGAAGGGCTCCGACATCGTGGTCACTCAGCCCCGTGTACTTGGGTGTGTATGTGTGAAATTTTCTCTCATAACCTGTGTTATTGTGATGGCTGCATTACTGTGTGTATTTGTAATTAAGGTGGTAAATGGCAAGGAGACGGCCAAGGCCTTAAGTTAGGAACCATCCCGGTATTTGCCTTAAGTGGAAGTGGGAAACCACGGAAAACCACATCCAAGATTGTCGAGGTGGGAATTAAACCTTCCTCTTCTTAGTTATACCTCAAGAGACTGAATGTGCCCCGTTTTTGCCCTCAGACCAGAATTCAATTTCTTGGCAGAGCAGGAAATGTAACCCGGGTCTCCGGGTCGATAGACAAGAATAGGTGGGCCTCCATGTGTTAATACGATTTTTGACATGCACGGGACATATAATTCAAAAACTGCCTCCATTAGGGTGACTGCCGAAGTGAGTATTGAGTATAGGCCTATGGTCGTTCCAGTAGTTGGCGAAGTGATTCTATGTTCCCCTGCAAAATGTACTGTCATAACCTATAACAGGTGATGGAAATTATTTATTTAGAGCAGTTTCGTACTGTTTATAACAAAATGAAGAACGTCATTCTGAGCTGCGTTTTCAAACTATCGCAAAAAATTTCGCTGGCAGAACAATTATAAGGAATTTATTTTAAGCGATCAGTCTCATCGCATTCTCCTCACCAACCAACTTGAGTATGAAAGTCTCTGGACGGTCATGTTGAACTTCATTGTATAAGACAATTGTTTAATGATTATTTGTTTAGAGTACTGAGTCTAACTACGCAGTTGATTTCGGCAATGGAAGTATTATTTGCCATGTAATATTTAGCGGCTCCGTTATTGCAGGACACTATAGTGTTATCGAATAATACGAAGCCACATTTAAAATCCAATATAAATAGGCCATTTCAGAAACAATTCCAGATATTATGCAGTACAGTGTACTGTAAGGTCTTTGACGATCAAATGTAAACATTGTTCTACTAATACGAAGCCACATTTAAAATCCAATATAAATAGGCCATTTCAGAAACAATTCCAGATATTATGCAGTACAGTGTACTGTAAGGTCTTTGACGATCAAATGTAAACATTGTTCTACATTGTACTTCTCTTGCGTAAAATCAATGCGTGGTTACTTTGGTCTTTACTGTTGTGAGGGTAAAATTGATCTGCTGGAATATAAAATATTTGCCAAGCTGCAACAATGTAATGATATTAATTTAAAGTCATTGAACTTATATCCAGTAGTTCAAACACATACATCAGCGTTAACAGATTGGATACTGAAGATGAAAGCCAGCTACTTCATTTCCCTGTTATTGAATTTTTCAATTCCTTGGAATTAAGTGATTCGCCTCCACATACTCCGAACGTTTGAGCCACAGTTATGCTCCTTAGAAATCTGAACGTTTCCCAAGGACTCATATATGGTAATATATTAATTGTAAGAAATATGTAAGAAATTGCTTGGATTCGGATATAATAGGTGCAGTAATATTAGGAAGAGAGCTCAAATCCTACGACTTGATTTAACACCTTCCGATAAAACACTTGCAGGTACAGTACATTTTCTTTTAATAGGCAACAATGTCCTATTCGCTCGGCCCACTTTATCACAATCAATCAAGCTCAAGGAGAAACTCTTGAACGTATTGGGCTATTTACCTCATCACGTTTTAAGTCATGACCAGCAGGATAGTGAAGGTACAAAAAAGGTCCTGTATGGGATGGTAAAGAATAAGAGGCGGAAGGATCCTACGGATTGTGTCAGAATGGTGAACAAAAGGGGTCAAGGGATAGAAAATAGGGAAGACCTGAAGAAAATGTGGAAATAATATTTTGAAGAACTCCTGAACCTAAATGGAAACCACGGCGAGGAAGAAGAAATCGGGGAAGAGGTACAATAGATGAACTGCAAACAGAAAAGGACTTAACATGGAAAGAAGTAGAAGATGCAGTGAGGAAGATGTAAGGAGGGAAGGCACCGGGTGTGGATGAGTTGAGTGTGGAGATGGTGAGAGCAGCAGGAGAGGTGGGGATACAATGGTTGTACCGAGTGATGAAGGCAGCATGGAAGGAAAGGAAGACCCCAGAGGACTGGAAAAAGGGAATAATTGTCCCGATCTTCAAGAAAGGTAGTAGAACAGATTGCAGAAAATATCGGGGAATAACACTGATGAGTCATTGTGCAAAGATGTTTGAGAAAGTTTTAGAAAGGAGAATTAGGACAAGGATAGAAGGAGGGATGAGGGAAGAACAACATGGCTTCAGAGCAGGAAGGTCCACAGTGGATTTGATTTTTGCTGTAAGTCAGTTACAAGAACAGCACTATGAGTATGGAACAGATCTACTGATGGCCTTCCTGGACATTGAGACAGCATATGACAGTGTATGCAGAAACAAAGTATGGAAGTCCCTGGAGGATAGAGGAGTAGAAAAATGGACTATAAGGAGGATAAAAGAGATGTACAAGGGAAGCGTGAGCTGTGTGAAAGTGATAGGAGAGAGATCGGACTGGGTGGAACAGAGAAACGGCCTGAAACAAAGAAGTGCACTGTCACCGTTACTTTTCATTGTGGTGATGGATGACATAATGACCCGAGCGGCACAAGTAATTGGGGAAGGAAAGATGAAAGCAATGGTGTTTGCGGATGATTTGATGATTGTGGAAACAAGGAGGTGGAGGTACAGGAACAGTTGGACGTGTGGGAAGGAATAATACAAGGATATGGGATGAAATTTAGCATAAATAAGAGTGAGATGGTGATCACAACAATGAAGAAGGAAAGGACCACAACGGGAATAACAATTGGTGGGGAACAGCTGAAGAAAGTGGAGAGTTTCAAGTATCTGGGAAGCCTGATACAAGATAATGGAAGAAAGGATAGAGAAATAAATGAGCGGGGAAGGCAGGCAGAAGCATTTCGGAGGAGTGTTAGAAGCATGTTATGGAGCAAGGATGTCCCTCAGAACAGCAAAAAGATCATATATCATATATCATATATCCTGACGTATGCCTCGGAAACCTGGGTTATGAATGGAAGGGAGAAGAGCAAAATACAGGCCAGTGAGATGAGGTTCTTGAGAAGCAGTATTGGAGCTACAAAGAGGGACAGAATAAGAAATGAGAAGACCAGAGAATTAATGAAGGAGGAACCATTACAGGATGGTATAGAGAAATCTAGACTTAGATGGTATGGACATGTAAAACGAATGGAGGAGAAGAGGATACCCAGGAGGATACACGAGACGAAGTGGGAAGGAAAGAGACCAAGAGGGAGACCGAGAGACAGGTGGCTGAAGGGGGTGGAAGAAAGCGTGAAGAAGAGAGGAGAGGACTGGACAAGGGTGGAGGCTGAGAGATGGTGGGAAGACAGAAGACGTTGGAGAGGCTTGTGTTCCAAACAGACCCGGCCAGTGGCTGGAAACTGTGCAAGATGATGATGACCTCATCACGTTTTCAGTCATGACCAGCAATATGTTGCAATGCTGAGAGTGCTATCTTTTGACGCCCTTAAAGTTGCAATAGTGCTAAAAAGTAATCGTACAAAGAATGTAACTTATATAAGAAGCTTCTTCAGTAAATTTGTTTTCCATTGTCCGTCATGTTATGACGGGTTTCATCTAGTCTATATATTTAAAACAGTAAGCTGATTTTTGTTACGGCGAGATTGACAGAACGGCTGAACCGATTGACTTCGTAATTCACTCTGACGAAAGCCCTTGGCCTGTATTTTTGCAGTGTGTCTTTAAAATAAAGATATATGTTACCATATATTTTTAAATTTATAAACAAAACTGCAAAATTATTGACTCAAGAGCATGCGCAGAACCACCTTGGTTAATGACAGACATGGCGGATGTCCACCGCGTTTTAATGTAATAGTTATTTATAATAATTATAATAAAGGACGGGAATATTGATTATGAAGTTTGCACGATATAAACAGGAATAGAATATTATAAACGACGGGAAATGTAGAAGAACTTATACCGACTGTTGAGTGTGAATGTTGTTTAATTAACTTAATATTACGCTTTTCTACTAGTGATTCGGAAGCTCAGATGAGACGTCAGTTGGTCACTAGTCGTGGCCGAGTGAGGTACGTGTGTGCGCGCTGTGTGACCGCATTGGAAGAGTGTACGTTTCCTAATACCGGTGCTTCCGATAGTTCCACGGGTGTACTGACCTTCCGTGTGTCATTCGGACAATACTTTTTCAAGTAGTGTTCCAGATAGGACAACAAAACCAGAAACCCAGAAAACCCCGCTGAAAATCATGTCCGGATACCAGAGGAAAAACACCGTACGCTGCCAATGGGACAGGCAGAGTTCTCGCCCCACACCAGGAGAAATTCACCGCTGGATTAGCGATACTCTCCGGTTGACTGTCGACCAAGTAGAAGCCATCCAGTTAAATGCGCAAGAAAAAACCATGTACATCAAGGTAATCAGCATATCTACTTATCAGAAATTGCTAAATACTTTTGCAGATCCTATTAAATTTCAGTATGACTCAGGCGAAATGACTTATGTTAAGCTCTCCACAGCGGATTCCAATTTTACCACAGTGCGTATATTTAATGTCCCACTCGAAGTTCCCCCTGAAATTTTCAAATCCGTCCTGTCGAAATATGGCACTGTGAGTGACGTCAGGAAAGAACAATGGTCTTCTGTTTATCAGTTCCCGGTGTATAATGGAATACGTGCAGTCACTATGGAAATCAAACAAGATATCCCCTCCACTGAGACTTTTGGTGGCCATTCTGGCTATATATCGTATAATGGACAGAAACAGACCTGTTTAATTTGCAATGCTAACACACATCTACGTATCAACTGCCCAAAGAAAATGATTCCTCTCGGTATAACTCCTACACAACAACGACGTGTCCAATACTCGGAAGTTGTGACACAGCAAACGTCACATGAAAACATGCTTATTGATCAGTCAGCTGGGACAACACCAGAAGTGGCCTCGGACACACATGACGCAGATCTGGTACCTTGCACTGACCAGATCAGCGAGCCACAGAGTGCTCCTGTGCTATCGGCAACCTGTATCGCAGACTTAGAACCAACTATGCCGTCACTACAGGCTGCCACAGAAATTTTGTCTTCACTGCCCCAACCTTCTCTGGTACCTACCGACTCACTTAAGCATGTTGATCGGGGATCCGAGAACGTATCTAAGAAGATTAAAACAAATACCTCGATTGCCGTACCAGCCCCGAAGAATCAAACTGGCTCTACAAACGTTCCCGCAGCTGTGAAAAAGAAACAAAATCTTCATTCTACGTCATCTAGGGACCCACGAACGCTCTCAAACGCTGACAGCCGGCCTATGAATTGCAGTCATAAGGAACTATCTCAACCTAATTTGACATAGTGCACCAGTATATTTCTCACCTGTGTCTTTTTTCTTTTTTCTTTTTTTTTTCACGAGTCCACCTTCCAGTATGTCTAGCACAGCTTTTATACTTCTCTTAATGGTGCAATTTCTCACTGTGGCCACTGTGAATATCAATGTAATAGAATGCCCTCTGAAATTTCAACTGTTGGAGAGATTCCTTCGAGATGCAGACATTGACATTGCCTTCTTTCAAGAAGTTGCTATACACTGTTTGCCCATATCTGCCTTCTACAAACAATACATCAATACCGGTAATACGAATAGAGGGACCGGATTCCTCATAAGACATGATATCCCACTCGAAGGTGTGCTATGTCATCCATCAGGACGCATAATATCTGGACACATAAACAATACCACCCTGATAAATGTATATGCCCCATCCGGGTCCAATAAACGTGTGGAACGGAAAATGTTCTTTCAACAGAGTATACTTCCTCATCTGCACGACGTTAAGGAAAAACTTATTCTTGCAGGGGATTTCAATTGTATTCAACGCCCAGAGGATTCCACTAGTCCATACCAAGGTGTCAACCCGGCTCTCAAGACCCTTCTTACCTCCCTACACCTCATTGATGCTGTGGATAGTTTAAGGGTGCCCCTGCCCCATTACACCTGTATAAGTCACAACTCCTCATCACGAATTGACCGCATCTACTTTTCACAGGAACTTATCCAGCCTAGACGATATGAAGTGATACCTGCCAGTTTCACTAACCATCATGCTGTCGTATGTACAATCTCTTACTCCCATCCCATATTTCACATACGAAGAGGTTAGTGGAAACTGAATTGCTCGCTGTTACTGGAGGAGGAATGCCATGATATTTTCAGACAAGACTGGACTCGATGGGTCCAACAAAAATGCAAATTTCGCGACTGCGCAGACTGGTGGGATATTTTAGTTAAACCAGGGATCCGCCGCGTCTTTAAGAACATATCCTACCAACGAGGTCGGGAAAGATGGGATACAGTTGAATTTTACTATCGAGTCCTTCGCCTGCTCCAGCAAAGATCTGATGCTGGGGAGCGTATATATGACCAGATTCGGGAAGTTAAAACCAAGCTCCTGTCTCTACAGCAACGAACGCTCGATCATATAAACGTGGCTTTAAAAGATCGTACAGTGCTCCCAGACGAAAGTGCAAGTGTATACCATATCGCCAAAGGACAACGTGAGCGGCAACGTAAATATATCCACCGCCTCCGCGCCAGTACTGGAAGTGTCGTCACCTCCCCTGACGCTATACGTAGTGAAATATCATTATTTTATCAACGGTTCTACGCTAAGGCTCCAATTGATCCACAGCAGGTGACCCTATTGCTTTCATCTTGCAGTACCCAACTATCTCCGGACAACATAACTCTGCTCAGCGCGGATATTACGGATGAAGAGATTCACTCTGTGGTTAAGCACCTCCCAAACAACCGCTCACCTGGCATTGATGGACTGCCATATGGAATGTATAAACACTTCTGGCCTCTCATTGGCAAAGAATTTTGTCATGCCCTGCGTACCATTCTCCAACGTCGTGCTCTTTGTCAATCACATCACGAGGGTACCATAGTCCTCATACCAAAAACATCCTCTCCCATGGCAGTTGGTGACTTCCGACCAGTTACTCTGCTCTGCAGTGATTATAAAGTCCTTACCAAAGTACTTGCATGCCGATTGAAGACTGTTGTACATGATATCATTGGTGATGAACAATGTTGCAGTATTCCTGGAAGAACTCTGTTAACAAACATAGCGATACTACGGGACCTACACCTAAAAGCCGAAATGCTCCCCACTGAGCCAATGAGTTTTCTCACCTTAGATCTTGATAAAGCTTTCGACCGCATCAGTCATGAATACTTGTACATGGTCTTGCAACACTTTGAATTTCCTGAAATCCTTATTGACTACATTCGTATGATAAATTGTAATGCTACGTCTCGAGTGCTCGTCAACGGTTTTCTTTCCCCTCTGATTCCAATACAACGATCAGTTAGGCAAGGATGTCCCCTTTCCTTGCTACTTTTTGTCATTGGCCTTGAACCATTCATTCGGACTACCCAGGTGAAGTTACTGTCCACACATGTTTTTGGCATGTGCGCCTTTGCTGATGACGTATCAATATTGATCCGCAATAATGAAGACATCTCCCACATCGATAGCGTCCTTCAGCTCCACCATATCGCCTTTGGAGCACAATCGAACCCCCAGAAAACTGCTTTGCTTCCGTTCAATACTAACTCAGTGATTACCCAACAGCCCTGGTTCCGGATAGTAAATGAGGTGAAAATTCTTGGCATTACCTGGAAGCAATCGCTTCTGGTCACAGTGCAAGCAAACTGGACTAAGGTCATTGCCAAAGTTAGGGGAGTGCTGATCCAATTTGGTCAAAGAAACCTCAATATAGTGCAACGGGTCATGGTCCTCAACGTGTTTGAGCTCTATAAAATATGGTATGTCGCACAACTTTTCCCACTTCCCAAAATGTTTGAGAGCCAATTGGCAAAATATACAGGTTGGTTTATATGGCAAGGATTTTTGTTCCGAGTACAACGGGAACAGTTGTATCTCCCATCCCGGCAAGGCGGGCTAGGGCTAACAGCTCATGGCATGACATGCCGTGCACTCCTCTGCAAGAACGATATCTCCATTCTTTCCCAACATGACACTTTTAAGGAAGCGCTATACAAAGATATTCGAAACACAGCCCGTGGTTGTGATAGAGCTTTGCCGAAGATATTTAGGGACCATCAACAGCACCTTCTGGAAACTGTTCGCCAAATGCCTTCAGGGACTGTTCCAACGACGAAAAGTATTTATAACATGTTGCGGCAAGTGGTACACTCCAAACCGCGAATCGAGGCCACCACCCTCTACGTCCATTGGCCCACTGTTTGGAAAAATGTTGGGGCTATGACCATTTCTTCTGCTGTACACTGCCAGATTTTTATCTTCCTCAACGATCTCATCCCAACTGCTCTACGGCGATATACCATCCGTCTTGAAGCTTACCCATGGTGTACTATATGCGGTCAAACTGATACGGCGATACACCGCTTCACATCATGCACGCGAGTTGCCTCCACGTGGCTGTGGTGTAACGGAAAAGTATGTCAACTATTAAATGTGCCCACGGATGACCTTGATGACAGGAAGTTGGTTCGTTTGTCGGTGACCGCCTTCCCCCAAATTAAACAGACTGCCATTGTGTGGATAATGGGCCAATATGTACACTTCGTGATGGACAATGATCAACATTTCTCGTTCCTGGATCTCAGGTATCACCTGCAGAAAGAGCGTTGGAAGCTTAGTGAAAGTGGACAATTGTACGATAAATATGGACACTATCTGGATTTTCTTGTGATGTAATAGTATGGTATTTATCATATCTGAAAATTCTGTAATTCTGTAAAGAGCTAATAAAAAAAAAGACGGCAGCGCTGAAGGCTATTAATTTATGCACCGCGCAATGGAAGCAGTTCGAATCCCACCTCCGACGCATATTTTTATTTCCCAATTATTCTTTCTGGCTATTGGTAATACATTGCCTTAACATATTTTACTTTTATTATTCCCGTAAATAAGGAATTCTCCACGATTTACGTTCCCATAAACTTTTAAGTTATTAAATAGAAGGAGGCCACTATCGCTTTCGCCATGAGGGATAATATTGACGAACATAATTCATTTGATGGACTCAGACATCGTGTTCACTCAGCCCCGTCTACTTTTGTGTGTTTGTGTCAAATTTTCTCTGATAACCTGTGTTGTTGTGATGGCTGTACTGATGTGTGCATTTGTAATTAAAGTGGGGAATGGGATATTGACGACCGAGGCTTTAAGTTAGAAACTATACCGGTATTTACCTGCAGTGGAAGTGGCAAACCACGTAAAACCACATCCCAGATTGTTGAGATGGGAATCGAACCTTGCCCTTCTTAGTTTTGCCTCAAGAGTGCGCCCCGTTCGAGCCCTCAGAACAGAATTACATTTCTAGAGAAATGGCGGATAATGGATCCAAAGTATCATAGTGTGATCTTTGTTTTTGAGAATTCAAATAGGGGATTGAAGAACTTCAACAGGCGTTTGAGTTCGTTTGTTGTTTAAGTAACTTAATATTGCGGTAAAAGTCTGTTGACTGGGTGGCTCAGGGGTATCGTTGCGGGCCCAGGAATGAATTTTGCATAGTCGAAGGAGTTGGCATCTCACCTTAGGCATGTATTTTTAATTCCTAATTATTCTTTCTGGCTATTGGTAATTCATTGTCTTAACATATTTTAGTTTCGTTATTCCCGTACAGTGAGGATTTCTCCACGATTTACATTGCCATATACTTTTAAATTATTAAATAAAAGGTGGCCACAATCGCTTATGCCATGAGAGATAATTGACGAATATAATTCATTTAATGGACTGAGAAATTGTGGTCACTCAGCCCCGTCTACTTCGGTGTGTGTGTGTAAAATTTTCTCTGATAACCTGTGTTATTGTGGTGGCTTTACTGATGTGTGCATTTGTAATTCAAGTGGTGAATGGGGAATTGACGACCGAGGCTTTAAGTTAGGAACTATCCCGGTATTTACCTGCAGTGGACGTGGCAAACCACTGAAAACCACATCCCAGATTTTTGAGTTAGGAATCTAACCTTGCTCTTCTTAGTTTTGCCTCAAGAGTGCGCCCCGTTCTAGCCCTCAGACCAGAATTAAATTTCTTGGCAAACCAGGGATCGAACCCGGAATCCGGGGCGATAGCTCAGAATGTAGCCTTAAGATTAGGCTTCCCTGTGTTAATACGTTTTTTGACAAGCACTGAACATATAGTCTAACTCTTACACTCCCTCCATTACGGTGGCTGTCGAAGTGAGTCTATGCTCATTCCAGTATTTGGCGAAGTATTTACTGTCATGGACATGCAAAGGATTGTACCTACAACAGGTGATGGAAATTGCTTATTTAGAACTATTTCGTACTGTTTATTCCAAAATGCAGAACGTCATCCTGAGCTGCGTTTGCAAGCAAATTGCAAAAGTTGTTGCTGGCATGAATAATTATAAGGATTTTATTATTGGCGATCAGTATCATCGCATTCTCATCAGCAACAAACTTGAGAATGAAAGTATCTGAACTTCATTGTATAAGTGGATATTATTGTTTATTGATTATTAGTTTAAAGTACATAACAATGAGTCTAACCACGCTGTTGATTTTGACAATGGAAGTATTATTTGCCATTTGAGATTTGATGGCTGCGTTGATGCAGGTCACTATAATGTTATTGAATATGATGTTAATTTGGAGAGAAATGCTACACTAAATATACCCATTTGATGAAAAAGAACATTACCACGAAAAAGTGGAAAATCGGAGAAAAATACGAAGCCACTTTTAAAATCGAATATACATATGCCATTTCAGAAACTATTCCAGATATTATGCCGTACAGTGTAGGGTCCTTGACGAACAAATGTAAACATTGTTCTGCACTGTATTTCTCTAGAGAGAAATCTACGCTTGGTTACTTTGACCTTTGGTGTTGTAATGGCAAAATTGATCTTACTAAATATAAAATATTTGACAGACTGCAACAATTTTTCACTGGAAATGAAATCTCAAGGAATTTAAGAGAGAATAATCGGTAGTACAACAAATGCTATGTCCTTGGTTTCATTTGGTGCCAATGGCACTGTGCCACATGCATACGGTCCATATTGTTTTAAAATGTATGGAATTTCACATCATCGCATTTCTTCGTTAATGTATATTCCAAAATTATAAACGACGGTTCTTGCGGCCAGTTGTATATATTAGACTCCTCAGATTACTTGAATCCCTTGGAAATAAGTGATTTGCTTCCACATACTCCAAACGATTGACCCATAGTTATGCTCCTTAGAAATCTAAAGTTTCCTAAGGGCTCCTAAATGCTACCATATTAATTATAAGAAATATGTACGAAAATTGCTTGAATTTGGAAATAATAAGTGCAGTTAAAATTAGGCGGAGAGGTCTAACCCTTCGACTTGATTTAACACCATTGGCTAAAACAATCATTTTCTTTTAAGAGGCGACATTTTCCGATTCGCTTGGCATAATTTATCACAATCAATAAAGCTCAAGGGGGAACTCTGGAACGTATAGGTCTCAATTTGCCTCATCAAGTTTTCAATCATGGCCAGCAGTATGTTGCAATGTCTAGAGTGCAATCTTTTGACGCCCTTAAAGTTTTAATAGTGCCAAAAACCAATTGTACAAAGAACGTATAAAAGAAAAGTCTTCAGTAAATAATTTCTTATTGACCGTCATGTATTGAAGGTTTCAACTAGTTGTTATTTAATTTATTTCGTCAGGACTTGCACTTTTTTAAAACTCTGTTTGTACATCTACTAACACTATTATTTTAGACACATAAACAACCATACCTTTATTTATCTTCTTATGGTATAACTACAGATTTATTTTTAAATAGTTAATACAAAAATTCCACTTAATTGCATGTGATACAAAGTTGGTATTTTTTTCTGGAATATTGGTAAAAGTTTGAAATAGTTTTACACTAATGCCTTCTAAGAGCATGAAGAAAGTCATAAAGTTCAATTTTGAACAGGCACCATAATGAATTTTTCTAAGATTTTCACACACATACTTTTGTACGAGTAAACATAAATATATTAACAGATAAGAATAAATGTCAAAAACAAGATGTTCAGGAAAGAACATATAGCCTACTTTCTCCTAAATGTATGGGTATAGTTATAACTCTTTGTCTTTATCATCTCCTAATTTCTTCCAATTCGAAGTGCAAATTGGCACACTGGATTTGAGGAGTGGCGTTCAAATAATTTACCCCAGCATTTTGCAATTTCATCAGTAAACATTCCAAACAACGTAGGTATTCAGTTTATTAACACCGACTACTTACAATAATTTAAACTTCGTTGCTCTAAACGTATCACTGGGAGAAACATATTTAATATACCTATTACACAGCTAATTTGTAATCGCGCATGGCTAACGAGAAAGACAGGCCATGGCGCGTAAACCAAACCCTTCTGTGACGTAGGCAATGTACCGGTACTGCTTGATGATGCTTGTACGTTCAAGTCGAGAGCAATTCATAAGCAGCAGAAATGCAATATTTTATATCAATCTTCATAAAATGGACGCAGTTTAGATGTTCCGTGTGTTTTCAAACACGATAAATTATACTGTATAGGTTTGCAAAACTACGCCTATTGAAGTTACTCCTTACAAAAATCCACGCGAACTAGGATTCAAGGGTTCGTTGTGTCTTTAATAGCTGCAACGAACAGGCTACAGTAAGTCGAGTTGTAGATTCTGTGACCTTCGTTGTGAGATAAATTATGCACATTAGTATAATTAGATCAAAGAATCTTGCAGCACAGTATAGATATCATTAACTTATTGTTGTTTCAAGGGGCAGAACATAAATTAATTCGTTTATAGAAGAGATCTGCGGAATACACTACCCACCGACTAACGACTTGTATCAATACCTTCTATGAAGACAAGTGATAAATTAATACCAACGTTTATACAGGTTCAATAATGTAGACAAGATGACTAGGTACCACACCGGCAGTAAAACGAAGACCAGGCAGTGGTGCAACAGAACTACATTGCTGACGTCACGAAAACTCACCAGAGCCAGTCATTCTCGTTGGCCGTGATAATCGCGCCTTATCTTGGGGATGTGTACCCTCTATCGGCAAAAATAATAACCTTCGCAATTATACTGTAGACATGGGTTCACTAACTGGCCGGTAGAGAGCATAGCTAGAAGGCTGTGGTTACCAATAACATAGTTCAAGTAATTACTCTTAGATGCCACTCCGGTGGTGAATGTTGTTTTAATTAAATATATATTTTCCATTTCAAAATGCACCATATAATGCTTTATTTTATAACGTCTCAGTACTCAAGAAATAATAAATATAAAAAAAATCAAGAAAAAACGTCTAACTCTGATAGGATTTGACCCACGGCCAGCCTGATGAAAGACTAACGCGCTGACCACTCAGCCAATCGTGCACACTCTAATCGATCGTTAGGAACCTATACATATACCACGTTATAGCAAATCATGACTTGGACTAAACGTTTTCTTTACTGGAATATATTTTAAACCGAGTTCATTTCATAGAAAGTTCATATATTTGTTACCACTAGCCTATATTGCATGCAACATACTGAAATTAATAAAATAAAGGTCAGAACGAGAGATCAGCTGCCATCTTGTCAAATAACCGAGACGACTCAGCTTTTTTAAAATCACTTCTAGACTATAATATTAAAATATAAACTTTTAATTTCAAACGGGCCACGGCGTTTCAAACAGATTAAACGATTCTTGGTTCGATAGTCGGAACTGGTGGGTCCCATGTTATGGATTATAAAGTTTGCTTAATTCACACGGCCGCCATTCTGAAATGGTACGGTTGATGACCTCGTAGTTTGGGCACAAGACGCGCCTCATATAAAGGAACGTTGTTACCAAATTTGGTAAAGATCCGATTATTAGTTTGGTTGTAATGCATTATTACGTTTTGACCATTTGAGTGGCCGCCATTAAGTTTTGGTAAAGATGGCGGCAATATGAAACATGACACTGAGGTGCCCTTTGCCAGTGCTACCTCTGTACCAAATTTCGTTCAATTCGGTTTCACCGTGTTCGAATTGATAGGGGGGGGCAGACATTCAGAGTACACACACTCACACACACACAGACTCACACACACACATACACACACACAGACAGACACACAATTTTTGGCCCTGTAGTGATCTCATAAGTCTACTTTCATTTTTTGCAAAAATCGAAAGTAGGCTAACAAGTGATACATTCATAATCTCTGGCTAGGATTAAAAACGTATTTACCAATCAAGCTTCTCATCGTTCTCAATCTCTGGTTCAAGCATTTTCCAGACACTCTAGGCAAGTCAGTTTGCCATGGTTTCCACATACAAACTTCTTACTGAACCCATGAACCATTGGCTCAAAAGGGGTCGAATCCATGTATTTGGGGAAGGAATTAAAGAAACATACAGTTTCTAATGTAACATAGAGAAATTTCAAGACAGGATTCTAGCCTAACGTTGTGCAAGCAGCGGGGACCAGGTGTTCAGGAGATGAGATCATGCCTCTTGACTCCTTGAGAGGAGCGGGTCATGGATATTAATAGAACGAGTGGAAAATTTTCACTGTAAGACAGAGAAGCGTGACTCGGAAATCCAGCTTAGCTTGCAGGAAAACGGCAAAAGCGCCGATGTGCCAGAAGAAGAATAATTAAATTTAACCCATTTGCGAGAATAAAAATAAGTAAATAAATATTGTACTGTGAATCATTTCGGATTAGAGATTTTTGTGTGAAGAAAAACCCTGTAATAATTGCACAGGAAAGAACTGCAAACGCAGTATACGTCATCGGGGATTCACTGATACCAGAGGAGTGGGGCATTTAAAAATGAACAGCAACACCCACGCAGCTGAAGACTACAAATTAATTAATATCTCAGAATTGAACGATCGATTCTTATGCGCAGTGAGATCATTTGACGTTGAGAAGACGAGCTTTCTGAAGGTATAAATTTTATAATTGTACGACAATTATTTCAAAAGTTGGTCACGAAAAGGACTAGAGTTTTATCTTTTTGCGACTAAATAGTATAAAAGTCCAGGCCAAGCCAGACCAATCATGCAGTATCCGATAGCCCAGGGGGGCATCACGCTGTATCAAGCACCGAAGACAGTATTCAAGAGCCCGAGGGGGGCGTCACTACGCATCATGCAGTTTTACAACGAGCACTCCGTGAGCGGAGGTGCTGCATCAAAGTCTTCAAACGTATGAACCTCAGGGGAGGTCATACTGTGCAACAAGTATAAGCACCGAATGCAGTATTCCGATAGTCCGTGAGGAGGCGTCACGCTGAAACACACCGAAGACAGTATACCAGCTTTCCTTGAGGGGAAAAATGCTGTATCACATCGCATAGAAAATATCCGACAGCCACGGGCGTCGCGGTATCAATAACTCGCGTGCCTCCGTAAAGGAGTTGCAAAGAAGTAATATTACAGTATCGCCGTGTTGAAAAATTAGTAAAATCCTAGTTACAGGATTTAGGTCCGACAGTATAAAAGTTTACAGTGAAAAGTTCATAAAATACAGTCAAAGCAGGCTGCGAACTTAGGACTCAGGGCGATAGGTCTTTAAGTAAAACGACCAAAAATATCATAACGTACGGAAGTACTGGAACAGCGAGATAAACAGTTTATCTAATTTAAAGAACCCGAGCAGGGACAGAGAAAATAAGGTTCGTAAGTATTCTAGAAGATTAGAAGTGCGAGAACGGAATAAGCAAAGAAGAAGACAGGAAACTATAGACATCGTTTCAAGAAAGCAGACGAACTATTCAAAAGCACTAAGACGCAAGAAGTATTAGTTGCTAAAAATCCATAGGTCACCGATAAATTATCGGGGGGACCGTGAACAGAACAGACTTTCGCTAAGATCAATAAATAGGGTCTAAAAGGGGAGCCGTTCGTGTCAGAGAAATAGCAGATCGTCAAGAACGGGATTCGAAGGAGTGCTATTGCAGGGAGGAAGTAGATGATTCGAGACTTTCATATTCAGAGAGGATAGGAAGCCGACATTACTAAATTTTACCCCTGGAGACGGGAGGTCAAGAGGTCACGTGTGATAGGCTTAAATAGCGGTCTAGTGATCAAAATTCGTGAAGTGTAAATATATCAAGATTTTGTGTTATAAGTAATATATTTTCAGTGCTTTTATTGTGTGTTCTAAACGGATACACCAGTGTATTTAAAATGTTATTAGTGTTAAATGTATACGTGTTAAATATGTGTCAAGATATGTCTGTACATGCAATGAATTTGTACACGATGGAGTAATTTAAAAAAAGTGGGCCAAAAATGGCACATCGCACGAGGAGAAGGGGCAAGAAACGACCTTAAACATGTGAGTAAAGATTTTCATTATGTTTTGGTGTCGGGGAAATGATTGTGAACAAATCCACCGGAGTTTTTGAGTAAAAGGGATGTTTCTAAATAACTAAATACAGAATAAGAACGCGGTCTGAACAAAAATAGAATTTTGAGAAATTATAAATAATTATGTGAAAGAATAAATCCTGTAGAGGAAATGTATGAATAAAATGTCAGTGTATTTGACGAATGTTATAAAAGCAAGCGTATTAATAATAATAATAATAATATAAAGGAAATATAAATAAAGATTAAACTGAATGATATGAAAATAAGAGCGTTGGAGCCTTAATAGAAGTATAAGACATGATATTAATGCATGTTATTTAAAATAGAGCAATTATAGTCAATGGAAAAGATTAATATAAAAATTGAGGTATGTATCAATTGTTAATATGGAATTTATCAGTTCTTTGGAAGACGCTAGGCTTAAAAATAATGTATAGCGCAATGGAGTGCAATTAAAATAAAATGTCACGCTAGGAATGCGTAAAAGTTAAAAGTACTTGGTAAATTACTTATGAGGAGTAGTTGATTGCAGTGAATTGAGATATGTTGTAAGTCCTCCAATAGTGACATAGATCACGAGGCCATGTGTGTGTTATTATATTGAAAAGGGAGCAAGTGTATGGTATTATTGAGCGTAGGTCATATAGGCTACGGCTGACCCTAAATCGCATTTTGTATAAGTCCTTCAATGTGGGAATGGTTCCCGAGGCATGTTAAGAGATTCGAACCTAGAATCCTCTTGTTGTTGAAGCCCCTAATTATTCGTCGTAAAATGTGTATTACTCTTCCCAATCAATGAGGACCCTTTATAATTAATAAATGCCAAGGTTACGAAAGTGGTTTATGAGGCAAATAATATTGTTGAAAGGAAATACGTGAAGTTAAATGCCAGGTCTCTCCATAGGACTGAAAAGAAAGGAAGATTTGTTTTAAAAGCATTGAAGAGAGCTCCAACCGTAGACTAGACAGGGAGTCACCCTACCAGTCATAAATCTCGCTCAAGTATAACGGTCTGACCCTCATAGCAGGAGGGTTGGGTGAAGGCCGTCTGTAAGAAGGAATGAATACACCGGGAGTGTTTAAAGTTGTTAATGACCCGGGAATTGAACCGAGGTCCTTGTAGATGAAATTATCGCTTGCAAGTTCAGATCGTAGTTTTCTTATGTGATAATGGTCTTATAAGACAAATAAATAAATAACAATCCCTATTGTAATGTTGTATGAAAGTAGGATTCCACGAGTTAAATGAAGGTAACTAGATTCCGGGAGTAATCATAGTTTTTGACTTTGTCAAGTAATCTTTATAACTCTGGAGTACACAAGTATTTTCCCGATCACTATGGTGAATTTGTAAAAACTTGAGAGGGATGATAAATGCTGAAAACATGTGAAGTGCCCAAATATTTAAGTAAAGAATTAACATGTACTTTAGATATAATTATATATTTGTTTTGATAATAAGAAAATATAAAAATAGTATTTGAGGTGTACAATAAGAATGACACCATTATTATTGGAAAATATCGAGCCAAAGGAGCTCGTTGTTATATGGAACTTTAGATAGATACTTTATGGAAGTAAAAATAATTATGAATTGTTGGTTTTAAAGGAAACCATGTGTTTTAATACAATATTTGTTTAATTCTTATATTATTCCTTGTTCATTTGGAACAAGTAGAAGATTATTGGTCAGTAGTTTATTTGTTTTATTGTTTGTAGCGCCATAATTTTGGTTAATTAAATGTTTTGAAATAGGAGTTGATTTTGTTGTTATTTTTGCAAGTGTATCCTCTATTTAATCCAAAATGTGTAAGTCACAGAGTGGGAGAACATACTACAACCCCGAAAATCCCGAATTGAGCAATGCTGGCATACTGTGATTTGCATAATTCTTGCTGAAAAGGGCACATGGGGGTATATAAAGTAATGTGCTTGGATTGAATACTAGAGGAACACTAAAGAAAGTTTGAATAAGTTGGACAGCCAACAGAGTGAAAATAAAAGGGATTTATGATCCATGAATCAAAGTTCAGAGTCACTAAAAACTAATAGTGATAACATGGGAACAAAATTGGAAGCTATCGAAACTAACTGTGTAACAATGAACGGTGAATTGAAGGTTGAGATAGATAAAATAAATAACAAATTTCAAGGGTTTGACACTGATTTTGGGACTAGGTTAAATGATTTACAAGGGAAAATCACAAGTGAGATTAAAGAGGAAAATAAAGGATTTCATTCAGGATTGCAAGCCCAAATACAGGCCTTGAACGAAATTATGGGAGAGTCCCAAACTAAATGTGAAGAAAATTTTGGAAATTTGAATAAAAGTTTGAGTTCCATGGAAACTAAATTAAGTAATATGGAAAAAGGGGTGATGATTGTGAAAAAAAACTTGTAACCCAGATCCAAGGTGTGCAGAAAGAATTGGAAGCTCAGATAAAATCTAACAGCGATATTTATGAAACATCACGGGATGATATTAAAAGTGGTATTGAGGCATTAGGAAATAGGTTCACTCGATTCACGGAAAATACAGATAGGGGAAATATCCTAGTACAGAACCATCGGGCCAATGAGATAGTTGCCCAAGTTGAAAAGCAAGTAGAAGTCGAAAAAGAACTAGAAATCGTAATGACTCCAGTGGAAACTGAGGAAAACCTTGAGATCCTTCCTGAAGAACAAATGGAGACCCAAGAGGAAATAGTAACTCCAGACCAAGAGGACAGCCGAAATGAAAATGAGCTGCAAAGTGAAGAAAATCATTTGGATGAAAAGGTTAAGCTGGAAGAGCAAGAAATAATCTCAGAGCAGGAGATAACAAAAGAATAGAAGACTGGGGAAACGGAAATAATAATTCCTGAAGAAATGGAGAAAGTGAATGAAACGATAATAGAAACTATCATCGAAGCACCGATAGAAGCAGAGGTTCAAAATCTCACAGAAACGGAAAGGGAAAACCCAGAAGAAATTCAGGAGGATAAGAAAGATAAGATACAATTAGAAGAAGAAGAAGAAGGACAAAATCTGAAGGCACAGATCCTTGAATTAATGATAAAATGCCAGGATTGCCAAAGAAAGAAAAGGAAAATAGAAACAGATGCCAACAAGAGCCAAGAAAACCTCAAAGGAAAAGATGAGATTGTTGGAAATAATGAAAGAATGAGAGGAGATGTCTTTGAAGAAAATCAGGAAGAAGGAAGAATACCACAATTGGTAGTCGGTTTACAAGAAAGTAGACACCTCATGGAAATTAAGAAAGGAGGAGATACGACGTACAATGCCTTGGAGAAAGAGGACGCACAGGCATATTTCTGTTGGAAACTTCGCAAAATGAAAGGGAATGACAAAAGGAAGAGAAAGAAGGGAGCTCTGAAGGATCTAAGGAATTGGAAGAGTCGAAAAAAGAAATACTCTTTGAAAATGCCATCTCGATGTGAGATGAAGGAAAAGGACTATTCAAATGTAGCCAACGCGTTAAGCCATCTGCAACCTTTAAAGAATAAGAGGAATAAAACAATTTTGTTTGAAATACCATCTCAAGAAGAGATAAGGAACGTGGAAGAAAACCGAGAAGAGTCAGGTGAGGATAGACCGAGCTCTTAAAAACCAAAGGAAATGTTACAGACTTGAAGTCTGAAAATAATAATCATGAAGTAACGGGTAAAGCCATTTACACCCGTAAGGTATAAACAGAAGGTCATTAGGTTGACATCATAATGAGAAAAGAGAAACAGACCGGCAGGATGTCCGTCTTATGAAAAGAAGAAAAGAAACAAACGGTTTGACTCAAGTGTGGAGAGTATACACCAGACTAGGGAAGAATTGTAAATACCCGAACGTGACAAGAAATTTATGACCCTGAGTGAAGACAACCACTAAGGGGGAATGAATGAATGGGACCTTTAAGGAGACCCAAAGACAAGCCAGAGAAGAAGGGAACTTTAAAGAAATAAAAGAAACAGAAGGTACGGATAACGTTATGATGGCTTCGACGAATAAAGAACGATAAGATTAATTGAAATAAATTTCCTCAAAAATTTTCGAAAATTTATTTTACCTAAGGAGGGGTGAGATGAACCCATGTACCATTGGCTCAAAAGGGGTCGAATCCATGTATTTGGGGAAGGAATGAAAGAAACATACAGTTTCTAATGTAACATAGAGAAATTTCAAGACAGGATTCTAGCCTAACGTTGTGCAAGCAGCGGGGACCAGGTGTTCAGGAGATGAGATCATGCCTCTTGACTCCTTGAGAGGAGCGGGTCATGGATATTAATAGAACGAGTGGAAAATTTTCACTGTAAGACAGAGAAGCGTGACTCGGAAATCCAGCTTAGCTTGCAGGAAACGGCAACAGCGCCGATGTGCCAGAAGAAGAATAATTAAATTTAACCCATTTGCGAGAATAAAAATAAGTAAATAAATATTGTACTGTGAATCATTTCGGATTAGAGATTTTTGTGTGAAGAAAAACCCTGTAATACTTGCACAGGAAAGAACTGCAAACGCAGTATACGTCATCGGGGATTCACTGATACCAGAGGAGTGGGGCATTTAAAAATGAACAGCAACACCCACGCAGCTGAAGACTACAAATTAACTAATATCTCAGAATTGCACGATCGATTCTTATGCGCAGTGAGATCATTTGACGTTGAGAAGACGAGCTTTCTGAAGATATAAATTTTATAATTGTACGACAATTATTTCAAAAGTTGGTCACGAAAAGGACTAGAGTTTTATCTTTTTGCGACTAAATAGTATAAAAGTCCAGGCCAAGCCAGACCAATCATGCAGTTTCCGATAGCCCAGGGGGGCGTCACGCTGTATCAAGCACCGAAGACAGTATTCAAGAGCCCGAGGGGGGCGTCACTACGCATCATGCAGTTTTACAACGAGCACTCCGTGAGCGGAGGTGCTGCATCAAAGTCTTCAAACGTATGAACCTCAGGGGAGGTCATACTGTGCAACAAGTATAAGCACCGAATGCAGTATTCCGATAGTCCGTGAGGAGGCGTCACGCTGAAACACACCGAAGACAGTATACCAGCTTTCCTTGAGGGGAAAAACGCTGTATCACATCGCATAGAAAATATCCGACAGCCACGGGCGTCGCGGTATCAATAACTCGCGTGCCTCCGTAAAGGAGTTGCAAAGAAGTAATATTACAAAAAGGAAGCTTGTAGTTTAACGTGACCGTTAATCTCGCGATCATAAGCCACGGGACCTCCGTTTTACGTGGAATCCGAACCACAGGACATGGCATTTCACATCGAAAATCTCACATGCAGTGACCGGGAATCGAACCCGGTCCGCCTTGGTGAGAGGCATACAGCTTGACCGCTGCGCCACCACGCCCCCAGTAGTATTTCAGTATCGCCGTGTTGAAAAATTAGGAAAATCCTAGTTACAGGATTTAGGTCCGACAGTATAAAAGTTTACAGTGAAAAGTTCATAAAATACAGTCAAAGCAGGCTGCGAACTTAGGACTCAGGGCGATAGGTCTTTAAGTAAAACGACCAAAAATATCATAACGTACGGAAGAACTGGAACAGCGAGATAAACAGTTTATCTAATTTAAAGAACCCGAGCAGGGACAGAGAAAATAAGGTTCGTAAGTATTCTAGAAGATTAGAAGTGCGAGAACCGAATAAGCAAAGAAGAAGACAGGAAACTATAGACATCGTTTCAAGAAAGCAGACGAACTATTCAAAAGCACTAAGACGCAAGAAGTATTAGTTGCTAAAAATCCATAGGTCACCGATAAATTATCGGGGGGACCGTGAACAGAACAGACTTTCGCTAAGATCAATAAATAGGTTCTAAAAGGGGAGCCGTTCGTGTCAGAGAAATAGCAGATCGTCAAGAACGGGATTCGAAGGAGTGCTATTGCAGGGAGGAAGTAGATGATTCGAGACTTTCATATTCAGAGAGGATAGGAAGCCGACATTACTAAATTTCACCCTTGGAGACGGGAGGTCAAGAGGTCACGTGTGTTAGGCTTAAATAGCGGTCTAGTGATCAAAATTCGTGAAGTGTAAATATATCAAGATTTTGTGTTATAAGTAATATATTTTCAGTGTTTTAATTGTGTGTTCTAAACGGATACACCAGTGTATTTAAAATGTTATTAGTGTTAAATGTATACGTGTTAAATATGTGTCAAGATATGTCTGTACATGCAATGAATTTGTACACGATGGAGTAATTTAAAAAAAGTGGGCCAAAAATGACACATCGCACGAGGAGAAGGGTCAAGAAACTACCTTAAACATGTGAGTAAAGATTTTCATTATGTTTTGGTGTCGGGGAAATGATTGTGTACAAATCCACCGGAGTTTTTGAGTAAAAGGGATGTTTCTAAATAACTAAATACAGAATAAGAACGCGGTCTGAACAAAAATAGAATGTTGAGAAATTATAAATAATTATGTGAAAGAATAAATCCTGTAGAGGAAATGTATGAATAAAATGTCAGTGTATTTGACGAATGTTATAAAAGCAAGCGTATTAATAATAATAATAATAATAATAATAATAATATAAAGGAATTATAAATAAAGATTAAACTGAATGATATGAAAATAAGAGCGTTGGAGCCTTAATAGAAGTATAAGACATGATATTAATGCATGTTATTTAAAATAGAGCAATTATTGTCAAAGGAAAAGTTTAATATAAAAATTGAGATATGTATCAATTGTTAATATGGAATTTATCAGTTCTTTGGAAGACGCTAGGCTTAAAAATAATGTATAGCGCAATGGAGCGCAATTAAAATAAAATGTCACGCTAGGAATGCGTAAAAGTTAAAAGTACTTGGTAAATTACTTATGAGGGGTAGTTGATTGCAGTGAATTGAGATATGTTGTAAGTCCTCCAATAGTGACATAGATCACGAGGCCATGTGTGTGTTATTATATTGAAAAGGGAGCAAGTGTATGGTATTATTGAGCGTAGGTCATATAGGCTACGGCTGACCCTAAATCGCATTTTGTATAAGTCCTCCAATGTGGGAATGGTTCCCGAGGCATGTTAAGAGATTCGAACCTAGAATCCTCTTGTTGTTGAAGCCCCTAATTATTCGTCGTAAAATGTGTATTACTCTTCCCAATCAATGAGGACCCTTTATAATTAATAAATGCCAAAGTTACGAAAGTGGTTTATGAAACAAATAATATTGTTGAAAGGAAATAAGTGAAGTTAAAAGCCGGTCTCTCCATAGGACTGAAAAGAAAGGAAGATTTGTTTTAAAAGCATTGAAGAGAGCTCCAACCGTAGACTAGACAGGGAGTCACCCTACCTGTCATAAATCTCGCTCAAGTATAACGGTCTGACCCTCATAGCAGGAGGGTTGGGTGAAGGCCGTCTGTAAGAAGGAATGAATACACCGGGAGTGTTTAAAGTAGTTAATGACCCGGGAATTGAACCGAGGTCCTTGTAGATGAAATTATCGTTTGCAAGTTCAGATCGTAGTTTTCTTATGTGATAATGGTCTTATAAGACAAATAAATAAATAAAAATCCCTATTGTAATGTTGTATGAAAGTAGGATTCCACGAGTTAAATGAAGGTAACTAGATTCCGGGAGTAATCATAGTTTTTGACTTTGTCAAGTAATCTTTATAACTCTGGAGTACACAAGTATTTTCCCGATCACTATGGTGAATTTGTAAAAACTTGAGAGGGATGATAAATGCTGAAAACATGTTTAGTGCCCAAATATTAAGTAAGGAATTAACATGTACTTTAGATATAATTATATATTTGTTTTGATAATAAGAAAATATAAAAATAGTATTTGAGGTGTACAATAAGAATGACACCATTATTATTGGAAAATATCGAGCCAAAGGAGCTCGTAGTTATATGGAACTTAAAGATAGGTACTTTATGGAAGTAAAAATAATTATGAATTGTTGGTTTTAAAGGAAACCATGTGTTTTAATACAATATCTGTTTAATTCTTATATTATTCCTTGTTCATTTGGAACAAGTAGAAGATTATTGGTCAGTAGTTTATTTGTTTTATTGTTTGTAGCGCCATAATTTTGGTTAATTAAATGTTTTGAAATAGGAGTTGATTTTGTTGTTATTTTTGCAAGTGTATCCTCTATTTAATCCAAAATGTGTAAGTCACAGAGTGGGAGAACATACTACAACCCCGAAAATCCCGAATTGAGCAATGCTGGCATACTGTGATTTGCATAATTCTTGCTGAAAAGGGCACATTACAGATGGCACACGTCTGATACGTTTTATTGCCAGTCCTGGAGCATAGTGCACATCTTTTTCGTTTTCTGGTACCGTCATCTTCTTGAGGCTCCTCAGGTAGTGGATTCTTTTGCTTCTCAAGTATTTCCCAGCTAAAAAGGAGACTGCGTCACTTCGGAATGAAACTCATTATAACTACCGAAGGCCTATGTGTAATAAACATGCCAGCTATTTTCTATTCAAATGTGACTAATTAAATAACTTTAATTTTCATTTTTATTTTCATTTTAGTCACCTCCGTGGTGTAGTGGTCAACGAGCTTAGCTGCCACCGGGAAGATCCGAGGTTCGATTCCCGGCTCTGCCACGAAATTTGAAAAGTGGTATGAAGACTGGTCGTTCGTTCAGAGTATGCAGTATTTTCGTCCTTAGCTTACTGCTAATTACGGTGTAATCAACGATCTTCTGTAGAATATCGTCTGTGAAGAAACACTGCCACGCTTTCATCGGTGTGTTAGCCTCCTTCACTGCTCCCTTGCAGCCTGGAAGGTGAGTGACTATATTCCGGCGTCTTGTACGGAGTGATTGTTTAGGTTCAGCCAATTTCCTTGTTGTGCCGTCTTTACCGGTATATTTGCCTCTATAAACCAGTGGGAGTCATCATCTGAAGTGGAGTTGTCTTCCGAATGTTCACCCTCAGTAGCTACTTCGTCATCACTGTCATCACTTTGTTCCGTATCCGTGTTCCCGGCTTGGTCGTCTTGTATTTCTTCTTGTGGATCGACATCAGACCCTACATCATTTTCATCACCACCCAGTTCATTGTCTTTTTCTGCCGAGAATGATTCATTCAGCATAGAAAGAATATGGTCTGCTTCTCTCTCATCCATTTCACCGAAACAAGGAAAACGCACTCAAATGTAAAATTTAACTAAGAATTTTTATGAGAACACAAAAGGTCGCGGTGGGTCGTGGTGACCCGCACACTACTTTCCTCGAGAACTGCTATACCCAAACCAAATTCTGCCTGCGGTACTGTGTAGAGGGGATAGACTTAGGAAGGTACTGGGAGAGGGGTTGCTGTGACACCGTTGGTGGAGGGGGGATCAACGGAAATGTTAGCGTGCGGGTCATGATGACCCACAGCGACCGTTGTCGGGTTAACATATTCTAACCTTGGTCTACCCCTACAGTTCTTGTCCACGACCCTTCCTTCCATAACTAAGCTTGCTATTCCTGGGTGTCTTAGTATGTGTCCTACTAACCTGTCTCTTCTCTTCATTAGCCGTCGCCAGAAACATCTCTCTTCTCCCACTCGTCTTATAACCTCTTCGTTTGTAACCCAATCCACCCATATGATATTCATCATTCTCCTGTAACACCACACTTCAAATGCTTCATTTCTCCTATTTTCTGCTGCACCAATAGTCTAAGTTTCACTTCCATAGAGCGCCACGCTCCAGACAAATGCTTTCAAAAATGACTTCCTAATACCTAAATCTATATTCGATGTCAACAGATTCCTTTTTTGTAGAAATGCTTTCTTTGCCTGAGCCAACCTACTTCTTATATCCTCTATTGCTTCGTCCATCACTGGTTATTTTGCTTCCTAAGTAACAGAAGTCTCCTACTTCCTTCAGCTTTTCACATGCCAATTTGATGTCCATAGAGGTTTCTGATTTATTTCGGCTGCATTCCAGTGTTTTTGTTTTACATTTATTAATTTTCATCATGAATTCTTTCCTCAAGACGGAGTCCATACCATTCAAAAACTCATTCAAATCGTCAGGCGTGTCGGCCAAGATGACGATGTCATGAGCAAATCTCAGAGTAGAAATTATTTCACCTTGAATCTTCACTCCCACTTCAAAATTTTCTCCAATTTCCTTCATTGCTTGTTCAATGTAAAGATTGAAATGTATGGGTGATAAGTAGCAGCCTAGCCCTACACCTTTCTGAATACCAGCTTCTCTCTCATGACCTTCAGCTCGAATGACAGCTGTCTGGTTTCTGTATAGATTGTATATCACCCTCCTACGCCTGTACTTTATTCCAATCGATTTCAGAATGTCAAACAATTTAGTCCAATCATCGTTATCAAAAGCCTTTTCTAAGTCTACAAATGCCATTTTTTTTTTTTTTTTTTTTTTTTTTAGCGTATGGCTTTTAGTGCCGGGAGTGTCCGAGGACATGTTCGGCTCGCCAGTTTTGTAGCTGCTTCGAGACGGACACCCAATGGGTGAGCTACAAGTACCGTTGGGGAGGGAAGGAGGGAAGTTGGAATGTAAGGACGAGGAGTTGGAAGGTAGCGGCTGTGGCCTATAGTTAGGGACCAACCCCGGCATTTGCCTGGAAGGAAGATGGGAAACCACAGAAGACCACCTTCAAGGTTGCCGGCGGGGGGATTCGAACCTCCTCGCCTCCCGGATGTGAGCGACTGCCATCAGTCATGCCGTAACCACCACGGCTAACTCACCCGGTTACAAATGCCATGAACGTTCTCTTATCTTTCCATATTCTACCTTCCAAAATCTGCCTAAGACTTAGTACAGCTTCCCTTGTTCCTACATTTCTCCTAAAACCATACTGGTCTTCACCCAACTCCGTTTCTATCTGGCTTTCCATCCTCTTGTAAATTATTCTAGACCGGATCTTTGAAGCATGAGTAATCAAGCTGATTGTACGGTAATCTTCACATCTGTCAGCTCCCAATTTCTATGATATGGGGATGATAACATTCTTCTTGAAATCACCTCACCTGTCTCATAAATGCTACACACAAAGTGAAATAACCTGATCAGACCTTCATCTATGCCTGGTGCTTTGTTGCTGCTTAAGTCATCCAATGCTCT